>CM057459.1:428608750-430062500 GCA_016271365.2 Neoceratodus forsteri | reverse complement strand
ATAGTAATACATTTACTATTGTTGCAATGAGTGATCTATGCCACTTATGGACACAGTGTAATTTTTAACAGTTGTTCATACTCAGGCTGTATGCCTAGTGTTTGGGTTTGCCACACTTCTGTCACTGATGCTATCAAAGTGATAACTATGTTAATTGTGGTACAACAGGAATCAAGTAGGTATAGTGTAGATATCAACAGAATGTCTTTCAGTATTGATTTAACTCACAATGGGGTAAGTGTACTAGGACAGCAGGGGTTATTCTCTATCACTGACTCTGTCACTTATAATCACACTAAGGTTTTGATGACTGTAATGATCAAGTTACACTGTTCATCTTCATGAGTTCATATTCACAGCCATTCCCCAGTAACTAGACAGTGTATGGTGTAACTGGGTGGGACACTGTGTTGCAAAGCTGCTGCAGTGCCTAGCAGAGGGAGAGTATCTACTCATAAAGACAATTAAGCAATAAGGCATGACCAACAGTTATGTTAAATGGTCTGTTAATCACCCTGTAGGGGTTTAATGTTGAATGAGGCGTAGCCGAGTGCCACGTGTTGCTAGACAGTGATAAACTGACCATTAACATAATACCTGGCAGTGGCTTATTGCTATCATAATAAAACTGTTTTTTAAACAACATTAAACCATGTTCATCATATGGTTAGGCTCTACATGTATGTTAATAAAAACTAAACATAAGGCTGTTACAATGTTTACAGTCAATTAGAAAGCTGCATTTCTCAAACCCTTGTTATAATCAGAGATATACCTGTACAACTCCTTGGTTTTGCTGAACTCTATTGCTCAGGTGGCCCACCACAAGTGGTGTGGTCTGGTGTGGGGCATCGGTAGGTAAGGCCATGCAACTGCTAAGTGCGGTACGTTGTGTGCAGCTGCAATCAGGGATGTGTACATTTGGTGTACATGGCCTCAGTTTTGCTGTTGATCTCCACTGAGCATGCAGTACCTGGTCAGGTGGGTGGGGATGTCTCGTAGTACATTTAGACAATTGTTTGTTATTTCTGTCACCTGCTGCTGGATGTCTGTCATTGGTTGTGTTGACTTGGTCCTCCCCCATACTTGCACGTGTGTGTGTGTGTGTCTGTGTGTGTGTCATGCTGGGGGGGGTGAATTCGGAGTTAGGGTTTTCAACCCTAACAGCGAATTTCCTCACTTTTGTCGCTGTGGAACAACCCTAACTGATGCATGAAACAGAGTTTTTTGCCATGAATATCCTGTCTTTTTCAGAACTATTACTCAGTATAGTACATGATTTATAGTTGTAAGAATACTACACATACATAAAAAAAAATTTCCAATATCAGGAATACTTCAACTCTTGTAGTTGTATTTACTGTTATTAACAGTAACAGTAGTTCACTGTGAATCATATTGTTTTTATAACTTCATTAATTGTAATTTGTCATTGTTATTCCATGTAATATTTTTATGTAAAGTGTCTTACTCCTTTTCTTTGTGAGCACATATGTAAAAGAAAAGATGTACATAACTAAAAGACTATATGACATGACATGGACACCATTAGTTCATCTACTGAACAAATGGATGTGTTACTGTAGTAACTTGAGATTTGATAGAGTGCTTGTACTACCAACTGAGGTGGTACCACGAATCATGTGAACAGTGGTGGAAGAGGTTTGCTGGTACTGAATACATAATTTTGTTGTAAGTATGCCAACACAGACATTTCACTGTTGTACTAGCAGGTACATACTTATCTTCATCATGATACACATACACACGTTCTGTAGCAGTAGGTGTATGAAACAACAACAGTGTGCCACAAATAGTGTAACGTAGCATTGTCACACATCTAACTTACTTCTATGGAGAATCCCAACTCTAATACCACAATAGTGTGGTATGATCTTTCACCAAATGAGAAAATCACAGTTGTATAAATCTTGTTCAAACTATTTTCAAGAAACATCTCCACTACACAATAACACACCAAACACAAGAGAGAATAAATTCACTTTTTTTACTATCAAAATATTTTATATTTAAAAATGACAAACAAAAATATTTTTCTTTTTATAAACAATACAACAATATATATTTACAAAAATAATATTCATACAGCCAAAAAAAACTTATTAAAGTGTGTATTACCTCTATACATAAAAATAAATATTTAATTAAAATACATTTTTTTACATAAATAAAAAAATATATAAAAATTGTTCATTTTTTTTTGTAAGTTTTGTGCAACACTTGCGAGAGGTGTATGCACTACTTGAGGCAATCCAGGCTGGAAACTGGATTCGATGTGGAGGCACAAAGGAAGTGGAAGCTGTTGAGCCCTCCGGAGGAGATACTGGACTACTATGAAGGGTGGTCAGTTTCACCCAGGGAAGCTGCAGGAACAGATGGTGTTGGTGGAGGTGAAGCACTGCTACTCGCCACAGCACCGTCAGCCACTGCTACGACTGGCTCTAGCACGAGGTTGACAGTCTTCTGCTGTGCATCCAAGAGAGACTGGATTCTGTCCAGCATCTCAAGGATCACAGTGTTTTGCTCACGCAGACTGCCAACCTCGCACGCGAGCCGTCTGTAGCAGCGGCAGTGGGCTGTGCATTTTCGCAGTCGCCGGCGCCCTATAAAGATTTTATAAAAAGTAATGATGAATATACAACACAAATTAAACAGTTATGACTTTCAAATATTTAACTTCAAATATTTCTTAGCTACTGCAATACCATAAATGCATTCATTTCAGTTATGATAATATTTTTAACTATGATGCTAAACTATTTTGCTATCTTATTTCTGTCTCTGTCATACTTGATTATCTATATAATCTAATGAGCTGACAACATAAAAAAGTATAGTTAGCTGTGGCTTAGAATGCTACTCTTATATTTTTTTTCAGTACTCATAAATATTCAGTATGTACATACTTTTGCATTATCGACACTATTATACCATACAATTGAAATACATCCTCATCAAATGTAAGAATTTTTACTTCACCATGTCTGCCTATAATGTGTAGTCATCTCTGCACTAAAAAACAAACTACCTTGACATTAACACTATCATAATATACTTTTCATGTACACAATCATGATCACTTTAATGATAGTTTGAAAGCAAACAGCTTTTACCCGTATTTCAGCTCCTCAACACGTCACTACTTTAAATAATTAAGTCACTGATATGACATGCGCTCCAAAACCATACCAGAGATCTTCGGCACGAAAGAACATAAATGACAGATTTCTAGGTAGCATAACTATAAGACATTCAGACAACTAACCTAAAACTTAAACTGCAGTATGGTAAAATCTACTTAAAATAAAGACATTTAATTCATTGCTGTACTGTTGGATGCCCATAATGTCTAGATCACTGTGCTTTTGCACTGCCACACTGTAAAATTCTTCAAAACAATGTGGCACAGCAGTAATAAGGTTCTTCAGTGTACTATCTGACATTTAAGCAATAATGCACTCCAGGGTAAGTGTTGTGGTGTGATAACGTCGCGCCTGGGGTCATTAGACAAGAGGCCACAGGCCAAGTGCAACTAATCACCCCAAAAGTAACATTATCCCAGCACAACACACACCCCAAAGGACATTATTCTATTATACAATGGCTTGTTGGTACTAATAAAGCAAAACATTTTTACAAAAAGTCTTAAAAAGTAAGGCAGCAGGTAAAGCAAATAGGATGCTGGGATGTATAGGCAGGGGCATCACCAGCAGGAAAAGGGAGGTCATAATTCCGCTATACAAGACACTAGTGAGGCCCCACCTGGAGTACAGTGTACAGTTCTGGAGACCATACCTATGTAAGGACATAGACAGGATAGAGAAGGTTCAGAGGAGGGCAACAAAGATGGTGCATGGATTGCATCACAAGTCCTATGAAGACAGGTTGAAGGAACTGAACATGTACTCCCTGGAGGAGAGGAGGGAGAGAGGGGATATGATAGAGACATACAAGTATCTTACAGGGAGGAACAGGGTGCAGGAAAACACTATTTTAAGCGAAAAAGATGTTCCAGGACTAGAGGGCATGGGATGAAGTTGGAGGGAGGACGATTCAGAGGAAACATGAGAAAGAATTTCTCACAGAACGGGTGGTGGACAAGTGGAACACCCTGCCAGAGGAAGTGGTGGGGGCAGAAACAATCACAGGATTTAAGAATGTATGGGATAGACATAAAGGAATTCTAGAGGTCAGGGGTAAAGGGAAACATACTTCTAGGAAAACAAACTGAACTTACAAGCTCAAATGGGCAGACTGGGTGGGCCATAGGCCCTTATCTGCCAACACTATCTATGTATCTATGTATTTTACAATTTGATTTCTCAATGGTCAGGCACAATGAACAGAGAAACAGTCCCACTGTAATGTTATTGTGTGTCTGCTATCTCCTGCTGCACCCACCCCCTCCCATGAACGTACAGCAGTCCACACACTAACATCCCAATATGGAACTGGGTAATATTTTTTTAATTAGTATTTTTTTTTTTTGAATGGCTTTAAAATCAACCGCAGGGCAGTTGAGGAACCGTAATAGCAGTTATGGGTTGTTTGAGCACTTACTGATTTCCAGGAATGCAGGACAGTTTGTGCACTGCCTATTTGAATGTGACCGTCATTTTGTCGATAATTTGTTTAATTTACAATGTTCATGGTAACAGTGCAGGAGTTCGACTAAGTGAGCAGTAATCACAGGACTGTGGCAATCTGAAAGGCCTCGTGCTCCTGCTGACGCAGAAATTGAAATGATGTCTAAATGACATATTTTTTTTAGTTAAAACATCTGTTTATAGTCAGGATAATGTTGGTGAATATTTCTTTAGGTGTTTTGCCTGGCAAGTTGTAGACAATTACTGTGCTGATGGACCAGCGGACACATATAGTTAAATGCCGTCTATAATGACGTTTGTTTTTTTTTAGGAAAATGGACACACTGTGTGTCAGTGGGGGACAGGGAGTTATTTCACTATATCTGCTGGGAAAATGAGCAACATAGGGACAATTTGCACTGTCATGGCCAGTGGTCACTAGCAGCCGAGTCAGAAGCACTCACAGTAGGTTAAAGGCAGTTGAGAGTGTGAATGAGAAATGTGGGATTGCACTGTCAAGCAGCTACATGTAGTGACTTCTTGGTTTTCCAAAAAGTTATCTGGTCACCCTGGTGCTGGGACTAGAGCTGTGATGTGCTGCGATAACATGACGCTTACAGTCCCATAGTCACCAATGGGAGCCCATGATTTGTCTTTGCCATTGTATAATATGAAATTAACAATTATCAATAACAATTATTGATTTGCTATCATTAACATTGATAGTGCAATAGTAACAAACTTTCTTACTGATGACAAAGGACTCACACCCTGCAGAGGATGACAGGCATTAGCGTGTCCCTCTGGCTGTTAGATATAGCAGGGCAGAAAAATATTTTTTTTATAGTGCTGTGAGAAAAAAACAACTGTGCAGTACATTAGCAGGTGAAAAATAAATTACAGTGTTAAACATTTTGTATATAAATATACAACATTTTCAAACCTACTACAGGGTATGGGAAATATCTAATACCTGATTGTAATGATAGAATGTAATGCTCATCTCACAACAAATGTTTTAAATAGACATATTACCACCTTTACTCACATACAGTCTCACTGTTATGTCCTCACACTGTACCAAAAAGTGATTTCGCACAGCAACCACAGCATCATATAGTAAAGTATGAAAACACAGTTTGACAGTATAGGTGCTCATTCAAAGTGTGACACTATGTGTCGCAAGGCCATGCAGCATTGAATAATGTAGCAATGTGATGTCTGTCGCCCAGTATTGAACACAGTTGCACTACTCAAGAACTCGTTTTAATACCACCCAACCCAGTAATAGGCAGCGCATGATGTAGTGGAATTTGCACCACTGCAAGTAGTCAGAGTACTGCATTTTACATGTGGTGAGACAACTTCCATAGTGCTATATAGAAATGTGCGATATTCATAGTGTGACACGCAAACAGTCCCATTATTCACTGTATTATTACTTTTATCGACATTCCCTCAGTTCATGATCACCTTTTAAAAATACACATATGTGACAGTGCACTGAACAGCATCACACTGGATTGTAGAGGTAAGTATAAGGCTGGCAAGGCTGAAGACAGACACACTGCACAGCTATTCAGTTTAACTGGGAAAAGGGGGTCATGAAGACTACAAGGCACATTTTGAACTTGTACATTGAGAAAAAAACCAAAAAATCATAATTGGACACTTTCTGCATTGCACACCATTTAGGTCACTACAATATCCTCCCACCATGTTGTGTTTTTGGGGTTGGGTATGTGCAGTCATCAATGCATTGCCACCCTTATAAGGTCACAGCACAAATAAAGTAAATAATGTCAACAGTGATTCGCCTCACAAAACAACAAAAAGAAAGTGGTACTGGTTCTAAATCAAGGGTGTTGTACACACCCCAGACAATTGAACATTTGCAGTGAGTATGCCAACAGACAGTGCACTCCTCATCATCATGCAGTAAGACAGCAAGGTGTAGTTATCAACAGGAGCATTGATCACCACGAATGTTGACAACCATATGGTACTTCTCAAGCATGCAGATAATAGCAACAACAGATTTCACTTACGTGGTGGGCTGGCGCCGGCTTCCTGCTTCACCTCCACATGTTCGACAGCAGCAGCTTCCCCGGGCTCTATTAAAGCAAACAAGTCAAAAAATGATCACATCAATAGATGAAATATCAAGGTAAAAGTGTTTATCAATTTTTAATACTACATCATTCATACAACTATCATATGAACACATATCTCTTTACAGAAACAGCTGTCTCTCCAGCAAGATGTATGTTCTTAAGTCAGTATTACATGCATATAACAAGTCTTCTCATCTGCAAAAAGCCACACAAAGTTGAAATTATGACACCATGTATATATCTTTTTCCAAGACAAATGTCCATCCAATCCAGAACAGTTAATATAAGAAATTCATTTTTTTTCCTGGTGATTCCGCTAACACTGTTTCTTCAATTACGTTTTCTCCAAAAGAAAACTCAGAAATCTATTATTGGTAGCATGCAGTGCAGAACAAGCAGTGCCTGCCCATCAATGGCAATAGTTATAACATTGTCATAATGCATATTTGTTACACAGAAACATTCTAAAAACATTACATGTACCTTCAATTTACATACATGTACACCTAACTATATGACGATCTGTTTCTTAAACAGTTTTAAAATGTGTGTTATTATAATAAGAAGAACACAAACATAACGATAATGTTACTGTTCACCAATGACCCTCTAGCTGAATATGGCAGCGTTTATGTGTTATTAACATATTACCCTACAGGGCTATTAAAACACATTAACAAACATGTAGATACTCTATGCTGTCCATTAATAACTATTGCAATAATAAAATGAAACATTGGCAGGAGATATAGAAATAGTAAATGAATTAGATCTAGGACATGTCAATAATTAGCAACAGATAATTAAGCAGCACACCATTGAATACCACTGAGACACCTACAACATTACAATTGGTTATCTATTACTCATTATACATTAAACTCCACCACCAAAAGTAGCAGAGGAAGACCCCCACAACACCACATGTACCACTATGGACATACATCCATTGTCACATTCAATGAAAAATAGTATCCCACTCACACGTGTAGTAATACCAGTTTGTTATGGTAGTACAGGATCTTGTGCCATTGTGCCACTGCACATTCACTAGAGTTGGTTAACACCTTTTTAAAGTATTTTGGGTGGGATATTCAAAATGGTTGCACCATACGCAATAGGGTTGCACATGCGCAAGTACGAAATTGCGCCATTCTGCGATATTCAGTAGAAGACAGTTGCACCACTGAAAACAGGCTGATCAACAGTGCAATGCAAATGAATGCATGCTCAAGTGGAGGGGAGGAACCATGAATGAACTCCAGAGCCCGATATTCAGCCAGGCTGTGCAGAGTTGTGTAGGCACAACCCCCAACCAAGCCTGCACGACTTGGAGGCAAAAAAAAGGCCTAAGTCAAGGGCCACCCACAGGTGAGCTGCTGGATTGCAGGGCGAAACACAGCAGCTGCCACCTGTGGCTGACCCCCAACCCAGTCCCTGTGCCTCCTGCAGCCTGATTGCAGGCACCACTGTAAATCCCTCCCACCCCTCCCACTGGCCCGACGCTGGCATAGTAGTCCCCCCCAACACCAGGCCAATCGTAGGCAGCAATGTGGCTCTCAACGTATCCCTGGTGGTCCAGTGGACTAAAATGCCCGATCACGGGCAGTAAGTTAACAACCCCTCAAATGTATCCTTCATGGTCCAGTGGACCAAAATGCCCACTGTAGGCAGTAAGTAAAATAACCCACCCTCCTCCTGAACGCATCCTGGAGGTCCAGTGGACCAAAAATGTCTAACCTGGGCAGGTAAGTTTAATAACCCCTGAAGTTAGCCCCGGTGGCTATGGTGTCCCCCACCCACCCACCCACGGCAGCACGCACTCACGCCTCCCCGCCACAGGCAGCGGGCAGAAGATCATCCCACCCACCTGCCGCCCGTCAACCGACTGCCCATTAGGCTGCACACCCATTGGTGCAGACCAAGAGCCAATGGCCGTGCAGCCCATACTGTACTTGACAGTCCAGATTTGTGAATGAATTAATTCATTCAAAAATCTGGACTGTCATGTATGGTATGGGCTGCATGCCCATTGGCTCTACTCTACACCAATGGGCGTGCAGCCCTACTGGGCAGTCAGTCGGTGGGTGGCAGGGTGGCAGGCAGGTGGATGCTGCCACCCACCGCTGCCAGGGGGAGCGGGGTGGTGGCTTAGTGAGCGGGTGGGTGGTACAGCACCCACCAGGGCTATGTTCAGGAGGGTTACAAACTTACTACCTGTGATCGACCTTTTTGGTCCACTGGATCACCAGGGATACATTCAGGGGGGCCACATTGCTGCCCGCGATTGAGCTGTTGGGGGGGAAATTGAACCATGCCCATGATCGGCCCAGTGAGGGGTGCTGTGGGTATTCTCACACTGTTTTGTCTATGATTGGGGTGCAGGGGGCATTGTTCCCGATGGCTGCAGCCCGTCAGGGCACCAGGCGCACCTCGGGACCGGCAGACCTACATGCTAATGCCATGCAAATTGCACCATAATCACATGCAAATGCCCCCACCCTGCGGCTTGCATGAATTATACCCCATTTGCATGTCATGTTTTGAATATCACAATTTTGCGCATGGCACAATGGTACTTATGCCACCTCAAGTTGAATGCTCCACTCTGTGAACTTGCGGTGGTGCAAGTTCCACTGCACCATGCACAGTGGCTATGGCTGGGGGGTGATATTCAAAGGAGTCGCTCAATAGCGTAACTCCTTTGAATGTCGCCCTGGACACACACGTCTGCAACTATTTTGCACAGTGCAATGGCTTGCGCCTATGAATGGCACAGTTTGAATATCCCACCCTTTGTATCATAAGAAACCCTTGTTTCTTATTTGTAAACAGCATAACAAATTTGTTATAATAAAGTCTTACCATCAGAGTCAATCACAATGACACTTTCTGTGTCCGACTGACCACCCTCCACAGCTTGACTCTGTGCTGGTACTACCTCGTGTGAAGCCGGGGGAGACCTCCGATGTTCTACCATGAAGCAAACAAAAAAAATATGTAAGTGTTAGATGTGAATCACAGTACAGTTTTGAAATACTTGCAACAACAGTAAATCAGCCATGACATACATAACATTGCTTCTAATTATACAGACCACAAGCATTATGGTCACATATTACAATAACAATTGCATATTTCTGTGCAGGGCCCAGCACACCATTATCTACATAGTCTGTAACTGGTAGGGCATCAAACACTATTGATATGTACATTTATCGTGTCTGTCTGTATTGGGCTATTTCGTCCACTGAACCACCAGGTATCACGTTAGAGAGGAGGTAGGTTTATTACACTTACTACGTGATCGGGCATTTCGGTCCACTGGACCAATGAGGATACGTTCATGAGGAGAGGATGGTTTATTACACAGTATTACAGACTTGTACAAGTTTTATACCACCACATCACGATAACTAAAACAGTTACATATTGTTCTCTTCCAACATACCATAGTAGTAGAGTGCGTATATGTATAAATGTGCTATTTCTGGCATGGCTATCTTAGCAAGCTCTGGTTTGTGACTGAACAACAGCACAGTAAATAAATGGAAGAATTAGGTTACATGTTTTCATAGTATGCTACATATAGTATTAAGTATTTTTAAAAATGTTGTGAGAAATACAGGTTTCTGATTAGTAGCAAACATTTATTAGTTGTATGTCAATCTTTGATTAACATATGTAGAGACTAATCACATACAAAACAATGTTCAACACTATTTACAAAATATTGGTATGATGACTATTAATAAGACACTCTGAGTGTTTATATTAATGATCACTTAATCACTGTGTGGGGACATGTAGTACTGAGACGTGCCTCATGCCACATTACTACAATAAACAGTGATTTATACAACATTAACATAATCTCTCCTCATGTATTGCTTAATCATACAGTATACAATTATTTTACAAATTCTGACCACATGCACATCTATTATGAAAAGTTGTGCTGATTTACTTCACGTGAGTAAAGGCGCTCCCCATAGCTAGCTTGCCAGCAGCTTCCCTAAAGCTCATATATGCGAGGTAGTACCAGCACGTATCATTGTCCGGTATCCCCTCACATTGTTTCAAAACGTAAAAATCACGTTGGCACAACAGCTTCCACTTCCGCTTTAGCTGTACAACAGTCTTATTTTTAACTTTTAAAACTATGTACAAATAGCTATTTATGCGCCTCCACATCGAATCCAGTTTCCGGTTTGTACTCCTCATCAATACCTTTGGAGTACCTCTAGCCTGGACTGCCTCAAGCAGTGCACACACCTCTCGCAAGGTCCACTGCCTCATTATTTCAGTTTACAATTGTTTAGTTCTGAAATACAAACAGAAAGAAACATCCACATTAGTATCATCTAACAATATTAATAATTTCTTAAACGAATTCCATATAATACTAATTAAATTAAAGAGCACATGTCCTTCAACATAGCAGAAACACACCTCAAAAGCATTATGCAGGGCCTAGAAAGGATTCAGCGCTCAACAGTAACAACAACTGCTGCCACACTATGGTGTCCCACCAGCATACCATCCAGTAGTCTCAGGGATAGCCTACTGCATCGAATATGAGATTGATACACCCATCACATATCCATGTCTACTACACTGAACTGTTCACACACCATAGTAAAGTGATGTTAAACACAGATGAACCACACATTGCACAACTGTGCAGACACCTAGAAATATACTTAATAAATGTGAAGATGGCTAAAAAAAGCGATTGAAAGTTAAATAGTATGATAATTCTGTTGTGCATTCATGGTAGCTATATACTAATTACTACCCATATCTGCTACATTCAAAATAACTCTATTTCCTGACATACCAGTAAAGAAATGTATACATTGAACAGTACCACTGTGTTTTATTGTTGTTGTTCACATACCATACTGTAACAGCTACAATACTGTAAGACCACAGTAAATGCTACACTCATTTAACATACTCAAACTATATACAATTATAAAAAGGTTCTCAGAAATGCTGCAATCTTATTGGCTGTTAGGATTCCAACAGCCTTACATTAATCCATGTTATACTGTCATGTACAGCTTGATCACCATGGTACACGGATTGCTCCTGTCAGCATTCCATCCTCTAGCACAGCTGAATGTGTGTAATGATGCATTCTGATTTTGAACCAGCATTCTTAAACTGCTGGTGTAAGAACTATTTTATTAAAAATCTCCCTCTAAATGAGGAAAACATTCATAAAGGATACTTTTAACACTTTTCTTTAGAAAACATTTATAATAGCAATAAGCGGTGTCCCATGAGTTACATGAGCCAGCATCACCCCTCAGGGCCATGGCACCCAGCCGCACTCCAGTTGTTACTACACCCTCTAGGGGTGATTAATGAACAATCTAAACCCTGGTCATACCTTATTGCTTAAATGTTCAGACATGTCAACATCATACAATTGTGAACCGATAGCAGCAGGGTAAATTACTATTGGTGTTTCCAACTATCCTAATATAGCAAACCATATACGTGGCATGCGCGAGTGATGCATGCAGTTGATCTATTTTTTACCACATTAATATGGTTCTGAAAAGAACCTTTGCGTATACTGTAATATTTCCTCAAACAGTCTGACAATCTTAAAAAGGACTTTGAGGATTCCATCCGCGGTCTCCCAGAAATGGCAATTGCCAGCATGTGAGAAATGTACACCATCTGGTAGGAATAGCCAATCATTACAGTATTTGATTTCGCGACGATAGTATACATTCCATGCATGCGTAGAAAAGCAGTTATCTGTACATTTACTTTTCTGCGAAAGCTCTGTCAATCAGATACATTTGATGTTCTGCTTGCCAGACTTCACGCCTGTAATATCTGAAAAACATGATAATACAGGCAGGCAACATAGACATAATAGAAGCAAGGTCTAATTTTTGCCTAACCAAATCAACCCAGCTTTTGAGCCCAAATCATTGCCTCAAGATGTATTAGCAGTATGTCAGAGGAGTGAGTTATCAAAGTCGAACCATGGTTGCATGTTCTATCCTGCGCCACCACGACTAAACCATCTTACATAGCAATTAGGAGTGGGCCTCCAAAATTACCATGAACACAAACCAGCTGTTCGTCTTATGTAACTCTTCCAACTATCCCCAAATCCTTTATATTTTCTGCCATTCTAATTTCAAACTCAGAACTGTATAGATAGCTACAGAAAGTCAGTGTTCACCCTGCAGTGACCACAACACTGAAAATCAAACTGATATTTTCCTCATGACTTCAAGCTAGCTTCCAGTGGGTTCAGACAAAACACACAAATCAAATAAAAACATTCCTATACATAGCTTCATTAATCTAACTGATCATCAAGTATTATCAGGACCTATGTTCCTGCAAAACCCAACCACACACAATTGGGAAACTTTTCATATAGTTTTAAATAATTACAACATCAAAACAAGTCTGATTGTTCCATTTTCATAGAACTCCACGTGCACCTTCCATCACCTCCATTTGCAGCTGTATCTGTACAAGTTAGTACAATGATTTCACTTTAAACCATTTTGTTAAGAATACAGCCTGTAAACAATAAATTACATTATGATCAACATCAAAAAATGTTTTTATTAATAGTATTTACATGTTATTATAAGTTTTAATACCAGAAATAATCATTTGAAGATAGACTGTTTAATTTCAACTGCTCTTCAACAATATTGCAAATGGCTGTTATTAACCTTCTTCATTCATGTAAAATATTATATTTTTTAAACTTGTCACATAAGCAATTTAACGTAGATGTAAAAACTATTGACAATTGTAAATCAGACACTGTTACTGATCAACACACTGCATACCTGTTCCTGACAATATTTATGATCTTCAATTGAGGTTGTGGGAATTTTCCATTTGCGCCTAGTCAGTGACATATTATTAAATAACACCAATCAAATGTCACAAACTAACATTTTGTATATTGTATTACTTAGACAGTGAGCATATGGTTTTTCGCCCACCCCAGGAACATCCACATTAGCAGTCACACAATTACAACAAAACACTTGTCTATCATGTGTGTAATCACACTTCTACCTACCTGACATTGCCTTATTAACATACCACACAAGTAATTCACTACACATAATTACAACATACAACCATTTTTAAAAGTTACATTTTTACAAACTGCATTCATTCTAATAAATATATAATTAATGTCACAGCTCAGCCTGACTATTGAATTCCAGGTTGAATGTCAGAAACTACTTCTCACATAAAGAGTAGTGAGTACTGAAACATAACTAGGAAACACACAACACCTGATTAGTTTCTATATTATCATACTTTCCTCTAATCCATATTATACAGTTCTTATTATTCTTACACATTTACATATATGACAAGAATAATGTACACATAAAAGATTGTATTGTGGGACTGCTTGTTAACTTAAATTTCACTCCTTGATTGGATCTTTTCTCCATTTGACAAGTTGGCAAGTACATTTTTTAAAACCATAACCACCTGTGTCGACTCTTTACTTTAAATGACTATTATGACATAAAATAAGTGTCTATAATCTAAGCATACAAATCAATGTTAACTAATACTGCTACAACTATACCTCCATCAATTTGTTTGGTACCTATCAGATACAGTCATTATCACAGCATATGTAACGATGTGGGACATTGCATGTCCATTTGCCAGAATTCTAACAGTGTAAAAACTCAGCAATGTACTTACTTTTCTGTGCCTATGCAGTCATTATTACTATACCAAGGTGCCACACATCAGTACCAACAGGTCACAGCTGTGACTATACATGTACCATTCAGTCACTACTATGTGTGCTTCAGAGTCTGACAAAATGGAGGTTTCTCATTGGCTGCAAACATCCTAACAACCTTATGTTAATCTTTTATTACCATACATGAAGAGGTTAACGATATACTGAACAAGGTTTAAAACTGTTTAAAAACATGTTTCATTATTATAGCAATAAGTCCTCCAAGAATTGTGTTGAATGGTCAGATCAATCACCCTGTAGAGACATGTGACTCTTCGTACACACTTTTCTCCAGCACACCCCTAGACGTGATTAACAGACCATTAACATCAACGCTAATCATGCCTTATTAATTAATTATAAAAAGGGTCTCAGAAACTGAGCTTTCTGACCGACTGCAAACATTCTAACAGACTTCTGTAAATCTTTTATTTACATACATACAGAGGTTAACCATTTCCTGAACAAGCTTTTAAACAGTTTAAAAACATTTTTATAATAATAGCAATGAGCATTACTAATGGCAATGATAATAGTCAGTTATTCACCATTACAGACATATGCCACTGGCTACACCTCGATACAGTACCTCTTGAAGGTGATTAACAGACCAT
This sequence comes from Neoceratodus forsteri, assembly GCA_016271365.2. NCBI lineage: Eukaryota > Metazoa > Chordata > Ceratodontiformes > Ceratodontidae > Neoceratodus > Neoceratodus forsteri. The sequence goes on along the minus strand of CM057459.1, from coordinate 430,047,394 downwards.
TAACATAACCCTGCATCATGCATTATTGTTTAATTGAATTTTAATAACCATATAGCCCACAAGTCCCCGGACATCCCTTTTTCAGGGGTGACCCAGAAAGCAAACAGTAGATCAAATAGAACACAGTTGTACATATACAAGCTGAGGGTATACAGTATGCTTCAGTTTACAAATACATCTGTGTGGTCATCTACACCTACAATTACAATATACTACCTAACTTTGTCTGACATTGGGTGCTCCACTGCTCACCTGACCCTGCTGGTGATGTCTTGTGTCATAGTAACACCAACAGCAATGCAAACAGAAGCGCTAACAGTGGCACATATGGTAACAGAAGTGAAAATGAGAGCATAAATGGCACGCACACAGGTGACACAGATGACAACGGTCTGCCACGTGATGTGTTAAATGGAGGTTTGTAATTCCTGCAAACATCTCTAACAGCCTATATGTTAATCTTTTATTGACATACATGATGAGGTAAACCATTTACTGAACAAGGTTTAACACCGGATGCACATTGGTTGTGCGTTAGGCGTAACTCTCACCCATCCGTGTTAATAAAGCAGCAAAAGGTATAGAGAATGAGGTGAGGTTAGAACCCACAATCCCCAATCGCCCCAATGCGGTTGGGGTGGGCGCGAATCAAGGTGGTTTTCAACCCAATAGTCAATTTCCTCACTTTTGTCGCTGTGGAACAACCCTAACTAATGCATTAAACAGAGTTTTTTGCCTCTAATTTCCCTTTTTGAGAATGATAAAGAGAAATAGTGAATGTAATGCAGTGGCAGGAGCCCCGCACTCCCACCACATGATGTCTTATGGCATACTAACAGGAACAGCAACGCAAACAGAAGCACTAACAGTGGCGCACAAGGTAACGCATAGCGTGAATGAGAACAGAAAGGGTAGCGTAACATGGTGGATTAGCTTGGAACATTGTGCCATGTGATGTCTTGTCACATAGTAACATGGTGCCTGTCATTAAAATATCAATGGGCATGGTGGCTGAAAGTGAAACAGAAAGAGGAACGATCACCGGTACACACAAATGGCAAAAAGTTACAGAAACGTAATCGCAAATGAAAAGCAAAGGATAACACACATGGTGGCACAGATGTCAGCGGTAAGTTAAGCGGGTATGGAACCTCAAGCAGAAAGGGCATCATTAACATTAATGTAAGACACAGGCTGGTTTCTTAAAAGCAGCAGCAGAAGTATAGGAGAATAAATTGAGAGTTGGGACCTGATCCCAATACACCCCAGTGCTGGATTGGGGAGGTGGGCGGGGGTCAGGGGGGTTTCCAGCCTAACAGCGGAATTTCCTCACTTTTGTCGCTGTGGAACAACCTAACTAATGCATTAAATGGAGTTTTTGCCACTCTAGTACCCTTCTTTTTGAGGATGATAATGTGAGAAATAGTGAATGTAATGCAGCGGTGGGAGGCGCAGGTTGGACCCACGATCAATGCACCCCAGTGCCGGTTGGGGGTGGGCGGGGGTTCAGGGGTTTTCAACCCTAACAGTGAATTTCCTCACTTTTGTCGCTGTGGAACAACCTAACTAATGCATTAAATGGAGTTTTTTGCCTCTAATTGCCCTTCTTTTGAGAATTGATGACGAGAAATAGTGAATGTAATGCAGCGGCCGGAAGGAGATTCAGGCTCCCGTCACATGATGTCTTGTGGTATACTAACAGGGACAGCAATGCAAACAGAAATGCTTAACAGTGGGGCACATGGTAACACAAGTGCAATGAGAACAGAAAAGGGTACTTATTAGGTGGCGTGAGGGCGAATGGTCTGCTGCGTGATGTGATGTTGTCTGAGGTAACGCATGGTGCCTGGAAACAGAAATGTCAATGGGCATGGTGGCGTAAAATTGAAACAGAAAGATAAACAGTACTGTAGACAGAAATGGCAAAAATAACTTAAATGCAAGCGCCAAATGAAACGCAAGGATAATGCACATGGTGGCACAGGCGTCAGCGTTAAGTGAAGCGGATGCGGAACTGCAAAGCGGAAAGGGCAACAGTAACAGTAATGTAAGTGCACAGGCTGGTTTCCCCAAAACCTGCATAGAGAAAGACAGTGAGTACAAATAATGTATGCATAATAATGAGTATCGGCGCAGAAAATGAGAACTTGGAATACTAAATATGTTATATCTCAGGAACCGTACGACGTAGAAAAAAAATGTTAAAGTCATATTATTTACAACTGTCCTGGCTAATTTGGTACTTAGCCACCATTAGGGGGCTAAGACTTGTTCCGACGAAAAGTCTGTATCTCGCACCATTTCCGAGATACGGGCCCTGAAAGGCGCGGCGAACGCCATAATGTTATCCTATGGGAAAAAAGAAGTTTGGAGCGCCATAACATTGCCTCCCTGTAATATTTTTTCACCAAACCACTGAAAGGCACATCTGTGGGCTGTTGGCTGTCTTCCCTCCAAATTTCAGGAAAAAAGACCAAACCGTTATTTTGCAGCAGGGATCCAAAGGATTTCTGTATTGCGTCGGGCGCCGTAATGTTATCCTATGGGAAAAACCGTCAACTTTGGAGTGCCGTACTTTGCCGCCGTGTAATATTTTTTCACCAAACCACTGAAAGGCACATCTGTGAGATGTCCCAACAGTTCTTTTGCAGCGCAGTGCCAAAGGATCGCCGTCACTTTCCCACAGATGGAAAACTACTGTCACAATTTGCGAAAGCTTTTGCACGAAAGTTACGAGCACTTTCGTGAGCATGAAAATAATTTGCTAAGTACTTTCAGAAATTTGAAAAACATATTTCTGGGGTGTTTTACCACAAAATAAAGACATGGCAAGTATCCTCAGGGCCCGACTAGGTGAATACAAAAAGAATTAGGTTGCTAGAGGGTCTCAAATTTAAATGCCAACCATTTTTCTGATCACCAACTGAAAACAAAATGGCCGATTTGCGAAAGTAACAGGCCCATTTGCGAAAGTAAAAATGCATCTGCTACACTGTCAAACTTTCTGTTAACTTTTCCCATTGACTTATAATGGGAAACTGTTTTTTGAATAACTTTTGAACCATTTAATATTTTTTCACCAAATCTTCAAAAGGCACATCAGGGACTCTGTCCGCATGTTCCCTGAAGATTTCAGGCTGGTCATGCAAACCGTACGACCTGTAGGCGCGACCATAGAATTCCAGAAAAAGTGTAAACGCGCGCACAGATCACACTTAATAACTCCACAGCTGTATAGCTGACTGGTACGAAACTTGGCAGATCCCAAGGCCTATGGTTCTTGATCATGTATTCCAAATTTCAGGCAAATCCGTCAAACGGTTGCAAAGTTATTAAGGTGCAAAGATTTGGGGTTAACATAGAAATGGCTCCTCAACCCTATGGTAGCACTACCGTGCTACCATGATACATATATATATATATATATATATATATATATATATAAAACTACCAATATTCCTAATTGGTAATTCATTCAACTATACTAAAATATGCTGCTATACCCTCTATCAAGTTATTAATTTCCTTGATGCCTCATGAATGTCAACATCAATTCATTTGGACATTATAGCCTTTCTATTACCCTCCATGTATATTTTATAACAACTTATTATAACGGCTGTGTGAACTCTATAATTCATTAACCATCTCCTTAGCCCACACAATTTGTCATTGTGTTTGTATAAAAATGGCACATTTAAAACTTTAACTGCTTTTGGACACTGTTCTAGTTCATACTATAGCAGTTTTACCTGGTTCTTGTTCACATTTTTGGATTGTTTTTTCCACTAGTTAATATGTGATTATTCTGGTTCTCCTGCTAGGGACCATATATGATTATCTATTTACTTGTTATTATAGAATACCTATTGTAGGTTTTCCACTAGATTTGTAATTTAGGATCACAGCCTTTTACTGGCTGTTTTACTTAAGAGTTGCTCATATATTATCACTCCCAGCTGTGTAGTGAGAGAGTCTCTGGTATTACGTACCGACTCACATCTACCTACATATCTAAATGTTATGCTCTTGTATATCAGAGCAGATAAGTTACCTTTTATTTTAGAAAAATGTTTAAAAATGTTTTCTTTCTTCTCACAGCTCTTAGAGAGACATGGGAATTCACTGTCTTTTATTTTTAGATCCTTACATTGGCATTGCCCTGCCCACCTCTTCTTGCCTGTTCATTCACCCTTCTGGGTCTGTAACATCCTCAGTCCCAAGGAATATGAATATGAGTCCCTCATATACGTGGTCTTTGTTATACTTTACTCTTATTCAATATGAGTGACTTAATATATTTTTGGAACACCAAGGGACTCAATTCTCCTTGTAAACGTAAGCAAATTCTTTCCTACTTTAAAAAGCATAAAACACATATTGCTTTCCTACAAGAAACTAAACTCCTATATGAGGACGTTTGCAAACTCAAAAAGGACTGGGTTGGCCAAATAAATGCATCCTCTTTTTCCTCTAAAAAAAGGGGAGTGGCTATCCTGATTCATAAAAATCTTATATTGGTCTATCATAAAATCCTCTACAGATCCAGAAGGCAGATGGGTAATAGTTATACTCAATACCCCTACAGGCCCGATTATGTTAATCAACCCTTATGCCCCTAACTCTGATTCGCCCAAATTTTTCTATAATTATCCCAACAAATCATGTCATATAACAGTTTTAATATACCTATTTTAGTAGGTGGTGATTTTAATTTAGCTTTGGAGCCACATTTAAATAGAAGTAACTCTCCCTTTGATTGACATTTGAGAAGTATTAATGCCTTATTAATGCTTTTAAAAGACTTTGGCGTGTCTGACATCTGGAGATTTTACCACTCTAGGGATCGAGACTACACGTTTTATTCCCCATTTCACCAATCCTATAGTAGCATTGATTATTGGTTCACTTCTCCCTCCATAACAAAAAAAACTATTGAAGCTACTATCCTCCCGATTACAATATCAGACCACTCCCATATAAAACTTCACCTATTATGGGGTCCTCCACCCTCTAGAGCTCCATCATGGCATCTTGATCCACTTCTACTTAAATACCCAAACTTTATACCCTGGGTTATAAACCAAATTCAAGAATATCTCACATTTAACATTACCCCTGGTACATCCATGCGTACTGATTGGGAAGCATTAACAGACATCATCAGAGGTAAAATAATTAGTTATGCTGCCCACAGGAAGAAATCAAGACAGTGTCAATTAGCTGAACTAGAAAAGTCATTAAAAATGAAAGAAGATCAATACTTTAAAATCAAGAAACCCAACCTCAACTCACAACTTCACCTTGAAATCCTTCAATTAAGAATCAAAATCAACGAATTTATATCCCGCAAAGCTGAGCTAGCCCTTTTAAGGCTCAAACATAAATATTGGGAACAAGGTGATTGATGTAGAAAACTACTCTCCTACCAGCTTAAAACTCAACAAATAGATAGGCATATTGCAGGCCTGAAAGACCATTTGGACCAGATACACACCGATAGTCCTTCTATTAATCATATCATGAAATCCTTCTATCAACAACTATACTCGCTGCAGAACTGTCGCCAAATAAACAAATCCATTTTTTTCTAGGTAAACTCCAACTCCCCCACCTTTCTGATTTGGAAATGGCAAATCTGGACAAACCATTTACCCTTCAAGAGATACAAAATGCATTATCTATCCTAAAATCCGGTAAAGCTCCTGGTGGAGGTGGGTTCTCTGTGGATTTCTACAAATCACTTTCAGATACTCTATGTCCTCTGCTTTATGAAGTATTTCTAGGTTCATCAACCAATGGTATTATTCCTCCAACAATGACAGAGGCCGTTATCACAGTTTTACCCAAAAAAGACAAGGACCCTGCTCTCCCATCCAGTTACAGGCCTATCTCACTAATTAACACTGACGGCAAAATCTTCGAAAAACTTCTAAACCTTCGTCTAGAACCTCTAGTATCAAAACTAGCTCACAACTCCCAAGCTGGCTTCATCAAAAACAGATTGGGCTTTGATCATCTCCGTTCTTTATTCAACTTAATTCATAAAGCAAAGTCACTCAACTCCCCTGCTGCTGCCATCGCTACTAATTTTGAAAAGGCATTTGACTCCTTAAACTGGAACTATCTATATCTTGTACTATCACACTTTGGTATTCCCAGTAAGTTCTGTTCCTGGATCAAGCTACTATATACCTCTCCTTCAGCACAAATTCTCACTAACTCTATGCTATCTCCTCCCTTTTCACTGGCAAGAGGCACTAGACAAGGCTGCCCCTTGTCACCGTCATTATTCATCCTTGCCATGGAACCCCTCTCTGCCTGTCTTCATCAATCCAACAATATTAAAGGTATTCAGATTGGTAATTCCCGCTTTCCCTCACTTTCTTACGCAGATGATCTTCTCATTCTTCTAGAAGATCTTGAAGAGGCAGGTCAGCCATTAGTTCAATTATTTAAAGAATTCACTTTTCTCTCTGGCTTAGCCTTGAATTATAATAAAACTGAAATCTTACCTCTAAACGAACACTGTAAACCTTCTATGAATGCAATCTTGGGCTTCCGATGGGCACCTCATGGTTTCTCTTACCTCAACGTTCAAATTACTCCAAAGCTACATAAAACATGGGATACAAACATTACCACCTTGCTATCTAATATTAAACATACGTTCGATAAATGGAAACTGCTTAACCTTTTATTTAAAGAGAAAATTTCCAGTATTAAAATGACTATTTCTCCCAAAATCTAATATCTTTTTGCTAACATTCCTTTAATTTTACCTTCCGTTTTTTTAGTCAAACTCGATAAACTTAATAGGCAGCTTCATTTGGGAAGAGAAACCTCCCAGATTCAGTCGTATAAAATTCTGCTCACATTGGTCAAGAGGAGGCTTTGGGCTTCCCTGGTTCCAAGCATACTTATGGGCTTTTCGAGCAGCTCAAACCGTTAAATGGTTTCTTAAACCAATGGCAAAATCACCTTTATGGGTTTCTATGGAATCCTCCCTATGTCCCAGGAACATCCCCACATCTTACATTTATAACTCCTTCCCTCCAAAACTTAAATCCCACCCAACAATCTCCTCATTAGTATTCTACTGGAAATTAATACATAAACACCTTAAATTTAACCCTACACCTCTGGCCTATGCCCCGGTTTGGGGTAACCCAAACTTCTGTCTGAATAATCACCCAATATTCTGCTGTAATTGGAAAAATAGGGGCATCTTTCTTCTTAAATGATATACTCAAACTGAATAACCTCAAACTCAAGTCCTTTACTGATCTTCGTACTCTCTGGAATCTTCAAATGCATGATTTTTGGAAATATCTACAGCTCCATACTGCCTGCAACTCCTATTTCCAATATTTACCCAAACAAGTTTTACATGATCAATATATCGCACAATGGCTTAACACCTCATCTGCTTTGAACAGTACAATCTACAAAAACACCAGCGATACACTTACGGACCAATCTCTCGCTGCTAAAAACAAATGGTGTCAACTATTAAATTACAGTATAACAGACTTACAGTGGTATGGATGTTAGCTGTCATGTCACAAGACCTTTAAAGATGTGCGCAGTTCACTCATGCAAACAAAAATCCTACACTTATGGTATAGGACCCCTGTGGTATTACAGCATATGGGCCTAATGAATAATAATAACTGCTGGTGCTGTAACTCTCCTAATGGGGACTTATTTCACATTCTATGGCAGTATCCTCTTATAAAGAATCTATGGTGCACTACTCACAACTTTGCAGTCAAAGTAATCGGACAGTCATTTTCATTAGATCCCAAGCATGTTATACTGGGCATTTTCAGCTCTTATAATAATAAAATCTCCCATGCTCAAAATAGATGGCTAACCATACTATTTCTCCAAGTTAAGTGCCATTTACTTATACATTGGAAGTCTGTTGTAATACCCAATTTCTCTGATATTCTTAAGAATTTAGCCCAGTATGCCTCCCTGGACCATACGTCTCATATTTCTTCTGGTCGACTTAAGGCATATAATAGATGTTGGCAAGACTATTTTAATTATTTAAGATCATCCCATACTTCTAATACTTAATGTATGGACTGTTATAAAGGTTATCCCTATTTAACACCATCTGATAACCCTTATTGCTAGCGTCTCCCTTATTAGTTGTTTTCTCTTTTTCTCTTTATCTTATGTTTTTTTGTGTTCTTTTTCTATAGGCATTATGCATAAGCCTTGTTTTTCTCACAGCTCTTCCACAATTTTATGATACATAATTATGTAAGATAAGATTTGACAACAACAGTGTTGTACAAACTTTCAATATTAATCCTTTCCCTTATCTTTGGCCTTACCTTCTTTGCTAATGTTAGACAATCTAGCCTAGATATATTCATTCACAATGCTGTAATGTTTGACTGATTATAGATGATATGTCTCTCAATCCTTTTTAATGTTGTTGTTTAATTGCCGATATATTGTCATATCCTGTCAATTTATCCTTTCACATTGTCTTGCATTTGTGGAAAGTGCTGTTTTATTATACTTTAATAATAATAATAATAAAAAGACTAACTGCAAAAAAAAAAAAAGTAGAGACCCTCAAATTATCGTCCCATTATATTCATCACTTGTCAGACCCCATCTGGAATACTGTTCCCTTTTCTGTGCACCACAAACAATCAGAGATAATAAACTATTGGAGAGGGTGCAACGGAAGATGACCAAGAAAAGAAACAATATGGCTGATAAGTCATATTACGACAGATTAACTGATCTGGATCTGTATTCTGTGGCATACAGAAAACTCAGGGGATTTATGTTACATGTATAATGCAAGTAAGAATGTTTTTTTGTGGGAAGCCATTGGTATACAGAATTGTCACAAACCTAAGGCAACCAGATCACACAATCAACAGATAAGAGAAGTGTGTAGAACAGCCAAAAGAGGTAAATGGTTCGGCCAGGGTGTGGTATCTGCATGGAATATGATACCAGATGAAGTGGTTTCATGTAGTACTATGGAATAGTTTAAAAATTTGTTAGACCAACATAAGGGAATCCTAAAATGCCAACAGTACCACGGATAAGTGATGAGTCACTATAAGTCTATTTGACCTCCAGACTTGTAATCTACCTATGAAACTTGGGAGGGGATGTAACTGGGGAGTGCAACTTGGGGGCAGGTGATTAACTGTTCTAACTCTGGGGATGCAACTCAGGGTGGGGATTTACTATTTAAACTTGGAAGGATGCAACTGGGGAGCACAACTCAAAGCTAAGGAATTAACTATTCCAAATCTGGGGATGCAAACCTAGGGGGGCAACTCAGGGGGTAGGGAATTTACTATTCTAACCTGGGGAGACGCAACTCCGGGGGTGGTGGCAGGTGCAACACACACACACACACACACACACACACGAAACTCCCAGAATTGAACCCAGGTCTACTGGGTGTACCAAGCCCATTCAGAGGCTGTGACAGTAACCTTTACACCATGCCACCAGTATGGCTAGCCAGCATGCACTAGTGGACTTCAAGTACTTGTAAGGAATTGTGCTACAATATCTGCACCTGTTAAAGCATCCCACATACGCGGTACCATACCACTGCTATTATCTCTACTTAGTGCATAAATCTTTCATGCTTTTCACTATGCGGTATTTACCGTGCTGCAGTTCCACCCGAGGACTTGATGTGCTGCCTACATTCAGCAGGTAACCTTAATGGAACAGACTTTTAAAAAACTGTGGGTGGCAGCCATCGTTAATGACTTGAGTCATTAATTACAAAATTACCACTTTGAAAATAGCTGAGAAAATTAAAAATTTACTGAGGATGAATAATAGGATGTCAGAATTACTTTATTCTTGAAATCTACATAATTCATTTTTTGGCTGACTAACACATACTGCTGCTTCATGTGACCTAGAAATTCTGAATGTTATAACCCTGGGAAGAAATACATGTGCAGATTGTTGCATGTAACAAATTCCACATGTCTGTTCTGTCCATATTCATGGTATTTGAACATTGTTATGAATTTGATTTCCCAGTCTCCTTTCTTGAATGCCTTTTATTTTTTTAACACTACACTATTTATTCATCTACCAACTTTCCCCCTTCAGCCTGACCGACCCCTCCAGCTCTGACACCCAGAATTACCGGGGCTTACCTTATACCCAGCCCGGGAGCGTGCTCATGGGGGCCAGGCATCTTCCTGCCACCAGAATGGCTTTCTCCTCTGTTTTTATCTTGAGGTCCCAGGAGTGGTTGCATGCACATGGAGGCTCGCATGTGCACCACAGCCCCGGTAACGACCCCTTCCGCCCACCCGTCAGCCTAGCACCAATGCACCCTCTAGCCTGTACTGTCTCCTGGCCTCCACCATAAGGCAGACAATAGCTGAGGGATGCCACCTTTCCTCCCTGGAGAGGAGAGCTGCCTTTCTGGCAGCTTCATCCATCTATGCCCTTCCTCCCTCCCTCTCTGACCTCCAATGGCCCATGCTCGTTCCCAAACCTGGGTCATCAGCGTGGCACGATGTAAGGCATCCAGTGCCTTAGCCCTTAGTGCCACCAGGCCAGCTTTGAATGCTTTTTAATGTGTCCTTCAGTACTATGATTGTCAAGTCCTGCAGCATACAGTATGTGGTTTCTGAGAGAAATGCCCTCCCTCTTGTGCCTGCATGTCTGCATGTTGTATTGTAAATCTATGTAAGTTTACTTGGGCTGTTAGGGTCCAGCTGATTTCATCTGCATACCAGTGGCTCGATTTTCAAAGCCTCATGAATGCTGTAAGCCCCTGGTGCACTGATCATTTGGGGCACAGGGCTTGCAACATTCTTCTGGCTGGCGATCAGGATTTTCAATCCCAAGCTCTAAATGTCAGTATTCCCGAGCATTAAATGCCACAGATCCTGAGTGCTGAATGCCATGAGTTAGACCAGTTTTTCTGTGGTCTATCATGTGCCATTTGGTAGACCCTTTTTATGGGGCTTGCGCAAGCTGTCGTAAATTGAGGCAAGTGTCGCAATTGTGCCTGATGTGCTGAAATCGGGTGTAGTTGTGCCAAAGGAGTTTGGTGCAGTTGTGCTAACAAATGGGATTGATGCAGGGCTTGATAAACTGAGCCCCAGGTATTTGTGCACTTTTTACGTCTGATCAAATATATCACAGCTGTGTACACCCTAGATGTCATATCTTTTCCCAGTATGTGGGGGATGTAGACTGTTGCCTTCATCAACATGTGTACAAGCTTTGCATCTTGGACTATGACATCTTCTTGTACCAGCTACCTCAGACTTAGCTTTACATACCTCACTGCCGACAAGTTTCTGCTGTAGGCTTAGAGGCTCTCTGAATGCCAACACTGGTGGTTCAGGGAAGACTTCAGATAGAGTGTAATCATCCAGATTTCCCTTGTTCTCCTGTGTTGTAAGATGTCCTTTTCCCCATTTTGAGTCTGCTGTAGGACTATTTTGCTCACTTCCAGCTGCTCATGTCCCCACATTTACTTATAAAGCTGCTGTCATACCATTTCCTGTTTAACCAGAACCCTGATGTCTGACTTATTAGCCCTGGAACTTACTCTCTCCGGCAAGGCTGGGCTGGTGGTTTGCCCAAGAGACATACCCAGCAGGTATACCAGCAACATGGGAGAGGTTTCTGATCCAGCTGCGTGCCTCATCTGGAAAGGAGGACAATACTGTGTGGTTGCCCACAAACTCTAGGCCACCTCACTGCCCTCAGGAGGTGCTTGAGTAGAGGGCTCAGCATCCCTCTCCTCTCAAAGCTGAACAGCACTGCCTCTGCAGTGCTCTCGCAGCTTCATCAGCTGGAGGTGGGCAGGCATAAACCCAGTTTGCCATATGGGACAGCAACATACCCCACTGGGGCCACCTGGTTGGACAGGAGTACTCCTTTTAATATAGGGCTCCCACTCCCCAGCATTTTAAAATTATTCTCAGCTGTTTTTAAACACCCACTGTCTCATAAGGGCAGGGAGCAGTGTCTGTTGCATGCTAGTTCATATTAGTCACAATAAAAGTGAGCAATGAGTGACCAGAAACAGTTGAAGATACTGATGAGAACTTGGATATACTTATACTAAAAGGAGTGCTTCTTTTATGATTTCAAATGTAGATAAAAATGGTAAAGCAGAGTCAAAATGGGGGAAGGGGCATCTTACTAGACAGGAGAAAAAGAACCATCTAAAAGAGAATAAAAAGGTACAGGTCTAGGTCAACATTTTCAAAGTAATATGCTCTGCTGCTATACCTGATAGAAAAATGCTGGAATGTGAAATGGGTACAATGGAACAAATGTATTGAACGCAGGAAGAACTTGAAAACTCTACAGCAATAGGCCAGTCCTCTGACCTACTGGTGTATACATGAATTCACTGCATGGGGTGATCTAGTGTGCATTCTGAGTAAAGTAGTTTGCAAGGATGTGCAATGCCTCTGAAAGTGGGTTATTGGAATTTACCACTAGATGGCTGCCCCTGATGGCTCATGGAGAGGGGAACCATGTAAGTAGATCCCTCCTTACGCTTTTAAAAATGGCATGGTGGGGCACAAGTGTCCATATGCATGTCATTGTGAGTACCATAACTTGCAATTGCTCTAGCAGCTGTCCCCTCCTCTCAATTTGTGCTGATGTATCATGTTTTTCTTCTAGGTTAGTCGCCTGGAAGTTCCAGTAAGGAGGAGGTCCTCCTCAGGGTGGCAAGACTGGTTGAGGAGGATTGCACCAGGGACTAACTGCAGAGAGGGAGAGGTAAGGAGGGGCCACATGGAGAGGGGATCTTTGGGGTGAAAGTGAAAAACAAAGGTGAGGAAGAGGAATAAAACCAAATATGTAAATATGAGTTGGGCACAATGAACATTCATGTGAGCACTGGGTAAAGGACTTTACTTGTCAACACAAGACAGTCAACTTAGTCATATGTTAACTATGTCACACAAACACTGTTTTAATTAAATAAATGTTAATTTGTGTTATATTGCTAATGAAGAGCTTTTTTTAAACTTCACTATAGGTAGCAACGTAAGGTTTGAATGAAGCTCAGGTGCACCGATACTGTACATACATAGATACAAGGATGGTGTTGGACAGATAAAGACAAACACCCCATCCCATCTGCAGTGTTATTCCTACCTAGGATTACTCAATCAATTTGGAGCTCCCAGAGTACCTGACCTCCCATCTGTTTCTAATTACCCACTTGGAGTTGTAGGGATTTGGACCCCAGGTTATGGCTTGCATCACTCACATCACTAGGTGGTCTGTTCCAGGTATCCACAACCCTTTCTGCAAAGAAATAAATCCTTCTATCAGTGAGAGTGTATTTGCGATGTCAGGCAAATAGGAGCATCTCAGCCCTGAGGTGTTGCCCCAGAAAAACAACTTTAGAATGTTAAAATTCAAACTCTACATTGTGGTGAAGCTCATCCTGGCATTCTCATTTTTTACCTCTATTTCTATTTCCAGTGTGGGTACACAGTTCCTGCCTTTTGATGATGCTACTCTGGCTTGTTTCCTTTTGCCCCTTGGACCAACATGTGATGAGGAGAGCCTGTAGAGTTCCAATCATTCCATTCAGTTCAGTTTTATTTTAAAACGATAGAGGAGAATTTTGCAACAGTACAATTGAAGCTAATACAAGATATAAGGAACAAATAAACGTGCAAAGAACAAGTTATTATGTAACCCCTAGGTGACGCTATCCCAAGGGCTACTACTCCTGTCTGCACGACTAGTAGCAGGTTAATGGGCCTGAGTTCTGAAACGGTGCCTCCACCAGGAGGTCAGGGTTGGTAGTGTCAAACTAACCTGGGCACAGCCCTCCGGGACACTATAACCCCCCTTTTCCTTTCTAGTTGCCTGAGCAATATACGATAATCACTTTCACAGTACCCCTTGTACACCATACCAGAACCCACACAGTTTGCACTTACCACCAGGGCTGGTTTCTCTGGCTCGACCCTGTGGACCCTCTGTAAAACAAGGTTATGCACAGTAAATAGCAACAGTACAGTACTCTTGGCACAAACTGGAACCACAGTCAGGTTAAATGCAGCAAAAAAAAAGTCAGATCTGATTTATTCAGGGGACTTGAACAAGGAAGGGGCGTAATCAGGTTGATTGGCTTAAAGGCTATATTAATCAAACAGTTATGCATGCACTTTAAGTCCCCACACATTCACACACTCTGGGTACCCAGGTAGGAAAATGGTGGGCTAGCCAGGAACATTGCAGCTGGTTGTGGCCCTGTGATGGAAGAAAGCAACATGCACAACACACACTACTTGCAATCCGGAGCCGGGGCTCAGTTCGTGAAAGAAAAATCAACAAGACAATCAGATGATAACACTTTAGATTCAGCTGTTGTTGCAGGGAGCTACCCTGATGTTTACTCCAGATACCCAATACTGGACACACGCAGGATGAAATCGAGACTGCAGGTTGTTGAGCTGGAGTGCCTGGTGAAGCGGGACCCACACGAATCACCGAGACGTTGTTCCTGTTCAAGTGTTGAGCAGGGGGCTGATCCCCAGGCAGGTCTCTCATCAATGGCGTTCTCTGTGCAGCGGGTAGTCGGGCTGGGCCAGTATGGCAAGGCCCAGGCCCAGTGGAGATAGAAACATAGAAACATAGAATTTGATGGCAGATAAGGACCGCTTGGCCCACCTAGTCTGCCCATTTCCCTACCTGTTGGATAAGCTGCAGATTCTAGTTAATCAACAGCTTACTTCCTCCTACCCACCACTAGAATTGCCTTATGCCTGTCCCATGCATTCTTGAATTCACCCACTGTTTCTGACTTCACAACCTCCTCAGGAAGGCTGTTACATGCATCCACAACCCTCTCTGTGAAAAAATACTTTCTAACATTACCTCTGAGCCGTCCTCCTTCTATCTTCAAATTGTGCCCCCTTGTTCTTGCACATCTCTTCTTCTGAAAGATACTACCCTCTTGTACTTTGTTAATTCCCTTGAGATACTTGAACGTTTCTATCATGTCCCTCCCTCTCCCTCCTTTCCTCAAAGGTATACATATTAAGCTGCTTTAGTCTTTCCTTGTATGTCTTCTGGTGCAGATACTGCACCATTTTGGTTGCCCTCCTCTGAACAGCCTCCACTCTGTCTATGTCTTTGCGGAGATGGGGTCTCCAGAACTGCACGCAGTACTCTAGATGGGGTCTCATTAATTGTCTGTACAGAGGGATAACAACTTCCTGTTTTCTACTGTTGATGCCTCTCCCTATGCATCCCAGTATCCCCCCAGCCCTCCTTACTGCCTTCTCACATTGCTTGTCCACCTTTAGGTCATCTGATATAATTACTCCTAGGTCTCTTTCGATTTTTGTTGTTGTTATTAACTCACCCCTATTGTGTACTCTTCCCTTGGGATTTTGTTTCCCAGATGCGTTACCTTGCACTTCTTTGCATTGAATCTGAGCTGCCACATATTTGACCATTCCTCCAACCTTGCCAAGTCCCTTTTCATTCTTTCCACCCCACCTTGTGTATTAACCCTGTTGCAGATCTTTGTGTCATCTGCAAAGAGAGATACCTTTCCTTCCAGGTGCTCTCCAATGTCACTTATAAAGACATTAAAGAGGACTGGTCTCTGTACTGAACCCTGCGGTACCCGCTAGTTATCCTCCTTTCTTCACTGTGGACTCTGTTTACTATTACCCTTTGTGTCCTGTTGTTCAGCCAGTTTTTTATCCAGGCTACCACTTTGGGACCCACTCCAAGGATGGATAACTTGTATATTAATCTTTTGTGTGAGACTGTGTCAAATGCCTTGCTAAAATCTAGGTAGGTCATATCCACAGCCCCTCCCTGGTCTACTACTTTGGTCACCCAGTCAAAGAAATCTATTAGGTTTGTCTGACATTACCTTCCTGCTGTGAAACCATGCTGCCTTGGGTCCTGTGCCCCATTGGCCTCTAGATACTCAACAGTTCTTTCCTTCAGAAGTGATTCCATCATTTCCCCTACCACTAAAGTCAAACTAACTGGTCTGTAGTTTCCTGCCTCTGCCCTGCTCCCACTTTTGTGAAGTGGAATCACATTTGCCCTCCTCCAGTCCTCAGGTACCACCCCATCCTCCCATAATTTGCTAAAGAGAATAGTCAGTGGTGTTACTAGGTCTACTCTTAGTTCTTTTAGACTTCTTGGGTGAATCCCATCAGGCCCCATTGTTTTATCCACCCTCAGTTTCAAGAGTGCTTTCAAATCCCTTTCTTCTGTGAATGGACTGGTATCGACCCCCCCATTCAAAGTTTCTCTCATGTTTGGTTTAGGTACCTCCCACTCCTCTTCCACTGTGACTACTGAGCAGAAATATTTGTTCAGTATCCCTGCTTTTTCACTGTCACCCTCTGCCCACATTCCTTCCCCTTTATTAAATCTCTGTATCCCTCCCTTGGTCTTTCTTTGCTCCCTAATGTACCTATAAAAGGTTTTATCCCCCTTCTTAACAGAGTTGGCTATCCTTTCCTCAGTTTGTGCCTTTGTTATTCTGACTGCCTTCCCTGCCTCCTTCTGCTTTAGCTGATAAAGTTCTCTGCCCTGCTCCTTCTGTGTTTCCTTTTATTTCCTGAATGCTATCCTTTTCTCCTTAGCCATCCCTGCCACCTCTTTTGAGAACCATAGTGGTTTTTTCTTCATTTTGTTTTGTTGATTTGCTTCACACAAAGGCTTGTTGCCTCTGCGATGGCTGTTTTGATTATTCCCCATTGTTCCTCCACCCTTCCTTCTTACCTGTTTGCTAGTGCTTTTCTGGGGCAATCTCTCATTTTCCCAAAGTCAGCCTTCCTAAAGTCCAATTCTCTTGTTTTTGTATGGCTTGGCTCTATGGTTGTGTTTATTGTGAACCACACTGTTTGGTGGTCACTTGTTCCCAGATGGCTACCCACTTCTAAATCTGAGATCCTTTCTCCTTCTCTATTTGAGAGTACCAGGTCTAAGATTGCTCCCTCCTTAGTGGGTTCCAACACTAGCTGTCTGAGGCATGCCCCCTGTAGGGCAGCAAGAATGACCCTGCTCTTGGATGTGCCTGCAGCAAAGGTACTCCAGTTAACATCTGGCATATTCAGGTCCCCCATCAACACTATCTCTCCTTTTTCTGCCATTTTAAGGATGCCTTCTATCATTTCCTTCTCCATTTCCTCCCCCTGAAATAGGGGTCTATACACAACCCCCATGTGGCTTGTGGTGCCATTTCCTGTCTCCAGGGTGACCCATAGTGACTCATCAACTTCCTGTTTACTCTTTAGTTCTGTTGCTTTAATCCCTTCCCTTATATAGAGAGCTACTCCTCCTCCTTCTCTTTTACCCACCCTATCCCTCCTGTAGACTGTGTATCCTGGTATGTTGACATCCCAGTCATGCTTCCCTGTGTACCATGTTTCAGTGACTGCCACAATATCTAGGCATCCCTCTTCCATCAAGACCACTAGTTCAGGGAGCTTGTGGCACAGACTGTGGGCATTGGTACTCATCACCTTCCATTTATTTTTTATGGCCTTACCCCTTTTAGCCCCATCCCTGTCCTTACTGCCTTTTTCTGCATTTATCCCTGTCCTGCTCCTTACTGACTCTCTACCTTGGTGTTTACCTCTCTAACTACTGTGTTTTGTGGGGGGAGGCTGGGATTTCCCTACTTCTTTTCAGTGCCTCCCCACTTGGCTAGTTTAAATGCTTGCCAATGAAGCATTTAAACCTGTCACCTAGGATCCTGGATCCCCCCCGGACAGATGCAGACCATTGCACTGCTATAAGCCTGCATCCCTCCAGGTGGCTCCCCAGTCCCCAATGAGGCCAAAACCCTGAGCTCCACACCAGTTTTTCAACCATTCATTGAATCCCATGGCGTGGAATACCCTAGGATCATCCTTGCCATAGACAGGCAGCACCTCCGAGAAGGTTACCGTACATGCTACTTGTCTAAGGCCCCGCTCCAACTCCACAAACTCCTCTTGCACCACTCTGATCCCATTCACAGTCAGGTCATTTGTCCCTAGGTGGACAATGACATCCAGCTCTCTTCCTTGTGCAGCTGCTCCCGCAATCCTGAGGATTCGCTTCCTGTCCCTCTGAGCTGTAGCACCAGGCAGGCACCTTACCTCCCTATCCCCTTCTTCCCCCACTTCTACCTCCCTAATGAGCAAGTCCCCCACCAGGAGTTGTTTCCTTCCCCTGTGGGGTCTCGTGCCACCCTCCTGTGGGTCTCCTTTGTGGAGGTTCCCAGCATCCTTCTTGGTCTCCACTGTAGGTGCCTCCATAGAGGAACCAATCTTTGCCAGAACAGCATATGAATTGTGGAGAGGTACAACTGGAGGGATGCACCTCTGTTCCACCACCTTCTCCCTCCCTGAGCCCACCTTGGTCCAACTGCTCCTCTTTCTTAGCAACCTCTGCAGTAACGGTGGTGGCCCTGGTGGTCCCTTTGTGGGGGAAGAGGTTTCATGAATCCTAGCCCGGTCAGCCTGGAGATGGGCAACCTCCTCCCTCAGACCAGAGAGGTGCCTGCAAACAGGGCAGCATCGCAGCCTCCAGGATGTCTCTCGGAACACTGCTGCCCCACAGCCATTGCACTGCACCACTCCCATCTTGACTTATTTTGTGTTCCCTCTCCTGTTGCTTTGCATGCTTATGGTCTCCTCCCTCTATGTATTTTTACACTTGCTTTCCTACTGCCTATGTGCCCTTACAACTCTCGCCCTTCCTGTTCTGGGACAGGAACTTCCTGTAGTCTTCGGTAGTCTCCTTCTTCCGTGCTTGGATTCAGACCTCCAGCAGCTTGGGGGGGGGAGATGGGAGAGTTACTTTTTAGGTTCCTTCAAGGTTGATGAAACTAATGTGTCTCAGTGATCCTTCCCTTCCTACTGTCAAACAGGAAGTTCCTGTTGTCAGTCTAATCCAGCAGCTATAAAACTAGAACTGGCTTTGGGTGGGAGGGTGGAGGGGTGGTAAGGAGGGCAATTAGTAAAAGATCTGTAGTTCTAGACTGCTGTTTCTTGCTCTGAAACCAGCGTTCTCCTCTGTCAAAAACAGCAGGACAGATGATTTTGGATTCAGTCCATGAGGCTGGATGTGGCTTCCAGCAAGCAGAATACAGTTCAAACCACAGTGGGGAACCAAATCACAACCCACTAGCAGCACACAGCACATTTACACATAAGGAAATTCTAATGTACCAGGCAAAAGGCTCTCCGGTCGCAATTACAGAGTCTCTGCACAATCCGGAAATTCAGAGGTGGCTGGAAGTCCAGACAGGACAAGTGCATTCATCAAATCTTTGGTCTTCTTCAGGTAGGAGCCTGGTCACCATTCAGTGGCTTACTTCACTCTCCAAGTTCGGATACAGTCTGAAAAAGGCACAAGTTCCCTCTCATGGACATCAGGCAGGCATGCAGGCCAAAACTCAGGCCTTTCCACAGTTCTCCCATGTGAATCCACTATGGATTGCTGCTCAAACTACCTCAAGCTGTTACTTCTTCACTTCCCAACTTAGATCTAACTGAAACTGCAAGCAGTTTGGGACTTCCCCAAGATCCAAAAGGTTCGTTTGGCTGATCTGTCTGTCAATCACAACAAGGGCTCCCCCTCCAGGTTGTTTTAGGAGCAAAAAGCCCCAAACTACAATTCCTACAAGTTTTGACCCCACCAAGCCTCTGTAGGCAGGCTCCATTTTAGAGTCCCAAATGTACTGATTGGCCCATTTTAGCAGTCCAGGACCAAGATGATGGAAACAAACAGAACTGTCCATGCTGCAGAGAAGGCAGGTTAGAATAAACTGCAATATTATTACTACTCTAACAAATGATCAGCAAACAAGCACATCTTCTAACAGAGCTCCCTTTTAGATTAATTATGACTGCAATCCAGGCAGCTCTTAAAAAGTCAGTACACAGAGGCTATATAGGCACTCTCTGGCAATCACATTTAAACTGCAAAAACGCAGGACACCAACCTGGCAGTGAGCATTTAGACAAGCTCAAGGAAGACTTTTTGGGAACCCCCATTTGTAGGGGGGTTACAATTAAAATTCCAAAATACAAATTACATACTAGAGAATACTTTATGGGCAACTATGAATAACCAGTGTGTTCTGACACGGAAGGGTTCTGATGCCCTCTGACCTCGAGAGTGAAGCTTGATCTTCTTCAAGGACACCTCCCTTCACAGAGCTGCTTATACTGAACTGTAAGCAGTTGGCGTCAGGGCCGCTATTTTTGGGAGAGGGTGGCCCGAGATCCCCAGGAACTCCACCCATACCTCTCTAGACCCGTTCACCCCACTGAAATCTCCATGACTACCAACTGCCCTGGCTTGTCCCTCAAGGAGGGTCCACTGAGTTAACCCCTCCCCCACCACACAGAATGCATCCAGAGTACCAGCAGCATCACCACTGTTGATGGGGCTCTGAAAGCTTACCCCCCCGGGTGGGGCCACGGGGGCAGGCCACTCAGTGTAAAACTATCTAGGTCGGGGCCGGGAGTTGCGGCGAGTGAAATGGGAACCGGGAGGTGAGCATCATAGAGAGGATTGTCAGTGATTTTTGAGCATGCTGAACCCCTGGGAGGTGGGACATGCAATGACATTCGTGGGACAAACTCGACATCGGTCCTGCCTCCCCCCATCGCAGGTGCCAGTCATGGCAGAACTCCTAATACTGTATGGGTAACTATAGACAACCAGTGTGTTCTGACACTGAAGGGTTCTGATGCCCTCTGACCTTGAGAGTGAAGCTTGAGAAGTCCATGGGAATCAGAACCTCAAGGTGGCAGAACACACTTGTTGTGCATATAGCCGCACATCCAGTATTTTTATAGTGTATGGTGCCCCTAATAATAATACTATAAAAACACATTTTTTTAATAGAAAAATGAATTTTTGCTGCTGCACCTTATTCCGGGATTTAAGGCTAGTTACTAGGGTTAGTGGTGTGGTTGGTGGGGACCAGATATTCGTATGTCTATAGCGCGGCTTCCATTGGTTGTTAGTTGTGTTTGGGAAGGATTTTCAGAAAAAAAACATGCTGGCTATATTTCTTGCTAAGCAAGAGGACTTGACTGAGAGGAATAGTCTTTTAATTTTGTAAGTAATTTTGAATATCTGGTTGATCCTGCAGTTGTATTTTTTTTTTAAAGTGAAACTATCTGGCTGATCCTACATTTCTTTTTTATATCTGGTTGACCCTGCATCTGTGGAATTTGCTCAAGTTACAGGTTTGGGTGATCATGTCATTGCCGTGAGTGTCTCTTTGGTTGATCCTACCATTTCTATGGCTCATGCTCTTCTAAAAACAGCTGAAATGTTGCTGTACCAGTGTAAGATATTACTGCATTCTATGACCTTTGAACTGTGGTACAACATTTTTTCAGCTAGGATGGATTTTACACCATACACAATAAGAGAATATTCACATATAATATAAGAACCATAAGATAGATTTAAATACATTGCATAAATTACATAAATACCACTCCCTTAAACTTCCACCACTGTTTTAGATAGCAAACAGTAGCTACCCTTGATCAGAAGCCGCGGCTGAAAATGAAAAAGTGAAATAAAAGCTACGGCTTCTAATCGAAGATACGTGGTAGTTCTGCATCATCAAACATATTGTAAAAGATCAATTTGGCAAGATGACTATGTGAAAAACTCCCCAAATATAAAATAAAAAGATAGTTATGTAGGGGCCATACGAAAGTCCTAAATAGTTTCAGGCTACAGGAACTTCTTGTGTGATATCAAAATTCCTTATGGCGCACTGTACAAAACTTTTTCCAAACAACTCAGTTCACTCTGAGTGTGTGTGTGTGTGTGTGTGTGTGTGGGGGTACTTGCAGTCACCAAACAGGAATGGGACCTAGCGGTACTCATATCAGATGACCTAAAGATGACCAGACAATATGAGAAGGCTGTGAGGAAAGCAAGTGGGATGCTAAGGTGCATTGGTAGAAGTATCACCAGCAGAAACAAGCATTTGTCAATGCTGAATGTTGGCTTGCCAGCATTGGCATTCGTAGTGCAGGAGTTAGAGAGATGCATAATAGGAATGGTAGTGAAGAACTGAACTGACGCCAACTCCACCCCCACCACGCAGAGACTGATAGGCATTGGGGGTGTACCTTTGGGTCATCGGCCATAATGCTCACGCCATTTCACCTTACCCTACCCTGCAGACACTGACAGGTGTTGTGGTGTACCTTGGGGTCTTCGGGACTTATGCTCATCCCCTTCCATAAGGAAATACGCTGAGATGGGTGCAGTATAGAAGAATGGGGTGAACTTTGGGGCTGAAGATTCCAAGGCACACCTCGATGCTTGTCACTGGCTGCAGGGTGGGGGTGGAATGGTATGAGTATTACAGCCAATGATCCCAAGTCACACCCCCTAACTCTACAGGGTGGGGCGTTACAGTTGGGAACCCTAACACCCCAGATGTTTGTTGGTATTTTACTCCAGATTTATAACATGGGCTTTTTGTGACCCCACCTCATGAACTGTGGGACTATCAGTTCATTATCTGAAAGGTTATTTTGCACAGTGACAGCGCCATTTGGCACCACAGGTGCAAAAACACATTTTAGGCAGGATGTGAACAATGACAGCTGTACTGTTCATTAGGTGGTGTGAAAATATGGCACTGTTGAAAATCTGGAGTGAAAATATGAAAAATCAGCTGCCTTATGAGTGTGTGTAGAAACTGCGCAACGCACGCCTATAACACAATCATTTGTTTGAATTTTTTCACAAAATTTTCAACATGGGCATTTTTGGACCTCTTCTCATGAACAGTGGCAGTGTGATTTTGTTAATCTGTCCCAAAAGCTGATTTCCCACAGCGACCGCGCCATTCTGTGCCACATTTGAAAAAATAAGTTTTGGGCTGGATGTGAAAAATGACTGCTGTACTGTTCCTAAGGAGGTGTGAAAAAATGGCAATGTTGAAAATCTGGAGTGGGGGTGTGGCCTGGCTGTGCTAAAGATGACTGCTTAACTTTTCATCTCCCTGGGATCACCATCAATCATCATCCATCCTCCTGCTCCCAGACCACCATCAAATATCAACGACTTAAATTCAACTCCTCTAACATCACAGAACAGCTCTGGTAAACTTTTTGTTTTCTATTTTCATTATACCACAAACTATAGATAACTTTCTCTCAGCTATACTGCTACTCTGCACAGGCCTACAACAATGGCTGATCAATCTATGCAGAACAATTCCCTTAGCAGAGTGGAGTCAATGTTTCAGCAACTTATAAGTGAGATCAACGATTTAAAAACAACCTCTCAACAAAACAGCACTAATATGCAACTGCTTGATCATAAAATGAGTGATACTGAAGCTAAAGTAACTAAAAATGAGAGCTCTATCAGTGATCTACAGGCCACCATCAGGGAACAAGACAGAACTATCAGAACTTTACAGGATAAAATTGATGATATTGAAAATAGAAACAGGCGCAACAACCTTAGATTTCTGGGCTTTCCTTAAGGTGCAGAACTTGGGGATGCTCATGCTTTTTTACTTCATGTATTACCAGTCATGCTTAATCTTCCACCAGGCCTGGACCTCACTATTGAGAGATCTCACTGCACCTTGGGTCCGAGGCCTGGCCCACATCAAAAGCCCATGCCTATTATTGCCAGATTCCTAAACTATGTACACACTGAACTGATCATCAGCTGTGCAAAACAAACAGGATCGCTTATATGGCAAGAGCACAAAATATCTATTTTCAGACACTTCTTATAAGACTTAGTTAATAAGTGTAAAGCCTTCAACCCCATTATAGCTGTGCTGCACCAATGAGGGATCAAATTCGCATTGAGATACCCGGCTGTCATGCGCCTATTTCTGGGGGACTCATTTAAAGATTTTCACACCCCCCCCGATGCACTCGCTACTTTCCTTGGTGAGGCAGTGCCAATAATCAACAATTTTGGAAGCTCGGATTCAGTCCTTCAACCCACCAACAATACAAGCCCACAACCAAGTCATCATATTCACGTAGCGGCTACAAATCTTAAACATACAGAAGAGCATGTAACATTGCCAACCTCTACAGTTCCTACAGTTCGGAGTTCTGTTCGCTTGCAAGACAAAAAATGTTTATCTGCTCATCCCTCCAAACATACCTGCTGTGAAGATTCCACAACTTCAAGCTCTTCCTCCCAAACTGGGAAGCATGTAGGTTTTGCTTCGCCGCTTGCCCTCTTCAACAGATTCTCCCTACTGCACGACGACTCACGCTCCTCGCAAGAAGATCTCGTGCTGCTGCCATGGATCTTGCCACTAACAATCCCCAAGATCCGCTGTAATCTGCTAAATCCCCTGATTCCTCTTGGGCTGAACTGATTACTAGCTCCCCCTTCAAGTCTGCTGAACCTCCAAAGAAGAAACGTAAGGAGAAGCTAAAAAACAAAGTGATAGATGCCTCCTCTAACACGCACAAGCACAACAGATGTAAGTGTTAACAGGACACTTACTCTCTTGTTTTTTTTCTGCTGATACCTCTTGGGATTGGAGACTTCAGCTAATTGTTAGCTCTCTGAACTGTATCCAGATTTGATTGCCTTATAATTGCGTAGCGCATTCACTGTGTGTGCACAATATTGCACCCAGCTGGTTTGGAATAGGCTAAGCTGTAAATCATGATTACAGGCTCCTGGTTTAAATTTATAGCAAACTATTTTTACATCATCCTAAGACAATCTAAGCATTTTCTGCTTTAATGCAATGTCTGTTATAGCATTTATTTAGTTACTTCTGTGTCAAGCACAATACCAGTCTCTGAGTATCCCTAATGTTAGGCTAGGTTCTATTTCTAAATGGTCATTTCCTATACAATGAAAAACCAATTCATATTTGCTTACTGTGTTTTGTTTTTTTATCTACCTACCTAGAGTTGTCAATTTTTCTTTTTGTTATCATGTTCTTCTTATATGAGCATTATGGGTGGAT
This sequence comes from Neoceratodus forsteri, assembly GCA_016271365.2. Classification (NCBI taxonomy): domain Eukaryota; kingdom Metazoa; phylum Chordata; order Ceratodontiformes; family Ceratodontidae; genus Neoceratodus; species Neoceratodus forsteri. The sequence continues at coordinate 430,022,400 of CM057459.1, read as the reverse complement.
GCATATCTAGCTGTTTAATGACCCAATATTACCCCACATATTTCTTACCATTCAAATTTAATATAAATGTATGGCATATTGATAATACATTAATGAGGTGCTTGATTATTTATTCCCACTTTCCACCACTTCATCCTAAACTAACATCTAACCTTTTAACATTTTCTATATTTCCCTTACTTCATTAACCCACCCTCACCTAAATTTCTAACCCCCCTTTTTTCAACCATGGTATACCAACTCCTTGCATTATTTTATTTATTTAATATTTAATTTCCAGTCTTATCCTGTAATTAGGCATTGCAGGCTATTTTCGAGGCATCTCACCTTTATTATTTCACTTAATGGGTTATAATTAATAACTGATAGCACAATCTGACTCGAATCCCTTAAGATAATGAGTTTTTTTAAGCCTGCAGTGTAATCTTACAGCTGAGTTCACTTGACCCTTTCCAGGTCTGGTCATCTCACTATATTAATGTAGTTTCCTTTTCTAAGGGTGATTTTTTAGTCTGCGCTATCACTATTTACCCAACTTTTATTATTAGTATATGCAACCCCTCGAAGCCTGAACAAACCCAATCCTTATAAATGTTATATTGCCAAGGTGATTTCGTATACCTGTTTAATCCGTGATTCCTATTTTAAACATACCCTTTTTATACAAATTGGACCTTACAATATTTCAATATCTATAAATCCTTATAATATCTGAATTCTAACATCTCCACTATACCTAACCATCCCCCTTATATCAATGCTTTTGTGTCTATCATTACGGTTATATGAGTAAGTACATAGCAAATGGCACAAGTATAGTTGACCTTATAATTTTTTAGGACCTTACCAAATCATGCTACATATTGTATATATCGCTTAATACTGTTTATACTAGTTTTTTCTTCTAATTCAACTTAGGTTCAAGATATATTATTATGTCTGGGATTGCAAATTTTTTTTGTAATCCCCTTTTCATATATGGTAATGATGTTTATGGTTTCCCCCAGGGAATTATATTGTTCACTTTAATACTAATTACAGTTGCAACTTGATAGAAATAATTGCTTACAGTTTGTATCTTGGGTTTAAGATTACTCTCTCCCAAGATTCACTTACTATTTTCATGCCTTGTAGTGTAACGAGTGAGTCTAGGTGTTTTTCACCGACTCATAGCTTGCTACACTACTTAAAGATTTAGTAGTGTGTTACTATAATCATATAGATTTTGTTTAGCAACTATATATATATATATATATATATATATATATATGACTTATATATTCTTTCTACTATCTCTCTTTCTTGCGAGGCCTAATGGATATATTCACCCAGGATCTAAGTACTTCCATAGCCCAATTATCCTGCACACACTTTATTGTGTTAACCCTCTCCCTTCTGGGTCTGTAGCATCCTCCAATTTTTTCAATATGAGTCCCTTTCTTCCAACTTGTACTCTCCCACACATCCCTCCATTAACATGAGTGATCTCATTTTACATTCATGGAATGTTAAGGGACTCAATTCACCTTGTAAACGAAAGCAAATACTTTCTTATCTCAAAAAATATAAAATGCATATTGCTTTCTTACAAGAAACTAAACTTTTATTGGAGGATGTCGACAGACTCAGAAGGGACTGGGTTAGTCAAGTTTATGCATCTTCTTCTTCCTCTAAAAAGCGGGGGGTCACTATTTTACATAAATCTCTCAACTGGACTCTTATCCAATCTGTTTCTGATTCAGATGGTAGATGGATTATAACCCATTTAAATACCCCCCACATGCCCCCTTATGCTAGTCAATGTCTATGCCCCTAACTCCGATTCACCTGAATTCCTTCATAACTTGGCCCAACAAATTATGAACAGTAATACCAACAACTCTCCCATACTGGTAGGTGGGGATTTCAAAGTAGATTTGGAGGAGCAGTTAGATAGAAGTAACTCCTCGTGTGACTTCCACTCCAGATGTATTGCTGCACTCTGAATTCTAATGAAAGACCTGGGTCTTACCAATATCTGGAGGCTACGCCATCCTAGATAGCGCGACTATACATTTTACTCTTCACTTCATAAATCGTATAGCAGAATTGACTATTGGTTTTCATCCCCTTCTATTACCGAAAAAATTATTGACACAACCATCCTCCCCATCGCTGTATCAGATCACTTCCCTATAAAATTACATCTTAATTGGGATCCACCCCATCCAAATCCCCCCTCCTGGCATCTAGACCCACTACTATTGAAAGACCCTGATTTCCTACCTAGGGTTAAAGCCCAAATCCAAGAATATCTTTCCTTTAACAACACTCCTGATGTATCTCAAGGGACTATCTGGGAAGCACTTAAAGCAATGATTAGAGGGAAAACTATAAGCTTTACAGCACATAGGAAAAAGTTAAGGGAACAGCAACTGGCCAATTTAGAGAAATCGCTTAAAGAAAAAGAAACCCAATATTATAAAATTAAAAACCCAGATAACAAATCACAACTTCATCTTGAAATTCTTCAGTTCAGAGTTAAAATCAATGAATTAATATCCAGGAAAGCTGAACTCACCCTCCTAAAACTCAAACACCGATATTGGGAACATGGGGATACATGCAGGAAGTTACTTTCCTATCAACTTAAGAATTAACAGATGGAGAGACGTATTGCTGGTCTGAAAGACCCTTCAGAAAAAATACATATGGATAACCCCTCAAGTAACCACATTATGCAAACCTTCTATCAACAATTATACTCCCAACCCACCTCCCCACAACTCGAGCATATACAACAATTTCTGGACAATTTCGATTCTCATCCTCTGCAGAACAGGCACGCCCCCCCTCACTAAAAGAAAGGTGAGGGGTACTGTCACCAAGTGGCTGCATGGTGGACTACTTGCTCTCATGAAGCAGAGAGACAAGTGCTGGATCAACTACAAAATTTCTGGTGACACACAAGATCACCTTGAATACTGACGACTCAGGAACTCTTGCAAGGCCGCTATACGTGCCGCCAAGAGTGAGTTCTGTAAATCAGCTTTGCTCAAATCGGCCTACAACCCCAGGTGTTTCTGGAAAAACATCAAAAGTATGGTGGGTGTGTCCGCCAAACACTCGGTCGTTGACATGAACTTAGAGGGGGCCAACTGCAACAACTCCCAGACCATAGCCTCAGCATTCAACCGTCTGTTCTCAGAACTGCCGGCCCCCCTCACTCCCCTTCCCTCACCACGGAACCTCAGGGCCGCCCCCCCTCCTCCTGGCCTCCTTTTTACCTGAAGCAAATTTCTGCCAGAGAGACTCAAACTTTCCTAGCCGGGCTCTTGCACCACTCGGGGCGGGTTATGATCACCTAGAGCCTAAGCTTCTGAGTCTAGGGGCGCCCTACCTCACCTGGCCGATAACCCACATTTTTAACTCTTCTCTCACCTCTGGAATCGTACCTGACATATGGAAGGTGGCCAAGGTTGTTCCGGTGTTTAAGCGCGATGATCCCAAGGAGATAAATAACTACCACGCCATTGCCATACTCCCTGCTACCAGCAAGCTACTTGAAAAAGCTGTAGCTGGACAAATCTCCCATTACCTGCAGGAGTATGCAGTTCTCTCCCCTGCTCAGCACGGCTTCAGGAAGGGGCATAGCACGTCCACTGCTCTCGCCGTGGTCACCTCCGAGGTCAGGGCCACCACAGATGCAGGTAAACTGACTGGGGCCATCTTTGTCGACCTTTCTAAGGCCTTTGATCGGGTTGACCATAATCTCCTTCTCTCCGCCCTACATGGGCAAGACTTCTCCCCCGAGCTCTTGATTGGTTCACCAGCTATCTTGGGGGGAGACAACAATACACCTGCTTTAACCATGCCCTTTCGGGCCTTTCCCCAGTCAGATGCAGAGTACCCCAAGGGTCCGTTCTTGGTCCCATTCTGTTCTCCCTCTATGTAGACGAACTCCCCTCAGTTACTAGCTTTGGGTCTACTACTCTATATGCGGATGACCTGGTACTACTATCTAGCTCCAAGAACTCCGTTACCATCATCTCCCAACTCAACTGTGACTTTGGGCATATCCTAAACTGGCTCGGGGGTTGCAAGCTCACTGTAAATCTTGACAAAACACATGCCATGTTATTTGGGTCAGCAGCCAAAACCGCATCTTGCACCTACCCCCTCACCATAAACAGGGGGAATGGCTCCCTCCTGCCTGTCCTGAACTCTGCTAGGTACCTAGGAGTGACCCTAGATCCCCAGCTTGATTTCACTGAGCATCTCCGGAACATTTGCAAAGCGTTGAACAGTAACCTTGGCCTAGCCTACAGGGCCAAGGACTGCCTCACCCCAGCCACTCGGCTTGCCATAGCCAGAGGGATCCTCCTACCTACGCTCTGCTATGGGCTTGTTGGCTTCGCGCCGGTCCCGAATGCCTCCCTAGCAAAATGGGACATGGCATATAACAACGTCTGTCGTTTTGCCCTCTCTGCCCATCGCCTTACACATCGGTGTGCCCTCTATGCCCGTCTGGAGTGGCTTCCTCTGATAAACACCGAGCCTTTGTCCTTGGTAGCTTGGTTGACAACATAGTCCAAACTGCTTGCCCCCCAGCACTTGCCCTTCCCTTCCAACACTGCACCCTGGCCTATCAGCTTAGGTCCAGCTCGACTCTCGCTTGCAAGGTCCCTAGGACCCGCTCCCTCACCGGGGATCGGGCCTTCTCCACCTATGCTCCTAGATTCTGGAACTCCCTCCCTGCTCCAGTTCAAGCTGCCCCTTCCCACTCCGGCTTCAAAACGTCCCTCTGGAAATTCCTTAAAAGGGCCTCCACCTGTCCATGTGGCAACGAGTAGCTGGCACCAGTGGCTGCCCGACACCTCTCCCACTACGTAGGTTTCGGCCTCAGCCACTTCTCCTCCCCTGCACTTATTGCTCTCATGGCCACCCTACTCCCAACCCTCAAACTGTTCCTGGCCCCCACCTCCCCTCAGGACAGCACCTTTTTTCCCTCTCTCCGCTGTCAGGGGTCCCCTATCCTTCTAGCTCCCTCCATTGGGGCACCCGAAGTCCCCTCGCTATCTCCTGACCTGCCCACTGGGGCCTGCCACTGGATTGGACAGTACTCCCCCTGCAGTTCGTGCCTGCCTCTGCCGTGGTGGTCCCCCAGGTTGGGTTCCTCACCCACTAGCTCTGTGCTGTCCACTGCAACGTTCACTCTACCCCTTGCCTGTTTTCCCGACCACCACATGGGGTGTCTGCAGATTCAAGCCCCCCCCACTCAGACTCCTGTACCTGCTGTTCTCCTCACCCCTTTGTCACAATGTGGGCTTATCGTATTGAGCTTGTAGTCGTACTCATGTTTGTTAGCTCTGACTCCGTGCTATTGTCTATATGCTGTACTCTGGCCCCACCTGTGTGTGGATGAGATTGTTCTCTGTCTATGCACCATGTCTCAATGTACTTTGTGCTGTATCCTCTCTGGCCCACATGTAGATGTGGGCCTGTATGCTACCCTGAATATGTACCATGATCTTCCTGGACATAAGTCTCCACCACTCATTCACACTAGTGGGATCTGCGTTGGAGGCACTAGGACCCATCGGGAGCAAACTTTTTGCTGGAGGGTTGTCGCGAGAGATGGCGCCGCGAGGCATGGCGCCGCGAGCGGTGGCTTGCGCGGTAATGACTATCTCGTGACGACCCTCCAGCCGCCTCAGTTCCTTTTTCCGCCGTGAGTGCGCTTCCAGTGACAACGTCGCTCGCCTGTCGAGTCAAACTTCAAACTAGGCGCATAGTTTTCAGTTTATTTTTTGTAATTTTATCTCGATAGTAGTATCGCTTAATTTTATTCTATTTCTGTTATATTTTAAAATTTAACTTATAGTAAAGAAGTCTCGGCCTACTGGGCGAGTCAACCATGAGCAGGTCAGGTGACGGTAGGGACACTTCGTATGAAAGCTGTTCAGTCAGTCGGGCTGGGTCGGTCAGCCCCTTCTCCTCAGCGGGGTTCCGACAGCGGTCAGTCCGATGCCGGAGGATAGGCGGTCCCCGCCAGCATAAAATAGCGGTCACATTCTCGGCACCGTTCGGCCTCAGAGCTCTTCTTGACCCCACGGGTCAAAAGAAGGCATCACTCGAGGTCGCCCTCACAATCGTCTGCGCGTCGGACGGTCGGTTATCGTACCTAGTTGCTGGTCTCTCCTCCTTGAATCGCCAACTTCGGTTTCCACCGTCTTGACATGGGCCCACCGCCTATAGGTAGGGCTCCAGATGAGCAATTTCATTAGTGGGCCACTCTTATGCGCGATGGGCTCGGAGGTTGGTTCTTCTGCCTGGCTTGGTTGCCCAGAGGCCTTGGACTCGTCGGGCGATCAGGTAGAGTTGGTTGGACCTTCCTAGTCATGCAGCGCCTCCCTCGGTGCCAGCGACTCCGTGCTTAGGTGTTTCCCCCCCTCACATGGCTGCGGCGCAGGGGGCCACACCGATGCCCTTATCTCCTGTTTTTTTCCCTTCTCTTGCTTTCCAGGTTCCAAGGGTGTTCTCGGCGCCTTCCAAGGGGTCGCTGCGCTTGTCGGCACCATTTTTGGTGCCGTGGGGCCCTGCGGTGCTGTCCGCGGCGCCGCTGGGTCTTGCGGCACCGGCTGTGGCACCCGTTTGTCTTCGGCGGTGCCACCTGCACCGCCCGGTGCCGCGGTGCTACCTGTGAATGCCCGCGTGCTTCTTCGGCACCATGCGCCTCCATGGCGCCCGTTCGACTCCTCGCCTCCCTCGGCGCGGGGCCTCGGGGAACTCTCCTTCTATCTGCTCTTTCTTCTTCTCCTATTTTTCACTCCTTTCCTGTCCAAACAGTCCTTCCTGGACTATCAGGAGATGATGTTGAGCCTGACCCAGACCCTGGTTGGGTGATGAAGTGGGCGAAACAGGATCCTTCACTACAGAGCCTTTGGTGAGGACCTATCCTTTAAGTCTCTGTTGAGGAACCTGAGATCACTCTTTCTCTCCAGACTACGGACATCGATCCTGGGAAAATATTAAGACTCCAGTATCTTCATGCTTCAGAGATCCCTCGGTTTGACTCCTCGATTCAACCCTCCTTGAGGCGGCTGTCTCAAATGGTATGGAAAAATCCTGCTCTTATTCCCTCAGTGGCTAAATCCATTGATAAGAAATATTCAGCTCCCAAGGATGGTCCTATTTTGGCATCCCAAGCCTTTGCAGATCCTATTGTAGTCCTGGCAGAGAATGACAAGGTGGTTCTTCCTCAAGCTACTACAGCTCGATCTATTAACAAGAGTCTCGTAAAATTGATACATTAGGTAAGAGAGTCTTTGCTGCCTCCACTTTTAAGTATCGTATTGCCAGCTATCGGGGCTATTTTTCTCCGAGTAAGGTATATCCTGTGGCACTCTATGAAGCGAATGGTTGAAGCTCTTTGAATTCCGACTCCAAGTCAGAGCTCTTTCTAACCGTTATCAAGGTATTGAGTCCAATAACCAACAGGTCAAAGCCGCCATGGAGCTTCGACACTGCTTCTCGTTCAGCAGCCGCAGGTATTTGTACTCAATGCCATTCCTGGCTGCGTACTTCTGGCTTTACGAATGATGCTCAGCAGCAGGTAATGGCGCTGCTCTTTGATGGCTCCTATCTTTTTGGTCCTCAGGTAGAACAAGCCCTAGAGGCCACTCAGAAGACTAGGTCGGCCATTAAGTTGGCTAGACCCCCGCCTACCCCCTCTCGGGGGCATGTAGGTAAGCGTCCAGTTTCATAGTCACCAGTCCTTTCGAGGCAGAGGCAGAGGAAGCTTCCATAAAAGCCAACCTGCCCAACCTCCAAAGAGGCGCAGCAAGCGCAGGGGCCTAAAGCCCCAGTGCTACCTATAATTATGCCCCAGTTCTATCCACACTGCCGAGATGGAACTTTCTCCTCCGGTGGGAGGTCATCTGATGTACTTCTACAATCAGTGGAAGTCCATAACCTCGGACAAATGGGTCCTTCGGATAATTCGCGAGGGTTATTCTCTCAATCTTTGGGAAACCCCCGAATTGCCCTCCCAAACGACAACCCAGGTTGTCAACCTCTCAGTCAGACCTCCTCACCGCCGAGATCCAGGGCCTTCTAAACAACAGGGCAATAGAACTGGTGCTCCCGCCATCAGCGAAACACAAGGTTCTACTCCATTACTTTCTGGTTCCAAAAGAAATCTGAGGGATGCACCCCATTCTGAGACCTCGAAAAGTTAAACAAATTCCTCCCCAGGAGAAATTAAAATGATTTCCCTAGGTGCCCTGTTACCTTTGCTGCATCAGCACGACTGGCTGGCCTCCCTGGATATGCAGGATGCTTACCAGAATATCTCCATCCACCCGACCCATCGCAAATTCCTGAGGTTTGTAGCTCTGGGTCAGCATTATCAGTTCAGAGTCCTGCCTTTTGGGCTATCCTCGGCGCCGCAAGTTTTTACAAAGTGTTGTGCAGTTCTCCCAGCACATCTCAGGAAGCTCAGACTCCGAGTGTTTCCCTACCTAGACGATTGGCTCCTAGCGAGTCCTTCCAGCCAAGGGACTCTGGAAGCCATTCAAATGGCTTCTCGCCTTCTTACATCCATGGGAGTTCTGCTAAATCTGAAGAAGTCACAACTGCAGCCCTCCCAGAGGCTCCTTCTCATAGGGACTCTTCTGGACACCTCTTCCACGAAGGCTTTCCTTCCAGAGGGACAGAAGACTCGACATCCTTCAGATGGACTGTTACATCGGGAGAACCGATCGGTCACAGCTCTCTCGATGCAACGTATGTTGGTCTCTTAAGCGTCCTCAGTGTTCACTGTGCCCTAAGCTCGGTTACACATGAGGACCCACCAGATGGATCTCTCCACTCCAGTGGTCGCTGATTTCTCACCCCAGTCTTATCCCATCAAGGTGGCCGGGCCCCTCCGAAGGTCTCTCACCTGGTGGTCTCAAGAAGGCAATCTCCTGGAAGGATTCCCTTTGCTCCTCTGGATCATCAGATCTCCATCACCACAGGCGCATCGCTATAATGGGATGGGGAGCTCACTGTCTTCTCTCCACACTCAAGGTGTATGGACTCAGCTCGAAACTCAGCTCCACATAAATGTCCTGGAGATGAGGCGGTCCTCTATGCGATCCGGCGTTGGAGGATGTTCTTTGTCGCAGAACATTCTCCTTCAAGCAGACAACAAAGCTGTGATGTATTACATCAACAAGCAAAAGCGGTGCTCACTCTTATCCCCTTTGCAGGGAAGCAATGAGAGTGTGGGAGTGGTGTTTGGAGCACAAGTCTCTAATTCAGCGGTATATCTGCCAGGTGTGACAAAGCGACTTAGCAGATCACCTCAGAATGGAGGCAGACCCTCACGAGTGGTCTCTCGACCCAGCCGTGGCTCGGTCACTGTTCGAAGAGTGGGGACTCCAGACCTGGACCTTTTGCATCCCCACTCAGCATAAAACTCCTCTCTTCTGCTCCAGAAATCCAGGGCCTGGCATTTTCTGTCAGGATGCGTTCAGGCTGCGGTGGAAAGCGCCTTCTTCCGCCTTTCCACTGCTTCCTTTAATTCGAAGTTCTCCTCAAGTTCGAGTCTCAAGGGACCAAGATGATTCTCATTGCTCCTCTAGCCTCGGCAACTATGGTTTCCTCTGCTCAACAGTATAGGCAGCCTCTCTGAGACCACTTCCTTTGCAAATCAATCTTTTGACTCAGGGTTCATTGGTCCATCCCAACCTGAGGTCACTTCACCTTCATGCTTGGCTCTGAAGAGGTAGAGTGAACCGGTTCAAGCGTCTCGTAGAGTCTCAAGGCGTCCTTCTGGCTGCTCTCGGAAGCCAGCTACCGAAACTACTGCTTCTAAGTGGAAGCGCTTTCTCTCTGGTGTGCAAAGTCCTCTTGGAATCCTTTTCCTGTCCTACAGACAAGGTTCTGGAGTACCTTTTGGACCTATCAAACTCAGGTCTCCAGTACTCCACGGTTAAAGTTCACCTTAGTGCCATTTCAGCGTACCATGAGCTGGTTTCTTCCTTGTCTCTGGCTCAGTTACCTATGGTGAAGAGATTTCTTAAGGGAATTCTGCATACCATACCCCCTGTTAGACGTCCGGTCACAGCCTGGGACATTAACCTTGTGCTAGACATGCTCACTCGGAAGTCTTTCGAACCCCTAGCTACCTGTGAGCTAAAATTTCTTACCTGGAAGACAGCCTTCCTAGTGGCCATTACCTCAGCCCTCAGGGTCTCTGAGATACATGCCCTGGTTACGGACCCTCCGTATACTGTGTTCCATAAGGACAAAGTAGTTCTTCGTACTCATCCTAAATTTCTTCCCAAGGTTGTGTCAGAATTCCATCTAAACCAACCTCTGGTGCTTCCCTCTTACTTCGCGAACTTCCAAAATGAGAACGGTCTCTTCATTCCTTGGATGTTAAGAGAACCTGCAGTTCTACTTAGATAGAACCAAAAATTTTTCATAAAGATTCAGCAATTGTTTGTTTCCTTCAGCGAGACCCGGCTGGGTCAGCCTGTCGCTATCAGATGCATCTCATCATGGTTAGTGGCATGTCTTCGACATTGTTATTCCATGGCACAGGTTAAATTAGAAGGTAGAGTTTACGCTCACTCTACTAGGGCGGTTGCGGCATCCCTAGTGGAAATTCGCAATGTTCCAATTGCAGATATCTGCAATGCCGCCACCTGGAGCTCAGTGCATACCTTCGTTAAGCATTATGCACTGGATGTTCATGCCAGGCGTCATTCCGCCTTCGGCAGAACTATCCTTAATGGACTTCTGTCCTAGGCGATGTGACTCTGGCTCCCCTGCCACCCTTTGGGGATTATCAGCTTGGTACTCTCCACTAGTGTGAATGAGTGGTGGAGACTTATGTCCAGGAAGATATGAAAATTCATTACCTACCGTAATTCTTGATCTTCTTGGGCGACTCCACCACTCATTCCTATCCCTCATCCCCGCTCCAACACACGCTGTGTTGGTCTTCCTCCTCAAATCTTTAGGCCGTGAAGACTTCTTTGCTGACCCTTCTTACACGGGTCGTCCGGACTATCTTATGTCCATTTGTAAGGTTAGGTTACTCTTTACGTTAGTTCGCTGCACCTCCTTGGTAAAAAGGTACTGAGGCGGTTGGAGGGTGCGTCGCCGAGATAGTCATTACCGCGACCACGCTCGGCGCCATGCCCGTGAGCGCCATCTTCAAGGACGGTACTCCTCCAGCAAAAAGTTTGCTCCCGATGGGTCCTAGTGCCTCCGGCGCAGATCCCACTAGTGTGAATGAGTGGTGGAGACTCGTCCAAGAAGATCAAGAATTACGGTAGGTACGTAATTTTCATTTTTTTTCTGTATTGTAACCTCCTGGGTCGCACCTGAAAATAGGCACTTGTTGTCTAGTGTGCTTACCTGGTTAACAAAAACAAATAAATAAATAAATTTACAGTTACCACACATCTTCCAACAAGAAATGGCTATGTTAGATGAATTCTTTACCCTAAAAGAGATACAAACAGCGCAAAACTCCCTAAAATCTGGTAAAGCTCTAAGGAGTGATGGATTTCCGTAGAATTTTACAAGCCTCTAGCGGATGTTTTATGCCCCTTACTTTCTGAGGTCTTTAGGGAGGCATCTACACAAGGTAAACTTCCCTATTCTATGACAGAAGCTATTATAACCGTCTTACCATAAAAAGACAAAGACCCACTCTTCCCATACAATTACAGACCGATATCACTACTTAATACGGACGGGAAAATCTTTGCCAAAATATTAAATACCCGTTTAGGATCAATAATTTCAAAACTCATCCATATCTCTCAAGCCGGATTAATCAAAAATAAAACGGGCTCTGATCATCTCCGCTCATTATTTAATTTAATTTACAAAGCAAAATCTCTTAATTCACCAGCCGCAGCTATAGCCATTGATTTTGAAAAGGCATTCGATTCTCTCAACTGGACTTACTTGTACCGTGTTCTATTCCATTTCGGTGTCACTAATAAATTCTCTCCATGGATCCAATTATTATATACCCACCCCTCCACTTGGGTTCTCACTAACTCTACCCTATCCTCATCCTTTCATCTGGCAAGAGGTACCAGGCAAGGTTGCCCCTCATCCCCTGCCTTATTTATTCTGGCTATGGAACCCCTTTCAGCATCTCTTTGGCAATCCTCCACGATTCAGGGTATCCCTATTGGTAACTCATGCTACACCTCATTGTCCTATGCTGATGACCTCCTCATTTTACTCGAAAACCTTGAAATTTTGGGACCTCCCTTAATTAAGTTACTTAGTAACTTCACTTCACTCTCTGGGCTGGCTCTGAATCTAAATAAATCAGAAAAATGCTACTGAATAATTTCTTTTTTTTTTCAATTAAAACTTTATTGATGCTTTTACAATTATACAAGAGACAGAAACATGGATAAAAGGTAAATAATACAATACAAAGATATGTGTTCTGCCTCCAACCCCCCTCCACACTCACTCCCTCCCTCCCCCTCTTCCCCCATACCACAGTACCATAATAAAGCACCCAGAACCCGTATCTGTACCTTTAACTATGACTATCTCAGATAACAAGTAGAGTGTGTAAGGGATCCCAAATACGTTTATATTTCTGTTGCCTGTTGTACAGGCCAGCTATGGCTTTTTCAGTTCTAAGATTGGCAAGTATTTCGTTGAGCCATTCCTGGTGTGATGGGCATTCCGTATCCTTCCAGTGTTTGAAGACCACCTTCTTAACAGACATGGCTATCACTGAAATGTGAAATTTCTGGGTATTGACATCAATAGGGGACAACTCACCTAGTAGACAAATTTCGTCTTCGGAGTGAAACATTCTTGAAGAACCAGCAACGGATCCAGCTTGGCCTTAATTGTGTTCCACAAGGGCATCATCTTGGGGCAACTCCAAAATATATGGAGAAGCATTCCTTCTTCTTGGGAACATCTAGTACATAAACCAGAATTCAGGAGACCCCAATTGGCAAGCTTTTGGTGGGAATAGTATTGGTTGTGTAAGATGTGGAACTGCATGAGCCTCAGCCTGTCCTGTGACACAAACCTATGACAGTTTCATCATCATGTCAGCCAATCCATGGAGAGTTGGGGGAAAAAGGAAGACCAGTAATTTATGGGACCATAACACTCCCCAAGCCGCCATTGAAAATGAACGTGATATACCTTCAAGACTATCTTAGGGGTCATATCAAGGGGGTAAACACAGGTAAGAAGGAAAATACAGGTGGAGGAGGGGGAGCCTTGCCTAGTACTTTAACTATGAGATCTTTAAGTTGGATAACCTTAAAATAACTGGACGAGGGGATATTAAATTTAAAAGTAATGTTGGTTGTGGTCAGCCATTTCCCATCCTCCCCAATAAAGGTGGATAAAAACCCTTCTCCCAACTGTGGTAACCATTTGGAAGATATTGTCTTTTTGTCTATGAGAAATGGAGGAAAGTTCAATATAGATTGAGAGAGATCTAATTGGGGTTTAAACTGGAGAAAGGAACAGAGTTGAGCATGGGCTCTTAAAGATACTGCTATAATTGGACATTTCTGAATGTCCCTTAATGAAGACAGCTTGGCATAGAACAGGTTAGTGGGGTCTATTCCTGTAGCTTGGATGGTGTCTAGCTTGATTTTTAACCATGCCAGCATTAGACTACAGGGGCTTGGTGTTAACCATTTAAGATATTTCGATAAATGGCTAGCTCAGTAGTATAAACTAAGATGTGGGATACGAAGGCCCCCCTGAAGTTTCGGAGTGGCAAGTTTATGATACGCCAAACGAGGATGTTTATTAGACCAGAGAAATTTGGTGAATAGTCTATGTACTTTTTGAAACCAAGCTACAGGAATAAAGGAATTAAGGAGTGATAAGGGGTAAAAATGTTGAGGAAACACATTCATTTTGATTAAACTAATCCGGCCCCATAGGGAGATGGGGAGCTTGGTCCATCTAGTAAGTTACTGGGTAATAGTTTGAATCAAGGTGTCAAGATTTTTTTAAACCACATGGAAGGACTACGGGTGAGTATTATGCCAAGATATTTAAGAGATAACAGTGACCAAGATAAACCCAGGGGGGTTATGGTTTGTTTGAATACCTTATGGTTAAGAGGGAAGACAGTAGATTTATTTAGATTCAGCTTGTAGTTTGAAAAGCTACTAAACTTAGTTATTGTAGCTAGCAAGGAAGGGATGGGACAACTGAAGGAGAATGTCATCCGCATAGGCAGAGACTTTAACCATGGTACCTCATATCTCTATCCCCTGGATTTTTGGGTTCATTAGAAAGTTGCAGATGAGTGGTTCTAAGTAAATGTTGAATAGTAAAGGGGAAAGAGGACAACCTTGTCTTGTACCAGAACACAAGAAAAGGAATCAGAGAATGCCCCATTCCCTGAGATTCTGGCAGAAGGGGACTGGTACAGAGCTTGGATCCACTGTACAAATGTAGAGGGAAAACCGAAAGCGAGTAAAGTGCGGAATAAAAAATTCCAGTTCACACGATCAAAAGCCTTCTCGGCATCCAGGGACACTAGGATAGCTGGGTATGAGGCATTCCTGGACTCCGAGAAAACGTGTGAAATAGTTCTTAAATGGTCCGATGATGATCTGCCCTTCATGAACCCAACCTGTGATAAACCAATTAGGCCCAGAAGAACAATTGCAAGCCTGTCTGCCAGAATCTTCGTGAGAATTTTGATATCCTGATTTAAAAGGGATATACGCCTATAACTCTATACTAATTCTAGGTCTCTATCCGATTTAGGGAGAAGGACAATTAAAGCCTCAAATAGGGTAGGGTCAGTTTTAGCCCCAGATAATATGTGTTGAAATAACTGGAAATGGGCTGGAGTTATTTGATCTTGAAATTTTTTATAAAAAAGGGAGGAAAAACCATCTGGGCCCAGTAGTTTGTCGGAGGGAAGAGCTCTTATAACTTCGGTAATTTCAACTATAGAAATGGGGGAAGAAAGAAATATTTTGTGGGCCTCTGACAGAGAGGGAAGGTGAGACTCTTGAAGACAGGCATCCAGAGTCTCTGTGAAAGGGGGATTTTCCATATTACTATGCAGCTGTTGATAGTAATGTGCAAATTCCTGCACAATATCAGAGGGGGAAGACCTCAGGGAACCGTCTATATGAGACCTAATGGGTGGAATAAATCTTGCTGATTCCTGTTGCTTAATCCTTAAAGCCAGCAGGTGCCCAGCCTTCTCTCCCTGATCCGTGTAGACAGCTTTAATATGGATAATTGCGAGTTCCGCTTTATCCCTCAATAGATCTAGATAGCTATCCTTAATGGAGGTTAACTTCTGTCGAGTCTCAGCTGAAGTTTGAGTGGATAAGTTGGCTTCCATCATCCTAATTTGTAATAGCAGGGAAAGAAGATCTCCTTCTCGAGCTTTTTTCCGATTGACAGCTAGATTGATCAGTATTCTCCTCATGTATGCTTTAAAGGCACCCCAAGTAATGTCTGGTGTAGTAACCTCTGCAGTATTTAAGGTAAAAAAATAGGTCTGTCTGATCTTTGATCTGCTCTAGAAGATGTGGGTCTTTAAGTAACTGGTCATTTAATTTCCAGCAAGTGGCTTTCTTAGGAAGGGAAAGTAGAGCTAAGTGATACACAACAAGAGAGTGATCCGAGGAGGGGCCAGGTTGAATTGTGGCTGAGATCACCCCTGAGAGAAAAAGAGTGGGATATCAGTAAATAATCTATTCGGAAGCATGACCCATGCACAGGGGAGGCAAAAGTGTACTCCTTACAGTTAGGATGTAATACCCTCCAGACATCACACAGGCCACCCTGGTCCATTAAATCCCGGAATGCGCATTGGGCAGGTGAAAGTCCCTTAAGTGAGGGTCCCGACCTATCTAGGGAAGGACTGAATGTCAAATTAAAATCCCTGCCCAGTACAATTGGGACAGAAAACATAGGCAGGAGCAGGGTGAGCAATGTAATGAAAAAGCCAGGGTCATCAGTGTTAGGGCCGTATATGCTACCAAGTTAAAGTGGAGTGGAATAGATAGTTCCCTGAACCATAATGTATTGACCCCCAGGATCCCTGATAACCTGTGAGGGAGCAAAGGGAACATTTTTATTAATAATTAACATGATCCCGCAACTATTGGTGGACCCTTGGGCTGCAAAAATTTGCCCGATCTGTTGTCTTCTAAGCTGTAAAGCCTCTGCTTCTAATAAGTGAGTTTTCTGTAGAAAAGTGATTTGAGATTGCAAAAGATTCAAATGCTTAAGTATTTGGTACTGCTTAGGTTTCCTTCTGATCCCTTTCACATTCCACGTGGCAAAACAAATGTCATTAGCCATCATAAAGTGTGTTAACTAAACAGGGACGAAGAAGAAGAAGAATCAGTATTTATATAGTGCTTTTCATACATCCAAAGCGCTTTACAAGCAATGCTAGACTGGTAGTGAAGTGACTGAATGTGTGGTGGTGGCCATATTGCACATCATCACCCACACACAGCCTGGATAATTGCATGAACCAGTTTTATGGGAAGGGGAATGTTGGCCAGGACACCGGGAATGTTCCCTACTCTTTTTGCGAAGAGTGCCCTGGGTTCTTTTACTTCCACCTGGACACCCACCAGGACAACACCAGGATGGGCAGAAGGGACCTCGGTTTTAACGTCTCATCCGAAGGACGGCACACCCCAGCAGTACAGCACCCCTCAATACTGCACTCGGATGCCAGCGATTTTTAGGTGCAAGTCTAATCCCGGTGTGGGACGAGAACCCATGACCTTCTGGTCCAGAGGCGGATGTGCTACCAACTGAGCCACGCTGACACCTGCATATGAGTGCTATTGAGACACTTGACATGAAAGTGATCAGCTCTTGATACTGTGGCATATCCCTCCCTCCCTCCCCTCCTCACCCCAAACAATAATTAACAAACAACTCCCACCAACAACCCACCAATCTCCCCCTCCCATTCCACCCCCCTATATTTCCTATCCAGCAATATGTTTTTCAGCTCCCCATGTCTCCACTACTCCACTCTGACCCCCCTCACTCTAGAGTAATCCCCAGTAGTAATAAACTCCCAGGTTAAACAATTTAAGAGAAAATTAACTAACAGGTATGCACACTACAAACAGGCCCTCCCTCCCCTGAAGCCCTAAGTGGCACAAAATAACACAACACATTGAAGCAGTTTGTACACTGTCACTAGGGAATCCTTATGTACTATTCCCCTCTAGTGGTTAAAAATGAGAACTATGTGGAATCGTTATCTTAGATTCCAAATGGAGACGGCAATAGAATACAGAAAGCCCATTAATATGTTTCATAACCAATCCAGGCGATATTACTGGAGAAAAAACAAAACTTTTCAGCTTTTCGAGTGAGCAACAGCATAAAGTGGTAAAACACAAAAAATGAAATCCAAACGAGTTGCCAAAACCAAAAGCAACCCCCCCACTTGAGGATACCCACATGTTACATACTGGCTTATCGTATAGTACAGAAAAGAGAAAACATAATTACAAAAGACTTAGGGGATAGCAAACCCATGAGTCCATAACGCCAGCTGCAACCCGCAACAAGATGCGCCCTCGGGCAGCCTGCTTCAGCCATCCTGATGCAAAGATCAAATACAGGAGCCTCAGCTCCCACTGGGATCTACAATGGCCTGTAACCCTTCAAGTGTCCCGAAACAAATCTGGGAGAGCCAGCTTAAGACCTGAGCTAGCTGCCCCCACATCTTCGTATGCTAGCCATGATCCGGGAAACCAAAACCTGCAACTTAGAAGGGTACAGCATTTTAAATCTGAGGCCCGCAGCAATGATCTTGGAAACCAAAAGGTGGAAGGCCTGTCTGCGTTGCCAAATCGTGAGGGGCAAGTCCTGGGTCACTCAAAATTTCTTCCCTTCCCACTGTAGGTCCTGGATATCATGGATCTTGGCCAGGAAGTGTTGCCTCTCCAGGTAGTTCATAAATCTGAAAATCAGTGGCCGAGGGGGTGATCCAGAGTGGGGGATAGGTTGCAAGGCTTTGTGCGCCCTCTCGATAGTGTATTTGGGCCCAAACAGAGAAGGGCCTTCCACTTTTTCCACCAATTTTTGCATGAATAAAACCGTATTGTGGTCCTCTTCCCAGTTCTGGAAGCCCGATAATTACGGTGTTGTTTCGTCGACTGCACCCTTTGAGGTCCTCAATCTTCTGCTCCATTCTGGTGAACTTCTGTCGCAGCGCAACCATATCCAACTTGGATCTGTCAGCCCTCTTCTCCAGGGACACCACTCTGGCCTCGTTGTCCATCACTGTCCTTGTCACATCTTCCATGGCCACTGACAAGGATGTAATCTCGGTAGCCATACTGCGAAACTCATCCTGGAATGGATGAAATTCGGCAAGGAAATTGGTGAGTGTAAGCGGTTCTTGATCTGTTTTGGCCACTGGCTGGGTAACTACAGATGAGGCACTATGAGTCCGCTGTTTTTCCGGGGCCTTTTCTGGGGTTATCGGGGGTATGCTGTGGCATCGGCTTCTTCATTTCGATCTCCATGCTGTCCAAAAAACCATCTGGCGACGAGGTTTAATGTTATGGCAGGATATTCTGGAGATTGCTGAATGCAAATATATAAAGAAAGCGAGTTTTTAAGTAAAATTAGTGAAGTGAGGGTTGGAGCTCAGGAGGAAGTGTCCTCTTAGGTAAGCTGCATCACGTGATCTCACCACTGAATAATTTCTGTAAACCTTTTATGAATACATCATTGGGTTTTCATTGGGCCCCTTAGGGTGTCTCTTACCTTGGAATCCAGATCACTCCGAAACCAGACAAGATATGGGATATTAATCTCTCCCCTTTACTAACAAATATTAAAAATACTCTCGACAGATGGAAACTGCTTAACCTTTCTTTTAATGGGAAAATCTTCGCTATCAAGATGACAATAGCTCCCAAAATATTATATTTATTTTCTAACATTCCTTTAACCCTCCCTACCATCTTTTTTGTCAAAATAGATAATATAATTGGTAACTTCATATGGGAAGGAAAAATCCCTAGATTTAGCCGTAACAAATTACACTCTCACTAGTCCAAAGGGGGCTTCGGACTCCCCTGGTTCCAAGCATACTTCTAGGCCTTCCGCACTGCCGAAACTATCAAGTGGTTTAAAAAACCTGGCAATAAATCTCCACTGTGGATCAATATGGAAGCATCTCTATGTCCTGGTAATATCGCCACTTCCTTCATTCATAATCCTCAACCCCCAATTTAAAATCTCATCCTGCTATAGCAGCATCCATACTATACTGGAGAGTGACTCATAAACACCTCAAATCCAACCCAACCCCTATTATATATACTCCTGTGTGGGGAAATCGTAACATTACTCTTAATAATCACCCTATTTTTTGTCGTAATTAGAAAAACAAGGGTATTTCTTTTTGGGGGTATATACTTATATCCCAGACTTCCTACTTAAAATCTTTTTCTGACTTGTGCAAACAATGGAATCTTCCTTATCAAGCTTTCTGGAAGTATCTACAGTTACGCACAGCATGGAATTTGTACCTTCCTACTATCCCACAACAATCTTCTTATGACGCTTTCGTTTCCAAATGGATCAAAACAAACTCTAACTTAAATAGTGTTATCTACAAACACATTAGAGACACACTTCCAGATCAATCTATCGTTGCAAAAAATAAATGGAGTACCCTTTTCGACTATAATATAACCAATACACAATGACGTAACTGCTGGCTTTCTTGCCACAAATCTTTCAAAGATAGTCACAGTTCACTTATACAAACTAAAATTTTACATCAATGGTATAGAACTCCTGCAATTTTACAAAAATTGGGCTTAATAAACAACAATGATTGTTGGCACTGTAACTCCCCTAATTGCAATTTACTACATATTGTCCTCCCATATATAAGCTCTGGTGTTGTATACATCTCTTTGCAATGAAAGTAATTGGTTTACCCTTCGCATTAGATCCAAAACATTACATACTTGGTATATTCAATTTTAGCTCATATAAAATATCCCAATCACGGAATAGGTGGTTATCCCTACTATTCCTTCAAGTTAAGCACCTTATATTAATACATTGGTGATCCAATATTATTCCCTCTCTCCCGGATGTTCTTAAACATTTATCTCAATACGCTGCCCTTGATTGTATGTCACATTTAGCCTCTGACTGACTCACTTTTTACAATAAATGCTGGCAGGACTACTTTAAATATTTAAACACATCTACATCTAGTGTTACCTAATTTATGGGTGTTATATATTCACATCGGTATCTCGCCTCTTTTTTCTTCTCCCTTCCCTCTTCCCTTTTGTATCCTTTCCTTCTTCCCTTTCTTCCTTTCTTCTCTCTTCTTTTTTAGATATCTTCTCCTTTTTATTTCTCTCCTCTATACAATTTTATGTATACCTGTATTAAATTATAGAATAATATTGTACAATCATGACTGTTCATATCTCTTGTTTGAATCTACTCTTTCTACCCCTTGACCCATATATTGTGTTATTTTCTCTCAGTTATACAGATTGTACGGCTACATATTGCTTTCTTTTTTCAACATGTATCTTTCCCTTTACCTCCATTGTATAATACCTCAGACAGCATGATATTTATTTTCTCCTTTAAGAATTCATGTAATTTTATAGTGGAGGATATAGTGTTTTTTGGATGTATAATTATAATAATAACAATAAAAAAAAATTAACAGTTGAAAATCTGGAGTGAAAATATAAAAAACTGGCGAAGTTACAAGCGTGTGTAGAAACTGCACAATGCACGCTCGTAGCACAGTCATTGTTCGGAATTATTTCACCAAATTTGCAACATGGGTGTTTTGGGACCTCCCCATATGAACAGTGGCACTGTTGTTTCATTAATCAGTCCGGAAAAGTGATTCCGTGCAGCAACTACGAAATCACCTTTCAGGATTGAGCTATGAAATGACAGTGACATGTTCATGAGATGGGGTCCCAAGAATCCCATGTTGAAAATTTGAGGCCAAAATTCCAAAAAATGGCTGAGATATCAACCCAAGTTGAAACCCCCCCCCATTATAAAGCTTACTGTCATTTCTTCAGTTTACAGTTGGCCTTTGAAGAGTGCAGACGTGCTCGTGCCGCAGAAGATCACTGCTCCCAACCTCTGGAGGTAAATATGGGGTGAGGGGGGTGCGGGGAGGTGGGTGCGCAGAGGGAGGGTGCAGGTTGCGAGAGGGGGTGGGGAAAACCATGAGGGACTGTTTTCTGCTTTACAGGTTATATAAAATAAAAAGATTACAGGGGACTGTTTTTCTATTTTACAGAGGGAAACAATTAAAAAAACATTTAAGCACACTGGGGTGGGCTCCCAGTGTGCCACAATGGAGGGAGCACATGCCATTGCTGACACAGGGATTGGGTACCCCGCTGTTGGCAAAGAACATAGACGGATTGGGGGGCAGTGCATCCGACACTGGGAGTGGGCATCCTGGTGTCAGAAACAATTATTTCAGCACACTGGGATGGGCTCCCAGTGTGCCACATTAATTGTGGGAATACATGCCAACACAGGGATTGGGCACCCTGATGTCGGCTTTCCGGGGAGTGTGTGTCAGGTGGCAGGAGTAGTCATTGTGGAAAGCCACACCATGGCTATTTCACTTATTGCAATGTTTCACCAGGAGAGGTACACTGAAACTCCACTGGTAACTCTGGCCATGTGCATTACTGTGCACTGTAATGTGCATGGCCAGATTCTTGTTATCTGCTGCTGCAATGAGGAAACTGCACCTCATTGGAGCGGTAGATTTCTTTCAACTCTGTGGCTCTCTTTGAAACTGCTGTCATTGCCAGCATGCTCACTGATTGGCGACTGAGGGTCACACCCACTAAAGCGTCCCCTGCATTGACCACAACACTGACACACTTCTGAAAGTGCTACTACCACAAGATGTTGCTTGTGCACGTGCAAGCCAACATAAAAAGGAGGTGGTGATGCCACTGTACAGATTGCTAGTGAGATCTCAGCTGGAATACTGTGTCCAGTTCTGGAGACCACATCTCCGGAAGGACACAGACAGACTGGAGGCAGTCCAGAGGAGGACTATAAAGATGGTGCAGGGACTGCATTAAAAGCCCTATGCGGAGAGGCTAGGGGAACTTAATATGTATTCCCTGGAGGAGAGGAGAGAGGAGAGAACATGATAGAAACTTTCAAGTACCTCAGGGGCAAGGGTAGCATCTTTCAAAATAGAAGATGTGCAAGAACAAGGGGATATGACATGAAGTTGGGGGGATGTTCAGGGGCAATGTGAGAAAGTACTTTTTCACTGAAAGGGTGGTGGATGCTTGGACCCGACTCCCAAAAGAGGTGGTGGGGGAAAAAACAATTGGTGAATTCAAGAATGCTGGGACAGACATAAGGGTACCCTAGGAACAGGAAAGAAAGGGTGAGCTGCAGATCATCTAGGATATGTGATTGAAAAAGGTAGGAAAAATGGGCGACTGGTGGGCCACACAGTCCTTATCTGCCATCAACTTCTATGTTTCTATGTTTCCGTCCACTCCAGAGGACCATATAGATTTCCTTCTCAAGGAGAAGGTGATATATGTCCTGTGTGGTAACAGGTTATATAACTTATTTGCAGGATCTGTTATATTTTTTCTGAAATAAATCACTGCACAAAAATATCCTCCTGTCCTCCTGTGTCTCAATTCCTGTTTCTTCCATTACATCTTGGATGGAACATTTGTACCCATATAGATTTGTCTGATTGTCCTTTGTGTACTCTTTCAGGCTATCACTCTCCTTCTTCAGTAAGGAAAAATGCCATACTGTAGTGGGCATGCATATTCCAGAATGGATTTGACGATTGCTTTGTAGATTAACCATGAATCATAATTAGTGATCTCTGCTCTTTTAGCATTGTTATTTAGAATAACCTCTTATTCACCCTTGTTACCAGGCCATTTATATGTGGGGCCCATTTAAAAACCCTTGAGATTTTCACAGTTAAAAAAGTTACACCTGATCTTCTTCAAGGACACCTCCCTTCACAGAGCTGCTTATGCTGAACTATAAGCAGTTGGTGTCAGGGCCGCTTTTGGGGGGGGGGGAACGAGATCCCCAGGAACTCCACTCAGACCTCTCCAGACCCATTCATCCCACCAAAACCTCCACGACCACCGACTGCCCTGGCTTGTTCCTCAAGGCGGAGCCAATGAGTTGACCCTTCCCCCCCCATGGAATGCATCCAGAGTACCAGCAGCATCGCCACTGCTGGCAGGGCTCTGCAGGCTTACCCCCTGGGTGGGGCCATGGGAGCAGGCTACTCAGTGTAAAACTATCTTGGTCAGGGCTGGGAGTTGCAGCGAGTGAAATGGGATCCAGGAGGCGGACATCATAGAGGGGACTGTCAGCAATTTTTGAGCATGTTAACCCCCTGGAGATGGGACGTGCAATGACATTCATGGGACAAACTTGATGTTGGTTTTGCTTCCCCCATCGCAGGTGTCAGTCATGGCAGAACTCCCGGCCTCCTCAAGGGGTCTGTAGTGCACCGGACACACAAACCCTCTCCTTCTGGAGAGCTGTCCCTGGGATGCTCAATCTTCCTCCCTCCCGCAGCCGGCCCTCTGACTACCCGAGTCCATCATTGAACTCAGGACATCGGTGTTGCAGGCAGATGCCTTTCCGCTGTGCTGGCAGTCCAGCATCAGGGCCACTTTTAAACTTTTGCCTAGCTGGGGCTTCCCATGAAGACGTACATTGTTGGAACCAGTCGACTAACAAGGGCATTGTTATTTAACTGGTGCCCTTGATTAATCTGCAAATGGCCATTATTATTTATACTGGGTATTTATACTGGGTACTGGACAGGAGAAGACTAGTGCCCATCGAGTCTGTCCATCCACATAGTGGTTTCAATTTTTACCTTTATATAAATAGAAATTCATCCAAATTTTTTTAAAGGAGTTCTTATTCTCTATCAGGTAATCTGGCAAACTATTTCATTCCCTACCAGTACGCTATGTATCACTATTGAATTTTTTTTTGTTTGTGTATTGTTCCAATTGCAACTGATGATTGTGTGATCTTAGCTCTTCTGGTTTTGGTTGTGTTTCTATTCCTATCTCAGTCATCAGTTTGCTATCTTTTACTATTTTAAACATGATTAATAAATATCCCCTCATTCTTCTGTCCTCTCTTCTCCTCCAAGCTATACAATCTCAACTTGGTTGGTCTGTCTTCGTATGTTAGATGTCCCATGCCTTGCATCATTTTCGTCATTCTATGCTGAACAATCTCTAATCTATCTACATCCCTCTATAAGTAGGGATTCCACAGTGGTGAACCATAATCCTTGTGTGGGTAAATGAATGTTTTATACAATGGCAGCAGACAATTAGCATCTCAATTTATAAATGTTCTCTTAATTCCATTTATAATGTAATTTGTCTCTTTTATCATTTCAGTGTCATGAACACTGAAGTTTAATTCTTGGTCAATGAGTATGCCTAGGTCTTTTTCTGATGTGACCTTTTTAATTATTTTATTATCCAAGTGATAGTCCTGCCTTTTGTTATCTTTACCCAAGTAGATAACAGAGCATTTGTCAACTTTAAATGCCATATTGTTTACACTCACTCACCTACTAATTTTCCTCAGATCTTCCATTAGTATATTTCTGTCTTGGTCTGTATAGACAGGTCCCCCTAATTTAATATTGTCTGCAAACTTAACAATAGGGCAATTTATATTGGTGTATGTCCCTTATAAATAACAAAAACAATACAGGGCCCAATACAGGGCCCTGCGGTACCTCACTAGTAACACATCCCTCATCAGACAAAAAGCCTCTAATGTGCACTCGTTGTTTTCTACCACATAACCAGTTTTGTATCCAATTGGTTACACGTTTATCTATCCATTGAGAATATAGTTTACTTAACAATATGCTGTGTGATGCCTTATGAAAGGCCTTTTGAAAATTTAGCAGAATGATAGCAAAAAGGAGATTCTTGTTTAAGTTTCTGTTAACTTTGTCAAAGAAACACAACTGGTTAGTAATACATGAGCGATTCTTTTTAAATCCTTGTTGTTTAGAATCATTATAATCAATGTTTTTTAAGTTTTCTTCCAGTTTTGTTTTCATTAAACTTTTTGCAAGTTTGTTCAGTATTGAGGTCAGACTAATTTGGCGATAATTACACAGTTTAGAATTTTCCCCTTTTTTAAATATTGGTACTACCTCTGCTATAGTCCAGTTGGATGGAATCTCAGCTGTGGTAAAGGATAAGTTATAAATTCTGGTCAGAGGTGCAGCAATAGAATGTTTAACTTCCATCAGTAGCCTGGGATTGATGGAATCAGGGCCTGCAGACTTATTGAGCTTTAATTTTGACAATAGATCAGTTATTTGCTGGATGGGTGCCCCAAGACTGGAGGGTGGCCCATGTTGTGCTGATCCACAAGGAAGAGTCAAGGGAGGAAGTGGGAAATTACAGGCCCGTTAGCCTGATGTTAGTGGTCAGAAATGTGATGGAGGGTATCATCAAGGAAAGGCTAGGGGGTTACTGGAGCAAACTGGATATTTGGATGATAGGCAGCATGGCTTTGTACCGGGCAGATTGTGTCAGACGAACCTTGTGGAGTTCTATGACTGGGTGACAAGGGCCCTGGGCTAGGGTAGGCTGGTGGACATCCTCTTTCTGGAGTTCAGCAAGGCATTTGATTCAGTATCCCAAAATAGCCTGCTGGCTAAACTGAAGGAAATGGGGGGTAGGGAGACATTTGTTAAGATGGATAGGAAATTGGCTGTCTGAGCGTACTCAGAGGGTGGTGGTTGGGGGGCTAGCCTCATCCCCAAGGTGGGTTACTAGTGGGGTGCCCCAGGGTCAGTGCTGGGGCCACTCCTGTTCAACGTCTATATCTCGGACATAAGGAAGGGGATCAGGAGTGAAATGAGTCTCTTTGCAGATGCCTCAAAGTTGGGTGCAGTGGAGGATGAGGAGGAGTGGAGGGTGGCCTTGCAGGAGGATCTGGAGGCTCTGGATATGTGGTCAGGAAAATGGAAACTAAAATTCAATGCAGGGAAGTGCAAGGTTCTGCACCTGGGAGACAGAAATGCAGGCCAGAGCTATACCCTGGGAGGAGACGAAATTCAAGTCACAGAGGGTGAGAGGGACCTGGGAGTAGTGGTAGATGTCAAAATGAACAACTCAGAGACCTGTAGGAGGGCTGCAGCAAGGGCAAATAGGATGCTGGGATGCATCGCCAGGGTGATTACCTCCAGAAAGGTGGAAGTGATCCTTCCCCTCTACAACTGCTTGGTTAGGCCACACTTCGAGTATTGTGTTCAGTTTTGGAGACCACATTTAAAGAGGGACATTACACTCCTAGAAAGGGTCCAAAGGAGGGCAGCCAAAATGATCTGGGGCCTGGGGGAGAGGACCTATGAGGAGAGGCTCAAGGAGCTCGACATGTACACCCTGGAGGAGAGGAGGGATAGGGGTGACATGATAGAGGTCTTTAAGTACATAAAAGGGATCAATAAGGGGGCACCAGTCAGGGTGCCCCAAAGGAAAGAGGAGGGGCAACGAGGAGGAATGGGTGTAAGTTAATGAAATTTTTTTTATTTTCACATTCTTTTTGTTACTGGGTCTGGGGACTGGCAAGGTTTCGGAGAAAATTAATTTACAATTTATGTCTTTTGTTGTTTTCCAGATGTTAATGAATTCCCCTCTTATTTTATCCTCGTTTTGCCTCTCAATGTTATTAGTACCAAGATGTAATATAACCGTGGCTGAATTGTCTGTCTCGTTTACTATTTTTGGAAGCATGTTCTGTATGTCTCCTATTTTTGTCCCTGGAAAATAGCTAGTAGTAATGTTTTCTTTATTTCCTTTTGCTGTGTATCTAGCTTTAATATAGAATCACCCAAAACATAAAATTGCTTATTTCTATTAACCTCTCCTTGATCTGATATTTCCCTTGATGAATTTTTGTTCAATCTAATTTCAGTTTCACTATGCTGTTCAATATGTTCCATACCATCCAGATTTTCTTGTTCTACCACTAAACCTGAGTCCGCATCATCATGTTGTTTATCAAGATTCCCAGTACCCTGAATTAAGGTTTTGTTAGACAAGATAGTGTGTTGTTCCATAAACATGTTATCGCTTAAATCAGAAAATTGTACCGGGTTTGAAAGTGATTTGATGTAGATATGTTAAAACCCATAGCTCGCTTGCCCTTTTTCATTTTCCTCGTTTCTATTGTCCAGCCTCCCTCTTCTCATTCTAGGTCTCTGTGTCTTTTTATGTTTTGCTTGCATGCATGTGCAAGAAACACAGTGCCATCAACCGAGTTTTCAGAGGTGTGGCACCCGTCTTCCAATTCAGTCAGTGTGTTTGCAGGCGCAACCGCAGTTCTCCAATGAATGCTGCAGCTGTCAATGACAGCAGTTGAAAATGCAGTGCCGTACAGTTGAAAGGGAGAGCTATGCTTCAGTAAGCAGCGCCCCCCCCTCCACATGTATGCACGCACACATATTGCATGCTCATACGCCCCCCCTCCATGCGCACTGTATGGCCAACAGGGGTGCCCCCATCCCCTGTTGGCTCCGCCCCAAAAAAGCTTACTAGGTGCCACGCTGGGAGCCCACCCCAAGCGTGGCAAAATTGTTATGGCCGATGGGGGAGCCCAACTCCCCATTGTCCCAGGCCCCAAACAGCTCTTTCAGTGCCACGCCTGGAGCCCACCCCAGCGCAGGCAATGTCCCACATTGTCTTCCTCTAAAAAAAAAAAACCTGTAAACAAACAAAGTTCCCTCGGCGGTCTCCCTGCCCACCTGTGCCCACCCTCTGCGCATCCTACCTCCCCACACACCCCCTCACCCCATACTTGCCTCTGGAGGCTGGCGAGATGATCTTCGGTAGACTGGGAACACGTCTGCACTTTTCAAAGCCGACCGCGAACTGAGGAAATGCTGGTAAGCTGTATAATGCAATAAATAGGGTTTTTTCAACTTTAATGCATATCTCAGGCATTTTTTGGAATTTTAGCACCAAATTTTCAACATGAGGTTTTTGGGACCCCTCCTCATGAATTCTGGAACTATCATGGCATTAATCGGGTCCCAAGGGCGATTTCGCAGTCACTGCCCAAAATCACCTTTTGGGACTGATTAATGAAATGACAGTGCCAGTGTTCATAAGGTGGGCTCTCAAAAAGCCTATGTTGCAAATTTGGTGAACAAATTCCTAAAATGACTTATTTCTGATATCGCGTTTTGCAGTTCCCTCACCTTGCGCTAAATGAAGTTTGTAATTTTTTAATATTTGCACTCCAGATTTTCAACATTGCCATTTTACCACACCTCCTTATGAGCAGTACAGCTGTCATTTTTCACATGTCACCAAAATGTGGTTTCCCTGCAGTAGCGCATATGGCGCAGTCAGTGTGCGCTAATCAATGTTTGGGACAGATTAAGAAAATCACAGTGACACTATTCATGGCAGAGGTCTTAAAATGGCTATGTTGAAAATTTGGTGAAAAAATTCCCAAAAATGTCTGTTTTAGGAGCACACATTGCGCAGTTCCTACGCACGCTCGCAAGTTTGCAAATTTTAATTATTTGCACACCAAATTTTTAACATTGCCATTTTATTACACTTCCTTATGAGCAGCACAGCTGCCATTTTTCATGTCTCGCCCAAAATGTGTTTCCGCACATGTAGCAGACAATGGTGCAGTCGGTGTGCGAAAGCAATGTCTGGGACAGATTAAGAAAATCGCAGTGACACTGTTCATGAGCAGAGGTCTTAAAATGGCTATGTTAAAAATTTGGTGACAAAAGTCCATAAAATGACTGTGTTACAAATGAGCATTGTGCAGTTTCCACGCACCCTCGTAAATTCATGAATCTGTAATATTTTCAGTCCAGATTTTTACCAGTGGCATTTTTCCACACTTCCTTATGAACAGTACAGCTGTCATTTTTCACAACATGGCCGAAATGTGTTTTCACACTTTCAGCGCAGAAATGTGTGGTCGCTGTGGGAAATCATTGTTCGGGACAGATAAAGAAAATCACAGTGACACTGTTCATGATCGGAGGTCCCAAAATGCCTGTGTTGACAATCTGCTGTAAAAAATCCCCAAACTAATTACATTACGGGTGTGCGTTGCACAGTTTCTACGCACGCTCGTGACTTCACCAGTTTTTTTAATATTTTCACTGCAGATTTTCAACATTGCCATTTTTTACACCTCCCCATGAACAGTAGAGCTGTAATTTTTCACATCCTGTTCGGAATGTGTTTTTGCACCTCTGGTGCTAAATGCCGTGAGTCGTTGTGCAAAAGCAGCTTTCACTAACAAACTGATATTGCCACTGTTCATGAGGTGGGGTCACAAAAAACCATGTTGAAAATTTGGTGAAAATATAACAATCTCTGAGGCGTTAGGGTTTCCGACCATAACGCCCCACCCTGTAGAGAATGACAGGCATCAGGTGTGACTTGGGATTCTCGCCTGTAATGCTCACACACCATTCTACACCTGCAGCCAGTGAGAGGCATCGAGGTGTGCCTTTGGACTCTTCGGACCCAAAGTTCACCCATTCTCCTATACCGCACCCATCTCACCATATTTCGTGATGGAATGGGGTGCGCATAAGGGCCAAAGACCCCAAGGCACACCGTGACACTTGTCAGTGTCTGCAGGGTAGGGTGTGGTGAAATGGCGTGGTCATTATGCCTGATGACCCAAAGGCACACCCCAATGCCTGTCAATCTCTGCAGGGTGGTGGTGGGGTTGGCTTCAGTTCAATATTTCACTGACATTCCTATTATGCAGCTCTGTAACTCTTACACTACCGATGCCAATGCCAGCAAGAAAACATTCGGCATTGACAACTGCTTATTTATTAAAAGCATCTTGTCCTGAATTTGAGTACATATTTGTATTCTCATTAGTGTTAAAAAGAAGGTTATCTTGTTTTAATACAACTATTTCCATTTCAAGCTTAATTAATTTAATCCTTAGGTCCTTTGTTTCCCTACATTCTCCACATGTAAATGCAGCAAAGCCATAATCTGATTTAACACTAAATTTCTCACATAATATGCACTTTATTCCCAATTCCCCCCTGTATCAAGTCTGACTATCCCTGATGGATCCATAATTTCAAACACAACTAGTTACAACAATCCCTTATTTATTTTTATTTATTTTTTAACCTCTCTTACTTCAACCATTTGATAATTCCTGTAGTCTTCCCTGGCTGACACGGTAAGCACAGCTAGGTTGTTTGCCTTAGCTATGTCACCGTTGCTGGGCTCGCCGACACTCGCTACAGGTAGTTGATTTATAGTGTGGGGACCTGAAGTAGCTCTGTCTCTGCTTCTGGTTCCCTCGCTATTCAAAATGTCCCAAAAACACCTTATTTATTTAATTAATTCTTGGATTACAATACCTTTGAGCTACAAGCTTGTTTACAAAGGTTACACATCAAAGTAACACAATCAGACATGCAATTCAGGAAACCTAATAAAACAAAGTAGATATGTACAGTATTACAGACAATCATGAATCAGCCAGAGTTGACCTTGTCAAGTTGTAGGGTGGGTGAAAGGAGGAGTAGATAGGCTGGAAGGAAGGGGGAGGGAAAGGAAGGGGGGGAAAAGGGGGTACAGAGGGAAAGAAGGGTAGGAGGGGAGGGCATGGTGGAGGTGTAGGGGAGAGGCTGGGGATTAATGCTACTTAGGGAAGACAGTCACAGCTGCTAAGTGTGGTGAGGTGTTGGCAGAGTTTACTCTTGAATGAACCAAGCATTGGCTCAGCCAAAATGTCACAGGGGGAGGGCATTTAGTCAACTGGGCATGCAGTATGCAAAGCACCATTGCGCTTGTAAAGTGTGGCAGAAAGGGACTTGATAGGACTGTCTAGACATGCCACAAGTCCAGTGAGGGTTGGTCATTAGATTTGAAATGGAGATGGAAAGAGGTTTTGGGAAAATCTCAAGAACACCCTTGGCAAAGACCAGAAGCTAAGTCCTAAAACACTTAATATAAACAATGTACCCTCCACAGATCCTGTAGTCATTGCGGATGCCTTCAACCAGGCCTTCACTGACCTGGCCCCAGTACTACCCCCAGACTACCTTCTGCCGGTGGATAACCAATGCTGTGCAAACCACACCATTACAAACCACCCAACTTTCTTCTTTAAGATGGTGATGGAAAGGGAGGCCCTAACAATGGTCAGGAAAGTCCTAGGGAAAAACTAGGTTGGGGAGTGATGGGATAGACATGAAGATACTATCTCTGACCCTTGATGTTATGATCAAACCCATTACAATGATATTTAACAAATCCCTGGCCCTAGCTCAATTCTCAGAAGTCTGGAAGCAAGCCCTGGTAACTCCAGTGCATAAGAATGGTGACAAGGCATTGGTATCCAACTACAGGCCAATACCTATCCTCTCCCCACTATCCAAAGCACTGGAGAAAATTGTGGCAAACCAACTCACCGAATACCTAAACAAGTACAATCTGCTCTGCCCAAACCAACATGGTTTCCGGCAGAAACACAGTACCACCACTGCATTGCTAGCGTACTCCGATTACGCACACAAGGCACTAGATGAAGGTAAATTGGTGGGTTCCATCTTCATTGACCTCACTAAAGCCTTCGATACTGTCAACCACCCTCTACTGATATCCCAGCTCCAAAGAATGGGAGTGGCACCAAACGCCCTAAATTGGTTCAATGATTACCTATCACAAAGGAGTCAAAATCGGGCAGACATTATCCAGCTCCGGAGAGGTACTCCTAGGAGTTCCTCAGGGATCAGTCCTTAGTCCCTTGCTTTTCAGCCTCTTTGTTAATGAACTGCCCATGGCCTGTGACACCAATCTCATCCTGTATGCGGACGATGCTGTGCTGCTGAGTAGTGGCACCTCCCAGGCAGCACTACAAACAGAACTACAAACCTCCTCCAACAAACTCGAGGACTGGTTCTGTAGGAAAAGGCTGCTACTGAACTACAAGAAAACCAAGGCCGTGCTCCATTCCAGCCATTACAATAAGTGTAGGCTCCCCCCCCAATATCATCAATAATGCAGGTGAGCAGATTGAGCAGGTACAATCATTTAAGTACCTAGGGGTCACCATTAATGACTCTCTCACGTATACAAACCATATTGACTCCCTTGTCAGATCAGTAAATACAAAGATCGGGCTCCTCTACAGACAAGAGAAAACCCTCACTCCAGAAGCACTCCGAATCTCAGTCTCGAGCTCAATACTTCCCACAATAGACTACGGGCTTGTGGTCTATGGAGCTGCCACTGACACTGCACTCAACAGGGTCCAAATTGCATTAAATAAGGCATGCCGCCTAACCCTGAGCGCAGACCATTACACTCACACTTGCACCCTTTATAAGAGCACTAACTGGCTGAACCTAAAAGACAGGCTCAAATACCAAACCTGTCTACTGGTTAAAAAGGCACTCTTCGGAAAAACACCACCTTGCATAGAAAACCTGCTCGAGGCCTCTCTGTCATCACATATCACCAGACGGAAGAAAAATGGAGCACTGTCCATCCCATTCTGGCGAACCTCACTTGGGCAGCGTACCTTCTCCTACCGAGCCCCCCCTCTGGCTAAATGAACTCCTGCAGAAACTACAAACACACAGCCTGCCTCAGTTCAAAACTGGCCTCAAACAGCACCTACAGTCTAGCTCACAATGCACATGCTCCCCAGGCCAAACCTGAAAGACTCACCCACTACCACTGTTAAACCCAGCACTGAAACCATGTCTCTTAAACTGCCTAATGCGCTGAACCCTGTAATGACTGTATTTGTTCAGTAGTCTGTAACCACTGTACTTGTGCTAAATCCTGTAACAACTGTATTTGCTCTGAAATCTGTAATTACTGTACTGATGTTTTGTATCATTTGTCCACCCTGACGTGGAACCTTTGTAACTGAACTTGTTCCGAAATCTGTAACTACTGTATTTGTGTTTTGTACTATTTGATCACCCTGACGTGGAACCTTTGTAAAAGAGCTCACGCTCAAAGGTTTTCCGAAAACTCATAAATAAATAAATAAATTTAGAAGGTTCTGAATGGCTGGAGGTGGGGGTTAATCCTAGGCAGGTTTTCTTATCTAGGAGCTAGGCTTGGTTTTTCATCCTGTCCTTTAGGTGCAGCCAGTTGGTCTGAGCGTATAAGTCGCATGTATGGGTGAGTGGGTGGGCACCCATTATTAGCCTACAAGTTTTGTTTAGTGCTGTGTTGATCCTTTTAAGAGAAGTGACAGATGTAGTGCTGTACATGGTCAACCCATAATCTATAATTGAGATTACTGAGCTGTTTACTGCAAGCCGAAGCACCTCTGGGGTCATACAATGTCTGTGCCTGTAGAGAAGGCCAATCCTAGAACTAACTGCCTTTGCAACATGGTCCACGTGGTTGGCAAAGGAGAAGGTGCTATTGAGGGTAACCCCTAGATATTTGAAGGTGTGCACCAATTCTTAAAACCACTATATTTAAAATAGTTCTTAAAACTGTCCCAATGGACTTTAATGGAGCACATCCCCCTGCTCTACTCAGGCACATGTCATTACTTGTCTGAGTACGGGGGACAGATCGATCACCTGGGAATGAAAAGGATCAGATGGCTACCTCAGTGGGGCAAAATATGATCCCTTCCACTCTAAAAATGACTACACAGAAAATTATAACTCTTACAGCCCAAAACGTTCACCGACATTTGTTACTACCGCAAGTAAGGCATACCTTAAATTAAAAAGAATTGGAAAATAACTTTAAACAGATGAGGAAATTAGTTCTGGATAGGTTGGTTAGGGTGGGAAGAATCAGGAGTGTGGTGGAAAGGTGGGGAGAAATTAAAGAGTTCACAAAAAAATTAAAGGGACCATTCTTGAAGCAACAAAGGCTGACTAGAAGACAGTCATCCAGAGAAATGGTTACAAGAGACCAATCTGGTTCTCTAACCAGATCAGAGGGGTGGTGAGGGCCAACAAAAAGGCCTTCATCAGATACAAGAAGAAGCAAGGGGATACAAAATGGAATGAGTGCCAAGTAAAATCAAGGGAGGCTAAGAGGGCAGTCAGGGACGCAAAAGCAGACACAGATCTGCATATTGTGAAGGGTGTCAAAGGTGGGGAAACACTTTTTCAGATGTATTAGGAAAAAAGAAGGATAGGAGAAGGAACTGACAGGCTGCCAGAGAGAGATGGCGGGTAAGAGAGGAGGATGTGCAGAAGGCAGCCATTCTTAACAACTACTTCTGCTTAGTTTTCACAGTGGAGGATAGTAGGCCTCTGCCAGAAGGTAGGATAAAGGCTGTTGGAAGGGGGATCCCAGAAATGAGGAGGCCATGAAGATAGATAAGGCCCCAGGACCAGATGGCATGCATCTGAGGGTGCTCAGGGAACTAGCATCAGCACTGGCTGACCCCATGGCAGGGTCATTCTATAGGTTAATTCAGACAGAGGTGGCTCTGAAAGACTGGAGGACAGCAGATACAGTTTTGCTTCATAAGAGTGGAGACAGGGAGCAACGTGGGTAACTACAGCCCAGTCACTCTAGCCTCTGTTGTGGGTAAACTGATGGAGACTCTAGCCAAGGAGGACCTAGTGAACTACCTGTAGAGTAATGGGCTCCAGTATAGTAAACAGCATGGGTTTGTGGCAAGGAGGTCTTATCAGACCAACCTGATAATATTCCTTGACTGGGTAACTAGGGCAGTAGGTAAGGAACATGCAATAGATTTGCTCTGCTTCAATTTTAGCAAGGCATTTGACTTGGTGCTGCACAAAAGGTTGCTGAAAAAGCTAGAGGATCTAGGTGCAATGAAAGACATAGTGAGATGATTGGGTAGTTGGTCAAGGGAGAGACAGCAAAGTGTAATGGTAAACAGGGTTACATCCAGGTAGAGAGGTCACAATTGGGATGCTATAGATTTCAGACTTGGGTCCTTTCCTTATCAATATGTTTATCAGTGGCACAGGAGAAGAAATTCAGGGCAAGATGTATCTCTTCACAGATGATACTTAAGCTCTGGGGGAGGGTAGGCA
Source organism: Neoceratodus forsteri (assembly GCA_016271365.2). Lineage (NCBI taxonomy): Eukaryota > Metazoa > Chordata > Ceratodontiformes > Ceratodontidae > Neoceratodus > Neoceratodus forsteri. The sequence goes on along the minus strand of CM057459.1, from coordinate 429,987,284 downwards.
GACAGGAGGTGGTACGGAAATTGCTGAGGGACATACAAAGGTTTAAGAGGTGGTCTAAGGTTGGCAGTTGAAGTTCAAAGCCAAAACATGCAAGGTGATGAACACTGGAAACAGGAACCCCGAGAAGGAATACTGGATTGGCATGGTTAAGCTGGATGCTACTAAAGAGGAAAGGGACCTAGGAGTCATCATAAGTGACTACCTTAAACAATATAGCCAATGTTGCAAGACCGACAGCAAGGCAACTAGGATGCTGGGGTGTGTTGGGAGAGGACTTGATAGCAGGAGAAAGGAGGTATTACTACCTCTCTATAGATCACTGGCAAAGTGACAGCTAGAGTAGTGAGCCCAGTTCTGGAGCTCTCACTTGAAGAAAGATAGGGATAGGCTGGAGACGGAGCAGTATAGCGTAACAGAAATTATTTATGGCCTGCAGGACAGAATTTGCTCTTTAAAAAAACCTTTATGGAGGTTAAACATTGCTTTCAGCCACCACTAAGTTACCTGAACACATTCATGAAAAACAGATTAGCAGCAGTGCGCCCTCTAACACTTCTTAAGTCCCAAATCCTGGTGTCCTCAAAGCTGGGCCACCAGAACATAACTGGCAGCCTCACTTGTTATTTGTTCATCCCTTATTGATTTATTTAGTTGTAATTTTTGATAATTAAAGCCACACTGAGCTATTATAGCTTGTTTCCAGGTGCATCCTGGGGATGGGGTTGCACGGACCCGTTTTATTGACAGGGGGAATGTTGGCTATGACACCAGAGAAATGCCCCTGCTCTTGTTCGATAAGTGCCATGCAATCTTTTACTTCAGCCTGGACAATGACCAGAGACGGGCAGAAGGGTCCTTGGTTTAATGAAGGCAGAAGGGAGACAGATCTAGGAATAGGAAATGGAGGCAAGAGAGATGTTAGGTGCCTATCTGGAGCCTTGGCCCAGAGGGATGGGGAGTGAATCCTAAGAACTGCTAGGACAGCAGGAAGGGTGGCAGAACTGTATGTCATTGTCCACCTGGGGACTAATGACCTGGCTAGGAACGGGCTGGGATACTGGAAGGGGAACTCAGGAAGCTTGGGAGAGGTCTTAGGCAGGTAACGCATTCAGTGGTTTTCACAGAGATGATTCTTGTCTATGACAGGGGACAGAAGAGGGATCTCCACATCAGGCACTTCAATGAAGTTGAAGGAATGGTGTAGAGAAGAAGGGTTTGGCTACATTGGGGATTGGTGTTCAGCCTGGAGGGTTAAGGGCCTTTACAAGTTTGATGACCTGCATCCATGTGGAAGTGGAACCACAGTCCTCAGTGAATGGTTTAATACTTACTTAGATTAACTTTTAAACTAGCTGAAGAAGGGAGAACATGAAGGGAGAGGAGTACCTTGGGGTACAAACTAATAAAGGAATCAGGGTGGTAGAAATGAAGGGAAATGGAAACAAGATCAGTAAAAACAGATGGATTAAGGAGAGAAGGCAGAAAAGTGAAAAGGGGGGTAACAATAAGAATGGTATCAAAATCTGGAAGGCCACGTGTGCAAATGCTTAAAGTCTAGGAAATAGGATTCTGGACCTAGAGACCATCATGGCAGAGGCCAGCCTGGATATTGTGGCCATCATCGAGTCATGGTGCACTGAAAACTCTGACTGGGACATGGCCATACCAGGCTATACTCTGTTCAGGAAGGACAGGGTGGGAAGAAAACGTGGGGGCATGGTGCTTTATGTGAAAGAAAGCATAAAAGTGATGGAGATATAGGGAACACAGAGTGGGGTGGAGGTACTGCGTGTCATCCTGGAAAAGGGGAACAGAGCCATTATTCACACTGGTGTGCTCTACAGACCTCCATCACAGGGGGAGGAGTTAGATAGGTATTGGTGGAAGCCATTGACAAGATGGCAGAAAAGGGGAAGATGCTGCTGGTGGGGGATTTCAGTATCGCAGATGTAGATTGAAATCTCCCAGCTGAAGCTTCAGTTAGAAGCAGGGACATCCTGGACTCCCTGTAGGGGTCATTCTTCAGGCAACTAGTCAACAGACCCATGCGTGATGGGGCAATACTGGACCTATTACTAACAGGGACAGTGTTATAGATATTAAGGTGAGAGGCCAGCTGGGGATCAATGATCATGGTACTATATGGTTCAATGTAAGGACGGCTATGGAATTTAACCAGATAAGGGTGAGGGTCCTGGACTTCAGAAGGGCAGATTTGCTAAAGATAGGTAAATTCCTCAGGGAAGACCTGGCAGATTGGGATGATCTAGGTGGAGTGCAGGAAAAGTGGGCGAAGCTAAAAGGGAGCATGATGAAGGCAAAAAACCTCTGCATCAAACAAGTGAGTGAAAGTAAGAGGAAACAGAGACCACTATTATTCTTGAAAGAGGTGACTGAAAAAGGTAAGGGCTGAAAGTGTGGCATTCAGAAGACATAAGAGACGCAGAGGGAGGAAGATAGGGAGGTGTATCAGGAGAAACAGAAAGAAGAAGGGAAAGCAGTAAGGAGTGCAAGCTCACAAACAGAAGAGAGAGAATAGCCTAAGCAGTAACGAAAGAGAACAAGACATTTTTTAGGTATGTAAGTGAAAAGAGGAGGACCAGGGGAGGGATTATAAGGTTAAAAAGGGATGGAGAAGGCCCGGTGGCATAGAGGGTTGAGGCGCTGGTGCCTTACCTTGACCCACGCCGGCGACCCAGGTTCAGAAATGAGCCTGACTGCCGGAGGTCGGCACGGTGGGGGGAGAGCGAGCTGGATAGAGCTGCCGGGCAGGCAAGCTCTCCTCTCTGGGGAGGAAGCATAGCATCCCTCGGCTGATGGTGACCCCCAGTGGAGGCTGGGGGTGGCACGGGCCCGAGGGTGTCTAGGCATTAGGTCATGGGGTGGGGGAAAGGGGTCGGAACCAGGGCTGTACGGCACATGTGCACTTCCATGGGCATGCGTGCATACTCCCGGGGCCCCTGGGAGAAAACTGGAGGGGAAAATATGCCAGTCAGCAGGATGAAGACTGACACCCTGCAGGTGCCGCTCCTGGGCCAGGCAAGTGGCGCCCGGTAATTCGAGGCGGGCTGGGAGAGGGTCAGTTGGATGGGGGCTGACTGCACGGCGCATAAACAATAAAAAAAAAAAAAAAAAAAAAGGGATGGAGGGGACTGTGTACAGTGGACCAGGAAAAAGCAGACATCCTGAACAAATACTTTTGTTCAGTGTTTGCAGTGGAGGGAGAAGGGGCAGGGCCACATAAATGTAACAGGAGATCTAAAGGGAGGTAGTTGAATGCTAGTCCTTTTTCAGGGGGACTAGCCAATATGAAAGTGGACAAAGCAATGGGACCAGATAAGGTTCATGCTAGGGTATTGAGGGAGCTCAGAGAGGTACTCACTGCACCTCTGACAGTCCTTTTTAACAGCTCACTTGAAACAGGACTGATTCCAGAGGACTGGAGGAGGGCAGATGTCTCATTTCACAACAGTGGTAGCAGGGAAGAGGCTGGCAATTATAGACCAGTCAGCCTAATATCGATGGTGAGAAAGGTATTGGAATTACCACTAAAGGAGAAGATAGTGGAATATCTTGAATCAAATGGGTTACAAAACCTGAGACAGCATGGATTCATGAGTGGGAGGTTATGTCAAACAAATATGACTGATTTCTTTGATTGGGTAACTAAGGGAATTAGATCAGGGTGGAGCGGTGGATGTGGCCTATCTAGATTTCAGTAAGACATTCAACACCGTTTCACATAGAAGACTATTATGTAAGCTAAGTAGCTTAGGAGTGGGTCAAAAGGTGGTACACTGGATAAGAAACTGGTTTAGGGATAGGAGACAGAGGGTCGTGATAAACGGAGTTCACTCCGAGAAGGGGAGGGTGACCAGTGGGGTGCCTCAGGGATCGGTTCTGGGACCGATCCTTTTTAATGTCTTTATAGGTGACATTGCAGAGAAGCTGGAGGGGTAGGTCTGCCTCTGTGGATGACACCAAAATCTGCAATAGGGTGAGTACTTCAGAGGGGGTGGAAAGGATGAGAAAAAAAAACTAAGAAAACTTGAGGAGTGGTCAAGAGTATGGCAGTTAGGTTTCAATGCAAAAAAGTGCAAAATAATGCACTTGGGACACTGAAACCCAGAGGCAGAGTACAAAATGGGGGAAATGATATTATCGACGACTACAAAGCAAAAAAAGAGACCTGAAGACTTAAAGGTGGCCAGGCAGTGTGTCAAAGAAGTTGGGAGGGCTTGTGGGATGCTGGGATGGATAGGGAGAGGAATCATCAGCAGAAAGAGTGAAGTGGTGCTGCTGCCCCTGTATATATCACTGGTAAGACCTCACTTAGAATACTGTGTACAGTTCTGGAGACCACATATCCGTAAGGACATAGACAGAGTGGAGGCAGTCCATAGGAGGGCAACTAAAATGGTGTGGGGTCTGCATCAAAAGCCCTACAAGGAGAGACAAAAGGAGCTAAATGTGTACATACTGGAAGAGAGGAGGGAGAGAGGGGACATGATAGAGACCTTTAAATACATCATTAGGGTAGGAAGTATATTTCAGAAACAAAGATGCAAAAGTACAAGGGGACATGCACTGAAGCTGGAGTGGGGGCAGTTTCAGCAGAGATGTGAGGAAGAACTTCTTCACAGAAAGGGTGGTGGATTTGTGGTACAGTCTAGTAGCCAAGGTGATAGGGGTAAAGCAGTGGTGGGGTTCAAGAATGTATGGGAGTAGGGGAATAAGAGAATGTTAATTGAAAAGAATGGGGGGAGGGAGAAAGGGCTATAGATCAAGTAGGGTCTACAGTGCTACTGTAAGTAGAGAGAAATGGACAGACTAGGTGGACCAGGTGGTCCTTATCTGCTGACAAATTCTGTTTCTGTGTTTAACATCTAATCCAAAGGATGGCACATCACCAGTGCAGCACCCCATCATAATTGCAGTACAGTGTCAGTTATGGGTATTACCCCAAATACCTGGTGTGGGGCTACAACCCACAACCGATCCATCAGCCCCAAAGGAAAACATGATACCTACTCAGCAACAGATATAACTAGGCATGCCAGAATTAGATTAAACTCGATAGAAATCGATAAACTTCTATTTTGAAAGAATTCATGAAACCGACGGAAAAAAAATTACATCGACACTGATCAATTTTTTATCAAAGCTTCACCTCCAACTCTGACATCTCATCAAGTTTTCTAGTTAGGTAATGTTTTTTTTTTGAATTGCACTAAACTGGCAGCAGTACTGGATGCTGCAACCTCCCAGATCCTTCGGTCTGCCACAACTCAGGCAATTAAAGCCTTTCACCCCAACTCTGCCATCTCACGGGGTCCCTGGTCAAGTAATTTTTTAAATTGCAATGAAATGGCAGCATTATTGGATGCTGAAACGTTCCTGTCCATTCTTCACACCACAAAGAGGGCAATTAAAGCTGTGTCTCCACCTCTAGCATCTCACTGGGGCTCCTGACCCGGTCAGCTATCAATTGTTGTATTCCCTTCTTACTTGCTTTGATTTGGGCAGTTTAAGCCCCTGTCAACACAACTCAGGCAATCTAAGTTTCACCCCCAATCCATAATCTCATTGGCTTTGAGTTGTCCCCTTCTGCCCACCACAACTCAGGCAGTTTAAGATTCCCCCTAGTAAATATATGTGAGTCGCTAGTCGATACTACCCAAAATAAAGCATAAAAAAACTAAGATTTCACACAACTGTGTTAATTTAAATCGATAAAAATCAGATACAGGTACTGAAAATGAAACTCGATTTAAGCCATTGAAATTGGGGAAAAGTAAAAATCAAATTCTGGCAACTCAAGATATAATACATCTTTTTGCACAGTTTATAGTAAGTCATTACAGCTGTCTAATCCCTTGAAATCTGCTGTCACAGACCACCCATCTGGACCAACACCAGCACCCCTCTCACAGTGGCTAATCACAGATCTCCACCCTCATTTGGCCCATACTGTGTAATGCACAACAGTCACCTCTCTGTAAAGCTGATATGCCTTGGAGACCTGGACTGTTTAGCCCAATAACCAGCCCATGCTGAACAAGTCAAGGACAAGTGCCCAAACCTATAGTGGAGTGTAGTCTTGTTTTGTCAGTTATTACCTGATCGCTTCCCTGTATAAGGAGGATTATTTAGCTCATGGTAGCATAGAAACATAGAAGCATAGACTCTGATGACAGACAAGAACCACTTGACCCACCTAGTCTGCCCATTTCCCTACCTTTCATATAAGCTAGAGATCCTAGTTAACCAACAGCCTACTTCTTTCTACCTCCCACTAGAATTACCTTATGTCTGTCCCATGCATTCTTGAATTCCTCCATTCTTTTAGACCCCACTGCCTCCTCTGGAAGGCTGTCCTGTGTGTCCACTACCCTCTCTGCGAAAAAATAATTCCTTATGTTGCCCCTGAGCCATCCCCCCTCTATCTTCATCTCTAGCATCTCTTTCTGTAATACAGATGCCTCAGACATTCACAAAATATACCCTTTCTCAAAAGGTCCGACCAGTCCCTCATATCTTACTAAATATTTGCTGTTCTTTTACAACATATAATACAAAATAAACAAGGTGCATTCTGAAGAAAAACATGAAAATAAAGGTTTTAAAAAGCAAATGCAAGAACTTATCCCTAGCTCAGTCTAGGCTTTTACTTATAGACAGAAGTGCTACAATAATTTGAAAAGTAAATGATTAGATCTTAACAAACAAACCCTTTTCTTTCTCTCTTACAGTTCCTTGACTTATAATGACATACTCTACATATCTCCCTTTTATCCCTACTTCATTTGAATAGTCTGATGCCTCTTCAGATCTGTCCCTTCCCTGAGTGGTGTGTTACAGACTTAGATATACAATTTTAAATAGTTTGCTTATCCACCTGCCTGTAACCTAAAAAACAAATACATTTACACACATTAAGCACCTTCACTGATCACCTTGCTGTTATTCAAGTGTCTTATTACTTTGTGATTTTTTTGCAGATTTTGGCTTCAAATGTTCATCACAACCCTCTTGTTACCCACCTCATGAACATGACAGGTGTTATTTTTCAAATCCTCTCAGAAACATGTTTTCACAGCCACTGCATGAAATCAACTTTTGGGCGAGGTTTAAAAAATTCCATCTATCTTGATCATAAAGTGGGTTTATAAAAAGGCAATGTTGAAAATTTGGGGTCAAAATGTCAAAAAACAATGAAGTTATGAGGAAACATTGAATATTGTTGGGGGGGAGGTGGCTGGGGGAGGAAGGATTGAGCATACCTGAGACTGCTCTCCTTCCTCAGGGAGGACACTCTTCCCACTGTGTACAACTAGCAATTGGTGGAGACTGGTTGGCAGCACAGTCAGGAGCATAAGGAGGTGAGGGGTTGCTGCCGGACACCTTTTACACATGCGTGCCACTGCACGTATGCGCAACCATCTGACTGCATGCCACCAACCAGAGGAGAACATCAGGAGGCAGGAGGAAAATGCTGGCTGTTCAGGCCAGCATACATCACAGGCTGTCGCCCAACTGACACGGCTGGCCACTCACCAGATTGTGGTCCTGGGTAAGTGATGGATAACCAGTACATCTGTAAGAAAGTCAATGACAGGGCATGGGGGGTGCTGCCAGATGAGACGGGAAACAGCTTTGTGGAAAATGAAAAAAAGGCAGGACACCACTGAAGGCAAGACATTGCAGCTTAGTTGTGCTCTCTGGGTAAATACAGTGTCAAAATGTATAAAAGCAGGGCCCCATTGTAAATTAGATGTTGCTGCTGTGCTGAATTGTAACAACATGGAGCAAACTGATTGGCATTGACAAATACTTGTTTACTATAGGCTACCATCTACTTCAACAAACAATTATCCATTAAGAAGATCATTATGGAGCCGAGATCCCTTTTTCCATTAATATATCTGTTCTCTCAGACCAAGATGCTTCGCCTCTTACATGCCAACTTCACATTTTTCCAGACAGGAGAAGGGCAACCAGGAACCCCTTGGATGTAATCTGTGATCTTTCACCAGAACTACCATTCACTCCAAATATTTTACAAAGTAATAAAGGATTGCTTGATCTCTTTTCATCTGTCAGTCAGTAATGTGAGCAATGGTTCATTTATTTTACAGAATGACTATGAAGGCCCATATGTCATATGCCATGATGATCTGAAGACTGGAAATGTCAGCGAACTCAACTGCAGGCATAAATTTCACAAAGAGGTGACAACTCATAATCTAATCCCAGAATGCATTGCTTAGGTAGTTTACTAACCGTTCAATAAAACAAAATTTTCTGAAAAAAAGAAAAAGCAGGTTTAAGAGACCACTATGGTTCTGAGCTAGAGTCAGGGAAGTGGTTGGACTCAAAACGAAGGCCTTCTATAAATACAAGGAAAAGCAGGGGGGAGGCAGAATGGGAGGATTATCTACAGAAAAATAGGGAGGCAAAGAGGGCTGTCAGGGAGGTGAATGCAGACATAGAGCTGCATATTGTAGAGGGAGTCAAGACCTGAGAAAAACAGTTTTTTAGATATATCAGGGAAAAAGGAAAAAAGGGGGGGTCATCGCATGGCTAATTGAGGGAGGTAGGGTGATAGAGGAGGAGGATAAGCAAATGGCTATCATCCTGAATGATTACTGTCGCTCAGCATTTACCAAAGAACTCTGTGGGACCTTGCCGGAAAGTGGCATCAAAGCAGCAGCTAAGGGAGTCTAAGAAATGAGGCAGAAAATACTTACCAGCGAGAGGGTCCTGAAAGAGCTGGCAGCCCTTAAGATAGATAAGGCCCCCGGACCAGATGGGTTACATCCGAGGATACTTAGGGAATCCGCAACAGAACTGGATGAACCACTGGATGAGCTGTTCAACAGCTCACCTAGATCTGGGGAAGTTCCAATGGATTGGAGAATGGCAGATGTTGTAACGCTTCATGGGGGGGGGGGATAGGGAACAACCAGGGAACTACAGGCCTGTCAGTCTGGCCTCCATCATGGGGAAGCTGATGGAATTAGTAAACAAAGAGGACCTTGTAGACTACCTAGAGAGCAACAGGCTTCAGGATAGTAAACAACACAGTTTTGTGTCGGGAAGGCCTTGTCAAACTAACCTGATTTTTTTCTTTGACTGGGTGACCAAGGAAGTAGACAATGGCCACACTGTGGGTCTGCTGTACTTTGACTTCAGCAAGGCTTTCGATTCGGTACTGCCCAAAAAGTTACTCAAAAAGATGGAAGACCTTGGTACAGCTAAAGCTGTAGTGAACTGGGTGTGTGGTTGGCTAGAAGGGAAGCAGCAGAGGATGGCAGTCAGTGGGGTTAAATCGAAGGAAAGGGAGGGTTCGAGCAGGATTCCACAGGGATCGGTCCTGGGTCCGGTCCTCTTCACCATGTTCATTAGTGATATTGGTGAGGGAATCCAGGGCAGACTGTGTCTCTTTGCAGATGACACAAAACTATGTGGAAGGGTGGATAGAGATGAGGGAATAAAGTATATGGAGAGGAACCTACAAAAGCTAGAGGGGTGGTCAATGGTCTGGCAGTTAAGTTTCAATGTCAAAAAGTGAAAGGTAATGCACCTAGGGAAATGGAACTCCGTGATGGAGTACTGGATAGGTGGGGTGAGACCTAGCACTACAGAAGAAGAATGGGATCTAGGAGTTATCATCAGTAACTTATAGCAAGGCTAACAGGATGCTGGGATGTATTGGGAGGGGTATTAATAGCAGAAGAAAAGAGATAATACTTTCCCTATACAGATCCCTGGTGAGGCCTCATTTGGAGTATTGCATCCAGTTCTGGAGTCCTCACTTTAGAAAGGACCGGGATAGGTTGGAAACAGTGCAGCGCAGAGTAAAAAAAAATGATTCACGGCCAGCAGGGCTGATCCAATGGGGAGCGCCTCAAGGTGCTAAATATGTACTCACTGGAAACCAGAAGGGAGAGGGGAGATATGCTAGAGACCTTCAAGTTCCTTAAAAGGATTAACAAGGTAAACTATGGGGAATTATTTACTGTGAATAACAACTTGAGGTCATGTGGTCATGAGTGGAAATTAACACGAGGAGGTTCAGGAAGGATGTGAGGAAGTACTTCTTCATGGAAAGGGTGGTGGAACCTTGGAACAGTCTGTTGGCTGAGGTGGCGGGTGCAAACACAGTCAGGGAATTCAAGCAGGCATGGGATAGAATGAAGGGAATAGTGGTCGCCCGGGACAACAAGACCAGGGAGGAGAATGGGATAGGACAGGGAGGGTTAGTACCCTGGAGGAACAATAGATTCCAGGGAAGGTTCCAGGGATTATAGGGAATATGGGCAGACTGGATGGACCTCTGGTCTTTTTCTGCCGTCCTGGTCTATGTTTCTATTGTAACCACTAGGTGGCACTATCCCAAGTGATACTACCTCTGCTTGCGTGACCAGATGCAGGTTGAGGGGCCTGGGTACTAGAAATGGGTGCCTCCACCCAGAGGACCGGGTTTGTGATAGCGTAGCTGACCTGGGTACAGCCCTCCGGGACATGGTTACCTCCCTCTTTTCCCCTCTAGTGGCCTAAATGATTCACAGAATACACAATTGCAATTTGCTCCTGACAACAGTTTTAACCCCACACTTGTTGCACTTACCACCAGGGCTGGTTCAGCTGGCTCGGCCCTGGAGACTCCCTGTAAAATAAGATTTAGCAAAACAACCAACAGTATTTCAATGCTGTTTGTACAGAGGTACACCATAACCAGTTTCAGTGCAAAAATATTTAGAGCTGTTTTTTTTAAGGGGCAGTAACAAGGAAGGGGGCAGAATCTGGTGGTTGATTCGAAAGCTGAATAATTCAGGCTATAAGGCATGCAGTCAAAGGTCCCTATAACACAGTCACACACATTCTGGGTACCCAGTTGGAACCACGGCTAGCCTGAAACATTGCCTGGAGTAGGCCGGCTTTGCAGCTGGTTGGGGCCCTGTGATGGAAAGAAAACATGCATGCACTTTAACCCACAATTTGTAATCCAGAGCCAGATGGCTCAGTCCCAAACTGATTAACAACAACAATTAAATCAGTTGACACACTTTGATTTGAGCTTTGTTGCAGGGAGCTACCCTGGTGTTTACTCATGCTACCCAGTACAGGATGCAGGAGGGATGAAATGGAGACCTCAGGATGAAGTGCTGGATTGCCAGGAGAAGCAGGGCCCACATGAAGCACCATGGTGCTTGTTTGTTGGTGTTGAGCAGTGAGCTGAATCCCCAGGCAGGTCTCTCATTGGCTGTTTCTCTGCGGTGTGACCGGCTGTCTGGGCCAAGGTGGCAAGGCCCAGACTGGGTGAACAATTCGGAGACAGTCCGGTAAGTGCTGGATACAGCTTCCAGCAGCATGACACATTCAAGCAGTGGGGAACCAAATCACGACCCAATATCAGCATTCAGCACACTTACAGTAAAAGCAAGGTAAATACCACAGTTCAGATGACAGTCCTGTTGCAATTCACAGTGACTCTGTGCAAACCGTACTCTCTGCGGCAGTCTCAAGTCCTGACAGGCTGATTGCACCAAGGCAAATCTTCGGTCCACTTCAGGAGGATTCAATTTGTCATAAATCAGGATCCGATTGCAAAAGCTGCAAATTTGGAAGAAGTCTGTTATCAGGCTCAAGGTCTCTTTACTTATGAAGATGGTAGCAAGCAGGCCAAAACATAGCCTTCCTGCCGATTTCCCCTGCGCACCATGCAGGAGCAGCTGCTCGAATCACTCGAGCTGTTCACTCTTCCAACTCTAACTCCAGACTGACTCACTGCTGCAGGCAGCTTGGGACTTTCCCAGAGATCCAAAAGGTTTGATTTGTTGATTCATCTGTCTGTCACAGTTAGAGCTCCACCTCCAGGTTCATTTAGGCGCCGAAGGGCAAAAACTACAATTCCTACATAAATTCACTCCCACAAGACCCCTGGGGAAAAACTCAATTTTAGGGTCCCCAAAGGTACTCATTGGTCCAAACTAGCAGTCCAGAACCAAGGTGATGGTGATTAACAGAACTGTCCATGCTGCAAAGGAAGACAGGTTAGACAAACTATGATATCTTTACTATCAAAGCAGATAATCAGTAAACAGTCACAGTTCTAAATAAAGCTCCCTCTGTGAAATTAGCGATGGCAGAATGGAGCAATAATACAGCAGCCCTGGTGAGACTTGAGCCTGAAACTACTCAGCCCCTACCCAGATTAATTATACTCTACGAAATAGGCAGCTCTTAAAGAGACAGGCACGGAGGCTAACAGGGCACTCGCATGCAGTCACTTTTAAATGGCTAGGACACAGAACGACAGCCTGGCAGTGGGCATTAAGGCAAGCCCAAGGAAGACTTTTTGGAACCCCCCTTTGTAGGAGGGGGTTACACCCTTCCCCACCTGGAAAGAACTTGGCATCCGCGTCAAGTCTATACTACTATAGCATGAAAAAAGACAATATACTATATGATATATACATGACATTACTACACAATATAATTATGACTGATGCATCAGTAAAACGTAAACTTATCACATTACTATACTTATTCAGTATTCTCTACACATATACTATATTCATAATGACAACAGCTTTGCATTTTTCATACATTCAATACTGATTCTACTATGATCTACACAATAGCATTACTATACTTATTCATGTAATAGTTTCTTGCACTTTAAACAATACAGATGGGGACACATTCCTATCAGCTAACGTAGGGCTAGATGGAGCAGGGGCACCATGTTCTTCCCTCAGAACAATTTCTCAGAACATTTAACGTGGAACTAGACTTGCAGATTGGGTATATTTAACAGGAAAATCTGGATGCTGAAACACATTGAGCAGTACCCCACACAATTGAGCAAACTCGGTCTCCAGGATTCTCAGGCAGTCTTCCACAGTAGTTTCTGGAGTCTCACCACTTGCCCCAGTCTCTTCACTGGAAACTTCATGCTGGGACCCCCTCGAAGGCCAGTCGAAATAGTGGGTTTCAGAGCTACGGCCGGGCCTACCCCCAGTGACTGCTCAGCCCTCCTGGTTGCTCACCAATAGGAGAAAATCAGGTGCATCCTCCAGGCACTGCTGTATCTGCAGTTGAGACATCAGGGACTTAGGGTCTGTAACCGACATGAATAACTGGCCCATACACAACCGGTCCATCCCCGAGGGTGTAACCTCCCCTCAGGTTACCAGTTTCTCTAGTACCCCTTCCTTCCTCAAAATATAGGCTGACAACAACTCCCCCGGCTGTTGCCGCATGGTCATAAACTTTCACCGCAGTTCCCTCAAATCCCAGTCAGGGTCAAATACAGAACCTAGAGTATCCAGATACTGTTGGGCAGACGTTAGGGGCTTCCTAGTCTGAAGACCCCACGCAACATGTCATGCAGGCCCCTTAAGCAAAGCTAAACTTTCCTTCTGCTTCTGCTCGTCAGTTCCAGACCAATCCCACAACATCCATTCAGCACAAATCCTTCAGGTTTTCCAATCTTTTTCCCTGCAGGGAGTGGGAACAATTCCAGAGAAAACACTGTCCATGATCTGCCAAAGACGGGAAACTAGTTAGCGCCAAATACTCCAGTAGAGTCAGACATTGATTATTCTGGCCACTAGGGGGGGCGCTAATCCCAGCGATGCCTCCAATATGCAACCCCTAGGTGGTGCTATCTCAAGGGATACTACTCCTGCCTGCATGACCAGATGCAGGTTGAGGGGCCTGGGTACTAGAAACCGGTGCCTTCACCCAGAGGACAGGGTCTGTGGTAGCGTAGCTGACCTGAGTACAGCCCTCCCTCCGGGACACTGTTACCCCCCTCTTTTCCCTATAGTGGCCTAAATGATTCACAAAATACACAATTGCAATTTGCCCCTGACAACAGTTTTTAACCCCACACTTGTTGCACTTACCACCAGGGCTGGTTCAGCTGGCTCGGCCCTGGAGATCTCCTGTAAAATAAGATTTAGCAAAACAACCAACAGTATTTCAATGCTGTTCATACAGAGGGACACCACAACCAATTTCAGTGCAAAAAGATTTATTTAAGGGGAAGTAACAAGGAAGGGGTCAGAATCTGGTGGTTGATTTGCAATCTGAATAATTCAGGCTATAAGGCATGCACTCAAAGGTCCCTGTAACACAGTTACACGCACTCCGGGTACCCAGCTGGAACTATGGCTAGCCTGAAACATTGCCCAGGATAGGCTGGCGATGCAGCTGGTTGGGACCCTGTGATGGAAAGAAAACATGCATGCACTTTAACCCACAATTTGTAATCCAGAGCCGGATGGCTCAGTCCCAAAGTGATTAGCAACAACAATTAAATCAATTGACACACTTTGATTTGAGCTTTGTTGCAGGGAGCCACCCTGGTGTTTACTCACACTACCCAGTACAGGATGCAGGAGGGATGAAATGGAGACCACAGGATGAAGTGCTGGATTGCCAGGAGAAGCAGGGCCCACACGAAGCACCGTGGTGCCAATCATGTTTGTTGATAATGAGCAGGGAGCCGAATCCCCAGGCGGGTCTCTTGTCAGTTGTTTCTCTGCGGCGTGAGCAGCCGTCTGGGCCGAGATGGCAAGGTCCAGACTAGGTGAACAGTTCGGAGAATGTCCGGTAAGTGCTGGATACAGCTTCCAGCAAGCATGACACATTCAAGCAGTGGGGAACCAAATCGTGACCCAATATCAGCATTCAGCACACTTATAGTAAAAGCAAGGTAAATACCACAGTTCAGATGACAGTCCGATTATAATTCGCAGTGTCTCTGCGCAAACTGTATGCTCTGTGGCAGTCTCAAGTCCTGACAGGCCGATACGCACCGAGGCAAATCTTCGGTCCACCTCAGGAGGATTCAATTTGTCACAAATTGGGATCCGATCGCAAAAGCTGCAAATTCGGAAACAGTCCGTTATCAGGCTCAAGATCTCTTCACTTATGAAGATGGTAGCAGGCAGGCCAAAACACAGCCTTTCAGCCGATTTCCCCTGCGCACCACGCAGGATCAGCTGCTCGAATCACTCGAGCTGTTCACTCTTTCAGTTCCATCTCCAGACTGACTCACTGCTGCAGGCAGCTTGGGACTTTCCCAGAGATCCAAAAGGTTCAATTCGTTGATTCATCTGTGTGTCACAGCTAGAGCTCCCCCTACAGGTCCATTTAGGCGCCAAAGGGCAAAAACTACAATTTCTACATAAAGTCACTCCCACAAGACCCCTGGGGAAAATTCCATTTTAAGGTCCCCAAAGGTACTGATTGGTCCAAACTAACAGTCCAGAACCAAGACGGTGGTGATTAACAAAAATGTCTGTGCTGCAATGGAAGGCAGGTTAGACAAACTACAATATCTTTACTATCAAAGCAGATAATTAGTAAATAGTCACAGTTCTAAATAAAGCTTCCTCTGTGAAATTAGTGATGGCAGAATGGAGCAATAATACAGCAGCCCGGGCAGGACTTGAGCCTGAAACTACTTGGCCCCTACCCAGATTAATTATACTCTATGAAATAGGCAGCTCTTAGAGAGACAGGCACGGAGGCTAACAGGGCACTCGCATGCAGACACTTTTAAATGGCTAGGACACAGAACACCAGCCTGGCAGTGGGCATTTAGGCAAGCCCAAGGAAGACCTTTGGGAAGCCCCCTTTGTAGGGGGGGTTACATTATAATAAATCTTCACTGCCAGACCTGCAGTTTGTGAAACTGCATTTTCAAAGCATTAGATTCATCGGCTGTGGGACCACACATCTAGAGTCTGTCTGCAGCAGCAAATTTTCTGTTTGCTTTCTACTAAGACTTTTGCTGATTTGTGACTGATTTTGATCTTTGCAACTTCATTTTATGAGTAAATCTCCAAATAGACCCAAAAAGATCATAATGTTATGGCGGCTAAAATGGTAGCCTAAGTGCATTTCGTTTGAAAATGTAATTTAGCAATGATTTGTAACAGTATTGAAATTTGAGATTTCTTGTTCTTTTTTTTTTGGGGGGGGGGTGGCATTTACATTTCTTTCTCAAAACAAATATTTTTTCTTAATTCAAAAGTTAAATGTGGGGATAGCAGCAGATGCAAAGAAGTAAGACAAAACTTTACAAAGATCCAACTAGAAGCAAATTAATATTTGAAAGAAAAAAATAATCTTGCAACCCCTTCTGACATGACAGCCCCTTGGAATGATGGGTAGCAAAAATAAGAGATGAGTTAGGAGATGGAGGTGGGAATGTGTAGAGCAGAGAAGCAGTCAGACAGTCATTGCTACTTTACACAGGCAACCTTAATGTAACGTGACCTTAAAACTGTGAGCCTGTAACAACAAAGAGAGGTGCCACTCAAAAATTAAATAAGTCACTTTCCTGAAAGTTTGTGAATCTAGCTCATAGAATCTGTAGAACTGCAATGCTCACTAAGTCCAGCTGTAGTGTTTTCGCGGTATGGGGTTCAGTTCTGTTGCTTAACTGTCATTATTACCAGCTCTGAGCAGCACTGCCTGGTCACATTGCCAAAGGTGGACACTAGCTGTGGGCAGCATTTCTGTAAATGAGTAGCTGATACAAGACTGCACAAAAGAAACAAAATGATGCAAACAGTTTGAAACAGTAAGTGAGAAGTCAGGCTATGCAAGCACTAGAATGCCTCAGTATGTGGTGTAATAAAGACTCCCAGCAAATAAATATGTTGATATGTACAGTTTTAGCAGCTCTAATGGTTATAAGTAGGGGAATGAAAACCCTGAATATAATTTCTCGAATGCCATAAATAATAGGGTTTACAGTACTTTGGACCAAATACTGAATAGTTTTCACCAATTGGTGGTGTTCTGGGATCAGTACTCCATGAGATTTCAGAATTTCACTGGAGCTTCTTGGCCAGTCGTGGCCATTTCTGGAACCCTGTCCTTGGTTTGAGCAGAGTGGCAAGGGATAAAGATGTTCTGCTTGAATTCTGGCAGTCTGAGACCCAATCTGCTTCTAAATCCTGTCTAAAAACACAGACGGTGACAGATTTTTTAAGAGAGCTGTGCACCGTGTAGAACTCATGACAGGGCAGTGAACGTGAAATCACCTTTTGGGACTGGATAACAAAATGACAGTGACAGTGTTCGTGAGGTGGGGTCCCATGAACCCCATGTTGAAAATTTGGGGCCAAAATTCCAAACAATGGCTGATTTATCAACCTAAGTTGAAACTCCTATTGACTGCCATTATAAGGAGCTTATGTTTGATTCTTCAGTTCCCGGTTTGGCTTTGAAGAGTGCAGACGTGTCCCGGTCCAGAGAAGATGTCAGTGCCGGCCTCCAGAGGTAAGTATGGGGTAAGGGAGTGTGGGGAAGTGAGTGCTCAGTGGCAGGATGGGGATGGGGGACTGGGACGACAACGAGGGACCGTTTTCTTTCTTATAAGAAAAAAAAAAACACATCCGAGGACGGTTTTCTTTATTTATCAGGAAAAGAAATCATACATTTGGGCACACTGGGGTGGGTTCCCAGTGTGCCACATGAGTTGTGGGGGTGGAGGGGGACACCTCAACCCTTCCGAAGCTTCAGGGGGGAGCGGACACTCGGAGCAGCTCCCCAAACTCTCCCTGGTCACTTAACGCCGAGATCCATCTCCTGGCATGGCCATGGGGTGATTTTTTTCCTTGTTCTAGTCCCCGCCCACTGCAGATGGCAGCACTCAGGGAGGACCAATGAGACTGAGGCACGCAGAGACATAGCTCCACTCTGGTCTTCAGCCAATGCCTGCCTCTCCCATCATTCTGCCTCCTCAGCTGCACCAGCACCTCCCGTGATAACCCAGGTGGTGGCAGTGTAGCAGCGAGGAGAGCAGCCCACTCCTCCCGGAGAGCAGCCCAATGGGTGCTCAATCCCTCTTCTCTCCACTGGTCCTCCGACGCGGGGACTGGGCACCCCAATGTCGGCACGAGGAAAGAAAAAAATATATATACATTTGGACACACTGGGGTGGGCTCCCAGTGTGCCACATGAGTTGGGGGGGTACATAATGCTGACACAGGGATTGGGCACCCCAATGCCAGCGCTGGGATGGGGAACGGAGGGAGCGGGGAGGAGAGCAGCAGTGAGAGGATGCAGGAGGGTGTTCTTTGCTGCTGGTGCTGGGAAGGAGCAGGGAGGACAGGAGCAGTGGGAGGGTGCAGGAAGAGTGCCATCTGAAAGATGGTGGTGGTGACACAATTGCGCATGCATGGCACTCGCGCATGTGTAGTTGCAGTGAATGGCATGTTGTCAATCACAACATGGTGGCACCAGCGGAACTGCGGATGTGCGTGAGTCACACATCTGTAGTTCTTGCCTCGGAATGCGGAAGTAACAGCCGAAATAGTGCAGCTGTTATTCCATAGCGGACCATCATGGTGGAGTGTTTCAAGCTCTGCTGGATTTTTGGAAGGATACTTCTGAAAGTCCAGTGGAAGATTCCATGATCGGCCATTTCTGTAAGCTACAATTGATCCCGGAATGGCTGTAGGCTCTGCCCACAGCCGTGAAAACAGAGCCACTCCAACCTGTCCCTTGTGTTATGTCTCCACATAATTTACAAGGCTAGAACAGGAGACAACATCACTCACCCAAAAGACAAAACAGGTGTACTAACCACTTGTTGTGCAAAATTTCCTCTTTGCTAATTCCAAAAGTAGTGTAAGTACAAACATTGAAAATGCTGTAAAAGAATGACTGCCAGCACCATATGGGTCAAACTGGTGGGTCTTGGTTTTTCTGTTACACCAATTTGAGTTGTTGCCCATGGTATTGATAGGACATTCCATAGTATGTCCTGGAATCAGCTTTTTAGGCACTGTGGCATGTTGTCAACATTGCTGCCAGTGTACTTGTGGATCAGCTTTGCTCTACCACTCGTTGCAAGGCAGCATTGTTGGCAACACCCAGAGTGAATGCAAAGCTTATTCCTATGGAATATCTTCCATTTATTCCTTTAACAATTGGTGACCAGGAAAAGCACTGAGCCTAGTCTCATTTCTAGGGTAACATGGGGTGGGGTGGGAGAAGAGGCTCATTTCAGGTGAAACCTCGGGGTCAGATGGGGAGAAGAAGTGTAATTTCAGGTGTAACATGGGGATGGAAGAGAAGAGGCTCATTACCAGGAGTAGGGGGTGGAGAGAAGAGGGTCATTTCGAGGTGTAAAATGACAGGGGGTGGGATGGGAGAAGAGGCCATTTCCAGGTGTAAAATGGGGAGGGGAATGGGGAGAAGAGGCTATTACCAGGAGTAGGGGGTGGAGAGAGAAGAGGGTCATTCGAGGTGTAAAATGACAGGGGGTGGGATAGGAGAAGAGGCTCATTCCCAGGTATAACCTGGGGAGAAGAGACTCATTTCCAGGTGTAACCTGGGAGGGGGGAATTGGGGAGAAGAGGCTAATTTCAGGTGTAACCCGGGAGGGATGGGGGAAGAGGCTCATTTCCAGGTGTACCCTGAGAGGGCATGGGGTAGAAGTGGCTCATTTCCAGGTGTAAACTGGGAGGAGAGAATGGGGAGAAGAGGCTCATTTCCAGGTGTAATCTGGGGAGGATGGGAAGAAAAACTCAGCTCGGGTGTAACCTGGAGGATGGAGATAAGAGGCTCATTTCCAGGTGTAGCTTGGTGGGGAATAGGGGAGAAGAGGCTCATTTCCAGGTGTAGCTTGGGGGATAAAACACTTTTCTAGGTGTAATCCAGGGGCGGGGATGTGGGAAGAAGAGGCTCATTTCCAGGTGTAACTCGGGGATGGGACAAAACTAATTTCCAGGTGTAACCTGGGGGATTAGAGAAGAGGGCTCATTCCAGGTATAGCTTCGGTGGGAAGGGGAGAAGAGGGTCATTTCCAGGTGTAACCTGGTGTGATGGGGAGAAGAGACTCATTTTCAAGTGTAATATGGGGGAGATGGGATGGGATGGGGAGAAGAGGCTCATTTCCAGGTGTAACCTGTCGGGGAAGAAGAGGGTCATTCTAAATATAACACGGGAAGGGGGATGGGATGGGGGAAAAGAGACTCATAAGACCCTGCACGATAGAGGACTGTCTATCTGCAAGATCTCCTTGTCCCCTACAGGCTGACCAAAGCACTCCGTTCTGCTGGGGGAGGCCTCCACAGAGTTCCTAGGGCTAGGCTGCGGCATTCCGGAGACAGGGCATTTTTAGTGGCCATGCCTACCCGGTGGAACTCCTTGCCTAGTTATCTCAGGGAGGCTCCCTCGGTTGAAGCCTTTAAGAAGGGCCTGAAGACGTATTTGTTCCAACAAGCTTGTATTTGATTTGTGATATAATTAAGTTGTTTTAAGTAGGATAGATAGATCAATTGTATGCTCCCAGTTTAATTTTATTGGTATCTGTATTTTTGTGTATGTTTTAGAAACTGTATTATTTTATATTGTACAGTGCCCCGAGTCTTTGGAATTGGGCACTTTAGAAATAAAGAATCAATCTGTCTACCTGTCTATCTGTCTGTCTGTCTAGCTACCTATCTATCTATCTATCTATTTCCAGGTGTAACCTGGGGGGAGGATGGGGAAGAGGTTCATTTCTAGATGTAACCCGTGGGTGGGGTGGGGCAGAATACCATTGTACAAGGCAATACATTGTAAGTGGAATGCAAAATAAAGTGAAAATGCATGGTTTACAGAGTAGAAAAAATGAAAACATGGTAAAGACAAAAAGTAAAAAGACTCAGGTACATCTTGAGGAGTGTGTTGAGCAATGCAAACTGTCACCTCAGTCCCTCATGTGTCAAGTGAGGGTTTCTGTGATTAGACTGGTTGGGTAACACTGGGGTCCTTCTGTCTCACATAAAGGGTGGAGGACTGGTGCATCAGAAGATGCTGTGTGGTGCAGTCACTTAGACATAGTTTACAGCTGCTCAACAGCATGGCTGTCCTTTCTTGCCCAGTGGGGTGCTGGCACCTGGCTCCGAAGATGATACAGAGGCATATCTGTGCTGAAACACAAAGACAGTCCTTACATTTAACTTGGCTGTCCTTTAGTCAAACCTGGATTTTAAAGTGCATAGCACAGCAAGTTGCACCGAAGTGTGTAGGCAAGCACACAGTACATGCAGTTATTTATTTATTTAAATTTTAGTAACCGGGTAGACCCACTGAGACCATTACAGTCCCTTTTCCGGGGCATAGAAACATAGACTTTGACGGCAGATAAGGACTGCTTGGCCCACCTAGTCTGCCCATTTCCCTACCTACAGGATAAGCTGCAGATCCTAGTTAACCAACAGCCTACTTCCTCCTACCCCCCAAAAGAATTGTTTTATGTCTACCTCATGCATTCTTGAATTCTCCCACTGTTTCTGACCCCACAACCTCCTCAGGAAGGCCGTTCCATCATCCACTACCCTCTCTGTGAAAAAATACTTCCTTACATTGCCCCTGAGCCGTCCCCCCTCTATCTTCAAATTGTGCCCCTTGCTCTTGCACATCTCTTTTTCTGAAAAATGCTACCCTCTTGGACTTTGTTGATTCCCCTGAGGTACCTAAATGTTTCTATCATGTCCCCCATCTCCCTAAGTGGACTGCCTTTGTGTTTCAGCAGCGATATGCCTTTGTATCATCTTCAGAGCCGGGTGGACTCGGAATTAATTACAAATAACAAAAAAACAGTTTACAAAATCAGACAAGGTAGTTTTTCACATTACTACATTCAACAGTAATTGACATCAGTTAGTCAAGCAAGACATTTGTGGGTTACAGCAGTAGGGTGCACCATAGGAACATAAAATCATCAACGAAAAACTGTGACAGGAAAAAAAGAAGTGAGCATCACACATTACAGTGTTTATATTCACAGCTAATTAGGCCAGATCCTTCTTGGGTTACCCCCAACACTACAAGGCGAATTAATAAATTTCCTGGTAGCAGTATGATATGAATCCGTGCCTCCAAAGAGACTGGAGCCTAAATCTAGCACCTTAGACCACTTGGTCACACTATCACTAAATTATCAGAACCTGTTCCAAATCATATACACCTTTCTGCAACCATTATCCTTCTGATGTGGAGTATCTGATTGACACTAAGCCACCAATGTCTGTTCTTTAGGAAATAGATATAAGTATACAACCTGCTTGGGGAATAAATGAGACATCTGGCAATAATTAGATTTTTTTGTAACAGGAGCTGGGGGGGGGAGCAGCAGCTGGACAGTGTGTGCACAAAATTAAGATTTCTGGCTGCACTCCTGTTTACACTTCAACACTGAGAGGTGTGAGTTTTTTTTTTTTTTTTTTACCATATAGTGTTTTCCTAGCGGAGTCTGTGTGGATGGGCTATCAGGCCTGTCCCTGCTGCCTCTGACTGGCACTCGCTACTCCCAACCAGCAGACATTCCTTTGAGTATCTCTACGGTGGTGGGATGTCCTCCCCCCAGTGACACAAATCCAGATTCTGCTGGTCGGTTGGTGACATGGGCCGAAGGAAGGTAGGCAGAGCTTCATTAGCCCTCAGAGCCCCCATTTTCCATTTTCTGATGTCCCCACCCCTGCCATGGACAGGCAAGGGTACGTGCCATGTTAACGTACCATGCCAAACTGGCAGAACCTCCCATTTTATGTGCTGCCCCAACCTTTACTACAACCAGAACTCCGCTTGGTGGCAGTCAACAGCAGGGCTGACACCCCCCCCCTTCCTCTCCAGGAGAGGAAAGCAGTCCATCAGATACTGTCCCGCTCCCTGGCCTGACCCCCAGCAACCTGAGTCCACTCCTGAACCTGGGTCACTGGCATGGTGAGTGGTCGTACTACCTTCGAGCCACTGGACCAGCTCTGGAGGTGTCAGATTTGACAGAACAAATGCTACACAATGATAAACTGAATAAAAAATCAGAAATACATTTACAAGCATGGATCCTCACAGGTGGACAAGTTCTGAAACAAATGTAGTTTGAATAGAAATTAGCAAACAGTCCTCCTGCACTTTGAAGTTGATGGTAATGTTCTGGGAAGTCGATGGGAAGCCTGGCCTGCAGTTCCTCAGCACCAGTATCCTGTACTGTGCTGAAGCCCTATGGGTGGCTTTTAATCAAACACACAGCAGCTCTTTTGCTCAGTTCCTGCTGAATTCATCAAATTGGGAATGAATCCTGTTTAGTAAAATAAGTTAATTAAACATATCAAGTTACCTCAGGACTACAATCCTGGAATCAGTGTCTTAGATTCGACACCCGCCATACTTTGTGGGCTAGGCATAGTTTCAGGAGCCGCCAGATAGCTGCCTGGTCATCACATGGAGAGTTTCTTGTTGTGGCATAGAAGAGTTTGACAGATCTGAGGCCGGTTTGCTAGTGCACAAGTCAGCCTACCAAAAGTGGATATATGTGAAATACTGCCATGTGACTGATGAGCGTGCTAGGGTGGGACCAACCCCTCTACATTTTTACAGTCTGAGTGAAGCTCCTTTTTTTAAATTTTTCTTTCATTCTTTTTTGTTTTGGTTTGTTTACATCCAGAGTGCTGCACAGGAGAGCTTTGTATTCGGAACAAGGTGGATTATAGCACCCCCCTGCCCGCTGCACCCGCACCAGATGATTACGTTTGTTTTTGTGATTAGTTATTTTTAAATGCTGGCTTTAGTTCGGGAATCAGGACAAGCAAGTAGGAGCTGTGAGTTCTGATACCAGTAGGCACAAGGAGTACAACAACAGTCAGCAGACAAAACATGAGGGAGCAGAAACGCGAGATAAAGAAACAGATAAGATCTGCCTGCCACTGTTTCACAGCCCACCTGGTAGGTAGAACTCAGTCTGTTAAAATAGCTGACTCTACATCCCCTCCACTGCTCATCTCTACTGATGTGCCTCAAGGCTCTGTACTTGGCCCACTCTTATTCTTAATTTTTCTAACTGACCTACCATCAGTGCGCTCCTCATCCTCCATCCGTATGTATGCTGACGACACAGTCTTGTTCAACTTTGGCCAGTCTCCCTCCAATGTGACTTCCAGACTACAGCTTGACTTTAATAATGTTCAATGCTGGCTAAGCTTGCATCAACTCTTTCTCTACACCAAGAAGACAGTCTCCATATTGACGCCATCCTGAAAAAACTGTGCCCCATGCTCATCGCCCTTTACAGGAACAATAGTTCTTTACCACTACCAGTTAAGCGTGACCTTGTTCAGAAAATGATACTCCCTATTTTTGACTATTGCGACATAGTCTACAGTGCTGCTGCTGCTGCTAAGTCTTCCCTTACCAGATTGGATACTCTCTTCAATGCTTTCTGTCACTTTGCTCTTGATTCCCCCTCCCGCACACTACACTGTACCTTGTATCATTCTCTAGCTTTCCCCTCCCTTGCATGCAGGTGTCTCTCTCACTGTGCCAAGTTCACTTCTAAATTCTGGTTTGGGACTCTCCCCTCTTACCTCTCCTCCTTACTCTCTGCTCCACCTCTCTCCTCCCGCCCTCTCAGATCCACTGACGCATGCACTGTAGCTATTCCTTGTCGCTCTATCTCCAAAGATCAGGAAGCTTTCTCCTACTGCTGCCCAAAGCTTTGAAACTCACTGCCACCTCCTTTTTGTTTAAATTTCATTTTTATTATGAGAAACAATATTAATACATCATATGGTGTAGTTCTGAAAAGGTTATACTTAGGAAACAAGAGAAAAGCAATTTGAGTTGTTTACACCAATACTTAAACAGAGTTATATTAGCATCCATACTTAGGTTTAGTAGTTGCAGTCCATTGAATTATTAAGCAGGCAGATGGACCTCAACGCCCAGGAATGAAGGAATGGGCCTCCACCAAGGGCCAACAGCCCCACCCTGGCGAGAACAACGGGAAAATGTTCAATTGTGTGAAACTCCAGGGAGGGATCCCCCCCATCTAAGGAATGAATTCAGGGTCCACCTGTGAGAAAAACAATATCCACTGCTGCCACTTCCCAAGGAAGTGCTCATGTTTATTATGAAGCTTGGCTGTCAGGGATTTGAGTCTGTAAATATCGCAAACTATTTTATGGCATTCTGATACTGTGGGGGATCTTTTGCCATCCATCTACGTGTGATTGCTTTTTTGGCAGCTAATAGAAAAAAAGGAAGTAAGGTATTAGTCCATCTTGGACTGTAGGGAGAAAAAATTGACAACAAGACCATCTTTGCCATTAACTCTATAGGTTCTTTCATACATTTCCCCAGTTCCACCTGTAAAGTTAACCAAAAAGGCATAAAAACTGGACAGAACCAGAATATATGTCCCAGGTCAGCCATATTACATTTACAAGCCCTCCAACAGTGGCCATAAGAGGCCGGCATGTATTTTGCAAGCACAGCAGGAGAACGGAAAAATCTGGAACGAGACTTCCATGCGAATTCTCACCAGATATTAGAAGCCGTAATTTTGATCGCTTTCAAGGTTGCCATTTCCCACTGTGGGAGAAATATTTCCATTTCTAAATCCTTATTCCAGGCTTCCAAGACTGACTTGGAAGAGTCCCCCAAATTGTCTTGTGTTGTTCTATACAGGTGGCCTATTAATCTCCCCCAGGTGGCACCCATCAACGTATCCCTCAAGAGAGCCCAGAGAGGAGGTACTGGTGTGGGGCAGCAAGTAGGAAAATCTCTTTGCCTTAAAATATAGTTTCTCACCTGGGTATATCGGTATTTGTTTCTATCAGTGAGAGAGTATTTGTGTTGGAGTTCAGTAAAAGACAAGATGCCCGAGTTATTTATTAATTGGTAAAAGCAGTTAAGGCCTAGCCTGCGCCAGTTCCTGAAAGTTGTGTCTAATTGAGCTGGAAGGAATTTTTGGTCACCTGATATTAGGGTAAAGAAAAAGATGATTTGTTTAAATTGTTTCTTGTTTCTAAAGTTGCGCCATATTCTGAGAATCTGGGCAGTATAGAGAGAAAAGTGTCTAGGAGGAGGGGAGAGTTCAGATGAGGACAGAGTCATTTTCTCTGTGTCATGAAGATCATTTATTAGAAACTCAAAATCTTTCCAGACAAAAGAATTAGAAGGAGAGAGCCTGAGGAAAAATATTTTTAGGAATGCTGCCATTGCATACATCTTCAGGTCTGGAAGAGTCACACCCCCCCCCCTCCCGGTTTAGAGGGAGAGAGAGTAAAGTAGAACGGACCCTGGGTCTCTGACCTTCCCAGGTAAAGGAAGAAATCATCCTGTTCCAGGATTTGAAATTAAAGGCAGATGGAAAAATCGGGATGTTCTGAAACAGGTAAAGCAACCTAGGGAGACTACTCATTCATATGGTTTCGATTTGTTGAAAAAAAGTTAATTTCAGGTTAGCTCACCTGTTTAGATCCTCCTGGACTAAAAGAGAGGCAGATTCATAATTAACTAGTTCAAGGTGCTCAAGGGTTTGTGGGATGTGTATACCCAGATACTTACATTTTGTACAGTGCCACTTTAAAGGAAAGGAAATCTTAAGATTCTGAGAGGGAGTAAAGTTAAGCATTAGGGCCTCTGTTTTTGTAATGTTTAGCTTGAAATTGGCCAGTTCCTCATATTTCTTAAAAGACTCCCAAACTGCCGGAATGGAAGATTCGGGAGAGAGAAGATTTAGGAGAATATTGTCGTCGAAGAGAGATATCTTATATGTCTCTTGGCCTAACGGTATTCCCTCGACCCGAGGGTTTTGTCTAATGATCATGGCCAGGGGTTCCATGTATAACGCAAAAAGATAAGGAGAAAGAGGGCATCCCTGACGTGTTCCCTGGCGCAGTCGAATAGGGGAGGACATTGCCCCATTTAAGCGGAGGTAAGCTTGGGGCAGAGAGTATACATTTTTGAGCCAAGAGAGAAATTGGTCAGGAAAAGAGAAGTGTTCAAGTGTGTCCCAAAGGAAATTCCATGCCACTCTGTCAAACGCCTTCTCAGCGTCAAAGCTGAGGAGGGCAGAGGGGAGTTTCCTAGTATATAAGTATTCCAGGAGGAGCATGGTTCATCTAATGTTATCAGTTGTGCTGTGGTTCTTAATAAAGCCAGCCTGGTCGGGGTGTATAAGACAGGAAAGGAGCATTTCAAGGCAAGATGTCCAGATAGCCATGTAGATTTTGTAATCAACATTAAGGATAGAAATAGGGTGGTGTGAAGATAGATCTGATGGGTCTTTGTTAGGTTTAGGAATAGGGGTAATGATTGCCTGATGCCATAAGTGTGGAGGATCTTCACCCTCTGCCACAGCCCGGCAGGAAGACAGAAGCATTGGAAGAAGAAGATTTGCAAACATCTTATATCATTCTGCTGTATATCCATCAGGGCTAGGGCATTTTAGAGGTTTCAAAGCTTTTATATGGAGTAGATTCTCATCTGGGCTAATAGGAGAGTCAAGAATAGCCCTTTGTGAGTCAGATAACTTAGGAAAATTTAACTTGCCAAGAAATTCTGTTCTTGTTTCTTAGTTTGATAATGTAGGAGAGGGTGTATATAGGATGCAGTAGTGTTCTAGGAAAGATGCTCTAACATGCTCCTCAGAATGTTAAATTTGTTTCGTTACTGGATGTCTAATTTTTAAGATAATCGCCGCCCGTTTTCTATTCCTCAGTTTCCTAGCTAAGAGGTGTGTCCCTCTGGCACCACCCTCATAGTTAGCCTGTTTTAAATAAAACATGGTCTGGAGGATCTTAGAATCCATTATATTTTGTAGTTCTTGTTTGATTTCCCTAATCTTTTGTTGAAGAATTGTGTCTCCTGCCCCCTATAGCAATTGGTAGTTCTCTAATTGTTCTGTGTAAAAGTTGTATAAAGCCTCCAATTTCCTTTTTTTATTTGTTGAGAAAGCTATTGTCTCTCCCCTCAAAGTAGCCTTCAGAGAATCCCAAAGCATTGGGTCAGATACCCCCCCCCCCATTTTTGTTATGGAACTATGGAATTCTAGTTGTAACATACTTTATGTATTCAGGATCCCTCAGGAGCATTGGGTTCAGTCACCAGAGTTTTGTTTTTTGGAAATTTACCTAGATTAATTTTTAAGATAAGTGAATGGTGGTCAGATAGTATCTTAGGGGCTAATAACAAATCCTGAATTAGGGAGAAGTGTTCACATGAGATGAAGAAATAGTCTAGGCGAGAATAAGTTTGGAAGCGGAGGGAATAATAAGAGAAACCAGGACTTGAGGGAAAAAGTCTCCTTCATACATCTTCAATACCCAGGTGAGAGAGAGAGAGATGATCTGAAATATTTTATTGCGGGGGTAGCTCTATAGGCCTGAGGTGAAGACGAGTCCTGCTGAGGAGAAATATCTAAATTAAAGTCGTCTCCCATAATTTGGATGCTCTTATGGGATGTAAGGATTCTCTGAAGAAAGGATCGGATCACCGCCAGGGACGTTTGGGGGGGGTAAGTAAGCATTAACCAAAGTTATCTCCTGGGAGTATAGTGTCCCAGTTAAAATGACATATCTACCTTGGAGTCTATTATGGATTCCCAAATTTCAAAGGGTGTAGAGACAGGTATTAAAATTGTGACCCACGTCTACGGCCACTAGAATGGGAAGAAGCATAAACTTCAAAACAGTTACCCCACTTCAGTTTCTGGTGTTCAGAATCAGGTAAATGTGTTTTCTGAAGGAAGAAGAGGTCTGCTGCCTCTTACTTAAGTATTGCATTAAATGTGATCTCTTAATGGGACTATGAAGACCATTAATGTTCACAGAAAAAACTTTAACAGGATTAACTGCCATTGTCTATTTTCCTAGAGAACAATAACATTGGTATAGGTTGAATGTAATAAAGCATTGACAAAGCATGAATGTGTGTGTCTCCTTTTTTGATTTTTGGTGGGGAAACTAGAAAGTAAACATTTTGGTTGAGGCTCGGGTTAAAATAATACTTTAAAGTTAGATTAAATGCAAAATCCTTAGCCTTTGGGTTAGCCTCTAACCTAACAAGTTCAACAACTTAAGCAAACATTTGAGGTGGGAATAACTGAATCCCATACCTAGCTACTCTTCTAACTCCCGAGGAGTTAAAACTTAAACGGTATGTACACATCCCAAATTGTGGGTAATACAGAAAAGGGTACTTAAACCAATTAACTATATACATACTGGCTTCTGATTCGGAGATGGGATAAATCAACCATCTCCTAAAGGGTTCAAGACAAGTTCCTGTGACAGAAGAGTCCTTGAATGAGAGGGTAGAAGGCACTGAGGTGACTTTGTCCCTCTGGAAAATTGGGATGATCCCCAATCTAGGGAACATCATCAGTAGGATAACAAAGATCAGGTTTGGTGGTGTCATGTGAAAGATCATGACCTGAGTAGGGAGGAGAGGAGGGGGAAGACTCCCCCAAAGTCCTCATCCCCAAGACGTACCTAGTCATATTCAAAGAGAAGCTGGGGGGGGGGAGAAGGGGAAGGGGGAATATAAAACTAAAGGAGGGAGTTAGCCTTAATTTTAGAGAAATGTAGAAGAGTATTTCCATACCAGGTCGAAGAGATTAGCCCAGGTTCCCGTGTCAGGATTCACTAGGATTGTTTACTAAATAGCACTGGGTATTGGAGGGTGGACAACAGGGCAAGAACCACCCATCTGCCGTCCCCCCGGCCCCTGGGTCGGATGGATATGGTTTAGGCCCCTCTGAATAAAATGAGATCAGTGCAGCGGGGTAGAGAGTTATGAACCTCAGTTTCCGGTCTCATGTTTACTAAGTTTGAAATAATAGTCAATATCAGATGGAGTAACAGAGCCAGAGGGGAGCCTAGTTCATTTTTTTTTTAAATATCAATCAAACCCCGCAGGTGAAGCAAGTTTAGTAATTCTGCAATTAGGCTAAAGTAGGAGAGAAAGGGAAGAAGGAAATAGGGAAAGAATGGGAAGAAGGCTGGAGGGAAGGGCAGGGAGGAGGGAAGGGGAGTGGGGGAAAGAGACAAAAAGCAAAAGAGAGAGAAAAAAAGAAGAGAAAAAAAAGGGGGAGAGGACCCCCCAAGAGTCTCGATGTTCAATGGAGTTCCTTCTGGTATTTGCACAACACTTCCGAAGGGCACCCTTAGAGTCACAATGAGGTAAAGAGAGACCCAGAGAAGAAGGGGCAAGGGTGCCCCCAACCCCTGGCACAAGGACCCCAGCTGGGCATGCCCCAGAGAAAGGAACCCCCATGCCCCCCCAGCACATCCCAGCAGCCAGGTCAAAAGACCCCGAACAACACGGGGAGAGCAGGGGAACCTACGGCAGCCTAGAACAAGGTACCCAAGCGGGGAAGCACTACCCCATAACCACCTATAGGTCCCCTCCACTTTCCCATATTGACTTAAACAGGTAGTATGCGCCTATAGGATGAAAGCAGTAAGGAAGTATCCCAGCATCTGTCTTCAAGTCAGTAGTGGAAGATAGCACGGGGACTCCGGGCCTCAAAATGAGGAAAGGACCAGTTCAGATTTAGTCTTCTGTTCAGGCTATGTTTTGCCAGGTCATTCATAGAGGACCTATGAGGGGAAACTCCAAGGTCCGCTTAGGTGACGAAGCCCAGGGGAGAGAGGGGAGGGAGGGCAAGAGGCAGCCGGGGTGACAGGGAGGGGGCAATGAGCCCAAGCCATGAAACCCAGCATACATTTGTATTATTAGAGGAAAAAATGAAAGACAGATCACAACACCCCTAGTGCCTTGGTAAGCTCCTAATGTGGCTGTTGGGTCAAGCCCACCTCCCCTAGCCTGCACCCTCCCCAATCCAGTCCCTATCACCAGGTTGAAACTCACTGACCTGCTGTACGTTGATAAGTCCAAGAGACAGGAATTATCTTCTGGGACCAAGGTGGTCCTTCCGCAGCTGCCCCCTGACAAAATTGATGGATTGCCTAAAGGATTTCTTGTAGTGTCTGCTGTATCTCAGGTGCAGGAGGGAGCCGGGTGGATCTCTCAGTAGAACAAAGTCCCCTTTCCATCTCTAGAGCCTCCTGTTCCCCCAACAGATCCCTGGTAACCAAGTCCTTCTTGGCCTCTGTGGCAGATGAATAAATCTGAAGGCCCTCTGAATAAAATATGAGCAGTTTAGCAGGATAATGAGTTATAAATCTAAGTTTCCTGGCTCTCAAATAGGGGCAAAGAGGGGAGTACTCTCTCCTGAGGCGCTGGGTCCCTGGGGCATAGTCATTATCTATGAAAATGCATTTGTTTTCATAATGTAAAGTTTTCTTCATCTAGGCTTTATGAAGAAGTGACTCTTTTACTGCAAAGTTCAAAAATTGCGCCACTACAGGCCTTGGGCAAGAACCAGGAGGAGGTCTGGCGCCTAGCGCTGGATGGGCCCGCTCAATATCTATCAGGTACTCAGAACCCAGCTCCAGTACCGAGCCCAGCAGATGGTCGAGAAAGGCCGCTATGTCATCTCCCTCCACTTCTTCCGGGAGGTTGTAGAACCGGAGGTTGTTCCAGCAGGAACGATTTTCGGCATTTTCTTGCCTTCGGATCGTTTTGAATTGGATAAGTGCTAAATCCTTCACGGAGGACTCTAAGGAATCGAGTTGCTCCGTGTTAGAGGAAATTTGGGCATCCACTTCGTCAATGCGGCCCTGCAGGTCTCTCAAGTCGGCTCGGAGGTCTGAAAGAGTTTGCTTGACCTCGCTATGGAATTCTTGTATGGCAAGCAGAATTGGATCAGAAGGAGAAGCCAGGGGTTTAGAGGCAACATATTTACTTTGGCTGCCTTGACGGGTTCTCTTGTCATCTTCGGGAGCCGGGGCCATCATCTCCTCATCGTCACTCGATGACTTGGAGTCTGCCTGGGCCGCAAGTTTAGCCAAAGGTAGGTAGAGATTAAAAGTAGATTTTCGTTGCCTCATAGGAGAAGCCTGGCTGTAGAGGAACTCCGATTGGTGACTTTTGTGCAAATTAGATGTCTTAGGCTGGGCTAAAGAAAGCTTTAGCTAAAATGCTGGGGGAGAGCTCTCTCACACGCTGCCTCCTACTCCATGGCACTACTGGAAGTCGATCCTCACTGCCACCTCATATCAGAACTTCCTCTTCCCCATTTTTAATCTCCTTAGCCCTTCATAATTTCTATTCCCCTAACTGCACTTGTTCTTAGCCCCCCCCTTCATCCTTCCCAACCCTGGTGCATTATCCTTTAGCTCTACTTTACTTCTATTCTCCTAACTGTGCTTGTTACTAGCCCCCCTTTGCAACCCTCCCCACCCTTGTGCACTATCCCCTACTCTTCTATTCTTGACTTACCTCCTGTCTTCTAACTGAACCCTTCCTCTGATTACTTCCTCACGTGCTGCCACCTATTATACCCCCTCATCCTATCCCCTACCACAACCTACTGTGCCAGTTTCACTCTCTACTACCATCCACAACCTACTGTGCTATTTTGACAATCTACTGTTGTCCTCCCCCCCAGTGATGTTCTCCCTTTTTCCATTCCTAGTTTACCCCTATTTTCTTCAGCCTCCCTATTCCTTATCCCTCTCCTCCCCTCCAGTCACCCCCCACATTCCACTCCTCCTCCCTGCCCTTCTTCTCTCCCCTTTCTTTCTGCCTGGTCCTGTCCCACTTGCAGGGTTCTCTGTCATCCTGAAGGGGTATAGATCCTGGCTCCCTCACTTCTACCCCTCTTCCTTATCCCCCACTTTCTAATCTTGACCTCTTGCAGGGTTCTCTGCATCTTGAAGGGGTATAGATTGTCCTCTCTCTCTTCCCCCCTCTCCCTTCCCCGCATATTCAAATCTATCACCTGCCCACTTCCCTACTTCCATATCTCTCCCCTCCCCTCCCCTCCTGTTCCTCTGTTCTCTCTTCTCTACCTCCCCATTATCTTTCTCTGCCCCTCCCTTTCTGCCTGGTCCTGTCCCCCTTACAGGGTTCTTAGCATCCAGAAGGGGTTAGATCTTGGCTGTCCCTGTCTCTCCCTCTTCCATCCCCCACCTTCTACCCATCGCCTGTCCACTTCCCCATTTGTCTTTTAACTGCCCTGCTTTGGGTATATGATAGCACTTTGAATCATGTGCTCACCCTACTACTTCTAGCACTTCAAATGTGTTATCCATCCTCTAACCTTTACCCCACTGAATCACCTGCTCTTGGGTTGTTGCAATATATGTTATTTCCAAACATGGTTTTGTTTACCCTGGCCAGTTGGTCTGGGTTATTTCTGCTCTGTAATTGTACTACACTGTTTTGTTTTAGTAATTGCACTTGTATTGCTCTGTTATTGCTATGTGTTTGCCTGTTTTCCCAATTCTTGTAACCCCAACCCCCCCAGGATGCTTCTGAAACCGAGCTGTTTACAGCTCATGTTGTCTTTCCTGGTGAAACATTTTCCTAATAAAATAAATAAATAAATACATTAATTAATTAGTTAATTAATTAATAAATTTCAGTCAGCAAGGGATTTTTTTATCATAAACAACTATTTAACCCCCTACAAATGGGGGTTCCTGAAAAGTCTTCCTCGAGCTTGCCTAAATGCTCACTGTCAGGCTGGTGTCCTGCGTTTTAGCAGTTTAAATGTGATTGCCAGAGAGTGCCTGTACAGCCTCTGTGTACTGTCTCTTTAAGTGCTGCCTGGATTGCAGGCATAAGTAATCTGAGAGGGAGCTCTGTTGAAAGATGTAACTATTTGCTGAAAAACATTTAGAGTGATAATGATAATGTAGTTTGTCTAACCTGCCTTCTTTGCAGCAAGGACTGTTTTGTTTATCTCCACTATCTTGGCCCTGGACTGCGAATTGGACCAATCAGTACTGGTGGGACCAGTGATGAAAGTGAACAGGAATACACAGGAACTCAGTTCCTGTACCTTTTTTGAAGCAGGAACAGAGTTCCTGTACTTCTACCCACTGACACTGGAACTGAAATTCTTAAATCAGCAACATAATGACAGTTTCTGGCCCTGTGACCTGAAATCAGGGTTTCCATAAAAACATTTGAGTTGTACAACAGTGCTATTTTGCTAGAAATACTTCAGTATCTCTAACTGAATCTACTAGTGTCCAAACAGATAGATGTGTCTTGGCACAGCTATCCTTCAGACTGAAGATCTTCATTCTGCATTTCATATTTGCCAGTGCTTGAGTTCCTGTACTTCTTGTGTACCACTTGCACCACTGGGTGGGACCTAAAATGGAGCTGGACTACAGGAGCTGTCTGGAGTCAAAATCTGTTGGAATTGTAGTTTTGGGCGCTTTTTGCGCCTTTTTGCACCTGAAGAGGGAGCCTTTGTTGTGACTGACAAGAGGATTAGCCAACCGAACCTTTTGGATCTTGGGGAATTTCCCAGGCTGCTGTAGCTAGTTTCAGTTTTGAGCTGAGAAGTGAAGAAGTAACAGCTCAAGTGATTTTGAGCAGCAGTTCTGTGTAGTTTTGCATGGGAGAATGGTGAAAGGGCTGAGCTTTGGCCTGCCTGTCTGCCTGCTGTCCCTGAGAGGGAAAATAGAGTTTATTCGGACTGAATCTGAGTTGTGAGGACTATTTAAGTCACTGGACTGTGACCAGGCTTTAACCTGAAGAAGACTGAAGATTTGCTGAATGCGATCGGCCTGTCAGGATTTCCAGCTGCTTTTGAATCCCCCGATGTGTGCAGAGACTTTGTGATCGTGACCGGAGAGCAGTTTGCCTGGTACAGTAAAATTTCCTTACATGTAAATGTGCTGTGTATTGAAAGTTGGTCGTGATTTGGTTCCCCACTGTGTGAACTGTGTTCTGCCTGCTGGAAGCTTTATCCAGCCTAATCGGACTGAATCCACGTTCATCTCCATTCGGCCTGGGCCATGCCACGCTGGGCCCTGCCAGACTACCCCACTGCACAGAGAAAGCCATTGACGACAGACCTGCCTGGGGATCAGCCCCCAGCTCCACGCTTGAACAGGAACAACGCCTTGGCGAATCGTGTGGGCCCTGCTTCTCCTGGCACTCCAGACTAACCACCTGCTGTCTCGATTTTCATCCAGCCTGTGTCTAGTCTTGGGTATCATGAATAATCATCAGGGTAGCTCCCTGCAACAACAGCCTAATCTAAAAGTGTGTCATCTGATTGTCTTGTTGTTTTCTTTTCACGAACTGAGCCTTCTGGCTCCGGATTACAAATAGTGCGTTGTTTTCTTCCATCACAGGGCCCCAACCAGCTGCAACATTCCTGGCTAGCCCACCATTCTCCATCTGGGTACTCAGAGCGTGTGACTGTTTATGGACCCTGAAGTGCACGCATAACTGTTTGATTGATAGAGCCTTTAGCAAATTAACCTGATTACACCCCTCCCTTGTTCAAGCCCCTTAAATAAATCAGATCTAACTCTTTTTTGCATTTACCCTGACTGTGGTTCCAGTTTGTGCAAGAGTACTGTACTGCTGTTATTTGCTGTGTACAACCTTGTTTTACAGGGGTCTCCAGAGGGGCAGACGGAAAGCCTTGGTGGTAAGTGCAAACAGTGTGGGTACTTGTGTGGTGTATCAGAGGTATTGTGAAAGTGATTATTGTGTATTGTTCCGGCCACTAGTAAGGAAAGAGGGGGGTTACAGTGTCCTGGAGGGCTGTTCCCAGGTTAGCTTGACCACCACCAACCCTGACCTCCGGGTGGAGGCACCCGTTTCAGAACTCAGGCCCCCTAAATCTGCTACTAGCCAAGCAGGAAGGGGTAGTAGCCCTTGGGATACCGCCACCTAAGGGTTACATTTTGGAGGTTCACTGCTGGGATTTTGTGCTTTCTAGTGGCCAAAAATTATGAATTATTGTTAAAGATTAATGGCTACCCCAGTAGAAATGGCTGTACACCAGTTGGTGGGGTGGTGTACTGGGCAGGAGATCGACCCCCAAAATGCTCTACTTATGTTGGATGTCTCCCTGGGTACCAGTAAGGTAACTGTAGAGGGAGCACTCTCCAAAGTTGAATGTTTAAAAAACCCTATGGTGGTGGGTCGACAGGCTGATTTGATCGCCCAAAGTTTCATAGCCTTGGTAGTGTGTAGTGACCTCATGGACTGCTCTAAAGTACCACAGACTATTAGAAACATAGAATTTGATGGCAGATAAGGACCGCTTGGCCCACCCAGTCTGCCCATTTCCTTACCTAGTGGATAAGCTGCAGATCCTAGTTAACCAGCAGCCTACTTCTTCCTACCCCCACCCCCTAGAATTGCCTTATGACTGTCCCATGAATGCTTGAATTCCACCACGTTTTTGACTCCATAACCTCCTCCGGAAGGCCGTTCCATGCATCCACAACCCTCTCTGTGAAAAAATACTTCCTTAAATTACCTCTGAGCCGCCCCATCTTCAAATTGTGCCTTTGTTCTTGCACACCTCTTTTTGATAGATGCTACCCTCTTGGACTTTGTTGATTCCGTTGAGGTACTTGAAAGTTTCTATCATGTCCTCCCTCTCCTCCTTTCTCGAGGCTATACATATTGAGCTCCTTAAGTCTCTCTTCATTATGTCTTCGGTGCAGACCCTGCACCATTTTAGCTGCCTCCTCTGGACAGCTTCCATCCTGTCTATGTCTTTGCAGAGATTGGGTCTCCAGAACTGCACACAGTACTCCAGATGGGGTCTCACCAGCTGTCTGTACAGAGGGATAATAACTTCCTGTTTTCTACTGGTGATGCCTCTCCTATGCATCCCAGTATCCCCAACCTCCTTGCTGCCCTCTCACATTGCTTGCCCACTTTCAGGTCATCTGATATGACTACCCCAGGTCCCTTTCCATTTTGTTGTTGTTAGTATCCACCCCCATTGTGTACTCTTCCCTGGGTTTTTGTTTCCCAGGTGCATTACCTGCACTTTTAGCATTGAATCTAAGCTGCCATACCTTTGACCATTCCTCTAACCTTGCAAGTCCTTCTCATCCTTTCCACCCCACCTTGTGCATCAACTCTGTTGCAGATCTTTGTGTCACCTGCAAAGAGACATACTTTTCCTTCAGTCCCTCTGCAATGTAAACATAAAGACATTGAAGAGGACCGATCTAATACTAAACCCTGTGGTCCCACTACGCCCTTTCTTCAGAGTGGACTCCATTTACTGTTACTCTCTGTGTTCTATTCTCTAGCCAATTCTTTACCCAGGCTGTCATCTTGGGACCCACTCCCAGGCTGGCTAACTTGTATATTAATCTTTTGTGTGGGACTGTGTCAAATGCCTTGCTAAAGTCTAGGTAGGCCATGTCCACAGCCCCTCCCTGATCTACTACTTTAGTCACCCAGTCAAAGAAATCTATCAGATTTGTCTGGCATGACCTTCCGCTGTGAATCCATGCTGCCTTGGGTCCTGTGCCCCTCTGGCCTCTAGATACTTCGACAATTCTTTCCTTCAGAAGTGATTCCATCATTTTACCTACCACTGAGGGTTAAACTAACAGGTCTGTAGTTTCCTGCTTCTGCCTTGCTCCCACTTTTTAGAGGGAATCACATCTGCCCTCCTCCAGTCCTCGGGTACCACCCCATCCTCCCATGATTTGTTAAAGAGGGTAGTCAGTGGTGTCACTAGTTCTACCCTTAGTTCTTTTATAATCCTGGGATGAATCCCATCAGGCCCCATTGCTTTGTCCACCTTCAGTTTTAAGAATTCTTTCAGAAACCTTTCTTCTGTAAATGGGCTGGTATCAACTTCTGTATCCAGAGTGTTTCTACTGTTTGTTTTAGGTACCTCCCCCTCTTCCTTTGTAAATACTGAGCAAAAATATTTGTTTAGTATCTCTGCCTTTTCACAGTCACCCTCTGCCCACCCTCCCTCCCTTTATTAAGCCTCACTATCCCTCCCTTGGTCTTCCTTCGCTCCCTGATGCACCTATAAAAGGTTTTATCCCCCTTCTTAACTGAGTTGGCTATCTTTTCCTCAGTTTGGGCCTTTGCTGTTCTGACTGCCTTTCCAGCTTCCTTTTTCTTTAACTGATACAGTTCTCTGTCCTGCTCCTTCTGTGATTCCTTGTACTTCCTGAATGCTTTCTTTTTCTCTTGAACCTTCGCTGCCACTTCCTTTGAGAACCATATTGCCCCAGAAGGGGTTCCAGCTGCCTGGAGAGTGATAACAAAAGACAGTAAAGACCCCGGGGAGGCTGCACTTCCACCATTATATGAGACTTTTGAGAAGAAATTTGGTAAGTTGTTGCTGAAGGAAGGGAAAACCGTAGAGAACTTTAAGAAACTATTCCTGCCACCTGGGGGGTGTTTCTTCCCCAACACCCCTTCCCACTCCAGCACCTGTTACTGCCCTGCCTTGTGCCCATGCCAATGCTGGCCCCTATATCTGTACCTGCCATTGGTCATGACTCCCAACGGAGGCTGAGAGACTTGGCACCTCCCACCCCAGGAGGAGGATGACTGGGAGACCTGATAGACTGTGTTGCCCCTCTAGTACTTGAATGGCAATGCTCAGAAGCAGAGAAACAAAAGAGGTTGAGTGAGAGCCTCCGAGGTCCTTCCCTGGCTACCATCTGTGCGAAGCGAGCCAATAACCCCAGAAGCAACTGCACAGGACTATCTTGATGCATTGGAAAATGTGTATGGGAGCCCGGATTCAGATGAGGATCTGTGGTGGAGAGTAAGAAATGTTCGGCAGTACCCAGGGGAGCCATTGTCTGTGTATGTAAGATGGGAGAGTGCCTCAGAAAAGCACTAGCAAACAGGCTAGAAGGAGGTGTGGAGCAACAATGGGGAATTATCAAAACTGCCATCGCAGAGGCAACAAGCCTTTGTGTGAAGCAAATAAACAAATCAAAATGAAAGAAAAAGCCATTATGGTTCTCAAAAGAGGTGACTGTGAAAGTCAGGAAGAAAAAGATAGCATTCCGGAAGTATAAGGAAACACAGAAGGAGAAGGACAGAGAGCTGTACCAGTTAAGGCAGAAGGAAGCAGGAAGGGAAGTCAGAATAGCAAAGGCCCAAACTGAGGAAAAGATAGCCAACTCAGTTAATAAGGGGGATAAAACCTTTTATGGATACATCAGTGAGCGTAGAAAGACAAAGGGAGGGATAGCGAGGCTGAATAGAATGAACGGTGGGTGGGCAGAGGGGGACAGTGAAAAAGCAGGAATACTGAATGAATATTTCTGCTCAGTATTCACAAAAGAGGAGGGGGAAGTGCCTAATCCAATTAACAGAAGCACTCTTAATGGGGGTAGATCCCAGTCCTTTCACAGAAGAAAGGGTTCTGCAAGAACTCCTAAAACTGAAGGTGGACAAAGCAATGGGTCCTGATGGAATTCACCCCAGAATTCTAAAAGAATTAAGGGAGGAACTAGTGAAACCACTGGCTACTCTTTTTAATAAATCATGGGAGGATGGTGTGGTACCAGAGGACTGGAGGAAGGCGGATGTGATTCCCCTTCACAAAAGTGGGACCAAGACAGAGGCAAGAAACTACAGACCTGTCAGTCTGACCTCTGAGGTAGGGAAAGTGATGGAGTCACTTCTGAAGGAAAGAATAGTTGAGTACATAGAGGCCAGTGGAGCACAGGACCCAAGGCAGCATGGGTTCACAGCGGGAAGGTCATGTCAGACGAATCTAATAGATTTCTTTGACTGGGTGACCAAAGTAGTAGACCAGGGAGGGGCTGTGGACATGGCCTACCTAGACTTTAGCAAGGCATTTGACACAGTCCCACATGAAAGATTAATAGTCAAATTAACCAGCCTGGGAGTGGGACCCAGGGTGGTAGCCTGGGTAAAACATTGGCTGGACAACAGGACACAGAAGGTAATTGTAAATGGAGTCCACTCTGAAGAAAGGGGGGTTACTAGTGGGGTACCGCAGGGTTCAGTATTGGGTCCAGTCCTTTTTTAATGTCTTCATCAGTGACATTGCAGAGGGACTGGAAGGAAAAGTATGCCTGTTTGCAGATGACACAAAGATCTGCAACAGGGTTGATACACAAGGAGGCGTGGAAAGGATGAAAAGGGACTTGGCAAGGTTGGAGGAATGGTCAGAAGTATGGCAGCTAGGATTCAATGCAAAGAAGTGCAAAATAATGCACCTGGGAAACAAGAACCCAGAGGAAGAATACACAATGGGTGGGAGGTAGTAACAAGAACAAAAAGGAAAGGGACCTGGGGTAATCATATCAGATGACCTTAAGGTTAGCAAGCAATGTGAGAAGGCAGTAGGGAGGGCTGGGGTATACTGGGATGTATAGGGAGAGGCATCATCAGCAGAAAACAGGAAGTTGTTATCCCTCTGTACATACAGTTGGTGAGACCCCATCTGGAGTACTGTGTCCAGTTCTGGAGACCCCATCTCCGCAAGGACATAGACAGGATAGAGGCAGTCCAGAGGAGGGCACCTAAAATGGTGCAGGGTCTGCAAGAGAAGCCGTATGAGGAGAGACTAAAGGAGCTTAATATGTATACCCTTGAGGAAAGAAGGGAGAGGGGGGGACATGATAGAAACTTTTAAGTACCTCAGTGGAATCAACAAAGTCCAAGAGGGTAGCATCTTTCAGAAAAAGAGACTTGCAAGAACAAGGGGACACAATTTAAAGATAGAAGGAGGGCAGTTCAGGGTAATGTGAGGAAGTATTATTTCACAGAGGGTAGTGGATGCATGGAACAGCCTTCCTGAGGAGGTTGTGGGGTCTAAAACTGTGGGAGAATTCAAGAATGCATGGGACAGACATAAGGCAATTCTTGTGGGGGGGATAGGAAGAAATAGGCTGTTGGTTAACTAGGATCTGTGGCCTAACCTGTAGGTAGGGAAATGGGCAGACTAGATGGGCCTAGCGGTCCTTATCTGCCGTCAAAGTCTATGTTTCTATGTTTCTATGTACCTCGGCTTGAAAAGCTGCTACAAGAGTGCCTCAGAAAGGGTAGTTTGATGTCAAATGAATTAGATCGAACTAGGCTGGACTGGATCCTTAAGTCTGCTCATTTTTCAGAATTGTTACTGCTTCAGTTGCGCCTTACCACCCGACTGGAATCGCCCCCCTCCTATGACGAGCTAATGAAATAAATTTGGGGGGGGTTGAGAAAAGGTGACCCCATGGGGGAATTGCACCCATATCTGCTGCTGCTGTGCAAGTGACCAAGAGTGATCAGCCAAGTGAGGCTCAGGGGCAAAAGTCGGCACTTAACGAGCACTCTGAAAATGCAAAAGACTTCCCATCCTGGGCCCAGCATTGGAAAGACGAGCTACTAAAGGAAGTCTGAGAGTTGAAGATGGGGGCCTCAGCAAGGGTTTCCCCCATGGAACAAGATTCTGGTCCCTTTTGGGATGTGACTGCCATGGGAGTGGGGGTGCACCGTCAGGCATCCGCTACCAAGGGTGGCTCCAAGGCTGAGATCACCGGATTGACTGCCACTCTAAAGGAACTGTTATGACAGGGAGGCAGTATAGCGCAGTGGTTTAAGGCTCTGAACTGCAAATCTGGTGACATCCTGCAGAACAGACCTGGGTTTGAATCCCACAGTTTCCACTTACATACTGTGTGACCCTGAGCAAGTCACTTAACTTCCCTGTGCTCCCAGGTCATGGCTGTAAAAAAAAAAAAAAAAAATTTCAGTTTAGTGTGCTAATCCTGGTTAAACAACTAAAAAAAAAAAAAAGACACGTTGCACCACTCTCACCGCTGCAAGCAGATACCAGACCCCAGTCTCTTACTACTGCTTCAGTTCCTCATATGATATTCTCTTCCGGGATGACCCAGGAGTCTATCATTTGTCACAACTGTGGAAAGGATGGCCATATGAAAAGAGAATACCAGTCTCAGAAGGACTTGGAAAGAGTAGTAAACAGACTCCAAGGGGAGCTCTGAAAAGCAAATCAATGGCCAAGGGGTGCCCAAAATTACCGCAGTGAGGGTTCGAGAAACCCTAACTCAAATTTCTTTGTGGCTAAATCGTCTGTCCAGACCTCTGCTACTGCCTCTCCAGACTGGTCCAAAATAGTGGGCCCTTCAATGGAGACTACGGTGACTGTGAATGGTATTCATACTCAGGCTGTGCTTGACAGTGGGTCGTAAGTGACCATTGTATTTTATTTCTTATTTTATTTAGTTTTTGTTGACCGGGTAAGTGCACTAGACAAATCCTGCCTATTTTCAGGCACGACCTGGGGGATGGGATACAGAAGAATGCCAACTGACCTTGAACCAGATTAAGCTGTTGGTGGTATTTTTAGTGAATGAGGGAAATTTGGCCAGGACACCGGGGAAATTCCCATACT
Organism: Neoceratodus forsteri; assembly: GCA_016271365.2. Classification (NCBI taxonomy): domain Eukaryota; kingdom Metazoa; phylum Chordata; order Ceratodontiformes; family Ceratodontidae; genus Neoceratodus; species Neoceratodus forsteri. Next base: position 429,945,214 of record CM057459.1, on the reverse strand, counting down.
CTTCAATAGGGGGCCCTGCATCTGTGTGCTGTGTCATTCGATGGCTGACACTGGTGGAGAACGGTTGGAGTCTGACTTGCCAGTGGCTATGAAAGTGCTTGTGCAGGAACCTGGAGTATCTGGAACCGCTGTAGAAGCGGCTGGGATGCACCCCTTGGGTGGCCAGCGTGTCGCCCAAAGCAGCGGTTCCGTCCCCACTGTGATGGAGGCATTAAGTTTGGAGCAGAAAAAGTTGTGCCTCGAGGTGGAATTACAAAAAATCACAGCCCTGTTGCATACCGATGCCTCGCAGAAGGAGGAGGATCGTAAACAAAAGCGCTCAGTTGCCTCTCCCTTACCTGACGGTGCCTTGGGGCCCGCTAAACTTCTGGCTGCTTCGGTCAGCCTGGATGTGCCTGCTGAGCTGGATGGAAAGACCCCACATTGAGACTGGAGTGCAGGGGATGACGCGGTGTGGTTGCCTGAACACGGGTTGTCTTCAGCTGGCTGGATTTCATCGCCGCATGGCATCTGGTTACCGGACCCTCAGTTTCCGCTCCCTGGTTCAAGTTCAGCTTTGCCGGTCATTTCTACATCTACCTCAGTATCTATGAAGGAATCCGGAGCTCTGCCTGGGCCTACAGGTAATGTTTTACATTCTGGGACTTCTGTTGCTGCTATGAGCGAGACTGGGCTACAGCCCGCAGTACAGTCAGAAGAACCCCCTTCCTGTGACAGAACCTCTACAGGCCCCGACCCCCCGACCTATGCCAGCCATTTCCACAAGCCAGTGGAGTTGGCAAAGAGACGGAATGCCATCCGTCTTCGTTTTGTGGGCAATCGGGATTCGGTCCCTGACCGTTTTCATGTGGGCAAAGTGTTATTGAAGCAATCCTTAGGCTTTTCCCCATTGGTTTGTGCCCTGATCCATGCGCAGTGGGAGTGTACATTTGATGTCAGCTTTAGGACCCCCACATTGTTGGAACGTTTTTGGTGTCGCTATACTACTTTAAAAACAAATCCTCTTTGGATGGACTTTGTTGTGATTCCCTTGACTAAACAGCCTTTCCGAGTTATCACGGTCCTTTTTCGGAATGAGGGAGTGAATATTACTGACATAGTGTATTGGTTGGAGAAGAGATTTGCTATTCAGGGTAATCCGTCTCCCATTATGGACATTGAAGGATTTTGGACTGGGGGATGGAAATTCAAAGTTAAAATGCAACAATCTGAGCAAGATATTGTACATTTACCAAATTGTTTCTTTATAGGCTGGGATAAGGGCTTTTTGTTTTACCCTGGTCAGCCCAGGATGTGTTTCAAGTGTGGCTCTCGTAGGCATATTAGCACAGCTTGTGAGGTTCTTAAGTGCACTCATTGTGGGGACGTGGGTCATTTCAGTGCTCATTGTTTCCGGGATCCTAAATGTAATCGATCCTAAATGTTTCCAGGACCCTAAATGTAATCGATCTTGGTCACGTTTTCACTGATTGCCCATGGGCTGCAAAGAATACAGAGAATGCAGATTTTAGTGTGCAAGATTATTATATTAAGGAAGCTACTGCTCCCTCCATGCCTCCTGCTTCTAAACCTTTGTCTGGTCATCATGATCCAGGGTTCTCGGATCATTGCCCTCCCTCTGCCCCCCCGGTGGTGTTCGATTTGGCCTCTGTTCCAGAGCCTAGCTCGGCGCCCTCCCAGGTGGATTCAGCCCCCCCCCGCCTCTTCCGTTTGCACAACCACCTTCTGCCCCAGAGTTCTCGGTGGTTCGAGGCTGGAGGGGTCGGATTTCTAAGCTTAAGCACCCAAAATTGTTGGTTGCCCCTTTGGAAGATTCTAACCCATATGATGTCCTCAAGGATGTTTTTCTGATGTGGAAGGGGACTTTTCAGCCTCTTTGGCCTGCCCGCCTAGTGTTGCTCCATTATCTGACTCTGGGGGGGTTGATGGATTGTAGTCCAGCTCATACATCTAGTGGCAGGGTTACCCGGGCCTCGAGTAAAGTTAAGTGGCAACCTTTTTTTGTTCATGTCTTCCTCTTTGTATCATTTCAGGCTAGCTTCCTTGAATGTTAATAGTATTCAGTCTGAATTTAAGAGGTTGACTACCTATGGGCTTTTTTTTAAAATCTAATGTAGACTGTTTATTTCTCCAGGATGTTCGCCTTCACTCTCCGGTTCTCCTGGAGGCAGCCTCTGCTGGCTGGATATAGGGTGCTAGCTACTGGTCTCGGGCTACGGATGTTTGTTCTGGCATAGGGATTTGTTTTTTCTCGACTGTAAAAGTCCTACGACATTTAGACATCTTGGAAGGCTGTGATTTGTTACTGGATGTTTTGTGGAAAGGCTTTCGTTTTCGGCTTGTGAATGCTTATGCCCCTCAACTGAAGCACGACAGGGTTCGGCTCTTTCGGGCCATTCAGCCTTTTTTATTTACTACCATGAATGTGATTTTGGGGGGTGATTTTAATTGTACTCTTCGGCTGCCTGGTTTTGGCCCGCAGTTGAAAAAACAATACTGTGATGTCTCCTGTTTACAAGATGTAATTTCTGATGTGGGTTTAATTGATGTGTTTGGTTCACATTTTCCAGTAGCCCCTCATACATATATTTGTGGGCCTCGTTCATCGAGGATAGATTATTTTTTTGTTTCCCCTTCCCTTCAGATACAAGATGCTCGGCTGGTGGATGTTGCCACCTCTGATCATAGAATGTTGGTTCTTCTGGTAGGTAGCCCTCCGGAGCAAAGACATGGCCCGGGTATTTGGAAGTTAAATATGTATTTGCTGGACCTCCCCCCTGTTCAGGAAGGTTTTCGTCTCCTTTTGGAAGCAAGGAAGTTGTTTTTTTTCTGTATGAGGATACTAATGCCTGGTGGGAAGATTCAAAGTTTGAGTTTTGTTCTTATTTTCGGACTGTGGGAAGGCTTAATGGACAGTATAAACATGACACATTGCATTGTTTGTGGTCCAACTTGCATACTTTGAAAGCCAGGTATTCTGTTGGGAACTTGGATTGTCTTGGTGCCCTTAAGGCCCTTAGGGATAGGGTGGCTAGCCTGCAACGAGATATGATGCGGGTGTTGTGAGAAAACAACACTTCCAGCTATTTGGCAAAAGGCATGATATGGTCCCTTTTGATACCTGTGCTCAGGTTCGAGAGGAACGTACCATGCTTACTTTACATGCCATTAATGGTGCCTCAGTTTCTGAGAATTCTGCCATTTTGGCTGAGATTCGGCGTTTGTCGTGGCTGCATTTACTAGTGAGTCTCTGCCATGAGACGACATGACACATTGGTTGCGTGCATGCTCTTTGCCTAGTCTTTCTGAAGAGCTGGGTAAGATTTTGACTGCCACGCTTTCACTTGCAGAGGTGAGACAAGTTATTTGGTCTCTTCCTACTGGTACCTCCCCTGGTTCTGATGGATTGCCGCATGCCCTTTACAAAACTATATGGGATTCGTTAGGGGAAGAATTGGTGGCCGCTTTTAATAGGGTGTTGAACCTCGGTGCTTTGCCTGCTGGCATGTACGAGGTAGTCCTGGTGCTTTTGTTTAAGGATGGTGATAGGGAGGATCTAAGAAACTGGCTACCCATAAACCTTCTTAATACTGATAGCAAAATTTTAATAAAAGTTTTGGTGAATATGGTGGTGGGTGTGTTAGACGCTATTGTTCACCCCACCCAATTCAGTGGGTTCCCCCCTAGGAAGATACAAAATGCCTTGATTCTTCTCCGAGAACTCCTTCATAAGGGAAGCACTCAGGAGTTGATGGGGCACCTTGTCAGCCTAGATCAGTCCAAGGCCTTTGATTGGGTGGAATATAATTATTTGTGGGAGGTTTTACATTGTTATGGGTTTCCTGCACAGTTTATTTCTTGGTTGCAGTGTTGCTATAGTGCTATTAATATTCTGCCTATTATGAAGGGTTGGGTGGGTGACAAGATCCCTGTGGGTAGAGGGGTTCGACAAGGTTGCTCTCTCAGCCCTTTTTTGTAGTTATTAATCTTAGACCCCTTGCTTCATAGGCTACATAGTCTTGAGGATATTATGGGCCTTTCTGTCAGCAGTTCCGATATTCAGATTAAATCGATTGCCTATGCAGATGTTCTTTATTTAGTTTTGGCTGATCGAACCTCGGCTTTTTTGGCCCAGGCCGAATTGAAGTTTTTTTCGGCTGTTACTGGCTCTGTTTTGAATCCAGGTAAGTGTTGTATTTTATCGTGGGGATGTGATGGTTCTGTGTGGTCCCCTATTTGGCAGTTTCTGGTGGTGTCTAGCTATACTCGGCTCTTGGGTATCTATTTTGGTGGTCCGGACCCACAATTTAATAATTGGGAACTTGAGCTTTGATCTGCTTATCTTTTGGTTGCTAAGTGGAACAAATGGCGGATGTCTAAACGTAAGAGGATTTTTATGATTAAATCCCATCTGTTGCCAACTTTTTTATTTCTCTCCGCGGTTTTTCCTCCTCCCCCCCGAACTTTGGAAACTACCGTCTATAGTGTATTTTTTCAGTGCTTATGGGGTAGTAGACTAACTACGCTTAAATGAGGCATTACCTATTTGCCCCTGGCCCAGGGTGGGTTGGGTATGATTAACCCAGTGTTTTTTTTTATGTTACCTTCTTTTTTCATAATATTGTTCCTCGCCTTTGTAATGATTCTAAAATATGGGGCCCATGGGTGTTGGATGAGTTTGGCCCTCTATTATTGACATGGAGCTCCTCTGATTTTATTTTTAAACAAGTTAAGGTTTCTCTCCTGGCTGCACATTGGAAGGATGTGGTGGGGAAGCTTAAGGCTTGGAGGGTGTCTTATAGACAACTTACTACTGGGACTCGTAAGGCGGTTTATCACTGGCTCTTGGATACTCATTTCATGGAGGATCCTTGGTTTGCAGAACATCCTTCTTTTGTCTGGGATTCTTTTACCCAGTTTCTCCGTGGTCCTCAGATCTCAGCTTCCATGTGGGATTTTCTTTGGCTTTGTACACATCAGAAGTTGGGGGTTAAGGGGAATTTGAACCATAAAGGTATTGCTGACCGGACCTGTCCTAGAGACTCTTCCTGCTCAGGCATTGTGGAAACTATGACTCATTTATTTTTGGATTGTCCCTTTGCAATTGAATTGTGGGCTCTTTTTCACACCTTTTGGCCTTCCAGCCCATTTCGGAGTACAGACTCAGAGGTCTGGGTCAGTGGTATTCTCCCTGGAGCATGGATGAACTTTGACTCTTGTACTTTGTTACTATCTATGTATAACCCCCAGGGGGCACTACCCTTAGGGCTACTACCCCTGCCTGCCTCCACAGAGACTGGGTGAGGGGTCCAGATCTGTTGGCAGGTGCCTCCACCCAGAGGTCGGGGTTAATACTGTCGAGATTGCCTCGGTCACAGCCCTCTGGGTTACTGCAACCCCCCTTTTTCCCCGCTAGTGGCTCACACTGGGTACCAACAAGGCTTTTAACCAATACACTTACCCCCCGGATAGTATCTCTCAGCTCACTCCAGGGACCCCCTGTAAAATAAGATACAGTTATATCACAGTCACTATACAGCAGTTCAACAGGGATGCACAAACCAGCCAGGGTGTAGTTGCAACACACAAATCTGATTTATTAAGGGGGGAATCAGGCTAATTTGTTTACCATTATACTTAACTACCTAGAGCTCTGTGCACAGGCCTATCCCTACAAGTCACTGTCCCTGAGTACCCAAGCCCTAATGGCTAGTCCAAACGTGGCAGCTGGGTGGGGCCCTTAACACAGATAGACGCTGCAATCCTGAGCAAGTTAGAAGGGAAAAAAAGTTTGTTTAGGCAGTCAAAAACACAGCAATACGATTGGAAAACCACTGATTGCACACTTAACAGGGAGCTACCCTGATTTATTACTCACAACCTCCAGCCAATCCCGGTTCTTCCAACATTAGCAGGGCTGAGCCTGAACTTCACAAGTCTCTGTACACATTTATATGGTTATCACAATCCAGGCAGAATCCCTCACTGGCAGCAGGATTAACTTGAACTCACAAGTCTCTTTACACATTTATATGGTAAACAGCAATAGCAAAAGTCCTGTAATTGCAGCAGGATTAACTTGAGCCACTCACACATTTATATGGTAAACAGCAATAGCAGAAGTCCTGTAATTGCAGCAGGATTAACTTGAGCTACTCACACATTTATACGGTAGACAGCAATAGCAGAAGTCCTGTAATTGCAGCAGGATTAACTTGAGCTACTCACACATTTATATGGTAAACAGCACTAGCAGAAGTCCTGTAATCGCAGCAGGATTAACTTGAGCTACTCACACATTTATATGGTAAACAGCACTAGCAGAGGGGTACCACACCAGGCAGCAGCCGCTGGGCTCTCCAGGCTTCTCTGTCATCAAGCACTGTAACGGCAGCTTTCTCTTCACTTTCCCCGCGGACTGAGCGCATCCAGCAGTCTTCTCCAGTCCTCCGAACAGGTCGAGCCTGGTGGGTAGCTGCACAAGCACAGCCTCCTCTGACCGCCAGCCCGGCGAGTTTTCGAACTCCTTTCCTCAGGCAAGCAGCAGCTAGGCCCTCCACCTTTCCTTGGTACTCCGGCGAAGCACACAGCTCTTCTCTCTTCACTGGCCATTACTAATCTGAAGCTGGCAGCACCCAGCACTCCTCTTAGTTCGGGCGCGACCTCGTTGTCATTGGCTGGTCGAACTGCCAGTCACTCATGCCTTTCCAATGGCAGAAATGAGCGCTATAGTCCATAATGCCTTGCTCCCTCTAAACAGCTCCTCTATTGGTCAGTCAACTCTGTGGGATTCCAAAGTACTGATTGGTCCAATTTCACAGTTCAGGACCAGAATGGAGGAGGCACTCAAACTCTCTGAGCTGCAAAGCAAAGCAGGTTAGAACAACTACATTATCATTATCTTTACAGTTTATGTTAACCAACCACCTACATCCTTTATTAGGGCTCCCCCTGCACTATTAGCGACGGCAGTAGGGAGCGCTACTCAGCAGCCAGGGCGGGAGTCGAGCATGCCAACACTCAACCCCTTCCCATTTTAACCCATTCCAACTGCAAAAGGCAGCCCTTAAAGGGACAGTATACGGGGGCCTTAAAAAGCACTCAATGGACCCCCATTCCGGCGGCTTTATGCCAACTACCAACCAGGCATAGGGCACCTTAGGAACCCCCATTTGCAAGGGGGTTACATATGGGATATGTTAAATTTCAGCTCTGGCAAGCCATTGTGAGTTGACCCTGAGACAGCATTTGCTGTCTTGTGACCATGTGTTTTCTACAGTTCGCCGGCATATCCTTAGATGGCATACATTTGAATGTGATTCCGCTTCGCCTGATCTTTATCACTTGCAGTGGTGACATATGACTTGGTTGGATACTGGTTAGAGTATTTTGTATGCTGTACTTCAATTTTGTATATTTTGCTTTAAGTTTTTGAATATAAAATTCCCCTACTCTTTTCGTGGGGATGGGATGGGGTTTGGGTACCATTATGGCTTCTTTATGTTTACCATTTTTGTATGCTGTAATACTTATTGATGTTCTTGATTTCCTTCCTTTTTGATTTTGTATGACGCGATACTATTTTTGTGTTTGTTGCTTTTAGTTTTGAATCTCAAATTTCCCTACTCTTTTAGTGGGGATGGGATGGGGTTTTGGCACCAATAGGGATTGTTTATATTTTCATTTTAAGTATGCTGTAATCCTTATGTATGTTTATTTGTTTCTTTCTCTTTTATGGTTATGCATGAGGTAATATTGATCTATCTTTACTTTGTCATGATTTTGTTCAGACTTCAATGAAAAGTTCCTCTTCTCTTTTAGTAGGGATGGGACGGGGGTTATGTACATATGTGCATTATTTCTGTTTGACGTTTTTGAATATTGCATTATTTTTTTCTGTTTCCTTTGCTTATGATTTTGTATGATGTACTACAATTTTTGTAAGCATTTGTTTCCAGTTTTGAATAAAAAATTCCCCTACTCTTTTCGATAAGTGCCATGGGATCTTTAACATCCACCTGAACTACCACCAATCCAAGCAGATGGGACCTCGGTTTAACATCTCACCCGAAAGACGGCACCTCAGAAGTGCAGCACCTCTCTCATGCTGCACTACAGTGTCAGTACTGGGATATTAACCCAAGTGCCAGATGTGGGAACTGAACCCACAGCCCTCTGATCTCCCAGCCTCAGAGGTGAGTGTGGTACCTGCTGAGCCACTAAGACTACTAAAGTCCTGTATTCCAGGACTGGTATGACAAACACTTATCTGATGTGCCTTTGCAATCCCTGGAAGGCCTACATGTATGGGGCCTGAGCGACAAGTTGTATCCCTACCTAGGGTATGTCCACCTCTGGTTGTCTTTTCCTGCAACTGTAACAGGTGTAGAGGAGTGAGTAGAGACATTGGTCCTAGTATGTCCCCCCACTGGACTGTATGATGGAGTCCCCCTGTTAATTAGGACAAACGCCCATATGTTTGGGAGACTGGCACAACTCTGTCATAAGAAACAAGGGCGACGGACTGGGAAGACCCTGAGAATTCTGGCTCTGATCAAGAGGGCCTATGATTTGCAACAGAAACCCGCGGAAGTAGAAAAGGATGAACTGGTGGGGATCGTGTGGAAGAAGGATCCCGATTCAATGGTACTGGCCCCTAACGCCCAGTGTACCATTCAAGGGGAGGTCTGCTTCCGGAAAGAAGTCAAGAACAAAATACTGATGTTGGATGCGCCAGATGGATTATTGGTCAAGTCCAGCATCTTGCCTACTTGTGCCCATGCCTATGCATGACAAGTGATGGTCCAGATTCACAATGTGTCAGATCGGGAGAGCCAGGTGAACAGAAGGTGCACCCTAGCTACGGTACACTGTGCAGACACTGCAGTATTGCCCAGTAACAAGCACTCTGGTGAGAAGGAGAGAGTGACCCCAGACTTGTTTGACTTTGGTGACTCCCCATTGCCAGCTGAATGGAATGCTAGAATTAGCAAGAGACTTGCCCAGAGAGACCAAGTGTTTTCGTTGAAGGAATGAGATGTGGGATGTGTTCAGGGTGTGGAGCATCACATACGCCTGCACGATGAATGGCCATTTCGAGAGAGGTCCTGACGCCTAGCCCCAGCAGACATAGATGATGTGAGAAGACACCTGCAGGAAATGCTTGTTGCTGGTGTGATACAAGAATCCAGGAGCCCATACACCTCTCCCATTGTGGTTGTGCATAAGAAGAATGGATCTGTGAGGATGTGTGTTGATTATCGAACACTGAATCAGCGGACCATCCCAGACCAATACACTATGCCTCGTATACAACATGCTCTGGACTGCTTGAATGGGAGCAAATGGGTCTCAGTGTTGGATCTTCGCAGCGGATACTACCAGATCCTGATGGCCCAGGAAGATCATGAGAAAACAGCCTTCATCTGTCCATTGGGGTTCTACGAGTTTCTGAGGATGCCACAGGGCATATCAGGTGCCCCAGCCACCTTTCAGAGACTGATGGAATGTGTGGTGGAAGATATAAATTTGCTGGACTGCCTGGTGTACTTGGACAATGTCATTGTGTTTGGAAGCACCTTAAAGGAGCATGAGAACTGACTTTTTAAAGTCCTAGACTAACTGGAAGACTTCGGTCTCAAGCTGTCCATTGATAAGTGCCAGTTTTTCCAAACCTCCGTAAAGTATGTGGGGCACATAGTATCTGCAAAAGGGATAGAGGCTGATCCTAGTAAGGTTAAAGCACTGACTACTTTGCCCCAGCCCCATAATCTGAAAGAACTACAATGTTTCCTGGGGTTCTGTGGCTACTACCGCAGGTTCATAAAAGACTATTCCAAGGTGATTCACCCACTCTTGAACCTTACCCAGGGTTACCCTCCTTCCAATCATAAATACAAAAAAGCATCCGTTAAAGAACCAGAAAAAGTATACTTCTGCCCAGGTGAACTCTTCGGGTCTCGCTGGATGCCCGACTGTGAAGCAGCCTTCCATGAGATCATATACTACCCACGCCCCCATCTTCGCCTATGCTGACCCCACCAAACCCTATGTGCTGTATACGGACACTAGTCTGCAGGGTCTAGGAGTGGTGCTGTATTGAGACAATGAGGATGGCCTGAGACCAGTAGCTTTCACCAGTAGGAGCTTGACCTCATCCGAACGAAACTACATTGTGCATAAGTTGGAGTTACTTGCGCTAAAATGGGCCATCGTTGACCAGTTTCATGAATACCTCTATGGGGCAAAGATATTGGTGAAGACTGACAATAACAATAACAAGCAATAACAATAAGTAGCAGAAAAGGTCAGAGCCAAAAGGCTGGCCTTCAGGAAATATAAGGGAACACAGCGGGATGAAGATAGGGAGGCATACCAAACTGCCCTAAGGGAAGCAGGGAAGGCAGTAAGGCAGGCAAAGTCCCAAACTGAGGAAACACTAGCACGAACAGTAAAAGAAGGTGACAAGACTTTCTATAGATACATTAGTGAAAGGAGAAAGTCCAGAGGGGATATTGCTAAGCTTAATGGAGAAAAGGGAGCATGTGAGGAGGAGGACCCTGTAAAGGCATCTATCCTAAATAGATACTTTTGCTCAGTATTTACTGAAGAGAAGGTAGGGCAGGGCCCACAGCTCAGCATCATGGACACAGGGGGGAGGGAGGTGAGCACTACTCCTTCACAAAGAAAGGGTCCTACAAGAGCTTGCTAATCTCAGGGTGGATAAGGCAATGGGACCTGATGGCACACATCCCAGGGTACTTAAGGAGCTAAAGGAGGAACTAGCAGAGCCATTGGCAGAATTGTTTAGTGAGTCTCTGAGCACAGGAGAGGTCCCAGAAGACTGGAGAAGGGCTCATGTGATCCCGCTCCACAAGAGTGGTAGCAGGGAGGAGGCGAGACACAGACCAGTCAGTCTTACCTCAGTAGTGGGCAAGATTATGGAGGCACTCCTTAAGGAAAGGATAGTGCAACACCTGGAATCCATAGGGGCACAGGATCCAAGACAGCATGGGTTTACAAAAGGAAGGTCCTGTCAAACTAATCTCATAGATTTCTTTGACTGGGTAACCAGAGTGGTGGACCAAGGGGGAGCAGTTGATGTCGCCTACCTTGACTTCAGCAAAGCTTTTGACACTGTTCCACATAGAAGATTGATAAATAAGCTGGGTAGGCTCGGGTGGGTCAGAAGTTGGTCAACTGGGTGGCAAACTGGTTGACGGGCAGAAAACAGAGGTGGTGGTAAATGGTATACAGTCAGAAGAGATGCAAGTCACAAGTGGGGTACCTCAGGGATCAGTCCTGGGGCCAGTCCTCTTCAACATCTTCATTAGTGACCTTGCAGATGGACTAGAGGGTAAGGCTTGTCTGTTTGCAGATGACACCAATATCTGCAACAGAGTAGATGATCCAGATGGGGTGGGCAGAATGAGAAGAGATCTGGATAAACTAGCAGAATGGTCAGAAGAGTGGCAACTGGGATTTAATGCAAAGAAGTGCAAAATCATGCACATAGGGAAGAGAAACCCTGAAGCCACCTATAGGCTGGAGGAGTTGCTAGCAGTCACAAAGGAAGAAAGAGACTTGGGCATCATCATCACTGATGACCTGAAATCATCCAAGCAGACCTCTAAAGCAGTAGGTAAGGCTAGGGGTGTTAGGGTGTATTAGTGAGGGTACTACAAGTCGTAAGAGGGAGGTAATAATCCTCTGTACAAGACACTGGTTAGGGCCTCATCTGGAGTACTATGCGGCAGTATTGGAGGCCACACCTTCACAAGGACATTAACCAAATTGAGGCAGTCCAGAGAAGGGCAACCAAAATGGTGCAGGGACTGCATCAGAAGACATATGAGGACAGATTAACGGAGCTCAATATGTATCCTTGAGCAAAGGAGGAGAGAGGTGATATGATCGAGGCATTCAAACACCTTAAGGGCATAAAAAAGGTGAAAGAGTCTAACATGTTTAAATATAAGAAAAATAGCAGGACAAGAGGACACAGCATGAAATTAGAGGAGGCCAATTAAGGGGAATGTGAGGAAATTCTTTTCACAGAAAGGGTGGTGGATGCATGGAATAACACCACAAGTGGTGGCTATGAATACAGTGCAGGGCTTCAAACAGGCATGGGATAGGCATAAGGGAGCAATACAAATGACTATGAATAGATAGGCCACTGACAGAGCAAAGGCCGATGGCACATTTATAAGGTAGAAAAAGAAATGGGCAGACTGGATGGGCCTTGCGGTCCTTATCTGCCATCAACTTCTATGTTTCTATGTTTCTATAACCCATTGACCTATGTACAGACTTCAGCTAAGTTAGATGCCACTGGGCACCAGTGACTTTCTGCATTATCAACCTATGATTATGCTGCTGAATACACACCGGGTCTGAACCATATTGATGCTGATGCCCTATCATGAAGGCCCACTTCCAAGAGTGATTGGGTCAGGCTGTCTGAACCTGACATTCGAGCATTGTGCCAAAAGTCTGATAGAGATGAACGGATATCTGTGGACACAGTGGACTGTTTAGTGGATTGCTTGGGCCCTTCTGACACCTGCATACCAGCTGATTATTGGCACACTTCTCTGCTCTAGATATTAGTACACTACCTCAATTTGACAATGACAGCATTCAGTGGGCTCAATCCCAAGATCCTATGATTCAGCCAGCACTTGATACCCTGCATGCAGGGAAAGATGCGTCTAAGATACGTTCCACTGGCTTGCGAACTGCTTTATTGTTTAAGGAAGGGCCCCAGACTAAAGTTGCTCAATCAGTTTTTGTATAGAGGGACAGTAGATTGTAGTGGTAAAGTAGACAATCAACAATTGATCCTGCCCATGGCCTTTAAAGATTTGGTGCTGAGGTCCCTCCACAATCACATGGGGCACCTCGGTATTGACAGAACACTTGACCTCGTATGATCTCGCTTCTACTGGCCCAAAATGGGGGCTGATGTTGAGTACCATGTAAAGACTTGTAGTCACTGCCTGCAAAGAAAAGCCCTGCCTCACAGGACTGCCCCCCTTGTTAATATTACTACCAGTGACCCCATGGAACTAGTCTGCACAGACTTCTTGTGTTCAGAACCTGATCAGCAGAACACTGGCAATGTGTTAGTAGTTACGGATCATTTCACACGGTATGCACAAGCTTTTCCCACCAAAGATCAAAAGGCATCTACCGTGGCCAAGGTGCTAGTGGAAAATTTCTTCATCCACTATGGTGCCTCCCAGCAGATTCATTCTGATGAAGGCAGAGAATTTGAGAGTCGGCTAATCAAAGAAATGCTTTCTCTATGGGGGGGTGCGAAAGTCAAGAACCACCCCTATCACCTGCAGGGAGACCCTCAACCAGAATGTTTTAACTGCACCCTTCTAGACATGCTGGGCACCCTCCACCCAAAAGGCAAGCATAAATGAAGCCAGCAGATTAGCACCTTGGTACACGCATACAATTGCATGAAAAATGATGCTACTGGGTTCTCCCCCTACTGCCTCATGTTTGGGAGAGAGGCCCGGCTGCCAGTTGATGACTGTTTTGGGGTCTCTCCAGATGGTGTCCAAGCAAAAAATTACTTGCAATATGTACAAAAGTGAAAGCTCAATTGAACCATGCCTATCAACTGTCCTAGACAATGGCCGCCAAGAGAAATCTAGCCAACAAAGAGAGGCATGATAAAAAAGTAAAGGCTCAAGAGCTTCAACCTGGAGACTGTGTGTTGTTACTCAATTTGGGACTGCATGGTAAACACAAAATTGTTGATCGGTGGCACCATCTTCCCCATGTAGTAGTTGGAAAGTTGGATGATTTACCTGTGTACAAGGTGCGCCCAGAGAACAACTCCAAAGCTGTCAAGACCATGCACTGTAACCACTTGCTACCTATCAGTCAAGTCATGATTGAGGCTGAACCCCCAGAAATTGAGCCCCCTGGGCCATTGACTCGTGCTGCTGCAAGAAAGAGACAGAGTCAACCTACCCCAGTGGTCACAGATGTAAGGTTTCCTCCGCAGCAGGCCCAGAATGATAGTGTCTGTCTGTCCACTTCTGACGAAAGTGAATACGACCATGCCTATTACCTTTCTTATGAACTGAGTCAGCTGTTTCGAGGTAACCCCCTGATAAATTGTGGGGATGAAGCTGGGCCTTCTGGACTGCCTTACCTGTCAGCTTTGTCCTTGGAGCCAATGCTCCCAGAAAGTGAAGTGCAAAGTATCACATCTGAAGATGTTGAGTCTCTGTGTATTGTGGAACCGTATGATTTGCCTGAAGAAGGGGCTGAGGGTTTGAGTCTTTCTGGTGACATACCAGAACTTGAAGAACACTATGAGAGTGCTGACCACCCCCCTTCAGTGCCTCAAAGCTTGATTGTGCCTGAGCCTTTGCAAAATTAGTCAAGTGTTGTAGAAACAGAGCCTGCAGAGCAAGGAGCCGACAGTGCCCCAAGTTTGGATGTTCCCACCCAGGCAGAGGCACCCCTCACAAGTGACGAGAGTCCCCAGACCAGTGCTGAGAGTACAGAGACTGTAGTTGTCCCCCTCAGAAAGACTGGCCAAGCTGTCAAGCCAGTAGTACACCTCAGTTATGATTCTCCCGGGAGGCCAGTGGATTTGCCTCTCAATGTGGTGCACAGAGGTGTTTATGTCTCACCAAGCTCCCTGCCCAAATTGAGCTTCACAGCCAAGTCCAGGTTACTTGTCTTTCCCTCTCATCATGGTGCCCCTGCCTCCTCTAGCCCCAAGTTAGCTGATAGGGAAGGGTCCCCTCTTGCATTGTTTTAGGTACAAGAAGTTATTACCTGATTCAGTATAGTAATGTTCAATTTACCTGTGTGAAATATGCACAGTGCGTTGTCAGAAAAGATGTATCATGAAGTGTAGTGAATATGTATAGTATAGTAAAGTAATACGTTTATGTTAACTGATGCATGATGGTACAGACTTGATGCGGACGCCAAGTTTTCTCCAGGCAAGGAAGGGTGTAACCCCCCTACAAATGGGGGTTCCCGAAAAGTCTTCCTCGAGCTTGCCTAAATGCTCACTGCCAGGCTGGTGTCCTGCATTTTAGTAGTTTAAATGTGATTGCCAGAGAGTGCCTGTATAGCCTCTGTATACTGTCTCTTTAAGAGCTGCCTGGATTGCAGTCACAAGTGATCTGAGAGGGAGCTCTGTTGAAAGATGTAACTATTTTCTGAAAATCACTTAGAGTGATAATGATAATGTAGTTTGTCTAACCTGCCTTCTTTGCAGCAAGGACTGTTTTGTTTATCTTCACTATCTTGGTCCTGGACTGCGAATTGGACCAATCAGTACTGGTGGGACCTAAAAATGGGGCTGGACTACAAGAGCTGTCTGGAGTCAAAATCTGTAGGAATTGTAGTTTTGGGCTTTTTGTGCCTTTTTGCACCTGAAGGGGGGGGCCTTTTTTGTGACTGACAGGAGGATCAACCAACCGAACCTTTTGGATCTTGGGGGAATTTCCCAGGCTGCTGTAGCTAGTTTCAGTTTTGAGCTGAGAAGTGAAGAAGTGACAGCTCAAGTGATTTTGAGCAGCAGTTCTGTGTAGTTCTGCATGGGAGAACTGTGAAAGAGCTGAGTTTTGGCTTGCCTGTCTGCCTGCTGTCCCTGAGAGGGAAAATAGAGTTTGTTCGGACTGAATCCGAGTTGTGAGGACTATGTAAGCCACTGGACTGTGACCAGGCTTTAACCTGAAGAAGACCGAAGATTTGCTGAATGCGATTGGCCTGTCAGGATTTCCAGCTGCTTTTGAATCTCCGGTTTGTGCAGAGACTTTGCGATCGTGACTGGAGAGCGGTTTGCCTGGTACAGTAGAATTTCCTTACATGTAAATGTGCTGTGTATTGAAAGTGGGTCTTGATTTGGTTCCCCGCTGTATGAACTGTGTTCTGCTTGCTGGAAGCTTTATCCAGCCTAATTGGACTGAATCTGCATTCATCTCCATTCGGCCTCGGCCATGCCACAATGGCCCTGCCAGACTACCCCACTGCACAGAGAAAGCCACTGATGAGAGACCTGCCTGGGGATCAGCCCCCGGCTCCATGCTTGAACAGGAATGACACCTTGGCAAATCTTGTGGGCCCTGCTTCTTCTGGCACTCCAGATTAACCACCTGCTGTCTCGATTTTCGTCCAGGCTGTGTCCAGTCTTGGGTATCGTGAGTAATCATCAGGGTAGCTCCCTGCAACAACAGCCTAATCTAAAAGTGTGTCATCTGATTATCTTGTTTTCTTTTCATGAACTGATCCCTCTGGCTCTAGATTACAAATAGTGTGTGTTGTGCATGTTGTTTTCTTGCATCACAGGGCCCCAACCAGCTGCAACGTTCCTGGCTAGCCCACCATTCTCCATCTAGGTACCCAGAGTGTGTGACTGTTTATGGACCCTGAAGTGCATGCATAACTGTTGGACTGATAGAGCCTTTAAGCTAATTAACCTGATTATGCCCCTCATTTGTTCAATCCCCTTAAATAAATCAGATCTAACTCTTTTTTGCATTTACCCTGACTGTGGTTCCAGTTTGTGCAAGAGTACTGTTCTGCTGTTATTTGCTGTGTACAACCTTGTTTTATTGTGTATTGTTCCGGCCACTAGTAAGGAAAGAGGAGGGGTTACAGTGTCCTGGAGGACTGTGCCCAGGTTAGCTTGACCACTACCAACCCTGACCTCTGGGTGGAGGCACCCGTTTCAGAACTCAGGCCCCTTAACCTGCTACTAGCCAAGCAGGCAGGGGTAGTAGCCCTTGGGATAGCACCACCTTGGGGTTATAACTAGTGGTGAGGTTTTCTTTTTCACGTCAGTACTGATAACTGAAAGGCGGATATGGAGTGGCTCGTGCTAGTGTACTGGTGAGCGATGAACGCAGATCGTAGTCAGAAGCACAAAAAAAAAAAGAAAAAGCTCAGAATGAGAATTCTGCAAATAATGAATCATGTTATTTACTTCTGTTTACTTAATAATTGTTTACTGACTATTTCTAAGTGATATGGAGCTGGGCTGTGGCCTCGGTAAGGATAAAAAAAAAGCAGCGGCCTATGGATCAAGGATTTGTTGGTTGTTCTGAGTTCAGATTGGCAGAACATATTTTTACCTATGTGTTAGACTGGTCTAATGCATGGGTATCAACCAATCAGAATGCAAGATTTTCTCTTCCCGTTTTATGCTTTGAAAGCTAACCACAGGAGTGTCACAGAAGGAAGATGGCTGTCAGACTGGGCAGCCATCTGTCTGTGCTTTGAAACGCCTAACATTCTGCACAGATTTTCCCTAAATATTTATCCACTTCGCTAATTTTGGAGATAATTTAACATCTAGGAGAATTGTAAGTTAGTTATTTAGTTTGCCTCATCGAATGTTCTGACAATGAAGTGTATTATTTTAACCTTGTAGTTAGAGTGTAAGTATATACAGTAGTTTCATAGTCAGGGTGGGTTAGCGCAGGTAGGGCAAAGCCGTGAGTGTAGATTTTAGGAATTAGCTTTTTAATTTTAAGTTAGAACCCTCTTACTTTAAGTTTGGAAGTCCAGGAGATGCTCGCCATTGTGCTGGTCTGCTGCTTTTCCAGTGCTTACCCAGCACCATTTCACTGTTTTCTCCATTGGCTGGTCAGATGGAAGGAGTATGACTGGGAACTGAGTCCCACTTGGAAAGGGGCCCTGATTTGCTGCCAGGTGTGCTCTGGTTGAGGAGCATTGAAAGACCACTACAGAGAAACTGTGGTGGGGGTAGAATTTGTGCCTGGACTGATCTTGGATTTATCCTGCTGAATTGGGAGTTTTGATCTCGGTGTCAAGCCGAAGGAATATTGGTGGACTGTATGTGTCCTAATCGAGGATGAATATGGAGCATGGATTATTGCTATCCTTTGGTCTGAAAGGTATCATCAAGAGCCTGCTGATATTGTGGGGCCTAGTTGGGCTTGAAGCTCAGGCCCGAAGATGGCAGCGGTCGGTTGGCGAACGGTAGATCCATGAACTGACTGGGGGCCTGGAGATTGCATCAGGTGCCAGGCCTAGAGTTTTGGTGGCTGTCTTAGGACTGTTGTTGACTCTTGGAAGTGATCCCCATATCCTATCCATCAGATTAGATGGGACTGCTGGACAGCTTTGCCTCTGAATCATGCTGGACTCTGACCCCCTTTCCCCCCCGGATCATGGAGTTATCAGTAATTATACAATGGGCAAGAAAATGCTGGTTCCTGATTGACTGGTTGCCATGACTTACAACGTGTAAATCATGCCATCACCCCACAGTATAAGTGCCAGACAATCAGGGTACCAGACTTCAAAGCTACCGGCCACCATATTGTTTTTTTTTCACTAACCGGGAACCCGCGAAAATCAAAATGAAAAATGAAAACTTCCCTTGCATTTATTCCTACATTATATAATAACAAAATGCCATTATATGGTGTGGGTAATGGCAAGATTTACTCATGGGTGGTGTGGTTTCCTCACTTGGCTGCGCCTCGTGAGCAAACCACACCACCCGTGGGTAAATCCTGCCATCATCCACACCATGTCATGGTATATTGCTTAAGTACCTGCATAATGAGCAGTAGTGAGGGGACCACTCACAAACGTTTCTGTTTGGGTTGGATCTCCATCTTACTGTTGTGAGAGAGCTGTTAAAAATCTGAACTGAACTGCACTCTGGCAGTGGTGGAAGCACTGTCAGGGGGCTCCTCTAGTGACTCTCCTCCTTTTAGGAATAGCTACTGAAATTTCTCCTGGAATAGCTTTGCTGAACATGAATAAACAGAGAATTCTCGTTATTTATTTATTTAACAAAATTTATATAACGGTTTAAGTTTTGGACATGGAAAGTTTGTGGGTGGGAATGTGATTAGACAGTGTATGACTGTTTGGTAGTGTACAGTATGTGCAGGTAAACCTGATTGTATTTATTGTATGGATGCTGACTGCGTGATTAGTTAGGATTTTATGGTTAGTATTGTTTAGTGGTGGGGTGTTGGGGGCTTAATGGAGGTGAGGGGGATTGGGTTGGTATGGAGGAGGATGCGCCCTAGGAGAAAACTGAGCCTTGAGAGAGGCCCGACGTGTTTGGTCTCTGTTCCCAGGGTTCCCACCGGACCGCATGGGCAGGCAGCTAGAGGGCCTACAGCCTTTACTGATCCATTCCAGGCAGTATTATGCAATGCCAGGTCAATGAGAAGCAAGATCACAGTTATGTCAGACTTGATTTCTTCAGTCGACCTGGCGTACATCTCAGAGACCTGGTTGGGGGATGATGCAGGTCCAATTTTGGAGGCATCGGTCCCTGTCAGTTTCTCTATGGTACACTGCTCGAGAAGGGATAGCAGGGGCAGGGGTGTAGCCATCTGTTTTAGATTTAGCCTGAATTTCTCTGTACACCCAGTGGGTTCTACCTTGTCATTTGAATAGGTGGCAGTGCATGTGGGTCCAGGCGCAGGTTGTAGAATTCTCCTGGTTTACTGACCTCCAGAGTCGGGCGGAGAATTTCTGTAGGAGGCTGCAGACTTCATCACCAACAGGGTATTGGAGTCACCTGGATTGCTTGTTCTGGGGGACTTCAATGCCTGGGTCAATGATGAATCCTCGCAACTTCATTCTGACCTCCTCCAACTGATGACTTCTCTGGGCCTTGCACAGGCAGTTGCCTCTGTGACCCACCATGACAGCCACACCTTGGACTTGGTATTCTCACTGGGTCTCGAGGTCACTGACCTCGGGGTTGATCAGGTTACTTGGTCCAATCACTGTACAGTGAAATTCTTGTTTGGGGCTTCCCCCAGTGGTCCCTCCCCTGTTGAGATGATCAGCTATTGCCCTTTAAGAGGATTGTCCCCAGAGGGACTGATGGCAGTAGTTGATTTTTCCAGTGTTAGTGCTGTTTGTGCTGCTGGCTTGGGTAAAGTGGTGGCAGCCTATAATAGGGTTGTCTCTGGGGCACTCAATGCCATCACACTGGTCTGTATATGACCCAGGTCCTCTGGCCTGAGACCCCCATGGTATGATGTGGCTGCCAAGGCGATGAGGGTTGGAGGTTGACGCATTGCTGGCATAGGACTTGGTCAGTGGAGAATAGACTGGCTTTGAGGAATCACTATGTTGATTATCAAAGGGCAATCTAATATAAGAAGGCAGAGTTCCTGTCTGGGGAGATTTCTGTAGGGAAGTACAGACCAGCTCAGCTCTTTTGGACTGTGGACAGGCTTCTTCAACCTGTCCGTCTACAGTCAAAAAGAGCTCTTTCAGTAGTACTTTGCGAAGAGTTTGCTCTCTTCTTCTCTGACAGGTTATCCTCTAGTCAGGCCAGGATCTTGCCAGTGGGTCTAGATCAGTCCTACAGGGTGGGGCCTGGGTAGAGTAGGGGTGCTTCTGTTGTCTAGGCAGACGTTTGGCCAGTTGAGGTGGCCAAGGTCTGCAAGGGGATTTCGAAGCTGCAGCCCACTTGTCTTGAACTGGATCCTGGCCCGATGCGTCTCCTAGTGGGTTGCGTCAAGGCTATTGATCAAGTGTTCGCTGGGATAGCCAGGTGTTTGATTTCAGAGGGGGGTTTTCCTGATGCCTTGAAGAAGGTGCTGGTGAAGCCCCTTCTGAAAAAACTATCTCTCGACCCTGACATCCTGGCAAATTATAGACCAATATCCAGCCTCCCATTTCTAGGGAAGGTTGTCGAGAAGATAGTGGCTGTGCAGTTCAAGGAACACCTGGAGACCTTTGACATCTACGAGCCATTCCAGTCTAGGTTTAGGTCAAGGCACAGCACAGAGACAGCACTAGTCCGGGTACATAATGACCTCCTCAGGGCAAGAGATCGAGGGGAGCGGCCAATTCTCATTCTCCTCAATCTGTCATCAGCATTTGATATCATGCACCACATTATGTTGCTGGATTGCCTTAGAGAATATTTTAGATCCACTGGTACTGTCATCAACTGGTTTGGGTCCTTTCTCTCTGGCAGGAGGCAGAGGGTAGTGATGGGGAAATTTCTCCTCCTCCCTGATGCCCCTGACTTGTGGAGTTCCTCAAGGTTCAATCCTGTCGCTGTCATTGTTCATGGTATACATGCTGCCCCTGGGGAGGCTCATCAGACAGTACAGTCTGGGTTTTCACTGTTGTGCAGATAATACCCAGCTGTACATGCCTTTTGTACCAGGGACAAATGGTGCCATTGAAGTGCTGAATAAATGCCTAGCTGAGATCCAGGATTGGATGAACTCTAACTGGCTGAGATTAAACCCAGACAAGACAGAGGTACTGGTGATTAAGCCAGGTCATGGGCAGGATGGGGATGCCTCTGGGACAGCAACAGGTTTGGTCTTGGAGCCGACCCCATTGATGGCATCCTCTAGGGTGAGAAACCTGGGCGTTGTCTTCAATGAAAAGCTGACATTTGAAGCTCAGGTGTTGGCTGTCATCAGAAGTGTTTTTTACCATCTGAGGAACATTGCCCAGATTAAATCCCTAATTCCACTGGAAGACCTGCCATCACTGGTGCATGCCTTTGTAACATCCAGGCTGAACTACTGTAATGCTCTTTACCTTGGGGCCAGTGGAGGAAACCTCCACCGGCTGCAGCTAGAGCAGAATGCAGTGGCCAGGCTGCTGATGCAGCTTTCAAGGTCCTGTCTTGTTACCTTGGTACAGTGGGATCTGCACTAGCCGCCAGTCAGGTGGAGGATTCTCTTCAAGGTGGGCTTGCTCACCTATAAGGCCCTATATGAATCGGGCCCTGGCTACCTGTCAGACCTCCTTACTACTGCTATCCCAGCCCACTCCCTTTGTTGCTCCACTGAGTGTCTCCTGGCAGTTCCAAGGATCAGGCTGAAAACCTCGGGTGATCATTCGGGGTGGCGGGCCCGGTCCTCTGGAACTTAATGCCAAGATGTTTGAGGGAGGCCCCTACGGTGGAGGCATTTAGAAGGGGCCCAAAGACTCACCTTTTTAGCCTAGCCTTTCCTGCAAATGTTTTTTTTCTTCCTATTCTATTTCTTCTCCTCCTTTGGCAGATTTCCTTCCTGGTTGGCCCCCCAAGCCCTGTCATCCAGCTCCCCTGGGTGGTCTTACCTTCTGCTGTCCTAGCTTTGTGGGCTCAGCTCCTGGCCACTGGTGCAGAGCCTTCGAGGTGCCGATAATTCATCCTGCCACCAGGCATTTTACGTTTTTCTCCCCTTCCTTCCCATTGCCCAGGGCACATACGTCACCGTGCAAGTATGGAGGTGCTTGCATGTACGTGGTCCCACAGCACCATCCCTTACATTGGAGTCCTCATCACACTGTTCCTTGGCCTCCACCTGGGGGTGGTCATTTGGCAGGACTTCCAAGTCTCCCTCCCCGGGAGAGGAGAGCTGTCCTCCAAACGCTCGATCCTCTCCTACCCCTGCTGGCCCCTGACGACCCGCTCACACTGCGAACATGGGTTGCCAGCATGGCAGGAGGTAAGGCATTGCTGCCTCAGTCCTCCATGCCACTGGGCCGGATCTGCAAATGTTTTTTAATCCACGAGAACTCTTTTCAACTATTTTTATCTGTTTGTGATTGTTTATATAACCTGAATGTTTTTACAACCCTGTTTAAATTGTTCTACAATACGGCGCCCAGAGCCTCTGGGATTGGGAGCAAAACAAATAAAATATTACTTACTTACTTACTATAAGGTCATTTAATCCTTATCCACTTGTATACCAGTTAAACTTGGTGTATCCCAAGGTTCTATTCTGAGATCACTGCCTTTTTTCCTCTTTATAAATAACCTCCCATGAGATACCAAGCGGTGTTCTACCCCATTCACACTGGTGATCTTGCCCCTGTCCTATGCTCAGATAACACTGGTTCCATCAATGTAGATTTAAACACAGACTTTCATCTCATCCTGTCTTACTTTATCTGAAGCAGTCTTGTTTTAAACTTCAAAAAGACTCAAGCCATGTTGCTTGGCTGTTCTGCAAGAATCAGAACTTACACTGGTAATTTAAATGTTATTTGCCCTGGTGGCTCTTCTCTGGAAGTTGTCTTCTCCTTCAAGTACCTTGGAGTCACCCTAGATCCCTTCCTTGACTTCTCTAGCCACATCCCAGCTACATGTAAGGCTGTCAGTGGTAAACTGGATCTAGGTTATACAACCAAATGCGTTCTCACCCCTGAGCTTACCTCACTATTGCTAGAGGAGTCCTTCTTTAATTATTTTACAATTTTTGGCCAGGAAAGACACACTAAGCTGAAGCTTGTTTCTGGGTGCATCTTGAGAGCAGGATGAAGTTAAGTGACTTGCTCATTGTCACACAATATGTAAGTGGTGGCTGTGGGATTATCAAACCCATTTCTCCAGGCTTGCAGCTCAGTGCTCAAATCCACTACATTATTATGCTGCCTCCAACAGCAGGGAGGGACCGTCTTCTGCTACTACTACTTCTCCCTCTCTTTGTCAGTCCACTGTACCCTCTCCCACTAACTCTTCAAGAGGACACTGAGGAATCACCTGTTGATCTCCTCAGCTTTTACTTGAGCGAGACTGCACCTCCTTTTTCCAACTTGGCCATACTTGTCTTGTGCCACCTTTTACTTATTTTTTTTTTTAATTTGATCTTTATTAGTAAATGATAATACACACAGGTAGACATGCATGTTAGATGACAGAACTGCAGTACAGACAAAATTAATTCTGGAGCGCATGATCAGGACAGATTCAGCATGTATATGATTAGGGTGTGTTTTGCACTCTTCCCTTATCTTAGGAAGTAACTGGTATATCATATTAAATTATAGTTTCTCAGAACATCTTACTTACACTTAGATGATAATAATGGTCCCAAGCATGAATGCCCACCTCCCCCAAAAATAGCCAGATAACTGGTTATATATTTCGTAATTCATGCCCTCTACCCCCAAAACACCCCCTCAAAGTACAAATTCCAGATCCACCTCAGATTGGTAGAGCACCCACCTCTGCCATTTTGTTTGGCAGGGTGGAGGGCGATCTTGCAATGCAGCTATAAGGCTCTCCATTTGGTAGATTCCCCACAATATACTTCTCTAATCTTGTACTATGGGTATTAACTTGGTCATCCATTTCCTGGTAATAGCTTTTTTAGCTGCTAACACATATACTAGTAGGAGAGTCTTTAGCTAGGAGGGGGAGTGGTCCAGATAGATGGACAGCAGCACTATCTCTGCAATAAGTTCTATGGGTTCCCCCAGACAACCTGTCAGTTTGGTTTGAAGATAGCACCAGCATGGCATTAAAAGGGGCAGTATCACAAGATGTGTCCCAGATCCGCCAACCTGCAGCCACAATCTCTCCAACAATAGCCAAAATTATCAGGGATATTTAACCAAGACTGCCGGGGAGCGGAAGTATCTACTCCTGCATTTCCATGCAATCTCTCTCCATAGCCGGGTGCCTCCTTTTACTTCTGATGAGATGATTTCTGACACATTGTTTATTTGTGCCTTCCATGTGTAAGTTGTATTTCTGTTTGCACTGCTGTAAGTTATGTTATTTTTGTACCCTGTACACCAGCATCTGTAACTTTATTTATTTCTTTATTAACCCCCTAAAAACAGGCATTTCTTTGCCTAGTGTGCTTACCCAGTCATCAAAAATTAAATCAATCAATCAAGCAACCAATCAATCAATGTCTGCAATGTATGTAAGGGAAAAAATGCAGGTTAAAAATTTTATATGCCCAGTGTCTGTGTTCTTTTTTGCAGTTAATACTTTTTATTATTTAAAGTAAAAAATACAAGAAAAATTACATGTACATATTTAATCCAAAATACAGAACCTGTCACAAACCTTTGCATTAATAAATGATAAGAAAGTACCTAAGATGTACTGGTGGTACCACACTGAGGGGAAATAATTACTGGGTCCATAAATCAAGTCCATTAGTCCAAAATGCCAATTTTTTGCCACCATAATGACATGACCTGCAGAAGAAATCAAGAAAAACCCATATCCTTGTGGAATTAGCCATTATGGCAAAAACGGTCATGCAAACACAGACCTAATAGAGTTTATCAGTACTTTTACAACACCAGGCTACCACCCCAAATGGCTATATTTTAACCCCCATCAGAAATATATCACATTAAACATTGTTAAACAGTGAGAATACCAACATCATGGGGAACAGTAATACAGAAGATCAGAAATCTGGTCCCACGTCATAATCGTGCTATCTGAAAAAGCGTGGTCAAAAACCACGTCATCTGTGCCATACAAAAAAGTGTGATCAAAAACCCCACCATCATAAATATACAACCTAGCATACTTCCTTTACCTTATTATCGAAATATGTAGTTAGCACCCCATAAGTCCAATGTATGTATTGCAGTAATAAACTAAAGGAAGTGTACTAGGTTATGTAGCAGCACTTTCACTGTTTTTTCTTGTCCAGTTAGCACAGCAGGTTTTTCACCATACTTTTTCAGATCTGTGGTCTTTACGAATACCCAGAAATCCTACTAGTAACTCTGAACAGTAAGGATGAAAACTGCCAGTGAGATGTAAAACAGTTAACTGGAGCCGTTAAATGGAAAATGTAATTCAACATCAGGCGAATAATCCAGAGTTAAACCTCAGGTGAGAGAGAAGGCTACGTGGAACAACAGAGTGCACGCTGCCCCATCCTCCCTTCTTGACCCGATGGGCAAACCCTCAACCACTGGTGTGTAGATCAGCAAATTATAAGACCAGTTTTAGGAGATCAACTACAACTAGCTTAGAAAAAGGTGCATATATGAAACAGTCCCAGATTTATTGATGTCATTTTTATCAGTTTGTTAACTGGGTAGGAGCACTGGACCGAGGGTCCTTTTGCAGGCTCGACCCGGAATACAATGCAATACAAAAATCAACAATACAATACATGTATCATAAGTGCAAATACAGTCATAGACAATCACAGATACTATTGTTAAACAAGTATTGTTTGATGTGTTTATTAAAAATAGAAGTAATTACGAAGGATATGATGATTCAGGTAACCTGTTCCAATAACAAAGAGCAGCAGCTGAAAAAGCATGGAGAACAGCTTTAGATTTGTTAAGTCCGGTATGAAATAGAACTCTATTAGCTGATCTTAGCATTGCTAACACTGTCCTTACTGATACTAAATTATGAATAAGCATATGGAGATGGAAGAAAAATTATTTAAAAATTTGGCAACAAAAAAATATTCAGTTTATAAAAGTGGCAATAACCACCCCAATGGAGAATACACAGAATAGTGATGGGTACAATTTGGGGTGAGTAAAACAAAACAGCATATATCATTGCAAAAAACAGAAAGACTATTACATTCCTTGGCACACAAGTTAATAAAAGACAAGAAACATAATCAGGATGGGGTAAAAGAGAACCACCTGCAATTGCTTTCCTGGTCTCAAGTGAAAAAAAAAAGTTTTTTTTTATATTTGTAAAGAACCCCCAGCCTTTGATTAATGTTACAGCTGCCTTGATAGACAGAGATCTAAGATTAGACAGTTTTCAGGCAAAAGCAAAATCTGTGTACTAAATTGATTAAAGCAACAACAGCCAGTTATGGCTTAAAAATTATGGAAGAAAATAATAGAGCTGCAGCCTAATTCTGTAGGTCTTTAAAAGCTTTAGAAGCGGGATTGATCCCATCATCAATGCCAAAGCAACTCCTAGTGGAACATAAATTAATCACAGGCAAACAATTGATGGCCGAAGAGTTAAATTCCTGTTTTGCCTCTGCTGCATGGCTTTTGACATGTCACTTGCTACCTCTCTCTATCTCCTTACCCAATATGGCACAGCCAGCTCCTGTCAAACAGCACAACACTCCAGCCTTTCTCCTTCCAACAAGTAGAATGACTCCTCCAAAATTTGAGTCAAGGAAAAAGTCCTGGAGCAGATAAGTCAGAGCCCTTTTTTTCTAAGAAGAGGCCATCATGACCTGGCTAGCTTCATAACACACCTCTTTAATATGTCAGTTTAACAAAAAAAGGTACTGGCAAACCATAACACAGCACAGATAATACCACTGCTCAAATTAGGAGACAAAATCTTGTTAAATAGTTACAAACTTAGCTCCATCTTACCCGTGCTTGCTCCTTGAGAAACTGGTTAATGAACTGCTATGTGAACATCTTTCCACTTTTAATATTATTATTCCAGATCAGTCAGGTTTCAGATCCTTGCAAAGTACTTTGACAGCATTGATTAAGGTTACCAATGATTGGTTCAGCACATTAGACAAAAATTCCCTAATTCTGTCTTATTTTTGGATCTTAGTAAGGCTTTCAACACTCTTGATCATTATCTTGTTGTAGAAGCTGACTAATATAGACACTGGTGTTACAGCATCCTCTTGGTTTAAGAGTTATTTTTCAGGTCAACAATAACTTAAGCTGTCAGAGTATTCATCTTCCTGTATTCTAATATGCAAAAGTGTTCCTGAGGGTTCTATATTGGGGCCTTTACTTTTCATGATTCACACAAATGATGTAGGAAATGACATTGAAAAAGCCAAACTATACTGCTACGTGGATTATACTGTGTAGAACATAGACAGGCCCTCCCTTGCTGTTGCTGTAAATGATTTGGAACTTACTTTTAATCAGCTACAATATAATCAGTGTGCCTCAATACTTCTACTATATGCTGCTAAGACATAGCTTATGGTATTAATCCCTAGTAATAAGCAAATGCCTGAGACCACAGCACCAAGTATTACCACCCTACCGGTTGACATGCTTGAGTGTGTAGAATCCTTTAAGTAATAGGCCTACGGCTGGATAGTAGACTGTTGTTTCACAAGGATGTTGACATTCTCTGTCAACAAGTCTGCACCAGACTAGGTTTCTAGCTTAGGAACAAATTCTGTTTCTCAGCAGATGCAAGAAAAAGGTTGGCACAAGCATCCTTTCACCCCTTGCTCGATTAAAGTGACTTAGTCTATGGAAATGCAGGAGTCATACATCTATTAAAATTGGATGTACTATATCATTGGGCACTCCATTTTGTAATGAATCTTCCTTCAATGACACATCACTGTACCCTTTTTTCAACTGTTGGATGGCCGTCATTGATGTCTAGAAGACTGAAGAATTTGTATATTTGGTCCTACACGGTTCTTCTTAATACCTTGCCTCAGTATGTTGTAGATTTCTTTAAAAGATCTTTGGAGCAGTATAATTTATGAAAAAAATAACATAATCATTCTTGATGTACCTAGGTATTCCACCAGATTTAGCAAAATGGCCTTTAGTTATATAGATAAGGTACCAGGGCAGGTGGGTTGCATCTGAGGTTACTCAGGGAGCTGGTAGCAGTACTGGCTAAACCCTTTGTAGGTCTATTCAACAGCTCACTAAGGACAGGAGTAGTTCCAAAGGACTGGAGGGTGGTGGACATAGTTCCACTTCATCAAGAAGGGGGCAAGGAACTACAGACCTGTCAGTCTTACCTCTATTGTAGGGAAGCTGATGGAGTCACTGGTTAAAGATGCCATTATGGACTACTTGGTGAGCAATGGTCTCTAGGATAATAAACAGCATTGATTTGTGGCAGGGAGGTCTTGTAAGGCTAACTTGATAGTTTTCTTTTACTGGGTGACAAGGGAATTGGATAGTGGCGTGCTGTGGATTTGTTATACTTCGATTTCAGCAAGGCTTTTGACTCGATGCCTCACAGACATTTGCTGAAGAAGATGGAGTATCTGGGTGTAGCTAAGGTCATAGTAAACTGGGAAGGTAACTGGCTAAAGGGGAGGCAGCAGAGGGATGTGATTAATGAGGTCTGATCAGAAGAGAGGGAGTGTATGAGCGGGGTACCACAGGGATCTGTTCTATGTCCAGTCTTCTTTAATTTGTTCATCAGAGACATTGGTGAGGGAATCTAGAGCAGATTGTGCCTCTATGCAGTTTACACTAAGCTCTGTGGGAGGGTGGATAATTATGAGAGAATCATGGGGTATACCATCAGGAAAGCGAACCCCCAACAGCGAAATCATCACAGCGACACAACCCGTTTGGCATCCACAGTGTCAAATGAGTTGTCGGAGCACTGTACCAATACAGTGACTCCTGCTGTAAGTTGCTCTCCCCCATAATCAGCAGCTCCCAAAGTTGACAATTTACTAAGTTTGGGGGCAGAGCTCCCCACAGGGGGCAAAGCCCCTTGCAGACAATGTAGAAAGGGTCCTGTGCTTGGGTTGCTGTGGTGGTCTGTCGACAGATTTTCCAGTCAACGTTGTCAATGTCAACAAATTCCTGTTGTTGTGGGGGATGTTGACAACTTTGTTGTCAAACTGGCTTGGTGGACCTGAGTCCTGGAAATGCAGACCAATTTACAAAAGCTAAGGTCTAAGGTTTGGCAGTTGAAATTCAATGCCAAAAAGTACAAGGTAACATGCCCAGGAAACAAGAACCCCAAGACAGGGTACCGGATGGGTGGGGTGAGACTTAACACTATGGCTGAGGAATGGGACCTTGGAGTTATCATCAGTGAGTCCCTCAAACAATCAAGTCAGTGCAAGAAGGCATATATCAAAGCAAATAGAATGTGGGGATGTATTGGGAGGGGTATTGATAACAGAAGGAAAGAGGTAATACTTTC
Source organism: Neoceratodus forsteri (assembly GCA_016271365.2). Classification (NCBI taxonomy): domain Eukaryota; kingdom Metazoa; phylum Chordata; order Ceratodontiformes; family Ceratodontidae; genus Neoceratodus; species Neoceratodus forsteri. The sequence continues at coordinate 429,915,612 of CM057459.1, read as the reverse complement.
CCTATATACAGCCTTAGTGAGGCCACACTTGGAGTACTGCACCCGGGTCTGGAGTCCTCACCACAGGAAGCAAAAGGATAGGCTGGGGATGGTGCAGCACAAAGTAGCAAAAATGATTCAGAGCCAACAGGGGAGGTCCTATAAGGAGCACCTTAGGGCACTGAACATATACTTGTTGGACTCCAGAAGGGAGAGGGGAGATATGATACAGACCTTCAATTTCCTAAAAGGAATTAACAATGTGAACTGTGGGGAACTATTTAGCTTAAATACTAGTTTTCAGTCACGTGGACAAGAGTGGAAACTGACTGGAGGAACATGAGGAAGTATTATATTACAGAAAAGGTGGTGGAACCATGGAGCAGTTTACCAGCCAAAGTGGTGGGTGCTGAAACCAGTGGTGGTTTGAAGCACAGTTGGGACAGAATAAAAGGTATAGTGGTTGCTCACAGATTGTAGAAACTGGGAGGTGAATAGGTGAAAGGATGGGGAGGGCTAGGACCCTGGAGGGACAGTAGGTCTCAGGGCTAAACAGGGAACTTGGGCAGACTGGATGGACTGCTAGTCTTTTTCAGCTGTCATGATCTATGTTGCTAGTTGGCTTGCCCCCAGCCTCTGGAATAAATTACAAAGTATTCTAAAACTTAAAAGAAATACAAAATCACACAGGCCCCCACAATGCAAAAGCATATGGGTTGCATAATCAACAGATTATGTTGGTTCATCTTTAGCAGAATATGGTGCCGAAGTATTCATTTGCAAACGGTGCCAACAGACTATAGACACATGTTTCATCCTGCCAGGACTCATCAGTATACCTCGCCTGTGTCTTCTGTTGGCACCCTTTGCAAACTGTGTGAGAAGCCTTTCGGCACCATGCATTTCTGCTTAAAGTTGAACCAGCATAATATTCTGTGGTGATTTGCATATGCAGCCCATGATGCTTTGCATTGTGGGGGCATGTGTGATTTTGTATTTCTTTGAAACTTGGCTTCCCGGCCAAATGCCATTTGGGGTAACCATTGCCTCAGTACTTGCGCACAGAGGTTCTTTGTATTCTAAAACTTAGCTCACTGATTAGTTTACATTCATTTAAGGAGCATATTGAAAAATCTGTGCTCAAATGTATGTGGCTGTAGATAATTTAGGCTCACTGTATAATGTTTGATTTGATTTATTGCTCTATAAAATTACAATCAAGTTAGGTGAAAAACACAACTGAAGCTCGTTACAATCTAGATAAGCAAAACATACATCAGTTATATAATTAATTATTTATTTTTTTTAGTTTTTGTTGCCCAGGTAAGTGCACTAGACAAATTCTGCCTATTTTCAGGCAGGAGGAAGGGGGATACAGATGAATACCAACTGACTCTGAACCAGATTAAGCTGTTGGTATGCATATAAGATAATTATTACAAAATATTTAAGCTAACACAGAAATATTTAAAAGTCTACCTAGTAACATGATTACATAAGACTCACCCTGCCCTTTGCGGTAAAATGCTGGACCCATTCTGGACTGCACATAGTATATAATGCCTATATAATGTCTCATCTCTAGTGTTGTACCAGTCGTTTTCATATTTTTTGTATACATTTTTGTTTTGTATGTGTACATGTTTCTGTAATAACTTTATACCCTGTTTAGTGCTGTTTAAAAATTCCATTGTTTGTATTTTAACCTGTCTGCCCTAACCAAGACCTCTTTATAAATGAGCTTTCCTTAATGAAGCCTTCTTCCTGGTGAAACAATTGCAATACAGTATAATCTTACTGGATCCCTAGTGTTAGAATCCAGTAGTCAGATACAAATGGTATTTAGAAAATGAGCTAAGAAATATCGGGGCTCTGATTGGCTGATAGCTCTGCCAAGGTGGGCGTCTATCAGACAACAGAGCCCAGGTATTAAAAGTGCCAGTATCAACCAACCTGATGACCAATATCAGTGCGCCCAAGGAATGTTCGGTTTTAAATAGCCGCCATGTTTTCTCTTCTTTAGTGAATGACCCCCCCCCAAAATATGGTCACGATCTGTTAAATGTTCTCATTTTTTACCGTGCCAGAGAAAAACAGTTCTTTTTTTTTTTAAATATCATTATGCTTTCAGTAGCACAGATCATGCTTACCTCTGAGTTCAAACACAGCCAGCTCCAGATCGCCAACTCTTCTATAAAACACTCCCCCCCCCCCGATCATGGGTCCATCTTGTGGTACAACAGAAAAAGCAAAAGCAAAAAACAAACAAAAAAAACTTCTTACTGAAATCGTTGCTGACAACACTTTCGATGTCTTGCTCGCTACGCTGCTTTTTAAACCTCGGTGAACTGAAGTCGGTTAGCTGACGCCGTTCACATTCCATCCCAACTCAAACTGAAAACAGGAACAAAAGCCTTCTTTTAAACAGAAATGTACCTGGGACAGGACACGCAGCGCAAGCTAATTTTCTCCCCCCGCTTTTGTTTTGTTGGAACAATTTGGTAGGGGATCCATAGTCCATCGTTGCGAAGAGTCAGCCTGCCCGCACGCGCACCTCTGACTGCAGCTTCAAAAAAAAAAACAGTCCTCTGAGGTACAGTCACGCTCCTGCTGCCATTCCATCAGGATTGTTGCCTTCCAGCTGCACTTCTCCACTCTGTTGCTTGCCTGTGAATGATGATCCAGTTTATCTTTTTTAAAATAAAGTAAAATGCATTATGTGTATTCCAGCAGTGAAAGTGCTGTTGGTGGTGGGGGGTCTTTTACTATGTATATTGCGGTCCGGTTGCCAGGAAGGATGACGGCAAACAAATTGTGTGTGTGTGTGTGTGTGTGTGTGTGTGTCTGTGGTTTGGAGGAACAACAGAGACACTACGAAAGACAAGCAATTTAATTAATATGTGTGTGTGTGTGTGTGTGTGTGTGTGTGTCAACCATTACAACCATCTCTAATGAAGGCAGAGGAACTATTTTATTACAAAACCACAGTTTTTACATTTTTAAAACAACGTTTGGAAAAAAAAGCATTTTTTTCAAACACCTATAATATAGTGGCCCATTTTCTAAGCGCAATAATACCCTCCAGGGTGGGCGGTATTGTGCTATACCGGACCTTCCAGGGGCTATAAGGCCCTCGCCCTGCGAGTCTGGACCTCATTACAGCCCTAGGCGGTCCGTATAAGCTCACCAGCCCACTATTATTGCTTACATGTTGCTGTCTGGTATCCAAGAAAATCACTGGTGTCTGATAGTTATCCAGGAGTTGAGTGCTCCTTTCCTAGTAACATTTCCTGCTGGTAGCACAAAAGATTCCTTTTTGCTGTGGTATGCATACTGAATGAAAAAGAGAAAAAAAAAGGTTTTAAGACATTTTATTTAACTAACAGAAATGTATTACATGAGCTTTCTGAGCCACATACCTCCCTTCATCAGGCATTGTGATAACTACGTGGAGAAGGATTTTATGCAGAGAACTCACACTTTTAATTAGAATAATAAGTTCAAGCACTTCAGGTGTAAATATACTTTTGCACGAGTGTGACGATTCTGTTAATAAGGACATATCCTAGTAAGAGAGCTACTGTATAAATAATTTGATGTATTTATAGACAAAAAGGGCAGTGTTTAAAACACTAGGTTATAAATCAACTGGGAGATACAGACCCCTTTCCCAGGATGGAATGTGACAGAAGGAGGCCTATAAATTGTTAGATGTATGTATTACAAGAACCTCCCTAACAATAGACGTTTGCAGCAGTATTTGTTAGTCTCTCTGTAGTTTTTTCAACAATAATGTTTCTCCAGCAAAAACATCAATAGACTCATCTTTCCTCTTTTATTTTACTATTCCTGAACTAAGATACAGGATCTTGAAGTTTTCAAAAGTTCCTGCCTCGTGCCATACCTGCTGTGTAAAAATTAAATATATCTTGGTACAGTGTATCAGGAACACATAATAGCGCTATTCCAATGCATCCTAAGTACAAAGCTAGCACTGTTTGTGCATTCAGCAGGAAACCTTAATGGAAGAGACTTTTAAAAAATCGTGGGTGGCAGCTATCCTTAATGACTTGAGTTACTAATTCCAAAATGACCATAAAAGCTACTTTAAAAATAGCTGAGAAAATTAAAACTGTACTGAGGATGAATCACAGGATGTCAGAAATACATTCTTAAAGTCTACATAATTATTTTTCAAACAACATGAAGTCTTGCTATATTATAGACATTAGCAGTTTGATCCAGCTCTAGAACTGCCCCGGAGTGAAATGGTTAAAACCGTTCCAAAATAGAATTTTGGCACGAGAGCAGCTCTATCTGTGTCATTTCAAACCTGAACTGTCAGATTCTTTACTCCGCCTCAGTGAACAGTCGCTCCGGAGATTTCTCCTTCTGCTCGGTTCATTTCTCGGTTTAAAAGTGTTTTCTCGGTTGGATTTAACGAGAATAGTTTTATTTTAACATAAAACTGTTCGGTTCAAGCTCTATCTGTGGTAACCGTAAGTAAATGAAGGTTTTGTCTGTGTGGAACTTGTAAGTTATCGGTTCGGTTTTGAACCGATCAGTGGGTTAAAACTCATTTAAAACTAAAAGTTACTATTTTAGAGTCGGTTCCGGTTCTTATCGGTTCTAAAAAAGCGGATTTATTCGGTTTTCCAATACCGTGACACGGTTGGAACCGATAAGGGTGTCTTGCCTGCTCTGCCGTTAAAGGGCAAGTTTTTGGTTAGGCTGGCATTATGTCTGAGAAACCCAAAAGAAAAAACCGGGCCCACTGTTTTCAACACTGTGATGTTTGTGGGGAAGTTCCTTTGCCAAGGCTGACCCACACACCACATGTGTTTATTGTCTGGGGTTTGACCACCTCCAGTCAGACTGCCAGGTATGAAGAATTTCCCTGCAGCCACCCTGGAAAAAGATTGGGCAGGCTCCAGGGAACGAGAGGCTAAAAGTCCGCTGACCCGGATGGCCAGCCCGGTTCGGTGCCAACCGAACCAGAGGGCGTCCTCTGACCAGAGGCCAGACTTCCTCGGCAAAGAAAAGCTGGTTCTGAGGAACCAATTCCAGTAAAGAAACAAGAAAATCAGCAGGTCTGGAGTCCAAAATTCCTTCTCCAACTGCTGCAGAGATAGCAAAAGCCATACAAATTGTCCAGTCACTGTCTCAGGGTCCATCCGAACCACCACTATCTGGTAAAAGGTCGGTTCATCCGGTCCCAGTGGTTCAGGATTATGATATTGAGGAATATTATGAACCAGAGGAGGGGGAGGAGGAGGATTATGAACAGTATGAAGGTGGCTGAGAAGGTCTGGGTGTGCCCATTGAACCGGACATCTCCCCAGACAGACCTTTAGAATCTCCCCCTATGCTGTCTGAGTCCCCATCTCATTTTATGTTTTATAAAAAAGTTGCTGAAACCCTCCAGCTTCCTTTAGAAGAGGCTGTGGATGAGCAAGAGGAGCCTGATTTTGTAGAAATGATGGATATTCCAGAGTCTAGGAGATTGTCTATTCCTTTACATAAGTCTTTAGAAACAAACAATTAAAATTTTAAAAGCTCCTAATTCTGTGCCTCCTGAAGATAAAAGATGGACAGAAGGTATACATTGTCAGGCCCTGATACAGAATTCCTTTCTCAGCAATGCAGTCATGTTGGAGTAGTTCAGGCTGCTGCCTGTGATAAAGCTAATATTCCTTGGCTTCACATCCTCCTGACAAGGATTCCAGGAAGATTGATGCCATGGCAAAAAAACAGTATATGGCAGCCTCTCTGGGACTCAGGCAAGCAAATTATATGGCTTATGTAGCTAGGTATCAGAAATCTAGATGGGACACTGTTATGCAATTGGCCAAGCAGGCCCATGGCCAGCTGGCTAGTGAACTAGAACAGGTGGCTGCTGATGGCATTGAAGCCTCTAAGGTTCAGTTTCATGCTCCTGTGGATGTTAATGATGTTTCCTCTAGGTCATGGCCACATCTGTAGCTTTGTAGGTTGGCCTGGCTCAGGTGTGCTAGTTTGTCACAGGATACCCAGACTAAGGCTATGGATTTTCCTGTAGGGAAATTCTCTGTTTGGAGAGCAGACAGAGAACTACATGAAGAAGATGGATGAATATAGGACTACTTACAAGAGTGCCCAGGCTAAGGAGGCGGCAAGCCACTCCTCAAAGGCATGCCCCCAGGGGTAGGGGTAGGCCTTTCACAGGCCTTTCTACCAGACTCAGGCCTCCTCTGCCTATGCTCAGAGGGGCTTCTTCAGAGGCAGGGGCAGACGAGGGTGGGCAGACCTGCTCCCACCCCCAGCCTAAAGCTCCGCAGAAACAGGCACCCTGATGGGGTGCCCAGGGCCGTCTCCTGTACCAGTGGGGGCAGGCTGGCTTACTTCAGTCAGAATTGGGCTTCTTTAACCTCAGACAAGTGGGTTCTGGAAGTAGTAAGCCAGGGTCTGGTTCTCAGCTTCAAAAAGTTTCCCAAGTTGAGAAGCAGACTTTTTCTACCTGCAAGTGCTTCAGAGACCCTCGCTCTAGAAACAGAGGTCTCATCCCTGTTAGCTCTCAGAGCAGTAGAAAGGGTTCCTCCCCTGCATCAGGGCAGGGGTCTGTATTCCAGATACTTCCTTACCCCAAAAAAGACAGGAGAGTGGCGGCCCATTTTAGATCTCAGATATCTGAACAAGCATCTTTTGAAACCAAAGTTCAAAATGGTAACTCTGGCAATGATTTTACCTTTCCTAAGGCCAGGGGACTGGCTAGCCTCCCTGGACCTCAAGGATGCCTATTTCCATGTCCTAATCAGAAGATCCCATCGAAAGTACCTCAGATTCGAACTGCCCTCAGGTCATTACCAGTTCAGAGCAATGCCCTTCGGCCTTACCTCTGCTCCAAGGGTATTCACAAAGTGTCTAGCAGTGGCAGTGGCCCACTTAAGGAGGCAGAGGATTGCTGTTTTTCCCTATCTAGACAACTGGCTCATTGTAGGCCAGTCCCCAGAACAGGTAAAATCTCACCTGCAGGTCACCCAGCAGCTTCTCACCTCCCTGAGTTTTCTGCTAAACCTACCAAAGTCGGTTCTGGAACCAGTCCAGGTACTCACCTTTATAGGGGCAGAATTGGACACAAAGCTAGCCAGAGCCTTTCTTCCCCCAGAAAGGGTAAGGAATTTAGTGGCTCTGGCCTCTTCCTTTCTCTGCAGGTCTCTCGACCAGCAAGACACTTTCTGCAGCTCCTGGGGCACATGGCTGCATCCACAGCTGTTGTGCAGGAGCCAGATTTCAGATGAGAGACATTCAGTTTCACTGAGAACCTTTTGGTCTCAGAGAAGAGACCCCTTTCCAAGTTGGTCCCAGTGACTGAACCTTGATGTAGCTCTCCAGTGGTGGCAGGATCAGAGCAATTTAAGAAGCGGGGTCCCTTCATTTCCCCTTCTCATGACTTGACTCTCACTACAGATGCTTCCCTTCTGGGTTGGGAGGCCCACATGGGCGACCTTTCCACTCAGGAGTTTGGTCCCCCAGGAATCTCTGCTCCACATCAATTTGCTGGAACTCAGAGCTGTCTTTTTAGCTCTTCAAGCTTTCTGCATCTGTCCATGACAAGGTGATACAAGTCAGAACAGACAACACCACAACAATGTGGTACATCAACAAACAGGGGCACTCGGTCTTGGCCTTTTGCACCGAGGCAATGAAGTTGTGGTCTCTGGCCTATTCCTGAACACTTCCCTCATAGCATTTCATCTTCCAGGAAGGACAATGTCCTAGCGGATGCCCTCAGCAGGATTTCCCAGGGCCATCACGAATGGTCCCTGGATCCTCAAGTGCTGGGGATAGTTTTGCCAGGTGGGCATCCCTCAGATAGATCTTTTGCAGCCCCAGACAATCACAAACTTCCTCTGTTCTGTTGCAGGCCTCCAGTGCTGGGCTCCAGTTCCCTGGATGCCCTTCTTCTGGATTGGGAGGGAAGTTCCTCTATGCTTTCCCCTTTCCTCTCCTATTCAAAGTACTAGTCAAAATCAGATCTCAGCCTTGCAGGGTGATTCTGATTGCCCTGGATGGGCCAGGCAGCCCTGGTACCCACTCCTTCTGTCTCTGACAGTCCATCTTCCCCTTGCCTCCCAGGAATCACAATCTGTTGACTCGTGCCCAGGGAAGGGTTTGGTATCCGGACCTCAAATCCCTCAACCTCAAGGCCTGGCTCTTGAGGAGTTAGAGTTGCTGATTTACACCTCTCTCAGGGTGTTCTTGAGATCCTAAAGGCTTCCAGAAAGCCTTCCACTAGGGCTACTTATAGTTCTAAATGGAAAAGGTTTTCCATTTGGTGTGCTGGGAAAAATATTTCCCCAGAATCTGCTGAATTGCCCATTTTGTTAGATTACATGGTACATCTTAATTCCTTGGTCTCAGACCAGCTACCCTGAGAGTTCATTTGGCAGCTGTGTCTGCTTTTGTGTCAACGGAAAGTCATCCCTCTTTCCTCTCATCCTGTGTTTTCCAAGTTTTTAAGGGATTACTCCATACTAATCCTCCCTTTCGGGAACCGGCCCTGCTTGGGACCTTAATGTTTGCATTGCCCAGTTAATGCAACCCCTTTTGAACCTCTGTCTTCTGCAGAGCTTAAGTACCTAACTTGGAAAACTGTTTTCTAGTAGCTATCACTTCTGCCAGACGCATAAGTGAATTGCAAGCCTTGTCAGTGGAGACTGACTTTATTTCTTTCCACAGGGATAAGGTAGTCCTTAGGACTAATAGGAAGTTTTGCCTAAGGTGGTTTCAGATTTCCATCTTAATCAGCCTATCTCCTTCCAGTATTTTCACTGATCACTCCTCTTCAGGTGAGAGGAGATTGCACAGCCTGGATGTTAAGAGAGCTCTTAGTTATTTTATAGGCGTGCCAAAGGTCTGCAGGTTCAATCCTCCAACTTTCCTTACCTATGGTAGAAGTTGGGAAAGGCAACCTGCCACTAAGAGATCAATAGCCAGGTGGATTGTCTCTTTATCCAATTTTGTTATCAGAAAGTGAGCAGAGCCCCAGTTTGAGGGCTCATTCTACAAAGGGTACAGCTGCGTCTCTAGCTGCTGCCAGAGATATCCCTTTATTAGAGATTTGTCAGGCTGCTACTTGGAAAGCAGGTACACACTTTTGACCAAGCATTACTCCTGGATGTCCAGGCCAGGAGAGATGCTCGGTTTGGCACAGCTGTTCTTCAGAGCCTATTCCTAAGTAGGTTCTGCCCCCTCCATGGAGGTACTGCTGTGTATTCTGCTATATGTCTATAATATAGCAAGACTTCATGTTGTTTGAAGAAAAAATTACTCACCTTAGTAATGTTGTTTCTTCTAATGGAGTCTTGCTATAATATAGACTTCCCCAACCTGCCACTCTTCAGAACCTCTACTTGGTGGGGTGCGGCAACTTAGTGTGGGCACTACTTATGTCCTGTTAGCATTTTGTCCCCTTTGGGACTTTGAGATGTGTATGTGTGCTGTGTGTGTGTTTTATTATACTTATGTTCCATTTTCATATTATTAGAATGGTGTTAGTATTTCTGGTCCCCGACTTGAGTCTTGGGTGTTGGGACCATCAATGGTTGTTATTATTTAGGAGCCATTTGGCTAGTGTAGGTTACAGCTTCCACACAGACCTTAGTGAGTTTGGCTCGTGAAGATCTGACAGTTCAAGTTTGAAATGACACAGATAGAGCTGCTCTCGTGCAAAATTCTATTTTGGAATGGTTTTAACCATTTCACTCTGGGGCAGTTCTAGAGCTGGATCAAACTGCTAATGTCTATAATATAGCAAGACTCCATTAGAAGAAACAACATTACTAAGGTGAGTAATTTTTCCTTTTTTGCTGACTAACACATACTGCTACTTCAAGTAACCTATCCAGAAGCAAATGATTTGATACCTTTTAATGGACCAACATAGATGTAACAGGAACAAAGTGCTTTAGCTTTTGGATAACCAGTCATTTAGGCTTCTGCGAAGGACTGGTTGGTCCAAGCTAAAGCACTTTTGTTCTTGTTGTTACATCTATGTTGGTCCATTAAAGGTATCAAATCATTTGCTTCTGGATCTGTTTCTTGTAACCCCTGCAAATGGGGGTTCATAAAGACTTCAGGAGCTTGCTTGAATGCTCCAAGCCTGAATGGTGTTTGGCATTTAAGCCATTTATCAGTAGTGTTTTAGAGCCTCTTTAGAGGCTGTCTGCTTGCAGACATAATTAGTTTGTATGGGGGACTGTGTGCTTCTCTAGTACCACTCGAGCTGCTGCCAATTCACTTAATTTTTGCAGTCACTAGGAGTGCAAAGGGAACCTATCTGAAAGATGTAACTGTTTGCCAGAAATTATTTAGAGTAATAATGAAATTACAGTTTGTCTAACCTGCTTTCTTTGCAGTCAGAACTGTGTCTGCTAGTTCCCATTCTAGTTTTGAACTGCTGAACTGGACCAATCAGTGTGGGTAAGCTAGCTCTAAAATGGTGCCTTGGACGAATCAGAACTTGGACTCATAATCTGAGCCAGCCACAAGAGGATTGTATGGGCAGTGACTCTGGGAGATGTAGTTTAGACTTCAGTGCCTTTTTGGACCAACAGCAGCAGTCTATTGTGGTGACAGCCAATCCAGTCAAGAACTGGGAGGAACTCAAAGGAAGTGCCGGTTTTGTCGGTTGGAGTTCAGTTGAGTTTTGGCAGTGAAGAAGGAAGGAGCCCTGTGCTTTTCAGTGTGCAGTTTTAGTCAAAAACGTGTGTAAGGCCCAGAGTTCCGGTCTGCAGCTTGTGTAACAGCTTGTTAGACTGAATCTGTCCTGTGAAAAGAATCAAAGGATCTCTGAAGAGTAGAAACCAGGCTCACCCTGTAGAAGACTGGAGGAATTGCTGAAAATTGCATTCGGTCTGTCAGGAACTGAATCTGCTGTGTGTTCTCCCGGGTATTGTGCAGTAATTGCGATCGGGATACAGATGCAGCCTGCCTGGTATAGTGCTTTCTTTTATATGGATGTGTGAAGAGGTTTGTGTACCTCAAGTGAGCCCTGCTGACATTGAAGGACCCTATCTTTATTTGGAGGTCGTGAGTACTAATTCAGGGTCGCTCCCTGTTGAATTGCCACATTAAATCCAAATGAATTACTGTACTGCTGACTGTTTAATTCTCCTTTCTCTGTGTGAAAGGGCCCCTACCAGCTGCCACGGTTTGGACTAGCCACTAGGGCTTGGGTACCCAGGACAGTAACTGATAAGGGATAGGCCTGTGCACAGAGCCATAAATAGATTATTAGAGTGATAAGCTAATTAACCTGATTTCCCCTGTCCTTGTTATATCTCCCTAAATAAATCAGAACTGCTTGTTTCAGCAAAGTTATACTGCCTGAGGTATTTGTCTATGTTAAAGTACTGTACTGTGATTGTTGCACTGTATCTCATTTCACAGGAGGTCCCAGTGCGGAACCAGACCTGGGGGTAAGTGTATACTGTGAAGGTAATTCTGATATATTGTGTGGGCCACTAGTGGGAAGAAAGGGTTGCAGTGTCCCAGAGGGCTGTGACCAAGTTAGTTTAACTATTGCAAACCCTGACCTCTGGGTGGAGGCACCCGCCATTGGATCCAGGCCCCTCAACCTGTTAGTGGCAAATCAGGCAGGGGTAGTAGCCCCTGGGATAGTGCCATCTAGGGGTTACACTTGCAAGGACCAATACAGCAACTACTAAATCTAGATTTCAAGTAACCTAGAAATTCAGAATATTTTAACCCTAGAAAAAAATACAAGTGCAGATTGTAGTGGGTAACAAACCCCACATCTCTGTGCTGTCCATATTCGTGGTTTTTGAACAGTATTATGACTTTGATTTCCCAGTCTCCTTTCTTGAATTCCTTTAAATTTGTCCTTTAGTACTATGATTGTCAAGTCCTGCAGCATACAGTATGTGGTTTCTGAGAGAAATGCCCTCCCTCTTGTGCCTGCATGCCTGCGTATTGTATTGTAAATCTATGTAAGTTCATTTGGGCTGTTAGGGTCTGGCTGATTTCATCTGCATACCAGAGCTCTATTTTCAAAGCCTCGTGAATGCCACAAGTCCCTGGTGCACCGATCATTTGGCACACGGGGCTTGTGACATTCTTCTGTCCAGCGATCAGGATTAGTAACCCCGAGTGGCAAATGCCGTGAGTTAGACCAGCTTTTCCCAGTTCTAACTTGCACCATTTGGGGGACCCTTTTTTATGAGGCTTGTGCCAACTTTTTGGTGCAAGCTGCCATAAATTGAGGAAACTGTTGCAACTGTGCCCGATGTTCTAAAATCAGGTGCAGTTGCATCAAAGGAATTTGGCACAGCTACGCAAAAAAATAGGGTTAATGCAGGGCTTGATACAAGTCCTGCATCCCCCTTTGAAAATTGAGCCCCAAGAGTTTGTGCACTTTTTACATCTGATCAAATATATCAGATTCCTATGCACACCCTAGAAGTCATATCTTTTCTCAGTATGTGGGGAACATACACTGTTGCATTCATGAACATGCGTACAATCTTTGCATCTTGGACTATAGCATCTTCTTGAACCTGGTACCTCAGTGTTAGTTTTATAAATCCTGCTACTGATGAGTTTCTGCTGTAGGCTTGGAGGTACTCTGAATGTCAGCACTGGTGGTTCAGGGAAGACGTCAGATAGATTGTCATTGTCCAGATTTCCCTATTTCTCCTGTGTTGTAAGATGCCATTTTCCCAATTTTGAGTCTCTTCTAGGAGTATTTTGCTCACTTCAGGCTGCTCATGCTCACACTTTTACTTATAAAGTCACTGTCCTTCCATCTCCTCCTAACCAGAACCATGATGCTTGGCTTATTAGCCCTGGAACCTACTCCCTCAGACTAGGCTGGGCTGATGGTTTGCCCAGGATACATGCCTATCAGGTGTGCCAGTGACAGGGGAGAGGTTTCTGGTCCAGTTGTATGCCTTGTCTGATAAGGGGGCCCATGTTGTGCAGTTGCCCACAACCTCTAGGCCACCCCACAGCCCTCAGGAGGCACTTGAGCAGAGGGCTCAGCATCCCTCTCCTCTCAGAGCTGAACAGAACTGCCTCTGCGGTGCTCTCATAGGTTTGTCAGCTGGAGTTAGGCAGGCATAAACCCGGATTGCCATATGGGAGAGCAACATACCCCACTGGGGCCACCTGGCTTTAATATAGGGCTCCCAATCCCCAGCATTTAAAAATTATTCTCAGCTGTTTTTAAACACCACTGTCTCATAAGGGCAGGGAGCAGTGTCTGTTTCATGCTAGTTCATATTGGTCACAAGAACAGTGACATTAAACAATGAGTGATCAGAAACAAATGAGAATACTGATGAAAACCTGGGGCTAGTCATACTAAAAGGAGTGCTTTTTTTATTATTTTAAATGTAAATAAAACTGGTAAAGCAGAGTCAAAACAGGTGGGGGAGTGCATCTTACTAGACAGGAGAAAAAGAACAATCTAAAACAGAATAAAAAGGTACAGGTCTAGGTCAACATTGTCAAACTAACATGCTCTGCTGCTGTATATGTCAGAAGTGATAGAACACATGCTGGAATGTGTAATGGGTATATCAAATATATTGAATGCCGGAAGAACTGAAAAAGTGCACAGCAACAGGTCAATCCATTGCATGGGGGGGGGGGAATCTAGTGTGCATTCTGAGTAAAGCAGCTTGCAAGGATGTGTAATGCCTCTGAAAGTGGGTCATTGGAATTTACCACTAGATGGTTGCCCCAGGTGGCTCATGGGGAGGAGAGCCATGTAAGTAGACCCCCTCCTTATGCTTTCCAAAAAGGCATGGTGAGATACAAGTATGCATGTACATGTCACAATGGCTACCATAAATTATGATTGCTCTGGCAACTGTCCCCTCCTCTCAATTTGTGCTGACATATCATGCTTTTCTTCTAGGTTGGTCACCCAGAGGTTCCAGTAAGGAGGAGGAGGTCGTCCTCAGGGTGGCAAGACTGGTTGAGGAGGATTGCACCAGGGACTAAATGGAGAGAGGGAGAGGTAAGGAGGAGCCACACGGAGAGTGGATCTTTGGGGTGAAAGCGAGGAATAAAGATGTCAGGAAGAGGAATAAAACCAAATATGTAAAATATGAGTGGGGCACTACGAACATTCATATGCTGCTGGCCCTGCTAATGCAGAGGTTTATTTTTTTAAACTTCAGTATGGGTAGCAATGTAAGGTTTGAATGAGGCTCAAATGCATAAATACCGTACATACATACTGTAGATACAAAGATGGCATTGGACAGATAAAGACAAAACTCCATCCAGTCTGCCCTGTTATTGCTACCTAGGATTACTCAATCACTTTGGAGCTCCTGGAGCACCTAACCTCCCATCTGTTTCTAACGACCCCCTTGGAGTTGTAGGTATTTAAACCCCAAGGTATGGCTTTCATTACTCATGTCACTGGGTGATCTATTTCAGTTGTCCATAACTCTTTCGATAAAGAAATATTTTCTTCTAGCACAGAGAGTGTATTTATGAAGTCACGCAAATAGCAACATTTCAGCCCTGAGGTGTTGCCCCAGAAACAGAACATTAGAATGTTAAAATACAAACTCTACAGTGTGGTAACGCTCACCCTGAAATTCTTATTTGTTCCCTGCATTTCTGTCTCCAGTGTGGGTACATAGCTTTCTGCTTTTGACGATACTACTCCTTTTGTGTCTTAAAATACAGACTCTACAGTGTGGTCAAGCTCACCCTGGAATTCTCATTTTTACCTCCATTTCTGTTTCCAGTGTAGCTACAAAACTTTCTGCTTTTGGTGATACTACTCTGACATGGTTTGTGTTTGTCCCTTGGATCAACATGTGATGGGGAGAGCCTGTGAAGTTCCCATCATGTCATTCAGTTCAGTTTTATTTTAAAATGATAGAGGGGCATTTTGCAACAGTACAGCTGAAGTTAATACAGGATATGGCAAACAAATAAATATGCAAAGAACAAGTTATTAACACGACAACATACAAATTTCATAGCAGAATATTCACATATAGTGTAAGAATCATAACGTAGAATTAAATACATTACAAAATGTACATAAATGCCACTAAACTTATAGTTCTGTATCATGGAAACATAGAAACATAGAAAGCTGCCAGCAGATAAGGACCGATAAGCCCATCTAGTCTTCCCATTTTCCCGACCTACTAGAAAAAGCCACAGAACCAACTTTATCTCTGGCTTTACCTGCACCTTTGAATTGCTAGGGTTTCCCTATGTCTATCCCATGCCGTTTTGAATTCCCTTACTGATTTTGCCCCCACCTCCTCTGTGTGGGAGGCTGTTCCATGCCTCCACCACCCTTTTATGTTGCCCCTTGGTTTACCACCCTCCAGTCTCATCTCATGCCCTCTTATTCTACAGCATCTTCTTTTCTGAAAGATGCTGCCCTCCTGTACTTTATTTATTCCTTTTAGGTACTTGAAGGTCTCTATCATGTCTCCCCTCTCCGTCTTCTCCTCGAGGGTATACATACTGAGTTCCTCCAGTCTCTCCTCGTATGACCTTTGGTGCAGGCCCTGCACCATTTTTGTTTCCCTTCTTTGAACTGCCTCTGCCCTGTCTTTGTTCTTTTGGAGATGCGGCTCCAGAACTGGACATAGTACTCCAAGTGAGGTCTCACTAATGTTTTCTACAGTGGCATCACCACCTTTTTCCTTCTGCCGGTAATACCTCTTCCTAGCCACCCCAGCATCCCACTGGCTCTCCCCACAGCCTTGGCACATTGTTTGGCCACCTTTAGGTTATCAGATATGATCACTTCCAGATCTCTTTCCTGTTTGGTGGCTGCTAATAACCCCCATCATGTAATCCTCTCCTGGGTTCCTGTACACCATGAGCATTATTTTGCATTTCTTCACAGTGAATCTTAGCTGCCACACTCTGGACCATTCCTCCAGTTTAGTTAGGTCCTTCCTCATTTTTTCTATGACTCCCGGAGTGTCTACCCTATTGCAGATCTTAGTGTCATCTGTGAAGAGGCATACCTTCCCCACCAGCCCCTCCGCAATGTCACTAATGATGATATTAAACAGTACTGGCCCAAGAACTGATCCCTGTGGCACTCCACTGGTCACCCTCCCTTCCTTGGATTTAGCTCTTTTTCCCCACCACCCCTCTGTGTTATAGCCCTCAACCAATCATTATACATATTTTGAAAGATCAATTTGGCAAGATTAATATGCGATAAACACCCCCAATATAATATCAAATAAAAGGATAATTACATAGGGGCTATACCAAAGTCCTAAATAGTTTCAGGCTACAGGGACTTCTTATATGATATCAACATTCCTTGTGGTGCACTGTACAAAACTTTTTCCAAACAACTCAGTTCTCTCCACTCTACAGAACCATATAGATTTCCTTCTCAAGGAGAAGGTGACATCTGTCCTGGGTGGTAACAGGTTATATAACTTATGTGCAAGATCTGTTATTTTTTTCTGAAATAAATCCCTGCACAAAAATATCCTCATGTCTGCCAGTGTTTCAGCTCCTTTTTCTTCCATCACATCTTGGATGGAACATTTGTACCCATACAGATTTGTCTGTTTGCCCTTTGTGTACTTTTTTAGGTAATCACTCTCCTTCTGCAGTAAGGAAAAATGCCATACTCTAGTGGGCATGTGTATTCCAGAATGGATCTGACAATCGCTTTGTAGATTAATCATGAATCAGAATTAGTGATCTCTGCTCTTTTTAACATTGTTATTTAGTATAACCTCTTATTCACCCTTGTTACCAGGCCATTTATATGTAAGGCCCATTTAAAATCTCTTGAGATCTTTATGCTTAAAGAAGCTAGCACTTGATCTTCTTCAAGACATCTCCCTCCACAGAGCTGCACATATTGAACTGTAAGCAATTGGTGTCAGAGCTACTTTTAAACTTTTGCTTAGCTGGGGCCGCCCATGAAATATACATTGTGGGACCTTATATAACATGAACAGACCCATAATTCCTCAGTTTCTTTTCTCCTGCCGTTGATCACTCTCACTGGACAAAAGAGATGCCTTTATCATTTTGATTGCTGAAGGGTTTCCAACTTTTTTATTTTATTACTAACAAGAACATTTGCTGTTGTCACCAGTGCTATTGAAGAAGTCTTCACTTTTTCACCTCTGCTGGTGGGGAGTGAAGGTACAGTATTCCATGATGATGCTCCAAAATTGTGTTTTCTCTGCCTGGGCCTTTCACATGGTGTGAAATGCTGTCTCATCTGCTTAAGTGTCAGCCAGGTTACACAGAAATGCCAATGAAAGTCATTAGAGAACTTTCCGCAAACAATGAAAAATTTCAAAAATGTAGCTTCCACATCTATGACAAGGTCCCCTCAATGTTCTGTGGAAGGAGCTCAGCCAGAGCCCCATTACTCTCCATGCCATTGACTGACACTCTCACCTTGCTGGGAGCAGTGTCATTCATCGAAGATCTTGAGAAAGTCCTCTTCGATCAAGTGGCACCACCATACTTCTCCCTCCAGAGCCTAGTCTCTGTTGAAGATGCATGTTGTAAGTCTGAGGCTGTGTTACTGGTCTCCCTGTTGGCCTGGCTACTGGTGAGACACCAAGGTAGGATGCAAGCTCAAGTTTGGGTCCTGCGGTGACCAAACAGTTTACTACAGGCATATTATTGATGAGCATTACCTCGCCAATGTTGCCATCGTCTATGACAGCCAGCATCATCAATTCTAATGCTGCAGGTTTGACTTAATTCTTTGAGTTGATCCACAGACTATCATCCACCTTGATTTCAATTATTTTGTCACAGATGCATCCCTTGTCATCACTCCCATCCATGCCGTTTGAGCCTAGTGAACCTCAGTCAATTATCAATCAATCAACTTTCATTTATACAGTACCCATCCCAAAATGGTTCAAGGCAGCTTACGTGAAAACATCCATCATATAAACAAACACAAACATTTAAAACAACAACCAACAATGTTTTAGACAGTCTGCTTATAAAGGATCTTAAACTTTAACATTCAGAACATAGGAACAATACTATTTGTGAAAGTCAGAGCCCCTTGTTACCTGTGTGATGAAGAAGTAGTATCTTTAGGCCACTTTTGAATAGCTCCACCAAGATGGCTCCTCATAAATCCCCAGGCAGAGTGTTCCCAAACCATGGTGCCACCACCATAAGAGATCTACTGCCAGAACAACATAGATGTGCCCTGAGGAAAACCAGACAAACAGTCTTGGTAGAGTGAAGGTGCTATGGGGGAATCATACCTGACCAGGAGTTGACTTAGTTAGGCTGGACTCAAACTATGCAGAGCTTTGTAAGTCAACAGACTCAACTTCAAGGCAATGTACCATTGGACTGGCATCCAGTGCAGCTCATGGAGCACTGACAAAACATTGTCTGACCAGGGTACCAGGATACTAACCTGACCATCATCTTCTGCATCAGCTGCAGGGAGAGCAAAAAACCTCCAAATAGCCAAAGGTATAGGGTATTACAGTAATCCAGCCTAGGCATAACAAAATCATACACTAGAGTTTACAGAGCCTCATCCTTGCAATGGGCATAATTTGGGAAATGTAATTCAGATGAAAACCATTTTGAAGCACTGCTGACACCTGGGGTTCTAATGTCAGCCATTGGTCCACGATAAATCCCAGATCTCTCACCCTATCTACTGACCCAAGTGCAGCACCAAGATGAATAGTCATTAGCTCTCTATTCATCATTGCTGATCTGTGGGGATCTCTTGTCCCTTTTCCTCCTCCGCAATCTCTGTACACCATAATATGGCTCTTAGATTCCTCTGCAGCCTCCTCAACCTGATGAGGAGGAAGATGAATAAAATCCAGACCTGCCAGATGATGAGGAAGGGGAGAAAGATAAGCACACATTTATTATTAGTTTGACTCTAGTTACATTGGCAGTGAAAACACTATGGTCTACTGTATATCCCCAGGTTTTCTTCTGAGGATGTGTCATTCCAAAATTGTCTCATTCTGATGTGGTGCTCACCAACTCAGAAATGGTAGGTGGAGTGTGGGTGCAGGAACCATAGGGTCCAGTGACCATAACACCATATAGTTTGAACTGACCTTGGTACCAGTAAACCCCTGTCAAAGGTTGAAGTTCTGGACTTCAGAAGAGCAGACTTTAACCAGATGAGGAATTAGTCCCAGATAGGTTGGTTGGGGTGGGAAGAATCAGGGGTGTGGTGGAAAAGTGGAGAGAAATTAAAGGGATTTCACCCCCCACAAAAAAAAAACTTAAAGGGGCCATTTTTCAGGCAACAAAGGCTTGCTTGAGGACAGTCACCCAGATAAACAGTTACAAGTCACCAATCTGGTTCTCTAACCAGGTCAGGGAAGTGATAAGGGCCAAGAGAAATGCCTTCATCAGATACAAGGAGAAGCAGGTGGATACAAAATGGAATGAGTACCAAATAAAATCAAGGAAGTCCAAGAAGGCAGTCTGGGATGCAAAAGCAGACACAGATCTGCATATTGTGAAGGGGGTCAAGGGTGGGGAAAACACTTTTTCAGATATATTAGGAAAAAAGGAAGATAGCTGGTGGAAATGATAGTCTGACAAAGAGAGGCAGGGTAATAGAGGAGGACGTGTAGAAGGCTGCTGTTCTTGACAACTACTTGTGCTCAGTTTTCACAGTGGAGGATAGCAGGCCACTGCTGGAAGAGGATCCCAGAAATAAGGCAAAAGTATTTACAAGTGAAAGGATCAGAAAGGGGCTTGCTGCCATGAAAACAGATAAGGCCCCAGGGCCAGATGGGGCACATCTGATGATGCTCAGGGAACTGGCAACAGAAATGGCTGAACCCCTGGCAGGGCCATTCAATAGGTCAGTTCAGTTAGGGGTGGTTCTGACTGAAAGACTAGACAGTAGCACATGTAGTTCTGCTCCATAAGAGTGGGGACAAGGAGCAACTAGGTAACTAGAAGCCATTCACTCTATCCTCTGTTGTGGGTGGCCGTAGAGAAGACAGTGAACTACCCAGATAGTAATGGACTCCAGGATTGTAAACAGCATTGGTTCATAACAGGGGGGGTCTTATCAGACCAACCTGACAGTATTCCTTGACTGGGTAACTAGGGCAGTAGATAAGGAACAAGCAGTAGATTTACTATACTTCAATTTCAGCAAGGCATTTGACTCAGTGCTACTCAGAAGGTTCCAGAAGAAGCTAAAGGATCTAGGCGCAGTGAAAACCATAGGCAGGAGAGGGTGGGTGAGAGACAGGAGAGGATAGTGGTAAACAGAGTTCTATCCAGGGTGAGAGGTCACAAGTGGGTGCCACAGGTTTTAGTCTTGGGTCCAGTCTTTTTCAATATGTTTACCAGTGACATAGGAGAAGGAATTTAGGGCAAGATGTGTCTCTTCACAGATGACACTTAATCTCTGGGATTGGGTAGACAGTGAGGAAGTGGCAAGGGAGTTGCAGAGAGACCTGCAAAGGTCTGAGAGGTATCCTAAGGTTTGGCAGTTGAAGCTCAAAGCAGAAACATGCAAGGTGATGCACACTGGGAGCAAGAACTCCAGGAGGAAATACTGGATGGGTGTGGTCAAGCTGGGCACTACTACCAAGGAAAGGGACCTAGGAGTCATCATAAGTGACTCCCTTAAACAGTATAGCCAATATAGCAAGGCCTACAGCAAGGCAACTAGGATGTTGGGGTATATTGGGAGGAGATCTGATAGTAGGAGGAAGGAGGTATTACTACCTCTCTATAGATCACTGGCAAAGTGACAGCTAAAGTACTGTACCCAGTTCTGGAGCCCTCACTTGAAGAAAAGCAGGGACTGTCTAGAGATGGAGCAGTGTAGAGTAAGAAAAATGTCTCACCTGAATAATGGCACCTCACCAGTGCAGCACCCCCATTGTACTGCACTATAGTGTCAGTTGTGGGTATTACTCCAAGTACCTGGTGCAGGGAGACAGTCCACAATCTACCTATTTTCCAGCCCCAGAGGCAAGCATGCAACCTTCTGAGCCATTGATATAATAAATCTTTTTGCACTGTGCGTGATACATTGTTACAGCTGTCTAATCCTTTGAAATCTGCTGTCATATACCACCCATCTGGACCAACACCAGCACCCCTCTTACACTGGCTATCACAGATCTCCACCTTAGTTTGAGCTGTACTGTGTCCTGCACCCACAGTAGCCCCTCTGTAAAGCTGAAATGCCTGAGACCTGGACCCTTTATCCCAATAACCAGCCCACCTCGAACAAATTTGATGTTCTTTTACAACATATAATATAACATAGACAAGCTGTCATACAATAAGTCTCTGAGGAAGGACTTGGTTGGTCCGAAAGCTTAGACATTGTTTTCTTTTTGTACCATCTATGTTGGTCCAATAAAAGGTATCAAACCATTTGCTTCTGAACATAAACAAGGTGCATTCAGAAAAGAAAAACATGAAAATAAAGGTTTTACAAAGTAAATGCATGAACTTAACCCTTGCTCAGTCTAAGCTTACATTTGTAGACAGAAATGTTACAATAATTTGCAGAAGTAAATAATTAGATCTTACCAAACCCCTTTCTTTCTCTCTTCCAATTCCATGACTTATACTAATTTACCCTGCATATCTCCCTTCTGTCCCTACTTCAGTTAAATAGTCTGATGCCTTTAAGATATGTTCCCTGCCTGAGTGGTGTGATACAGGCTTAAATACACAATTTTAAATAGTTTGCTTGCCCAACTGCCTGAAGCCTAAAAAAAATATACATTCACATCCACTAAACACCTTCACTAAACACCCATGCACGAGTCCTCCTGGTTTAGATAAGATGCTTAATGGTCTAGTCATAAAAACTGACTCAGGTTCCAACAATATGCCGCATCTGGTGGCATTTAACCTTTGACATCACTAAAGCACTTTTGATGTCTCAGTGAGGAAATATATGTTTTAAAGTGATTGTTGTATAAAAATGATACACATGAATGCCACATCTGCCTCCAGTATTTTATCAAGGTGAGACATCATCAGTTCTTTGACACTTATAATTGTTTCTTTAAAAGCTTGGTAGCCACACAAAATTGTCCTGGTGGCCTCATACAGCTGCAGTGGGCACATTTTCAAGAAATACTGTAAAAACACACTGCTGCTTAGAATAAGTAATAAATGATTCCAGAGGTCGGATAATTTTGTTGGGTGTAGCAGTGGTTTATGGATCCTTTCATCTCTAGGTCATGAGCTCAAATCTGAGCTGTATCAGTTGTGACTTAAAGAAACCCTGACAGTTCAGGGGGAGACTTTGGAAAAGCAATATTTAGTCACATGCCCACTTATTTTTCACATATTCTCTGTATCAGGCTTCCCCATTTTCAAAAAAACTAACAACAAAACATCAAAACAGGATCACTGCCCCCTAGACTTCTTCAGCTCTGGCTACTTCATGATTGTCTGTTGAGTGCATCATGTTTTTTCCAGGGAAAGAGACTGTGATGTCACAAGGAGGGGGATTGTGATGTCAGGTGTCGACACGCAGCTAGGGCAAAGGAAGTCTAGGGGACAGTGATCCAGTTTTCATGTTAATGTAGGCAGTTATTAAGAAGAAAGGAGACCCTAAATAAAGAAACGTTACCAAATCTAATCTGAAAAGTGTCTGGATATTATATATTTTTTCAAAGTTTCCCCTGTGACATCATTTAGTGGCTGCTGAGTGGCCCATGATGCAAAGTGAGTTGCAGTGATCTAATTTCAGTTCCTACTGTACAGAAGTCCACATCCCAAAAACCACCATCACTGTTGATATTAACTGGCCCCCCTGTTGGCAGTCTCACATGAGAGGCAAGGAGGGAAATAGCGTGGAGTTTGTGCTACCCTCTCTCCTACAATAGTTGGTCCCTACTTGACAGTGCTTTTAGTCAGCCACTACAGAGGAGCTTGCACTGTAGCCAGCCATGCTGTGTCTGGCACATAGATGAATATAGGACTCTGGGGTTTCTACGCTCTCAGTCTGGCAGTTTTCTATTAGTGGAAAAAGGCATCTCAACACCATTGTGATGTTCTTAATGAATAATCTTTTATCGAAGTAGATTATGCCGCCCATAGTAAAAAAAAAGTGGGACCAGTGTTTCATGGTCTGTGCCACATCTTCAAAGGCAGTCAGTGGTCACTTTCCTTTATAGTCCTAGCTTCACAGTGCATCAGGCATGACAGATATCCTTAAAAATGATTCAGCTTTGCCACACCTGCATGATAACTCTCTCTGCAGAATTATCTCGGTATTTACCTTCCCACTGTCTAGCAACCAAAAAAACTTTCATTGTGAGTGGATCTCTGCAGCTAAAGAAGACCCCCCTTTTATTTTTTATGTTTGCTTGTTCATGCAGAAAGCAAACGTCTTGGCATGACATCATACCAGCACTGTAGGGATTTGAAAGATATGACTGTATTGTGGCGAGCTGAGTTGAGTTGAGCATTGAGGAGGCTGGGCTGTGAGCAGCATATTAGAAGCAGGCTGCTGATAGCACTGTTCTGGTTACTGATGGGCAGACACTTTTTACATATGAAAGGGGGAAGCTGCTTCTATCGTAAGAATTTTCCACTTATTAGCATACTAATTGGGCATGATCATCAACATTGCACAGACCCAGCTCTTCATCCCTAACAGATGCTGGTGAGCCAAGAAATTCCCCCCACTGCTGTTATTGAACCCGTTCACCTCCTGATCATGTCCCCGGTGTCCCATCCTGAGAACCACACAATCTCAACTACTGCTGCCATTCAAATTGCACACCTCCCAATCATGTCCCTGATATCCCATCCTTCTGACTGCTGAGAACCACAAATGTTTTTCCCTGGCAATGTGGAGTGCCCATCCCCAGTGCTGGGTGCCCCCAAACACTATCAACTTCACTGGCAGTAGGTGGCCAATACCACTGCTGGTATCCCTTCTCCTACCAGACCTGGCATTTGTCCTCCCCACCCAGCGCTCAGTCTGCCAAGCAACCAAGTACAGTATCTGAAAAGAAGAAAACAGTCCTTCCTTGTCATGTCCCTCATCTTTTTTGTCCCTCATCATCTGTCTGCTCCCCCAACCCTCCTGCCCCCTTATCCCCATCCTGATCTCCTTCTCAGCACCCACCACTCTATACTCCCCAGCACCCCTCACTTACCTATCAGGTCCTCCTCCAATGATGGCACATCCTGCTACTTTGGACTTCTATTTGGAATTGAGGGAAACAAGGTAAGTTCAGAATGGTTTCCTATTATGTTTTGAAGTTTTACTCATAACTTTGTCATTTTTTAATATTTTTACACCAAATTTTCAACATACCTTTTTGAAGCCCAACCTCATGAACAAGGCAGGTGACATTTTTTAAATCACCCTGAAACATGTTGCTCCACAAATTACCATTGGGACAGGATTTAAAAAACTCCACCTATCTCAGTTCTATGGTGGGGTCATCAAAAGACTATGTTGAAAATGTGAAGTCAGAATGTCAAAACACAATGAAGTTGTGAAGAAACACTTGAATTTTTTAAAACGTTTGTGCATTACTTTGTGATTTTTTTGCAGATTTTGGCTCTACGTTTTCAACATAGTCCTCTTGTTACCCATCTCATGAACAGGACAGGTGTCAGTTTTCAAATCCCCTCTGAGGCACTCCATGAAAATCACCTTTCAGACAAGGTTTAAAAAATTCCATCTGTCTTGACAATAAAGTAAGCTTAGAAAAAGACAATGTTGAAAATGTGGGGTCAAAATGTAAAAAGCAAACAAACAATGAAGTTATGAGGTAACGTTGCATGTTGTCGGAAGGGGCTGGCTGGGGGAGGAAGGACTGAGCATCCCAGAGACTGCTCTCCATCATCAGGGAGAACACTGTTCCCACTGTGTATAACTAGCAACTGGTGGAGACCGACTGGCAGCACAGTCAGGAGAAGCAGGAGGAGAGAGGTTGTCGCTAGATGCCTATCACGCACGTGTGCCACCTCATGTATATGCAACCAGCTCATTGCAAGCCACCACCCAGGGAAGAACATCAGGGTTAGGAGGAAAATGCCAGCCATCCAAGCCAGTACACCTCACAGGCTGTCACACAACTGACACGGCTGGTCACGCACCACATTGAGGTCCGGGGTAAGTGGTGGACAACCTGTATGTCTGTAGGAAAGTCAATGATGGGGCTTGGGGGGAGTGCGGCCAGATGAGACAGGAAACAGAAACAGCTTTGTGGAAAATTAAAAAAGCAGGACACCACTGAAGACATGACACTGCAGCTTAGTTGTGCTTCCCTCGATAAATACAGTGTAAAAATGTGTAAAAGTAGGACCCCATTGAAAATGAGATACTGTTGCTGTGCTAACTTGTAACAGCATGATGCAAAGATGCTTGGCATTGACACATGCTTGTTTACTATAAGGCACCATCTACTTCAAAACACAATTATTCATTAAGAAGATCACTATGGAGCTGAGATCCCTTTTCCATTAATATAACTGTTCTCGCTCACCAACATGGTTGGACTCCTACATGCCAACTTCACATTTCTCCAGATAGGAGGAGGGGGCAACTAGGAACTCTTGGATGCAATCTGGGATCTTTCACCAGAACTATCATTCACCCCAAATAGTTTACAAAATAATAAAGGATTGCTTGATCTCTTGTCATCTGTCAGAGTCAGTAATGTGAGCAATCTCATGGTTTATTTATTTTACAGGATGATGATGGAGACCCATGTGTCATATGCCATGACGACCTGAAGACTGGAAGTGTCAGCGAACTCAACTGCAGGCATAAATTTCACAAAGAGGTGCACAAGTCATAGTCTAATCCCAGAATGCATTGCTTATGTAGTTTACTAGCCGTTCAATAAAAACAAAATAAATCTTCATTGCCAAACCTGCAGTTTGTGAGACTACATTTTCAAAGCATTAGATTCATGGGCTCTCGTTCCGTACATCTAGAGTCTGTCTACAGCAGCAAATTTTCCCTTTGTTTTCTACTGAGACTTTTGCTGATTTGTGACTGATTTTGGCCTTTACAACTACACTGTAGGAGTAATTCTCCAAACAGACCCAGAAAGATCATAATGTTATAGCTGCTAAAATGTTGGCCTAAGCATATTTCATTTGAAATGTTAATTTAGCAATGATTTTTAACAGTACTAAAATTTAAGATTTCTTGTTCTTTTTTGGGGGCGCATTTACATTTCTCTCACAAAACAAATATTTTTTCTTAATTCAGAAATTAAATGTGGAGACACTACAGCTATTACAGTAGGCACAGAATGACAGTGTTGTAGAAAAAGAGTTTGAAAGCAGCAGATACAAAAAAGGTGTAAGCCAAAATCTTTGCAAATGTCTGCCTAGAAGTAAATGAATATTTGAAAGAAAAAAAATCTTGAAACCCTTTCTGAAATCACAATCCCTTGGATTGATGGGTAGCAAAGATAAGAGATGAATTAGGGAATGTGGGTAGACATGTGTAGAGCAGAGAAGCAGTCACACAGTTATTGCTACTTTAAACAGGCAACCTTAATGTAACATGATCTTAAAACTGTGAGCTGTGACGCCAAGAGAAGTACCATTCAAAAATAAAATAATTCACTTTCCTGAAAGTTTGTGAATCTATCTCATAGAATCTGTAGAACTGCAGTTTTTACCAGCCCAGCTACTGCATAGTGTTTGTGCAGTATAGGGTTTGGTTCTGTTGCTTAACTGTCATTATTATCAGCTCTGAGCAGCACTGCCTGGTCATGTTGCCAAAGGTGAAAACTACTGTAGCAGTGGGCAGCATTTCTGTAAATGATTGGCTGATACAAGATTGCACAAAAGAAATGATGCAAACAGTTTGAAACACTAAGCGAGAAGTCAGGCTATGCAAGCACTAGAATGCTTGTGACTGTGTGGTATAATAGACTCCCAGCAAAGAAATATGTTTTCAATTACAAACAAAGCCACTTATTTTGAAGTTGTGGTGCTGGTGGTAAAATGTATACAGTAATGAAAAAAACATTAACCACATGCATACACTCACACTAGAAATCCTTGCTGGATAAATGACATGTGCCACGAAAATAGATGTGCTCAGTGTTTTAATTTTAGCTTAAAGTGCTTAGCAAAAGCAGGTAAATACAGTTTACAAAATCCTTAATATTTTATGCTTGCATGCTTTGTCAAAAGATAAAACAGAGTCACATTGGTATCTCCTTAAATTTAACCTCCTTAAAGGGATACATCCCTATATTATATGGCCATGTGTTATGAGTCTTACCGTGCTCAAGAACAATTCTATACATACAGTGCAACAATGTTTATTTATTTAACTGTGTTGACTGGGTGAGTGCACTGGCAGTAAATGTCTTTTTCAGGCACGACCCGGGTACAGCAGCCCCAGTAACAGAGGAAGTACAATGTGTCAATAGAGGATACATAAAAGAAACAGTGGTGTAGTAGTATACATGAGTTTGATAGAGATTACAATATGTTTGAAAAGGGGATGGACATTTGAAGATTAACATGGAGTTACATACACTGGATTGAAAGAAACAGAGGCGGGTAGCATTGCTGTAGCAAGTGAGGTTGTAGTCACTAGAGAGAGTGAGGGAGGAAGTGGGAGAAGGGAGAGAGGAGGGGGAAGGTAGAGGTCACTAGATAGACAGAGAAAGGGGAAAAGGAAAAAGGAAAACAGGTGGGGAGGTAAGTGCATGGCTTGTTATGGTATATAGGCACGTGGGATGGGGGGATTAGTGGAAGCAGTTACAGGCTTGAGCTGAAGAATAATGTGCTTTTAGCAGCATAGTAAAGGCTGAGAGAGTGGAGGATTTGTTGATAGGAGGGGTAAGGAGTTCCCAATAGAAGCAGATTGATAGCTAAAGGAGCATTGTCCCATGTTGGTGCGAAATATAGGGACTATGAGATTGTTATTAGAGGCAGAGTGGGACAAGGGGAGATCCACGAATGAGATTTGTTTTTTTTTAGGTAAGCAGGGACACCAGTTTGCAAGGTTTTCTTGGCAAATGTAGCGAGTGTCAGATTGGCTTTGAGGTCAGGAGGAAGCCAGGTAAGGGAATATAGGGCCAGACAGTGGTGGGTGTTAGACCTGCTGCCTGAGGCAAATTTGCTAATTTTATAGTACAAGGTATACTTTTTTTGTAATGTAGATTTGCTGGCAGCGTCGACGACAACAGAGCTGTAGTCAAGAGGAGGGACAAGATTTGCCATTGCAATATGGATTCCAACAACAAGTGTTAAGAACTGGCGAACTCTGTAGAGAGAATCTAACTTCTGGTGAAGGAGTGAGGTGGCATGCTGGAGATGGGATTTGAAGGACAGTGTGGGATCGAGGTGAACACCGAGGTACTTGAAGGACATAGTCTTTACCAGGTGTGAGCTGTTGTCTGTGAGGATGCAGAACATGGGGGATAGCTTGATTAGGTTGTGCCTTGAGGACCATTTTCCCGTGCACATACCATCCTGAAGCCCGGTGAGGCAGGGGCTGAGCGATTGCTTGATAATATCAATATCATTACTGCGAGTGAAAAGAACAGCGTCGTCTGCATAAAGGAGGGTATGTATGGGTTTGCAGACTGTAGGCAGGTTATTTATAAAGATGGTAAATAGGAGAGAGCCTAAAATAGAGCCTTGGGGGATCTCACTGGTGATGTTTACTCTGGATAGGGTGTTTCCTATCTTTACAGCCTGCGTTCTATGGCTCAAGCAGTCTTTGAACCAAGCGAATGCGGGAGGCCCTAGACCGAGGTCATGTAACCTGATCATTAGTTACCCATGGTCGACCATGTCGAAGGCCTTGGTCAGGTCCATGAACACAGATCCTGTTACAAGGCCTTCACCCATGGCATGGTAGATGGCGTCAGTGAATTCGATCAGGGCTGTGTTGGTGCTATGCTCTTTTCGGAAACCATGTTGTTCAGGCATATTAGGCCATACTACTGCAGGTAATCTACTAGTTGTATCAAAGACTCCCTGTCTTGGCACCCTGTAGCAACTCCATCACTTTCTGCCTCAGCCCAGATTCTGCCAATAAAAATCATCCTAGGTCCCAACCATAAAGCTCTGACTATTGTCTCCATATACATCCCACACAGAGACCCTAAACATGGATTCAACGACGTCCTAAACTTTATCAACTCACATCCTCCCGAAACTGAACTTATTCTACTAGGGGATTTCAACATAAACTGGTTAGCATCGAGTGCCAGTGCCTATAAAGACTCCATCTCAGCTGCTAACCTCACGCAAATGGTAAACTCCCCTACTAGGATTAACTACAAGACTGGCACCAGTACCCTCTTGGATTGGGTCCTCACCACTCATCCCACAAGGATTTCTTGTACGACCATTCTCACAGACTCACTCAGTGACCACTCCTCAGTCATATGTGCATGGTCTAACAAATTCCGTAAGCTCCCTCCCAAAATTATCGCTAGCAGAGTCCTTCCTCGTGGAAAACTTCCACATCTCAAACAACACCTGCTTCTACAAGACTGGCTACCCATCTATGAAGCAACAGATGTTAACTTGGCTCTTGATCACTTCATCTCAATTTTCAACAAAGCCTGCGACCTCTTTGCCCCTGCTAAAAGGCGCCAAACAAAATCTCTCTCTAACCCATGGGTCACAGCGGCTCTTCTCTCACAGCTGAAACTAAGGGATCACCTCTGGGCAGTTGCCAGGGCCACTGGCAAACAACTGGACATCCAAAATTACAAACAAGCACGAAATGCCTGCACAAAAGCCATACACGGCTAATGAAATCCACCTATTACAAAGATGCTCTCACCAATACATGGGGAAATGGTCGTGCTTTCTGGGACAATATCAAGGATATCACAGGGAAGCAGCCAAAAACCTCTCCGGCCATGTTAATGGTTGATGGATCCTTAGCCCTTGACCCCAAGGTGATCGCAAACATCTTTAACACGGGTTTTTCAGACCTTAGTGCTGTTCTACCCCATGACTTTTTCGAAAACAGGGCCTACTCCCCAAATACCTCAGCCCCTCAGACTAACCATTCCCTCTTCTACTTCAGGAAGGTAAGGCTGAATGAAGCTCGCCGCTATATTACTGCAGCTATCTCTAAATCTAGATCTAGTAACGACACCCTGGACCTTAAGCTTCTGTTGCTCACCCTCGATGAGGTAATTCATCCATTAACAAAAATCCTAAACCTCTCTCTCAGCTGTGGAAAATTCCCGGACCTATGGAAAACAGCCACCGTGACACCCATCCATAAAAGTGGGGACAAGACGATTCACTCAAATTACCGCCCTGTCTCCATACTGCCCCCACTCTCTAAGGCACTTGAGCGCATCGTGGCTGATCAACTTACCGACCACTTGGATAAATACAATATACCTTGCCCACAACAACACGGCTTCCGGAAAGGTCACAGCACCACCACAGCCCTTCTTGAGTTCACTGGAGCTTTGCACAAATCCCTTGACAACGGCCTGCTCACAGGGGCCGTTTTCGTTGGCCTCTCCAAGGCCTTCGATACAGTACACCATGGATTATTAATACACCAACTACTGAATGCCAGGCTATCACCTGTCTCTTCTCTCTGGTTTAAAAGCTACTTACAAAACCGGTCACAGAGAGTAAAAATTGCGGACACTCTTTCTAACACCCTGCCTGTTCGCTCGGGTGTCTCACAGGGATCCATACTGGGACCCCTCCTCTTTAGCCTTTCTTAAACTCCTCCCTTACCACTGCTCTGAGCAGATCATACCACATGCCGATGATGCTGATTCTCCACTCACAATGATCCTGCAACTCTTCAACACAACCTTTAACTTGGTTTCAGTTCTGTAGAGACATGGTTTCTTAATCATAAACTGGTCCTCAATGACAAGAAAACCAAATCTATGCTCTTCTGCAGCTCTCATAACCACACAAGCTACACCACTTGGCTATCTCCACCATCCAGGGAACACTCTAGATCAGGTGGGGTCCTTCAAATACTTAGGGATACAGCTTGACCCTAATCTCTCCTATGGACTTCATGTAGATAATGTAGCTAGAGCTGCTAATACACAGCTTGGTCTCCTTTACAAACACAGACCACACCTCACGCCTAGAAGCTTTGAAGGTTGCAGTCCTGAGCTCTGTGATCTGTAACAGATTATGGTCTCATCATTTATGGCTCGCCACAACCACAACCCTTAGATGCCTCTCAACTACCTAAATAAAGCATGTCAGCTCATCACTGGTGCTCACCGTCTCACCCACACATGTGACCTGTACACTCAGACTGGCTGGCTCCAACTATCAAACCACATAAAGTTTCTCACCTGCTCCATGGCGAAAAAAATCTACCTTGGCCTTGCACCTTCTGGGGTCTCAACTCTGTTACAACACCGAATTAACAAATGGTGCCTTAGGAGATCCACGCTACAGCTACTGAAAGTCCCCCACTGTCACACTTCACAGGGACAACGCTCTTTGTTATCGAAGTGCCACTTGGTTCAGTGGCCTCAGCCCAACCATCTCCTCTGCCCCAACTATTGGTATGTTTAAAATTAGGCTCTGGGACTATCTCACTACCAACAGCTCCTGTGACTGCCTAACTTAACCTTGTTTCTCCACTTCCCTTTCTGCTCTAGTTGTCCCCTCCCTCCTCACTGGATTCTACCTCACATCTTGGTATACCCAATGCTGCACTTTTCACCCTCTTGCCACCCTTTCTACATTCCTTCTCCCCCCCTACCCTCTTCCCTCTCCGTATGACTCTGGCACTTCTTATCTGTTGTCTATTTTCTCTGACAAATGCCGCTGGCTGCCTTGTTACAATGCTACCCTTGAACTGTATTAATCTGTACTCTGTTTGCAATGTCCACATTGTTGTAATGCCTGTCTTGATGTTCCCCTTAATTTGTATTTCTCTGACATGGAACCTTTGTAAAAGAGCCATGCCTGAAAGGTATTTGTAATCCTAGACTTGATAAATAAATAAATAAAAATAAATAAATAAATAAACAATTTTTTTCTTGCAGCTTGGCTAGAGTGGAGAAAAGTGAGATTGGGTGATAATTTTCAAGGGATGTCTTTTTGCCTTTCTTGTGGAGTGGGATGACTGTCGAGAATTTCCAAAGTGCAGGCACTTTACCAGTCGAGAAGGACAGGATGAGGAGTTTAGTAATGGGAAAAGCAATTTGAGGAGGAGCAAGTCTAAGGAATTTGGGTTTGAGACCATCAGGGCCAGCTTGATTTGTCCACTTTTAGTGCAGCAAGTAGTTTTCGAACTTCTTGGCAAGTGACCCTTTTTAAGTAGAAAAGGAGTCAGCACGGTTCACTTCTGACATTGCTGGGACTGTGAGTGGGAGTAACATTAAATCTAAATTTGGCCAGGTCACAAACAAAGTTATTAAAAAGGGTTGCGATTTTGGACAGGTCAGTGTGACTAGTACCATTGAGGTCTATGGTGAGTGGAGGGGGTTGGAAGTGGTCATTAATAAGGGAGTTTACTGACTGCCAGAACTTTTTGGGGTTGTCTAAGTTTGAAAGCTGTTGGTTTTTAAAGGGAATCCGTGCGTTTCCTTATGAAATTATTGTGAAGGTTACTATGAGGATCCAGTATGTAAATCACTAGGTTATATTTAGAAAAGGTTTTCAGTAAGACAGAAAAATACTTTTAAAATTGTGATGTAGAGGCATCCATTCTGTGGACATGAAGGGTGCTGTGATGATGTTACTGCCTCACCAGCTCTAACAGTATGCAATTAAGCAGGTTAAAACAAACTGCTCCTACAGACAAGGATCCTGTTCTATGATGAAGAGAAGCACTGGATTCTTTTCTTGCATTCTGCCAAACATAAAATCCTGGGTGTTCCTCAGAATATAATAAAATCCCTGACAGCACTTTCAAACTGTTTTACCTGCTGCACTTATTCTGTCTTATTGAAAACGTTTTCTAAATATAACCCAACAATTTACATACTGGATCCACAAAGTTACCTTTACAATAATTTCACAAGGAAAAGTACAGATTCCCCTTTAAGCTACAGAGTTTTGGCCCTAAGGATTTCCCTCTTGCATTCATTCCTCAGGGACCTGTAGTCATTCCAATCAGATGGAGGTAGGATTGCTTGAATTTTCTCCAGGATGCATCTCTTCTATGCATAGGGGCAAAGATGTTGGTAGTGAGTCAACTCGATTTCTTCAGTTTAACCCTGCATGTGCGTAGGGGAGCATGCTAGTTGAGAATAGATGTGAAGATCTTGATAAAGAGAACTAGTGCAACATTGACATTGTGGGCTGTCTAAGAAAGACCAGTTGATAAGAGACAGGTCATGTAGAAAGGATGAAGAATCAAGTTTGGAACAGTTCCTGAAGGAGATGAGCTTAGGTGGGGAGTTTTGGGGGGCACTATTATGCCACTGGCAATAGGTAGCCAGGTGGTCACTGACTGTCACTTAGTACACCTGAGGTAAGGATTCTTTCTGACTTTTTGACTAAAATCCAGTCAGTCAGAGTGTGGTTACCAGTTTTGTGGTTTAGTCTGGTGGGGGTTTGCAGGAGTTGATACAGCTGAGCTGATTTGAGAAGGGGCTTATATAGGGGCTGGCGATAAAATTCAAAGTTAAAAAAACTGCCAGATATAACATTACTTACAATGCATCACAAACAATGGGAATATGTATCTTAATTCATACTTGCTTATAGTGATACAACCCTGTATATTTATGTGTAAAAGAGGGCTATTTGATAAATTGATGTAACCAGTAATTATATTCCTGGCATTCTCCAACACAAACATCAATTAAAAACATTATAGCATTAACACCAGAAAAAAATGTACATTGTGGACAATAGAGACACCCCAAGGTAGTGCCCAAGTAATTGGCCATATTTACAAAAAAGCTAAACATTTAATTCTATCATTAAGCCCCAGTGGGATTGTGGCTCCTAATTTATGTATCCAAAATGGTTCACAACAAGCCAACCACACATCCCTATCACCACCCTGGGGATCCACAAAGACTTTTAATCCCAGTAAATTTCCAGCAATAATGATTGGTATCTACAAATCGTAAACTATACCCAGCCGTAGCATTGTTCAAGTTGCAGCTTACGATTGCATGCATGTGTTCACCTGCACAGTTTTTTAATTTGCATTTAGTTCTTAGTAAAAAGAGATTTTGGCTATATTGGTCCTTGGAAAACAGGCGTCACTGGAAGGTTTGATGCCTTTTATTGAACCAATATACAGTATGTCTTGTACAGAGATGATATATGAGGCCACGCAGGCCCCTTTTTAGGTGACTAGCAAGCTGAGCAAAATAAGCAGCATTTATGTATGCTGTGGTGCAATGTCGGAAAAATAATTATGACAGAACAGTTAAAGAAAAACTTCTGCGTCACAGTGGACCCCACTGCCATGTGAAGTGGGGCCCGATTAGCAGTTCCATAAATAGAAGCGTCTGTACTACGTACAGCTCGAGATTTTATTTAAAATTATATCTGGTTGATCCTGCGCCCTCCCCGCTGGCATTTTACATGTGGAAATCCCTCCCAGTGCAGACAGCTTTAGCTTCAAATAGCTCCAGTTTGGATCCTGCATGTGTCCGTGTTATACTGAGACCAGGTACAGACTGCTAGGGTGCCTGTCAGTCGGCACCTGGTCTCCGTTTATCGTGGAGACACTAAGGCTCAAAACCAGAGCTCTTTGAAACTGATGCCGGCACTGTAATGCTGTGGAAGCACCACAGCTGATCCCTGCAAGACACATCATACTGGGGACATTCGCGGGTGCTTGTGGGTGTGCCGGGAGGGATTTCCACATGTAAAATGCCAGCAGGAGGATCTCGAGCTGTAAGTAGTACAAATGCTTCTATTTATGGAACTGCTAATCGGGCCCCACTTCACATGGAGGTGGGGCCCACTGTGACGTGAACGTTTCCCTTTAAGAAGAATTGAACAGGAAGGGTGGGTGGCAATGGATGTGAGGGGATGATAATCAGAGAGTGCTAAGATATTCATAAGAGAGGCTGAATGGATGCTTTGAAGTGGTAATTGGAAAGGTATCCTGACAGGAAACCAGAAAAATAAAGACCTGATACAAACAGAGTGTAAGGTCTATATACACTGAGATGCATTGTTTTAATGTAATTATGGTAAGATAGGTGAGAAGAACTTAACAGGAAGAGTGGGTGGGCAATAGGAACAGGTCTATAAATGTTGGGGGGAAATGATTATCAGGAAGTGCTAAGATATTTGTAGGAGAGGCTGAATGGATGCCTTGAAGTAGTAATTGGAAAGTATCCAGACAGAAACACAGAATAAAAAGGCCTGAGAGACTCAAGGTGCAAAAGGGATGGGGGAGTACCAGAAAGAAGAAGAGGGAAAAAAATACATTTGTAAAAAGTAACATACAGTAGTAAAGTTTTCCATAGCATGTCATAAATCAAATGTCCCGATTGAGTCCATTAAAGTTCAAACTAACTGTTTGATATATGTAACAGGGAGATCCTGCCACTCTTGCCTGACCTTTTCTTAAATCTGTTGCAACAGTTCTTCTATTTCTTAGCCTAATCTATCTTTTACAATTTCTAGTCCATAAGGTTGGCCACCTATGGGCACCTCCTCCCCTTTTTTGACTATGCTATAGTGTCCTCTTTAATTTTCCCTCTCAGGTCCTCATACAGGGAGGTTATTGTGGTGACCTCCGAGCTGATGTAAAACAGCAGACTGTATTCCTCATTGTTGGATTTAGTATGCAATAGCATTATGTCATAAATACCTTAATGTATATGCCTTACGTGTATGAAACCTCTAAATGTTGAAAATACCACGGCACTAGGTGTTTTTGATATAGGTAAAAAGTTACTATGGGACTGCATTATAAAAATTAAGTTACCGGGATAGAGATATCAGAAACCCCCTGTTGTATTATTTAAAATGCATGTAAATTACAGATTGTTTGAGAGGCCCTTTGGCACCATGCATTCCTGCTTTAAGCTGAACCAGCCTAAAATTTCATGGTGATTTGCATATACATCCCATGATGTTTTGCATTATGGGGGTATCTGTGATGTTGTGTTTCTTTGAAACTTGGCTTTATTGCCAGTGCCCTTTGGGGTAACCCTAGCTTTAGTGTTTCTGCAAGGAGGTTCTTTGTCTTTAGCTTGTTTTTGAGTTTTTCTTTTTTTGGGCTCCCCATCACCCAAACACACAAGACCAACATAGGGGATAGTTAATTTCCACAGGAAAGGCAGATCAGTAGATCACTGGGTTAGTAAGTGCTGACCAAGTGCAGAGAAAGGACATGCATAGTCTGTTGCTGCAAACTGATGTATTGAAGGGATATGCCATTGCTTAAGGTTATTCACTGTGTTTTAAATAAACATCACACAGAGATTGTGTGTTGAACCTGAAGTTCTGTGTCTGGTCCATCTGTTATCCCACAACCCCTCCACAGACCTAGTGTTAGAAGTGGGATGACTTTGGATATCACCCAGATATCCCAGGTGGACTGATGCACCAGGAGTTGCCAAAGGAGAATCTGGAGAAGAAAGTCCATGGAGTTCTGACCAGAACCATGGCCAACAGACTGGAAGAGAAGCTGCTGCCTGGACTGGACCTAGGAGCTCAGAGGAAGGCCAGGCATGAAGACGACAAAGAGATGCAATGGGATGAGGAACTACCATGGGATCGAGGCAGACCAGATATGCAAGATGACACCCCGATAGTGGAAAACCTGATAAGGCTAATACGGTGGATGAGTGGGAAATGGCTGGAGGCAGACTGACTATGCAGAGAGGTGGAACATCGGTGCCAGGTGCTCGAGAGGTCCCTGCTGGAGAGTTTGGATAAAGAATCGGAGGAGGATTTTTTGTGGGCTCAGCTGGAGGAGGACCCCCTGACTGAGCAGGATATTCCTTTGTTGCCTGTGTTCCCAGGATGTTACTTGTTGGAGGCTGGAGATGCAAGTATGGAACTTGAATGTGAGACCCCAGGCAAGACTGTGCCTAGTGATGTTGTGCTGGGGTTGAAGACTCCAAGAAGCAAGAAGAAGCCTATGAGGCTGAAGGGACTTTTTCTTGTATTGATACAGCTAAATCTATTAACAGTATTGATTGGGGTATACTGCAGGCTAAAGATGCTAATGCTGCCAAACTGTTACAGTATGTTAAGGTCAAAGAGGGTATGCAGATTAATGGTGATGTGGGGGCAAAACAATGGTGGTGCGAACTAAAGAAGAGTGTTCTGTACCACATGAGGCCCAACCCCCATACAAAAAGTGTGGATGCCCAGGTAATGGTACCTGAGACCTACAGGCAACAGGTGATGTAGGCTGCTCACTTCAGTCCCTGTGGGCATCTGAACCATAGCAGTGTATTGGCTCAGTTAAGACCTTCTTATTACTGGCCTGGTATGCACAGATAGGTGGCAGCTTATATTAGGACCTGTCCAGTGTGCAGTGTAGTGGAGGTTCCTGCTGGGAACAGAAGACATCTGTTCAGCAGAGGTACTGGTTCATCGGGAGTGGGAAGAGTGCCCCAAAGGGAAGAGGTCATTATGGAGAAGAAATGGGGCCCTTGGAATAGGGGAACCTCCCACCCAGGACACATGATACCAGATGGTAACAGTCCTTGGTGCTGTTAGCTCACATATTGCTGAGATGACTACTGTAAATCATGATGATGTTAATGACTTTTTCTAAAATTATATAGTACAGAGACTGGTACCATTAGTCTCTGTTAAGAAATGTGTTAATGCCTCAGGGTAAGAAATGATGATGTCCACCATATTTATGATAGAATGTTTATCATTAATAGGGATCCTGAGATGGAACTTCTGAAGATGGATGGGTGGAAGCTCCATCCCTTCCTGAGACAGGAAGGTGGTAAGCAGTTTGAAATAACTGCTTCCCTCTTAAGGTGGGGGATATGTGACAGGGAGATCCTGCCCATCTTTTCTTAAATCTATTGCAACAGTTCTTCTATTTCTTAGCTTAATCTATCTTTTACAATTTCTAGTCCATAAGGTTGGCCACCTATGGGCACCCCCTCCTCCTTTTTGACTATGCTACAGTGTCCTCTTTAATTTTCATTTTCTCTCTCAGGTCCTCGTACACAGAGCTTATTGTGGTGACCTCTGAGCTGATGTAAAACAACAGGCTGTGTTCCTCATTAAAGGAATAATGCATGACAGGGTGTGTGTCGTGCTGGGATAACGCCACACCTGGGGGGTTGCGCACAAGGCCGCAGGCCGAGTGCATCCAATGCCCCAGGCATGACGTTATCCCAAACGACACATACCCTGGAGTGCATTATTCCTATTATACAATGGCTCATTGTTATACAGAATAAATAAAATAATTTTAAATGTTGTTTTTGTGTGGAAACATATTTTTTGTTTTTAAGAGAAGATGAAACAATCAATCAGATGATCAGCAAAACAATCAATCAGATGATCAGCAGCAGGTTCACAGTGCTGAGACTAGACCTGTGACAGCGTCCTGGGATAACACCATGGGTCCAGCCCCAAACTGACCAATCACAGTCCAAGATTCTTTCTTGCCATTGTATAATGTTGGATTTAGTATGCAATAGCACTATGTCATAAAATACCTTAAAGTATATGCCTTATGTGTATGAAACCTCTAAATGTTGAAAATACCATGGCACTAGGTGATTTTGATAAAGGTAAAAAGTTACTATGGGACTGTATTATAAAAATTAAGTTACCGGGGTAGAGATGTCAGAAAACCCCGTTGTGTTATTTAAAATGCATGTAAATTACAGATTGTTTGAGAGGCCCTTTGGCACCATTCATTCTTGCTTTAAGCTGAACCAACCTAAAAGTTCATAGTGATTTGCATATACATCCCACAATGCTTTGCATTATGGGGGTATGTGATGTTGTATTTCTTTGAAACTTGGCTTTATTGCCAATGCCCTTTGGAGTAACCCTTGCTTCAGTGCTTCTGCACTGAGGTTCTTTGTCTCTAGCTTGTTTTTGAGTTTTTCGTTTTTTGGGCTCCCCATCACCCAAACACACAAGACTAACATAGGGGATAGTTAATTTCCACAGGAAAGGCAGATCAGTGGGTTAGTAGGTGCTGACCAAGTGCAGAGAAAGGACATGCATAGTCTGTTGCTGCAAACTGATGTATTGAAGAAGGGATATGCCATTGCCTAAGGTTATTCACTGTGTTTTAAATAAACATCACACAGAGACTGTGTGTTGAGCCTGAAGTTCTTCACAACCCCTCCACAATATATTTTATTTCCCATGTGTTTCTGAAGTTGTATTTTAGTATTAAGACAGATAGGTCTGAGAGGGAATGGTCTGTTTGGGAAAACTGTTGTCCTATGTTGTCCTACTGGTGTGCTGATAATTTCATTTACTATTGTGTGTCGGTGCTGGTTCATCCTGGTTTGTAGTGGTTGCCTTGTTTCCCCATATAGCATCCATTTGTGCACCTTTTGCATTGAATTAGGTAAACCACATTACTTGATTGACATGTGTAGGACCCATTTATTTTTATTGTGCCATTCTGGTCTGTCTTGATGGTGGTCTGTGTGCATATATGGGTGCAGGTCTTACATCTTGCACTGTTGCATGGTGTTGTTCCTCTCATTTCATGGTTATTTTGATCTGCTGGGAGTTTGTTATGAATTATTATGTTAGAAAGGTTACCGGGGTGCTTGTAGGCAATGACAGGTGGTTCAGGGAAGATCTCCATAAGTCTTTCATCTTCACTTAGCATGGGTTGTAGTTCTTTAATAATTTGCTGAAGGGGTGTTGGCATGGGGCTGTACATAACAAGTAGGGGCATGCGATCAGTTTAAATTTTTTGCCTGTATTACAGTAGATTTTCTCATGGTATTTGTATAGCACGTTCCATTTTTCTGTCAGTTTGTCTTGGGGAGTGGATGAAGGAATTTTGAAGAGAGGAGAGCTGTCTGTTTCTTGTTATCTCATCAGAGCAGATTCGATGGTATCAAATTGCCTGACTTTAGATTGTGACGTGGACAGCCAGTTCTGAGTGCTGTATCATTTTTTTTAATATAAAATGTATTACTGACTGTCTCAGCTGAGAAATCTGGTACTCTTGAAATGACCTCACTCACTGCCCCAGGTTTCAGCTGAAAGATGAAAGCCATGAGAAAAAGGCCGAAACAGCATGTGAGATCACACACACACTCACACAGGTTTTTAGATACCAGGTGTTACATGGCAGGCCTGAAGCTAATGACAGAGTAGAACAGACCTTGATCAAGGATCTCCTGTTTGTCTGAGTTAATTATAGCTGTAGTTGCAAAAAGGGAAATCAATATCCCTTTTTATGACGTTTGAGGAAAACGCAAGTTATTACACAAGGGTGAGAAGTCATAATTGTTTCTTTGATGTCTGTGAGGGACAGTGGACCCTCTACATCAAAGGATTATATGAGAAATTGAGTTATGCTGAGGTCACATAATCTTAATGTCTTATTAGGACATCCTGTTTCATAGATATATATTTATATATATCCTGACAGGGAGGAGCTAGGTGACCTCCTGCAAAGAGGTGTGGTAAAAGCCAGCTTTTAATTTAGTCTATTTTACTTCACAGACACACTTTTATCTAGAGTCTCACCAAGAAAACATCCTTGAGCACTTTTAAGCAGGTATTTAGAGATAGAGACAAATCTAAGTACTGTAGGTAGGAATTGTACTGTTTAAACCTTGTTCTTTTAAAAGATTTGTATGTCTTGTGATATAACGGTTCTGTATTTTGTGTTTTACATAGTTTTATCTATTTTAGTAAAACTCTTTTTAGAGCTTACTTGGTCTGTCTTTGATTTCTTTCCTGTTGTTAGTGGAGTGTATATGGTTACAGCAGACACTGTGCATAAGCTTGAATGGTGGTTCCAAACTGGAAAGGTAAGAATAATCTGAAGTCTTTATTGAAGTTTTTAAGAGTTCGTTTACTGTATACCTGGTTAGTTGCCCATAGGCACAGATATCTGGCCCCCTGAAGAGAGAAATATCTGAGCCTGTGCATTGGGTATGCTAGCAAGAGGTTCACAGTTTGAATCCCTCCAAGACTTGAGACCAAAGGTTGATTCGAACCCACAAAACAGACAAGAGGGTTACCTTGTTCTGTTAAACTGTTCACAAGACTGCACTTGGAGGTTGGCACTTTGGGAGTAGAGGGCCTGACCTGCTGAGTGGGTTTGTGACAGATTGGTTGGCAGCGGTGGCATAATTTTGGTATCACAAGCTTTTATTGTTCTGTGTCAGCTTGAGACCTTAAGCTCTCTTGCAAAGAAAGAAAACAACAGAGTTTTATTTTAAAAAGGAAACAGAACTATATATCACTTGGTGTACAGTCAAGTTCCTACCCATTTTATTTTTTTTTCTAAAGTGCAAGTCAGAGTAGCTGTAGTCAGGGAAGAAGATGGCTTCCGACTACAGCAGGCACACTGTAGATTACTTGAAGAAGTTGTGTGGGGACAGAGGAGTCCTATTCGAGGTGACAGCCAAAAAGCAGAACCTCATAGAGGCCCTGATGGTAGCAGATACCCAGAGCAGCAAGTCACAGACCGTGACTGAAAGGGACCAGACCTCGAGTGTGGCAGGACTAGCGGCCAGTGTTGTGTCCAGATCCAGTGAGGATGACAGCAGGGCCACTGTCAGTGAAGGGCCACAGCAGCAGGAGAAGGTCACCAGTATCATGAATCCAGAGGTATTCAGGCTGCAAATTGAGTTGCGCAGGATGGAGCTGGAGTTCCAGGAGAAGAGAGAGTGGGAACAGAGAGACGCAGACCATGAGGAGCGTGAGCGCCAGTGAGCTGCTGAGGAGAAGAGAGAGCGAGAACTCCAAGAGGCAGAGTGAGAGAAGTGAGCGGCAGACCATGAGGAGTGTGAGCACCAGCGAGCGCCGAGGAGAAGAGAGAGGAGCACCAGAGGCAACACGAACTGGAGAAGCTACGACTCCGACCAGCGGCACCAGAGCAGTTAAGTGGCTTGGGTTTAACTGGGACTGCAGGACTGGATTACAAATTGAATTCCAAATAAATAGCCGAGTTTAAAGAGGGGGAAGATATGGATGCCTTTTTAAATTCTTTTGAAAAAGTTTGTATTCAGGCTAAAATTCCTAGAGAGTCCTGGAGCTTCCAGCTATCCCTGCTACTTACCGGGAAAGCTTGGGATGCATTGGGTCAAATGGACAATGAGGACAGTAATAATTACAGCAAACTAAGAGCTGCACTGTTAAAAAAGTTTGAATTAACTGCTGAATCATACAGAGCTAAATTCTGTAAGCTCAGGAGAAGTCCTGATATGAACTATGAGGAGCTAGTCATGAAACAACGTCAGTTTTTAAAACGTTGGTGGGAAGGAATTGAGGCAAACTCTGTTGATAAAATTGAAAATGTGATTTTATTAGAACAGTTTTATTGGGCTTGCCCAGCAGAGCTAAAAACCTGGCTAGAGGACCGAGATCCCAAAACAGTGCAAGAGGCTGCTGAAGTCTCGGACCGCTATGCCAAGAGCAGACCTGCTCTGAGAGTGAATGGGGCAAGTGTGGCAGTGCAGGGAAAAGCGCACCTTCAGGGCAGCTAAAACCCTCACTGCCTCCACCGAAATCAGTTAGCCCCAGGTTTCAGAGAAAAGATTTCTCTGAGAGAAGAAATGAATGTTGGTTGTGTAAAGAAACTGGGCATATTGCCAGACAGTGCCCCAAAAAGGCGAGCAATACACAACAGGGTGCTAGAAAAGAAGTAGGTTGTTTGTGTGTCCCCTGGAAGCATGCCAGTGAACATGAGGGAAAACATGCACTCAGTCATGGTAAATGGTGTGCAAATGCAAGGCTTAAGGGACACAGGGCCATCCCTTACGTTAGTAAAGGGTGATCTGGTACAGTCTGGTCAGCTTATACCCAATAAATATGTCACTGTCCAAGGGTTCACTGGTGAAGAGAACACATTACCCCTCACTAGTGTTCTCTTAGACTGGGGTGAAACAGGGGGAACTGTGCAACAGGTGGCTGTAGCCAAAACATTAGCAGTGGATGTGATCCTGGGTAACAATCTCCAACAGGGGGATGGTATGTGCAGTTACCTGTAGCCAAGCGGCAAGGGAAAATTGTAGTTTCCTGAACCCCATGGAGGCCATTGTGAAAACCATTGGGAGGCTGGTTCCCCAGCCTGTGTATCCTGATATGGAGACTGATAAAAAGGGGGTAGAAATTTCCCTGGTAGCAAGTGACCACACAGCTACGGAAGGGAAGAGGGAGGGGTGACCCATTGTCAGAGGGTTGGGATTGACAGTGATCCTGAGGGCCCTGACGCTAGTGCTAGGGACCCAAGTTTAGCGACTGAAGATAACCTGTTCCATGCCTTGGGAATGTGTGAGCGGTTCGCAGCTGCTCAGAGAAGTAACCCTAGTTTAGAGAAGCTGAGGGCTTGGGCAGACTTGGACGGCACACAGGGAGGTGACGGCCGACATAAGGTTTATTGGGAAAATAGACTTATGTATACTCAGGCAGTGCAGACAGAGGGAGGGATGCTAGGCAGGCAGCTTGTTGTTCCCCAGGGGTATCGTGAGCAGTTGCTCAAAATTGCACATGATATTCCCTTGTCTGGTCATCTGGGAATCACGTGCACTATGCAGCATTTAGCCCAGAATTTCTACTGGCCTAACTTCACCCAGCAGGTGAAGGAGTATTGCAGGTCTTGTCACCGGTGCCAGGAAATAGGGAAGGCAGACAAGAAAACCCAAGCCACCCTGATTCCATTGCCCATAGTAGAGGAGCAATTCCAGAGGGTAGGAATAGATATTGTGGGGCCTTTAAATACCTCCAGCTCCTCAGGGAAGAGATTCATCCTGACTGTGGTGGATTATGCCACCCGGTACCCATAGGCAGTCACCCTATCCTCAGTGAGGACAGACAAAGTGGCAGATGCCTTACTTGGGATTTTCTACCGTGTTGGGTTTCCGGTTATCACTGATCGAGGGGGTTCCTTCATGTCAGACCTGAAGAAATGTTTATGGGAGAAGTGTGGGGGGGTGCAGAGATGCACGACACCATATCACCCACAAGCC
The DNA here is from genome assembly GCA_016271365.2 of Neoceratodus forsteri. Lineage (NCBI taxonomy): Eukaryota > Metazoa > Chordata > Ceratodontiformes > Ceratodontidae > Neoceratodus > Neoceratodus forsteri. The sequence continues at coordinate 429,871,591 of CM057459.1, read as the reverse complement.
AATGGACTTGTGGAATGATTCAATGGTACCTTAAAGTCAATGCTCTGGACGTTTGCTGAACAACATGGGAGGGACTGGGAGAAATACCTTCCCCACCTGTTGTTTGCATACAGGGAGGTGCCCCAAGAGTCGACAGGATTTTCCCCCTTCGAACTCTTATATGGATGCCGGGTACGTGGGCCCCTAGACTTGATCCAGGAGGACTGGGAAGGCAAGCAAACCACCCAGGGAACTCCCATTGTGGATTATGTCCTTAGGTTTAGGGAAAGGCTGAAGGAGCTTATGTGGACAGCCCAGAGCAACCTAGCAGCTGCCCAACAGAAACAAAAAGTGTGGTACGACTGCAGAGCCAGAGCTCGCTTGTACATGGTGGGTCAGGAAATCATGGTCCTTATTCCAGTCCGGAAAGATAAGCTGCAAGCTGAGTGGGCAGGACCGTACCAAGTGGTTAGGAAGGTAAATGACGTGAACTACATTGTGGAGTTACCTGACAGAAGACAGACAGAAAGGATGTACCATGTCAACATGATGAAGCCATATGCAAATAGGGCTGACATGGTGTTTGCAGTGTGTAGTCATGGGGAGGGGACGGACGAAGGAGACCCCCTTCTGGACTTGCTGGAAAAAAGTAAGTGGGAGTCCTCTGTGGAGGCAGTAAAATTGTCTCCCCAGCTGGCCCCGGGTCAGATCCAGAAAGTAAGGGAGCTTTTAGCAGACTTTGCCCCCTTGATTAGTGCCAAGCCTGGACTAACCCCCTTAGCGACACATGGTGTGGAGACAGGGACACAGACGCCCATATGGCGGACAGCATATCAGGTGTCAGAGGCTGTCCAAAAGGACATTAGGAGGGAAGTGGAGGAGATGCTGGATTTAGGGGTAATCCAGAGATCCCACAGCCCCTGGGCCTCACCCGTAGTCCTTGTGCCCAAGCCAGATGGCTCAACTTGTTTCTGTGTGGACTGTCGTGTACTGAATGCAGTCACAAAGTCAGACACCCACCCGATGCCCCAGATGAACAAACCCCTGGATAGGTTGGGAGGGGCGACCTACCTTACGACCATTGACCTGACAAAGGTGTACTGGCAGGTAGAGTTCAGAGACAGAGCTAGGGAGAGGTCAGCCTTAATCACTCTGATAGGCTTATTTAAGTTTAAAGTAATGCCTTTCGGAATGAAGAACACCTCGGCCACTTTCCAAAGGTTGGTGAACCAGGTGTTAAATGGTGCTGAGGAGTACCTTGCTGACATTGCCCAGCTGAGGAGCTTGTAACAAGGACTGCAGAGAGCCTGAAGAGGTAAAGCCTCCTTCCTTCGAGCCTGCTTGTGAAGTGGTGTTACCCCATCCACAGACTGCCCCAGCCACCACCATTCATTGCGGTTTACAGGTCACATGACATACCCAATTTTCTTTTTTTAAATTATCTACTTTCCCATTTGCAGCTTATACACTCCAACCACTAGGGGTTGCTCCACTATCATCTCTGACACCACTCCCCCATCTCCACTCCTTCTTAACAACTAATATCAACCCCTATCCACTAGAAGTCATTACAGTTCTCTACTAATCCTTTCTGCTGTTTTTCTCTTCTCTCATCTCTACTCCCTCTTTTCTATCTCCTTTCCCATTGACCCACCTTAGTTCCCTTGCAAGTCTCAAACCCTCTATCCCTAACTCCAAAGTTTGTAGCCCATCCACTAAGCCAACAAACCAGGCCAATATCTACCTCTATTTCTAAGCTTTTAACCCTTCCTTCTCCCTACTTAGATAAAAAATACTCATCCCCTGTCCCACAACAGGTCTCAAACCCAGTTTCCTTGCTGTCAGAGTCTGCAGCTCTACCACTTAACAATCATATCTGGCTAGTTTATCTGTAGTTTCTAAGGCTCTCATAGTTTCTGACCCCCATAGTCTGCTAAAAATATTTCTTTTTTTCTCTCTTGTTACCACTGCAGGCCTCAAGCCCTGCAGCCTTGCAATCAGAGTCAGCAACTCTACCACTCAGCCATCGTATCAGACTATTGTTAGCTATAGTCTCTAAGGCCCTCAAAGCTTCAAACCCCCATAGTCTGTCAAAATAATATTCTTGGTGCCACTGCAGGCATCAAATCCTGCACCATTGCTAACCGAATCAGCAGCTCTACCACTCAACCATCACATTCAGACTATTGTTAGTTATAGGTTTTAAGGCTCTCAAAGCCTCTAACCCCCATAGTCTGCTAAAAATAATATTCTTGGTACCACTGCAGGCTTCAAACCCTGCACCATTGCTATCAGAGCCAACAGCACTACCACTCAGCCATCATATCTGGCTATCTTTTCAAGCTACTGTATCGTGGCATATCTCAAAGCTCCTACAGCTTTTCTGGCTCCCCCCACAACCTCTTTGTTCTACATAGATACATAGATACATAGACAGTGTCGGCAGATAAGGGCCTATGGCCCACCCAGTCTGCCCATTTGAGCTTGTAAGTTCAGTTTATGTTTTCCTAGAAGTCTGTTGCCCCTTACCCCTGACCTCCAGAATTCCTTTATGTCTATCCCATGCATTCTTAAATCCCGTGATTATTTCAGCCCCCACCACTTCCTCTGGCAGGGTGTTCCACTTGTCCACCACCCGTTCTGTGAAGAAATTCTTCCTCATGTTTCCTCTGCATCGTCCTCCCTCCAACTTCATCCCATGCCCTCTAGTCCTAGAACATCTTTTTTGCTTAAAAATAGTGTATTCCTGCACCCTGTTCCTCCCTGTGAGATACTAGTATGTCTCTGTCATATCCCCTCTCTCCATCCTCTCCTCCAGGGAGTACATGTTCAGTTCCTTCAACCTGTCTTCATAGGACTTGTGATACAATCCATGCACCATCTTTGTTGCCCTCCTCTGAGCCTTCTCTACCCTGTCTATGTCTTTACGTAGGTATGGTCTCCAGAACTGTACACTGTACTCCAGGTGGGGCCTCATTAGTGTCTTGTATAGTGGAATTATGACCTCCCTTTTCCTGCTGGTGATGCCCCTGCCTACGCATCCCAGCATCCTATTTGCTTTACCTGTTGCCTTGTCACACTGTTTCCCTACCTTGGGGTCATCAGAGATGATAACCCTAAGATCCCTTTCCTGCTTGATGCATGCTATATCCTCACCCCCCAACTGATATATTGTGTCAGGGTTTTTGTGCCCCATATGCATTATCTTGCACTTCTTTGCATTGAATTTCAACTGCCAAACTCCTGACCATTCTTCAAGTTTCTGCAGGTCCCTTCTCATTCTGTCTACACCCTCTGGTGTGTCTACTCTGTTACAGAGCTTTGTGTCATCAGCGAACAGTGAAATTCTGCCTTCTAGGTCCTGTGCAATGTCACTGATGAAGATGTTGAATAGGACCAGTCCAGCACTGATCCCTGTGGTACCCCACTGGTCACTCTTCCCTCTGTGGGTGAGAGCCATTTACCACCACCCTCTGTGTCCTGCCACCCAGCCAGTTACCTACCCACCACACTACTGTCCTGCCCACACCCATATTCCCCAGTTTGTGTAATAGTCTTCTATGTGGCACAGTGTCAAAGGCCTTGCTCAAGTCCAGATAGGCCATGTCCACTGCCCTCCCCTGATCCACCTCCCTAGTCACCCAGTCAAAAAATTCAACGAGGTTGGTCTGACATGACCTCCCCCTGGTGAAACCATGCTGCCTTGGGTCCTGTAGTCCATTGACAACCAGATGTTCCACCAATCTCTCCTTCAGTAGTTCTGCCCCCAAAGCTATCTAGGCACCATGTCTGTTGACTTCCACCTTATGTGCCTCATCCTCATAACCACCCTGGGGTTCACCTCCCACCAGCCAAACCTCACCCTATGCCTCTTGTGGACTGCACCATTGCATCTCTCCAGATTTGGCCATTTCCCCCCCACCTTGTCATCACACACTGGACCCCTGCATCCACCTCCCACCGGCAGCCCCAACCCCAGCACCCACCCAGGCCCCCCCAGCTCCACCCCTTCTGTGTTCACCCATCCTTCCAAACCCTGCCCATCCCCTGCTCCACTACATCCTCCCCCTCCAAACGTACTCCCAAAAATATAACAACCTGCCACCCTATGGTTAGAGCCTTAGTCATCCTACTACTCCTCTCTGGTAATATCCACGCTAATCCAGGCCCTGCCCCCACCACTCCACCTACCAGACCCTCTGGACTCCACATTGCCTCTCTGAATATATGCAGCCTGCCAAAGAAATCTCCAGCGCTTCAATGTTGGGCAACCCTTCACCAACCAGACGTCATTGCCCTAGTGGAGACCTGGCTCTCCAAATCTACTCCCGACGCCTTTGTCTCACTCCCCGGGTACACCCTATATCGGGAAGACAGGGTAGGAAAGCGTGGGGGTGGCTGTGCATTCTACATCAATAATAACATTATTGGTCACATGCTCCCACCCCCCAAACTCACAAACAGAGCACAAGCCCTCACCTTAAAAATCACCCCTGACCCCTCCAGGGGCCCACTATACCTCACAGTCGCCTACATACCCCCTAAGAACCAAAAGCCATCCGTCACATCCCTCATCGAATACCTCTCTACCCTACCACACAATGCAGAGCAGGAACTAGTAGGGGACCTCAATATCAGCTGGCTTGGCCCCTCGGCTGTGCCAACAAAGGACTCGTTCTCGGCCCTTGACATGGTCCAATTAGTTACACAACCCACTAGACTTCACCCATCTACTGGTACCCGCACCCTCCTGGATATCATTATCTCTAACCGCCCCAACAAAATCCAGGATATAAAAGTACTTCCTGACTCCCTTAAGTGACCACTCGCCCATCCTATTCCAATGAACCTCTTCCACACCCAAACCCATAGCCCAAACAACCTTCCAAAGGTGTCTCAGCCCAGGAGGGTTAATAAAACTTAAACAGCTGCTCACCCAAATAGATTGGTCCCCCATTAATATAGCCCCAAGTGTTGACATTGCACTCAACCTGTTTACACAGGCCTTCACCAAGGCCTGTGACCTCTGTGCTCCACTCACCAAACTCAGCACCAAAAGGCAACATGCTCCTTGGATAACCCCCTCCCTACTCCAAATGTTGAGAGACACAGGGATAATCTCTGGCACAAAACCACAGAATCGGGCAGGTTGGCGGACAGACAATCCTATAATGCCACTCGTAATAGATGCACTCAAGCCATCCGTAAGGCCAAAGCAGACCACTATCAATCCACTCTCACAATCACGTGGGGATCTGCGAGGACCTTCTGGAGTAACATCAAAGAACTCAATGGGAAATCTCGCTCCCAGCTCACCATAAATGGCACTGCCTCCACAGACACACTCACCATAGCAAACTGTCTAAACACCACCTTCTCGGATCTCAGCACTGTTCTCCCTACTTGTTTCTTTGACCCTGTGCCCCAATCCCAACCCCCAACCCTGCAGCATCCCTGTTTCCTCCTGCATAAAATATCCACCCACGAAGCTCGTCCTTACCTACAAAAAGCATTAAACAGCAATAACCCTATAAATGACCCCCTAGATGCCAGGCTCCTTTGACTAGTCCTCAACAAGGTCCTAGTCCCCCTAACGGACCTCCTCAACAAATCCCTATGCCTAGGGCAATTCCCTAGTGCCTGGAAAACAGCTGTCATTACCCCCATCCATAAAAGTGGTGACAAAGCCTCCCCAAATAACTATTGACCCATCTCCATTCTTCCCCCCCTTTAAAGCATTAGAAAAAGTGGTTGCCACCCAACTCACTGAATACCTAGCCAAGTATGACATCCTATGCCCAGAGCAACATGGCTTCCATTCGGGCCATACCACCACCACAGCCCTCCTAGAATTCACCAACTTCCTGCACTCCTCCCTAGATGCCGGTAACATTGCAGGAGCTGTGTTCATAGACCTATCCAAGGCCTTCGACGGAGTCTGCCACCCTCTCCTTCTCAACTCACTCCACCAACTTGGTTTCTCCACAGGCCCCCTGGCCTGGTGCTCCAGTTACCTTTCCGCCTGGTACCAATGCATCAAAATTAACGGAACCCTATCCGACACACTACCTGTCCGCTCCGGGGTGCCCCAGGGCTCTATCCTGGGGCCACTTCTTTTTTCCCTCTACCTAAACTCCTTACCAAAGGCCTGCTCCACAAAAATCTTACTATATGCAGATGATGCAGTGCTCTTTACTTCGCATCATAAACCCACACCCCTTCAGGACTCTCTCCAACGTGCCTTCTCCCAGGCCGAAACATGGTTTAAGGACTGTAGACTGGTCAAAAACTTAAAAAAGACGAAATCAATGATCTTCTCTCACCACCAAAACAAAGCAAAAAATTCACCTCTCCGCATCCTCCCCAGCACCCAGCACCCCCTTGAACAGGTATCCAACTACAAATATCTTGGACTTACCCTCGACTCGGCCCTTACCTTCCATGACCACATAAACACCCTTGCTGCCGGAACAAACACCCGGATTGAACTCCTTTACCGACACAGGGACTGCCTCCCCCCCATGCCCTTAGGCTTGCCATCACCTCATTAATACTGTCCCTAGTGGATTATGGGCTCCCTGTATATGAGGCAGCAGATAACTCCGCACTCCAGAAAATCCAGGTCTCCCTAAACAAGGCCTGCAGGCTCCTAACTGGTGCACCCAGGCTTACTCACACCTGCTCCCTCTATACCTCTGCCAATCTTCTCAACCTTGATGAAAGGCTCCGCTACCAGACCTGCTTACTGTCCAAGAAAATACTGCTCGGACTCCCCCCCCGGGGTCAGTGCCTCTCTTCATCCTGCAACCCCCACTATCTTCACCCGCAACTCAGAGAAAGCACCACTGGTTGTGCCCAGGGTAAAAACCTCCCTTGCCCAGAGATCTTTTTACCACAGGGCCCCCACATGGTTTAATGCACTCCCAAGCACCATCACTAGCGCACCCAAGATCGCCCACTTCAAAACCACTCTTTGCAACCACCTCTTCAATATCCGCTCCTGTAACTGCAACTAACATTTCACTCTCTCACCCACTCTGATCCAAATTCTCTGACAAAGTCCATTATGGATTGCAACCTCCATCAATAATACCAAACCCATGAATAGGACTGACTACTATGTTTAGATGCTTTCTCAAGCTTATAATGTCTTTCTGATGTTATGTTGTAAATATCATCATCCAAATATTGTAAATATTGTAAATAATGTCTGATAATATCTACATCCAATTATTGTAAATAATGTCTGTGACAAATGTCTGTAACACATGCTTAATGTAATTGTTGTTATACCGTGTTCTGTATTACCGTCTGTCTTACATGTGACGAGGTACCTTTGTAAATGAGCCTCTGGCTCAAAGGTTGTAAACCGATATATCAAATAAACAAAAAAAAAAATCTTTAGTACCAGCTGGGAGGAACACCTATCCCACCTTAGGGAAGTGCTGGACAGGATACAGAGGGCTGGGCTCACTGTCAAAGCCGAGAAGTGCCAGGTGGCCATGAGAGAAGTGGCATACCTCGGGCATGTGGTGGGCCGGGGACAGCTTTGTCCTAACCAAATAAAGATAGAGGTGATCCAGGCGTGGCCCAGACCAGAAACCCAGAAGCAGGTCAGGAGCTTTTTAGGGACAGCAGGGTACTACAGGAAATTTGTACCCAATTACAGTGCCCTGGCTGCTCCCCTATCTGACCTGACAAAGAAAAGGATGCCAAAGAAAGTTACCTGGGGCCCAGCCTGTGAGGAAGCCTTTACCAAAGTCAAGAAGGCACTGTGCAGTGCTCCTGTTTTGGCAAGTCTTGACTATAGCAAGACCTTTATAGTTCAGACTGATGCCTCAGATGTGGGTATTGGGGCAGTACTGTGTCAGACATCTAGCTAAGGGACAGATCACCCAGTAGTGTACCTGAGTAGGAAGCTACTTCCCAGGGAGCAAGCGTACTCCACGGTGGAAAAGGAGTGTCTTGCCATAGTGTGGGCCCTAAAGAAATTAGAGCCATACTTGTATGGGCAGCATTTTGTGGTGCAGACTGACCACAACCCCCGGTTTGGCTGATGCAGATGGGGAAAAACAATGGCAGACTGCTAAGATGGAGTCTTGCTTTGCAAGGGTATGATCTGAAAATTGTACATAGGGCTGGAGCCAAAAAACAGAACTCAGATGGGCTGTCTAGGGTCTATGAGGAGTGAACTGATTTGGGAAGCTCATCCCATGTAGGGGATAGAACCCCCAAATCCAGTGTAGGTGGGGAGGAATTGTGATGTGGACAGCCAGTTCTGAGTGCTGTATCATTTTTTTTATATAAAATGTATTACTGACTGTCTCTGCTGAGAAATCTGGTACTCTTGAAATGACCTCACTCACCCCCCCCCAGGTTTCAGCTGAAAGATGAAAACCATGAGAAAAAGGCTGAAACAGCATGTGAGATCACACACACACTCACACAGGTTTTTAGATACCAGATGTTAAATGGCAGGCCTGAAGCTAATGACATAGTAGAACAGACCTTGATCAAGGATCTCCTGTTTGTCTGAGCTAATTATAGCTGTAGTTGCAAAAAGGGAAATCAATATCCCTTTTTATGACGTTGGAGGAAAACCCAAGTTATTACACAAGGGTGCGAAGTCATAAATGTTTCTTTGATGTCTGTGAGGGACTGTAGACCCTCTACATCAAAGGATTATATGAGAAATTGAGTTATGCTGAGGTCACAGAATCTTAATGCCTTATTAGGACATCCTGCTTCATAGATATATATTTTTATATATCCTGACAGGGTGGAGCTAGGTGACCTCCTGCAAAGAGGTGGGGTAAAAGCCAGCTTTTAATTTAGTCTATTTTACTTTACAGACACACTTTTATCTAGACTCTTGCCAAGAAAACATCCTTGAGCACTTTTAAGCAGGTATTTAGAGGTAGAGACAAATCTAAGTACTGTAGGTAGGAATTGTACTGTTTAAACCTTGTTCTTTTAAAATATTTGTATGCCTTGTGATATAACATTTCTGTATTTTGTGTTTTACATATTTTTATCTATTTTAGTAAAACTATTTTTAGAGCTTACTTGGTCTGTTTTTGATTTCTTTCCTGTTGTTAGTGGAGTGTATATGGTTACAGCAGACACTGTGCATAAGCTTGAATGGTGGTACCAAACTGAAAAGGTAAGAATAATCTGAAGTCTTTATTTAAGTTTTTAAGGGTTCATTTACTGTATACCTGGTTAGGTGCCCATAGGCAAAGATATCTGGCCCCCTGAAGAGAGAAATATCTGAGCCTGTGCATTGGGTACGCTAGCAAGAGGTTCACAGTTTGAATCCCTCCAAGACTTGAGACCAAAGGTTGATTCGAACCCACAAAACAGACAAGAGGGTTACCTTGTTCTGTTAAACTGTTCACAAGACTGTGCTCAGAGGTTGGCACTTTGGGAGCAGAGGGCCTGACCTGCTGAGTGTGTTTGTGACATAGAGCACAGATTTTTTAGCGTGCCTTGTATGGAAGCTATAATTATGCAGGTACTGGTGTCTGTCAGTGGGTTTTCTGTAAACAGCAGTTTGTATGTGTCCATCATTAATGATTCTGATTGTAGTATCCAGAAAATGTATGCTGGTGGTAGAGTATTCAAGCATGAGTTTTATAGAGTGATGAAAGTTGTTGAAAGCCTGCTGGAACATTTTAAGGAAGTCTTCACCCTCTGTCTAAATGAAGAATATGTCATCCGTATAGTGGAGGGAGACTAATGCTTTATAGGCGTGGTGTTTTAAAACTCTTCCTTTAAGAAGGCCATAAAAAGACTGGCATATTGTGGTGCCATATTTGTGCCTATTGCTGTCCCCATGATCTGTAGAAAGTGCCTGCCATTAAATGTGAAGTGTTTGTGTGTCAGAATTAATTTCATTAGGGTGCTGATGGTGGTTTCTGGAATGTACATCTACAGCTCCAGGTATGAATTTTTCAGACATTATATTACTTAAACCTGGCTTTGAAATTCCTTCTGTACAAAAGCAGACTACTGCTTCTACAGCTTCTAACAATAAGGTACCTGACCCTAAACCATTAACTATAAGGAAAAATTTATAATCAATACAAAAACTTGCTCTGAAAATAAGACTTTTTTGGCAGCATGATACTCTTGCATGTTATTTAGAGTTCAGCAGAGTACCAAGAGGTTTACGAATATTGAAGATCCCTTCTTTTGGGAGGAAAGATCTGAGTTTTTCAATCCATGGAAAAAGGTGATACATGATTCCTCGCTCTGACTTATCTGACTTATAGTAGCTTATTCTTTAAAAGTGCAGGAGACACTGGGGGAGGAACTGAAAACCAAAGAAGCTGTGCTTAATGAATTTGTTGATTCTCCTGAACATTCATCCCTGAAAGAAGAACAGAGCAGATCTGTAGAAGAGCTTGATAAAAAATTGAGAGCACATAAGAGAAGAAATGGTTGAGGGACAAGAACGGTGAGGGACACCTTAATGACTGTATTTAATTGGCACAAAAAGCAACAGGCACCTAAATCAATACTAAAAAAGCTGCAAACGGGAAGCACCTGGTGTTTCCAGTCAGGGAGACAGTGAATCAAATGCAGCTCCATCATTTTTTTTAGACAGCAGTTACATATCTGAAGGGAGCCAGGAACAATTTCCACACCGAGCCCCATGTTCTGTTTTCAAGAGAGGGATGAAGGAAGTGAACAAGGAGGGGTCATAGGCACAACAGGGGTGCCAATTACAACAATTGAGGCAGAGGCAAAAAGAAGCAACAGCTCAGGAATTGGGAGAATTGGGAAGGAATTATTGTTAACACAGGATGATATTATAACTCTCTTGGGCTATCAAGTGATGAGAACTGAGAGAGCTGTATTGAACAGAGGACTGAAGTTTGTACCCACCTATAGTTCTAACGCATTTGACACATTTATTGACTTGTATAAGTTTTTAGAACACTAAATCTAAAGTGTTTTTTTAATTCAAATGTGTAAATCTGATGGTGTGAATCTGGGATGGTGGTGGGGATGGGAGTCAGGATTTACTGGTTGTTTTGACGCCAATAAATGGCGATAATTATGATGTTTTATAAATCCCTATGACCCCTCAGTCTGAAGGTACACAAAGTAATTCAGCCCCTTGCAAAGGATTCCATCCAAAATCTACATTCTTGCCTCCACCAGTCCGATGGTTAATGTTTTTCTTAAGGCCTGTGAGCTTGATCTGCATCATTTATCAACACATTTTGTCACCATGTCCACAGATCAATACAAGTCTCTTGAGGCCTCGGTTAAAAACAGCATGAATACCATCAAACAAGTGGATAAAGGTGGGAGTGTTGTGGTTATGAATACCTCTGATTATGAGACTGAGGTCAGAAGACAACTCAGCAATTGTGTGTCTTCTGTGCCTTTGGCAAGTGAGCCAACACTTACTTTTAAAAGTAAAATTGATGCCTATATCAACCATGCATTTGAACTGAATATTATAAAAGCAGACATTAAGAGCTTTCTTACTACAGCACATCTTGTTCATCTGATGATTTACACCTTGCCAAAAATACGCCATGCCGATTCTCTAGGCTTCCCAATAATATCGGGCATAGGATTGGTGACAGAGCCTCTATCGCAATACGTTGATAGATTTATTAAACCTTTTGTTTCAGGTTTTTGATCGTACATTATGGATAGTACTCAGGCGTTGGCATTGTTGGAGGATGTCCACATTGAGAGTGACCATTTCTTGGTCACTCTCGACATGGAATTATATGGCTCCTAGTCGCCCTTGTTGGGGTCACAGCAGCACTCCCCACGGCTCTTTGAACCTCACCAGCCCACCTCAAAGCCAGCAAGGCTCCTAGTCACCCCTGTTGGGGTCATTGTGGTGGCCTCCATGGCTCTTTGGACCTCACCAGCCCACCTCGAAGCCAGCAAGGCTCCTAGTCACCCCTGTTGGGGTCATTGTGGTGTCCCCATGGCTCTTTGGACCTCACCAGCCCACCTCGAAGCCAGCAAGGCTCCTGGTCACCCCTGTTGGGGTCACCGTGGCACTCCCCATGGCTCATTGGACCTCACCAGCCCACCTTGAAGCCAGCAAGGCTCTTCGTCGCCCCTGTTGGGGTCACTGCGGTGCTCCCCATGGCTATTTGGACCTCACCAGCCCACCTCGAAGCCAGCAAGGTACTGTAGCCAGCAGGTTCCATTTCAAGTCCTCAAGCAGCCTAGCTTTGAATTCTGGCACCTTTTCTAAGTGGCTCCCTGACTTCCAAGCTGTGGCTGAATTTCTACCTCAACTTACCTCTGCACTATTGCAGACTAGAGGAGACCCCAAAAAACCCTGTACAGACTGACTTAAATGTGCCTCTGTCCAGCTGAGCTGTAAACTGAATTTGTGCCTGGCACTGCAGCTCCCTGGTATTTATGGCATTTCTGTGTGCACTGCAGTCTTGGGTTTTGGGCGCTGTTTGTGATTTCATTGTATGCTCCTAGCCTGTTTTTCTGTGAGAGACACTGAAGTCAAATTTAAAAATCATTTCATTTACGTACTACTGTATTTTTCTATTGTGCATTTAGTAATGAACTGTATTTTTCTGATGATTCTATGATTAATAAGGAAATTATTTAAACTCTTAGAATGTACTGGCTGACTGCTCACCAATTAACTGTTTAAGGAATAATTTAGGGTAGGATTTTTATTTCTTAAAGTCTACTTGCTTTTTGCTCTTGGTGTGGGATTTCCTTTCTCATCTGTACTGCTGATTCCTGCCCCCTCACCCCTACTTTCAGCAGTACCCCTCCCTGCCAAGATAATCACTTCTGTCCATCCATCCCAGTTAATTGCTCAGTCTGACTGTCGGTCCCCGCCTCCTTCTTCTGTCCCCTGATTAAATATAATCTTCTACCCCTCTTCTCTCCCTAGGCTCCTAGTCGCCTCTGTTAGGGTCACCGCGGCGCTCCCCATGGCTATTTGGACCTCACCTGCCCACCTCAAAGCCATTAAGGTACTGTAGCCATCAGGTTCCATTTCAAGTCTTCAGGCAGTCTAGCTTTGAATTCTGGCACCTTTTCTAAGTGTCTCCCTGCCTTCCAAGCTGTGGCTAAATTTCTACCTCAACTTACCTCGGCACTATTGCAGACTAGAGGAGACCGCAAAAACCCCTGTACAGACTGACTTAAATGTGCCTCTGACCAGCCGAGCTGTAAACTGAATTTGTGTCTGGCATTGCAGCTCCCTGGTATTTATGGCATTTCTGTGTGCACTGCAATCTTGGATTTTATGGCGCTGTTTCTGATTTCATTGTATGCTCCTAGCCTGTTTTTCTGTGAGAGACACTGAAGTCAAATTTTCTCCCTCCCCGCCACCCCCTCCCCCACGTCTTATTAAATGCTTGCTCCTTGGGGGCAGATATTCTTTTTTTCCTCAGTGATTGGACCATTTCTTCTGGGGTGAGGATCTGAAGGCAGCTAGTTTGTGAATTTCATTGTTGGATAGCCCCAGAAACCTGGTGAATATATCCACACTTAGCAAAAGCCTTTATAAGGTTTCTAGTTGCAGCTCTATATCTCTGCCTGCTGGATAGTTTCATCCTTGGACTTAGTTACTGTCTCACTCCTGCAGTCAACTGCGCATTTGCTTCAGTCCCGTCTCCATTCCTGAATTCGCTGCTTTCTCTCTTTTTCCCTAGTTTCACGTTCACTTCTTTTCCTTACCAGTGTACACTATGGGGGTGATCTCACTTCACTGCAGCTTTGTAGGAGTATTTTCCCTTCTGCTAGCCCTTCAGCTCTCAGAAGATCTTCTCTGCCAGCCATCTACTGACTCTGGCTACTCAAATAAAGCCGAGGACTGGAGCTATTTTTTCTCAAACCTAATTATCAGGGGTAATACCTCTATCCCTGAAACTTGGCTCCTAAAGCTTATCCCATTTGCTAGTATAGCTGACTACCTAAGCCATTCCCCTTTTGGTATGCCACTTGAGGGCAAACTCCAAACTTCACTCCTTGAGACCTGGGTACCACTATGTCATCTTTCTCTCTCTCTCTCTGGTGATATTGAACCTAACCCAGGCCCTCCTGATGGCATCGCTCCCAAGAACCCATCTTATTGGTTCACAGAAAAGGGGCTTAGGCTTGCACTTATGAACATTAGAAGTCTGCCAGCTAATTTTGCATAGCTTGAAGCCTGGATTGCTCACAACTCCCCTGATGTCTTAGGTCTAACCAAGACTTGGTTAAAACCCCAGATACCAGATTCATTATGTAGGATCAATGGATATAAACTTCACAGATGTGATCGTCCAAATGCTAAAAAGGGTGGTGGTGTTTTGTTTTATACCAGACAGGACCTTGACATTACGGTCCTCCCGGTCAACACTACCTGTCTATGTGAAACTATTCATATAGTTATTACTTTAGGTCTCACTAAGAAGCTAAACGTAGTGTGCATCTATAACACTCTTAAAAATGGACTAACAGGGCCTGACTAAGGTAATTGACCATCTTTCCTCGTTAAAGGGTAGACAAGAGCTCATTATTACGGGGGACTTCAACCTGGATTGGCTAGGGAAAAACTCTAATCTCTATGCTGCTGAACTCAGCAGGTTACACCTGTCTCAACTGGTCACTTTCCCGACCAGACAGGCTAGTAACAGCAGTCTCCAGTCTCTTCTAGACTGGGTCATCTCCAACAGGCCTGAGAGGATCAGTGCTGTTGGAGTTTTACCAGACTCAATCAGTGACCACTCCCCAGTTTACTGTGTTTGGAAAGGTAGGGCCCCTAAACCACCCCCAGAGAAATTATTTTCAGGGATTTTTCAAAAATGGATAAGAGAGCCTTAATGTTGGAGCTACAGAACACGGACTGGGCACCTCTATATAATACTTGTAATACAGAACGTGCTGCTCAATACCTCCTTACCACGCTTTTGAACCTTCAAGACAAATATATTCCAGTAAAAAGGCACTGTATCCAGGGATCTGCTACCCGCTGGTTAAATTCTTCACTCCTGTCCTCTCTCAAAAAAAGGGATAAAGCCTGGAACAAAGCTAAGCTAACCCAGTCCCCATCGGACTGGGCGGAGTACAGAAGACTCCGAAACCTATGTAAGGTTTCCATCAGATCTTCTAAGGGCAATTACTACTGACAGCTCCTTAGTACCTCTGTCAGTGACTCTCGTGGTTTTTGGACTCATGTTAATACCATCATAGGGAAAAAAAAGTGCAATACCATCTCTGATATGGTCATGGGTGGTTGCAATTGCAATAATCTGCTCACTATCGCTGAGGCTCTTAACTCCAGATTCGCTCACCTCTCCTCCTATACTGCACCTCGTGGGCCTTTACCTGTCACTATGCAGGATAACCTTAAACCTTCCAACCCATCTTTCACCCGTCACCCAGTCTCTGAGAGTGAAATCTTATGCTTACTTAAGTCCATCTCTCCTACTGGATCGGCAGGGGCAGATGGACTCTTACCAAAATTCCTAAGAACCATTGCATCGTCTATAGTCTCTCCAGTGGCTAGACTTTTCAACCTGTTTCTTCTTACAGGACATGTCCCTTCCCTTTGTAAGATTGTTTGAGTTGTACCGGTCTACAAAAAGGGGGACACCACTAACCTGGATAACTACTGCCCTATTGCCATTCTCTCCACCCTCTCTAAAATACTGGAGAAAATAGTTGCTACCCAGGTCTTGGATTACCTGTACTCCTTCCAACTCCTCACCCCTGACCAACATGGCTTCCAACTTGGGCACAGTACATCCACTGCTCTCATACAGTTTACAAATGATGTCAGACTCACTATGGACAAAGGCTCTCTCACTGGGGCTACTTTTGTTGATCTTACAAAAGCGTTTGATTTAGTTGACCACCCGCTGCTCCTATCAAAGTTGTCATCCCTAGGCTTCTCACCCTCTGTCACCGCCTGGTTCCAAAATTATCTTTCAAAGCGGCAACAATTTGTCCAGATTGGAGATGCTAAGTCCCCTCTTGCTCCTACTTGGATCAGAGTGCCCCAGGGTTCAATTCTTGGTCCTCTTCTGTTTACAGTCTTCATAAATGACATCCCACCACTCACTGGTGCTTGCTCAGGTTTGCTATATGCTGACGATCTTGTTCTTTACTCATCCTCCTCAAGCCTGAATCTCAATAGTAACTTCAATACCTTTCAGAGCTAGCCCAGTCCGGTGGCACTGAGGGTTGAGGCACTGGATGCCACACCTCACGCCGCGCCGATGACCCGAGTTCGGGAGTGAGCTCGGGAGTCAGGGGTCGGCAGGGGAGGGAGACTGATTGAGCGCCCTCTGGACAGCTCTCCTCTCTGGGTGGGAGGGTTGGATGCCTGGTGCTCTGGTGACCCCGTGAGACCAGAGGCACCATCAGCTGCTCGGGCTGCACGTGAAGAGCGTGGCTGGACGTAGGCAGGCTGCCATGTGCCAGCGCCAGACGTGCCCATGCAGAGGGAGGGGGATCTTGGGTTCACTATGAAGAAACACCCTCCAGCTCTGGATAGGTGATGGCTCTGCCAGTGCCACTTCCACACGCCCAACTCTGGTTCCCCTGCTACTGCCCCCACGGTCTCCCCGGGTTGTCCTCCCCAATCCGGGGAACCGTAACAAACTTGAAGATGACAGTGGGAACACAGCGGGTGGTAGAGCAAACTGGTGAGTGCAAGTGGCCTGAGACAGTTCCAGGCTGGGGGGCTACAAATAGAGTGAAAAAAAAATAATACTTTTCAGAGCTGGCTATTGCAAAACAAGCTTGTCTTAAATAAAAATAAAACAGTGACTAAGCTTTTCGGGTCAGGTTCAAAAATTCGGTCCTGCACCCAACCATTAAGTATCAGAGCACTTGATGGCTCTCCCCTTAACGCAGTTACCTCTTTTAAATACCTAGGAGTAACCCTTGATCCTGCCTTGGATTTTGACCTGCACCTAGCCTCAGTCATTAAATCTGTCAATATTCAACTTGGACTGGCATATAAGGTGAGACATAGCCTAACATCCACGGCGAGGATGGCCACAGCACAGGGGATCCTGATACCCAAATTGGTATATGGGTTAATAGCCTTTCCGGCAACTACTGGAGGGCTCCTCCAAAAGTGGGATGTCTGCTACAACAGCATTTGCCGTTTTGCTTTGTCTTTGCCCAAACTTACTCGCCGATGCACATTATACTCCAGTCTGGGATGGTTTATTCCCTCAGCCTTCCGACAGTTTGCTTCCTACTGTTTTATAAAGAATATAATCTCCTCCCAGATACCTGACAAACTGGCTCTACTGCTCAAACCTGTGACTTCTGCCTACCCACTGAGATCAGCAGACAAATCTCTTCTTGTCCAACCGAGATGTAAAACCAAATTGGGGGAGAATGCTTTCTTTAGCTGGGCCCCTAAACTACAGAACTCCCTTCCACTGAGTCTAAGAATCTCCCCTTCTCCACACAGCTTCAAACAGGAGCTTTGTGTGGCTCTTCTAAGCTCTGAACCCTGCTCCTGTCCTCTATCCACCCACTCCTGTACTGATTCCTCCTAGCTGCTTACTGGCTCCAACCTCTACTACTCTCAAACCTCCCTGGAAATCTTATTTCCTCTCTTCTAGCACTTAATCACTAGTTGTATGACTTATGACTGTTAGTTATTTGCACTTCTATTTCTGTTTTGTTACTACATATAGATTCCTGCAAATGTACTGTCATTGCTGAAAATTTTGTAAAAGTGTACTATGTCTGACTTCTACTTGTTCCCGTGATGTTTTCTTGTATCTACTATCGTCTACATATCCTTTGTTGTAATCTCCCTGGTCGTACCTGAAAATAGGCAGCCATGCTGTCTAGTGTACCTACCCGGTTAACAAAAACTCAATAAAATTATATACAAATATACCGCATAAGGGTGGTTTGTGTGTTTTAGGTCATTATTTAGCCAGCATTCACTGCACAGCATGCCACCAACTGAATTCCTCCTACAGCTCTCTTGGTTAATTTTAGAACAGAATGCATTCACACTTTTAGGAGAACTTTTTCTACAAGTTAGTGGTACAGCCATGGGTGCCACATTTGCACCAGACCATACAAACCTTTACATGGGGCTGTATGATGAAAATACCAACCCTTTCTTGGACAAGACTGCAATATGGAAAAGGTACCTTAATGACTGTTTCATGATCTGGCAGGGCTCCAGGGAGGAGCTGGAGTTGTTCATTATTAACTATCTGCATGGAAGAAATCCTAATATGCAGTTTGCAGTCTCATGCAGTTTAACCCACCCACATTTCAGTCTTGGACATTTGTGTTATCAAGAATTCGGAGAGTGGTATCGACACTACCATTTTTCATAAGCCAACAGATCAGAATACAATCTTAGCTGCCAGTTCATGTCAACCTAGGCATACTATCAAAGCCATACCAACTGACAATTTATCAGAAAATGCCACAATTGCAGTACACAAACTGCATTTGATAAGACTGCAGCAATGATGAGTATCAGGTTTAAACAGAGGGGTTATAGTAATAAGGACATCAAAAGGATTTAGTGTAGGGCTGAAATAACTGACAGAAACACTTTTCTGCTTGATATGGAATAGAGAGAGGATTCCTGTAATAATCTGAATTTTGTGATAACTTATAGTGTGAATTCGAAGGAGTTTGAGGCAATTAGGAAGTTCATTAGGGGCTTCTTACATAATGACATCATTGTTTACCCAGCTAGCCTGAGGGAAGAATGATTAGGTCATTTAGAACTCTCGCAGCAGCAAAAGCCACACTCTGTGGATAGCTGCTGTGGGGGAGCTTAGAATGCTCAGTTCAGTGTAGCCAGTTGTGGAGTGAGGAGGTAAGAGTGGCTGAAGGACTGCCAGTGGATTCTGAGGAGAGGGCCCAGGATTTCTCACGCTAGTGGAGTGTCATTTCCAGCTTCCAGTGAAGTGGTGGAGACAAGGGTTATAGCAGGATTTCCTGATTTCTACTCCAAGTGAAATGGAAGGACCTGCTTGTTCTCAGTGGACTCAAGGGGCAATCCCCTGAATGTTCTGTGGTGTTTTCACCTGCCTTGGATAGGACCTGAAAAGAAGCAGTTTTGATCTACTATCCAGGAGACTGCCTTTCTGTTTTTTTGTTGTTCCATGCCCTATGAACGGGATAACTTCTGTGAGTACTGTTCTAGGAGCGTAGATCTCCTCATTTTTTAGGGGATTCGATAGTCTGGGGTGCGTGTACCCATAGATAAGGCTGTATCACACCTGTCAGTGCCCCTAGTTTCACCCAAGTGAGTGAAGTACTGGTAAACTGTGTACCCAAGTGAGTGCAGTTTATTTTTTGGTGACCCCAGTGAATGACGAAGTTAAAGAATGGGACCTCTAGCATTTCAGTGGGGAATGGGGGTTCAGTGGTGTAACCCTGAAGAATGGCAGAGGCTGTAGGTTGGGGCCAAGGGTGGGAGGAACACCATCAAGGTGCTTACAAGGCAGGGCTTCCTGATTCATAAAGGGCAACAGTATTTTTACCTGAGCAAGTGGTCAAGCTGCAGGTTGAGGTGTGTGACTGAGTCTCACTAAAATGCACCTAACATGTGAAGAAGAGTTCTGAGTGCGTGGCTTAGATTCACTGATTAACACTCATGGGAAGGAGATGTTCATGTGTGTGGCCAGGTGTCCACTAATGCATCTTTTGGGAAATTGGAAGGAAAATGCTCATGAGCATGGCCAGGTGTCCACTAATGCACATTTTGGGAATTTGGGAAGAAGATGTTCTGTTGTTGTTCATGAACTATACTGCATGCAAGGAGAGTTTGTGAATTGTACCTGTCCAGCCTGGTCCAACCCTTGGGGATCCACTTTTGCTTTCACTCTCCATCTGTTTAATAAAGGCATACTGTACAATCCCAGTCACTGTTATGGACATTCCAATTATTGCTTCTGGTTGTGTGGATTTACTGGGGTCCTCTCAGCAGATTAGATCTGGCATATGCCTAGCAGTCTCCACCCAGGACCTGGGTTGTATTAATTACACAAGGTTCATGTTGTTTGTTTCTGTACCCCCACCCCTCTCTAGAAAATGAGCCAGGTATATATCCTAACGGCAAGGGTGGTACCTATCTGTTTGTAAAGTGAATGGTATGTCAGTATATGGGCACCAGTGTTTCTAGATATTTATTGGGGGGTGTGCACACTAGTTAAAAAGTGGCCTGGGGGTGCATGTGATTCTACATATGTAATTTATATGGGGAATTGTGGCTGTATTTATTACATCGATAAACTAAATGCAAATTAAAAGAATGTGTGGGTGAACAGACGTGTGCGAATGCAAAACGCAACTTGGACTGCGCTATAGCTGAGCATAGTTTATGATTTGCATATACCAGTCAGCACTGCTGGAAATTTACTGGGATTTAAGGAGTCTTTGCAAGTCCATGGGTTGGTGATAGGGATGTGCAGTTGACTCATCATGAATCATTTTGGATACATAAATTAAGAGACACAATCCCACCGGGGCTTATAGGAGTCACAGTCCCATTGGGGCTTAATAATAGAATCTGTTACTTTTTGTGTATAACTATGGCCAGTTACTTGGGCATTACCTTGGGGTGTCTCTGTTGTCCATAATGTAAATTTTTTCTGCTGTTGATGCTATGATGTTTTCTTTTGATTTTTTGTGCTGGAGAAAGCCAGGAATATTATCACTGGTTAGAGCAATTTATCAAATACTGCTCTTTTATGCATAAATATACAGGGTTGTATCATTATAAGCAAGTATGAATTAAGATACATATTCCCACTGTATGTGATATGTTACAAGTAATATTATGTCTGGCAGTTTTTTGAACTTTGAATATTATCACCAGTCACTACACTGTTACACTGTATATATATATAATTGTTCTGAGGACTGTAAGACTCACTACACATGACCAAATAATAGAGGGATGTATCCCTTTAAGGAGGGTAAATTTAAGGAGATACCTATGTGTTCATGTTTCACCTTATGACAAAGCACACAAGCACGAAACATTAAGGCCAGGATATTCAAAGGTGTTGCGCTGGCGCAAACCCTCAATGCGCCCTGGCAGGATATTCAAAAAGCTGCCAGGCGCAGCGCAACTGCACTGGGGCACAATGGTAATATATGCGGCACAAATGCAGGGGGTGTGCCCATGCATATGCGGCATATCCCAATATTCAACTCAGGATGTGCGGTGCATATGCTGGCACAACCCTGATGTGCACCGCATACGGGGGGGTGCAAGGTTGAGCCTGTAAGACGTAGGAACAAACTCAGGCCACCCACAGGTGGGCTGCTGCATTGCAGGGTACAACACAGCACCCGCCAGCCATGGGTGGCCACCCGCCCTGCAGGGATACAGCCCACAAGCATCCACACCCTCCCTGGTGGTCCACTGCACTCCCCACCCTCCCGCTATGCCTGGTCACGGGCAATCGTACCCAGCACAATACCTGGTGGGTGGTGGCATCCCCCCTCCCTCCCTCCGACATGCTTGATCGTGGGCAGTAGTCACATATAATAATACCTGGTGTTCCAGCGGTATCCCCCCTCCTGTATCGGCTCAATCACCGGGCATGTGACATACATATGCTAGCTAGTGGCCTGTGGACCCCCTCCATCCCATCCCACAGAGGACCCAGCCACCCAGCTCTCCCCCTCATCAGCAGGAGGCTGCACTCTGCCCGCATGCCTGCCGCCCACGAATGACAATGTACAGTATGTGCTGTATACCTATTGGTCCACATTGTGGGCTAGTGGGCATGCAGACCAAGCTGTATTACACAGGTACGATTATGTGAATGAACGCGTTCATTCACATAATCGTGCCTGTGTAATACAGTATGGTCTGCATGCTCATTGGCCTACAATGTGGACCAGTAGGCATACAGCACATACTGTACGCTGTCATTCAGTGGACGGCTGCGTGGTATGTGGGCGGACTGCAACCGCCCACCGATGATGGGGGGGGGAGCTGGGTGGCTGGGTCCTCTGTGGGAAGGATGGAGGGGTTCACTGGGCCACCAGGTAGCATATGTATGTCACATGCCTGTGATCGGGTGATACAGGAGGGAGGGGGGATACCACTGAACCACCAGGGTATTATTTCCTCTGCAGAAGCCCACAATCGGTCGATACGGGAGGGAGGGGGGATACCACTGGACCACCAGGTCATATTATATGTCACTATTGCCCACGATTGGGTATGATGGAGGAAGGGGGGTGCACTAGCCCACTGGGGACCCAACACCAGCTGCATGCAGCTACGCAGGGCGCCAGGCGCATTCTGCCGGGCTGCCCTGCTCAATGCATGCAAATGGGGCCATAATGGCATGCAAATGGCCCCATTTGCACCATGCGTATATTATGGCCCCATTTGCATGCCCTCTTCTGAATATCATGGGTGATGCACCCAGCGTAACTGCATTTGTGCTGGAGCATTCCCGGTCCTCCCTGTTTGTGTGATGCGCTGGTGCATTGTACTTGTGCCATGCGTATTCTGTGCCATATTCAGTGGTGATGCAGCTCAGTTGCGTTGCGCCCCCACTTGCGCCGTCGCCTGGCACAGTCTGAATATCCGGGCCTAAGGGTTTTGTGGACTGTATTTACCTATTTTTGCTAACTACTTTAAGCTATATGCTAAAACTGAAACACTGAGCATGTCTATCTTCATGACTTGTGTGTCATTTATCCAGCAAGGATTTCTAACATGAGTGTGTGCTTGTGTTTTTGGTTTTTTTCAAAGAAATATGTTTATATGTACAGTATCAGCATCTCTTAAGGCATTTCATATGGTTATGAGTAGGGGAATGAACATCCTGAATATTATTTCCTGAATACCCTCCTGTTCTCGCTGTTCGTAAATTATTTAAAAAATTATTGTGGGGGTAGCTTGGTGATCCACTACGCAGAACATGCAGTGCTTTACAGAACCTTGAACAGCACTGTAGACCTGGGACCTCTACTACAAGCAGATTTCACAATCTTAGAAAGATGTCTCTTGGATGATAGGCTGATGTTGAATGCCAAAAAAAACAAAAGCCATTTTGTTCGGACCAAGAACACAAGGCTCTGGTAAGAGCCTCTGTTCCCCCTTGTTTCCACATCAAGCTCACTTATAGAGGTAGTGAAATCATTCAAGTACCTGGGCTTAATGCTGGACCAAGGCTTCACCCTGAAATCCCACGTGGATTTGCTTACCAAAATAATCCACCAAAAACTAGGGCTACTTTACTGGCTAAATGCTCAAATTATCCCTGAAACCAGGTTTACCATAGCAAATAGCATCCTCCTTCCCACTCTAACTTATGCTGCTCCAGTCATGCACTCAATTGCAAAACATGAGCATAACAGGATGCAAACGCTATATAATAAGATTGCATGCTTCACCACTATGTCCCATATGAGATGCCATCACCATGAAGTACTGGCCTCCCTAAACTGACCATCCCTTAGCCACCAGCTACAGTACCCTCTCCTGTGCAATGCCTACAAATTAATTAATGACTACCCCCCGCCCCCTCAGTAAGCTTTGTTGGCCTGCTGGCTCAGAAGCGCTGAGGTAGACGGCTTCATACCTCTGCCAAGAACCTTCTGGAGGAACCCAGGGTAAGGACTACAGCTGGCAGGAAATCCTTTGCCCATGCTGCACCTGTACTCTGGAACAAGCTCCCTGTACACCTGCAGGAGGCCAGCTCCCTGGGAGCCTTCCATAAAGGGCTCCAAAAGCACCTGCTGGACAACAGTAAATGCTCATGCACTTGAATAGAAGTGAGCCAAGGTAAATCTAGTCCACCCCAAACATAATTGTTCCTTCCAAATGCTCTTTAAAACTTGAGGCGAAAATCCCAAGTGGGGTGTTATGTTGCCAGTGAGTGACCTGTACTAATTCCCCCCAGGTTAGAAGTCTAGTTCTAACATGATTGTGAAATGAATTGTTCTATTGCTGAATGTATGGTTCCTTGATGTACAATGTCTTGATTGCAAACAAAAGTGACAGTTCTCTTATGTACTGTACCTTGCAAATTGTTTATACTTTATATAACTAATTCTGGGTTGCCCCTGAAAAAAGGACTTTCAGGGCCCAGTGGGCCTACCCGGTTAAGAAAACTGAATGAATAAATAAATAAATAGGGTTTACAGTACTCTGGACCGAATACCAAATAGTTTTCACTGTTTGGTGATATTCTGGGATCAATACTCCATGAGATTTAAAAATGCACTGGAGCTTCCTGGCCAGTCAGAGGCCATTTCTGGAACCCTGTCCTTGGCTTGAGCAGAGTGACAAGGGATAAAGATGTTCTGCTTGATTTCTAGCAGTCTGAGACCCAACCTGCTTCTAAATCCTGTCTAAAAACATAAACAGTGACAGACTTTTTAAGACAATTTTCCACTGTATAGAATTCAAGACAAGGAGCTGGATTCTCAGACATGGGCACAGGGCCTGCAGGTAAAGGTGTGGTCATGAACTTAACTGCTTGTAGTGCATGTAGTGAATTGGATGCACCTGTGCCAGATTTGCTATTAGCAGGTGCACTTGTGGCACTTTGCGGTGCTTTAGGACAGTTTGCTTTCAAGTATAGATGCTTGCAAACTAAAGATGCATGCAAGCAGTCCAGAAGCAGACACAGGTTGGAATGTGGAAGTGTGATATAACAGGCATCTTTTTGACTCAGGGATAGAAAATCCCAAGTTTTCGATGCAAGTTTTATAAGTCATGTATCTGATGCGCTTGGGATTTGCCTTGAGTAGTACATGTCAAAAATCCATCCCAGGATGTGTTTATTTTAGGTTATGAACAGTACAGTATTTGTGCTACCTGGAGAAAATACAGAGTAACTCTACCCTGTCCCTGGCGCTACATCACCACAATAATGTACAAGGATAGAACAGGAGACAGCACTCACCCTAAAGACAAGAAAGGCATACTCACCACTTCTGCAAAATCACCTCTTTATTCATTCCAAAGGTAGTGTTAGTACAAACAATTAAAATGCTGCAAATGCATGACTGTCAGTGCTCTGTGCATCTTCCCATGGGGTGCTGGCAGCCACACTTTTACAGCATTTAGATGTTTGTATTCATGCTACTTTTGGAATGAATAAAGAGCAATTTTGCACAACAAGTGGGGAGTATACCTTTTTAGGGCTACAGTGGGCAGAGCCCTGCAGACCTCTTGCTTTGAGAAAAGGACTCAGTGCATTCCTTCTGACCGAACAACATGTTGGAGTTGCACCACAGTCACCTCTGTGCCCGTGGAGCACTCTGCTTGTTGTCTTCAGTCGCACTGCACTATTTTTCAGCTGATTACGACTCTGGGGGATTAGGCACCCCCAGCGTCACTCTTATGTTTCTGGAGCAGGGGTGTGGGTTGGTGAGTGCTGAGAGGGAAGGTTGGGTGGGGGGGATATGTATAATTTAAAAGAAAAAAAAAACAGTGGGTCATGGCAGAACGTGGCACACTCCACCATGGCCATGATGTCCGCCGCACGGTACTTCACATGCGTTAGTAGTCATGCATGCACAGTGGAGTGCGGTAGCTATCTTGGACATGGTGGAATGTGCCATGTTCCGCCATGACCTTATGACTTTTTTCTTTTAAGTTATACATATCCCCGACACCTGACCTCCCTCTCAGCACCCACCACCCCACCCCACCCCAAAACATAAGAGTTACACTGGGGTGCCCAGTCCCCAGTGTTGCAATCTAGACACTACAATTTTTTTAATTGTTATACATACCCCCACCTGACCCTCCTCTCAGCACCCCCACCCAGAAACAACATAACAGAGACTCTGGGGTGTCCAATCCCCAGTGCCCCGATCACCATTTTTTTGTAACCCCCATCCACTACCATGCATGAGTGTTTTTTTTTTAATCACCCACCCGACCCTCCCTCTCAGCACCCACCATCCCACTCTCCGCCTAAGAAATGTAATACTGATGCTGGGGGCTGCAGAATCCCCCGGTGCAGGAATCCTAGGTGTTTTTTTTTTATACCTGTAAAAAGAAAACCATTCATCAATATCATTTGTGACCATTATGCTCCCCCCACCTCACCCTCCCACTCAGCACCCACCACCCCGCACCGATTAGAGGTCCAATGCCGTAATCCTCTCTGGACTACAGACATGTCTTCACTCTTCAAAGCTGGACTGCGGACTGAGGAAATCAGGTGTGTTGTTCTATGTATTTCAGTGAGGGTTTGAACTTAGTGGCATAACTTGAGCATTTTTGCACATTTTTGGCCCAAATTTTCAACGTATCCTCTTTGGGACCCCACCTCATAAACAATTGCACTGTCATTAGGCAGATCTGTACCTAAAGATGATTTCGCAGTCCCTGTGCAAAATCACCTTTCAGGCCAGAGTTGAACATTTTCTTTGTCCTTGTTCATGAGGTGAGGTCATAAGAAGACTATGTTGAAAGTTTGGTGTAAAAATATTAAAAGAACAACTGAGTTATGAGCCTGTGTCATGAGTCTACCTTGAATTTTGCAAATACAGGCTTATAACCTTGGTAAATGTCAATATTTTCCCCAAATTCGCAACATAGCCATATCTATACAACACCTCATGAGTCTGACAGCTGTCATTTTTCAAATTCAGCCAAATTTTTTTTTTAACATCTTGAAAAGGTGATTTCATGATCCTTGCACAAAATCACCTTTCACACAGGAGTTGGAAAATTTCTCTGCCCTTGTTCATGAAATGGGTAAAGGTACATATGTTGAAAATTTGGTAAAATATTAAAAAACAACGAAGTTATGAGCCTACATTGACTTTTGTAAACACATGCTTGTAACTTTGGTAATTTGCAATATTTCCCTCCAAATTCATAACAGAGCCATATCTTTACAGCACTATATGAATGTGACCCCTGTCATTTTTCAAATCCTGGCCAAAAATGTTTTTTTTATATATACTGTAAAGAGATTTTGTGGTCCTTGCACGAAATCACCTTTCAGACAGGAGTTAAACATTTTATCTGCCCTTGTTCATGAGGCAGGGTCATAACAAGGCTATGTTGAAAATTTAGTGTAAAAATGTTAAAAAACGACCAAGTAATGATCCCACATTGACTTTTGTAAATGCAGGCTAGTGACTTTGGTAATTTTCAATATTTCTCCCCCCCAACCCCAAATTCATGACATAGACATATCTTTACAGCACCTATTGAGTGGGGTAGCTGTCATTTTTCAATTCCTGGCCAAAATGTTATTTTTTTTTACATCTCAAAATGTGATTTTTGCCATCCCTGCACAAAATCACCTTTCAGGCAGGAGCTGGAAATGTTCTCTGCCCCTGTTCATGAGGTGGGGTCATAAGAAGGCTATGTTGAAAATTTGGTATAAAAATATTAAAAAACAACAAAGTCATGAGCCTACATTGTCTTTTGCGATTGCAGGATCGTAACTTTGGTAATTTTCAATATTTTCCCCCAAATTCACAACATAGACATATCTTTACAGCACCTATCGAGTGTGGCAGCTGTCATTTTTCAAATCCTGGCCAAAATGGGTTTTTTTTACATCCGAAAATGTGATTTTGTGGTCCCTGCACAAAATCACCTTTTGGACAGGAGTTGAAAATTGTCTATGCCCTTGTTCATGAGGTGGGGTCATAAGAAGGCGATGTTGAAAATTTGGTGTAAAAATACTAAAAAAACAACCAAGTTATGAGCCTACATTGACTTTTGTGATCACATGCTTGTGATGTTGGTAATTTGCAATATTTTCCTCCAAATTCAAAAGATAGCCATATCTTTACAGCACCACATGAATTTTTCAAATCCTGGCCAAAAATGTTTTTTTATACCCTGAAAGGTGACTTTGTGGTCCTTGCATGAAATCACCTTTCAGACAAGAGTTAAAAAATGTATCTGCCCTTGTTTATGAGGCAGGGTCATAACAAGGCTATTTTGAAAATTTGGTGTGAAAATATTAAAAAACAACCAAGTAATGATCCCACATTGAGTGTGACAGCTGTCACTTTTCCTGACAGATGGGATCATCAACCTAACACACCATGCAGGTCCAGTGCGAAAGAAAGACTGAACACAAGTCCTGTCACGGAGACACATACCCCAAACACAGCCACCAAAAAAAAAAAAAAAATTCCACCTAGTTAAACTAATGGCACTCTATCCAGTCTCACCTCTACTTTAGTTTCTGTTGACAAAAATGTTGGCAGCCTGCTGATTTCTCACTGCAGACCCTTGCCTCAACTCCCCGCTGCCTTCTTTGTTTCTTCTGTCCTCACTGCGTTCCTTCTCGCCACCCCCTCCTCTCCCCCCCTCTCAGCGACCATTACCTGAAGTGTGATTCCAGCCTAAAAAAGTGCAAGAATAAAAATGGGACTGCATTATTGTCAGCCACTTGCATTTTGAAAACCACAAAGCAGGAAACGATTGAGTATGGCAGCCGCTGAGGGACACACTCACTCTCAGTTGAGATAGCCATTTAGAAAAGAAACCTTCAAATAAATCAAAGTACACACAAAAAAGGTCACTATTTTTGAAGGGAACATGGGGGAGAAACATCACAGTAAACCCGTAGTACAGCATGGCATAGCCTTGTTCCCCGTTGATGCTGTAAATGCAACTGCATGGGGACATGCTCCTTCCCTCCCCCCTTGCTCTAAGTAAGAGTGGGTAGTTAAAATAAAGAAACACATAAATTATATTAAAAAAAATAGTCTTTGATTGTTTGTAACTTTGTATTTGTGGATGACTAAGTACTAAAGACACACACAAACACAAACCTCCTGTACTGACTTTTAATAAAACAACTCCATTCAAACACATTGAGAAGGACTACTTTTTCTCTTTTTCTAGTAATAATTTATTTTTTGTCTTTTTTTATACACAGTTTCTATGTGCAGCTTTTAAATTAACTTCTTTATTGGGGGACCCATTTTATAAGTGCAATAAACACACTTTGAGGTGTATGTTATGTCCTGATAAGAGCATGCCCAGGTGCAAAAGGCACTCGGCGCAAGTGCCTTGTGCCTTATAACGCACCTGGGCATGCTCTTATCGGGACATAACCCACACCTCGTTGTGTGTTATTGCTTACTTATCCCTATATTTGAGCTATCTGTTTCTGCTGCTGTTTGCTATCAGACTGAAGCCTACGCGTAGAGAAGTAGTGCAGTGTATAAAAGGATTTTGTTAGTGATGATTTTGCGCACTTTACAGTGCAGATTTTGATACTACGCAACAGTTTCCTTTGAACAGGATCTTTGTCTTCACCACATGACTGCTGCTGCTGCTGCTGTATGAGACCTATGTGCTGATAACAATGCATAAAACATTGTATCTTGTGACTGGTTGTGTACAATAAAGGAACAATGGCAACCCATTTTGCCTCGTGGATATTTCTAGGCGAAAAAAAAATCAACATTTATTTAAAATTTGGTGACCAGGAAAGGCGCACTGAGCTGGGGCTCATTTTCAGGCATGATCCCATGATTCTTATGATTCTTACCTTCTGTAGAATTTGCTGTAATTGCAGATTATGTTCTACTCTTTTTGTTTTACTAACACTGAAAAATATGCAACTGTTGTAACTGCAGCAAAAATTGTTTTATGTATAGTCCTTGTTCTTTTCTCACTGCATACTTTCTGACCCCTCCCCAAATAAAAAGTAGTCCAGCTATTCATTATGCAATAGTTCGCTCCCACTGCACCAGGCAGGGGCTAGACTGGGAGTGTTCCCAAGTTTCAGGAAGAAATCAATGGGACTTGATCAAGGACTGTAAACAAACATGTTTTTGTGTGGTAACACCTATATGGTAGACAGCCAGTTTTTCACTTTATTAGGCAGAAGGTGGCAGATACTGAATAACCAGATTCATCTGCAAATTCCACTAAAGGTGAGCAATCTCAAAATGTGTTTTTCACACTAGGGCCAAAGTGAAGCCTAATGGAGGTTGACGAGAAAGTGTTCTTTTGTAACTGGGTTTTATTTCTGGACCTTTGTCTGTTGCTCTGCAGCTGCTGCTATTTGGAGACCGACACACTGAGAAATAGTATTTTAAAACACTTATTTGTATTGAGCCATTTATTTATTTATTTACTCACCACTCCCCAGTCTGCTCCTGGCTCTAGCCTCCTCTAACCATTGTCTAAATCCTACGCACACACTACCCTTCCTGAGCAGTTTAGAAAAGAATTTCTCAGGTTTAACTGCACTAAAGTTTTCTGCTCCTCAGGTGTTCTAATCCTTGGTTTGATCACATCTACATTTTCTTTTGCTAGTGCCACCTTTTAATTTTCATTGCACATCCTGAAGCGTAATGCGTCCTTTTCGCTGTTGTTTAACATTGCATTGCATTGTTCCTTTTCTACCACTCTGTAACCACAGTAGGTGGTCAAAAGCGCGTTTCAATAAGAGCGCAGTAAAAAACACACAAATAGCATAAGTGAAAACAGCTACACGTCAACAATAGTGCAGTCATTACAGCACAGTCCATGTAGCTATTGTCACTGATGCCGAGCAGTACAAGTGCACGATTGTGTGGTGCTTGGCTGTGCTGACACTGTGGCATGCAGAGTAGAGTCTCTGGCTGCATTCAGCTGACCGGGGTTTGAGTCTTGGGCTATTATGTTTTGCCATCGGTCACCCAGTAGTAATCTTAAATACCCCCAATTTGTACCCCCTAGAGTTGATTATATATATTTAAGGGGGTGCAGGGGACATATCCCCATGCATAGAAAATTACCAGCAGGCATGTTGGGGTTTCTAGTGGGGTTTCTAGTGTGGTCGGTTGGCAATTATGCGATCGTGGGCAACCTTCCCCCCTTCCCTGGAACTGCCTGTACTGTAGAGGTGTAATAGTAGATGTGCCCTCCTCCCCCTTTGAGTTTCTCCCGCCCCCTTCCACCTGCCTTTCCCTGGTGCCCACTCCTGAAGTTTAAGGTTCTCTGAGTCGGGTTTCTACTTTGTGAATCCGTCTGCATATCCATGGCTTTATGCCTGCTGTCTGTGCTATCACTGTTTTTGTCTGAGTGCTGTCTTGGTTTACATTCTTTTGCTTGCACTGTTGTCAGCCACGCTGTGACTGTTTAGCAGTTTTGACCTAGAACCTGTAACTACATCCTATGGGTAGCACCTAGAAACTAGGGTTGGCTTAGTGTGCCCTCCCGGTTACCAATGTCTACATTTGTAAGTACAATTTTATTTTATACTACAGAAAGGTTGAATAACAGAAATTAATAAAATGTATTATTCAGCCCCATTATTCACCTAATAGATGACTTAAATATCATTCTCCTCACAGCCCATGTTATTTTTCTTGTAACTGTCAATTATGTTGGTTTTCCTGTTATATCAGTTTGGTTTGCGGCTCATTATATTAATAGGACAATTCCACAGGATGTCTTGAAATCAGCTCATTATTCACTGCTGCATGTTGTCAACACTGCTGCCAGTGCATTCTTGGCACTGCTTTGGTCTGCCACTTGTTACAAGGCAACATTGTTGGCTACACTCCAGAGTGAATACAAACCTCATTCCTGCATGTCCTATGGAATAGCTCCCATGTATTCACTTGAAAATTGGTGACCAGGAAAAGCACACTGAGCTGAAGCTCATTTCCAGGTGTAACCAGGGGGGTGGGGGATGGAGGAGAAGAGGCCCATTTCTAGGTATAACCTGGGGGGGGTGGGGGATGGGGAGAAAATGCTCTTTTCTAGGTGTAACCTGGGGTGGGGTGGGAGGAATACAAATGTACAAGGCAATACATTGTGAGCAGAATGGAAAATAAAATGAAAATGCATGATATTCAGAGTAGAAAAATGAAAACATTGTAAAGACAAAAAGCAAAAAAAACTCAGGTACACCTTGAGGAGTATATCAATCAATCCAAACAAAGTATCATCTCAGTCCCAAATATGTCAGGTGAGGGTTTCTGAGATTAGACTGTTTGGTTAAACACTGGGGTCCCTTCTGTCTTACGTGAAGGGTGGAGGACCAGTGCATCAGAAGGCCCTGGTTTATTTTATTTATTTATTTAAGAATTTAACCAGGCAGGCATACTGAGCGACTAGCCGCTCGTTTCCAGATGCGACCTGGGGGAAAACAATGGGGAACATTTTGGCAAACAGACACACATGTTAATGTACAGATTGAGAGGCACAAAATGTGAAGGACTATATATGTTGGTAGCTAAGGTAACCATACAGCTTAGAAGAAAATATGCAGGCATGGAGACATTACATAGAAGACATTTCATTGTACAAATAAAATTAAGTTTAAAAGTAGTGATGATTTGTTGGCACAGTTACTTAGACACTTACCAGTTCACAGCTTCTCAGCAGCATGGCTGTCCTTTCTGGCCCAGCAGGGTGCTGGCACCTGGCTCCGAAGATGATACAGAGCCATATCTCTGCTGAAATACAAAGGCAGTCCTTACATTTAACTCAGCTGTCCTTTAGTCAAACCTGGATTTTAAAGTACATAGCACAGCAAGTTGCACCGAAGAGTGTAGGCAAGCACATAGTACATACAGCTTTTATCAGAACCTGTCCCAAACCATAGATACCTTTCAGTAACCCTTATCCTTCTGACCTGGAGTATCTGATTGACACTAAGCCACTGACGTCTGTTCTTCAGGAAATAAATATAACTGTACAACCTGCTTAGGGATTAAATGAGACGTCTGAAAATAATCAGATTTTTATGTAACAGGAGCTGGGGGTGGGGGGCAGCACTTTGAGAGAGTGTGCACAAAACTAAGATTTCTGGCTGCACTCCTGTGTACACATCATCATTGAGAAGTGTGAGATTTTTTTCTATTTTTTGACCATATAGCTTTTTCCTGGAGGAAGCTGTACGGGTGGGCTATCAGCCCTATCCCTGCCTCCCCCAACTGGTGCTCACCCCCTCCAAACCACTGGGAGTTCCCCTGCGGATTCTCCCTGTGGCAGAGCCAGGGAGGGGAGGGCTGCCCCCCTCCAGTGAGGCAATCTCGATTCCAGTAGTCAGTTGGTGATGTGGGCCCAGAGAAAGCAAGCAGGGCTTCATTTGCTTGCTCAGCCCCACATTTCCCATTTTTCTGATGTCCCCGTACCCCTGCCCCAGACAAGCAGTGGTGTGTGCATGTTAAGGTACACACTCTCTATGCCACATGCTCTTTTTACTTGCTGCCCCAGCCTTCATTACAACAAGGTCTCCACCTGATGGCAGTCAACTGCAGGGTGAACAAAGCCCCCATCCCTGGGAGAGGAGAGCAGTCCATTGGATGCTTGATACTCCCCCCACCGACCCCCAGCAACCAGAGTCTGCTCCTGAACCGGGTCACTGGCATGGTGAGTGGTCGTGCTACCTCCGAGCCACTGGACCAGCTCTAGCGGTGTCAGATTTGAGAGAACAAATGCCACACAATGATAAACTGAATAAAAAGTCAGAAATATATCTACAAGCATGGCTTCTCACAGGTGGACAAGTCCTGAAACAAATGCAGTTTGAATAGAAATTGTCCATTAGCAATCAGTCCTTCTGCACTTTGAAGTTGATGGTAATGTTCTGGGAAGTCGATGGGAAGCCTGGCCTGCAGTTCCTCAGGACCAGCATCCTGTACTGTGCTGAAGCCCCATGGGTGGCTTATAACCAAACACACAGCAGTGCTTTTGCTCAGTTCTTGCTGAATTGATAACATCAGGAATGAATCCTCTTTAGTAAAATAAAAGTGAATTAAACATATCAAGTTACCTCTGGGATCACAATCCTGAAATCAGGGTCTTAGGTTCGACACCCTCCATGCTTTGTGGGCTAGGCATAGTTTCAAGGGCCACCAGATAGCTGCATGATCATCCTATGGAGAGTTGCTTGTTGTGGCTAGGAAAGACCTTGCCAAACTTGTGGCCAGTTGGCTAGTGCACAAGTAAGCCTACCCAAAGTGAAAATATGTGAAATGCCCAAATGTCACTGCTGATTGTACCGGGGTGGGATCAGTCTCTTTCCATAGGGCAATGGCTCCCTTATCCTATTCTCACTGGTCCATTTGCCCTATGTGACTGCCTAGAAACTTAGTCCCTTCATTACTCTTCTGATCACTGGCCATCTATATTGCCCCCTGAAGGGTGGACTGATGGGAAGCCCTGAGACCTGCTGCTGCAGCCTCTTATTCTCAGTCCCCCAAATACTTCCTCTGCCATTAGATGAGACTGACCAGCTATCAAGCCTTAAGCTAGAAACATAGAAGTTGACAGCAGATAAGGACCTCAAGGCCCATCCAGTCTGCCCATTTTTTTCTACCTTGTGAATGTACCATAGGCCTTTACTGTGTCAATTGCCTATCTATTCATACTCATCTGTATTGCTCAATTATGCCTATCCCATGCCTGTTTGAAGCCCTGCACTGTGTTCATATCCACCACTTCCTGAGGTAGGCCATTCCATGCATCCACCACCCTTTCTGTGAAAAAGAACTTCCTCACATTACCCCTTAATCGGCCTCCCTCTAATCTCATGCTGTGTCCTCTTGTCCTGATATATTTCTTATATTGAAACAAGTTATACTCTTTCACCTTGTTAATGCCCTTAGGGTGTTTGAATGTTTCGATCATAACACCTCTCTCCCTCCTTTGCTCTAGGGTATACATATTGAGCTCCGTTAATCTGTCATATGTTTTCTGATGCAGTCCCTGCCCCATTTTGGTTGACCTTCTCTTGACTGCTTCCATTTTGTTAATGTCCTTGTGAAGGTGCGGCCTCCAGTACTGCACGCAATACTCCAGATGGGGCCTAATCAGTGTCTTGTAAAGAGGGATTATTATCTCCCTCTTATGACTTGTGATACCCTTACTAATACACCCTAACATCCCCCTAGCCTTACCTTCTGCTTTAGTGGTCTGCTTGGATGATTTCAGGTCATCAGTGATGATGATGACCAAGTCTCTTTCTTCTCTTGTGATTGCCAGCAATCCCCTCCCAACCTATAGGTGGCTTAAGGGTTTCTGTTCCCTATGTGCATGATCTTGCACTTCTTTGAGTTAAACCCCAGTTACCACTCTTCCAACTATTTTGCCAGTTTATCCGGATCTCTTCTTATTCTGCCCATCCCATCTGGATCATCTACTATGTTGCAGATCTTGGTGTCATCTGCAAATGGACAAACCTTATCCTCCAGTCCATCTGCAATGTCACTGATGAAGATATTGAAGAGGACTGGCCCCAGGACTGATCCCTGAGGTATCCCACTTGTGACTTGCATCTCTTCTGACTGTATACCATTTACCACCACTCTTTGTTTTCTGCCTGTCAACCAGTTTGTCACCCAGTTGACTAACTTCTGACCCACCCTGAGCCTACCCAGCTTATTAATCAATCTTCTATATGGAACAGTATCAAAAGCTTTGCTGAAGTCAATGTAGGTGACATCAACTGCACCCCCTTGGTCCACCACTCTGGTTACCCAGTCAAAGAAATCTATGAGATTAATTTGACATGACCTTCCTGTTGTAAACCCATGCTGTCTTGGATCCTGTGCTCCTATGAATTCCAGGTGTTGCCCTATCCTTTCCTTAAGGAGTGCCTCCATAATCTTGCCCACTACTGAGGTAAGACTGACTGGTCTGTAGTTCCCTGCCTCCTCCCTGCTACCACTCTTGTGGAGTGGGATCACATGATCTGTGCTCAGAGACTCACTAACACAGTTCTGATAATGGCTCTGCTAGTTCCACCCTTAGCTCCTTTAGTACCATGGGATGTATGCCATCCGGTTCCATTGCCTTGTCCACCCTGAGCTTAATGAGCTCTTGTAGGACCCTTTCTTTTGTGAAGGGACTTGTGCACACCTCCCTCTCCCCTGTGTCCATGGTGCTGAGCTGTGGGCCCTACCTTCTCCTCAGTAAATGCTGAGCAGAAGTATCTATTTAAGATAGATGCTTTTCCTTGGTCCTCTCCACACACTCCCCCTTATCCCCTTTAATCTTAGCAATACCCCCTCTGGACTTTGTCCTTTCATTAATGTGTATAGAGAAAGTCTTGTCCCCTTCTTTTACTGTTCGTACCAGTGTTTTCTCGGTTTGGGCCTTTGCCTGCCTTACTGCCTTACCTGCTTCCCTTAGGGAAGTTTGGTATGCCTCCCTATCTTTGTCCCGCTGTGTTCCCTTATATTTCCTGAAGGCCAGTCATTTGGCTCTGACCTTTTCTGCTACTGTTTTTGAGAACCAAAGTGGTTTTCTTCCTTCTTTTGCTCTTGCTTTTCTCCCCCAACATAATGGGATGTTGCTTCAAGTATTGCATCCTTAATGCTTGCCCACTTTGCCTGTACCCCCTCACCTGTGTTTCTTTTTGCCAGGGCTAGCTTAACTCTGTTGGCCATCTTATCAAAGTCAGTTCCTCTGAAGTCCCATATTTTTGCCTTGGAATGGGATGATTTAGATGTAGTAGCCAAATTGAACCATACCATGTGATGGTCACTGGCCCCCAGGTGACCTTCTATCTGGAGATCTGTGATCCCTTCTTTGTTAGTCAGTACTAGATCTAGGATAGCCCTGTCTCTTGTGGGTTGCCGTACCAGTTGTTTGAGGCCCTCCCCCTGCAGGGAATCCACTATGTGTCTAGTTCTGGCAGATGTTCCTGCTGGTATTGACCAATCTGTATCTGGCATGTTGAAGTCTCCCGTTGTCAGAACCTCCACTTTAGCTGTCATGTTTTGTATATCTTCGAACAGTAATGCGTCTACGTCCTCTCCCTGGTCTGGAGGCCTGTAGACAACCCCAGTTCATATGGCTGTCCTATTTCCTGCTTCTAGGTTTGCTGGCAAAGACACCTAGCTTCACCTGAGCTCTTTTCTTCTAGGTTTGCTTGTAAGGACAGAGCAAGGAACAACATTATCAGAGCAAGAAAAAAGATTAAGGCTTCTGTTTGCTAGGCAGATTTACTGTGTTGTTATTTTCTTTTGTGCTCACAAGATTTGATACTGTTTTTTGCTTAAATTTTACTGCTGTAATCTTCTCTGATTCAAATTGCTGTTGCAGGGTATACCTTCTGCTGCATTATTATAGGGTGTGCCTACAGGGTTGTTATTGTTTTGTGCTTACAGAATATTGCTGTAATCTTCTCTGATTCAAATTGTTTCTTTACAAGGTATATCTTCTGTTGCTGCTTTATTTTTCTCTGTAGCAAAATGTTTTTTGCAGGGTATATCTTATGAGAAATTGTTATGGTGGTGCCTACCTTTTTGTGACTTTTTTTATCTATCATTAGGCTAAGCAAAATTACTGTTCGCTACTATTTTATTTTATTTTTTTTTTTGCTGAAAGGTTTTCTGTTTAGTCTCAAAGGTGCTGCAGTGTGCATCTCGCATTGAAGGAGCTAATTGCATTCCTCCCACAGCTCTTCCAGGGGATTAGGAGTGTAACTGGGGGGTGGAGCTGACAAAGGCTTAGTAACTTCCAACAGAAGTAAGGGTTAAAAGGTCAGGTTAGTAGAAGTTTTTGAGGTGGAAGACTAGGTTTGCTGGCAAAGGCACCTAGCTTCACCTTAACTCTTTTCTTCTAGGTTTGCTTGTAAGGACAGAGCAAGGAACAACATTATCAGAGCAAGGAAAAAGATTAAGGCTTCGTTTTGCTAGGCATATTTACTGTGTGTTATTATTTTCTTTTGTGCTCACAAGATTTGAAACTGTTTTTTGCTTACATTGTACTGCTATAATCTTCTCTGATTCAAATTGCTGTTGCAGGGTATAGCTTCTGCTGCATTATTACAGGATGTGCCTACAAGATTGTTACTGTTTTGTGCTTACAGATTACTGCTGTAATGTTCGCTGATTCATATTGTTTCTTTGCAATGTATATCTTCTGTTACTGCTTTATTTTTCTTTGTAGCAAATGGTTTTTTGCAGGGTATATCTTATGAGAAATTGTTACAGGTGGTGCTTACAGGATTTACAGTGGTATCTATCATTAGGCTAAGCTTTGAGGGCTACTGCATTTGTTGTTGATTGATTGTTTCTGCTCTTACCTCCTTGTTTTTTTCGTCCGTGGTTCTTCATTTTTGGCAGGGGAAGGGCCCACCACCCACCCCATCCCCAACCACCCCATGCTACACTCCTTTTATAGAGGTAGCACAGTTGTGACATTTCGTGTAGCAAAGCAGGAAGGGGAGAATCAGAGTAGTATCCACACAGTGACCTCACTTACAGGGGCACAAGTAATTTAACCTGTTATAACAAGTTATAAAAAAAAAACAAACCGACAAACAAAAAAAAAATCAAACTTTTACTTTCATTTTCCTCCTTCTAATTATTCAGACCAGGTTATAAACTTGGCAGCTTCAGTGGAATGGATATTATGAACTGCAGGCGCTGTGGGACACTTTTCAAAAGGGCAGTTATACAGGATTTAGGTTACTGTCCTACATGCTGGACCACTGGAGATCTAAGGGATCAGCTCCAGGCAGCATGGGCAGAGATTGTGCACTTCAAATGCATATTCAGGAGGAAATATATTATAAGAACCACCTGCCATTTCCCCAACATCCAACTGAAGCACCTCGACCGCAGAGGGTGGTTGATCCGGGAGGCTGGCAGATGGTTAGGAGTGGCAAAATGGGTGCCTCATCTCTCAGTGCTCTCCAACATATCACCTCCACAAACCATATAAAAACTACAAACAGGTATCTGCCTCGATTTCCAAAATCAAAGGGGCAGAGGACACTGCAGAACTGGACACTGCAGCACAGGAGCTAGCACAACAAAACTCACCCAAAACAGGGACCAAAACAACAACAAAAAAAAAACCAACATAAAAAACATTTCTGAAAATAGGAGACTCCATGATTCGAGGAGTTGATGCCTACCGCCAGCCCAGGGTAATGGTCAGATGTCTCCCAGGTACATCAGCGTGGAGAGACACACTGCATTGCTAAAATCAAGCAGGAAGCAGGAGAAAACATTGATGTCCTGGTACACATAGGGACTAACAGGCTCTCCAGCCGGTCAGTTGTGGAGACCAAGGAACACCTAACCGGGCTGGGAGACAAACTGTCACCATTTCATCCGGCATCTCCTTCTCTGAGATCCTGCCATTCTGGGAGAGGGGCAGATGGACAGAAGGTCAGAGAGGGGGAGATAGGGGAGCTAAACATGTAGCTCAAGGGCTGGTGCCAGGAAAAAGGACACAAATTTGTAGGTAACTGGCAACAGTTTTGGGAGCGAAAGTTCTTTAAATTTGATGGACTGCATCTGACTAAGGTGGGAGTCAGTGCATTGGGGCAGAAGTTTGACGTCTTTGCAGAATATTTAAACTAGCCAATGGGGAGAGGGGTGCAACACCCGAAACATTGAATGGGAAGAACACCCCTCCCCCCTCAGCTAGTGATCAAACAGGAGTTCAGCATGTTTGTAGTTCATTTGCATCACCAAGTAAGGAAAAAGGTCCAGCTCCCCATACAACGTGCAGGGGAAAATGCCGGACCTCGCCCAACAACTAACACACTGAAATCTGGCCAATGGAAAAATAATGTACACAAATGCCCGCAGTCTGGGAAACAAGATCCCAGACCTGCAGGCAACAATGACAGAGGCTAAACTAGACATAATAGCCATTAATGAGACATAGTTCACCAGTAACCACACTTGGGAGACTTCAGTACCCGGCTATGTACTGTTCAGAAGAGACCGAGGTGCTAAGGGGGGAGTAGCTATTAATGTCAATGAAAATATCAAAGCTACAGAAATTCAGAATACACATAAGAAGCCAGAAGAACTGTGGGTCACCCTGGAAACTAGCCAGTGGGAAGAGGGGTGTAGCACCTGATACATCAAATGGGAAGAACACCCTTCCCCACTCAGCTAGTTTCTATGTTTCTATGTAGTCCTTTTGTTACTCTGGGTCTCTTGTTCTGCATGTCCTCCCTTCCCTTCATCGTGAGGTCAAGACACATAAAACTTTTACTGATAAGTTCTCAATATTTTTTTTTTTAAATCCTTAGTGGAGCACCTTTTTTTTATTTACATTTTTTTTGTTTTGTTTTATTCACATCCAGAGTGCTGCACAGGAGTGCTTATTTATTTATTAAGATCTTGGATTACATAGAGAATACTGGATGGGCAACTATGCACAACTAGTGTGTTCTGCCACAGAGGGGTTCTGATTCCCTCTACCTCGAGAGCGAAGCTTGAGAGGTCCATGGGAATCAGGACCCCGCGGTAACAGAACACACTGGTTATGCATAAAATTGACCATCCTGTATTTTTACAGTGTATAGTATTATGTGAAATATGGGCATTGTGTTTTTTTTCTCTTTCACAATGAAACTGACTTGTGAAGTCTCTAGAGATCCTAGAATGCTGTTCTACCACAGAATTGGATAGAGGAAAGCAACTATGTGTCAGCATTCCAAGTCGTTCTGCTGTAGTAGTGACATCACTACTGCAGCAGAACAACATAATGATGTCACTACTGCAGCAGAACAAGCATATTCCAGGCATGGAATTACATGCATAACAGCATTTCACTATACACTATATGGAGGATAATGTGTGGTTCTCTGTTGGTAACTGGTTTATAGTGTATGGTGGAATGTCGTTCTCCACCGAAATCCATCGCTGTTGAAATGTTGTTCACCTGCACTAGTGACGTTCGCAGGGCAGCAGAATGATTTTTTGTTCTGCTGCACTGCGCACGTCACACACTGTGTCCTCGAGCAGCATTTGACAGTTAGGGCTCACTCCATGGACAGTACACATAGCGAAAGCAGCAATGTCAGCGGCAGTACTGTCAAAGTCACTATAGTAAAGGGATAAATTCATCCTCGATCAGGAAAACAAAAAAACGGCAAAAAAAAAGAGAAATGACATGCGGCAATTACATAGTTTCCTGAGTGATGAAATGTGATCCTCAATACCGACCCTTTTTCTCTGCTCTTCCCCGCAGATTGAGAATTGCTGTTCTGGGTGCTGCTGTATGTGAGTTCTTAAACAGTTTAAATGTTTAGCATTAAAACGTTCAAAATGTAAAGTTCTTCAACAGTTAAAATGTCAAGCGTGAAAACGTTCAAAATGTAAAGTTCTTTTTTCCTTCTAGTACCCCAGTAAAAATGTTTTGAAGCAGAAACACGCTGTAGTGATTTTTTTTCCCCAAAAAAATGATGTTCCACCATACACTATAAAGAAAAGTGCATGGGGAACAGTTGACAACAGGGCTAATCTTTCACCTCATTGGCACTATGATGACGGATTACCTCTCGAGCTGCGCTCTCAAGGTAATCCGTCGTCATAGTGCCAACTCGGTGAAAGAATAGCCTTGCTGTCAACTTTTCCCCATGCACAATCCTATATGTTAACCATCGAGAGGTTGCCAGGGTGACCAGGTAAACCTCGAGAGCAAAGCTCAGGAGGTTTACATTGTTAGGGCAACCTTGAGACGGTTAATCAAGTCAATTATTACTAGATGTACCATACATTATATTTTATAGTGTATGGTCCCCATAACAAGTATCAGAAATGAAGCAGGCTCCTTACTGTAGTAGTTTCAGTCACCACCGTAGCTGTTCTGGGTCATGTTCTCACTGCTGTGCTGTTTCTGGAAGGCTGTTGGTTAAGTGCTAAAAAAGGTGCACGTATGCGTAGATCGGCTCCGGTTGTAATCCCATCACTATGACGTACTCAAGAGGGCTTAACAACCCCCGACATCATAGCGATGGGATTACAAAGCAATAATCTTTTCACTTTTTGGCAGTAATAGGGGCTCCCCATACATTATAACTACCTTTGAGCTGGGAGCTCTTTTACAAAGGTTCCACATCTGAGAGAACACAAGTATGCATGAATTGGCAAAATGAAACTTACACAGAAGTATTAACATTTTTAACAGGTGCTATACATTTTGGGTGAGAGGAATTCAGTGTACACACAACAGCGACATGAAGATGATACAGAGGTATATGCATTATAACAGGTATTATACCATTTAGGTGGGTTACAGACCTCACAAGGATGCAATTACACAATTGTTCAAAAAAGACATATATGCCAGGCAGTTGAGTAAACATTGTCAACAGAGAGACTCAACCAAGAAGGCTTTGTCCCATAAAGGGATGAAAATGGGAGGAGGGGAACTGGAGGACAAAGGGAAGAGGTGGGGTGGGGGGGAAGAAGAAGGGCTGGTGAAAAATAGAGGGGTGAGGTGAAGGCGGATGTTGAGGGGGAAGGTGGTCTAAGGCAGGCAGGCTAACTGCTAAATGTGGCAATGTGACATCAGGAATTGTATTACTGATTCCTGCTTGGGGGGACAGTCGCAGCCATAGAGTGCTGAATGGTGCTGGTGTAGCTTCCATCTGAAAGGGCCAAGCTTAGGTTCAGCAAAGATGTCACAGTGGAATGAGTTGAGCCAGTTGGAGGCACAGTACGCAAATTATCTTTGGCCTTGCAAGGTACGGCAGAAAGGGACCTTAAAGGGCTGACTGTCAGTTCCTCTAGTCTGGTGGGGATTGGTCATTAGGCTTAGGAGGTTCTGGATGCCCAGGGGGGTTAGGCCCAGACCGTTTTTTTTCTAGCCTGCAGACAGGTCTGGTACTTCATCCTGCCTTTCAGATGAAGCCACCCAGTCTGAGCATATAAATCACAGGTATACATGAGCCAGTGGGCTCTAGTAATAAACCTACAGGCTTTATTTAGGGCTGTTGTGATCCTTTTGAGGGTGATGTCTGACGACGTGCCATAGACCACCAGGCTGTAATCTATAATGAAAATAACAGAGCTATTTACTGTGAGCCGGAGTGCCTCAGCAGTCAGGCAGTGTTTGTGCCTGTGCAGTATGCCTATTCTTGTGTTGACCACTTTGGCAGCATGGTCAACATGGGATGCGAAGGTTAAGGTACTGTCTAGGGTTACCTCAAGGTATTTGAAAGAGTGGACCAGGTCAAGAGGGGTGTTATGGCTATTTAGAATTGTGAGCTGGTGTGATCTGTGCTTGTTGTGAGGGTTTGCGAATATCATGACTTTTGTCTATTTGTAGTTCATGAGTAGCTTTTGCTTCGAGAACCAAGCCTCAGCATTGGCGACATTCTGCTGCAGGTGCTTCTCCAAGAGTGTTGGGTAGGGGTTGCTAGTATAGATCACAGCCTCGTCCGTATAGAGGAGAATTTTGTCAGCGTATACAAGGGGGAGGCGGTTCAGGAAGAGACTGAACAGTAGGGGGCCTAAAATAGATCCCTGGGGGACACCAGTGTACAATTGCTGGCTGTCTGAGAGGGCTTCACTTATCTTTACCAGCTGGACTCTATTTCCAAGATAACTATTAAACTAACCCACAGCATCTGCAGAGAGCCTGGTGTTGGATAGTTGCTCGAGTAGTACTGCATGGTTAACTATGTCAAAGGCTTTGGTGAGGTCGATGAAAGCTGCCCCCACCAGCTGACCATGGTCTAGAGCATTATGTATGTAACCAGTAAATTCTATTAATGTTGTGGTAGTACTATGTGCTTTTCGAAACCATGCTGTTGGGGACACTGAATCTGATACTTTTCAAGGTATTCAACTAGCTGGTCAGACACAATGCACTCCAAAGCTTTAGAAAGAGGGGGGAGAATGGCTATTGGGCGATAGCTAGCATGTATGGCCCTGTCTCCACTTTTATGGACAGGTTTCACCACGGTGGTTTTCCATTTTGGGGGGAATTTAGCATACCTTAGTGATAGGTTCAGTATTTTCGTCAGTGGAGTTAGTATCTTATCAAGGGTGAGTGTGACAAGTTTAAGATCATGGGTGTCTCCACTAAACCTTGATTTTCCTAGTACACGTTGCAAATACTTTTTTGCATCCTTATTGGTGATAAATTTGAAATAGAAGGGGGGGGGCCCTGTGGTTGGCCTTTTCTATCTTCATTGTTATTGTTATATGCTGCCTCAAAGAAATCTGGGGGGAGTACGCTGCTAAGGTCAGTAAACCTAGTGTTGAAAGTGTCAGCAATTACTTTTTGGTCTTGAGTAATTACCCTGTTTATGCCCAGCATGGATGGTGAGATTTTGTTGACTTTCCCTGTCAGGTCCTTTATGTTACCCCAAAGCATTCTGCCATCTTCCTAGGAGTTGGCAAGTTCTTCCTTAAAGCAGCAGCTTTTGGCAATGCGGATAGCCCATGTACAGGCGTTCCTGACCTTTTTATAGTGCTGTATATCAGACTATTTGCCAGAGGCTCGAGCTCGGTGTCATAGATTATCTCTGGAAGCCATGAGGTTGATAAGGGACGGAGTGATTCATGACTTGCTTGTGCCCTTAATCTTGCATTTTCTGAATGGGGCGTAGATATCACAGACTGCACTGAACATGGTAATGAAGTAGTCGACATCTGTGGTGTCAATAGGGGATCAGTCTTGTCTGAGGTGGGATTTTAGGGGTTCAAGTTACCCTTTTTTTAGGACCCGACCTATGATGGTTTTGGCAGGGGGGTTTAGTGGCTTTGTTGAGCCAGTTGCATATAATGGGGGAGTGGTCACTAATTGAGTCAGGGAGGATGGTGGTGTTAGATATTCTCTCAGGAGAAGGTTGGTAAGCAACCAATCCAGTAGAGTACTTAACCCGGTATGGAAGTTTACTCTAGTTGGGGAGTCAACCATCTGTGCTACAGTGATGGAGGAGATAGCATCTTTGTAGGGGGCTGCCTCAGAGGATAGCCAGTTTACATTAAAGTCCCCAGCCATCCACAGTAAAATAATTTATTTCTAAAATCACACCAATAAGCAAACTGAATGGCTACAAACAAAAATAAGGGAGGATACAATTGATACCAGCTGCTAGCTCCGACTACAGAAATCTCGGAACCAGAACGTTCAGATTCAGAGGCCTCGGTGAGATCCCAGCAGCCTTTCCGTACTTCATCTAGCAAAAAGGCTAAAGCTAAATCGAGCAAAGCTACACAAATGAACCAAAAACTAGATTGCGTTCTGCAAGAGCTCAGAGGCCCAGATATTCAAACTGCGCTCAAAACTAGCGCAACAGCAGGAGCAAGCACAAACCAGTTGCGCAAATGCACA
Source organism: Neoceratodus forsteri (assembly GCA_016271365.2). Classification (NCBI taxonomy): domain Eukaryota; kingdom Metazoa; phylum Chordata; order Ceratodontiformes; family Ceratodontidae; genus Neoceratodus; species Neoceratodus forsteri. The sequence continues at coordinate 429,826,644 of CM057459.1, read as the reverse complement.
TCAGGTGTGATATTCAAACATGGAGCAGAGCAAATTGCGCAAGCAACCAACATCTGAATATCGCACATACTGCGCCATCGCGACAACCAGGAAGGAGAAGCTGAGCCAAAATGTTGGCGCTATGGAGCAACCAGGGAAGCTCAGCTGAGCATTCCAGAGCTGCCATAAGTGCAAGCACAGCCCCCCCAGAGCAATGGAACTGCACATCCAGGGAGGCAGGCTGGGGCCCACCGCCAGCCATGCCACACATGGGCACAGGAACACACTGCAGAACCCACACCACACCTGCACACCCCAAGCACAGCATCACTGGGGGTGGGACGGATGATCCACGTGCCCATGGGGACAAGCCAACAAAGCATAGCAGAGCCATGACACCTCAGCACAACCACTGGCAGGCGGAGAGTGCCACACACAGGGGTTGACAACCACAGTGCACATCAGCCCCCTGCCGCACACCACCATGTGCAGTGACTGGCACTGCAGGAAACACCATGCATCCCCTGGCACACGCCAACCCGTGCTGCAGAGAAGCATACAAGCCAGACCCACCCTGTGCACCCAGCAGTGGGTGGCAGCAGACGGCAAGACCAACAGAAAGTCAATGCCATGCTGGTGATACCTCCCATGCACACACACACACACACATTATCGCATTCCAGGACCATACCACCCCAGATGGTTTGTACACCACTGCAACTGAGCAACCATAGCCAGCTGCAAATCAGAGACCAACACAGCATTCATATCAAAATAAAATGTATTATCAAAGAGTAAAGTACAAAACAATCAACCAGAACTATTTACAAGGGGGATGGGTACAAGGTCGGTTGGTCAAGGGGTAGGATTACAAACTTGGAGAGGAAGTCAGGGTGGTAGGGATGGGAGAAGTGGGAAGGGTAAAAACAATCTATGGTCCCGCCCGCCGCCTCCTCTCTGGCTGGTGTTGGCCGTCCCATGCCGCTGCCTCCGAAGGCCATGCCTGTGGATGGACTGCAGGATGGCTTGGTTGTCCTCCAGCAGCTGTCTCATGCTCGGACATCCCTCCCAATGCACCGAGAACCTTGAGGCCTAGGAAAATGGGAACACAGTCAATGGATGTGACTGACCACAACCCTGAACACCACCCAACCTGCAAGCCATATAGCCCAATGTCCCGCACCTGTGATGGCGTACACCCACCCACAGTGAACATGCACATGGCCATCACAAACAGGCAGCACCAGCTATGCGCACCACTGCCCACACACACACACTGCCCATGTCCATCACAGCACAAACAAGGCTGGCAAGTGATGTGGCAACATGGTGCGATGCCAGTTACACAGCTATGTGCCCAGTGCATGCCTGGACCACCAGTGACGCATACACAGACGTGCTGTGATACTGCACAGTGATGCATGTCACCTGTGTCGTGCCTACATACATAGATACATAGACAGTGTCATCAGATAAGGGCCTATGGCAAACCCAGTCTGTCCATATAAGCTTGTAAGTTCACGTTGTTTCCCTAGAGGTCTGTTGCCCCTTACCCCTGATCTCCAGAATTCCTTCATGTCTGTCCCCTGCAGTCTGAAATCCCATGATTGTGTCAGCCCCCACCACTTCCTCTGGCAGGGTGTTCCACTTGTCCACCACCCGCTCTGTGAAGACAGTCCATCACCATGTGTCCTCTGAATCGTCCTCCCTCCAACTTCATCCCATGCACTCTAGTCCTGGAACATCTTTTTCACTTCAAAAGTGTGTCCTGCACCCTGATCCCCTGTAAGATACCTGTATGTCTCCCCATCATATCCCCTCTCCCCTCCCTCCAGGGAGTACATGTTCAGTTCCTTCAACCTGTCGTCATAGGACCCGTGATGCAAGCCATGCACCATCTTTGTTGCCCTCCTCTGAACCTTCCCTGGCCACTCTACGTCCTTACGTAGGTATGGTCTCCGGAAATGTACACTGTACTCCAGGTGGGGCCTCACTAGTGTCTTGTATAGTGGAATTATGACATCCCCTTTCCTGCATGGTTGTATTGTGCAGGGCTAGTGGACTTCCCCCCCGCAGCATGCAATAGCATCCATGAAGTCATGATACTCATATTGCTCAAGCAGCTCTGTCTGCCACTGTTGACCCTGCTGCTGTTGCTGCTGCTGCATCTGGGGGGCGACTCCTGCTGCCACCGGGGCCCTGGCACGGCCCTCCTCATCCCGGCCCTGCATCCTCAGATCCCGGCCTGTGGGAGACATATGTTGAGACAAACATCAGTGTGACTCAAAAGCAGAGTGCCCCCTGCCCCAGTGAGAGTGCCTGCCCACACAGCCATAACCATCCATCGCACAGCTGCACACACTGACAGCCAACCGTGTCTGAGCCGGCACCTATGCACAGCCACCCAAGCACACACACACCCCTACAGAGAATATAGGTGCATAGATGGTACACTCACCTGGCCTAGGCACCACGCCCTGCCTGGCACGCGAACGCAGCCACGCCAAGAGTTCAGGTTCTTCCGCGGAGGTCACTGTACCGTGCCGCACTGCTCAGCAGACCGCCCCGCCAGTGACCTCCACCAGGTCAGTGGCCACTTGCTGCCACACGTGGTCCTAGGCATGGTGAGGGGGCCTCACCATACAGTGCCTCACAGTGGGGCTCCACCAGGACCACCAGGTTGGCCACTTCGCTGGCTCCAGGACACCGCCTCCTCCTAGCCATGGCACCAACTTTACAGCAGGCAATATGGCGCCCTGCTGCGCCGTGACCCCACGTGGAGTTGTTGCGCAATAGACCACCACAGGCTCCAATCGCGCTGTTCAAACAGCGCCGTCACTTTACATGGCGCTGTCACCAGACAGTGCAATAGGGACGTACACATGGCATGCGAACAGCGCCAGAGGGCAGAGGGCATACACAAGGTCACGGCAATGACGCAAGGCTACGCACAGCGCCATAGGACGTATAGGCATCCTGCGCGACTGGCAAGCTGAGCACCAGTGCCACAGTGGACTATCGCGGCAGTAGTGCTACAGGCTATAGTGCCCAGTGCTGTAGCGCCACTGGCACAATGGTGGCTATGGCCTGAATTGCCTATCGCGCCAGCAGGTCTGCAGCATGATAGACGATGCGTAAGCTGTCTGGGCATGCGCGCACGCTGTAGCATGCAGCTACAAACATGCGCCATTGGCTCAGCCGACCTTCCAGTTGGCGCAGCGCAAAACGCGATATTCAGCCGACATATGCAAATCATTCGATCAGCTATCTGAGGCGCAGTGGCGCGATTAGCATGTCATTAAAGTAGCGCCACACCTCATTTGCATGTGTTGCGCTATAAAAATGCGACAGTGGGTTGTGCTGGCCAGATTTGGTTACTGCAGGTGAGAGGTGAGTTACATGCTGTGTGATGCTCAGGACAATGCTCATGGGCAGGGTTGCCGGAGGATGATAAAGGCTGAGGGGGCTGAGAATGAAAAGGGCACTTAGAAAGGGACAAAGGGCACCCTTTCGATCAGTATCCGCCATGCGGAGTTGAAACGTGGGGGGCGTCCGCCCCCCCCGGGCCGGCAGCTATGCTCATGGGGAAATGCTGTCGACTGCACAGTGACAGGTGTCCACTTCCACCCATACAGATCACCATGACTGACCAGAGCCAAGCTGAGGGTGTGGACAGCGGGCGTAGGAGGAGGCCGAACTTCACCGCAGCAGAGACGGAGGCCCTCTTCCAGGCCTACCTGGAGGATGAGCCACTAGTGAGTGGACGGAGGGGCACCCCTCAGGAACGTGCAGCTGCATGGAAGGGGGTAGCTCGGGCCGTCAACCTGCACGGAAGCCACCAGCGCTCCATGCAGGAATGCAAGAAGAAAATGGGGACTGACCACAGGAGGCTGAAGGAGAAGGTGGCAGCCTTCAGGGCGGCACGTGCTGGCACTGGTGGGGGCCCACCAGTGGTGTTGCAGCTGACCCCTACAGAGGAGACACTGGTTGCGGCCATGCAGCCGAAAGGCACAGGGCGCATCAGGTGGAGTATTCCAGACAGGTGGAAGCCCATCACTGCACGGTATGACATGGTGGTGTTGTTGGGGGCTGTTGTTACATGCACTCACATGTACTCTTTCTGTTACAGATCCTGTTCGCCTTCAGGAGACGGTGGTGGTGGTGGTGGGTCCAGACAGTGATGCAGACCTGCTGGACGTGGAGGAGGGACCATCCACCTCTGCCACCAGCCTGCAGGCACTGCAGCAGCATGCACGCTGGGCCAACAACCCGTGTCAGTGATACGGTGCAGGGGTGCACAGCCTGTGTCACAGCAGTCTGGCATGAGGTATGCACAGCACGCCTGCCTATGGCAGTGGCATGCACCTGCACCATTGATGATAGCAGGCCTGCAATGGGCAGTGATAGTGTGTGTCCCATGACGGACACATGGCAGGCCAGCACGTGCCCTGGGCCTTCCTGGTTCACACCTGTGTACCAGCATGCTGGCACAGTCCCAGGCTGTGCCTGTCAGCACCGGTGGGGCAGCACCGGTGGCTGTGCAGGTGTCTGGCACTGTTGTCAGCACGGAGGTGGAACAGGTGGACCTGGGGGGCTCAGCAGTTGGAGGGGCGGCAGCAGCAGTCGCACACCAGGTCTGGGGGTACAGTGTCAGGCAGTGGCACATGTCCACCGCCCTTTGCTCCACCCATACCTGGTCCTGGCGAACAGCGCTCAGGGGTGCTGTGCACCAGGACCGTCCACACCCTGGGGGTCACGATGCCATTGGGGCACGGTACCCATTGGACGCGCACACCCGCCTGCTGCAGGAATCAGTACAGCTGCAGAGGCGGGTTGCAAAGTCTGTGGAGGCACTGTCTGTGTCCGTGGAGCGGCACAGCAGGGAGTGTGCTCGGGACCAAGCCGAGCTGGTCTGTATGCGGATGGATGTGACCGCCGCCATTGACAGGCTGACCCAGGCAGTGGTCTCTGTCGTGGACGCATTGGGCACACAGTCAGGTGCCCCTGTACCACACACCCCACACAGTGCGCTCTCCACTCCCCGTTCCCGGCGTCGTGCGACACCAGGCCTGTCGATGCCGGGTTCTGCTGTGGGCATCCCGAGCACCCCTGGTGCAAGTTTGTTTGGCAGGATGCAGACCCCTGTGCGGGGCAAGGTCGCGTTCGCGCAGTGGGACCCCTGGTGGTGCACCAGCGCCACCCGATGTGGCCCCTGCTCAGCCTGCCAGTGCTGCTGGGCCACGGCGGGGCCGCCCACGCATCCGTGGTGGCCGTGGGACAGTGCTACCTGACTGAGCTGTCTCCCAGTGCAGGCCCTGTCTGGTGCTGCCCTGTGTGCAATGTGTCATGGTGGGAGTGCACTGCTGGGTGCTCTGCTCACTGCTGACACACGGACCACCTGCACACTCTCCCAACTGCTGTCCACAGGTGTGTGTATGATGATGCCTGCATTGCACTGTACACCAAGGTGCAGTGGTGCCCAGGTCCTGACACACGACGTGACAGTCCAGGTGGTGGGGGTGGTTGGTGGTGCTGTGTGTTGGCAATGTCATTTCCGCAGTGCTGCTGCCCATGTATGCTGCCGGTGTGTGTGTGTGTCCATATGAGTGCTCACCCCTCTCTGATGGTGTGTTGGTATGCCTGGAACCTTCGACTCCCCTGACCTTCATGCACGGTGTATTCCCCTGTGTGCCTGTGGTTTGCGCATGGACAGTGTTGCCTGCACATGTCCCCTTGACTTACCTGTGTTGGGCGTAGTGCTCTTCTGCAATGGTGTCCCAGTGCAGCTGGGCCTGCCGGGTCAGTCGGGGGTCCCTCCATCCTAGGGGGGGCTGCTCATCACCCACATCACCGGTGCCACTGGTGTCCCCATCGCTGTCCCCCTCTTGGACCTGTATGGCTATCCCATGGTCTTTGGCCATGTTGTGCAGGATGCAACAGGCCAGGAATATCCCACAGGCCTTTTGGGGGCTGTACTGTAGGGCTCTGCCGGAGGTGTCCAGGCATCGGAAGCGTGCCTTGAGCATCCCAAACACCCGCTCTATGATGTTACGTGTTGCGGCATGTGCCTCATTGAAACATAGCTGCGCTGGGGTCGTGGGGGCCGTACGTGTGAGCAGCCAGGGATGGAGTGGGTATCCCAGTCACCTGTGTGGAGATAGTGGAGATCAGTGTCATGTCAGGTCCATATTGCCCATATCCTTGTGTGCCACTACCATAGCACCTGTGTCATTCCCACCCTTGCACAGAGTTTGCATTCCATACATGTGTACTCACCCACTAGATGACCCGTGGGGATGTTCCCACTTTGAATCGATGGCACAGTGCAGACTGGTGCCATATGAAGGCATCATGTGCTCTGCCAGGTGTGTGGCACAGACATTGATAATGCGCCCAGTGGCATCACACACCACCTGGCAGTTGACACTGGAAAAGCCCTTTCAGTTCCGATAGGCCTGGCCGTCGGGGCCAGGTGGCGTGCGTATGGCCACATGGGTGCAGTCTATGGCCCCTAGCATGCCAGGCATACGTGCTACCCTGTGGAACTCCTGCATGTTTGTTGTACGCTCTGCCGCGATGCTGGGGAAATGGATGTATTCCGCAGCATGAGGCAGCAGTGCGCTGAGGAATTGGGTAAGGATGCGTGACGTGGCCGACTGTGTAATGCCTGTGGTGTCCCCTGTTGGCCTCTGGAAGGTGCCCGTGGCGAGCAGGCACATGCAGGCTGTCACCTTGTTCTCCACGGACAGAGCATGACTCCGTCGTGAGGGTGCCTGCATCACATCACTGCACAGCTCGCAGAGCCGTCTCAGTATTGCCCTGTTCAGGTGGTACCCGAGCCAATCTCGACGCCTGTGTACAGCTCGGGTTGATGCGGTACGACACCGCTCTGTCGGTATATCTACACGTGGCCCCTCCGCGCCACGCCGCTCTGCAGCATGGTGTCTCACCTCATTACAGCTTCCATGTGGAAGCTGACACTGTCCATCTCCCTGGCTTCTGCCCCCGCTGCTGTTCCTGTGTTACCCTCGCTGCCCCACTGCTGCTTCCACTGCACCGGCCCCCCACTGGCCTCTCTGTCCTCCTGGACCCACTGTCCCTCTCTGCCCTTCCAGCTCCTGTCTCTGTCTCTCTCTCTCTCTCTGTCTCTCTCCCCAGTTTGTGGCCTGCTAGGTTCTTGCGCCCGTCCTTGAGCCTTTTATTTTGGCTCAAATCCGGTATCATGCAACTCCGGCTGAGCCACTCTTGCACATGCTAAGTGTTCGGATATCGCATTGCGCACTTTATGCATGGACCTCATCTCCTCTGCCGCGCATGCCTTCATTTCCATTGCGCTGTTGCTCAGCATGTTTTCGTGGCGTTAACTGGCCCTTCTGAATATCGCAGAATGATGATTTTTTGAGTTAAGACGCACGCATAACCCTGTTGCGCATGGCGCAACCCTTTTGAATATCTGGGCCAGAGAGTTTAAATCAGAATTTTCAACCTTCAAGCAAACACAAGAAGAAATGCAAAAGGACCTAGATGATACATGCCTCAGAATTACAAACTTAGAATAAAACTCACAGGAGCAAGCGGACGCTGCTCAACAACTCCAAGTAGCTATGACCCAAATAATAGAACTATGCTATTTGACTATGGAGAGACAGGAGGATGCTGAGAATCGACATAGAAGAAAGAATTTACATGTTTATGGCTTGCCGGAGAATAGCGAAAGGCCTAACATCCAAAAATTTGTGGACTCTATGCTGTGCACTGTATTCTCACTAGTTTCCGAGTTTCCCATTGAAATCGAGAGAGTACACTGCGCATTGGACCCAAAACCCTCCCAACCTAATGCTAGACCTTGCTCAATCATTATAAGGTTTCTAAAGCTCCAGAAAAAAGAAACAATACTCAAACAAGCCTGGGCACAGGGGAAAGTCTTCTACGGCCAGGGAAGAATCTTCATCGATAATGACGACGCCCTAACAACAATGCAGAGGCGTCGGGCCTACATCCCAATATTCCCACTTCTAAGGCAACAGCAGCTAAAATTTAGAACCCCTTACTCTCATAAATTAGTCGTGCAGTATCCTTCAGGACAGCAGACATATGAAATGGCAACTGAGGCATTGCAGGACTTGAAAGCTAGGGGGTTTGCCCTTCCTCCTCGTGCATCGACCATGTGTGGGCCACAGAGAAATGTGGCTACTTCTCAAGCAGCCACTCAAGGCCAACAGAATCAGCAGGCCACATTGAATGGAATAAAACAACTACTGAAATTGTTCACCAGACAGGACTCCTGATCTGGTTGCTGTTGTTTCCAATCTAAAATGAGAGAGGGAGAAAGTTTACAAAAAAGGTTTTTAAAATGACACTTCTCAGACTTGAACTAGACACTTACAGAGATGGATAACCATTTAAACGGAGTCCAGAGGCTGGATGGGACTTGCGCCATGGAGGGCACACCTGACCGTGACCCAGGAGAGCAGAGTGGAGCCATGTCCCTGGACCCATATGGCTGATGATGGATCGGGAGCGGTGCAGCCGGTGGGGACCTCATCCAATGCTTGTGCAGATTTGGCCTTGATCATTCGTCTGATTTTTCAGTGGGGGCATTAATTCTGTGTGCCTAAGGTAGATGGCTGTTTCTTGGTGGCACCGGGGGTTCTCCCCCCCCAGGAGGAGCACAGCTTGGGGTTGCTGGGGGGGGGCTAGAGGAGTTGGCCCTGGGTGGTCTTCCCACGAGGGGGTTAGGGTGCAACTCCGGGGCGGTATGCGAGGGCATCCAATTATCTCTCCCTGTGGGGGGGGGGCCCTGCTTCCCTCAGAGTGGCCACATATCATGAGACATCAAGGACAAAATAACAGAAAATGGGGATGGCAGAGGCATCACGGCATTGGCCTGGGGGCCGAATCCCTCGAACTGTAACAGCTGAGGTCTTGTTAAATAGAGACAGCTGAAAGAGATATGTCCATACTAGGACAGAGGTGTTGGTATGGTTGAGATACGAGCACCCTGACACAAGATCCAGTGACATACTCCTTATGTTTTTCATAACAATAGGTGGGTTGTCCCCTTGGCCTATGCCTGTGCCTACATTGAACTCCATTAAATAGGAGGGATTGTGGCTCTTCATGCTTGCTGCCTATAGCCCCCAGTGGTCCTGAGCTGGGAGATGTGTGGCCTTGATGTGGGCAACGGGGGCACTTGCTCCACTATGGGGGGAGACGAGTGTGCCGTCCCATTCCCAGGGTTATGCCCACTCTGGTGGGGTTAGGTCCTAAAGCAAGGCCTTTTGTAAGCACTCAGAATCTAAGGGGCCTGGCAGGTGACAATCATTTGGACCCGGAGGCCCTTTTCCCGACTCGCCTCCCTGCTGGCTCTCCCATTCCTGGGGGGGGGGAATCCTGGGGGCCACAGGGGAGACGCTGCCTGGGGGACATGGTTGGATTCCATGGACTGGCTTAACTCATTGGGAGGCTGCAGAACTGAACTAGGGAACTGTACCAAAGACCCAACGACAATGTAGACACTGCCTGGATGATCTCATGGGCCTCTCCTCTCTTCTTCATCCATGTTTATTTACTGGGTCTGGATGATCTGCTCTCCTGGGTTGTGAATCAGAGTTAATTACTCACAGCTGTACCTGAAACTATACTTAACTTAGTGGCTGTGGGAGAGACTGGAACCTTTCTTATTCCTTCCTATTTTTTAAAAAGTTGTTGATGTGGGGTGGTGGGGGGGGAGGGGGAATTTTGGGGATACAGATCTCCTTATACAATCTCATTTACATTCGCTTATTCCTCCTCTCATCCTCCCCTCAACTTTATTTATATTGCTTTTGACTCCTCCCCACAGTGGAATTCCTGCCAGAAGCGGAGTGGGAGACCAAAAGAGAATTCCAGAATACCGGAGAGGCTGCACCTTTTTTCTCCTTCCTAAGCCCTAAATACCACCCTTATCCCCTAAATTTATGTGTTTTACCCCTAGTTTTAGTTTTCCTATTCCTAAACCTCCCCATTCCCACTAGTAGGGGCAGGAGTTTCCCAAGGGGGATCACTCTTTTCGAGAGTGATATTCCCCCCATTTGGCAGATAAGAGACCTGCCCACACCAACATCCCATTGGGGGATAATGATATTGGATGTCACACATGAACACTGGTTAAGTGTGATGTATATAGTTAATACCCACAGTTTTAGACCCAGTTGGCCAGTTTGGATCACAATTATATTCTTTTTTTCTTTACCCCAAACAGATAAATCAGACATGGAGGAGAAAATCATTTACAGCACCTGTATCAGAGGATTATATATTTAACCTACTGGACATCGGGGAGCACCTGGGTGGGTGGGGTGGGGGCTTTGTGGGGAGGCAGGGCTATAAAAGGATTTAAAATTCTGACCCCATTTAAAATAATTTCTCATAATGTAAATGGGCTGGATGGCCCCATAAAAAGATATCACACCCTTCAAGCCCTGAAAAAGCAGAAACCAGACATATTACTGCTACAAGAGACCCATCTTTCCTCGGCAGAGCATAAAAAGCTACTTAGATTTGGTTTCTCCCAGATAGTAGAGTCAGCTTACCAGAATGGTAGGAGAAGAGGGGCAGTTATATTGATTCCCAAAAATTCTCAATTTAGAATCACAGAGCAATATACAGATAAAGAGGGCAGACTGGCTCTGGTGGTAGGTACATTTTCGAATCATACGCTAACAATATGTAGCACATATATTCCCCCTAACATAGATGTTTCCTCAGTGCAGTGCCTGATGGATGCTATACTGACCTGTCAGAAGGGGATGTTAATAGTGGGAGGGGATTTAAACTGTCAACTTAATCCTTCAATGAACACCTCAGTAGCCTGACCTTCATCACAGACCACTGGGCAGAAACATCTGAGACACCTAATTAGAGACATTGGGCTAGTAGACACATGGTGGCAGCTACATCCAAGACAAAGAAAATTTACTTTCTATTCGTACGCACACAAACATTACACCAGACTGGACTATCTATGTCTCAGCAGGGAACATATTGACCTGATTCATAAAGTGGAGATATTGAACATCAGCCTTTCAGACCATGCACCCATTACTCTGGAACTAGATATTACTAGAGAAAGAAAATTAACCACATGGAGATTCAACCCTTCCCTACTTAGAGACAAGGAATTCCAGGACCTCCTTGAAAAGAGGATCCCAGAAATAATTCGAGACAACCAATTCACACAGATTTCCCCACAACTACTTTGGGGACACTATTAAAGTGGTCCTACGAGGACATATTATATCATATGCCATACATAAGAAAAGAAAAAATGAATCTCAACTTGAGGAACGCCAGGAGAAACTAAAGTTTCTGCAGGAAGCACATATGCAGGGGGATACTGAGGTGATTACTATAAGGACCCAGACACAAGCAACTATACAAAAACTTTTAACAGCTGAGACCGAACAAGCCTTGATGTGGCTTTGACAATCATATTATGAAGGGGGCTCCCAGGTCAAAAATCTTAGCCTACCGTCTCCATTGACAAACACAATTGAACATCATTTCTAAAATAAGACCCTACAACAGGCCAAACCCATTACTCCACCCAGCATATTCTCAAGGCGTTCAAATCATACTATCAAAACTTATACTCATCTCCAGGGAGGGTGGACCCACGAACAATATCCGACTTCCTGTCCCAAATTCAATTACCCACCCTCTCCACTATTCAACAAAATAAAATAACCTCCCCAATTATAGAGATAGAATTACATATGGCAATAAAACATTAAAAAAATGGGAAAAGCCTGGGCCCGGATGGTTTTGGACTGGAATTCTCCAAAGGTTCATGGGATTTGATACACAAACCCCTGTTAGAGGTGATGCAAAAAAGTCATAATACTACTACATTCCCGGTTTCCTGGAGACAGGCCTCAATCTCAGTAATATTAAAACCCCAAAAATCACCTCAATTATGTGATTCTTATCGCCCCATATCAGTATTAACCCTGGACTACAAAATTTATTCCAGTATAGTAGCCCACAGATTAGATGAAATATTACCGGTTATTGTACACCCAGATCAATCAGGTTTCATTAAGTCCAGACAAACCACCAATAATATTAAATGCACACTATACCTTATAAACCATGACTGCTCCACAAATTCCCCATTAATCCTACTAAACTTAGATGCACAAAAGGCTTTTGACATGGTATCATGGGATTTTCTGCAAGCCACCTTGTCAAAATTTGCCTTCCCCCCCAAATTTCTTGGATACAGTTATAGTAATATACACTGCCCTGGAGGCAGTGGTGAAGGTGAACAGCTCACACTCAGACCGTTTTAGACTTTATTGTAGTACTAGATAGGGATGTCCCCTGTCCCCTTATCTTTTTGCTATCTTCGTGGACCCCATTGCACAATTACTAAGACAAACTGCACACCTACATGGATATCAACTCAAAGGGACACAACACAAGATAGCATACTATGCAGATGACCTGCTATTATACATTACAAACCCTGAAGCATCACTGGAGACCCTATCTAAACTCCTCTCAGAAACAAAAAAAGTATCAGGCTACACAATTAACCTGGGAAAATCGGATGCACTCATTATTCAGGGTACTCCCCCTCGAGCTCTAATTGAGAAATATAACTATAAGTGAAATAAACCATTTATAACCTATCTGGGTGTTAAGATCCTGCTAAGCTCCAATGATATATATAATTTAAACTATGAGGCCCTCTCTTCTCAGATACAATCCGACCTAGACAGATGGCTCCATTTACCCTTATCGTTACTCTCCAGAGTTCAATCAATCCAAATGAGCACCTTACTTAAAATGCTATATCTCGTGCAAAATATCCTGATCCCGCCCACCAGGAAAGACTTGAACTATTGGGATAAGTCTGTTAGGAAATATATATGGGCAGGGAATAGACCCCGAATAGTCTTAGACAAACTCCAACTCCCTAAGGAAAGGGGCAGGCTAGCGCTTCCCAACATATATAAATATTGGATCGCCACTGTATTAACCCACTTAGTGACCTGGCTCTTACCTGTTTCACAGGCCCCAGCATGGGGGATCTTAGAGAAGACCATGACATCTACACCCCTAGATCCCCACATGATCTTCCAACCTCACCAGTTAAATCCATCAGATGGGAGCTCAATATTTACCAGAGCCCTACTGGAAGACTGGGTGAGATTCCTCTCCCTCCCCAAAAACAAATACCTGGTGAGTTGGATGGGTATCCCGGCTAGAGATCCGGAATTTATTCCTGCCTATTTGGATCATACATTTAGAAGCTGGGGTAGACATGGACTGACATACACATATCAATACTACGATAAAGGTATTTTTAAATCCTTTGAACAATTACAAATGGAATTCTCTTTACCCCAGCATGACTTTTTCAGATACTTACAGATTAGACACTTTCTTAATAAGAAACTGGGTCTAGATATCTCTACACAACAAGTCCCCCGACACACTCTCCTGGTTCAGCTCAAAGAGGGGGGTGACCAGAGTCATTTAATCTCCTGGTTCCATACAGCTTTACAGGGGACGCCATCCCAAAACATGGTGTTGGTTCAGTTTCATTGGGAAGCAGAGTTAATGATCGAATGCAATTCTATTCCGCCTCCTGGTTCTGTGTGGTGGCTGCTTGTGTTTGTCTGTGTCTGTAGCTTAGTTTTTGTGGATTTTCATGGTTTTCTGCTTGGATTAACTACACCATTCTTGCTCACTACATCCATGAAAGTCTCCTGGACTGGATTTCTGCAAAACATCATCACCAGGTATCTGCATTTTCATTTTAAAATCAACTTTTTGGAAGCTATCCCAAGCAAAACATAAGTGAAGCAACTAAGTCTGACAAACTCAGTGACTCTGGGTCCTGCTTGAATCCACATTTTCGTCTGACCTGCTCCATGATCTGTATGTGGGCTTTTCAGCAACCTCTTTGAATGGCAAAGGAGCATACAGACATGAGGATTTCACATCCTGCATATGCACAGGCACAGTTAATCACCTTCAGGAATTCTAACACATTCTGCGACTCTGGACCTCAGCTGTCGATCATTTCTTTTGGCCTTTGACTTAACCACCGGGTATCACTCAGTTGACAAACAAATATATGGCTAGCAGCCCTTACTACACTATTTGCTGCACAACAGGAAATTTCTTCACTCTAAACTGTGGACCTTGGTCCCCCTTCTTTTCACAACCTCAACACTGTAGGTGGCAGAGCAATAACAAGCATACCTGCCACCACATTTGCCTGGATCTCTACCTCATCCTCGAGTCAAGTAAAAAAAAGAAAAAATACCACCGCTACAGAAGGTGTACCAAACACTCAACCAAACTTCAAAGACTGTACCTTTATAGCCTAGCCCTCTTGCTACTGATACCATTGGGAAATATTCACCCAAACCCCGGACCTAAGGAAATAACCCTAATCAATGGGCCTCCAAACAGAGTTCCATTACGCTGGCCACTATCAACATCTGTAGTCTCCTCAACAAAATTGACACCCTCAAAGTCTGGATGACCATGAACAACCCAGACGTATTGTCCATCGTTGAAACCTGGCTATCACCCAAAGTGCTGGATCCAGCAGTTGCATTGCCAGGATATACGATCTATCGACTGGATAGATCCGCTAAGCATGGTGGTGGCTGTGCAATATACTTAAAAAATAGTATTAGAGGGCTGGCATTACCTCAGATAGACCTCGGATGCCCTGCACAGGCACTAGCTGTACAACTGCTCCTGGGTGCACACAATAAAACCCTCACTGTGTTCTCTGTCTATATACCACCTAAGGACCCAACCCCTGGCCTGCACAGTATTCTGGACCATCTTCGGGAGGAAAAGCACCTTACTGAGACAGTAATAATGGGGGACTTTAATATAAACTGGCTGTCATCAGCAAATGGAGCTATAAAGGATTCCTTAGCATCCCTACACCTCACTCAACTTGTCAGCTCACCCACCAGGATAAACTATAAAACAGGTACTAGCACCACCATTGACTGGATCATATCAAGTCACCTTGATCACATCTCTAATGTTAGATTTCATATTGACTCCATCAGTGACCACTCCCCTATCACGTGTAGCTGGTCAAATAAATTACACTTCCCCCCACCACAAACCATCTACAACCAAATGTTAAAGCGTGGGCATCTAGATCTATTAAAGCACCAACTCCAATCCCACGACTGGTCCCTCCTGGATTCTATCAGTGACAACAATGTTGCTCTTGATCACTTCATCAGGGTTTTCAATACGGCCCGTGACACCCATGCACCATTTAGAAAGATGAAGATCCGTGGAACTATTAACTCCTGGATCTCACTAGAACTCATTACCAAAATGAAACAATGTGACCATCTCTGGCTCATTGCCAAGTCAACAGGGAGGCAGCATGACTCTCAGGCATACAAAGCAGCCAGAAATGCCTGCACAAGGGCGATTCATCATGCAAAACAAAACCACCATAAAGAGCGTCTGGGGTGACAGCAGGATATTCTGGTCGAACAAAAAAGACGTCACAGGCAAAGTACAGAAGGTCTCTCTGACTACGTTAAAGCTTGAAGGCTATCCCATTACCGACCCTCTCTCAATTGCAGATACTTTTAATACTGTCTTCACTAATCTATCAGAGGTCCTCCCTAAAGACTTCTTTGAAGATGCTCCCCCATCGGCTGCCCCGTGCTCGGATGCAGAGAAGCCTGATCACCCTCGGTTCTACTTCAAACAGGTCTCTGCCGCCCAGGTCAGGAAACTGCTATCCAAAGTATTGGGGAAAATCAGACACAGTGGGGACTTGCTGGACCTCAAACTTATCGCACTTACCCTAGAAGAGGTTCTCCTGCCTATAACTAAAATACTCAACCTATCCCTCACTCTGTCCCAGTTCCCAGAAGTCTGGAAATCCACACTGATCACGCCAGTGCATAAATCAGGTGATCGCATGGAACCTAGCAACTACAGACCTATATCCATCCTTCCTCCACTGTCAAAGGTTCTGGAACGCATAGTAACTGACCAGCTTGTGGACTATCTTGATAAGTACTCCCTGCAATGCACACAGCAGCACAGCTTTAGGAAAAAGCATAGCATGACTACAGATCTGCTAGATTTCACTTGCTTAATTCAGCAGTCCGTTGACAATAGCAGTCTGGTAGGAGCAGTGTTCATAGACCTTACTAAGGCCTTTGACACCGTGAATCACAAACTCCTCCTTGACAAACTTGCAAAGACTGGTCTCTCACCTAGTACACTAAAATGGTTTGGCAGCTACCTTGTCAACAGGTCACAGAGGGTAAAGATTTCAAATCCCATCTTGGAATTGCACTCTATCAGATCAGGCATACTCCAAGGGTCCATCCTGGGATCACTTCTGTTTAGTATCTTCCTAAACAACCTTCCAAAGGCCTTTCATTTAAGGACCCTCCTTTACGCAGATGACGCTGTCTTTACAAGTCACCCGGATCCCACCGTGCTTGAAGACAACCTACAACATGGGTTCCTTGAAGCTGAAAAATGGCCCAATCCTACAAGCTAGTTCTAAACTACAAAAAAAAACAAAACTTATGCTGTTCTCATCCTCCCACCATAAACACAAGTCACATGCCCTTGCAGTTAAAAATAACCAAGGAGCCCCCATTAAACAAATCCAGCACTTCAAATACCTTGTATTAACCCTGGACTGCCACCTTACCTACAAGCCACACATTGATATTGTTGCTAAGAACGTAAATGCTAAACTAGGACTGCTATACAGACACAGACGAAGTCTGACCCCAGAAGCACTTAAACTTCAATCCACAGCTTGGTACTATCTGTTATTGACTACGGCTTGGTTATATGGAGCTGCCACAGCCACATCTCTCAAAAGACTACATACTGCCCTAAACAAAGCCGGTAGACTTATCACTGGTGCCGGCTACCTCACCCATACTTGTGATCTATTCTCCCTAACTGGGTGGCTCAAACTACAAGACCGCATCAAGTACCACTCATGTATACTTGCCAAGCAAGTGGTGCTTGGAACCTGCCAGCGGGCATCGCCAGTCTTCTATCAAAGCCTCAAAAGTCACGTCACTAGAGGGGTTCATTGGTGAAAAGTGGGGTTTAAACTTGTGAAGGGGTAGGGATGGGAGAAAAGGCTGTCGAGGGGGGTCGATAAAGGAGGGACTCTGTCTCCACCCCCCTGGGGAGCTGGACGAATGCAGGAAAAGGCCGACCGGTAAAGTGCAGACATGGGGAAAATGGAATCCCCATGGGAACACGAGCAGGGGAAATGGAAGTATAGGGAAAGGGTGGAAGGTAGTCCTGCTAAATGCCAGGAGCTTGGGCAATAAAATGCCTGAGCTCCAGGTGATGCTAACTGAGGGAGCAGTGGATGTGGCAGCGGTCACTGAGACCTGGGCCACCGCAGGACATGACTGGGACCTGAACCTGGAGGGTGACACTATGTTCAGGAAGGACAAGTGGGAGGGAAGGGGAGGAGGGGTAGCAATAATAGTCAAAAACTGCATTGGCATAGGGGGAGTAGAGGAGGCGGAGGGAACCGTGGAGGCAATTTGGGTCACCTTGATAACAAGGGGGGGCAAGAGGGTAAAAATAGGAGTGGTGTATAGACCCCCTGCACTGGCGGAGGAGCTGGAGGAGAGTCTGGTGGCAGATGTTGGGAGACACTGCAGATTGGGCAGGGGAAGGGTGGTGGTGTTAGGGGACTTAAACATGCCAGGAACAGACTGGGAGACTATGACATCCTTGGTGGCCAGGGAACAGAGGTTGTTGGATGTCTTTCAAGACGTGTTCTTAACTCAGCAGGTGGGGGAACCGACCAGGGAGGCATGGGTACTGGATGTGGTTCTGGCAGACAGTGACCAGATTGGGGGCCTGGAGGTAAGGGACCCATTGGGGGGGAGTGACCATGCCATGGTCTGGTTCTGCCTGGACCTAGGAGGGGTAGAAGGCTGCACAAAGACGGAGGTAACTGACTTCAGGGGGGTGGATTTTAAGGAAATGGGAAGGATCCTTAAGGAGCATTGGGATGTGATTGGGTCAGATATGGACGCTGACAGTAGGTGGGAAATCATCAGGAGAGGGGTGCAGGATGCTACCAGCACCTGTGCAAGAGTAAGACAAAAATGCGGTATGGTCCGGAAACCCTGCTGGTGGACCAGCAAGGTCCAGGAGGTGGTGCGAGGAAAGAAGGCAACCTATAGGCAATTCAAGTGCTCAAGGAGTGAAAGGGATCAAGGGGAGTGTGAGCTGATGGCTAGAAGGGCTACTAGGGTGGTGAGGGCGGCTAAAGCAAGGAAGGAGCAGAACCTGGCCAGGGAAATTAGGAGAGGGAACAAGGGGTTCTTTAGATACATTGGGGAAAACAAAGGTGAAGGGGCAGATTAGCAGGATTAAAACAGGGGAGAGATGGGCACAAGACCCGGGGGAGCAGGCTGAGGTACAAAATGAGTACTTCACCTCAGTTTTCACCAAGGAAAATGGGGGTGCTGCATCATACATGGGAGGAGACAGTGATACTGAGGAGGGGGGGACCCCTGCCGATTGGTGGGTCTGGGGAGAGGGGGAGGCATCACTGGCAGGAGGGGGGGAAGGCTAAGCAGGGAGAAGAGGTAACAGAGGTGGAAATCACAGCAGAGAGAGTGAGGGAAGCCCTCAGGTCACTTAAGATGAAGAAAGCACCAGGGCCAGATAAATTACATCCCAGAGTGCTGAAGGAACTTGCGGATGTCCTGGCAAACCCTCTGGTGGAGCTTTTCACCATCTCTTTGAGGACAGGGTGGGTGCCCCAGGACTGGAAGGTGGTGCATGTAGTGCCTATCCACAAGGAGGGATCAAGGGAGGTGGCAGGGAACTACAGGGCTGTCAGCCTGACATCGGTGGTGGGCAAGGTGATGGAGGGCATTGTTAAGGAGAGGCTAGGGAGGGACCTAGAAAAGTCAGGGTGCCTGGATGATAGACAGCATGGATTCATCCTGGGAAATCGTGGTCAGACAAACCTTGTGAGTTCTCTATGACTGGGTGACGAGTGCCTGGACCTAGGTAGACCAGTGGACATCCTCTTCTAGACTTCAGCAAAGCATTTGACTCTGTTCCTCACGAGGGCCTGTTGGATAAGCTGGGAGAAATGGGGGTGGGGAACCAGATGATCAGATGGATAGGCAATTGGCTCCAGGACCGGACTCAGAGGGTCGTAGTTGACGGGATAGTCTCATCCCCTAGGAGGGTCATTAGTGGGGTCCCACAGGGATCAGTCCATGGGCCCCCTCCTGCTCAACGCCTACATCTCTGACATAAGGACAGGTATCAGGAGTGAGACGAGTCTCTTTTCGGATGACTCAAAACTAGGGGTGGTGGATGGGGAGGAGGGGAGAGTGGCCATACAGGGGGACCTGGAGGCTCTGGAAAGATGGTCTAGAAAGTGGAAGCTGAGGTTCAATGCAGGGAAATGCAAGGTACTGCACCTGGGGGCCAGAAACCCGGGCCAAGTGTACACCCTGGGGAATGCTACAAGTCTCTATGGCTGAGAGGGACCTGGGGGTGGTGGTGGATGTCAAGATGAACAACTTGGAGACTTGTAGGAGGGCAGCAGCCAAGGCCAACAGGATGCTGGGATGCATCGCTAGGGGAATCACCTCCAGAAGGAGGGAAGTGATACTGCCTCTGTATAACTGCTTGGTGAGGCTCGTACTCGAGTACTGCATGCAGTTTGGAGGCCACACTTAAAGAGGGACATTAAACTCCTGGAGAGGGTCCAGAGGAGGGCAACCAAAATGATTTGGGGCCTGGGGGACAGGACCTATGGGGAGAGGCTTGAAGAGCTAAATATGTACACATTGGAAGAGAGAAGGGACCGGGGACATGATAGAGGTCTTCAGGTACATGAAGGAGGTAAATAGGGGAGGAGCAGTCAGGGTGCTTTGAAGGAAGGAGGAGGGGCAACTAGAGGGCATGGGTGGAAGCTGGAGGGGAAGATTCAGGGAGAAAGGAGGAGGTGCTACTTCACTGAAAGGGTGGTGGAGCCATGGAATGCGCTGCCCAGGGGGCTGGTGGAGGCAGAGATGGTGGAGGGGTTCAAGAGGGGGTGGGACAGGTACAGGGGAAGGGTTCTGGAAGCAAAATCCAATGCAGCGAGAATATCCGGAACTGGGAATGGAGAAGCCAGAGAAGGCGAGGGGGGCAGCAAGGTCAGCTCCCAGGGTGGGGGCTGACCAAATGAGAAGACGCGAAAGACCATTAGGCCTATTCTGCCGGCATTTTAGTATGTTAGTATGGCCCACCCAGTCCTCTGTCTCTGAACTCTTTCACATTCCTAGGGTTCGGACCACCCAATGCCAGTGATCGTCCCTTACAGAGCTCCTAACTGGATGAATGGCCTGAGCTGTTAACTGAATAACATACCACAACCTATCCAGTTCAAGCGTCTCCTGCATCTGCACATCTCAAAGGAAAGTGAGTGTACCTGCTTTAATTAGTCATGCGACTTGCACCTCATCTGGCAACCTGTATTCCCCAGCCTCCTTGACAAGGACCCTAGCTGCATCCTTCCTCCCCTGCTCAATCACCTCTCTCACCATCCCCTCCACCTGTCATGTCCTGACCCTCCTACTCTGTCCCATTAACTCACTCACTGTGACCCCTGACTGACTGTTTTCCACACCTTTCTTCCTCCCCCTCCCCTCTTCCTTCCCTCCCTCCACCCACACCTCACCGTCCTCTCCCTCCTGTCACTTTCTTCTCCTGTGCCTGCTCCCACTCCCACCCATTCTACCCCTTCCTGCCTCACTCAACATGCTTGACAATGGCACCCGCCTGCATCCCCCCGCTCTCTTGTCCTGCTGCTACTGTTCATCCCCTGACTCACCCTTCCCTTACTATTTCCAAATGGGATTACCCACCCATGTTTTCGCCTATAAAGTCCTAGAATGCCAACTATGTATCTAATTGCAATCACCTATGTTTACTACGTATTGTGCTGTTTTACTGTTCGCTGTGTTTGATATTATCTGTACACGTTATTGCGCTTTATACTCTGTTTTGTAATCCCCTCCCCATTACTGACGTGGAACCTTTTTAAATGAGCTCCTCTGTGCTCAAAGATATTTTTTAATCCTAGATTGAAATAAATCAATAAATTAATTAAAGAACTAACTCCAGCAGACTGGCTCCATATATGGAGAAGACAGCACAGGACATCTAATTCATATTCATGGAGAGAGTTCACGTGGAAAGTGGCGATCCAATTCTTCTGTGCTCCTCAGATCACGGCTAAATACTAAAAATCAGGGGACTCATCCTGTTGGAGACTCTGTGGCTGTGAAGTAGCTACACACTCACATGTCTTTTGGTTCTGCCCAGTGTTGAACCTCTTTTGGGATGGGGTAAACAATAGAGTAGGTGAGTTATTCTGCAACTTGAGGGCCCTTACACCAGAAACAGTACTGCTTCTGTGTTATCTGAGGCAGTTTAAGCAAAAACAACAAATTTACTTACTTAACATTCTTCTGGGAGCAGCCAAAAAATGCATAACCAGACTGTGGCTTAGCACAGATGCCCCCAGTATTTCCTCTTGGGAAAATACCATCTATGACATATACAAAATGGAAAGTCTAACAGTTAAGCTACAAAACAAAACCCCTGAATTGTTGAACCATTGGTCCCCTTGGTTCATCAACATTTTACAGTCGAGACCTGACTTAGTTCCATGGTTGGGAAAATGGGCATAAATAAATCTGCATATAGCCTTTTGTGGGACACCGGCCAGACCCCCTCATATTATTAGATTATTTCCCATTACCCCTCGTAGAATACCTCTAAGCACTGGAGTGGTAGTATCTCTAATAGTTAAGATCAGATAGAAGCCACTACTGGTCTCCTTGGGTTCCCACCTCCCTCCCCGTGGGCACCCTCCCCCACCTTAATCAGGGAAAAATGGTTGCCTGAAATATTATTTCAATGCCTTTCTAGAATGAGATATGTAGTAGTACAACAGGGAACAATGTAATACCTTTACTGCGCCAGTGTCTTTATATACAAATCTAGATGTTCTGTTATTAGAACTCCTCAGGTTACGTGTACCAATGTAACTCCCCACTGTCTGCTGAAAGAAAAATGGAAAAATAAAGAGTGAAAAAAAAAAAATAGAAGTGAACACACAAGAGCAGCAGCTGAAAAAGCCCACTTTAGATTTGTTGAGTTTGTTATGAAGTAGAACTCCATTAGCTGATCTTAGAATTGCCAACACTGTCCTTACTGATACTAAATCTGAAAGAGCATACGGGGGTGGAAGAAAGAAAAGGTTAAAAAATTTGACAACAAAAAAATATTCAGTTTGTAAAGTGCTGATAACCACCCCAATTGAAAATACAAAGAACAGTGATTGGTATGATTTGGGGTGAGTAAAACAAAACAACATATATTATTGTAAGAAGCAGAAAGAAGCAGAAAGAATATTACATTCCTTGGCACCCAGGTTAACAAAAAGACAAGAAACGTAATCAAGATGAGGCAAAAGAGAATCATCTTCACTTGCTTTCTTGCTCTCAAGTGAAACAAGCATTTGTCAATGCCAAATGTTTCCTTGCATGGTTTATGTGGCAGGGTGTATTGTGTTAGTTGAACTTCTGGTGGGAGGAAAAGCCTGCCTGAACTATGTTTTGACAAGCTGTCATATTTTGGACAACATTTGAATATAGAAGCTTGGTTAATTAGAAGGCTATGTTGACAATGTGGGGTGCATTGCTGGCCCAGTGGCACTGAGGGTTGAGGCACTGGAGTCCACACCTTGTACCATGCAAGCAACCCATGTTCAGGAGAAAGAGTGGGCTGCTGGGGGTGGGCAAGAGAGGAGAAGAATCAAGTGTTCCAGGCATAGCTCTCCTTCTTCGGGGAGGGGGGGGCAACCAGTTGTCGGTGCATGCCTGGCCCATAGCAGTGGCTGAGGGCTGGCACACTGACCCTGCAGACATCAGGTCAGAGGCGGGGCAGATGCCTGATGGGGTGCACACATGGGAGCATGCGTGGCACCATCGCTGGCATTCTTGCACACTCCACCCCTGAAGGGGAGAAATAAGGAGGAAAAAAGCTCACGACGAATGATGGAGGGAATTTGCAGGTCCCACCCCAAATAGCCATGGTGCTGACCCCTGTACTAGTTCCAATCTTGGTGGGGGTGGACCCCCCCGCTGACCCCACTGGGGGGGTAAGCCCTGGGCGTAGCTGGTCGGCGCCAGCTGGTGGATGTCAGGGGATGAGGCTGGGGCTCCCTTCAGACAGGGAGGGCCATGGAGCAGGGGTATAAAAAAAAAGAAATGTGGGGTGCAAATATTTAAGATTTCCGCAGTTACGAGCATGCGTACCGAAATTGCAATGAATGGCCATAACTTTCTCATTTTTTCATATTTTGACCCCAAATATTGAACATAGTCTTCTTATCACCCCACCTCATGAACCCTTTTCAAATTCGTGGGAAAACGGCATTCCACACCACAGGTGCAAAAACACATTATGGGCAGGATGTGAAACACGACAGCTGTACTTTTCATGAGGTGGTGTGATAAAATGGCTATATTGAAAATCTGGAGTGAAAATATTGAAAATGACCAAAGTTACACGAATGTGTAAAAAATTTTGAACAACCGGGTGTAACTCTACAATTTTTTGGAGCTGTTTCATCAAATTTTCAACATGGCCTTTTTGGGGCACCACCTCATGAAGCATGCCACTGTCATTTCATTCACTCATCCCAAAAGGTGATTTTGCACAGCGACTGTGCCATTCTGCGCCACAGGCGCAAAAACACGTTTTGGGCAGTATGTGAAAAATGACAGCTGTACTGTTCATGAGGATGTGTGAAAAATTGGCAATGTTGAAAATCTGGAGTGAAAATATAAAAAATTGTCAAAGTTATGAGCCTGCATAGAAACTGTGCAATGCACGCTCATAATGCAGTCATTTTGGGGATTTTTTTGCACCAAATTTTCAACATAGGCTTTTTGGGACCTCTCCTTACGAACTCTGGCACTGTCATTTCGTTAATCGGTCCTGAAAGGTGATTCCGCGCAGTGACCGTGATATCACCTTTCCAAACTGAGTAACGAAATGACAGTGACAGTATTCATGAGGTGGGGTCCCAAGAACCCCATGTTGAAAATTTGGGGTAAAAATTCCTAAAAATGGCTGAGATCAACGTTAGTTGAAACCCCAATTGACAACCATTATACAGTGCTTACCTTGATTCCTCAGTTCAGAGTTCGACTTTAAAGAGTGCAGACGTGTTCCGGTCCTCAGAAGATCGCAGCTGCCAACCTCGGAGGGTAAGCATGAGGTAGGGGGGTGCGAGAAGACGGGTACGCAGAGGGAGTGTCAGGATGGGGGAGGGGTACTGGGAGACGACGAGGGACCGTTTTCTTGTTTACAGGCTTTAAAAAAAACATCGGGGACAGTTTTCTTTTTTTTAACAGGAAAAAAAATGTTTATTTCTGGACACTAGAAGTGGACTACCCAGTGTCTGGGGGGGGGGGAGCTTAAATAATGCCAGCACGGGGATTAGACACCCTGATGTCGGCACAGAGAATGTAGGGAGTGGGGCGGTCAGCACGCAGTGGGAGGGATAATTTGGATGCCGGGGGAACAGAGGGTGTGGGGCAGGCAGCATGCAGTGAGAAGGAGTGGGAGGGATTATTTGGATGCCGGGGGAACAGAGGGGGCAGGGTGGGCAGCACGCAGTAGGAGGGAGCAGGAGGGCTTAATTGCATGCTGTCTGGGGGAACAGAGGATCCGGGGTCTGGCAGCACGCAGTGGGAGGGAACGGGAGGGTTTAATTGCATGATGCCAAGTGCAGGGACAGGGAATGGAGGGAGCAAGGCAGACAGCATTATGTAAATGAAAGGAATGAAGCAATCTCATTGGAGCACTTCATTCCTTTCAAGTGTGACCGCTTCCCTGCTGTGAAATTCGAACCACCATCACTCTCTGCTAGTATGGTCATTGGTCTGTCAGGGTCAAGCCCACTGTAGAGTGCTCTGCATTGGACTCATCCCTGACACACCTCTCAAATGCCATTCTACCACAAGATGTTTTTTGCGCAAGCGCAAGGAAATATAAAAACATTTTTTAATTTGCAAAGAACCCCCAGCTTTTTATTAATGTTACGGATGACCTGTTTAACAGGAACAGAAAAAGTTAGCCTAAGGTCTAAAACAAATGAATACTTGCACCAGAGGCCTACAGGTGGTGGGGGAGAACTGGGGTCCAACTCGGTGAGGTTTGTACCACAGGCAGAAATTGGGGAAACATACTATAACCCCAGACCCATACTAATCCTCAGTCTCTCAAAGGGTTGTCCCATATCCAGTTGGTGTTTCTCCAGTTCCAGTTTGTCTAGCAACCAGTTGGGGCCTGGGGCTTATTAAGTATATATCTTTTCCAGCCAGCCTGCAAGCGTAGCCAGACTGGCAGCAATAGAGAGAAATGAACCTTTAAGGCCCTCAGCCTGCTTTCGGTACCTTCAAATTCCTTTTGTTAGCTATGGGTGGAGAACGGAAGGTCCAGAAGTAAATGCGCTGTTGCTTCTCCCACCCAAAGCTCCTTCAGATGGTAGGCTGCTGTCAGGATTGTGTCTCTCAGGCTGGATGGGTCAAAACAACAAGCACCATACTGGATTGGTGAAGATTCGTCGGGGCCTTTCTAGGATGGATATGGTAGGCTTTTCGATAACGTCTTTAGGCAAGAAGACCTCCTCTTGAAAGGCTTGGGGAAGCCAAGAGGTCAGAAAAAGAGCCATGTCTGTACTTTCTTGCTCCACCAGCAGGCCAACAAAGTGAAGATTTTTGTCCCATAGTGCCAGCTTGGCAGTCTCCAATCTCCACCTCAAGAAGGACTTTTCATTCAGGGCTCCTGTTTGTTGCAGTAAGTGCTTTCTCAGCATGCGAGGTGGCGGTAGCAGCCTTAGATGAGCAGGTTTCAACTTTTCATTCAACCTGTTGCATTCCACAGGTGAAGTCTTCAGTTGTCTTCTCTACAGTGACTGGTTCATGGTCTGTAGAGAATTCTTTATGTCAACAAAGTCTGATGCTGGGGCCTAGTTTCCAAGAGGAACATCAGTCTTTTCTGCTCTGCCTGTGCCCTGCTTGGGTTTGAAGAAGTCTGAGGAAGTGGCTTGTCGATTTTTTTTGGCTTTCTCATGTTGACTTAGGCACTGAGCCACAGCAAAGGATTCTGTTTGGCAGACTTTAATTAAGGTTAGGTAGTAAATTATTGTAAAAATGGTAGTCTGAGGTGGGAGCTTTCATAAGTGCATCTTCAAGAGGCACTCCTATTGTCTGGAGCGAGTTTTGGCCAGTGGGGGTGATAGAGGTATGTGAGGTGATTTCAAAACTGTGACCCACATTCTGTGAAATGGACCCGGGCCCAACACGTTTCTTAATGGGATGTGTTGAGTTCATTTTTCTAGTGTTCACTGAGATTGTCCGGTGCTCATTTTTGGAGGAACTTTTCCCCAGTGCCCTGAAAGAGGCGCTGGTGAAGCCCCTCCTAAAGAAACCATCTGTCGACTCTGACATCTTGGCGAATTATAGACCAGTCTCTAATCTCCCATTTTTGGGTAAGGTTATAGAGAAAGTAGTGGCTCTGCAGCTCGAGGCACACCTTATGGCCTATGACATCTATGAGCCCTTCCAGTCTGGGTTTAGGTCCAGACATAGCATTGAGATGATGTTAGGGTGCAAAATGATCTCCTTAGGATGAGGGATAGAGGGGCATGGTCAGTACTCATTCTCCTTGATCACTCCTCAGCATGTGACACTGTGGCCCATTTAGTGTTGCTGGATCACCTAAGGGAGCTCTGTGGGCTCACCTGTACTGTCATCAGCTGTTTCCAGTCCTTTCTCACAGGCAGGACACAGAAGGTGGTGATGGGGAGTTTCTCCTCCTGCCCAAAGCTCTTGCCACATGGAGTTCCTCAGGGTCTGATCCTGTCACCTATGTTGTTCATAATGTACATGCTTCCCTTGGGTGAGATCATTAGACAGTACAGCTTGGGTTTTCACTGTTATGCAGATGACACCCAGCTGTATGTTATTTGCACCCGAGACGCGTGACACAGTAGAGGTGCTTAACAAGTGTCTGGCCAGGATCTAGGACTGGATATCCTCTAGCTGGCTGAGACTCAATCCTGACAAGACAGAGGTGCTAGTAATTGAGCCTGGTCACCAATGTGGGATGTGGGTGCTGCCAGAATGGGAACAGGGTTATTCCTTGGCCCTTTTCCTTTGGCGGCATCTACTAGGGTGAAAAATCTGGGCATTATCCTTGAAAATGGACTGACACTTAAGGCTCAGGTGTCATCCGGAGTGGTTTTTACAATGTTAGGAATATCACCCAGATCAAAGGCTTAGTTCCGCCTGATGACTTGCCCTCACTAGTACACACTTTATAACGTCTAGACTCCACTACTGAAATGCTCTTTGCCTCAGAGTCAGTGGAGGGATTCTCCATTGCCTGCAGCTAGTGCAGAATGCAGTGGCCAGGTTACTGATGGGCCTTCTGAAGTCTTGTCATGTGACCCTGGTCCTGCGTAACCTGCACTGGCTGCGGGTGGGATGGGGAATCTCCTTCAAGGTGGGCTTGCTCACCTATAAGGCCCTATATGGAGCTGGCCCTGGCTACCTGAGTGACTTTCTGACTCCTGTCTGCTCTGTGTGCTCACTCCGCTCCTCCATCGAAGGTCTCATGGTGGTTCCCAGGGCCTGGCTGAAGACCTCTGGAGATCAATCATTTGAGGTGGTGGGCCCGGCCCTGTGGCACTCGCTTACAAGATCTCTTAGAGAGGCTCCATCGGTGGAGGTGTTTATGCAGGGTCTAAAGGCACATCTTTTTAGACAGGTGATTGCAAACTGCTAATGTATCCTATAAACAGCAGACTGCTGAATTTGTTTATTTTAAATAAATGTTTCATTGTTTGTTCGCTGTCATTGTTTTGATATGTTTTTGTTATTCGATGTATTTTATTTAAAACTCCTACCTGCCTGTACACCGCCCAGAGCCTCTGGGATGGGGCGTTAGATAAATAAAATTTTACTTTACTTTATTTACAGTGTTGACAGGTGATATGGCCCCCCTCAATGCCTTGTATCAACCTCCACTCCCCTTCCTCTGGTGGCTGTAAGAGTGACCCCATCTACTCCTGCAGGCCCAACACAAACCTTTAACACTGTAAGTGACTGGTATTGAACTGTGAGGTTCCCTAAGTGGGGCCACAAGTGCAGTAGCCACCACAGAATGTAAAATGTCCAGTGCAACTTCCAAGTGAGGGGGGGCATTCGCCTATCTACCCTGTTCTCCTAGGTTACACATGGACAGCTGGCTGGAATTGGGGGATTTTAATTCTAGGGAGGATTTGGACCTTGGGGAGTTCTCCTCCTCACCAAATCTGAGGAGCAGATGCACACATGTTTCAAGCATGGGGAATCACGAGGGGGGGCACAGCAGTCATCAGTACAGAGGCAGTAGTCATGGTAGTGGTAGCTGTGAAAGAGGTGCTGGTCCCCCACAAAAGTGCTGTATCAAACCCCATCACACATTTCCCACTCCCCAGCCTAGCTGTAACAACTTCCCCAGGTACTCTTGCAGGCCTGGACACCAAATCTGCTGCACCAGATGTTGGTGGTGATGGGGCTGTTAAGTTCTGTAAGGGGGAAGCCCAGATGCAGTAGCCTCAGGAGGGTAGAAAATGTCCCACGTGACTGCTAAGGGAATGTGTCAGCCAGCCAACTGCTTTTCTTGTGTAACCCCTAGGTGGTGCTATCCCAAGGGCTACTACCCCTGCCTGCTTGGCTACCAACAGGTTATGGGGCCTGAGTTCTGAAACGGGTGCCTTCACCCAAAGGTCAGGGTTAGTTTTGGTCAAGTTAACCCGGTCACAGCCCTCTGGGACACTGTGACCCCCCCCTCTTTTCCCACTAGTGGCCCACACAATACACAATACACAATATGCACCTTCCCAACACCCCAGATATGCTCTGTACATACACTTATATTTGGCACTTACCCCCAGGACTGGTCCCTTCAGCTTGACTCTGGGGATCCCCTGTAAAATAAGGTGATGCAGTACAAAAGCAACAATGCAATACCTTCAACATAAACTGACACCACAGTCAATGTAAACTGCAGAAAAAAACAGATCTGATTTATTCAGGGGACTATAACAAGGATGGGGGATAATCAGGTTAATTTGCTTAATCACACTAAAAATCACACTGCTGTGCATGCAATCAGAGTCCCTATCAGTCACACTCTCTGGGTACTTAGAATGGAGAAAGGGGCTAACCAGGTCCGTTGCCTGGGGTAGGCCGGCCTTGCAGCTGGGTGGGGCCCTGTGATGGAAAAATAACATGCACACACACAATTTGTAATCCAGAGCCGAAGGGCTCAGTTCGTGAAAACAACACAAACAAATAATTAGATGCCACACTTTTGATTTAAAGATATGTTGCAGGGAGCTACCCTGTTTGCTACTCACGATACCCAAGGCTAAGAACAGGATGGATGATGCTTGTTCTGGATTGTCAGAAGGAGCAGGGTAGCAAGACAAGGCCCTTGTGGCAGGGTCCAACTGCATTGAGCAGCAGGCAGATTCAGTCCAATGTGAGCTGGATACAGCTACCAGCCCTCAGCACACATCTCAGCTTGGAAGAAAACCAGATCACGACCCCACTCCAGTTCATAGCACATTTATATGTAAAGGAAGTTACTATACCAGGCAGGCTGCTCCTAGATTCCGATCGCAAAGTCACTGCTAGAACCCGGGAGCGCAAGGCAGCTAGCGTTCCTGACAGGCCAATCGCGTTCAGCAAAATCTTCAGTCTTCTACAGGGTGAGCCTGGTTACAAATCAGCAGCTTAATTCAGTTCTGCACACTGGATTTAGTCCGATAAAACAAGCCCTCTTCTCTTCTCTTCTCCGGGCAGAAAACAGCAAGCAGGCAGGAATTCAGGCCTTCCACGGCTCTCCCGTGTGAACTATTGTGCAACACGACTGCTCGAGCTAGACGAGCTCCTTCTCTCTCAGCATCCAACTCGAATCTCCTTTTCAGTCCTTCTCTGCTTGTCGTGCCCATAACTCGGGGCACAACTAAATGTTCGGAGACATGGTCCGAAATAATACTCTCCTCCTCTCTCCAGATAGGAGAGCTGAAGGCAGGCAGGCCAGACTCAGCCTTCCCACCAAGTCCCTACACTGCCCCGTGGGGCAGCAGCTTCACGAGCTGCTCACTCTTCCAGCTCCATCTCAGTTCTGCCTCTGTGCTCAGGCAGCTGGGGAATTTCCCTTAGATCCAAAAGATCCTGTTGGCTGATTCAGCTGTCAGTCACAACATGCTCCCTCTATAGGTGCAAAAAGGTGCCAACAGTCTAAAACTACAATTCCCAGAGTCTGGCACCACACAGTCCCACTCTAACAGGCTCCACTTTAGAGTCCTCACATACTGATTGGTCCAATTCGGCAGTTCAGGACCAAAATGGTGGATTTAAACAGAAACCGTCCGTGCTGCAAGAAAGGCAGGTTAGAACAAACTACATTTTCATTACTACTCCAAATGATTACCAGCAATTAGTTAAATCTTTTAACAGGGCTCTGTCTGCGCCACTAGCGACGGCAGAAATGGAGCGAAAATTCAGTAGCCCGGGTGGGATTCGGACATATAAACACACAGACCCCCCCATTCAAATCAATTACACTGCAAAACGGGCAGCCCTTAAAGGGACAGTACACAGGGGCTTTAAAAGCACTCACTGGCAACATCTAAACGGCTTAAACGCTGAACACCAACCAGGCTGTGAGCAATTAGGCACACCCAAGGAAGGCTTTTCGGTGACCCCTATTTGTAGGGGGGGGTTACACCTGGACACACCCAGACCAGGGCCGTTGCCAGGATTTTCACAAGGGGGGTTCTTTTTATGCAGTCTGCAACTTTTTAAAAAAAGCTTTGGGTCATAGGTCCACCAGGACCCCAGAAGCCATGGGGTCCTAGATGCTCGGTGGTGCATTTTGTGGCTTATTTTGAAGCTAAAGAAGTCACATCTTAGATCTCCTACACCCCTTGCTCTAAGCAAAATTATCTGGTTGGCTGCAGGGTGAACACATATCCATTCAGTACTGGAGGACAGCAAGATTCTGCTAATGTAATATACCTAAGGCATTGTCTCAGATATATTATGTTATCAGCTTTAATATCTGCAGCTGTATCTACTGGTGTGTACAGTAGGTAAGTAGTCTGAAGGCTGCCAGGCCCCTAGAAGCTTTGGGGTGCTAGATGCTCTGTGGCTCATTTTGTGGCTTATTTTAAACCAAAATAACTCATCTGTGAGCTCCCTTCCACCTCCTGCTTTAAGGACAATTATTACTATCTGGGTGGCTCAGATTGTGTGTGTGTGTGTGTGTGTGTGTGTGTGTGTGTGTGTGTAGATATATATATATATATATCAAATGCTAATGCACTGAACCTCAGTGCAGTCTGCAGCTGGTTTTGGCTGGGTATTGTACACTACTAACTTACTGCAGTGCTGGCTTGCTCCTAGGGCAGGGGGCTGGGGCTCATAGGCTCCCAGAAACCATGGGCTACGGTATACTCTGTGGTGCACTTTTGTGGCTTATTTCAAGTCTAAATTACTCATATCTGAGCTCCCTGTACCCCTTGCTGTAACCCCCACCATCCCCAACTCAATATACCATTTAAGAAATCGAGTCAGTGCAACATGGCCTATAGCAAGGCTAGCAAGATGCTGGGATGTATCGGTAGGGGTATTGATAGCAGAAGAAAGGAGGTAATAATTTCACTCTACATATCCCTGGTGAGGCCTATCCTAGAGTACTGTGCCCAGTTCTGGAGTCCTCACCTCAGAAAGGATAAGGATAGGCTGGAGACAGTGCAGCAGAGAGTAACTAAAATGATTCAGGGCCAGCAGGGCAAATCCTATGAGGACCGCCTCAAGGCATTAAATATGTACTCATTGGAGACCAGACGGGAGAGGGGAGATATGATAGAGATCTTCAAGTTCCTTAAAGGAATTAACAAAGTGAACTGTGGGGTACTATTTAGCCTGAGTACCAATTCACAGTCACATGGACATGAATGGAAATTAACAAGAGGTAGGTTAAGGAGAGATGTGAGGAAGTAGTACCTTACAGAAAGTGTGATGGAACTTTGGAACAGTATGTCAGCTGAATTGGGTGCAAAAACAGTCAGAGGATTCAAGCAGAGCTGGGACTTAATGAAGGGATTAGTGGTTACCGGGGTCGACAGAACCAAGGAGGAGAATAGAGAGAGGATGGGGAGGGTTAGTACCCTGGAGAAATGGTAGATTCCAGGGATTATAGGGAACTTGGGCAGACTGGATGGACCTCTGATCTTTTTCTGCTGTCATTTTTTATGTTTCTATACCAGGCATCCCGCTTGGAAAAAAATCTGTAACATAATTCTTAGTTCAGCATTGGGTATTACAATTGTTGCCCCCACTCCATTCTCCAGTGTGGTAGGCATGACAAAGGGAGTGAGGGGAAAGGTAATTTGACAGTGGCGGGGATTCCCAGTGCAAAGTTACCATCTCCTAAATGCCTACCTCCCCCACCATGCTTCCAAAAGCATAGTGGGTATGTTCATAAGACTGCACTGTGGCAACAAATGTCATTCTACTGACACATGTGGTCATCTGGAGAAAACGTTTATCAGAATTTATTTGTCTTAATGGCGACTGGCACAAATGACACAGACAAAAGTGGAACTGAATGTCAATGAAAATGGGACCACAGTGAAGACCTCTCTGAGCAGCACAATTAGTAAGGTGGCAGTATAGATCCCAGCCAGACCCTTCCAAACACTTGCGTTGTCTTTCCACTGTGGTACCTCTTTTGCTTAACTTATGAAAAGTTAAAACAGGCATAGGAAACATGACAACTTTGCATTTTGTATAGAGGAGGATTTAAGTAATTTATTTCTAAATCTTCAGCCCTCCCACTGAACAGCTCCCTTGCCCAACTGCACAGCTTATCCCTTGATATACAGTTATTAAGGGACACATCTTCAACAATAGTGGCCAGGAAAATTTACCTGCCAGTGACTGATAATATTATAAGTCGAGGTCCTCTACTTCTTTTTTGTTGTCCTGGAGACATTGTCTCTGAGCCTGCTGTCATGCTCGATCTTCCTCGAATGCTAGCTGACAGTGTGAATTGTGGGTAGCGGTCCTCATGGACACAGTGCTGAAGTGAGCTACAATTGGCCAGCCAGTCATGGGGGAGAGTGCAGAGAAAGACTCACAAAGCAGCTCCAGTCATCTTACTGGCACTGAAGGAGCTGACTGGCAGCAGATTGGAGGGGGCACGCATGCAGAGAGAACGTGCTGGGGTTCATCATGTGTGCATCAGAACTCTGTGACATTCACAAAATAAACAGAAATGATGAATAAATTTTACAAATGATGAAAAAAAAGGGGAGTTTCAAAAAGGGGGTTCTTTCGAACCAGACGAACCCCCCCCCCCAGCAACGGCTATGCAGACTGTAGGATGGGGTAAGTCAGAGGAGGGGGGATTTATTTCAAGATCATATTTTGGCTGATGTGCGGATATGGTGGACTACTGATCACTCAGACTTCATCACATCCCTGACACTACTGAATATCCTCTCTGAGGCCACTCATTAGTCCAAGAAAGTCTAAAGAGACTTGGTGAAGTACCACAGGAAGTGTGGTTTAGTTGTTAGCGGCAGAGCACTGGCCTGAAAACCAGGAGATCACAGGATAAAAATCTACTAGAGGCAAATACCCACTGTGTGCCCTTGAGCAAGCCACTTAACCTCCAAGTGCTCCAGTCCACACAGCTGTCCTTTGTGGAGTCTTGCCTAGTTTTTTGAGCTAGATCTGCAAGTTGTCTCAGGGACCTTTTCAGTACCTGTACTGCATGGATCAGCTGACTGAATGATGCAGAGACAGCACTGGGGTTGTGAGTGCTCCCCACAAATGCATTCAGCACCATCACCTCTAAACAGAGTCTGAAACCCCATCTCCTCTTGGCTGCAAGAGTGACCACCCTAGGTACTCTCATGGGCCTGACACCAACTTGGCTGTACTGGATGGGTCAGTGTTACAGAACCCAGGGCTTTGTGGCTTCATGAGGAGCCCACAGCTGCAATAGCTGATAGAGAGTATGAAAAGTCCTGTATGACTGCCAATGGTGAGTGGCAGTCAGCCAACTGCCCTCCTTGATCTAACATGGGCTACAGGCCAGAACGGCTTTTCAAAGTGTTTTTTTTTGGGGGGGACAACATTGGATCCCACTGAATGCCCCTGTTCAACATCTAAGGATGAAAAACTTACACTAGGAATATGGGAGAAATCAGGTGGATGTGAAAGTACAGTGGTCACCATGCCCACAGACTGTGTTGAAACCCTGTCCTTGTCCCCTTCCAGTGACTACAAGTGTCACCTCCTAGGTACTCACATGGACCCTGACAGCAACCTGGCTACAATGGATAAGCAGATGAGGCAGTTGTTGGGGCTTTGAGGTTCCCTGTGGGGGCCACAGTAGCTGCTAGCAGGTACTAACTAAGTGTCTTGTGTGACCACCAAGGCAGAAGGACAGTCCGCCAAACTGCCTTGTCATCCTTGACTGTACCAAGACTGCAGGCTGGAACAGGATTTTTCTAAGCCTGGGGATATTAAGAAATGGAGTATTGTACCACAAGGGGCAACTAGAGGTGAGCCACCTGCTGCTTCAATACCACCACCAGACATTGGGTTTTTCCACGCATAAGTGCTCTATAAGTGATATGTAAGCATGATTGGAATTGGGTCTTGTCCATATGTTGCGATACAGTGAAAAACTCCACCAACAGCCTGGCCAGCAACCTCCAAACTGCCCTTTGCACACCCTGATATTTTTTGGAAACAACAGTGTGGGAAAATGTAGTATGGGAAGGTAACTGTACCCTGTGTGTAAATACTGCAGCCACCATCAGAAACAGGTATCTTCTGCTGAGGGAAATGGCTGCAGATCTAACACCATCATTTCCCTGATCAACTGTGTGATCTGCTGTGCTGCTAGATAACTGGTATTAACAAGCAGCTTAGTAAATCACACTATAGATTGGAAAGATGATGGCATTTGATCTGCAGCCATTTTCCCATGGGAGTTCTATATGGGCATCAAAGCCATCACTGACTAATGAGACGCCAATTTTAAATGCTTGTGGGGAGATCTCACGTTCATATAGGACTTGCTCAGGGATCATTCATTGGGTGATGTTAGTGAAACAGGACTGTAACTGCTGAGGAGTGTGAAAAAGACTCAATGTTTTTGTTTGGGTGTTTGGGTCACTACTGCTGTCATCACTACTACTGAACCATTAGTACCAGAACAGGGGCTGCTAGGCACACAACTAGGAACTATCAGGTTCAAACTGCATTTCTCACAGCTTATAGTGCATCAGCACAGTGAACATATAGCCTTGGTCACATCATCTTCTACAACAGTGGAATTCAGTGGCACTACACTTTTAGTGCCACAAGCACTGAGATAATATCTCCCCACACTACAACCAAGACCAGCACTATTTCTGGCCCTACAAGATCCAGGTGCAGTGCTGTGTTCTTTCTCCCCACTAATGACAAGTGCCTGACTCAGGATTAGCTCACATTGTTGCTGAAATGGAGCCTGTGGAACCCTGGAAAATGGCATGGTCAGTTGTCTGATTTTCTTTGGGAAGGAGGGTGACTGGCCTGCATGCCTGTGCCTCTCCTTTACCTTTTCTTCCTCATGTCTGACAGTCTTTCCTTTTTCTCCTGAATGTAGGATGCATAGGGTGTCACTCTCTGAAAAGGTGTCAGATGTGTTCACTCTTGGGGCTCTTTGGTGGTACCCAGAATCAGACAAGTACACCTTATCACCAACATCACAAATGAGAGACTCACATTATGAACACAGTATGGGTGGTCACAAACATAGGGTCAGTAGTCATGGCCATGTTCATAGTCGCAGTAGCCATAGCCACAGCAGCTTGAATATTGTCAGTGGTGGTGGTCACTGTGACTGAGATTGTGGCAGTCATTGTGGAATGTTTCAGGACAGATAGTGGTGGTAACTGCGTGTGGAACTTTAAGAGTGCCAAGCCAAAAAGTTCTTCTACTACTCCCATAAAAACGTCAAAGTTACAAAAGCCTGAGTGGCACTGGTGCCACTAGTACAGACAGTGGTACTACTTCTTCCCCCAAACTTGTTGCTAGCCAAATCAGAACTAGACTTCTTAAGGGAGAAAAGGTTGGGCATGGCAAAGATGTCCAGACTGCCTAGTGCTGTCTCCCTCAATACCATTTGATGGCAGTGGTACAGACACAGCTTGGTTGGGCTGGACCACACACATTTGTGGGAGTTATCAGAATTAGTCAAGTTAAATATGTGTGTGCTGCTTGTGGAACATTTATAATACAAGACCCAAGCTCAAACCCTAACAAATTACATGTATTTATTTGTTTTCTGGTAACTTGGTAGGGTACATTAGGCAAATGAATACCTATTTACAGGCACGACCCGGGAGCGTACAAAGGTATGGAACAAGTCAGGTGACATTACAAGTGACATATGACAAGAAGGGCCAGGTGAACTAGACACACAACAAGTTAGCAATATAAATCATGGTAAAATGGTAAAAAAGCCGAAACAGAACCAGTTCTGTAACAGACTACCAAGCTAACACAATACAAAGTACAAAACAATATAATATAAACAAATTAAGCTCCCATCCCAAGGAACAAGACAGGACACATGGCAGGGAAAGAAAACATACTAAGCATGATTACAAATGTAGGAAAATGCAGTCCCAACTGAAATAAGACCAGGGAGGCTAAACAAGGTGTTAGCATGGCTCAGTTGGCAGCACATCTGCCTCTGGGCTGGAAGATTGTGGATTCAAGCCCCAGACTGTGATTGGGCTCATACCATAAACACTGGCATCCAGGAGTAATACTAAGGGGATGCTCTACTTTCAGGGTATGCCATCCTTCAGATGAGAGTTTAAACTGAGGTCCTGTCTGCAGTTTCTGGTGGTTGTTCAGGCGGATGTTAAAGATCCCATGGTAGTTCTTGAAAAGAGTAGGGGAGTTTTTATTAATGAAAGAAATTATACACAAGTACATACCACAAGCTTAAACATAACAATATTATATTGTACCCTATCAAAAACAAATTTTCTTTAAAAAAAAAACAAATGAAGGGAACATGGTAAGCAGACACTTCTCCTGTAACACCTTACTCATGACAGAAACCGGAAAACAGCTCTTTCCCCTTATTAAAACCATGCAACGCTCTTCCAAAAAACAGAAAACCTTTGCCTAGTAACTGTACGCTGAGTCATACACAATTCTTTTGTTCAGGCCAAAAGAAATTATGAGCACACACTGGCTACTAAAGTCCAGGATAATTATAAGACCTTTTATGCATATATCAACAGCAAGAAGGGGAATAATAATACTGTTGGACCCCTAAAATCACAAAATGGGGATCTTATAATAGAGAATAGGGCATTAGCTGAGGAATATAATACATATTTTTCATCAGTATTTAATGCAGTCCCTCAAGTTATCCAGGACTGTGGTGAAATAATACAAATGGGAGAAAGCCTCAAGATAGATCCAGCTGATGTCTTAAACAGACTAAAAAAGGTAAATCAGAATAAGGCACAGGGGCCAGATAGGATTCATCCCAGGGTAATTAAAGAAATGGCAGCAGTATTAGTGGGTCCAGTATCCTGCCTCTTTCAGAAAAGTATAGATACTAGTGAGGCTCCAGAGGCCTGGAGGCAAGTGGTGATTATACCCATCCACAAGAAAGGTTCAAGACAGGAGGTCTCGAATTATAGGCCTATTAGTCTGACCTTGGTGTTAAGAAAGATTCTGGAAGGTATAATTAAAGACTACACCATAGAATTCCTAGTATCTTCTGGCAGGATAGATATGATTCAACATGGGTTTACTAGAGGGAGGTCATGTCAAACCAACCTCTTGGAATTTTATAACAAGGTTAGTAAATCCATGGATATGGGAAACCTGGTTGATGTTATTTTCCTAGACTTTGCAAAGGCATTTGACAAAGTCCCCCATGAGGAGCTTGTGAAAGCACTATTTGAGTTAAGTCTCCCAGTTTGGGTACCACAGTGGGTTAAGGTGTAGCTAAAAAATAGAAGCCAGAAGGTCTGTATTAAAGGGGAATTCTCTGGCCAGGCTAGAGTGACTAGTGGAATCCCCCAGGGCTTGGTATTGGGACCATGTCTATTTAATTTATACATATCATCCATGCAGGTCCACTCAGGGGTTTGGTTGTCTAAATTTGCAGATGATACTAGGATTGGATGTCCGTTAAATAATACAGAGGAACAGCTTATCTTACAAACAGCCTTAAATAACTTGGATATATGGGCCTCCCAGAAGCAATCTATCTTTAATATTGATAACTGCACAGTTATGCACTTTGGAAAGAAAAATAATCAGTTTCAATATACCTTGGGAGGTTCTGTGCTAAAGGCTATAAGTGAAGAAAAAGATCTGGGGATTATTATTAACAGTGATCTCAGTTTTAGTATACAGTGTAACACAACTCTAAAAAAGGCTTGCAGTATAACACACTGTATACAGAGACACATCAAATGTAGGGACAGGGAGGCTGTGATGCTCTTGTATACTGCACTGGTGCGTCCTCATGCGGAGTACTGTGTGCAGTTCTGGGCCCCATATAAAAGGGGTGATATTGGGATGATGGAGAGGGTGCAGAGGAGAGCCACCAAAATGATTAAGGGGACCAAGGGACTAAGCTACGAGCAGAGGCTGCAGTATTTGGAGATGTACTCACTGGAGTATCGTAGAATGAGAGGGATATGTGTTTGATTTATAGGGCCCTGACTGATACCAATCTGTGGGATCTCTTAGGTCTGATACAAAGGGACCAACTGCACAATACCAGAGCCCATCGTCACCAATTGATCAAGGAAAGATATAGAACAAATAAAAGGAAATGCTAGTTAAATAATAGGGTAACAGAAATATGGAATATGCTACCTTGTGAGGTTGTGGAGAGCAAAACAATGTTTGAATTTAAAACAAATCTAGATAAATTTATTTTAAGTAGGAATATTAATGGGTATTCATAAATTATGATTGGCGAGCTCATGGACTAAATGTCTTTAATGCTCTGTAATATCTATGTAATCTATGTAATTCTCAATTCTTTAGTAACTTTATTCAACAGAATGTCCAGTAGAACTGTTTTTTTCTGAAACATAAAGGTGCACCTTGTCTGCCAAATACACCATTTCAGGTATGCCATAATAACACTCAAGCTGCTGTAATCCCAAGTCTTGCACAAGTCCAGGAAATAACAAAATATTTAAACTGTCATACAAGATTGTTGAAAACATAGGGCACCGCCAGCACCTTCTAAACTCTGGCCAAAAGTCTGAAATGTAGGGACATGTGAAAATCAGATGGTGCATTATAGACTCAGTTTCTTGACAACATGTCTCTCTCTGAGAAGCAAACCTTATGAAGCACTCTTATATTTGTGGTTATCTCTCACTTGGAGTTTTTCATGAATGCATAACCACAGCGCATCTCACATCTCACTTCTTTGCTGGGATTCTACAGTTATGCAATTGTTTTGTGATTACAGAGGTTGCTATCCCTCCAGCTGCCTCGTAAATAGGTTCTGTGAAAAAAAAGAGTTAATAATGGAAAGGGAGATCTATGCCTAGTATTTAGTGCATCCGGAGACAAATATATGTGGGACACTATTGGACTAACATCATAGGATTCCAAAAAATGTACACGCACACATGGGCTGAAATTAAAAGGAGAAACAAACAGAACCAATAAGAGAAATAAATGGTTCAGCCAAAGGGTGGTTACAGCATGGAATAGCCTGCCAGAGGCCATAGTCATGAGTAAAACCATGGAGTCATTCAAAAAGTCCTTGGACCAATATATGGGAAATAAAAAATATGACTACCACCACTGAATAAGTGGCGAGCAACAATGGGTCGTATGACCTTCCAGCTCACACTATCCTATGAAACCTATGAATCCTGTAATGAACTTGTACATCTTTGACCTGTACAGGGTTGTAAATGGCAAAAAAAGCTCATCTCCATTGTAAAAATCAGGGAGTGTTTTGATGTTCTCTCCAAAGGCTGGCCTTCTCCTTCCTCTCAATTATTTCAAAGTGAGTTATACCACAACCTACTAAAGGATACCCAGAGTTTGTTCATATGCAAAAACATGGGTTTTAGTAAACAAACAAACAAAAGTACAGTGATAAAAGACTATAGGATTTAACATATCCAGGCCTACATTCTTGGGTTTCCTATAAGTATGTGACCTCTTGACAGGATTTAGACAATGTCACCATAAAGCCTAAAAAGATACTGTATAGTTTAGCTTCCAAATCTTGGCGATACCAGATGATTATGGATCCCCCTTGTGTGAAAAAAATACTGTACCTCAATACAGTAGTGACAGGGCTAGCAACGTCACACACACACCTCCACACAGTAAAATGGCATACAATGACACAAAAAATAGAGCTTAGCAAAAGGCTATTTAGTGCACACAGTCTAGTCACACAACTAGAAAAGGTACTAAATTCATTATTGCACAGTTTGATTGCAGAAGCTCAAAAAGGTCTAAAAAAATGACATTCAGCAATTCAGTATTAGTCTCTGTAAAATGTTTATTCCAGGGTGCCGGCAGAAGCTGCAGCGGGTAATTAAGTCTCTGTAAATTTTTCTTGTTTCCATGGCCCAACAGACCTAAAAACATCTTGCTGCAAGCAATTGTTCACCAGGGATAACAGTGCTTAGGTTTGCTAAGTTGGCAGAGAATGATGAAAATTAGTCTATTTTAATATCTGAAAAAGTAGCATGTTTTGTAATACTATTCTTTCTGTGGGGGTGCTCCACCCCCCATACCCCCCGGGTGCACTGATGATGCTGCAAAGCTTGACTCTCAAGAATAACGCCATAAAACATGCTACTTTTTGTATTGCTGTCACTTGAAGTGGACCTGTTTTTAGTTGTACACCCCCAGTTGCAGTGAAATATTTGGTCCGCATTATTGTAATATTGTGTTAATTTTGTGTATTTGGGGGGCTCTACCCACCACACCCCCATTATGTATTTTATTAGCTTTAAATTTCAGTGAAGTATTTGTATTAAGCAGTGCGACATTAGTCCAGGTGGGCATGTACTGCCGACCTCTGTTGCGGCAGTGGGTGGAGCAACGGCATCTGAAAGTGCTGTAATTATCCACACGTACAAGAGGGGTCCTTAGTCCTCCAGTATTGTCCAATTCTTTAGGGGAAATCAAAACTAATATACAAAAATATAGGAATAAAAAAGGTTTTAGTCATGTAAATTACCTTCATCTTTATCATTGGCCACTTGCTCCATCCTGTGACCTTCCTTTCAGTTATCTCAAGTTTGGTCTCGCAGTTTGCTCTGGCCATATCACCTACCCTATATTGCACACCCAAGACCACAATTGGGCCATCTGCAATTTCAATACCAGAAATATTAGTTGGGCATAAGTCCTTCAAGGGACCCAAATGTAATTAAAATTCTTAATGCAAACTGCATAGATTTCACATCCTGAAGCAAAAAGCAGACATCATCTACATAGGTTAATACTGATTGAGAAGACTGACTTTCTTGAGTAACAATCCTTTTTATTTCAGGTATCCATTAATTTTTTTTCACTAATGGGTCCAAACCAAACAAATATAGCAGGGGCTAAGGGGACAACCCTGCCATACCTCCCTTTTGATGGGAATAATGGCACCCAACCACTCTTTCAAAATTATGGTTTCCAATGCAGTAGAGTATAACAGGCAAATCCAAGAAATTAAACTTTCTGGGATACCACAGTGTTTCAGAACCATTAAGAAAAATTCATGAGATATACAGTCAAAGGCCTTCTCCTGATCATGTGCCAGGGGAAGGCCTGAAACAGTCCCCTTATTTTTCCTTGCCACAGTTTCCCTTTAAATATGAATACTAACCTGAATCTGCCTGCCTGGAATACTACATGCTTGTGAGGTATTGATCAGGAGAGATG
The DNA here is from genome assembly GCA_016271365.2 of Neoceratodus forsteri. NCBI lineage: Eukaryota > Metazoa > Chordata > Ceratodontiformes > Ceratodontidae > Neoceratodus > Neoceratodus forsteri. Next base: position 429,784,489 of record CM057459.1, on the reverse strand, counting down.
CTGCCTGTAGTAGTGTAGAGTTCAAGATTTTAGTCAAAAGTTTCAAATCTGAGTTCAGAAGACTACTAGTAGGCTTCCAATTAGAAATTTGCACCTGGTCCCCTTTTTCATAAAGATACTCAAGTGCTCCTTTACTCATGCTGGAACTTATATCACCATGTGACAAAATATAATTAAACACTAATGCTAGTTCATCCTTAATGACAACCCCACAAGGTGGTACAACACCCTGGTACCCCATCAGATCAAGGTGCTGGTCTCGTGGTCAAGGAGCCAATAGCTGCAGTGACCTCACCTGGTAACATATCTGCTTGCAGCAAGTCCAATTTATTCCCTGTAAGCTCTGGAATCTGAATGTCAACAAGAAAGTCCCACTAAGAAGTCCCTAAGGGACAGAAATACCAAACATCTTACAGGTATGTCACTCTAAAAAAATCTAACTGTCCCTTTGTGTCCAAAAGAACCTTACCCTCCCTGACCTTCAGCTGCAAGAAGGACCATGAATCTCCACATAATTTGCAATTACCAAAGGGTTGGTATGGAATGTCCTGCCTTTTGTCTTATGCTTTTGTTCCATCAGTAAGGATGACATTCTCTTATATTGAAATAACATTATCTTTCCTAATTTTGTTTAGTTGAGCTAAAAAATTATTCCCTGTTATAAAAGATAAGGACAGCAACCTCTGAAATTGCTGACACAAATTTACATATTTCATATATTGGGCCTGTTTAAGTTTTTAAGTTTGGGCAATGAAAAGGGATTTAAGGTCCAGTTTGAAATCCTCTGACCACTGAACGGAGAATCATAGAGTACTAGTGTCAATTTATTGGCCTGAATAAGATTTTGCAATTTAATTTTAACTGTTTCGTTGTCTAATAAAAAGACATTCAGTTTCAAGAGATAGAACCAAAAGTTTGTTGAGACATGGAACCGAAAAGGCCTGTAAGATCCGGTGGTCTGAAGATTCTACCAGGACAGTTTGAGCCTGTATAAAGTCCAACCAGGTAGATAAAAAAACCAAAACAATCAATCCTGGTGGATAATGTGCCTTTAAAGAAAGTGTGTTCCCTAATCCTCTTGACATACATACAACATCTTTTGATCCAGACTTCATGACCTTTTCATTCAAAAAATCCATATCACTATAAATGTTTTCATGATAGAGGAGCAGAAGAAGGGAACAGAGGGAAGGTCATTGATAAAGATGGAGAAAAGTAGAGGACTAAGTGTAGACTCCCCCCCCCCCAGAATGCCTAGATTGCTACTGGCCAGATAGGAAGCAGCCAGAAGTCAGCTGACTCCCCTACTCAGTCACACATAGAACCAATTTTCAAACAGCAATAACCCCTACAAATACACACATCTTGCGAGCAAAGCCCAACTAACTAAAAATAATCTGACAAAAGAGTGACAAAAAAAGGCTATACAGCAAAAATATCTCCTTTTAGTAAGTTTTGTGTCTCAGCTACAGAGCTCAGCTGTGAACCATCTGAGTGTCTCCTTTTCTTTACCTGTGTGTACAAAAATAATCTCTTACTATTTCATAGTTTTGGGTAAAAGTTTATGGAGCTCAGTTCAGTAATTCTCAAAGTTTCATACTGTACATTACATTTCACTCCTGCACCTCTTCACCTTCAGAGAACAGGCTTCCAGAACAAGTGGTGTCAGATGAGCACTATTTCTACCTTCAAGCTTAAACTACGTAAGTATCTTGAAGAATAAAGGGGTGATATGATATTCCCATTCTGTCAGTGAAAATAACTCAAAGGACTGGGGGTCCTTCTTTTCTAAGTTTGTATGTTCATAACAGAGTGACATGGTCATATGTACAGACAAGCCATGCGTGATGAGCTATGGGAGAGCTGACTGCCCATCTCAGTTGCATATGCAGCTAAGCCCATGAGCAGTCAACAGTTAAAAAAAACACCTCACCTATGAGAAAACACACATACACACACACTGGAGATATGTGCATGTGGTGAACAGATAGAGAGAGAGAGAGAGAGAGAGAGAGAGAGAGAGAGAGAGAGAGAGAGAAAGGAGCAGACTGCCTCCTTGGTCACTGACACATGGGAGCCTGGGAACAGATGACCAAAAAATATAGAAATGTCAATAACCGAAGCCTGATTTACCAACAGCAATCATATAAAACTCAATCTAAAATAAAGTCTGTGTAACACAATCTCTCATTTTGGTAAGCTTTGGGTCGCACCCTCTCAGACAGCAGAGCTCAGCTCAGACCTGTCTGTCTCCGCTGCTCTAACTTGTGAGATTGAGGCAGTCACATGATTTGACTTCTCTGAGCCCCGGAAACAGTATCTGGCCATGCTACCAAAGTGAACTGATGGTATCACTGCTGGGTGATGCATGTACTGCAGTTCAGGTCCACAGTGAATAGTGGATAACTTGAGTAGCTCTTGGATTAGTTAACAGGCTCCTGATGGAGCATGGAGCGCTGTACACACTATAGTGGGTTGCAGGGGGATATAGATTTGCTAAACTGTCTTTAGCCTTATTTTGTCAAAAAGGCCTTTTTGTGGCTGAATACTGAATTCTGAATAGATGAATATTGGTGGTCCCAAATACAAAGTGACTGACTACTTGAAAAAACGGTATTTACATGCCCCTAGTTATGAGTGCCTTCTTGTGTTCGCTAGGTAAGAGAAGTCCTGGCTCACAGAGGACTTTAGAATACACTGTTATAATCATAAGAGATGCCTTAACTGTACATACAAATGTGTTATAAATCAGGTAAAAGATTTCAGTTTAAAAGAAAAAACTAGAACTTGAATGTGAAATAAAGATGCTTTACTTCAATGAAAATGATACAGACCCCTGCCTAGGAAATGGACAAGTCAACTTAGAATTTTAGAATATTAGGACTGTTTGAATGAGAGACACTCTTATGGTTATAAGAGTGCCTGGAATGGTTAGAAATAAAGCATCCTGAAAAACGGTCCTCTTTGTGTCTAAACAAAACAAAAGAAGTAATGCATGCTTATAATCAGTGCCAGTGGCTCAGTAGGTAGCATGCTCACCTCTGGGGCTAGAAGAGCAGAAGGTTGTGGGTTTTAGCCCCTATCAGGCTCTTGGGGTAATACCCATAACTGACACCATAGTGCAGTGCAGTACAAGGGGGGGATGCACTGCTATGGTGTTGTCTTTCAGATGAGATGTTAAATTGAGGGCTATTCTGCCAGTGGTCACTGTCTGGGTGGAAGTAAAAGATCCTATGGCATTTACCCCTGAAGGGGGGGTCCTTGATATCATGTCCAACATTCCCCCATCAGTAATTTACCTGATTCAATTAGAGATCATCAACCTATATACTGTGTGTGTGGAGTAATACAAGATTCAAAGCTCAAGGAAAAATCATTTATGCAAGATTGATCAATGACACAGTTCTGGTCAAAATTAGAACCGCTTTTAGTAATATAGATTGGCATGAACTAGAAAATCACATTGATGTAAATGATCTGCTTAATCTTTTCCTACAAAATTATAATAGTATAATAGATTCATAAGCACCCTCTAAGAAAAAAAGAGTGCAGGGTGAAATAAATAATTGGCTAACTAGTAGTGCTGTGTGGAATTTTCAAATTCCGGCAGAACTAAATTTCGTGGAATTTTTGAAATTCCGCCAAAATTCTACCAGAAACAGAATGGTGGAATTCTGTGGCAGAAAATGGTTGCAGAATGATTTTCCATGGAAGAAATGCTGTTCCATGGAATTTTATTCTGCGGATCACAGTAGGAAGAATTCCACAGAAGAACCAGCAAAATTCTGGCAGAAATTCTGCCAGCAGAATGGTAATTCCATGCTAATTTCACCCACAAAATTCTGCATTCCACACAGCACTACTAACTAGGGAATTGCTGGAGGTTATAAAAAACAGAGAAGCTGATTGGCAGAAATTAAAAAAAAAGTTAGAAGACTGGAATCTTTACAGTGAATGTAGAAATAATTGTAAGAGACAAATAAAAAAAGCAAAAGCAGATTATTACAAGGAACACAAAACTAATTTCTGTCACAAAAAGGTTTTTGGAAAAGATTAAACAATTCATTTACTTCCCTCCTCCCCAAAAAAGAGGATATTGGTTCACTAAAATGTGCAGACCTAATCTTAAAGGACAGTGTGGACATTGCAAATCACTTAAATTATTTTTTTTTACTAATTTAAAAAGGTATACTGAAAGCTTAGAAAAAAAGTGTTTTGAGTCTGAGCCCTATGTAGACAACCCGAAATTCTATTTTAAAAAGATAACTACAAATGAAGTTTGCAGACATTTAATAAAATTGGATGCATCAAAAGGGCCAGGGTTAGATGGTGTTGAGTGTAGATTTTTGAGGACATTTGCATCCGAGCTATCCTTGCCATTACAAAAAACTTTCAGTAAATCATTATGCACACAAACAGCACCGGATTCCTGGGAAAAAGCCTGCGTAGTAGCACTTTTTAAAACCAGTTCAAAAATAGAAATGACTAATTATAGACCAATTTCCATTCTGTCTGTGCTGGGAAAAATGCAAAAGCTATTGTTACACTCGCAACTTATGTATTACATAGAGAAATATATATATCGAATAGTGTATGGGTGACCATACACAACAAGGCTATGTTTCTATCGAGGGGGTGTGATGATGTCATACAGACCTCAGGAGCGAAGCTCGAGAGGTCCGTTTGACATCATCACATCCCCGAGATTAAAACAAAGCCTTGTTGTATCTGCTCACCCATACTATTTTATATAGTATATGGTTCCCAGAAATATCTACAGTTTAGTTTAAATACAAGGATTTGTACCTTGCGCTCACACACCCGCTTGTTGTCCCTCGTCGCTGCAGTTCCGTTCCGCCTGGTCCTCGCTACAGTTCCACTCACCGCCCGATAGTTGAAAGCACCAGTTATGTGAAGAAAATGCAAAACTGATAGTTTGGACACATGGAGCCGACAATGGCAGTTTGTGTCAAACTATCTTAGTGAAACACTTGCCCTTCGCTACAGCAGTGCCACCTATTTACCGCTTTCTTTTGAACACTGAGCTGCTTTAGCCAATCAGGTAACAGCTCAAGGGGGAAAAGTTGTTGTAGTATCGTTGTGACATCAGAATGATACTACAACAACTTTTCCTGACCTTTGAACTGTCCTACAACAGCTTTTGAAAAGCTATCACTTTTTATGCACAATAAGCCCTAACCATATACTATAAAGTGTTAACAAATAAACAACATGGTTTCAGGAGGGGGTGTGGCACTTTGACGGCCTTGGTCAGGTTCACAAACGATTTGTACACAAATATGGAGACATGGTTGTTTACCGGTGCTGTGTTCATGGAGCTGACCAGGTGTTCAACCTTGTGCACCACCACCTCCTGTTGTATAAACTTAATAAGTTGGGTTTGAATATTCCAGCTGTGAACTGGTTTTTAAGTTATTTGGTGAATACAGAGAAAGTGGTTAAAGTAAATTGGGCCCTATCAGGCAAACGAGTTATAATAACTGGTTATCGTTTTTTACATTCGCTTGCGCGCATGTGCAAGGAACGTTTTGGGAGAGTAGCACACTTTGGAGGTGTGCCTCTCCTGTTCAATCCACTGCTCCATTGAGCAGGCATGGTGGTCCTGCACCAATGGGTGCGGGAGCTGTGTATGACAGTGGTGGTCTTCGCTTCAATGAAAGCACGCTGTCATACCTGGCTAACTTAGCAACTCAGGCCCCCACCCAAAGCTTTGGTGCCACGCTGGAGCTCACCCCAGCGTGGCAAACGCCCTTGGTCCTCCGCCGATGGGGGTGCCTAACCCCTGTTGGCTCCACGTGCCCAAAGGCCCCCTAAAGCTTTGGTGCCACGCTGGGAGCCCACCTCGCGTGGCAAACGTCCACGTCTTTCCTTTTTCAACCTGAAAAGCAAAACGGTCCCACGAGTCTCCCAGCTCCTCCCCAACCCGCACCCACCCACTGCGCATCCTGCCTCCCCCACACCCCCTCACCCTATACTTACCTCCAGAGCTCGACGATCATCGCTGGACCGGGAACATGTCTGCACTCTTCAAAGCCGACTGCGAACTGAGGAAATGCCAGTAAGCTGTATAATGGGCTAGATAGGGGTTTTCAACTTTATTGCATATCTCAGGCATTTTTGGGAATTTTGGCACCAAATTTTCAACATGGGGTTTTTGGGACCACTTCTCATGAATGATGTCACTGTCATGGCGTTATTCGGGCCCAAAGGGTGATTTCGCAGTCACTGCGCAGTCACTGTGTGAAATCACCCTTCAGACCTGAATAATACCATGACAGTGACATCATTCATGAGAAGGCATTTGAGAATTTGGTGCAAAAATTCCTAAAAATGACTGTTTTACGAGTGTGCTAGCGTAGTTCCCACGTGATACTGTAGTTCGCGAATTTTCAATATTTTTACTCCAGATTTTCAACATTGCCATTTTACCACACCTCCTTATGAGCAGTAGAGCTGTCATTTTTCACATCCTGCCCAAAATGTGTTTCCGCCATGTAGCGACAATGGCGAGTCAGTGTGTGAAATCAATGTATGGGACACATTAAGAAAATCACAGGACACTGTTCATTAGCAGAGGTTTTAAAATGGCAGTGTTGAAATTTGGTGAAAAATTCCTACAAATGACTGTTTTACGGTGTGGTGCTACGCAGTTCCACGCACGTCAGTAAGTTTGTGAATTTTCAATATTTTCACTCCAGATTTTCAACATTGCCATTTTACCACACCTCCTCATGAGCAGTACAGCTGTCATTTTTCACATCCTGCCCAAAACATGTTTCCGCCCATGTAGCGCACAATGGCGCAGTCGGTGTGTGAACTCAATGTATGGGACACATTAAGAAAATCACAGTGACACTGTTCATGAGCAGAGGTCTTAAAATGGCTGTGTTGAAAATTTGGTGAAAAATTCCTAAAAATGACTGTTTTACGAGTGTTCATTGCGCAGTTCCTATGCACGCTCGTAAGTTTGCGAATTTTCAATATTTTTACTCCAGATTTTCAACACTACCATTTTACCACACCTCCTTATGAGCAGTATAGCTGTCATTTTACACATCCTGCCCAAAATGTGTTTCCACCCATGTAGTGCACAATGGCGCAGTCGGTTTGTGAAATCAATGTATGGGACACATTAAGAAAATCACAGTGACACTGTTCATTAGCAGAGGTTTTAAAATGGCAATGTTGAAAATTTGGTGAAAAAATTCCTAAAAATGACTGTTTTATGAGCGCGTTGCACAGTTCCCACGCACACTTGTAGGTTTGCGAATTTTCAATATTTCCACTCCAGATTTTCAACATTGCCATTTTACCACACCTCCTTATGAGCAGTACAGCTGTCATTTTTCACATCCTGCCCAAAACGTGTTTCCACCTATGTAGCGCACAATGGGGGTAACAAAAAGGTCATGCTGAAAATTTATTGTGCAAATACCAGCAATCGCACAGGGCATTAGAGTAAAGCACCATACGTGCCAAACACCACTGCAAATACCTGCAAGCGAACGTTCGGCATTGACAAATGCTTGTTTCCATAGGGAAACCGGGTTATAATTCTAGCATTATAACTAGCCGGTTGTAATGACATTCATGCTCCCAGTTTCCCTTCTACTGGGCATGCGCCAGCTCCTGCTCTTCCGTGCTTTCCTGTGGCTGCCATTTCTCATCCTGAACCGTTCACCATCTCCGACTTGGCATCCCAAGTTGCATAACAAATAATTTTTTTTACTTTTATACAGTGCTGCACCCCAAAAGAAAGAAAAAACAACGGTTATTCCGAACTACCATATTACCCGTGAACTTCCTCTTCTCTGCCTTCCCTTTCCTTCATGCTCCTCAGCACTGTACACTTCACCGAACGAAGTAAGAGTACTTTTTTTTTAACAAAAATATGTCTGGGCACAAATGTTTTTTGCGTTGAAATTTAAAAACAAAAGACATAAACACTGATTTGTGTCAGAAGCCGAGCCACCACAGACCACTTTGAAACCCCAATGGTCTGTGGCTCGGCTCCATTTATTTTGTATAATTGCTTAGGCGAAAAAATGATCCCCAGCAATTATACAAAATAAAAGATGGGTAGCTAGTTAAAACTTGAATTTTACACCCCTCCCCCCCGGGGTGGGATGCCTTCATAAACGCCTTGAGCTTCTCTCTCAAGGTTTATATGGCATCCCACCCCTTGGAGGTGTGTGTGTAAAATCCTCATTATAACTAGCTACCCATCCATTATTCTCTATGTAACACATGGTGTAACACAGGGGTCCATTCTTGGCCCCCTGTTGTTTACATTGTTTATCAACGATTTACCAGAAAACTGTGGTCTATCTACTATAATATTAAATGACAATGATGTGATTTTATATACAGCAGATAAAGACATAGGTGCTTTGAATAAAAACGTATCTTCTAAGTTTGAAAAATTATCTAATTGATTCACATGTAATAATCTAAAGATGAACAAAAATAAAATTGTTGACATTTTGTACTGCACAAAAAAAAACAAGCAGAAATTCTGGTAAATTGGTTGTTAAACTTGCAGATGGGAGTAATTTAGAAGAGGTAAATTATTTTAAGTACCTAGGGGTAACCTTAGACACAATGACATTTGACATACATACTGATTTGGTGTGTAGTAAACTACATAGAAAATTGGGTGCCCATTATTCAATCTAAAATTTGCTTGCAGACTCCTCAAGAAAGACAATGTCTCAGTCTTGTCTTTTGCCCATTTTGGATTATAGGAGCGTGGTGTGGGGTGGGGCATCGGAAAGGGTCAGTAGCACGAGAATTGTAATGTATAATGCAGTTGCCAGATTTGCCTTGAGGACCAGATACAATCAATATTATTGTAATTTGTATAGTCATTTGAATTGGCTGACTGTGGACCTTAGGGACAAATATTACATAAACAGCGTGAGATCTAATGAATTAAGGAAAGGGATGAATGGGCCTTTGGCAGATGTTGTTATATTAAAGAAATACCACAGCATTTAAGATCTGATGAGACCCTGACACTTCAAATACCCTGCTTTAAAACTGTGGAGGGTCAAAAGTCGTTTATTTATAATGCAGCAAAAAAATGAAATGCAATAAGTCCTGACATAAGAAATGCTAACAGCTTAAATCATTTTAAAAATTGTTTAAATATTGCTTATTGTCTGAAGCAAATTGTAACTGTTATTAGTATTTGTTATTAAGTTACAGTCTATGTACGTTTGTATTTGTGTTCTGGGTTGTGCCTGTAAAAGGGTCGATGTGGCCCAGTATACTTACTGGTTAACAAACTAAAAAAGAAAGAAATGAAATAAAAAAGGTCCTTGCACCCCTCTGCCCGACACACACTGGAAACAAGCTATCACAGCTTAGTGTGTCCTTCCTGGTCAAAAAATAACAAATAAAAATACATTTCCTATTTATTTCCATCCATGCAGTTAGCCACTGCGAGTCAATTTTGAAAATCCAGTTGTAGAAATGAAAGGAAAAGTGTGACTCCTACTGGGACTGGAACCCAGGGGAGTCATACTTGTCCTTTAATTTCTACAATTGGATTTTTAAATAAAAATAAATAAATCCGTATATATTTTCTTTACAGATGATTCCTAAAGAAGACATGATCAGAATATTGATTCTAGCTTTATCTTCAGTGGCATTTAAGATAAAACTCTTCTGTTCTATTCAAAGCCCGCATTCTGATGCAGTACCCTGAGTTTTTTATTTCATGCTTTAAAAAAAATGATTTTTGAACTAAGAGACTAAACGACCAGACTCTAAGAGTCTAAAGGTTAAAGTAAAATAACATACACTGTAACAGCTTTCTGTTTAACATTCACTGAGATGCCGCTAACAGATGTCTACAGATTTACGGCAAGATCCTTTTGCACATAGTACTGTGTGTCACATGCGCTTTTCAATGCTTTAAACTATGTGTTGTTTTCTGAGGTCATGATTATGTATCATTCCTCTAATTCTCTATTTCCTTAAAAACACTTCAGTGTTCCTCCCCCCACTTTGCTGTTGTAAACTTACAAAACTAAGAGTATAATAAAGTACTACAGTTTTTGCGTTTTCTTCATTGGGACTGTATATAGTCTGAAGATGTATCAAGTATGTTGTAATATAATTCTCTCAATAAAAAAAAACAACTTTATTCACCAAGAAAATATTACAATTGTCATAAGTTGTACTTAGACCCTGAGAAATTCCATTTTTAAAGACTCACTGGGCAGGATTCACAAAGCAGATGCACTAGACACAAATAAGATGCACCAGTGCAACACGAAAATGCGCCATGGCACCATTCAGAAAGGGCAGAGATGCCCCGGTGCATCCCAGATGTGCTGCACTGCACCCGATGCGCCGGAGGGCGAAAATAATGATATGGGGTGCATCTGGAGGGGCCGTGTAGCTGCATACACAGTGCAGAGCCATTCACAAAGCAAAATGAATGCACAAACACGGCACATTCACAGCGCAAGTACCAAATGCACCATAAGGAGATAAGTATAAAAGAAGTGGACTTAAGTGCAAGCCCCCAGCAGGCTGACTGCAGGATAGCAGCAGCAACAGGCAAAACAGCATCAGCAGAACATAGGCCACAGAGATGGATGGTGCACCTTTCCTGATGGTGGGAATGACAATGGGGATGAGGAGACGGGCAAACCAGCAACGTGGCAGCAGAAGGCACCATAGGTGGCCTGCCCCATGCTGCTATCATGCCAGACTAATGTTCGAACAACTGATGGACACAGAAACAGTCAGCCAATACCTCCTGAACGGGGCTGTTCTGAGGCAGCTCAGTGAGCTGTACCATGATGAAATGCAGGCACCCACTGGAAGGGGTCATGCCATATCAGTGGAGAGCAAGGTACATGATGCCTTCATATGGCACCAATCCATCCTGTGCCACCAGTTTGAGACCGGGGACATACCCAGCGGCCACCTAGTGGGTGAGTGGTGCATGCATACATGCTCACGAACAGGACTCCATGGCGCAACAAATGATTGTAGGGAGAGCAGATGTGCATGTGCCACAGTAAGGTCTGCGCAGGGCGAGTTGCACAGGTGGGACATTAGAGGTGGGCACGCCGAGTGAACTGTGCATGCAACATGGGGGACAGTGCAGCATAACAGCACAGCATGGGAGGTGAGGTGATGCGCAACAGCAGGCATTAATGGCAGGGCGGAATGCACCACATGTAGCCATGCATGGGCAACCGCTGGGCAATGGAGGGCAGGCAATGCCAAATGGTACAGGTGTGGACAGCTGTGGCAGCATGCATGGGCAGGTACAGGGCAGCTGAGTGCAGTCAGGGCATGCAGTCACTAGTGTGTGCAGGATGGAAATGCACCGGGAGGGACACCACAGAGAAAGGGGTGGACAGTCTGCAGCGACAGCAGTGTGCCATGGTGGAAGGGGGGAGCTGTAGGACACAATGCACATGCATGCGGGGTTGTAACAGACTGCTCTTGCCCCCCACAGGTGATGCGGCATAACCCCTCTGACCCTGGCTCCTCACACCCTTCTGCTGACCTGGCACAGAGGTGGAGGAGCGTGACAATGAGGCACACATTGCTACCTGCGCCAGCATTGAGTATGTCTTTGGCATGCTGAAGATATGCTTTAGGTACCTCTATAGGTCAGGTGGTGCACTACAATATAGCCCAGAGAAGGCCTGTGGCATATTCCTGGCCTGTTGTATGCTGCACAATATGACCATTGACTGTGGAACAGCTGTCCAAGCTGAGGAGGGCAACAGTTTCGGGGAGGAGGAGGAGGAGGATGCAGTGGAGCAGGGGCCCCATGGTGGACCACCACTGGCATGCAGGGACCCACACCTGGTTGCCAGGTCCCGGCGGCACAGGGCCACCATCATGGCAGAGCACTTCGGGTACCACAGGTGAGTAACACAGGTAGAACAAACACAGCAGCCCCCCCAACCCACACACCCACACACACCCATACACCCACACATCCACAAACACCCATACACCCACAACCACACCACAGGGCAGATGATGGCAATGCAGCTGCCATGTAGCACACCCGTGAGGGGTGACAGCACTGCACACACACATACACAGCAGGACACACATGGCCAGGGGGGTCACAGTGCTGGGGATAGCATGGATCAGTGTACAGCTGCTGGCACACATGCACAGCAGACACAAGTCCACACTCATTAAGCCCATGCCACACAGCACAACAATGGCACCCCTGGCCATGCATGGTGCAACACACAGGTAACCCACACAGGCATCATACTGGGGCAGGCGCGTGCTACCCATGCCAACCTAGGCACAGTCAGCCTGGTGTGTGGGATGCAATGGGTGCAGGCGACAGGGGCCATGTGGGCTGTCAACCCAGGCATCAGTGTGAGGCACCATGGCTGCCATGGACATGTCAGCAGCCATGCCCATGCCTCGTGGACACTGTGCCAGCACCACTGGCCATGGGGTGGGTGGCCACCACCCCTGGAGGGGTACTGCAGTGAGACTGCAAATGGGTGCTCAATGGTGTGTCACCCCCGAGATCCACGTGGGATCTGGGGTTGCTGGGGATGGTCATGCGTGGTGACAGCGTCAGCAGCAATGGGTTCACCTGAAGCTGTGACCTGGGAGTGTGTGAGGCACTTCTGGGGGTGCGGCTGGCAGTCCGGCAGCCATGTGGTGCACTGTTTGCACTCACCACCTCGGCAGCGAACTCCAGAGTTGCGGTTGTGCCCACCCACAGTAGGCAAGCCTCTGCCAACATCTGGGTGCGCTATTCAGCAGATGACTCATGTTCCATGGCCAGCTGCATCTGAATGACTTTGAGCTCTGCCCTTAGGGATGTCTGCCCCTCCACAGTGTCCTGCAGGAAGCATGCATATCCCTCAGTCTCATCAGCGGGGGATGTGTCAAGGGGACAGCGATGTTGGGCAGGTGGGGTACTGGCCTACTGTGCTGTGTCCACCATAGGCAGATGCACCACAGCAGGCCACTGAATGGGTGGGGACTGGGATTGGGCAACCACTGCACATCCAGGGACGGCTGCATCATGGTCCCTTGCCACCCACTGCTGAACCACAGTGCCCTGCTGAACCATGCCAGCGGTCCCTGTCCCCACAGAGGCACCAGACACAGAGCCCCCATCAACTGCCACTGTGGGTGGGTTTGCAGGCCCTGCAGGTGCACTGGGGCCACAGGATGTTGCATGGTGCCACCCGTGCATGCACCTGTGCCTTAGCTAGTCTGCTGTCGGCCATGTCCCCCCAGATTTGTGTGGCATCTGGATCATCATCATCATCATTGTACACCCCCTGTGTACCAGATGCCAGCACCAGAAGGGCATCTGCAATGTCCACCCTGTCCACTGGGTCATCATCAGCAAAACCCAGAATGTTGACCAGCCATGATCGGTCCTGGCCTCCAGCCATGACACTGGTTGCAGAGGGGTCGGACGGCCCTGCTACTACCACTGTTGCGGCCTGGGTTGTGGTGGCATTAGAAGAGCCTGGCACAGCATTGTCCACAGCCCTGGCTGCAGCCCGGTGTGATGGCCTGGCATCCTCCCCCGCAAGGCCATCTTGCGGACCATCCACCATGGTAGCACCCGTGAGGTGTGATGGAGCTGTAAAAGAAAGAAAGGATACATGGTTACTGACATGTGTAACTGTTGTGAGCAGACAGGTATGTACAGGGGGAAATGCACATGTGCCATAGGTGCATCTGACATGCCATGCAGGTGACAGTCGACCATGGGGTGACTGATGTGGCCAAGCACCAGCGAATGCAGGCATGCACCGGTGCCTGTACATGCACCCTTGGACATGGGTTGGCCTGGTTAACACCCTGCACACCACCTGCAGGAATGACATCCCAGATGAGCACCAGCACCACATACCACGGTCAGCCCCCCAGCCCCCTGGCTGCATATGGTCGGATTGTCATGCGTCTGCGACACACAGTAGACGAATGGGGTGTACAGGTACGTGATCAGTGCACACAAGCACATTGTCACCTAGTGTTCCACAGTGGAGCTGGTCATGGCATCCATGGCACTCACACAGGGACAGGCACAGTTCCTGGGACATGTATACTCAGTGCTGCGATGGACTGCCACCTGTCTGGAAGCCCTCTCCCGGAACTCCCTGCATAGCCATCCAGCCCACGCTAGCCACCAGCAGCTCCTCGGTGGGTGTGAGGTGCACACCTGTCAGCAGCCCACCCCCTGTCCCACCCAGGGAGGTCTCAATGTGTGCCACTTTCTCCTTCGCTCTCCTCTTCTCATCATTGAAGTGCTTCCTGCATTCCTTAGGTGTTCTGTTACACTTCCCATGGGCATTGACATGCCTTGCCACTGCCTCTCAGTCCTCATCCCTCTGCTGGTGGCTGCCACCCCTGCCATCCAGGATGTCCTTCCGCTTGAGGTAGGCCTCTATCAGTGCCCTGTCCTCATCTGCTGTGAAATTGGGATGTCTTCATCCTGCAGCTGCGTCCTGTCCAGACATAGTGGTTTCTGTGGGTGACAATATGCAGGCATTAGCACAGTACTGGCATCTATGTAAGTTTGCATGCACAGCGGCTGGCTGCTGCAGGGTCACAGCACCCTGGATGCATACCTCTCAACTGCCTGCATTGCATATCAGGGACAAGACTTAGGACAGTCAGGGACAGGTGGCCAATGTCAGGGACACAGTGTCAACGAATGGTAAATAGTAGACAACATGTCCTGCAAAAGCGTCCAGCTTTGTTTGCCACGTACCATCTGAAGGGGAGCTGGACTGTAACACACATGTCTGGCAGTCTGTTGTACTATGCTTCCTTACTCATCGGCAACAGACCCCCTAACTGTAGCTGGAACAGTGGACCACTGTGAGGCACACTCAGGGACATGCCTGAAGAACAGGAACAGTTGAGAGTTATGCCTTTATGCTCTGAACTCCACACTGTCATATTGTGCTGACCCACTAAATATGGTAGAAAGTAAAAAGACCTGCCTTCCAGGATGCAATTCCTGTCGGTCATCTGAGGTCTGTGGAGGTGCATTCAGGAGCATTTATAGCTCAGGGCATGCAAATGAGAGTGGGAGCAACTGTAATGAGATGCTAAACAGGTGAGATGCCCCAGAATTTGACAATGAGCTGATTTCAGAGCATTGTCTGTGAATTGCATAATTGCCCCCTGCTCATCTCAATCAGCAATGCGCAACTGGTGCGTTGAGTGCATCCTCCTACAGCACATTTCCCACGCATGCGCAGTCAACCTGGGGCATTTCCTGAATTCAGCACAAGTATCACGGCACATCTCCACACATGCACCATGCAGGATCAGTGGCATGATAGGCGTAGTGCAACCAGTCTGGTGTTTCTTACTGCGTGATCGAGTATGGAGGTGCATCCAGGTCCCCATGCATGATTGGTGCTGTGCTGCATGTCTCGTTATGTGCATGTATTGCTCTTTGGCGTGACATGGAGTCAATGCGCACCTGCAGTGCACAGCACAACACTGGCAGTGTGTGCGGCAACAGTGCACTGTGGGTGGCATTGTTTTCCACTCACAATATGGTGGATACACACAGACTGTGCATGCGTCATGCGTTGGCCTGCAGTACGGTGCGCAGTGCGATGCACGGTGATGCGCAATAAGTGGTAAATGCGCACTGCCATGCTGCAGTATTGTGTTGTGCAGTGCGGTGCATGATGGCCAGTCGCGCATGTGGCGTGACTAGGCCATTGCACACCAGCAGCCTGATCTGTGCACACCTGCCCAGGAGACACAGAGAGGACATATGCCACATGCTCAGGTAGTAGAGCCCAGGGTCATGAACTGGGGGGAGGTTGAGCTGATCAACCTTGTGGCACTGGTGCTGCATGTGGAGGGACAGCTGTTTGACTCTGATGACCTCACAGAGCCACGCTCGGCAGTGTGGGTGAGGGTTGCAGAGCACCTGGTGCACAGGACCGGGGTGGAGTGCACAGGGGAGCAATGCAGGCACCGGTGCGGGGATGTGCAACACTGGGACCCAGACAGGCTCCGGATCCTCCAAGATCGTGCACACAGGGGTGCAGTGCCACACACAGGTAAGTCACATCACCCTACAGATACACAGGCAGACAGGGGTTTGTGTCAAGGGGGGCTGCCACACTGCCCACCACCACACACACACACACACGTGTGGCATGCCATGCTCCTTCGATGTGTGGGGTGCAGGCACGGCCACCGTGCATAGCTAAGTGCATCATGGTGCATGTTAGGGGGGTACATGGCCACTGTGGTGGACGCAGTGTGGTACTGCCGTTGGCTTGGCTCATGTCCAGCTACACACACACACACATGGTGGACATGGGCTGGGGTGCTGTTTGTTGCTGCATGCTAACCGGGGCACCTTCATTGGGGCACTGTGGACTGGTTCCATCACTGCATGCTGGCATTGGTGTTGCTGCTATGGGCCACGGGGGGGTACACACCTACCATCACCTCATGGTGCTCTATGCTTGTGTTCCCCTCGCAGGGCCAGCAGACAGGCAGAGGGCCGCAGTGGCGGTGGAAACCAGGCATGCTAGGGCCAGTGCTGGAGACCAGGGACAAGGTCATGTGGGTGCAGGTGAGTGTCCTTCTTGTGCATCCTTTGTGTGTTTGGGGGTAGTGATGCCTTCTGCAGGCTGTTGCTGGTCCCTTGTGCATGTCTGTGTGATGCATGTTGCGCACATGCATGGGATGTGGCCATGACGGTGTGTGCCTGGGCCACAGTGCACATGGTGCCTGTGTGTCAGTCTACCTTGTGTGCATCTGCCATGGACCATGGGCACTCTGTGGTGCTCCAGTGGTGTTTTGATGGGGCCTGCACACTTGTGCAGCCTGATAGCATCTGCACATGCCATGTAGAACATGGCTGCATGACCCTCCGTGCCTACCTCTACATGCACATGTGGGCCTTGTGCTGTCTGAGTACCATTGCACGGTCACAGTGTGGCACTGTGTGCCAGACTGTTGCCGGCGTGCGGTGTCCCTGGCAGGCTGTCGGCCATTGCCATGGTGGATGCCTCCTGCACACTCGCATGGTGGGTGGGGAGAGGCAAGTGTGGCACATGGCACTTATTACCTGTTGTCTGTGTCCCCACTATAGGTCCATGGATAGTACAGCTGGGTGTGCCAGGGCATTGGCAGAGACAAGTTGTTGGGTGGCTGGCAGGGTTGCAGCTCCAGAGGGCGCTGAGGAAGACCATTCAACCGCTGTACAGGTGGCAGGGACAGCTCCTGCAAGCACTCACTTTGCTGGTCCGGGTGATGTGTACCAGGGGACAGAGGGATGGCCCCCATGCTGCAGCCCATCCAGCACGATAGGGCCATGGACACCTGTATATAACCCCTTTGTTGTTCTAACTCCACACTCCTTGCCCATCACCATTGTCTGTAGCTGTCCGCTGTTCCCCCACCTCCATACCATCACCTTCCTCTGTATTGTTAGTATTGTTCCTGTTCTGATTCCCACACCACACCATCCTTGTTCCTAGAGATGGGTGTTATTGTACGCAGTTTCAGTTGTTTCATTCTTTTATTATGTTGATTGCGCACATGCGCAAGAAACATATTATGGCAGCTTTCTCCACAAGCAGGTTGTGGAGGCACGGCACTGTTGTGGTCACTGCCCCCACAGCCTTTAAAGGCTGGTCCAGCATCCCCCAATGCCGTGGCATGCTGCTGCTGACACTAATTCAGCCAGTGTGCCACCAACTTGTAAAAAAATCAGCTGCTGCAATCAGGGGCCACCTCGTCATTGCAGCATCAGCAATTCAATGAGGGAGCGACCTGGTCATTGCAGGTGGGGATCTTGATATTACTGATATTGTTTAGAACGGCGCGGTTTGCCGCTGTGTTCACAAACACACCCCCCACTGTGTTTATTTGATGATGGGGCCCAACCCTGTCAGCTTCAGTGCCCCACTGTATGTAGCCGACTTGGGAGCCCACTCCCTGTCGGCATTATGTAAACCCCCGCTTATATTGTCTGCTGGCGGGTGCCCAATCCCTGTTGGCATAATGTCACCCCTTTTTGTTGTGTGCCGGCCTAATGCCCATCCATCACCTACAGCTTCCCCTCAAAAGAAAGATCCGGTGGCACGCTGGAGCCCACCTTAGCGTACACATGCCCCTGTAAAATAAAAACGGTCCCAGCTGATGTCTTTTTTTAACTGTAAAAGGAAACTGTCCCTCGAGATCTCCCTGCCCCTCCTGCAACCCGCACCCATCTACTGCACACCTGCCTCCCCACACCCTCACCCCATACTTACCTCTGGAGCTTGGCGCGACGATCTTCGGTGGACCGGGAACACGTCTGCACTCTTCAAAGTCGACCGCGAACTGAGGAAATGCTAATAAGCTGCATAATGGAATAAATGTTTTTTTTCCAACTTTATTGCATATCTCAGTCATTTTTTGGAATTTTGGCACCAATTTTCAACATGGGGTTTTTGGGACCCCTCATCATGAATTCTGGAACTGTCATGGCGTTAATCGGCCCGAAGGTGATTTCACGGTCACTGCGTGGAATCACCTTTGGGACTGATTAACGAAATGACAGTGCCAGTGTTCATGAGGTGGGCTCTCAAAAGCCTATGTTGCAAATTTGGTGGAAAAAATCCAAAAAATGACTGTTTTATGCACGTGCATTGCGCAGTTGCTACGCACGCGCGTAACTTTGCGAATTTGCAATATTTTCATGCCAGATTTTCAACATTGCTATTTTTTCACACCTCCTTGTGAAGAGTACAGCTGCCATTGTTCACATCCTGGCCAAAATGTGGTTTTGCACTTCCGGCGCAGAATAGCGCGGTCGCTGTTGGACATTAGTGTTTGAGACAGATTAAGAAAATGACAGTGACACTGTTCATGATTAGAGGTCCTAAAATGCCTATATTGAAAATTTGGTGACAATACTCCATAAAATGACTGTGTTACGAGCGTGCATTGTGCAGTTTGCACGCATGCTCGTAACTTCACAAATTTGTAATATTTTCACTCCAGATTTTCAACATTGCCATTTTCCCACACCTACTTATGAACAGTACAGCTGTCATTTTTCCCATGCTGGCCAAAATGTGTTTTTGCACTTCCGGCGCAGAATAGAGCGGTCGCTGTGGGAAATCACTGTTCGGGACAGATTAAGAAAATGACAGTGATACTGTCCACAAGCAGAGGTCCTAAAATACCTATGTTGAAAATTTGGTGATGATAGCCCATTAAATGGCTGTGTTGCAAGTGTGCATTGTGCACTTTCCACGCACCCTTGTAACTTTGCAGATTTGTAATATTGTCACACCAGATTTTCAACACTGGCATTTTTTCGCACCTCCTTATGAGCAGTACAGCTGTCATTTTTCACATCCTGACCGAAAAGTGTTTTCACAGTTCCGGCGCAGAATAACGGGGTTGCTGTGGGAGATCAGTGTTCAGGACAGATTAAGAAAATTACAGTGGCACTGTTCATGAGCAGAGGTCCTAAAATCCCGATGTTGAAAATTTAGTGACAAAACTCCATAACATGACTGTGTTACAAGCGTGCGTTGAACTGTTTCCACGCACCCTTGTAACTTCGCACATTTGTAATATTTTCATGCCACATTTTCAACAGCGCCATTTTTTCACACCTCCTTATGAACAGTACAGTTGTCATTTTTCACATCCTGGCTAAAATATGTTTTTGCACTCATGCCGGAGAATAGCACGGTTGCTGTGGGAAATCAGTGTTTGGGACAGATTAAGATCGAGCGAGTGAGAGGGGGGAGTGACCGAGCTCAACTGAGCTCTGTCAGGACTGCTGCGGATTTGTTTGTGGGCAGAAAAAGGGCCCAACGCAAGAGCCCAGTACAAAAGGGCAACCTACAGCACTGGAAGAAACAGAACGAGAGAGCGAGTGAGGGAGGGGGAGAGAGCGAACTCACCGGAGCGCTGTCAGGACTGCTGCGGATTTCTTTGTGGGCAGGAAAAGGTGTCAATGCAGGCAGGGGACCAGTACAAAAGGCCAGCCTGCAGCGGTGGGAGAAACAGTACAAGCGAGTACGACAGGGGGACTGAGTGAGCTCAATGGAGATCTAACAGGACTGCTTCGGATTTCTTTGTGGGCAGAAAAAGCCACCAACAGAGGCAGGAGCCCAGTACAAAAGGGCAGCCTGTGGCGCCAGGAGAAACAGAATGAGCGTGTGAGATAAGGAGACTGAGCGACCTCAATGGAGCTGTGTTGGGACTGCTTCAGATTTCTTTGTGGCCAGAAAAAGACGCCAACGCAGGCAGGAGCCCAGTACAAATGGGCAGCCTGCATTGGCGGAAAACACAGAATGAGCGAGTGAGGGAGTGGGAGTGAGTGAGATCAACAGAGCTCTGTTGGGACTGCTGCAATTTGTTTGTGGGCAGAAAAGGGCAGCAATGCATGCAGGGACCCAGTACAAAAGGGCAGCCTGCAGTGGCGGAAAAACCAGAATGAGTGAGTGAGAGAGGGGGAGTGAGTGAGCTCAACGGAGCTCTATTGTAACTGCTGCAAATTTCTTTGTAGGCAGAAGAAGGTGGCAATGCAGGCAGGAGCCCAGTAGAAAAGGGCAGCCTGCAGCGCCAGCAGAAACGGAATGAGCAAGTGAGAGAAGAGGAGTGAGTGAGCTCAACGGAACTTTGTCAGGACTGCTGCAGATTTCTTTGTGGGCAGAAAAAGGCACCAACAGAGGCAGGAGCCCAGTACAAAAGGGCAGCCTGCAGCACCACGAGAAACAGAATGAGTGAGTGAGACAGGGGGAATGAGTGACCTCAACGGAGCTCTGTCAGGACAGCTACAGATTTCTTTGTGGGCAGAAAAAGGTGCCAACGCAGGCAGGAGCCCAGTACAAAAGGGCAGCCTGCAGCGCCGGGAGAAACACAATGAGTGAGTGAGACGGGGGGGAGTGAACGAGCTCAATGGATCTCTATCATGACTGCTGCAGATTTCTTTGTAGGCAGAAAAAGGCACCAACAGAGGCAGGAGCCCAGTAAAAAAGGGCAGCCTGCAGCACCACGAGAAACAGAATGAGTGAGTGAGACAGGGGGAATGAGTGACCTCAACGGAGCTCTGTCAGGACAGCTACAGATTTCTTTGTGGGCAGAAAAAGGTGCCAAAGCAGGCAGGAGCCCAGTACAAAAGGTCAGCCTGCAGCGCCGGGAGAAACACAATGAGTGAGTGAGACAGGGGGAATGAGTGACCTAAACGGAGCTCTGTCAGGACAGCTACAGATTTCTTTGTTGGCAGAAAAAGGTGGCAATGCAGGCAGAAGCCCAGAACAAAAGGCCAGCCTGCAGCGCTGGCAGAAACGGAACGAGTGAGTGAGAGAGGGGGAGTGAGCAGGCTCAACAGACCTGTGTCAGGACTGCTGCACATTTCTTTGTGGGCAGAAAAAGCCACCAACAGAGGCAGGAGCCCAGTACAAAAGGGCAGCCTGCAGCGCCAGGAGAAACAGAATGAGCGAGTGAGAGAGGGGGAGTGAGCCACCTCAAAGGAGCTCTGTCGGGACAGCTGCAGATTTTTTAGTGGGCAGAAAAAGCTGCCAATGCAGGCAGGAGCCCAGTACAAAAGAGCAGCCTGCAGCACCGGGAGAAACAGACTGAGCAAGTGACAGAGGGGCAGTGAGCAAGGTCAACAGACCAACGCAATCAACATTCGTCATTGACAAATGCTTGGTACCAAAGTGTTTTCTACTGCTAACTGTGTCTGTGGTTATTCACTGTACCTTGTGCATGTGCTCTGTTGTGCTTGCTGGTTTCCATTGTACCTTTGTTCCCATTCACACATGTGCACCAGTGGTACTATGCACACATGCATCCTGTCCCCCTTTCTTGCCCACTTCAGTGTACACCCACCTTGTTGCCTCTGGTCTGTTGGTGGGCTTTGCGACATGCTGCCTTTCACAGTTCCCCTATTCTGTGTGTGGTGCATGATGGCTGCTTCTGTTGTGCTGGTTCCCTGTTGTTGTGCCACTCTTCTTGTGGTCCACATTGCCTGTGGGTATGTTCCAGCTGTGCAGGGCATGACCTTCAGCTTGTCCGCCATTGTGCCTGTCCACTTGTGTGCACCTGTGTGGCATCTCCCTTGTCCACACTACTGGGTTTCTGTGCACCAAGCCATGTACAGCATCCTCTGCCGTGCTGCACAGTGCACCTCTGCTGCTGTTGCCCACCTTACCAGGCACCCCTGTGCATGACATCTGTGCCTGTTGGACCACTGTGTGGGGTGTGTGTCTGGTGCTTCCAGGTGTTTCTGTGTGTGCTCTGTCTGTGCACCTCGTCTGCTGTGGCCACTCTCTGGCCCTTTGGCACTCTGGCCAGTCCCTGAAGGTCTGTTCCCCTGCATTCTTTGTGCCACTGCAGTCTCCACCTGTTGCTCCTGTATCCCTTGCTTACTTGCTCCATATTCAGTGTTGTGCTGTCCAGGGTGCTTCTGTGTATCCCTGTTGCACTGGGGCATCTCAGGTTGCGCCATGGCGCTTCAGTGCAATTCACAGTGGGGATGTGCACAGTGCATCTTGCAGCGCATCCTTCTGTGAATCCCACTGCTTGGGGATGGCGCATCTCATTTGCACCCAGCACATCTGCTTTGTGAATCCTGCCCTCTGTGTTCTCCATTATTTAGGTCTCCCTTAGCTGCCATGTTAGGGAACAGGCATGTTTTTCATCACGCTGATATCAAACTTTCCAACTCGGTTGCTTAGGATATATTCATTTTAGCAGACATCAGCTAGCTTGTTACTGGCCCTATTCTCGGTGGGCCCTATCACTATGCCTACGCACCATGGAAACCAGGCACATAAGCATAGATACATGAGAATGCCATGCAGCTGTGGTCTTGCTGATCCCCGGTGGCAGATGTGCACCAGAATTCCTGGCTGCCCATACAGCTCTGCACCAGGGTGTTCTGGGGAGAGGGTCAGTGGTATGCCCACAGTACGCACCATGCACAAAGGCACGTAGGGCAGTACACAGGATGGCATAGGAGGGAACAGGTTATGGCAGGGGGACCCTGCCGTAACTGCTTTTATGTGCTGTGCACACAAAAACCCCCCATCCGGTCCATGCAGCCAACTGCAAGCCCCCACCCCATCAGATATGGCAGCCCACACCCACACACATGGCTGCCCCATCCCCATCTGTGTGCTCTAACCCCCCAGCCACATATCACAGCTCCATCCCCATCATTATGCTGTAACCCCCACCACACAGCACAGCCCTGTCCCCATCTTTATGCTGTAACCCCCATCCCACAGCACAGCACCCGCCCCATCATTGTGCAGTAACCCCCACCACACAACTGTGCCCTGTCCGCATTTATATTACCACCCCCAACCAGAGCCTTGTTGTGAAGCACCCTGCCCAGGACAGCTCTGCCCAACTACCCCGTCCCCCAATCCTGGTCCCACTGGCTGCTCATTGGCATTCGGTGGTCCCCCTCACCTTCTGCAGCACCAACACCCCCCCATCCCATATACCTGCCAGTTAGTGCTGTGGCTCTGGATGGCCAGCAGGATAGCTCTTCACACACCTTCACAGCCGCCGTCTATCCAACTGATGCTGGGAGCACTGCTATAAATACACGGCGCATTCCCAGCATCAGTTGGACAGCTGGTGGCTGTGGAGGTGTGCGGAGGGCTGTGCTGCTGGCTGTTCAGAGCCATGGCACCAACTAGCAGGTACAGGGGATGGGGGTGGTGTTGTCGGTGAACAGGGGCTTGTGCAGGGGGTCTACTGGACAATGGTGCAGGACCGCGTGTGTCCGGGTGCCTGCGTTAGCTATTCACACACCCTGACCCACACCTTCATGTCTTCACATGAAGGTGATCCACTCTGAGACCCAGGATGGGCATCTGATTGGATGTCCATCTGGGTCCGCTACTCTGCCCCCAGCCACCCAGTGCAGTCCTGTGCGCTGGGAGTGTGGGGCCACAGACAGGTGGCTGGTGTTAGTGCATAATGGCATGTTTGCACCTGTCCATGGGCGCGTAGCTACACGGGTGGGAAACGCACCTCTGGCGCTATCTGTCTGCCCGTTAGTGCATAGGCACCAGTGTGTGTACATGTTGCTCACAGCCAGATTCTGCATTGCTGGTCCCATCCCAAATCACAATTCTCAGTGCTGCCAAGGCTTCCTATGCCTGATAACCACTCCTTTCCTCCAGTACAAAAGTCATGGAAATAATGGATCTCTCCAGTCTTCTCTGGGTATAAATCTTGCTGCCATAATTCCAGGGCCATAACATAGGTAGCAACAACCATAAGCCTCGTTCCCTATACACCTTGCATTGGGCCTTACCTTGCACTTGGAACTTTATTATAACTATATAAACATATAATGCCTTGTAAGTTGTACACTGTATCTAGCACTGTCTGTAACATGTTCAGCTAACATCAGATGTTTTGCCTTAACAGGACACCATGGTAAACAGGATTTGCTTAGTGTTTTTTATCTTGAATAAAACTGAAGTAAACAGAAATTGAATTGACTACGACCTTGAGCAAGCCATTTACCTCCCTGTGCATTAGTACTCATAGCTGTAAAACTGACTAGAAGCAGAACTCCGGACTACATGAGATGTAACAACTCATTTAAACTATGCTGAATAAATACATTTTATATAATAAAAGAAACAATAAATGCCAAACTACTGTATATTCAATGCCCGAACCTTGGATGGGGCGGGGATGGTGGTAGTGGAATGTTTCATGGAAACCACTTTAATGAATAGACATATAGGGGAGAGCTGGCCCTTTGGCGCAGTGGTAGCACTGCTGCTCATGATGGCTGTGACCTGAAATCAAATCTCAGTCATTGGTGGCCAGCTCGGGGAAAGAGGATTGAGCATCCCAGGGACAGCTCTTCTTCTTAGCAGTGCGGTGAAGTTACACATGTATCCCACAGTGTAATCACCATCTAGTGGAGGCTGGGTGGGATCGCATTTGGGGCCAAAACAGGGGAGGGATGCCCCAGATGCTAGTAGGACAGGCCACATATCTTTCATTGCATGGCTGGTGTCCCTGCAGAGAAAACTGGAGGAGAAAAGCCTCCACCATGGTCCATGAGAAGGGACTTGGCAAGTTTGGAGGAATGGTCAAAAGTGTGGCAGCTTAGATTCAATGCAAATAAGTGCAAAGTAATGCAGCTGGGAAACAAAAACCCAGGGGAAGAGTACACAATGGGTGGGGTGGGGTGGAGATACTAATGACAACAAAAATAGAAAGGGACCTGGGGGCAGTCATATCAGATGACCTAAAGGTAGGCAAGCCATGTGAAAAGGCAGTGAGGAGGGCTGGGGAGATTCTGGGATGCAGAGGGAGAGGCATCACCAGTAGAAAACAGGAAGTTGTTATCCCTCTGTACAGACAGTTGAGTTGATGAGACCCCATCTGGAGTACTGCGTGCAGTTCTGGAGACCCCATCTCTGCAAGGACATAGACAGGATGGAGGCAGACCAGAGGAAGGCAACTAAAATGGTGCAGGGTCTGCACCAGAAATCATATGAAGAGAGACTAAAGGAGCTTAATATGTATACATCTGAAGAAAGGAGGAAGGGGGGGACATGATAGAAACTTTCAAGTTCCTCAAGGGAATCAACAAAGTCCAAGAGGGTAGCATCTTTCAGAAAAAGAGATGTGTAAGAACAAGGGGGCACAGTTTGAAGGTAGAAAGGGGATGGCTCAGGGGCAACGTGAGGAAGTATTTTTTCATGGAGTGGGTGGTGGATGCATGGAACGGCCTTCCTGAGGAGGTAGTGGGGTCAAAAACAGTGGGGGAATTCAAGAATGCATGGGACAGACATAAGGCAATTATAGTGGGGTGTAGGAGAAGGTAGGCTGTTGGATAGCTAGAATCTGAAGCTTATCCAATAGGTAGGGAAATGGGCAGACTAGGTGGGCCAAGCAGTCCTTATCTGCTGTCAAAGTCTATGTTTCTATGATGCTGGCACTTCCTGCAGACCCATGCACTACCAACATGGCTCTCCACTCACCACATGAGTTGGTCCTTGGTAAGTGGTGGGTACCTGTAAGTCTATGAGAAGGTAGGTGATGGAGCTGGGGGAGGGCACAGTCAGGAGGGGGTCTGGATGAGAGGAGGGGGAGAGAAAAAGCTTGATTAAAAAGGCAAAACAAGGGAGGATGCATGTAATTAGTCTCATTTCTACTAGGAGTAATGCTTTTAAGGATGAGGATTCATCCATAGTAACATACATTGTATCACATCCAGTTCAAGGAGACGGAACACAGAAACCATCCAATGAGATTCAAACTAGCACCGTGTGCATGGCTCCATTCCTCATGCATGCTCCTTCTAGCCATCAGATCTTTTTTCCCCTGAAGAGATCAGTCTCACTTATTTACTGCTACATGTTTGCTTACTTCTTTTGATCGGTTCATCTCTCTACTTCTTGGTTCTGACGTTGTCTTGACCCAGTTTGGTTCCAGTACTGCCTCCTCAATTAAGTTGCTATTTTCTAAAGGTTTTTGCCTATATTTTTAACTTTGTAGTGTTATGCATTGCCTACAGGCTCTTACCACCATCATGGCCTCTTTGCAAGTGAACCCTTTGGGAGGGTTGGGAGTTAAGAAGTGCACTAAGTGCCACAAACCCATACAAACATACGAATTTGCCAGCAGAAGCAGGTTGCAATGGTCTATCCAGTCTGCTCAAGTGTGCAGCTCCATTTAGTTCCCTGGAGCTGCCCCCCCTACTCCCTACTGAGTCGACTTTCCCACCCTTAGTACCCTTCCCCTTCCTCAACCCAGTAACAACTCCTCCTGCCCTAAATTTCTTCTTCATCCTATCCCACCCCCCATTTAAACTAGACACTGTATTAACCACAACTACATCCTCTGGCAACTCGTTCCACCTCAACACCACCCTTTCAGTGAAAAAGTGCCTCCTAATTTCCTTCTTAAATCTTCCCCCCACTAGTTTCAGGCTGCCCCCTCTTGTTGTACCCTCCTTCCTTAAGTTAAAGATGCCCTCTGATCCTACCCTGTTTATGACCTTAAGATACTTGAAGGTCTATCATGTCCCCCCCTTCTCTTCTTTCCTCCAGGGAGTACATGTTGAGCTCTCTCAACCTCTCCTCATATGTTCTGTCCCCCATCCCCTGGATCTTCCTGGTCACCCTTCTCTGGAGCCCCTCCAGTAGTTTGATATCCTTCTTCAGATACAGGCACAAGACCTGAACACAGTATTCCAGGTGTGGCCTCACCAGTGATCTGTACAGTGGCAGAATGACTTCCTCCCTGCTAGAGGCTATTTCCCCAGGCGATGCAGCCTAGCATTTTATTTGCTTTGGCTGCTGCTTTAAGGCACTCTGCTGAGTGTTTCATGTCACCTCTGGTCCTTTTCCACCTTGAAGGCTGCCACCTGTACTCTTCCCAGCCAGTAACTGACCCCTGGGTTCCTAGCACCCAGGTGCATGACCTTGCATTTCTTGGCATTGAAACCCAACTGCTAGATGTCCAATCATTTCTCCAGCCTAGACAAATCCTCCCTTAAGTCCTGTCTCCCCTCCACTGTGCCCACCCTCCCACAGAGCTTTGTATCATCCGCAAAGAGACAGCTCTTACTTTTGACCCCCTCTGCTATGTCACCATTAAAGATGTTGAACAGCACTGGTCCCAGCACTAAGCCCAGTGGGACCCGACTGATTACAGGTCTAGGTTTGGGTAGATCCCATCCTTCCACCACTCTGATTGATGTCCTGCAGCCAGTTCTTGACCCTCCCCAGCAGTTTATTCCCATTCCCAGGTCCCTCAGCTTGCTGATCAGCCTGCCATGTGGCACATAATCAAACACCTTGCTGAAGTCCAGGTTTCGGATGTCCACCACCTGCCCTGTGTCCAGTGACCTCATAACCCAGTTGAAGAAGGCAATCATGTTGGTTTGACAAGACCTCCCCTTGACAAATCATGCTGCCTGTCATCCTGGAGACCATTTTCCTCAAGTAAGGATATCTGCCTTTCCTTTAAAATTGCATCCATTATCTTCTCCACTATGGAGGGCAGGCTAACCAGCCTATAGTTACCTGGCTCATCCCTGGGACCACTCTTGTGGAGTGGAACCATGTGAGCTGTTCTCTAGTCCTGCAGTACACACCCCTCCTCCAGTAAGGTGTTAAACAGGTCCATCAGCAGGGCTGCTAGTACCCCTGACAACTCCCTCAGGTGCAAACCATCTGAACTTGGAGCTTTTCCCACCTGCACTTCACTTACTCCCCCTTAAGACCCTGTCTACCCCAATCTCCCCTTCATAATCCCCTCCCCCAGGCTCCCCCATTCCTCCCCTGAGGTATCGGCCCTTCTGCTTCCTTAGAGAAGACAAAGCAAAAGTACTAATTTAAAGCCTCCGCTTGATCTTCTCCCTTTTCTGCCCTTCCTCTGTCCATCTTCATCCTGCCAATACCATCCCTTCTGCTTGTTTTCTCCCTAATGTGCTGGAAGAAAACCTTCTCCCCTTCCTTAATCCCCTGTGCCATTCTTAGTTCTTTCTCAGCCTTGGCTGCCCGGACCTTTCTCCCTGCCTCCTGAGATTTCTCCGCGTAAACCTCTCGGTCCTCCTCCCTCGAGGTACGCTTGTACTTCAGGACAGTTGCCTGCTTTGCTTTCACCTTATCTGCCACCCTCCTGCTAAACCAGCTAAGTCTCCAACACCTGGAGTTCTTTTTACGAATCTTCGTGCAGGTGTTGGTGGCCTCTATTAATCCCTTCTTGATAACGGCCCGTTTCTGTTCCGCATCCATCTCCAGATGGAGCTTTGACAGGTGCTTTTTCAATATGATATCCATTCTAGTGAAGCCCACCTTTCTGAAATCCACCACTCTCATTTTTGTTTTGACTGCTTCCTTCCCCATGTGAATATAAAACCACACCGTGCGGTGGTCACTGCCTGCAAGGGGGTCCCTCACTTCAACTCCATGGACATGCTCCACATCCGATAGCACTAGGTCTAGTATGGCCTCCTCTCTTGTTGGTTCTGTGAATCCTTGTGTCAGGAAACACTCCTGGATAGCATCCAGGAGGATCTGTTCCTTGCAACAGGAGATAACTCGGGTGCCCCTGTCTACACCAGGCAGATTGAAGTCTCCTAGTATTACACTGTTCCCTCTCCCTCCTACCCTCCTGATCTGTTCCCCAGCTCCCAATCCAGCTCTATACCCTGTAATGGTGGCCTGTACACCACTCCCACCAGACTCTTTCCCCCAGTTGTGTTCTGTACTACTACCATAGGGCTTTGGTTGCACCCCCTCCCCCTCCTCCCTGATGCACATTATCCCATCCCTTATGTACAACATTACTCCACTCCCCCCCTCTGTCTTTCTCTATTCTTCCTATGCAATTGGTACCCTTGGATCCCCAGGTCCCAATTCATGGTACTGGGTTGCCTATGTCTCTGTGATGACAGTTATTTCTATCTCCCCTTCTGCCATCAGCACCTGTAGGTCTACTAATTTGGTTGTCAGACTCCTAGCATTCAAGGAGGCCACTTTCCATCTCAACCCCTGACCCTCATTACCCCTGTTCCATTTGTGACTCTCCTTCCCCCCATACGTGCTGTCCCCTCCCCTTGTCTTCTCCCTTCCCTTAGATTCCCTACTGTGGGGGGTGGGACCCGGAGGCACCCCACGCCTGGTGCCGACTGCTGTGCACACTACTTCCCCCCCCTTCATCTGTTTAAACGTAGCTTATCCATCAAGTATCTCTACAGGTTGTCTTTCAGGACCCTTGTGCCCTCCTTACTCAGATGCAGCCTGTCTGGTGCATATAGGTCCTTGTGCTCCCATGTTCTACCCCAGTATTCCACCAGCCCGTACCCATTTGCCTCACACCAAGTTCCCAGCCATGTACTGAATTCTGCAATCCGGCTGATGGCTACAGTGAGTGCCTGTAGGATCTGGGTCCAGACCATGCCAAAATCTATGGATTTCCTCCACTGCTTTATGACGTCCAAAACATCAAAGAAGGGTTTTTTATTTTATTTTATTTATTTAGTTTTTGTTAACCGGGTAAGTGCACTAGCCAGCAAGTGACTGTTTTCAGGCACGACCCGGGAGGTAAAATTACAGAACATAACGATACAGTAAGGATAACGAAAATACATGATGCACAGAAATACAGGAAGATACATATGGCAGGATACAATGCATGACAAAGGAAAATACTAGGCAAAATACATTTCAAGGACATTTTCCATTGAGCGCATACATAAAGTGCATTGAAGGACCTAGGAAAGGGAGAGGATAGGTGTGAGGGTAAGCCAGAAACAAGATGGAAAATGACAAAGGGAAGGGTGAGGGGTGAGGAAAGGATAGAGGGGCAAGGGGCCAAGAAGGGCTAAAGAAATGGCTAAGAATATAAGGACAGAGAGGCGGTGGCAGGAATAGGGAGGTAGGAGGAGTAGAGGAAGGATGGCCGGGAGAGGGAGGGAGAGTGAGGGTTAAAGAAAGCCGGCAAATACGGCAGCGGCGATACAAGGTTCCAACCTGTGGCCGAGTCGTTGGAGCCGAAAGACGGCAAGCGGAGAAAGGGTGACAGGGGGTTACGGCAAAAAATGGCAACAGAGGCAAAAGGTAGCAGAATGCGGCTGGGCTGGTTTAAGCAAAGAAGTTGGTGGAATCACCTTTGGGAAGGTCTAGCCCTCTCAGTTCTAGTCAAGAAAACAAGAGGAGACAATCTGATTTGGTTCAGTTGACTTCTGATCAGCACAGGTCCTCCAAAGGCCAGGCTCCCTCAGCTGGACTGGGTAGAAAGCACCATGATTCCTGTGCTGAGGAGTGGCCCTAGCATCCCGGATCCCTCCAGTTCCAGTCCTAAAACAATGCTACCTAATGATTCTGTCTCCCAGTCTCCATCAGAAGTGGATGCTGACCCGTCATCAGATACCCAGCTAACACTGGGTCCCAGTGCCAGGCCAAGATTATTGGTTCCCAGCCCCCAAGAGGATGCTGTTCCAGTGATAAAGCCCTCCAAGGTTGTTAATTTCTTCCCAGAGCCCATCTGTAAGAAGAGCTGGGGGCCATCAGGGTGCTGCCCTTGGCCCTTTTTACTCAGGGTAGAAACCTTCCTGTTTTGTCAGCTGGCCTTAGGGGTACCTCAGGATCTGCCTGAGATCAATCTTCAGCATTCATTACAGGTGGGTTACAAGCTGGAGGTGCTGGGACCCTGTGGGAAGCTTATACCTTTAAACTTTTCTTCTGGAGGAAGGGCTAACATCAGGGACGCCGCTGCTTTCGAGGGCGACATGTTACGTGGCGCTCATGGGTTGGCCAGTAATGGATGCCGGCCCTTCCACCACCACTGTTCTTCTTTTCCCACCATTGAGATGCATCACCTATGGGGAGTTGAAGCTGTTATCGAATTTTCACTGCGTAGTTCTCCTGCCACAGTGCACTCAATGCCGTAGACCTCCTTCAACACTGGAAAACTGGTAAAACTATTTATTTTATTTTTTTACAGCCTAGTACATTGGTGTTTCATCTGTTTCTGTGTTTTATTTTGTTTTTCTGCATGCGATTATGTCAGTCTCAGGGCCTTCTCCTAAATCAAAGTCAGGGTGTGCCCCTATGCGTCAGTGCCCCTGTGGCAGGACAGTGACTGTGGCAGACCACAATTAATCATTGCTTAACCTGCTTGGGTCCATCACACAACACTGACAACTGCAATGCCTGCTTCTCCATGGTCCTTGAGTTGTGTATGTTGAAGGTGGGTCCCGATCCTTCCACCTTCAGAGGGCGGCATCGGTCCCAAGGTACCAAGGCCAGAACTTTGGGCCCTTCCCCTGGGTCTCCTTCCAGTATGATATGTACCGAGGGGGAGCAGGCCTCCACTGACACTCTAGTCTCGCTGAGACGGGAGGTCTGTGTTTGTGGGCAGATGGACAGCCGGCCTCCTCTGAAGGGTTGGCTTAGCACCCCTCACAATCTATTGCCTCCTCGGAGGCACAGATGCCCCCGGTGACATGGTGGCAGCTACATGCTTGGCCTGAGCTGGCAGAGCCCTCAATGCCACCTGCTGGTGCCGCTTCAGCTCCCGACACCACCTTTGGTGCGGGTGAGCAAGGCAGTGCCACTATCAGTGCTGGGTCCCCTTCTGGTACCATTTGTGGTACTGGGAGAGGGAGAGTTTTGGGTGGCCTCTTTGGTGGTCTCTTTGATCTCTTCCTCTTTAGAGAAGGAGGAAGATCAGGATGATCCCGACTGGCTGCCCGGCTCGCAGGAGTCCCTTCACTCTCCTACACCCAGCTATTTAGTATCCAGTTTTATGGGGTCAGCCACTGACCTTTCTGGGTCCAACCTTGGGGCCTTCTCCTCTGTGGCCTCCTGCAATTCTGGTGCCAGGGAGGAGATTGGCACCTAGGGTGGTGATGGGTTAGGGTCCGGCACTGACCTCGCTGCTGGGTCTGGTTTCAGCACCATTCTTGGTGCCAAATTGGATTCCGACGCCGGGGTGGGTTTCAAAATTGATTCTGCCACTGTTTCTGGTGCTGGAGATGTCTCAGAGCCCCTTTCCTCTGGTACTAGGGACCAACCGAGGAGCAGGTCCCATTCTGGTGAGGTGGGGGTGGGTAGATCGAGGTTGGCATGTAGATACTCTTTCGGGGCAGCTGGTGGCTCTGGGAGGAACTGCAGTTCTGACCCTTCTGTCCTCTCCTCTCCTCTCCTCTCCTGGTAGGGTCTGCAGCAGCTGGGGCCAGGGGCCGCCCACAAGGTACAGACTGACTCCGATCACCCCATCATGGAGGCCTCTCCCATAGGCACCACTTTAGCTACACCTGTCTGGTTGGGCATCCTGCAGTGGGCAAGTTGCGCAGCCCCACTCCTCAAGAGGAGTCCCCTGCTCAGTCTAGTAGCCCTAGCAGAGGTCCTGATCTGGCTTGCCAGACTTCTCATCTGTTGTCTGTTCCTCTGCCTCCTCCTCCTACACTCCCAGGCCTCTGTGGCAACTTGGGGCCAATGACCTGGGAACATTTCAGGGTATCAGTGGCTGCTTTCTCTCGCTACATTAGAGCCCTGGATGAGGACATTTTTAGACCTGAGCCTCCAGCTACCACTGACTCTGAACCGGGCTCCTCAGCCTTCTTGTCTTCCTCCCCAAGGAAGAGGACTCCTCTGTCCACCTGTCCTCAGATGGTGACTTTAGTCACATATTTGTGCCTGTGTAGTACAGTATGGTCTGCAAACCCATTGGTCCACACTGTGCACCAATAGGCTTACAGATCGTACTGTAAGCTGTCATTCAGTGGGCGGCCAGGCTGTATGCGGGCAAGATGCAGCCACCTGCCAATGTTGGGGGGGAGCTGGGTGGCCAGGGTTCTATGTGGGTGGGAGGGGAGGAGGGTACCTCTGGACCACCAGGTGTATGTGTTTCACACAGATGCCTGCAATTGGGCTTACGGGGGGCCACTGGACCATCAGGTATTGGTTTTCACGGCCAATGCCCGTGATCGGGCATACGGAGGGAGGGAGGGGACCACTAGATCACCAGGATTTTATGTTATATACAAATGCCTGTGATTGGCCATATGGGAGTGGGGGCACTAGACTACCAGGAACTCACAGTGGCTATGCAGGGTGCTGGGTGCTTTTCACCAGGCTGCCCTGTGCAAGGCATGCAAATGGGTAATGACATGCAAATGGCCCCATTTGTGCCATGCACATTATGGCCCCATTTGCATGCCCACTTCTGAATATCTGGTGATGCGCTTACGCACCACATTTAAGGGCTTGGAGCATTCCCAGTCCTCCCTGTCTGGGGAATGCGCCGACGCACTGCACATACGCCAGCACATTCTGTGCCATATTCAACAGAGATACACCTAGGCACATCTCCTTTGAATATCACCCTGTCCTGGCCACGATGCATCTCAGTTGTGCTGCGCCCCCTCTTGTGCCACTGCCCAGCGCTGTCTGAATATCTGGGCCACGGTGTCTATCGCCAAGAGAGGGGAGGAAGTTATACAAAGAACAGTGGTGAGTACACAGGGGTTTGTCAAGGACAGTCAACAGAATGAGTGAAAGGGGGGAGCAGTCTAGCTAAGGTGGACTTTGGAGCAACACTGTAAACAATGTCTCCATAGTCAAAAACAGGGAGACTCATTTTAATGATGAGTTCTCTGTGTACAGGGAGTGGAAAGCTTCTCTTATTCCTGTAAAGTGCTCCAAGTTTATACAGACTTAAATGTTTGTACAAAGTATAAATGGGAGTTAAGGTGGTGGGATTATATTTTGCTAGATTTTGGGATGGGGGGGGTTAAGGTTACTTTAGTTAGTTGATCGAATTTGTATTTTATTATTTAGGGAGGTACAGGATGTGTTTAGGTCTAGATGACCCTGAGCACTCCTACTGCTCAGAACTGCTTCACCAGCTCCTTCCTTTTCAGTCCCAAGTTCCTCCAAAAGCAGTCTTGGACCACTGCTGTAGGCTGGGGGTTCTGAGAAGGCAGGGCAGGGGCTGGAGAAGTGATCCAGGGGCAGGAATCAGGGGCCAGTGGTTGTAGCCGGGGAGAGTAGGATTGGAAATGTCAGGCTGAGTTGGTACCCTGGGCTTAAGGAGTCATGGAGTGTGGTCCTACGTAAGTTGTCCTGCTCGCCAGGGAGCCCCCTAGGAATGGAGGGAAGGTAATAGAAGGACTGACTGCCCCAGCTCCTCCCCTTCATGGCAAGTTGTGCGACACCAGGTCCCTGAGGGATAAACCAGCCGCGGTGTTGGATTTCATCACAGATTGCCCTTCCCCTTCTTTTTCACACCTGGAAACGAGCCACAGCTCAGTGCACCTTTCCCAGTAACCAACTTTTAAAATAAATACAAAATTCCTCTGGGGACCTGGTTTGTTTCACCAAGACATAGCTTGGTGATGGCTCTGGGCCATTTCTAGAGACAGCAATCCCAGCTAGGTTCTCGGTGGCAGACTGCCTGAAGCTTGAGTGTGGGGGTGGTGGAGTGGCCATCTGTTTTAGATCCTGCTTGAGGCTAATGGCAAACCCATTGATGAAAACAGGGTTGTTTGAATGCGTGGCTGTAAAGGGTGATGTGAGTGTAAGGTGTAAGATTGCCCTGGTTTACCGCCTCCCAGGTTAGGGATCAGGATTTCTTCCTTTATCAACCATTGCTTCATGCTTGCCTCATGCTCTGTCCCTGAGGGACTAGATGCCCATTTCACCAGTGGTCTGGCTACATCTGTGGCAGCCTTAAATATATTCCCTTTGCGAAAATCTGCAAAGCAGCTACTTGGGCATCTCTCCACACTTTAACCTTACGTTACTTTGTGGACCTCTAGTCCTGGAATGACACAGGCTTCGGTTGTGCTGTACTGTAGAGCTTGTTCCCTAAATAGGTCCATTGTTTTCCACCTACCAGTATGTACTGCTAATAGTTGAGAGAATGTGTGTGGCTAAGGATGAATCCTCATTTTAGTAGAAAAGATTACTTACCTGTAACTGTGTTTCTGCTAACGTTATTTATCCATGGACACAGACTGATCACCTATCCTCCTCTGCCTGGGCTAGTAAGGTTTGGTGTAAGTTGTTCTTTTCTAAACTACTTGCAAGTACATCTAACTTCAACAGAAAAAGTCTGACAGTACGTGTGAGGAGTGGAGGTGTGCACTTGGTTGTGGTTTGAATCTCACTGGATGATTTCCTGGTGTTTTCTGCTTGAGGCATTAATCATACAGCCTGTCAAATCCAGAAGAAACACAGTAACAGGAAAGTGACCTTTTCTGTGCCCTTTCCCGTGAAATTTACTGCCAGTGCCACCACCACACTGGGGCAGTTTGGGGGTTGAAAGCATCATGGAGGTGACACATTTGGCTCCAGAGATGGAGGGTATGGGATACACCCCATGAAGAATAATCATGGGGAAGTGTTGGCTTTGGCTGTAAAGGTAACTGCTCACTTGTCCTCCTGGCTGAAGGAAGAGAACAGCCATGGTAACCCCGATTGTTGGGTCAGGCAACAGAGGGGAAAATGGAAGAAGAAATAATACAAGACACACCAACA
Source organism: Neoceratodus forsteri (assembly GCA_016271365.2). Taxonomy (NCBI): domain Eukaryota; kingdom Metazoa; phylum Chordata; order Ceratodontiformes; family Ceratodontidae; genus Neoceratodus; species Neoceratodus forsteri. Next base: position 429,748,454 of record CM057459.1, on the reverse strand, counting down.
GTAATCCTACCATCCCTCAGGCAGCCCAGCCGCACCCTCCAACCCCCCATTTTATTTTAAAGCTACCACTGAAGGGCTAGCCAGGAAACATCTACTCAAAGTACTTGGGAAGTCTAGGCATAGTGCTGACTCCCTTGATTTGAAACTCATCATCCTCACCTTTGATGAAGTTCTGCCATCACTTATGAAAATTCTCAACCACTCTCTTATGCTCTCACAATTCCCAAGCAAATGGAAATCGGCTGTGGTGACTCCTATCCACAAAAGTGGTGACAAGACTCTCACAAATAACTACAGGCCTATATCCATCCTTCCCCGACTCCCCAAGGCTTTGGAAAGGATAGTTGCTGAACAACTTGTAGACTACCTGGAAAAATAAAACCTCCAATGTTCCCAGCAACATGGTTTTTAAAAAGGTCACAGCACCACCACTACACTACTAGACTTCACCTCCTTCATCCACCAGGAACTAAACCACAACCAATTGGCCGGTGCCACCTTTATTGATCTGACTAAGGTGTTTGATACAGTTAACCACTCCCTACTGACCGGACAACTATCTCATCTTGGCCTTTGACTGGATGCCACTCGCTGGTTCCAAAGCTATCTTAGTGACCGCTCTCAGCAAGTCAGAATTGGAGACACCATCTCGACCCCCCCTTCCAGTCTGTTCGGGTGTACCACAAGGTTGCACCCTTGGCTCCCTACTCTTCAGCATCTTCATGAATGACCTGCCTGCCACTTGCCATGACCGAATTCTACTCTATGCAGATGATGCAGTCATTTTCTCTAGCCACTCCGACCCCATCACCTCCAGCAACAGTTACAGATACAGCATAGTTTCTCAGAAGCTGAAACCTGGTTCAGGTAACGTAAACTCATCCTAAACTACTCAAAAACCAAATCAATGCTGTTTCATGGTACTCACAACAAACACAAACTCCAACAACTGCTAATCTACAATAGTGGTGGCACTGTGCTGGAGCAGGTAGACCAGTTCAAATACCTGGGAGTGACCCTTGACTCCACTCTTTCATACTCCACGAATATAAATAACCTAGCTAAAGCTGTGAATACACGCATAGGTCTGTTATATAGGCACAGGCACTGTCTGACAGATGAAGCATTAAAACTTGCCATCCAGAGCTCAATCACCTCTTTAATTGACTATGGCCTCGTAGTTTATGGATCAGCTACTGACACTGCCCTCCAGCGTATAGCCATAGCCTTAAACAAGGCCTGCCGGCTCCTCACCACAGCCTCTAGAATCACACACATGTGATCTCTATGAACAGGCTAACTGGCTACAACTTCAAGGCAGAATTAAGTATCAGACCTGCTTACTTGCTAAGAAGACAGTGCTAGGCCTCCTTCCACCAGGGGTTCAGTCTATACTTTCTCCACACAGTGCCACCTACCTTGCCAGGAGTTCTGGAACACTAATCTTCACAGTTCCGTGCTGCCGGGCCACTCAAGGGTAGTGCTCCTACAAAGTTAGGGCTTCTAACTGGTTCAACACACTCCCAGTGGATATCACCAATGCACCTAATCTCAGCTCCTTTAAGCACAAACTACGACAGCACTTGGTGGCCAGTGCCTATTGTGAATGCTACACTTAAATTTCCTGCTCACCCTCCTGGCCTCTCCATTACTTATGCACTCTCACCGCACCCCACTCCCTCCTTGTTAACTCCTTCCAATATCTCACGTCAGCCACCTCAGCCTTCTCCCTTGCCCCCCAGATTTCACTCCTCCCTCTCTCCATTCCCTCTCACATCCTTGTCTCTCCCCTCACCTATTACTCCCTGCACCTCCTAGCTTTTATATTCTCTCTGTCTCTCCTTTCTCCCCTAGCCCTCCTTAACTCCCTTCTAGTTCTCATTTCTCTCTTCTTTCTCCTCCTTGCCCATACTAACTCCTCCTCCCTCCCTCCACCCATCCTGTTACCCCCACTTACATCTCCCACCCGTTCTTCCTCCCTCCATCTCCACCTACTCCTCTCCTTCACCACCTACTTTATCCCTCCAATCCCCCACCCCCTCAGTTCTTGTCTGTCCCCTACTACCTTATCCTCTCACCAACTACTTCTGGCCCTCTCATGCACTTGTTAGATCACCTGACAAAGCCTTTGGCAGCTCATGCATTCTGTAAAGTTTTACCTGTTATTAATTCTTTTGTCCTATTTTGACAAAGCCACTGGCAGCTCATGTACTGTAATTGTATTAACTGTTATGTAGCTGCCTGTTCTTGTCTATTCTTGTCCATTGTCCACGACATAGAAACTTTGTAAAAGAGCACTGTTTGCTCAAAGACATTATCCGAACTTGTCATAAATAAACAAATAAAATAAATACAAGAGGAAGAGATGGAGTGCTGTGAAATGCAGTTCTAAATCCTTTTCTGGCTACTCCCACTGTCTCAAAGGGGCAGTGCTAGTGGCTGTGTGTAACACTGGACCAATTTCATGTACAGACAGTACTTAACATGGATAAACAGAGTAGATAATTCATTTTCCATGTACAGTGTGCATAGTTCTATGACAGCAGGGAGCAACACTGGCTTCTAGGTATAGACTGAGCACTTTCCTGAATAAAAAAGTAACAAAGAAATTTAAGTCAAAAGCATGAAGTTGGGGCTACACTGAAAGCATAGTAAGTGCAACTGTGGGGTGGTCAACCACCCCCCACCGAAACATACAGTAACAATACTCACAGTTCGGCACGCTCATGGATGAAAGTTTCATAGGTATTCTAGGAGTAGTAGATGAACTGTGGCTAATTAAGGGAATATCTCCTGAACCATTTTTTCTTTAAAACTGTGCAGGTTGTATACTTCAACAGTGACTGTCTTTACTGCACCCTCCTCATTTCATCCAGATATAAAGTTAAATGAACTCTGTTCTGTACTGCTGTGAAAACCTGCTTAGTGTGATTACAGAGATCAATACCCTTCCCTTTCAGTGCATCATGGGACTTGATGATGGGTTGGTGTTTAAGCTTCTGCATTCTTACTTCCTTTCTGATCATGATTAACTACAGTGTCTACCTTGTCATTGTCTCATGATGGCCAACAAATGTCATGGAAAGTGTTCCACTTTTTATGGGACTGAAATGTGTCAGAGTTAAACACTACACTACATTCTAGGCCCCTGGAATTCTGCAATTCCGCAGCTGTGGAATTTTCCTCAGAATTTGCATTATGCCACAGAATATATATAGTGCTGCAGTATTCATTGTTCTTGGTGAACACCTGTGAACACCTGCCTAAGACGGCCACTTGAATACCTTGCTTCTGGTTGGCTCCAACTTTCACCTTCCTGCATCCATTGATTTTTGCTGCAGTGGGGGTGATAACTTACAGCAGCTGACAGTTTAGAGGTATGTGGAGTGATATTGTGGACTTTGAGCTGCCCTCATCCCCAAACAAGAGAAAAAAAACAAACTTGTATCTCCACCAGCTCCACGTCTTTCTGCCTGCAAGATGGCCATGGTGGCCAAACACACAGCTCCTGCCCTGCCCAAGGAACAACCAACCTGGCTCACCAAACTCACGGATTTGATAGAGATAATCAAGACAACAGTGGTGGATACCCAAGCTAGTCTCAGCAACCTGTACGATACAATCGTTGAAACTGAGCACAAAATCACAACGCTACTGGAACAAAAATCAATCTGAGACCAATGCCTTGTGGCAGCGGAGCACCAGATCGAATGGCTTGTGCTCAAGCTATAAGATTTGGAGGGTCATGGCAAGAGGAAGAATTTGAGGATCTTTGGACTACCTGAGAGGACTGAGCAGAACAAATTTCATAGACTACTTGAGGAGCAATCTACCCTTGTGGTTCAACCTTAACCCAGAAGAATATGATTTTGAAATTGAGTGGGCTTACAGGATCTGCAGAGCCCACTCGAGCACAACCAACACCAGACCCCAGCCACTTATTTTTAAATCGTTGCATTTCATCAACAAAGAACTTATTCTCAAGGCTGCCAGGGACTCTAAACAGACTGATGTGGGCAGTAAGCTCTCCTTTTTATCCCTGGCTATCCTCAGTCCATTTTGGACAAAAGGCAAACTTGCGACAAAGTGAAACGGAATTCAGAACAGGAGTATCCTCTAGTGCCTCCTATATCCAGTCATGCTGCAAGTTACCTTTCAAGTAAAAGTGCTCCAGTTCCAGACCCCAGGAGAAAGCTGATAGGTACTTCAAGAGAACCTGGGACCACCGGGAGTCTCCTCTCACACTGGAAGCTGAGGACAGAGATCACCAGGACCCCCACTCCAGTAGCAGTCAACTAAAGATGTTACCGCAGTGAGTACTTGAATCCCCTTGTACTTATAGACTGAACCCTTGCTTCAATGCCCATATGACTAATGGTAGTCCTGCACCAACCTAGACAGCTTAAACCAGGGGGGGACTTGTGGCTAAACTTCTAAAAATGGGACTTGCTAACATATTGAGTGCTTAATGCTCATTACACTATCTCTTTGTGGTTGGATATTTTTCTCCACAAACGTTTCCCCGGCAGCACCATCTGAGCTTGTGAGGCACTATACTGTATCTAGTAAAGGGTATTTTTTGTTTGCATGTTGCACTCTAGTGAGTCTCTGTCAGCCATCATCCTGGACATTTGCCCAAGTTGCTTGATTTCAACTATTTTCTCTGGTGCCATCTTAAATCTCGTGGGGCACAGAAGCAGGGTACTGTCTGTGGGGGGTAGCCTCACGTTCAGCCCTCTTGCCGAAAGGGGCAATGTCTTGCAGCTCTGCTCCTGTCCAGTGATATTCTTAACTGTTTGTTAAAATTTTGTGATGGGTTACTGTTTTGTCCTGAGTTCTTTAGAGTGGAATGCTATGTTTTTTTAAAAGGTGATTTGGTGCAGCCACTATTGAACTGATTGGGGACCCGACCTGTTGCACCTTGTTTAACCTGATACTTAGTGTTCCCCTGTCCTTTAATCATTGGGTTGGAAGTCTAGTAACTCTGGTAATGTATTGCAGGGTCTGGGCAAAAGCACTCTCTCAACTGATGACCCCAGCCTGGCTTGTGCCTGGTTTGTTCAGGGCAACAGACCAAGAAACCCCACACTTGCCAAATAACCTATGAATCAGAAAAGACTCAGGAAAGGAAGTTAAGAAGAGCTTTATTACTTACAAATTCTGAAAAGTGCTTATAGTGCTGGGCATATTGTCAAAACAGAAGCAAACTCCCCACAGTGGCCACGGATGACTACCCAATGATGTTTTGTGCCCAAATGGTATTTTTTCAAGGGTAACTAAACTGTTATCAGGTGTTCTTTAAATATATCTCTGAGGATGACATCATTATTACACATTTGGTACTTCATGCTAATGTGACTCCATATAAAAATTAATTCTTAGCAAAAAAACTTCATTATGCAGCAGTTAGGGTAACTTAACACCACAAAAGTAGGAAAATGTGGCATTAGGGTTTCTAACCCTAACTCCCCATCTCCACCTCCAAGCAGCAAAAGTAAAAATCATTAGAGTTTTGGGTCTCTGGAGTCTTGGTGAATCAGTGTTTGAATCTTCCTTGGGGTTGCCAATCCTAATGCTCACCTCTCTCCCCCAGCCTGTAGCCTCCAGTTTGAAGCACAAGGTACAGCTCCAAGTCAGGGCCTCATAGTGATATACTCTTCAAAGGTAGAGAATTATGTATCACCACACGTTGCCAACACAATCTGTTGTAGCTTTCTTCACACAGGTCCTGCAAGAAAGGAGACCATGTTTGCTCAGGGAACGGGGGGGCATTAGGGTTGACAACCCCAAGGAAGACCCTAACACTGAATCACCAAGACTTTGGAGACCCAAAACCCTAATGTTTTTTCCTTTTGCTGCTTGGGGGTGGGGAGTTAGGGTTGGAAACCCTAATGTCACATTTCCCTACTTTTGTGGTGTTATGTTACCCTAACTACTGTATTAACAATGTTTTTTTGCAAAGAATTTCCTTTCTTTTTGAGATAGTGGAATTGTAGCCTCAACCGTGAACAGATGCAGATGCCTTGTGCCAAGGGAAGACTCCATTCACCTATACAAGTGCAGGGCAGTTCTCTGCAATGACAGATGTGAAGAATTCATGGAGCTGTCTGGTGAGCTGTGGAAGTGAAGGACCCTGTGGTCCCTGCTGTTCTTTGTGACTTCAACTACAGATGCACAGGGCAAACAGAGCATTTGTCAGCTAGTGTTCAGGGCCCTCTGCCACCCAAGAGTGGAAAGGTGCAGAGCCCTTTGCTAAGAGGTCAGTTGTCTTCACTATATGGTAGTCAGCCCCTGCGGACAACCCTTTACCTTTCATTCCCTGGCTGGAGTGGTGTCACATAACAGTGCCACCCTTCTCACCATCACCCCATCCAGCTGATGATGATGATGAAAACTTTATTTTTATACAGGAAATTCTAATCTGGGCTGGGCCACTGATTTCACCACTGTATCATACCTGCTGGAGTCAAGACTAGCACTACACACACACACATTTTAATTTTTTTTTCTTTTTTAATTTTGACCCCACATTTTCAAGATACTCATTTTATGATTCACCTTATAAACATGACATGTACCATTTATAGTATATTGGACAAAATGTTATTTTGCACCAGAAGTCCAAAAACACATCTCATCCAGGATTTAAAAAATGACACATGTCACATTTATGAAGTGGTGTGGAAAAATGGCTATGTTGAAAGTTCAGAGTCAAAATATGTAAAATTACTGAAGTCTGGGAGTCAGCATTCGGGTGGAGGGCGCCACTGAGGGAGTTGGGGATGGGAAAGAGAAACAACTGCTCCCAGTGAGTATGGCAGGAGCTGCTGGAGTCTAGGGAAGCCAGGGAGGATCAGGGAGCAGCACGACCTAACAGCCAAGGGGGAGAGCTGAGGAACAGCAGAGGGAAGGAGATTTTTGTCCCACCCACCCTCTCTGGCCCCAACCTCTATTAATTGATTGAGGTGGGAGGAGCCAGTGTCACAGCACAGCAGGGAGACATGAGCTGGGAAGCAGCAGAAGGTGCCACCTACTAGGGGTTGGAGCTGAACGCTACTGGACTTGAGGACACTGGTTGAATGCAGATGGTGAGTAAGGCTGATACTGTTTTTTACAGGGGGTGAGGGAGTGAGTGGGGCATTTTGAGCAGTATCTTGGCATAGACACTGTATATATATGTGTAGGGTATCTTGGCGCAGACACTGTATTTGTATTACTGTCGGGTAAGTTTATTACTTTGGAGGGAAGGGCTAGTTAAGCTAGCACAACTGGTACTAGTAATTTTATTTTTACTGATAATACTGTGTTCACTCACATTGCCCTTTACTGATAGTTAAGTTTGCTTTAGCATAGGTAGAATAGTGGATTGTAATGGTTGCGGGGTGGCGGTTTAGATGGACATTTTGTGGAAGCTTGGAGGCTGTCCAATCTGTCACAGGCTGAGAAGGCTCAAGGAGGAGATGAGGTGGCTTGGGAGAGAGCTGGAGAGGATGGGAAGAGGGAGGGGGGGCTGCTGGGGCAGGTAGGCCACCCCCCAGAGGGGATCATGAGGGTACCACAGGAAAAGAGAGTTGGGTCAAGAGTGGGGGGGGTGGAAGCAAACTGAACAGGAGTCTGGGCTCTGTAGGGGGGCCATGGTAGGGAGGAAAGAGCTGACACACACAGCAAGGAAGTGGGGCAGGTAATAGGTTTGTGGTCCTGGTGACATTGGTGGAGGGGAGGGAGGAGAGAGGAAGGTTCTCAGAGGGGCAGGGAAGGCAGTAGGGTGGAGGAGGGAATCAAGGGTAATGGGATGAGGGGCACAGCTGGAAGGATGGATGAAGGGAGAAGAGAGAAAGGAGAAAGGAACAGAGAAAGGAGAGAGGATTGGGATAGGCAGGGGGGTTCAGGGAGGTTGGGAGAGAAGGAAGGGTAGGGATGGGGTTGGGAGGGAAAGGGGAGACAGGCCAGGTGGGGGAGGAGCAATAGAGGGAAGGCAGAGAAGCAAAGGTGGTGGACTCCAGAGATAGATACCAAGGTAGTAAGGTGGGGGTGGAATGAGGAAGGATGAGGGGGGATATTGGTACTGGGGGATTCTATACTAAAAAGGCTAATATGGGGAAGTAAGGGGGAAAGGCACAGTTGTATATGGGTGGGGTGCATACCTGGGTTAATGGCAGGCAGGGCGGGGCAGTCAATTCTGAAGCATGCAAGGAGGAAACCACATCTTGTGGTGCACGTAGGTACAAATGACCTGGTGGGGGAGACTGTGGAAGTGGTGAGGGAGAGGTTCGAGGAACTGAGTATGGTGTGTGAGGAACTGGAGGAATCTGTGGCCTTCTCGGAGGTGCTCCCAGTGACATGCACGAGCATGGTGAGAAAAGGGAGGATTAGAGAGTTCAAGCACATGACTGGGGGTATGGTGTCAATCCAAGGGGTACGGGTTAGTGGGGGGCTGGGGATAACCCTGGGAGAACAATGATCTATACGTAGGAGACAAGCTGCACTTGAGCATGGAGGGGAGGGAATTGTTAAAATGGGATAGAGGAGTATATAGCAGCAAAGGTGAGTTTAGCTGGGGGAATAGTGAGTGGACAGCTGGTAGGCAGGGTACCTGGAGAGGTGAGCCCGAAGAGCTTACCCCCAAGACAATAGGAGGGGGTCAGGGTAGAGGCACGGAGGGAGGGGGGCATGGGAGAAACTCAGGGAAGGTAAGGAAGGATACAGGTTGAAAGGTGGTCACTCCGAATACTAGGAGCCTAGATAATAAGTTAGCTGAGTTGCAGGGTCTCTTGGCAGTGAGGAGGGTGGACATTTTAGCAATCACAGAAACATGGGCTACCCAGTACCAGGACTGGGCTATGATGATCCCAGGGTACAAATTATTCAGGAAGGATAGGGCTAAAGGGAAGGATGTGTGTGGCAATCTAAGTATGAGAAGGGATAAGGTATACAAGAGAAGAGGAGGAGGAAGGTAGAACAGAGGCCTTATGGATGCAGCTTCAGGACTCGAGTGGTAGAACACTGAGGAAGGGGACAGTATACAGGCCTCCAGCGCAATGGGAGGACCTAGACAGAGAGCTAGCAGAGCAAATCAGAAAGGTCTGTAGGAAGAGGAGCACTGTGGTGGTGGGGGACTTCAACCTACCTGGGGTGGAGTGGAGCACTCCTGCCACCACGAGTGCAAGGGAGCAGGTCATACTAGAGGCATTTCAGGACAGGTTCCTGGAGCAGTTGGTAAATGAGACTACTAGATTGGATAGGACTCTGGACCTGGTACTTTCAAATGGGGAGGCTGTAAGGGATCTGGGGGTGAAGGACCCTCTGGCTGGGAGTGATCACCACTCAGTGTGGTTCATGCTTAATATGAGTAGGGAAACAGGGAGTACAGGAACCAGGATTATTGATTTTAAGGGGGCAGACTTTTGTAGGATGGGGGAGATTTTGAGTAAGCATCTGGCAGCATTCATCAGGGCATGGATGCTAGTCAAAAGTGGGAGGTTATTAAAAGAGGCCTGGCAGAGGCCACTGGGGCATGTATAAAGGCATGGAGTAAGAAGGGAAGGGCAAAGAAGCCCAGTTGGTTGACTAGGGAGGTAATGGAGAGGGTATGGTTGACTAGGGAGGTAATAGAGGGGGTAAGGGACAAGAGAAAGGTATTTTGTAAACTCAAGAAATCGGGGGGTAGAGGGGTGTGTGAAGGAAGAGTATACAAAGCAGTCCAGGGAAGTTACCAGGCTAGTCAGAGTGGCCAAGGCCTCAAGAGAACTGAGACTGGCACAGGGTATTAGGGAAGGAGAAAATGACTTCTTCAGATACATTAGAGAAAGAAGGAAGAACAAGGACCAGATTGTGAGGATTAGGAAGGATGGAGGGTGAGTGGAGAAGGAAGGGGGAACAGGCAGAGGCATTAAATGAATACTTCTGTTATGTGTTCACGAAGGAGGAAGGGGGGCCAGATACCCCAAGGGAGGGTGGGGGGATAGTGGAGGGGATGACTGACGTAGGGATTATGGAGGACAGGATTCTGGAAGGATTGAGGGTATTAAGGGTGGGCAAAGCACCGGGACCGGATAGCATCCACCCTATAGTACGCAGGGAGCTGGCAGAGATCCTGGCGGGGCCATTGACTGACCTGTTCAATACCTCCCTGGACACAGGATGCATACCACAGGACTGGAAGATTGCCCATGTGGTGCTCATTCACAAGAGTGGCCCCAGGGACAAGATGGGAACTACAGGCCAGTGAGCCTCACATTGATTGTGGGGAAGTTCATGGAGACAATCCTAAAGGAGTGGTTGGTGACCTTCTTGGAGGACAATGGTCTCCAGGACAGTCATCAACATGGGTTTGTCTCCAGCAGATCCTGCCAGACAAATCTAATTGAGTATTATGACTGGGTGACCAGGGAACTGGACAGGGGCCACATGGTGGATGTCCTGTATTTGGACTTCAGCAAGGCCTTTGATTCTGTGCCGCATGGGAGGCTGGGGAAGGGGAGCTGGAATACATTGGGGTGGGAACAAAGATGGTAAATTGGATCTTCAATGGGCTGAACAGAAGGCAGCAGAGGGGTGGTGGTGGGGGGAGCTCTCATCACCAAGGGGAGTGACGAGCAGGGTGCCACAGGGATCAGTGCTGGGACCAGTGTTGTTTGGGATATTCATAGCTGATATCTCACATAGGGTCCAGAGTAGAATCAGTCTGTTCACGGACAACACAAAGATGGGAGCTGTGGTAGATGACATCGAAGACTGAAGGGGGCTGCAGGAGGACCTGAACAAACTACAGGAGTGGTCAGTAACATGGCAGCTGTGGTTCACTGCCAAGAAGTGCAAGGTACTGCACTTCAGAGCTATGAACCAGGGGAAGAGCTATCAGCTGAGAGGGGTACAGCTGAAAAGTAATGAGGAAGAATGGGACCTGGGGGTGATTATAACGGGCAGCATGAACAACTTGGCTCAGTACAGGAGGGCGGCGGTAAAGGTCAATAAGATGTTAGGATGTATAGCAAGAGGAATCTCTTCTCCAGGAATAGGGAGGTGATTCTGCCCCTGTAGAAGACTGTAGTCAGGCCTCACCGGAAGTACTGAATGCAGTACTGGTGCCTGTTCCTAAAGAAGGACATCAACTTGCTGGAGGGGGTGCAGCATAGGGTGACAAAGATGATCCAGGGATTTGAGGGGAGGTCCTATGAGGAGATATGGGCAGAGCTGAGCATATATTCCCTGGAGGAGAGGAGGGATGGGGTGATATGATTGAGACATTTAAATACCTCGAGGCGATAAATAAGTTTAATATGGTAGGGATTTTCAAGCTTAGAAGAGGGAGGGAGATGAGGGGGCACCAGTTAAGGCTGGAGGGGGGAAGATTCAGGAGGGAAATCTGGAGACATTTTTTCACCGAAAGAATGGTGGACAGGTGGAATGCTCTGCCCAAGGAGGTGGTGTCCTGTAGAATGGTGGATGATTTTAAGAGGGGTTGGGATAGGGTGAGGGGGTGTATGATGAAGAGGGGTGGGGTGGGAGATGCTAGCTGCACAATCGAGCAGACTTGATAGAGAGTATGGCCTGCTTCTGCTGGCATTTTTGTATGTTTGTATGTTTCTATGAGTGAATGTTGAAATACTGCATCTTTCACTAATAATCTGGGCATTTTACTGTATTTGTACACGAAATTTTCAGCATAGCCTTCTTATTACCCCACCTCATGAACCTGGTAGGTGAACATTTTCAAATCCCTGGTGAAACATCTTTCCTCACCACCAAAACGTGATTCCACGCCATGGGTGTGAAAACACATTTTGGCTAGGATTTGAAAAATGACAGCTGTCACATTCAAGAGGTGGTGTGAAAAAATGGCCATGTTAAAAATTTGGGATCAAAATATTTAAAATTACCAGCTGTGAAAGAGCATAGAAAAATTTCAAGGTACTCGCATAACTTTGGCATTTTTACATATTTTGACCCCAAATTTTCAACATAGCTTTCTTATGATCCTGCCTTTTGAACAAGGGTGGTCAAAATTTTCAAATCCCACCTGAAAGGTGATTTTGCCAAGTGACCACAAACCCACCTTTCTGGCCTGGTTTGCATAATTCCACCACCACCATTGGTCATGAGGTGGGATCCCAAAAGGGCCGTGTTGAAAATTTGGGGTCAACATATGCAAAAATGACAAAGCTATACATCAAAATTAAAAACCCCATTGAAATACACTGAACCACATTTACCTTAGTTTCTCATATTGCAGTCAGTGTTTCCAGCAGCAAGACATGTCTTTGATTGGAGAGTGGATCTTCACCCTGGGACCTGTTCAGGTGAGTGGTGGTGTCTGGGGGTGTTGGTGGGGGGTGGAGTGGTGGGTGATCAGTGGGAGGTCGGGGGCAGATTGGCGAGGGACCATTTTCTCTTTTACAGGTTTAACAAAAAGAAAAAAACTGAGGGACAGTTTTCCTTCTTACAGGTAACATTAATGTGGGATAGTGATCAAAGAAGAGGGCGTCTCTAGACACCAGGGAAAAGAAAACATACCTAAGGGGATGCGATTGGAGGGTGGGGGTGACAATAGACACCAGGGAAACATTAGAATACATAAAGAGACGGTGATGGGAAGGTAGGGGTGCCACTAGACACCAGGGAAATATTATATCACTATAAGGACAGCGATCGGAGGGTGAGGGGAACTACTAGACACCAGGGAAACAGAGGACAGAAACTGGAGGGTGGGAGGTGCCATTAGACACCAGGGAAACATAATATACATAATGGGATGGTGCTCAGAAGCTGGGGGCACCACTAGACACCAGGGAAACATTATATAAATATGGGGCCAGTGACTGAAGGGTAGGGGTGCCACCAAACACCAGGAAAACAGTATATCAACATGGGGATGGCAATCGGAGGGTGGGGGGTGCCACTAGACACTAGGGAAAGAGTGGCTTCCTACTTTCAGAGCAGCCTGCAGCACGAGTTCCAGCTGCAGAACACAAGAAAGTCCTGTTGTTCTCATACAGAGAATGCAGGTCAATTGCTCCTTTCATTAAGCTGGACACCCAGGATTTTGGGGGTGCCTAGAAAAGGTATTTACGGCCATTAATTGAGGAAATAAACATCAGAATCTAGCTAAACGGTTCCTGTTTAGCTAGCTTCTGGTCTTTGTTTTTTTAAATGATGGCATTTTTATGTAATGTCCATGCTTAGTACTTCAAGGAGAAAAGAAATAAGATGGCAGGACTCATGGCACAAAAAAATGCTTTGTGTTGTGAGAAGCAAGTGGTGAGAAATCAAAAAGGGTCCTGCAACACAACATTTTTGGTGTCGTGTTAGAATGCTATCCCACGAACCCTACTGAGCATACTCAGAACAGAAAAACACAAAAGTTTAAAGGCTTATAATTCTGGAATCATTTGATATTTTTTTACCAAAACCTTTTAAAGGCAGTACCTTAGGACATCATACCTGTAGCCTGAAAATTTGTGATAAAATTCCATTCTGTGTAGGCTGTAAGCAAGACATGCCAAAACGACAGTAGGCTCCGCCCACAGCTGTAGAAAATAGGGAAATACATCTGGGATACTATTGACAGTTATTGCACAGAGAAACAAAATTATAAAAAACACTGAAATTTCAAATTAGTCATTAAGCCATGGTGCAGCCAGGCTTCCCAAGGTATACATCCAAAATGGCTCTTTTTTAAGTAAAGTTACATCCGAATTTCCTACCCGTGCACCAAGTGAAACTAAACACCAAAAAAGGACTAGCCATGCATTTCCTGGCCTTGAGTAAATTTACTATGGGCTGCTGTTATATTTTGCATGTTCTCCTGTTCTATGTCTCAAAAATGTTCACCTATTCTCTGGTTTAATGGGTGTATGGTTTTTTCAACCACAAGGAGCCCCGTGTATACATTTTGCCCTGTACTCTATGCCCACTGCATCACAAGTAATCATCAGCTGCCTTATTGTTAACTCTCTCCCTGTGGTCTTGCTTGCAAAGGTTTTAGCTTTTTTCTTATGTCTACAATTCTTGCACTGGCCACAGGAAAAACAACCAATAGCAGGGGATCCCAACCAGGTATTCTTCTTTTCAAAATGGGCTGAAGTGAGTGGACTAGGATATCCCCTGATTTTTAGCATTTCTGTAAACTACTATAGGGGGATCCTCTGTACGTTTGTGAAGGATTGGGTCAGCCTAGATAGTATGCCAGTTTTTCCGTATCACATCCTCAACCTGCTCTAATTGTGTAGTATATGCAATAATGAGCTTAACTCTCTGTTCTAACTCTGTGTCCCTATCATGCTGCCTGGTACCAATATGTCTTCTTTTGAACCCTCTCACCCATCCTTTGGCTTGTTCAGCGTGCTCACCTTTGTAACCCCGCTCTTTGAATCTCACTGCCATTTCTTGAGCCCTCCTGTCAAAAGTAGCGATGTCACTACAGTTATGATGCACCTGAAGAAATTGACCACTTGGGATATTTTTTATAAGGTAGGCTGGGTGGCAGCTAGATGACTGAAGGAGAGCATTCGTATCCATGCTCTTCCTGCACAGATCAGTCACCATATACTCACCAATCCCCTCAATGACAGTTACATACAAGTAATCAATGGGAACTTTGTCATATTTTACTGTGAATCATAGATTGGGATTAGAGTTATGTAAATAGCAAACAGATTACTCCAGTTGTTTCAGTACCTGTCCAGATCAAAAAAAATCATCGATAGAACAATGATACAAGTTAATATATTGAAAGTAAGGATTCAAGTCTGGATCTTGTACAGTTGTTCTTTCCCATAGCCTCATATATACATTTGCATAACTAGGGGCTAGGGAAGCCCCCATTGCTATACCTTGAAGTTGCAAAAAAGTATATACCCAAGAATATAAAGTTGTTAAATTTTAACGCATATTCACACCTTTGCACTAGAAAATCAAAAGACTGAGTCCCATACTCCCCCTGTTTGTTCAAGATAAAACTGTATTGCCTCAAGGCCACCCCTTATGTGGAATATTGGTATAAAGGGACTCCGCATCAAGGATGATGAGCGCAGCTTCTGGACAAACCAGCTCACCCAACATTTACAAAAAATCAGCAGAATCATGAATAAATAATGGTAGGTGAGACACTAAGGGCTCAATTCTCAAATGATTTAGAATGCCGCAAGCCCCGGGTACGCAGAACGCAGGGCGCATGAGGCTTGTGGTAGTCCAAAGCCGATAACTGGAATTCTAAATCGCCTAGCCCTCTGCGCGACACTTGGCCTGAGTTAGACCAGCTTTTGCTGGTCTAACTTCACGGACCTTTTTACAGAGGGTTTGTGCCAAATATTTGGCACAAGCTACAGTACTTTAAAAAGGGTAAAGTGTCCCAAATGTGCGCGACCTTTTAGAATCGGTCACAAGGTGCGCCAATGTGGTCGGCACAGAGCAGGGTTTGTTTCAGGGCTTGTGGAAGCCCTGCATCAACCTATGAAAACACAACCCTAAGAGTTTAAGGACAGAATCAGTAAACTTGGACAAAGGTTCAGTAAGCCCACCAATGCTGGCCACAACTGGGTGACTAGGTGAGTCATCTAGACTTTTGTAGATTTTAGGTAGAATATAAACTGTAGCCAGCAATAGTTGTTCCACTGTAAGAAATTTCCTTACGTCCATGTTAATAACACCTGCATCACATGAGTCTTTTAAAAAGCTGTCTATGGCTATTTTTAAATCCTTAGTAGGATCACTTTTTAATGCTTTCTATACCTGGCTATCATTCAGTTGACACCATACCCCTTTTTCATATTTTAGAGTATTCACAACTACAACCCCGCCCCCTTTATCTGCTGGTTTGATTGTAATTATTAGGTTATCACAAAGCTACGAACATACAGATAAGTCAGCCAGGATGAAGCGCAGTGTCACAGATTTACTGCCTGACAAAAGAGATTAACTCCCACTGAAATTCCATTGTTTACTGCAGTAACTCTACTGCAGAATTCTGCAGCACTGCACTTCATCCTGGGTGACTTATCTGCATGTAAGAACATACGAACCTGCCAGCAGATAAAGGCCTTTTGGTCTATCGAGACTGCTCAATTGTGCAGCTTGCAGCCCTTATACTGTAGCTGCCCTCCCCCTCCCTCCCCTTCCAGTGACCCTCCCTTACCCTGTTCCATCCCTTTGAAGCAGCCCACTGTATTACAGGCTACCACTTCCTCTGGTAATGCGTTCCACCCTAACACCACCCTCTCCTTAAAAAGTGTTTCCTCATTTTCCTCCTGAACCTCCCCCCCCCAATCTCAGCTTGTGCCCTCTGGTGTCCCTCCCTCTTATTAACTGGAAAAGCCTCTCCGTGTCCATCTTATTTATTCCCTTCATGTACTTGAAGGTTTCAGTCATGTCTCCCTTTCCCTCCTCTTCTCCAGGGAGTACATGGTCAACTCCCTCAGCATACTCTCATAGGGCAAATCCCCTAGTCCCTGAATCATTTTTGTTGCCCTGTGCTGCACCGCCTCCAGTAACCTAATGTCTTTCTTCAGGTATGGTCACCAGAACTGCATGCAGTACTCCAGGTGTGGTCTAACCAGTGACCTATACAGTGGCAGGATCACCTCCCCCCTCCTGGAGGATATACCTCTGGCAATACAACCCAGCATCCTATTAGTCTTTGCAGCTGCCTTTCTAGACTGTGTGGAATTGTTCATAGCTCCCATTATGATCACCCCCAGATCCTTCTCCTCCTCCATCTTGACTAGCTGAGTCCCCCCCCAGCTGGTAGCTCCTCCTTGGGTTTTTTGCTCCGAAATGTATCACCTTGCATTTTTTGGCATTGAACCCCAGCTGCCAAGTGTCCAACCAGGCCTCCAATTTTGCCAGATTATCCTGCAACCCCTGCCACCCCTCTAAGTCATCCACTACCACTCCCATCTTGGTGTCATCTTCAAACAGACTGATCTTGCTCTTGATGCCTATTGAGATGTCTGCTATGAAGATCCCAAACAATACCAGCCCCAGTACAGAACCCTGTGGTACCCCACTTGTCACTGCCCTGGGTGACGAGAGCTCCCCTCCCACTACCACCCTCTGCTGTCTCCCTTGCAGCCAGTTCACTACCCATCCCACCATCTTTGCCCCGGCCCCTGTGCCTTCCAGCTTACTACCCAGCCTCCTATGCGGCACCAAATCGAATGCCTTACTGAAGTCCAAGTACAGGACATCCACTGCATGGCCCCTGTCTAATTCCCTGGTTACCCAATCATAGTACTCCACCAGGTTGCTCTGACAGGATCTGCCTGAGACAAACCTGTGTTGCCCGCTGTCCTGCAGCCCAATAGCCTCTAGGAGGGAAACCAGCCTCTCCTTCAGGATTGTCTCCATCAACTTTCCCACAATGGATGTGAGGCTTACTTGTCTGTAGTTTTCCAGCTCATCCTTGGGGCAGCTGTTGTGGAGGGGCATCATGTGCGCCATCCTCCAGTCCTGCGGTACACTCCCCGAGTCCAGGGAAGCATTGAATAGATCTGCCAGGGGTTCTGCCAGGACTTCTAATAGCTCCCTTAGCACCCTGGGGTGTATGCCATCTGGCCCCCGTGCCTTGTTCACCCTCAGTGCCCTCAATCCCTCCTGTACCCTGCCCACTGGGACTTCCCTGTCACCTCTTCCCCACCTGTGGCCACCCCCCCCGCAGCCACCCTGGGTTCTGCTCCCCCTTTCTCTTCAGTAAATACTCAGTGAAACCATACTAGAGAAAGACCTGGGTTTTTCAGTTAATAATGATCTAAACTTTCGAGAACACTGCACTCATATAGTTAAAAAGGGTACAGCATATTGGTATCAATAAAAAGAAATATCTCAAGTAGATCTAGAGAAGTTGTATTTCCTATGTATGTGGCTTTGGTTAGACCTCACTTGGAATACTGCTGCCAGTTCTGGTCACCATATTTAAGGGCAGATGTGAAGAGACTGGAGGGGGTCCAGCGCAGAGCAACAAAGTTGGTAGTGGATATTAGTACATTGTCTTATGAGGAAAGGTTGAGAGATTTGGGGATGTACTCCCTGTGTTATAGAAGGCTGAGAGGTGATATGTGCCTCGTATACAGGGCATTCAAGGATCCAGATTTGTGGGAATGTCTGGGCCTAAAATTGAGACCAGAGAATATTCAGGTTAGGGGTCACCATAAGATGTAAAGGGGATCACATCATAAGAAAAATAAAGGTCGTAAATGGTTCTCCCAGAGGGTAGTGAGTATATAGAACTCCCTTCCAACACTATTGATATCTAAGGAGACAATAGAACAGTTCAAAACGGCCCTGGATTCACATTTTTCAATAAATTGTTTTTTAATGAAGTTGTAATTAGTGCAGATCAATAATGGCTAAAAACTATGTACCTGAGCTCAATCTTATGAATCTTATAAAAGTACTCGTTTAATGCTTCTGCCTGTTCTGCCCTAGTATCCGCCCCCTCCCCTTTTAATCTTCACTATTTGGTCTTTGCAGCTCCTTTTCTCCCTGCTGTACTTGAAGAAGTCCTTCTCCCCTTCTTTAATGCCCTGTGCCAGCTTGAGTACCCAGGACGCCTTGGCTGCCCTGACTGCTCTTGTCACCTCCCATGAGAATAACGGCTCTGTAGCAAAATGTATCTACTGCTGTGTATTCTGCTTACTGCTCTGTATCTTCCTGTGTGCTACTGTATTTGTGTATTTTCCTGCTCCCCTTCCCCCAGGACACATCTGGAATCGAGCGTTCCCGCTCAGCGTGCCTTTCCTGGTAAAACTCTTAGATAAATAAATTAAATAAATAAATAAATAAATGACTCCTTCAGGTATTCGTCTCTGTCCACCACCCTCCCTGTTCTTTTGTACCTTCTAAAGGCGGCTCTTTTCTTTCTTACTTTCTCCATAACCTTCCTGCTCACACTGCTAGGCTCCTTGGTCCTAGCCCTCTTACTCTGGACCCTTGCACATTTTTGTGGTTGCTTCCTCAATACCCCATTTAATGACTTCCCTCCTCTGATTAGTGTCCATATCTCAAGTGATCTTGGCCAGATACCCCTGTACTATTTCCCTAATCCTCCCGAAGTCAGTTCTTCTGAAGTCTATCACCCTTGTGCCCGATCCTACTCCCTCTTTCCCCATGTCTATCTTGAACCACACCGAGTGGTGGTCACTCCCTGCCAGCGGTTCCTCCACCCTTAGTGCCCTCACAAACTCACCATTCGCCAGCATGAGATCAAGGGTGTTCCCCAACCTGGTAGGCTCATTGATCACCTGCAATAGGAAGCTGTCATGGAAGGCATCCAGAAGTACCTGCTCCCTCCTATTTGTGGTGGCTGGGGTACCCCAATCTACTCCTGGCAGATTGAAGTCCCCCAGAATCACCATACTGCCCTTCCTGCAAGTCTTCTGATCTGTCCCACTAGAATCCTATCTAACTCCTCAGCCTGAGAGGGTGGCCTGTACACCACTCCCATCCTGAGGGTCCTATTTTTGGAGTCCTGGAGCTGCACCCATAGTGATTCTGTGTTGCCTTCCTCCCCTTCCTCCCTGACTCACTTCAGACCTTCCCTTACATACAGCACCACCCCCCCTCCTTTCCTTTTACCCTGTCCCTCTGAAATATCCTATATCCTGGTACTGCCAGGTCCCAGTCATGGTATTGGGTGGCTCACATTTCGGTTATGGCCACCATATCTACTTCCAAAACTGCCATGAGAGACTGTAACTCTGCTGTTTTGTTCCCTAGACTCCTAGCATTCAGGGTTACCACCCTCCACCCTGCTTCCTTCCCCCCTCTCCCTACCTTCTCTCCCTTTTTGGCACCTTCCCTGACCTCTCCCTAAGTCCCCTGATGCCAGCATGGGGGGTAAGCTCATTCGTCTTCCCTGCCTGAGGATCCTGCCAGACTCCTGCCCATTTGCCACCCTCCCCTACTAGTCTAAATTCTCTTTGTTTGCTAAGTATTCCTCTAGTTTCTGTTTTAAGACCCTCCTTCTCTCCCCACTTAAGTGAAGCCTGTCCTTGGCTTAGAGATCCTTGCCCTCCCAAGTCTTTTCCCACCTCTCCACCAGCCCATACCATTTGGAATGACACCATTCCCTTAGCCATGTGTTAAATTCCTCTATCCTCAGCTTCCTTGTGGTGCTTGCCCTGGGTACAGGAAGCACCTCTGAGAAGGTTACTGATCTTCCTGCCACCTCACAAATCAGCCCCAGCTCCTCAAACCTCCCCGGACTACATCTACCATATTACCTGCCAGGTCATTAGTTCCCAGATGCAGAACTATGTGAGGTTTCTCCCTACCCTTCCTAGCATACTTCAGAATGGATTGCCCCACCGTTTCAGCTGTCATGCCTGGCAAGGCCTCCACCCATATTCATATATGCCTCCCCCCCTTGCTCCCCCATCTGATCCCCTTCAGAACTGAACCCCCAGCACTAGGATCCCACCCTCCTTTCCTTGTTCTGCTTACCTTGTCCATCCCTTTATCCTCTAGCCAGGTCTTCTGTTCCCAAATGCATTGCCACTGTTCCTCCTTCAACTGCATCTCTGTCCCGCCTCCCTCCCCTTCTCCTGATTTCACTCACTCCTCTCCACTGGGTTCCTCCTGCGACTTCCCAATGCATCCTTCCCTTATCTCCTCACACCTCCCTCCTCCCCTCCTTAGCTACTGTCCTCCTTTCCAGTCTTCTTACTCCTGTCCCCTTATCCTTACCCACTGAAGCCCTGCCCCCTTTAGTCACCCTACCAATGCCCTCTGGGTTGTGGGTGATGTCTTCCTCATCAGCCTTGTCTACAAGGTCCTCCCAATTCATTTCCTCCAATGTAGCCAGCACTGAGAACCTGTTGTGTGACACCTCCCCTCTGCCCTGAGTCTTCCTTGGCATACTATTGAGAAGCCTGCATTTGCTGCCTGCTCGAGGGGCTTTCCTGCCCCTGTTCCCTATCATCCTCCATCCCCTTCATCTGTACCCAGTGGTTCCTGAGGTGGCAATATTGGTCCATTTGACCCTTCCCCCCTCACCCCCCTCAGACTGGGTTGCCTGCAGTCTTCTAGGGCACTCCCATGTGCCCTAAGTCCTGGATTAATCCACCAATTTGTACCTTTCCCTCATCTTGTCTCTGCCCTTAACCACCTAATCTCTTCCTCAAGCTGCTTAGGTTGCCTGCACACCAGGCATCCCCCTGCTCTCCATGTGACCCCTAAAAAGATATCTGCCCCTACCTGACCCACTAACACCCTTCCAGTCTGCCCTGCTTCATACTGCCTGCCCCATCCCCTGGGACGTTCCCCCATACTAGGGCTAACCATGTTATTTTCTGCCCCTTGTCCTCCCTTTGAACTGGTCTGGAATGATCAATCAGTCCCAAGGTTGCTCCACTCGCTGCTGTTCCTTCCCTGGATGTCCTCTTCTGCTTTCCTAGACGTCCGCTTCTAGCAATCCACTCTGTTTAAATCCTCCCTTCTTCTGGCAGTTTCTAGCAGCCCACTCTGTTTAAATCCTCCCTCCTTCTGGCAGTTTCTAGCAGCCCACTCTGTTTAAATCATCCCTCCTTCTGGCAGTTTCTAGCAGCCCACTCTGTTTAAATCCTCCTCCTTCTGGCAGTTTCTAGCAGCCCTCTGTTTAAATCATCCCTCCTTCTGGCAGTTTCTAGCAGCCCACTCTGTTTAAATCCTCCCTCCTTCTGGCAGTTTCTAGCAGCCCTCTCTGCTTAAATCATCCTTCCACCTTTCAATTTCCAGCAGCCCACTCTGTTTAAATCCTCCCCCCTTCTGGCAGTTTCTAGCAGCTCTCTCTGTTTAAATCCTCCCTTCTTCAAGCCGTTTCTAGCAGCCCTCTGTTTAAATCCTCTCTCCTTCTGGCAGTTTCTAGTAGCCCTCTCTGCTTAAATCATCCTTCCACCTTTCAGTTTCCAGCAGCCCACTCTGTTTAAATCCTCCCTTCTTCTAGCAGTTTGCAGCAGACCACTCTGTTTAAATCCTTCCTCCCTCCAGCAGTTTCTAGCAATCCTCTGTTTAAATCCTCCCTCCTTCTGGTAGTTTCTAGCAGCCCACTCTGTTTAAATCCTCCCTCCTCTGGCAGTTTCTTGCAGCCTTCTCTGTTTAAATCATCCCTCCTACTGGCAATTTCTAGCAGCCCTCTCTGTTTAAATCCTATCTCCTTCTGGCAGTTTCTTGCAGCCCTTTCTGCTTAAATCATCCCTTCTCCTGGCAGTTTCTAGCAGCCCTCTCTGTTTAAATCCTCTCTCCTTCTGGCAGATTCTAGCAGCCCTCTCTGTTTAAATCCTCTCTCCTTCTGGCAGTTTCTAGCAGCCTTCTCTGCTTAAATCATCCTCCCTCCCGGCAGTTTCTAGCAGCCCACTCATTTAAATCATCTCTCCTTAGCAGTTTCCAGGGCGATACCGGATGACTAAGGATCCCTCATGTGCGAATGTGAAAAGTAAGTATACTACGGTAATGTCTAATTTCACCGTCATTTTGGCCACGCCCCCTTTCCAGCCCCTGTTCGACACGGACAAGCCCTGCAGTTTTGGCCACGCCCCTTTTCCTGCCCCTGTTCGACATGGACAAGCTCTGCCATGACATTTAAAAAAAAAATGTATTAATTGCACTCTAGACATACAATAGTTATGGTGTAAACATAAAATTCATACTTTTCCGGCAGCACACTCTTCGACATGGATTTGTATTTCAAATATCATGGCTGTAAGAGTGTTCAGTATATGTTGCTTTAGTTTTAACCCCCCGTATGCTTATTATGCGTATGCGTATGCTTTAGTTTTAAGATCGTGGCTGTAAGACTATTTGTACTTGTAACTGGGGGGGCTCTGCCCTCCACACCACACCCGTTCTATTTCAGATTTGGCTATGCCTTATGCTTACATGTATTTCTATTTCAGATTTGTGTGGTTTATTAGTTTTATAATCATGGCCGTAAGACTATTTGTACTTGTACCCCCCGTTCTAGTTCAGATTTGGCTGTAAGAGTATTTGTACTTTATTTGTATTTGTATCGTGGGCGGCTTTTTTTCTAAATTTCAGATTTGTCTATGGCTGTAAGAGTATTTGTGCTATATTTCTATTGTGGCCGGCCTTTTTTTCTAACTTTGGTGACGTCACGGCAGTAGGCGGTGCTACATGTATTGCTTTGTTTCGAATTTTGGTGATGTCACGGCAGTAGGTGGTGCTACATGTGTTTTGCGAGGCAAGCAAGCCACTGCCGTAATTATGCCTCTGCGCAGGAGGGATCCTTAGACCTCCGGTATCTCCGTTTCCAGCAGCCCTCTCTGTTTAAATCTTCCCTCCTTCTGTCAGTTTCTACTGTAGTAGCCTTCTCTGTTGTCTCTCCTTTTGGCATTTTCTAGCAGCCCACTCTAAATCCTCTCTCCTTCTTGCAGTTTCTAGCAGACTTCTCTGTTTAAGTCCTCTCTCCTTCTGGTAGTTTCTAGCAGCCCACTGTGCTTAAACCCTCTCTCCTTCTGGCAGTTTCCAGAAGCCCTCTCTGTTTAAATGCTCTCTTCTTCTGGCAGTTTCTAGCAGCCCTCTCTAACAAAAACTAAATAGAAAATTAAAAATCATCCCCCGTCCTGGCAGTTTCTAGCAGCCCACTTTGTTTAAATCCTCTCTCCTTCTGGCAGTTTCCAGCAGACCTCTCTGTTTATATCCTCCCTCCTTCTTCTATTTACGTCCTCTCTGTTTAAATCCTCTCTTCTTCTGGCATTTTCTAGCAGCCCTCTCTGCTTAAATCATCCCCAATCCTGGCAGTTTCTAGCAGCCCACTCTGTTTAAATCCTCTCTCCTTCTGGCAGCTTCCAGCAGCCCTCGCTGTTTAAATCCTCCCTCCTTCTTCTGTTTAAGTCCTCTCTGTTTAAATCCTCCCTCCTCTTTAATGGCGTGCATCTCTCCATGGCTAGTGTTTACAAAGTTAACACTGGTGTTGTTTGATAATAGATTTTGTATCTCTCTCTCATACTTGTTCAGACTCCCTCACTGCTGGAGCAGCAGTGGGACAAATGTCAATTTACTTTTAAAACAGTACTGGTCAGTATTAGCTACATTTGTTGTTCCTTTACTACTTTTCTCAAAAGAATATTTCAGATGAAGTTTTTTTGGTAAGCCTTTGTAGAGCTACTAGACAATCAAATGGATTAGCATTTACAGTAGGAATAAATGAAAGTCCTTTGGAGAGCACAGTAAGTTCAGTTTGAGTCAAAGTGTGGCTAGACCAATTTCTCACATTTAGCAGTGCCTGCATCCATTCTGCCTATTGGGCTGATAATTGTTCTGCCTCCAATTCCCCTGTTGTTGCTGGGGTTTCCATTCTCTGGTTCTCTGTCTGGTATCCTCCTCTCTTCCCATGCCATCCCCTTCTGGTCCTCTTTCTCCCCGGTCTTGCTGGAACGTGATTCTCAGGCTCTGCCTGTGGGTGCTCCTTTCTGGGCTTTCTACAAAAAAAAAATATTGATGCAGTGCTATCTAGCTCTGTTTCTGGAACAGTCTGAGATTGCATATGTAACCGGCCCCCCTTGTTCAACTAGCAGGGCTGCTCCTCTCACTCACGGTGCCAACGAGAGGGATGGGGGTTGTCACTACATCAGTTCAGTTTACCAATACTTCTACTTCGAAGTCTGCCATCCTCAGACAGGCAAACTAAGTGTGGCAACTACCTGGCTCACACCTGGAGGGACCATTTACCATGGCCATCAACCTGGGTCCCTGGGAGAAAACGTTTGCTCACAATTATGCTAGGTTTGTACTTCTGGTCAGGGGCACCCAAGTAAATCCAGACACAATGGAAGCAATAACAGTACTGTCCAAACCAGGCTGGGATTCTAGAGTGTGGCTTTTACTCACGTACAGAGAGAATAATCACAAAGCTAAGATGGACCCCCACAGGGCTATTCCCACTGGTAATGCAGATTACTGAGGTACAGAGCACACACACAGCGAACCCTCAGGTTCTGAAAAATGGAATCAGCAAACACTCTCTGGTTCTGAATGGAAATTGGCACACATGGCCAAATCTGGTACACTTCCCTTGACTAGATACCCTCGGCCAGTGCTAGGAGACTTTCCCATATTTCATGAGGAATTACTGGTGGCACCCTCGACCACCAATGAGCACATACAGGCTCACAGAAAATCCAAACCCTCGTGTGGGTAAACTATTTTCTTCAGACACTGGCCAAATGCACTGCGAGAAAACAAAGGTGCCCAAACTGAACCCGGCGAGGTAAACATGGTTACTCCAGATGGGGTCTCCCACCTTTTGCTTTCAAATTTATACTCGGACATTCATCTGGTTAATAACACTCTTCACAGAAAGCTTGTAGATGCTATCTTGAAATGTCTTTCACATTTAACATACTACTTTACACACTTCTGAGGTGTCATGAAGTTAAAAGTTCTAGATTACACACGACGTGACAGGGTAGAGGTCAGGACATCGCCACGCCGGGTGGTTGGGCACGAGGCCGCAGGCCGAAAAGTGCTCAACCACCCGAGAAGGACGATATCCCACAATATACCACACCCTGAGTGCATTATTGCTATTATGAACTGGTTTAATAGTTTTCTGTTGAGAAAATAATAAAAAATCCACTTTTAAAATATTTTAATGTCTTTTTTGGAGTGATGGAGGAATATCTTTGAAAGAAATAGTTCCTGGAGGGTATGAGCAGCAGGTGGCGCTGTTGTAAGTGGAGTTCAATGGAGGAGTGCATTTGTGAACCCAGTGTCACTTCTCAGCACTAATGCTGAACTGTGTTTTTCAGCATTTGACCCAGTCTGCTCTGGGACACGGTAAAAATCTGTGTGGATTTCGCTTTTTCTGAAAGCACTGCTGACACGGGACTGCTATTGTGTCAGTTGTGTTTGGTCTCCACGCCGCCACCACAACCTGTCCGTCTGAGATGCTGTGTTACATTGTTTCATAGAGCAGAGGGGTAAACTGCCTGCATTGTGTTTTGAAGGAGCAGGTGAGATTGGCAAAATCTTTTTTAAAAACAATAGCTAAAACGGCGAGGTCATTTTGTCCACTGAGCTGGCAGATGTTTGGTTGGGAAGGTCCGTTATGGTATTCGGATGTTTTTGAATGAGTGTCCATGGTGTCTGCTGAGCGGCATGGTGGCATCTCAGTATTTCTTGGTTGGGAGCGGGTGTTTTAGTTATGTATGCCGCACTTGGTGGGAGTTTTAATAACTTCAGCAGTGGGAATATTTTTTTTTTTTTGGTGGTCATGTTGACGGGTGACTCGCTTCAGGCGCCTGGGTGAGGTGAATCTGCAGTCGGAGGATCTCTTGCCTGTGAGGAGGTTGGTGACTGGAGGTTTCGAAGCCGTGATGATGTAGCCCGACATCACGGCTTCCAAAACCTCTCGCCAATCAGCTTCCTCCATTTACTATCACCGGTTCATATTAGTTAACAGACGAGCTAGGTGTGGTATCGTGGGATATCGTCACGCCCGGGTGAAGGCACGAGGCCGCAGGCCGGCGCGTCCAACACCGAAGTGACGAGATATCCCACAATATACCACACCCTGGAGTGCATTATTGCTATTATGAACTGGTTTAATAGTTTTCTGTTGAGAAAATAATAAAAATCCACTTGTAAAATATTTTAATGTCTTTTTGGAGTGATGGAGGAATATCTTTGAAAGAAATAGTTCCTGAGGGTATGGGCAGCAGGTGCTTGTTGTAAGTGGAGTTCAATGGAGGAGTGCATCTGTGAACCCAGTGTCACTTTCTCAGCATTAATGCTGAACTGTGTTTTCTCAGCATTTGACCCAGTCTGCTCTGGGACACGGTAAAATCTGTGTGGATTTCGTTTTCATGAAAGCACTGCTGACACGGACTGCTATTATGTCTTGCTGTGCTCGCCTGCCACGCGCCACCACAACCTGTCTGTCCCGAGATGCTGTGTTGCATTGTTTCATAGAGCAGAGGGTAAACTGCCTGCATTGTGTTTTGAAGGAGCAGGTGAGATTGGCAAAATCTTTTACAAACAATAGCTAAAACGGCGAGGTCATTTTGTCCACGAGCTGGCAGATGTTTGGTTGGGAAGGTCCAGGTTATTCGGATGTTTTGAATGAGTGTCCGTTGGTGTCGCTGAGCGCATGGTGGTGTCTCAGTATTTCTTGGTTGGGAGCGGTGTTTTAGTTATGTATGCCGCACTTGGTGGAGTTTTAATAACTTCAGCAGTGGGAATATTTTTTTTTTTTTTGCTGGTCATGTTGATGGGTGACTCGCCTAGGCGCCTGGGTGAGGTGAACGCTGCAGTTGGAGGATCTCTTGCTCTGTGAGGAGGCTTGAGACGGAGGTTTTCGAAGCCGTGATGATGTAGCCCGATATCATCACGGTTTCCAAACCTCTCGCCAATCAGCTTCCTCCATTTATGATCGCCGTTCATATTACACAGACGACAGGGTGGTGTATATCGTGATCGCACGGCTGGTTGGGCACAGGTCACAGGCCGAAAAGGCCCAACGACCCGAGAAGTGACGTATATCCCATGATATATCACACCCTGGAGTGCCTTATTGCTATTATGAACTGGCTTTAATGTTTAAAAATAAAAAGTAAAATAAACAGGTTTTAAAACGAGTTTTGGGTGGTGTAGGTGACATTTTGGTAAAATAGTTCGTGAGACAGTAGGTGGCGCTTATGATACTGGTAGTTGACAGTGGTGGGACTGTTGTGTTCTGTGAACTCATCTCTCGTGTGAGGATGTGATTTGTGGATTTTTGAAGAGGTTTCTGTCAGTCAGGAGTCAGCTTGAAATACTGCACATTGGTGAGTAAGTAAATGGAGTAGTTGCAGCTGTTGTGTTAATGGCAGAGCGATTGTTTTTATTTACGGTACAAGAGAAAATCATCGTTACTGTGAGTCGCACAGTTGCTTTCGAAACCAAGTCAGAAGTTACCGAATCGAACTTCTGTGCAGCTGCCGCTCGACTCCGTTTAGTAACGGATTTATTTTTTTTTGTTTTAAATATGTGGCTCGTTGTATGCCATTGTAGTTGTATGCTTGTGTGTCGGGAGAGTTTTGCAAGGGTCGTGAGGGATGTGGAGAATGCTGGCAACAGCGGGAATTTTTTCAGCGAGGAG
The DNA here is from genome assembly GCA_016271365.2 of Neoceratodus forsteri. Taxonomy (NCBI): domain Eukaryota; kingdom Metazoa; phylum Chordata; order Ceratodontiformes; family Ceratodontidae; genus Neoceratodus; species Neoceratodus forsteri. Next base: position 429,720,385 of record CM057459.1, on the reverse strand, counting down.
GCTGGTTGCCGGAGCTTTTTAAAAGCCGTGATGATGTAGCCCGATATCATCACGGCTTTAGAGAGCTGTCGGCCAATCAGATTGCTCGAATTACGATCGCCGGTTCATAATTGGCATTATACAATGGCAAGAAAGAATCTTGGACTGTGATTGGTCAGTTTGGGGCTGAACCCATGACGTTATCCCAGCACAACACCACAGGTCTACTGTCATCATTATGGCCACTCTTCATCCCTCTTTTTGCATCTCCTCTTAAGAAACAAAAATATTTTTCCACTCTAATAAAAACATTCTTTAAAATTATTTTTTTTATTTTATATATAACAACGAGCTATTGTATAAAAGGAATTATTTATTTTTTTAACCAGGTATAGCACACTAAGCTGAAAGCTTTTTTACAGGAGCGACCTGGGAGCACAAGGAGGTTAAGTGACTTGCTCAGGGTCACACAGTATGCAAGTGGAAGCTGTGGGATTCAAACCCAGGTTTGGTCTGCTGGATGTCACCAATCTGCAGCTCAGAGCCTTAGACTGCTGCACTATACTGCCTCCATGCAGTTTAGTGTTTAGGTTTAGTGAAGAGACATTAAAGGAATAATGCACTCCAGGGTGTGTGTCATTTGGGATAATGCCATGCCTGGGGCATTGGACGCGCCCGGCATGCAGCCTCATGCCCAACCCCCCCAGGCATGGCGTTATCTCAGCATGACACACACCCTGTCGTGCATTATTCTTTTAATGTCTCTTCACTAAACCCCAACGGTAGCAGGCACTTTTAGATCAGACACCAACTAAAAGTTCTGCACTTGGCAAGTCTCTCTCTGGACCCCATAGTAGGCAGACACTTTTAAACAGAAAACAGTCTAGGTGACAGAGTCCCTTTGTCAGAGAAAAACTCACCACGGGAATGCAGATGTCCCAGGGCTATTCCACACAAACGTCTTGGGTATTCACAAAGCAGCTGAATCTCAGGCAGATTCAACACAGTCCAGGCATGGACCAGGGGATTGCCCCTGAATCCTGGAATCCCACCCATCCTCCGGGGATGGGGCACTGGAAAACCCTCTTAGAACGGTTTCCACCACTTCACTCTCTGTCTTCCATGTTCTTCTTCTAGGGTGAGAACAAACTACCCAAACTACAGAGGTAGCTCTCTATCAGAGCTAAAAACTGAGGAGCTGCCTACTGCAGCACTCCTCCTTGAACTCCACTGTACAGACCACTCTCCAGACTACTGACTCTAACTCAACATTCTACAGCTAACTCCCTAGCTAGCATTCCAATGTGTCTTATGCTGCTGCGACAGTTCTAAAGTGATATCATCACTCCAGCCAAGCAGAAACTGAAAAACAGAGTGGGACCCTGTGAAATCCATTTAACTGGTGTTTCACTAGCTGCCTCTCCCTGCCTGCCACTGATTCTAAGTGGGATTCTAGTAACCCCTGGGAACAAGGGGGGTTACACATATTACTAGAGTCATTTTTTTAGATTGATTTAGGTGGTTGTTTCTTTTTGTTAAACCAGTCAAGAATTCTATTGTTTTCATAATCGTTTTTCTCATTCTGCATGGACCTCCACCTGTACCTTTTTAGAGTTTCTTAAAAAAGCTTCAATAAGGGTGCACTCCATTTAAGCAGTGCCTCCTTCCAGATGTCCATGAAACAGTTTTTATTTTGATGTAACCCCCGGTGGCGCTATCCCAAGGACTATTACCCCTGCCTGCTTGGCTAGTAGCAGGTTAAGGGGCCTGAATTCTGAAACGGGTGCCTCCACCCGGAGATCAGGGTTGGTAGTGGTCAAGCTAACCTGGGCACAGCCCTCTGGGATACTGTAACCCCCCTCTTTCCCCTCTAGTGGCCTGAACACTGTACAATAATCAGTTTCACAATACCCTGGTACACCACACAAGTATCCACACTGTTTGCATTTACCACCAGGCTGGTTCTCCTGCTCACCCTGGGGACCCCTGTAAACAAGGTTATGCACAGCAAATAGCAACAGTACAGTACTTTGAGCACAAACTGAACCACAGTCAGATTACATGCAGAAAAGTTAGATCTGATTTATTCAGGGACTTGAACAAGGGAGGGAAAATCAGGTTAATTAGCTCAAAGGTTATATCAATCAAGCAGTTATGCATGCGCTTTGAGTCCCCCCACACAGTCACACCTCTGGGTACCCAGGTGGAGAAGAGATGGGCTAGCCAGGACTGTTGCCCGGGGTTGGCCGGCGTCGCAGCTGGTTGGGGCCCTGTGATGGAAAACACAACATGCACAGTACACAATATTTGTAATCTGGAGTCAGAGGGCTGAGTTTGCAAAGGAAACAAAACAACAAGACAATCAGATGACTCACTCAGATTAAGCTGCTGTTGCAGGGAGCTACCCCGGTATTTACTCACAATACCCAAGACTGGACACAGACTGGATGAAAATTGAGACTGCAGGTGGTTCATCTGGAATGCAAGGAGAAGCAGGGCCCACATGAGTCGCAGAGGTGTCATTCCTGTTCAAGCGTGGAGCAGGGGACTGATCCCCAGGCAGGTCTCTCGTTGATGTCTTCTCTGTGCAGTGGGTAGTCTGGCTGGGCCAGTCTGGCAAGGCCCAGCCCGCATGGAAACAAATTCAGATGCAGTCCATTTTGGGCTGGATACAGCTTCCAGCAAGCAGAACACAGTTCACACAGTGGAGAACTAACTCATGACCCACTAGCAGCTCATAGCACATTTACATGTAAGGGAATTCTACTGTACCAGGCAAAGTGTGCCCCGATCACAATCGCAAAGCCTGTGTGCACACCGGGAGCTTAGGGGTAGCTGGAACTCCTGACAGGCCGATCGCATTCAGCAAAATCTTTGGTCTTCTTCAGGTTGAGCCTGGCCCACTTTAGTAGCTTACTTTAGTCACACAAACTTGGATTTAGTCCAAAATAATTTTCTTCTCTCCCTCTCAGGAGCAGCAGGCAGACATGCAAGCCAAAAACTCAGCCTTTTCACAGTTCTCCCATGCGAATCCACTCAGGATTGCTGCTCAAAATTACTTCAGCTCTTTCTTCCTCAGCTTCCAGCTTAGATCTATCTGAAAACTGCAAGCAGCCCGGGACTTCCCCAAGATCCAAAAGATTTGGTTGGCTGATTTGGCTGTCAGTCAAAGCAAGAGCTCCCCCTTCAGTTGCAAAAAAGGCACAAAAAGTTCAAAACTATAATTCCTACAGATTTTGACTTCAGACAGCTCCTGTAGTCTGGCTACATTTTAGGTCCCACTAGAACTGATTGGTCCAATTTGCAGTCCAGGACCAAGATTGTGGAGACAAACAAAAACAGTCCTTGCTGCCAAGAAAGCATGTTAGACAAACTACATTACCATTATCACTCTAAATGATTTTCAGCAAATAGTTACATCTTTCAACAGAGATCCCTCTCAGATTACTTATGCTGCAATCAGGCAGCTCTTAAAGAGACAGTACACAGAGGCTATACAGGCTCTGGTAATCACATTTAAACTGCTACAATGCAGGACACCAGCCTGGCAGTGAGCATTTAGGCAAGCTCAAGGAAGACTTTTTGGGAACCCCCATTTGTAGGGGGTTACACCCTGCCCTGCCTGGGAAAACGTGATGTCCACGTCAAGTCTGTACCATCATAACATTGAAAATGCAATATATACAAGACATTTATACCATTAGCATGCTATACAAGTACTATCTGATTCATCAATTGGCATAACTTGTCACTTTACTATACATTTCAATGTACTCCACTATATCATTTCCATTCTGACAATACATTACACATATTTCACACAGGAAAACTGAACATTACTATACAGAATCATGTAATAACTTCTTGTACTCTAAACAATGCAAGAGGGGCCCTTCCCTATCAGCTAACTTGGGGCTGGATGGGGCAGGGGCACCATGGTGAGAGGGCAAAACAAGTAACCTTGAATGGGACGTCAAGCTCAATTTGGGCAGTGAGCTCTGAGAGACATAAACACCTTTGTGAATTACATTGAGAGGCAAATCCACTGGCCTCCTGGGGAACATAACTGAAGTGCACCACTGGCTTGACAGCTCAGCCAGTCTTTCTGGGGTGAACAACCACAGTCTCTGTACTTTCAGCAATGGTCTTGGAGCTTTCATCACTTGTGAGGGGTGCCTCTGCATGAAGGGGAATGTCCAAGCTGGGAACACTGTTAGCCCCTTGCCCTGTAGTCTCTGCTTCTACAGCACTTGGCTCATTTTGAAGACACTCTGGCACTGAAGGAGGGCTGTCAGCACTCTCATAACGTTCCTCAAGCTCTGGCATGTCACCAGAAAGACTCATACCATCAGCCTCTCCTTCAGGAAAATCATACAGTTCTACGATACACAAAGACTCAGCATCCTCAGATGTGATACTTTGAACTTCACCTTCGGGGAGCATTGGCTCCAAGGATGATGCCAGGGCATTAGGCAGTCCAGAAGGCCCAGCTTCATCCCCATAATTCAACATAGGATTTCCACAAAACAACTGACTCAGTTCATATGAGGAGTAATAGGTATTATCACACTCACTGTCATCCGAGCTAGACTGGCAGTCACTATCATTCTGGGCCTGCTGCGGGGGAAGTCTTAAATTGACAACCATGGGGGCAGGCTGACTCTGTTTCTTTCTTGCATCAGCATGAGTCACTGGTCCAGGGGAATCAATCTCGGTGGGTTCAGCCTCAATTATAACTTGACCAATAGGTAGCAAGTGGTTACGGTGCATGGTCTTGACAGCTTTGGAGTTTTTCTCTGGGCGCACTTTGTACGCTGGTAAATCATCCAGCTTTCCAACTATGACATGGGGAAGATGGTGCCATCGATCAGCAATTTTGTGTTTACCATGCAATCCTAAATTTCGCAACAACACATGGACTCCAGTCCTAAGCTCTTGAGTCTTTACTTTTCTATCATGTCTGTCTTTGTTGGCTAGATTTCTTTTGTCGGCCATTGTCTGGGCCAGTTGATAGGCATGGTTCAATTGAGCTTTAAGTTTTTGTACAGGTACTCTTCGGCTCGGACCCCATCAGGAGAAGCCCCAAAACAGATATCAACAGGCAGCCGGGCCTCTCTCCTGAATATGAGGCAGTAGGGAGAGAACCCGGTAGCATCATTCTTTGGGCAATTGTATGCATGTACCAAGGTACTAATCTGCTGGCTCCATTTATGCTTATCTTTTGGGTGAAGGGTGCCTAGCATGTCTAGCAGGGTGTGGTTAAAGTGTTCCGGTTGAGGATCCCCCTTTGGGTGATATGGGGTGGTTCTTGACTTTCACACCCCCCATAGAGAGAGCATTTCTTTGATTAGCAGATTCTTACAGTCCCGGCCCTGATCAGAGTGAATTCGCTGGGGGGCACCACAGTGGATGAATACATTTTCCACTAGCACCTTGGCCACGGTAGATGATTTTTGATCTTTGGTGGGAAAAACTTGTGCATACTGTGTGAAATGGTCTGTAACCACTAACACATTGCCAAAGTTTTGCTGATCAGGCTCTAAACTCAATAAGTCTATGCAGACTAGTTCCATTGCGGTGCTGGTAGTAATGTTGACAAGGGAGGCAGCCCTCTGAGGCAGGGCTTTTCTCTGCAGGCAGCAACTACAAGTTCTTACATGGTGCTCAACATCAGCCCCCATCTTGGGCCAGTAGAATTGAGATCGTACTAGGTCAAGGGTCCGGTCGATACCAAGGTGGCCCATATGATTGTGGAGGGACCTCAGTACCAAATCTTTGAAGGCTGTAGGCAGGACCAGTTGTTGCTTGTCTATTTGGCTACCTCGATCTACTGTCTCTCTATACAACAATTGATTAAGCAGCTTGAATTTGGGGTCTTCTTTAAACAATAAAGTGGTTTTCAGATCAGAGGAACACAACTTGGACACATATTTTCCTGCACGAAGGGCATCAAGTGCTGGCTGAATCATAGGATCTCAGAATTGAGCCCAATGAATGCTGTCATTGCAAAACTGAGGTAGTGCATTAATATGTAGAGCAGAAAAGTGGCAATATGTAGCCGGTATGCAGGTGTCAGAGGGGCCCAAGCAATCTGCTAAGCAGTCCGCTGTGTCCGTAGACATCTGTTCATTTCTATCAAGCTTTTGGCACAATGCTCGGATGTCAGGTTCAGACAGCCTGATCCAGTCACTCTTGGAAATGGACCTCCGGGATAGGGCGTCAGCATCAATATGATTCAGGCCTAGTCTGTATTCGACAGCATAATCATATGTTGACAATGCAGAAAGTCACCGGTGCCCCGTGTCGTCTAACTTAGCTGAAGTCTGTGCATAGGTCAATGGGTTATTGTCAGTCCTCACCAATATTTTTGTCCCATAGAGGTAATCATGAAACTGGTCAACAATGGCCCATTTTAACGCAAGGAACTCCAACTTGTGCACAGGGTAGTTTCGCTCTGACGGGGTCAAGCTCCTACTGGTGAATGCCACTGGTGTCAAACCATCCTCATGGTCTTGATACAGTGCAGCTCCTAGACTCTGCAGACTGGCATCAGTATGCTGCACATAGGGTTTGGTGCGATCAGCATAAGCGAGGATGGGGGCATGGGTGAGCTGGTATATGACTTCGTGGAAAGCTGCTTCACAGTCAGGCATCCAACGGGACCCGAAAATTTCACCTGGGCGGAAATATGCTTTGTCTGGTTCTTTGATGGTCCCTTTTTTGTATTTTTGATTGGCAGGAGGGTAACCCTGGGTAAGATTCAAGAGTGACCGAATGACTTTGGAATAGTCCTTTATGAACCGCCGGTAGTAGCAACAGAATCCCAGGAAACGTTGTAGTTCTTTCAAACTGTGGGGCTGGGGCCAAGTAGTCAAGGTTTCAACTTTACTAGGATCAGTCTTGTCCTCTGTAGACACTACGTGCCCCACATACTTCACAGAGGTTTGGAAAACTGGCACTTGTCAATGGACAGCTTGAGGCTGAAATCTTCCAGTCAGTCTAGTACTTTGAACAGTCGACTCTCATGTTCCTCTAGGGAGCTCCCAAACACAATGACATCGTCCAAGTACACCAGGCATTCCAGCAAATTCATGTCTCCCACCGCTCGTTCCATCAGTCACTGGAAGGTGGCTGGGGTGCCCGATATCCCCTGTGGCATTCTCAGGAATTCGTAAACCCCAAAGGATGGATGAAGGCTGTCTTCTCACGGTCCTCCGGAGCCATCAGAATCTGGTAATATCCACTGCGAAGATCCAACACCGAGAACCATTTGCTCCCATTCAAACAATCCAGAGTATCTTGTATACAGGGCATGGTGTATTGATCAGGGATGGTCCGCCTGTTGAGGGTCCGATAATCCACACACATTTGTACTGTTCCATTCTTCTTAAACACAGCCACAATGGGAAAAGCATATGAGCTCCTGGATTCTTGTATCACACCAGTTGCGAGCATTTCCTGCAAGTGTCTTCTCACATCGTCTATGTCTGCAGGGGCTAGGCGTCGAGACTTCTCTCGAAATGGCTGTTCATCGTGCAGGTGTATGTGATGCTCTGCACCCTGGGCGCATCCCTCATCCCATTCCTTCAAAGAAAACACTTGATCTCTCTGGGCAAGTTTCTGGCTAATTCTAGTCTTCCATTCAGCTGGCAATGGGGAGTCACCAAATGCAAACAAGTCGGGAGTCACTCTATCTGTCTTGCCAGGGGGCTTGTTGCTGGGCAACACTGCAGTGTCTGTGCAGTGTACCGTAGCTAGGGTGCATCCTCTGTTCACCTGTATCTCCCGATCTGACATATTATGTATCTGGACCATCACTCGTCATGCATAGGCATGAGCACAAGCTGGCAAGATGCTGGGCTTAACCAATAATCCTTCCAGCAATTTTCCATCGCCTGGTACGTCCAACATGAGTATTCTGTTCTTGACATCTTTGCGGAGGCAGACCTCCCCTTGAATGGTACACTGGGTGTTAGGGGCCAGTACCATTGAATCGGGATCCTTCTTCCACACGACCCCTACTGGTTCATCCTGGTCCACTCCCTTGGGGTTCTGTTGCAAATCATAGGCCCTCTTGATCAGAGCGGAAATTCTTAGGGCCCTCCCAGTCCGTCGCCTTTTTTTCTCATGACAGAGTTGTGCCAGTTCCCAAACATATGGGCGTTGGTCCTAATTAACAGGGGAACCCCATCATACAGTCCAGTAGGGGGACACACTAAGGCCAGTGTCTCGACTTGCTCCTCTACACCAGTTACAGCTGCAGGAAATGACAACCAGAGGCTGCCATATCCTAGGTATGGATAAGACTTGTCGCTCAGCCCCACACATGTTGGCCTTCCAGGGATTGTAAGGGCACAGCAGATAAGTGTTTGTCTTACCGGTCCTTAAATACAATGGTCACTTGCGACCCACTGTCCAGCACAGCCCGAGTAGGAATACCATTCACAGCCATGCTAGTCTCCATTCAAGGACCCACTATTTTGGACCAGTCTGGAGGGACAGCAGCAGGGGCCTGGACAGATGATTTATCCACATAGGGATTTGAGTTACTACTTCTTGAACCCTCACTGTGGTCATTTTGGGCACTCCTTGACCGCTGATTCGTTCTCTGAAGCTCTCCTTGATGCCTGTATACAACTTTATCTAGGTCTTTTGTGGACCAGCATTCTCTCTTCATGTGCCCATCCTTCCCACAATTATGGCAAAATATGTTTTCTGGGATTTGGGGTGGCCGAGGCATCACACTGGGAGTTGGGGCGGTGGTACTACCAACTGAAAACCCTGGTGCCATCTCTGTCTGCTGTGTGGTGGGAATTTGGAGACATCTCATCAATTCTCTTACTTTCATAGTCAAGACATCGAGTTTCGAGCTGCTGTCAGCAGGAGATGCCGGGGTGGACACCCCAACCCCCATAGCAGATGCAGTTGGATAAGGGTTGGTGCCTGTACTTGCAGGAGCGGCCTTCATTAAGAGATTGTTTTTTGTTTCCCTGAACAGTCTCAGCAGTTCATCCCATGGCGGCACACCCTCATTGGTCCCCCACTTCGGAAGGTCCTTCCAATGTCGTGATCACTTGGACTGCGCTCACCCTAGAATTACAATCCCTCTCTTCATCTTCAACCTCCTGGAGTTTTTTTATCAAATCACAATAGTCCGGTGGGTTACCCCTTCTATCTGGGAGCCTTAATTGAAGGAGCTGCAATTTAGAATGCTTTGCATGTTGCGGTATGTGCCCCAACCTCACATGGTTTAAGTCACGGGCAGCTACCCCACCTTTTCGGTAAGCCTTCTACAGCGCTCTTTCCAGATGAGTAACATATGCAGACAAACTTTCCCCTGGCCATTGTTTTGTACCTTGAAATTTCCACATCAAGTTCTCCCCTGACTCAATGCTCCCAAAATTGCCTTCGAGTGCAGATAGGTACTTCTGGGCAGATGCATCAGGGTTTGTGGACCTCAGAAATTTAATGGCCTCTAGGGCTGGACCCCTCAAACTTTCTTGATCCTTTTGTGCTTATGAGCCTCCGCACACTGCCATTCAGGTACCAAAGAGGCAACACAATCTATCCAGGTCTCCCAATCATCCTCCCCTTGGGGGGTGGGGAGGGTGCCGGAGAAGATTCTCAACCTTCAGTAAGAGTCGTGACTAATGGCAGGTACAGACATAGGAGCCAACACTGGCATGGGCACAGAAGGAAGGACAATAACGGGTGCTGGAGCAGGAGGGGGTGTTGGGGGAGGAATACCCCCAGGTGGCAGGAATAGTTTCTTTAAGTCCTCCACAGTTTTCCCTTCCTCCAGCAACAACTTAGCAAATTTCTCCTTAAAAGTCTCAGATAGTTGGGGGGGGCTCATTCTCCCTGGGGTCTTTACTGTCTTTAATTATCACTCTCCAGACAGTGAGGGCTTCTGTGGGGGTGATAGTCCGTGGCACTTAGGAACTGTCTACTGGGTCCTTACACTCTACTAACGCCATGAAACTTTGGGCGAACAGATTAGCCTGTCGACCCACCACCACAGGGTTTTGTAAGCATTCAGCCTTGGAACGTACTCCCTCTACAGTGTCCTTATTGGTATCCAGGGGAATATTCAGGATAAGTATAGCATTTTGGGGGTCGATCTCCTGCCCAGTACACCACCCCACCAACTGGTGTGCAGCCACTTCTGTTGGGGTAGTCATTTATTTTTAACAGCAATTCGCAAATTTGGCCACTAGGGGACACTAATCCCAGCGGTGAGCCTCCAAGTTGTAACCACTAGGTGGTGCTATCCCAAGAGCTACTACCCCTGCCTGCTTGGCTAGTAGCAGATTAAGGGGCCTGAGTTCTGAAATGGGTGCTTCCACCTGGAGATCAGGGTTGGTAGTGGTCAAGCTAACCTGGGCACAGCCCTCTGGGACACTGTAACTCCCCTCTTTCCCCTCTAGTGGCCAGAACACTGTACAATAATCACTTTCACAATACCCCAGTACACCACACAAGTACCCACACTGTTTGCACTTACCACCAGGGCTGGTTCCTCCGGCTCGACTCTGGGGACCCTCTGTAAAACAAGGTTATGCACAGCAAATAGCAACAGTACAGTACAGTACTTTGAGCACAAACTGGAACCACGTTCAGATTACGTGCAGAAAACATTAGATCTGATTTATTCAGGGGACTTGAACAAGGGAGGGGAAAAATCAGGTTAATTAGCTCAAAGGTTATATCAATCAAGCAGTTATGCATGCGCTTTGAGTCCCCCACACAGTCACACCTCTGGGTACCCAGGTGGAGAAGAGATGGGCTAGCCAGGACTGTTGCTCGGGGGTTAGCCGGCGTCGCAGCTGATTAGGACCCTGTGACGGAAAACACAACATGCACAGTACACAATATTTGTAATCCGGAGTCAGAGGGCTCAGTTCATAAAGGAAACGAAACAACAAGACAATCAGATGACACACTCAGATTAAACTGTTGTTGCAGGGAGGAACCCTGGTATTTACTCACGATACTCAAGACTGGACACAGGCTGGATGAAAATCGAGACTGCAGGTGGTTGATCTGGAATGCCAGGAGAAGCAGGGCCCACATGAGTCTCAGAGGTGTCATTCCTGTTCAAGCATGGAGCAGGGGGATGATCCCCAGCCAGGTCTCTCGTCGATGGCTTCTCTGTGCAGTGGGTAGTCTGGCTGGGCCAGTCTGGCAAGGCCCAGACCGCATGGAGACAAATTTGGATGCTGTCTGTTTTGGGCTGGATACAGCTTCCAGCAAGCAGAACACAGTTCACACAGTGGGGAACTAAAGTATGACCCACTAGCAGCTCATAGCACATTTACATGTAAGGGAATTCTACTGTACCAGGCAAAGCGCTCCCCGGTCACAATCGTAAAGTCTCTGCACACACCGGGAGCATAGGGGTAGCTGGAACTCCTGACAGGCCAATTGCATTCAGCAAAATCTTCGGTCTTCTTCAGGTTGAGCCTGGCCCACTTCAGTAGCTTACTTTAGTCACACAAACTTGGATTTAGTCCAAATAATTTTCTTCTCTCCCTCTCAGGAGCAGCAGGCAGACATGCAAGCCAAAAACTCAGCCTTTTCACAGTTCTCCCATGTGAAGCCACTCAGGATTGCTGCTCAAAATTACTTCAGCTCTTTCTTCCTCAGCTTCCAGCTTAGCTCTATCTGAAAACTACAAGCAGCCCGGGACTTCCCCAAGATCCAAAAGATTTGGTTGGCTGATTTGGCTGTCAGTCAAAGCAAGAGTTCCCCCTTCTGTTGCAAAAAGTTCAAAACTAAAATTCCTACAGATTTTGACTTCAGACAGCTCCTGTAGTCCGGCTACATTTTAGGTCCCACCAGAACAAATTATTCTGAACCTACTTGTGCTCTGCCAATCCTGTAACCTTAAAATTGTAACCTTTTTATGTCTTCATGTTCCTCCAAATGTTGTACTCTTTTATATTGTAAAAAGCTTGTTTGTACTGTTTTGTCCTCTCTGTGACGAGGTATCTTTGTAAATGAGCCCCTGGCTCAAAGGTTGTAAACTGATGTCTAATAAATAAATAAATAAACTGGTTGGTCCAATTTGCAGTCCAGGACCAAGATAGTGGAGACAAACAAAACCGTCCTTGCTGCCAAGAAAGCATGTTAGACAAACTACATTACCATCATCACTCTAAATGATTTCCAGAAAATAGTTACATCTTTCAACAGAGCTCCCTCTCAGATTACTTATGCTGCAATCAGGCAGCTCTTAAAGAGACAGTACACAGAGGCTATACAGGTTCTGGTAATCACATTTAAACTGCTAAAATGCAGGACAACAGCCTGGCAGTAAGCATTTAGGCAAGCTCAAGGAAGACTTTTTGGGGACCCCCATTTGTAGGGGGTTACATTGACCAAATGCTGGTTGTTTTAAAATATGGAGTCCCCATGGTACTCAAGTCATACTTTGATATGTCTGTAAAGTGTTTTTTTGCCTGGTCTGAGCCTTATCTGATTATTGGGGTTTCTTGGTCTGGTTTCTCACATTACTTAACACTCTGCCATTTCTGTTGCGTGACCCCTTTCTTGTGCACACACATTTGTTCAGGGCAACTATCAGAGGCATACAGGATGGGCAGCAGTAGTACCATGGGTGCTTCTCTGGTATTTTTTATGTTCTGTTTTTTATTAGAGAAGCCTGCTCTATCCCTAATTGTCCACCTGCCGGTTTCATGTATTGTCTGGCATATTAGGGAGACCCAGTCCACAGCTGCTTCATGACAGCTTCTCTGTGGGATGGGCAATTCCCCACATTGTGATGAGCTTTTAGAGCAATCTACAGCATGACTGCCTTACGTGGGTGACAAGGGGCCGGTACCATGTAAACCTGAGATTACCCTCCCTCTCTAAGATCATTTCTCCCTACTGTAGGATGGTGTGCTTCCTCTTCCCTTGTCCTTCCTTCCTTCCTCCTTCCCCCTTCTCACCCTTCCTGGCTGGATTATCAGATTTCAGCACACTGAGTGTGAGGGGTCTGCCACTCACTACTCCTTTAATTCCCCCCACTGACCGGAAGGCTTTCCTGGTGTTTTTGCCTCCCCTTTCTTCAATAGAGAGGCCACACAACTGAAGGGATGAGAGGCAGTCAAGATTGCTCCACATGCTTCACACTAGCGTGCCCCGGGTGAATCTATGGAGCTTTTTCCAGGGAGGGATCAGGAGAGCCAGATGGCCAGCATTCTCTGGTCAACAGTCTTAGGTTCTGTGTGGGTGACGGCATAACTGCTGCTATAGTCACTAACTAGTAATGGCTACTAGCCTACCTCAGCTAGTTGGACTAACCTAAAGTTAACCTTAGAATCCCTTGAGTTGAATCAGTTTTGTCTGCTGTGTAGTCATCGATTGTGCACTATCAGTAAATCAGAACTACAGTATATAGTGTTGTATATCTACAGTATAATGACTACATGTACTGCTCCTTATTTTTACTGCTGTTTGATTGTTGGTGGGGAGGGTCAATGTGCCCACTTCTGGTAAATGATAAAATCATGCTTTATCTCTGTACTTCGGCCCTGCTTTGGGTGTAATGATATCAGTGTATGATAGCCTTAAGATAATAATCTGGAACTCAAGTGGTCTGAATTATCCTAAAAAAACGGAAGAGCCGGCCCAGTGGCACTGAGGGTGGAGGTGCTGGATGCCTTACCTTGCGCCACAACGGTGACCTGGGTTCATGAACGGACTCAAGTCATCAGGGAACCGGCATGGGGGCGAGATTCAGAGCAGGATTGAGCAGCTGGAAGGCAGCTTTCTTCTCCAGAGGGTGGTTGCTACCCCCTCGTAGTTCTGCTGCCACTAGACGGAGGCCTGGTGGTCAGTGTAGGTGTTGGGGTGATACATAGTGGGTTGGTACCTCAAGATATGTCATATGGATACCTCCACATGCGTGTGCATGTCTGAGATAGGGGGCTGGGTTTCAGGGAGAAAAATGGAAAAATACCATAACACTACATACAGAAAAAAAATGGAGGAAGGTCATCTTTAAATTGAAAGAGATGCAGTGTGATATTGCACTCTTGCAGGAGACCCATCTCTCACAGAGACAGAAGCCCATAGGCTCCAGTGTAGTTGAGTGGGACAGACCTGGCATATTACCTACTCTTTGAAGCAGAGGCAAGTGGCCATCCTGTGCCATAGAGGCCATCACCAAGGCATCCACAAAGAAACTAAAGATAAAGAGGGAAGACTTCCCATAGTAGAGGGAACCTACAAGTGTGAACCCATTATGCTGGGGAGTGTTATGTGCCTAATGTCGCTGACCAAGCCTTTTTCAATACTATTCTACAGGAAATGCCCTGGGGTCTCACAGGTATCATCATGGGAAGGGACTTTTAACATGGCCATCAACCCTGTTCCAGACTGTCCAGGGAATAGAAAGAAAACCCAGGTGGCACTTCATGTCCATGACACTTTCCAAGGGTGGGGGCTCAGGGACGTTTGGTGTACGTTACACCCCCAGGAAAGGGATTTTACTTACTACTCCCAAGTCCATGACATGTATAGTAGGACTGATATTATTTGGGACTCCTTGGACCTGGTGCAGCGGACATGAAGGGTTATGCAGGGAAATAGTCTGATCTCTGATCATGCCTCAGTGTTGCTGTCCCTGGCCTGGTTTAGAATGACTAGCCCCAAAAATATTTGGCATCTGAACTCGACCCTGCTACAGCAAGGTGACTTTGCCAAAATGGTTGTCTAATGAAATACAAAAATACTTCTCCATAAATGGGACTCCAACACCTTGGTTGCTACCAAGTGAAAGGCAATGAAAGCTGTAATTAGAGGTAACCATATTGTATATGCCTTTGGAAAAAAAGGAAAAGGAAAAGGATCAGGAGACCAGGATATTAAAGGGTGATCTTAAAAGATTAGAACATCTCCAAGAGCACCTGGATCACATGGTGGCTATTAGGCTCAAAATCTCAGAGATCCATAACCAGCTGGAAGACACTATGCAGTATAGGACTGACTATGCCCTCTTTTGCCTAAACCAGGCTTACTGTGAAGCAGGAGAACAGCCAAACAAACCCCTGGCTAATAGGCTGCACAGTAGGGAATCAGAAAGGTATATTCCTCTGATACATACCTCCCAAGGTCAAGTCATAACATTTCTTCACCTAATTAAAGAATTTCAGTCTTTTTAATCTGCCCTCTATACCTCCGAAGTCTCACTCATGACTTCCCAGTTTGATGACTTCTATTCAGACATTGCTGTACCCCAAGTTCCCCAGATGGAAAGCTCAGTGCTCCTCAGACCCATGTCTGTACAGGAGGTACAGGAAACCACGCATTTAATGTCCAAGGGCAAGTCACCAGGTTTGGAAGGCTTTCCCAGTGACTTCTTTGTCACTTTCGCCTCCCTTTTGGCTCCCAAACTTGCCAGAGTTTTTAACGAAGCCTGGGAGAAGGGTTCCTCACTGCCTTCTATTCACCAAGCACTGATTATGCTTCTACTAAAGAGGGGGAAGGAGAACATCATGTGCTCACCAGTTTGGCCCACATCCTTAATCAGTGTTGAGGCAAAGATTTTTTTGAAGGTTATTGCCTATGTCTAGAACCCATTATAGGAGCCCTCATTCACCCAGAGCAGGTGGGTTTTGCCCCTGGTGGACTGGGATTGGACAACACCTGAAGAACCCTAGGCTTGCTTTGGGAGATCAGCAACCAGACAGTGCCCATTGCCACCCATCACTGGACATTGAAAAGGCTAGGGTGGAGTGGGCCTAATATTTTGTTGCCTTACTGAAATTCAGGTTCCTGAAAAGATTTGTTGACCTAATCTGACTTCTGTACAGAGCCCCCACAGCCTCTGTACTCATGAACTCAGCCACCTTCCCTGCTTTTCTGCTGGATGCGGAACCAGGCAGGGTTGCCCCTTGTCACCATTTTTTTTTCCCCTTCTAGCTGTAGAGCCTGTAGCTGCCAACATCAGCTAACCCAGACTTCCTGGGAATAACCATAGGGCACTCTACAACTAAACTAATACAGTATTGTTTGTGGATGATATCTAATTCCTTACTAATGTGGCATTATCTCTCTGCATGTTTTTTTTTTTACTTTATTTCCCTCCAGTCGCGGTCCTGTGGGACCTCTCTCAGGCATCCTGGTCCTGAGTCCTGCCTGCCAAAGGCCCTCCTGATCTGTGCCTCCTCTCTCCCCCCTCGCAGCCAGTACCCCCAGTTTAACCCGCCTGGGGTGGGTCGCCCCTCCTCTTGGGTGCTCTTGCAAGTCAGACTATGGCTGCAGGGCAGAGCTTGGCTGGAGGACCTAAAAGGCCAGTTAGGGATGGCCCGGCGAAGGCCATGGGGGACAGGTGCCATCGCTTCCCATCCACAGTGCGGGTTTTCCATTTTCTGTGCGTTACCCTAACCCCTCCCTTGCATGGTGCATGTCGACGCACTGATGCATAGCAACCTGCTGGCATCAACCACACTATTTACGTGCTTGCTTGGCAAATTGCAGTGCTTCCGGTCTCCACTGGGGGCTGCTGGTACACCAGAGCAACCCACCTTCCTTGCTAGGAGAGAGACTCACGAGGCACTCCTCCTCAACCCTTCCCTGCCGACCCTCGGTGCCGAGCTTGCTCCCGAACACGGGTTGCCGGCGTAGCACGAGATGTGGCGTCCAGCGCCTCAACCCTCAGCGCCACCGGGCCGGCCTATCTGTCTGGATGTTGAGTGTCATAATCCAGGATTACTCAGCTCTTTCAGGTGTAAACTCTATGGGGCTAAATCTCAGGTTATACCCCTTAATGCTTCCTGCACTGAAAGCCTGGTCACCTGCTACCCTTTTCAGTGGGCACCAGAGGGTGTCACTACCTTGAGATCCAAATATATTCCACAATCAAAGAGACAGTAGTAAAAAGCGTGAGCACTATGCTTTCTAAACTAGATACTGATATGCAAAACTGGGCCCATATTCACCTTTCTATGGGGGCATATCAATGCACTAAAGATGGCTGCACACCCTAAAACACAGTATATCCTGGTGAAGATCCTCATGTTGCTGTCAGGAGCCTTTTTCAGGAAATTGAACACCAAAATGTTCAGATACATACGGGACAATAAGGCACCCAGGATCAAGATGCATGTCCTCCAGACTCCCTGGAAACATGGAGGTTTTAGCCATCCTAAGCTAATACTGCTACATGACAGGGTAGTACTTAGACAAGCAATTGTATGCTACCCCCCCAAAGTGGACAGAGGTTGGAATTTCCAACATGGCGGTCCCTCACACACCTGTGATCACCTGCCAGATTGGAAACCCAGCCAACAAACTTCCCCATGTGTCAGGCACATTAGGAAAGTTAGGCAAATTCAAGTAAAGAAAACTGAACTGGCACCTTAAAACCTCCCATTTAAGATCAATTTGGAACAACCCTACATTGCTGATATGTGAACAGACAATGGGAACAGCAGGGCCTACATACCTTAGGGGACATCTACCACCCCCAAACAGGAGTGCTAAGATTCTTTGAAGACCTCCAGCAGGAGTACCATATACCAAGGTCCCACTTCTGGAGATTCATCCAGGTAAGAGACCTTCTCAATACAAAGGTTTCCTCATATTACATCATTCCATCTCCAGGATCAACTGAAACCTGACTTCTACACCTGTCCCCAGCATGACACCTGACTGATAAGTTCATGCTGTTTTGAACCAAGAAACTTCCATCCCCACAGGTCTTGGCTCCTAGAAACAGATGGGAAGTAGAGTTAAGTACCCAAATTCACCAGAGTGATTGGGCCTTAGTCTGACCCACAGCAAACAGAGCTAATAGACAGCAGGCAACACCCTGCAGTATAAAGCCCTCCACCAGGCCTGCAGAACCCATCAGTGGCTTGACTGAGCAGAACTGACCCTGGACAGCGACTGTTGATGTAAATCCCCCCAGGCAACACTAACCCACATACTGTGGTGGTTCTGTCCACACATTGATTCCTAGTGGGACAAAGTCTGGAACAAGTGCTGCTAGCTTAACCCACTGGTTCCAATACGTGACCTGACAATGGTCCTTTTGGGGGTTCCCTCTCCTACTCACAGACTAATTCTGGCTCAGATTTTGTGTTTGAGTAATGTACTGGTGACTGCCAAACGTGTCCTCCTCTGACACTGAAAGGACACTGAACCTCCAAACTCACAAGAATGGGAGAACTTTATTTCCCTCATTGCCAGGTACAAAAATGTGGCTCGTACAGTGGAGGGAAAGCTCACCCAACATAACATAATTTGGAGCCCTTTTCTAGACCATAAAAAGACTGCAGCCCCAGTCCTCCTACCTGAGAGGTGAACTTGCCTTCTGAATATGTCGCTCTCCATCCTTATTGGGCAGCTACCTGTAACTTCCACTGTTGAGGTTGCTGGCTGTGACTGTACACCAGGCAAAAGCCAATAGACCACACTCTGTGTCTTTCATCCTGACCTTTTCCTCTTTATAAATAGGGCAGGGAGGAAGTCTACACCTCCATCTACTGCTATAGTTGTAGACAAACTGACTAGACAAATTGTTACTCAACATTTATTCTCACACCTAATACTTCTAATACTTATTAATTATGCTACTATTGTTACCAAAGCTATTTTTCACCATTATTAGCTGGGCTTTCTTCTTCACCATGAGAGTCATCTCCTTTGACCTCCAGTACTGTGAGAAGCTGTGCGCACCCACTGGGTAGTATTCAGTTCAGATGTTGGTCTAGATTTCCTCCTAATGGCAGGCAGCCTAGATTATTAAAGGGTTGATAATTTAGTCTGAGCTGCTCAGGGAGCTCTAGTAGGTAGGTATACTTAAATCTGTGAGTGAAATTCTGTATTCTCTCCTCCCATTACACTTTTAAGCAGATTTTTCTGTCTTATTTTAGATTATAGGTTTATTTCCCACGTGATACTGCTATTAACTGTTCCAGTTTATGCCTGTTGTATCCATTTCCTGTAATCAGTTCCTGAAAAAATGTATATGTCTCATAGATGGTAACATAAAGCATTTGGATGTCTGTCTGTATTAAAATCTGATAAATCAATAACAATCTCCATGGAAAAAATATAGTTTTTCTGTAGTGCCTGGCTCCCTTCCCCATCTCGTTTATCTTGAAGCTCCTCCTCCTCTATGCTCAGCATGTGATATAGTTGATGACATAACATCTTATTTTAGCCAATGACAGGACTGCATTCTGCCGCAAAAAATGAATAAATCATGCCACAGAAATCAAAAAATGCTGCTGCAGAAATCAGGACAAATTGTTGCAGAGTGCTAGGGGCCCTGCTGATACTGAAGAATGTTATCATACTGTGACTGCAGTAGTGCTGTAGGAAAACTACAGGTAAGGATTAACCCACGAGAAAGCATGGGTCTACTGTGGAAGTAATCCATGGTTGGGGGGGTTGGACCACCAGGCCGAAGGCCGAGTGGGTCCAACCAACCAACCATGGATTATTTGCACAGTAGACCCATGTTTTTCGAAAGTGGGGTTAATCCACTTAAATACGGCTAGCACTGTGCTAGGTTACTGTTTGTGATTACTATTAGATATTATTATTATGAGTGATAAAGACGCCTCAAAACAGCAGTCTTCTGCCTCTCACTACTGTCTCTATAATGGTCTGTTTACTTCACAACGTGCGCTGCGTACCGCTCACAATGTGCTATCTATTACTATACTGATGTGGTTCTTGGCTCCTACCGTACAATCTGCCTACATATCCAGCCCGGAAAGTCACATTCCTCGGTGTGCCCACTGACCTTTGTGTGTGTCTCTCCGTGTTCGTTTCAGCCTGGTTTCCCCACACTTTCGTCGTGTCTGCTGCTGCACTCTGGGTATAGCTGCCCATTTACATCCTCAGATCCACTACGCAGGGGACGTACCGCATGGCGACACTTGCGATGCGATTCACACTGGTTCGGCGACTGCACGCACCTGGTGCTGCCGGTCTGCACAGTACCGCCGCCATTGTCTGTGGTTCTGCCGACGCTGCAGGAAGACACACCTCTCTCTCCCCCTGATGTCCTACATGTAGTTCTCTTCCTGCAGCCGCTTATTGTGCTGCTCTTTACTTGCTGTCTCCCAGCCTGTCCCTGCTCTGCCACTCGGTCCCGGTTGCCACTAGAGGGCGCCCCAGCACTGCGTTTCATCTTCACTATGCTACTCTGCACCACCGCTGTTCGGCTCCTCCAGCTTGCCAACCATGGTCTAATTCTTTTTGCATGCCCACACTCCCAACCGTGATCTACCATGGTATTAATCCATGGTTTCTGTTGTACCACATGTCGTCTTTCCACCTATCTGACTGCTTCCTTTCCGTAGTCTTTTTTGTGCCATGTTACAATCTGCAACAATGTGACTTGCTTTGCAGCACATAATCCAATTGTCCTGTAAAGAAACCCTAACACCTCACAGACAATAGCAGCCTCCATTCAAAGTATTTTCTTTCAACTCTGGCACACTTCAACACCAAAATATAGCAGTGTACCTTCCATGAAGTTTATTAGGCAGCATGAAACAATTACAAAATGAAATAAGAGAGGAAACAGGAATGTAGCAGCTTGAGCACCAACACATTATCATATCCCACGATGCATCAAAAACGTAGGGTCATGACCTTTGTAAGGGAAGCAAGAAGGTTTTCACAGTAGGAGAGAACAGAGCTTACTTTGTATCTGGATAAAATGAGGCAGCTGCAACTGGGACAATCATTGTTCAAGCCCACAGTTTGCACAGTTTTAAAGAAAAAATAGTTCATGAAACCTTCCCTTTAACCTCTATCTGGTGATTTGATTATTTTGGCATATAGAGCTTTTGATCTAGGCACAAAACCAAAACAAACTCTGGTCAAGCCAACACGGCTGCTTCAGAGCAGTGAGCCCCAGTGAAACAGTACTCGCGGCTGACCCTGTACTTGCACAATACTTGTGCATGTGCAGTGAGAGTGGAGAAACAATGCTACAGCACTGACTGCAACACTGTGGAAGGTCACAGTGGCATAAACTGGTCATGTGGTTTCAGAGTCCCTTTTCTCCTCTCATAGCAATACGTCCATGCAGCCAGAAAAAATGGGCACACTGGAAGATGGAATAAACATTCCATAGCATAAGATTGCTGCTGTGCTGGTTTAATGAAACTGTTGAGGCTGCATGCCTCATACACTAGACGTTTCGCAAATAGCTTTTTCAAGAAAGCTATTTGCAAAATGTCAGGTGTTTGTAACATACACCCTCACCAGTTTCATTACACCTGCACAGCACTCATCTGATGCTACAGTGTTTATTCTGTCTTTCAGTTGCCTGTTTTTTTGTTTTCTCGGTTAGAGGGTTTACCAGTGGCACCTCTACCTCCAGAAGTGGCTTTTGTTATTTTTGGTTTAGCTTTTTCATCTGTTACTCCTACTTATGAATCATTTGTCCACCAGAGTAGTCCAGACTGTGAGTATTGCTTCAACAAAATTATATTTTTAACCCTGACAAAAGTTAAGGTATGTTGTACTGATTAACCTGTGGAGCACTTTTGATCCTTCCTAAGGTCTGACAGTCTACTGAGCTGGGCGGTAGAATGTTGATCAAGAAATAATTCAGTTTGGTTATTTATTAGGTTTCTAAAGGCCTGACCATAAACATTTATTTACTGTACTCCAACCTGGCTACTTATTTCAAACAGGTGTACGTTAAACATTACCTGATTTCATTAAAAGGCAGTTTTAGAATAAACTTTCAGAATATTGAAGTGTCTAATTACAGCCAATTCTTCTTCTTTTTTTTTAATCAAGCCTTTTGCCCCCAAACCATCAAACTGCAATTCCATTCTGGTCTGCACCAGCCTCCCATCCCCATCTGCTGCCCTTCCCCACAGCCCTGTCCAGCAGGGATCTATGCATGGCGGACTTTGAGTGTGCCAGTGACTGTCATTACTCAGTCACTCGGTATTGTTAGACACAAGAAGGCAGAGCCCATTGAGAATGTCTCCCACTCACAGTGGGTGTATTGGATGTTAAATACCAGCCCAATTTAGGAATTCAGATTTAGATAGCTCAAGGTTTATAAGGTTTCACCCTCTGATTTTGTCCTGCCCACCATTGACAAGATACCAGGTGGTATCCCAACAGGCTTCACATGCACCCAACAGCCCGCTGCAGAGCAGGCAAGTTCCTTAGTCCACTGCAGAGGTCACTGCAGTGGTGGAACCCAGCACTGGCCCTCTATGACTGTGAGCCTACTAGCCCCTCCAAGGCTGCCCTGCTGGTTCCAAAAGCCAGGTCACTGGAGTGGAGAGCTATGTGCACCCCACTGTGCTATTGGGTGTCCCCCTAACCCATTATAACTAAATAATTTTTTGTACAGACTGCAGATCATGAATGAAAACATTTTTGATAACATATAAACATAGAATCTGATGGCAGTAGGAGACCGAAAGTCCATTGAGTGTGCCCTTGTTATACTACCTCTCCCAACTGACCTACCACCCTGGTGGGCTGTATCCTTCCCTCTACTATCCCTCCACTACCCCACCCATCATATTGTTGCTGCCCCCCCTTGCTATGTTCCAACCGTGTTTAACCCCTTATGGGTAGTTACCCCCACCACTTGCGTCAGCAGTCTATTCTACGGTTCCAACACTCTCTCAGTGAAACAGAGCTTCCTCCATTTTCTCCTGAATTTTCCCACCACCAACCTCCCATCATGCCCCGTAGTGACTGCATCCCTATTTCGTACAAATGGGTCCTCACTGGTTACCATGTTTATGCCCCTGAGAACCTCATATGTTTCAATTATGTCCCCCTGCTCCCACCTGGCCTCCAGCAAATGCATGTTTGGGGCCTCCAGATGTTCCCCATAGGATCTGCACTGCTGGTCCTGGATCATCTTAGTGACCCTTTGCTGTACCAACTCTAGTTTGTCAATGTCCTCCCTCAGGTGGGGGCTCCAGACCTGGGGACAGTACTCCAGATGAGGCTTCACTGGGGATCTGATGATTCAGTAAGTCAACAAAAACATATTTTTTTATTTATACTTTTTATCACTCTTCCACAGAGCTGATGGGTAGCTCTGGCTCTCCCTTGTAGGGACTCATTCTCCGACCTGAATGTGTCAGGTCATCATGGACCCCGTCGGCTCCCAGCCTTTTTCCACCTTTCTCCCCTGGGCACCCAAACCATGCAATGAGCGAGGTAGCTGCCCCTGCCAAAGCAGAAGCAGCCATGCACCCTGGATGGGTGCCCTCCGCTATTCTGGGTGACATGCCTGTGCCAACACCCAGCCACCACTGGGTGCCAGTTTACAACATTTCTCCCTGAGGAAGGAGAGCTGTCTACAGATGTTCAATCCTTCCTCCCCCTGCTGACCCCCAGGCAACCCGAGTCTGTTCCTGAAACCGGGTTGCCGGTGTGGTGCAAGGTGTGATGTCCAGCACCTCAACCCTCAGCATCACCAGTCCAGCTGCAACAAAAACATATTGACAGATTTTCTAGCACCTTTGGGAGCGTCTCCATGAAAAATAAGCTTGCAGAGTCTAGAAAGATATTAAAAAATGATGGCTTTAGTGCTGGCCTGTCGGCACAGTGGTTGGATTCCCGCTTGCGACGCCAGCGATCCAGGTTCGGGAATGGACCCGATCACTGGAGGACTGGCCGGGGGAGGCAAGGATCGAGCATCCTGCAACAACTCTCCTTCTCTGGGGGGAGGGTAGGGGACAGGTCTGGTGTCTTGCTGGCTCCTAGCGGAGGCTGGGAGCAGGGCAGACAAATACGGCCCAGTTACTTGGGGGGAGGAGCAGATGCCGGCGTATGCCTTGTCATCACCATGCTGCCTCCCCCACAGAAAATTGGAAAATCGCCCACTGGCCACCTAGATGATGGCTTCGCGCTCTCTCGAGTACCTCCAGTGCCTGTCCAGGGCCTCCTGCTCCTCAGCGGCATCCCTGGGCCCTAGTATAAGTGTGTACCAGGGATCTTCCCTTCCGGTGCCCTTCCCCCTCGAAGGAGGGGGATCCGCCCGGTGATAGGGATACACTGGGATGTCCCGGGGGATCGGCCGCGATATGAAGACCTGAGGGGGGCTGGATAAAGGCCAGTGGGTCGAGGAGCTTGTGGAGCCCGAAGGAGTGGGGGCCAGTGTGGCACGGGAGAGGTGATAAACATAGCATGCAAAAAAAAATTAAAAATGATGGCTTCATGTTTTAGTATCTGCAGCTAGCTGGAACATATTTGTAACTGACTGACTGAAATAAAGATACTTGATTCTGAAATGTAGCCACCGTTTTTTGTTTTGTTCCCAGGATGAACTTGCAAAAGAGAAGTTTTTTGTATTGTCTCAACCTGTCTTTCCGGTGCAATATTTAAGCTCGTTTGCATGCCTGCGTCAAATCAAGTTGATTAAAGTATACCCCAGCCATTTGTGTAATTACATCCCCCTAGGTAGGTACCACATGATGCTGGTCAACATTCAGCTGCAGATATTGATCCACATTAAACTGCGGATATTGATTGTGACCTTGTAATCACCACAAATATGGATGCTTCCATCAGCTCTGAATATATATGTAGACAGTAAGAGCAGCCCCATCACTTGTGCCTGCAGAAAAGATCATTGCCTCACTTTCATGCTGACTAGTCTGGCTTAAGCCACATCTTCTCTCAAAGCTTAAGGAACAGAACATGTTAAGGCTTGTAATCTTTTGGGGAGTACCCTTTTCATTCACCATCAGTTTTGCCTTTGTTCCATTAATCAAATCCATTCCTGAATGAAAAAAACGATGTTGGCAGATTGCTTTCACACCTTAGTTCCAGCATTTGATGCGTTGTTTACACAGCACCAGTTTAGGCTGATTTTGCTCAACCAACCCCAATCTGGAAAAGATGGTCTACTCTCTTTTGCTACTACTAGTTTTAATGTTAATAACTGCTTTCAGAGGCCTACAACAAACCAAAGCAATCTCAGTATCTCATTTGTGTAGTTTCTTTTGCAAAATGGCATGCAGTTTCCAATGGTTTTTTTTTTCATTTACAATTTGTATCCCTTACCTCAGGCTCTAGCTTATGTGGAATTGGGCTGCATCTCTCCCTCCTTTTCCCATTCAGACACTGTCTGCCCTGCACCTTCCGGTCAGATCCCCAATATCCTGAGAAGCCACACAGTTTGCCAGCTCTGGTGGGCCCAAGTCAGTCTGGATCACCTTGGCCTGGGAAAGACACCCATTATGTGCTGGTGCAAGCAGAGGGGTGGAAGTGTGAGCAGGATTCTGAGCTGTGATGTGGGGCGGGGGTCTGGCCGTCAATGGTTGCCTGTGCATACTTTTGTTCCCTGTTTCCACCCTCCAATCCTGCCAGACACACTTGGGTTAATTTGTCTGCTGCACGCATGGTCTGCAAAGGAAAACATGGCATCACGTGGTCACCTACAATAGTTTGGCCACCACACAGCCAGCAGGAGGTGCTAATACAGTGGACAAAGGCTCCATGCCCCCCAGCAGTCTCTCTCAGATGGCTCTGCCCACCGGGGTAGGTGGGCAGGTTTGCACAGAGAACCTTGGTAGTTCAAATGGGAGTGCAACGTACTCCACCAGTGCTGCCTGGTCCAGCTTCCAGTTTCTAGTTTTAGATCTCTGAACTTTTCCCCACGCAGTTTCTTGGAGATCCCCACGGTATTTGTTTGATTTCTGCAAAACATTATTTTCCATATTTTTCTTACATGTACATTGTATGGAATACAAAAGTATACAAAGCAATGTTCTTCAGTATCTTTTGGAAACATCAAGCTGGATTTTCGAAGAGTTACGCCATGATTTGAACGCAGTTATGCTAGCTGCATTAATACTGTTAGTCCACCAAAAAAGGTGGCCTAACTTCTAGAAGCAGTTACTATAACATGCACACCACAAATGACACATGAATCATTTATTTATTTATTTTACCATAAACTGGCTAAAGTGTCGTAAATGCATCAGAATGTTGAAAAATATGGTAGTACCATATATGAGTGCCTATTATTGAGCGACTCAATATAACTGACTCAATAATAGCGCTTGTAAGTAGAGCGACTGGTGGGAAAAGTTGCTATATCCTGTACAGCGAGTGTAGCAAGGAGCTACACTCGCTAAAGCAGGATATGGGATGATGCTTGGCCTAGCTCCGCTGAGCTGGCCATGTAGCGTAGCAGTGTATGCTACTGCCCCTGGAGCCAGTGAACCGGGTTTGGGCCTTGTGGCAGACAAAATGAAAATGTTTGTTTTTTTCTTTCCATTTTCTTCTAAGTCCACGCCCCCCTGTGGAGTTAATTAAATTTATTTTGGGGGACGCTGATGAGCCAGCTAACCTAAAGACGCACGTTTCTACTGCTCCCTGAGCTGCCACAAAAGAAAAGAAAATATAACTATTTTAAATTGAGCTATAAAATATTGGAAGCCAAAGGAGGTTGTTGGAAGGTAGGATGGATGAGTATGTGGTCTCAGCTACAGCAAAAAGTGCTTGCATTACTGGGAAAACACAGAGGAAACAACCACCGACCCTACAAGAGGAAAATACAGCCCGGGTCTCCCTCTCGGCAGGAGAAGTAAGTGCGCTAGGCCGCAAGGTCACACAACAGGTTTTGGTGGCATTGGAGCCTAGATTTACCAGCTTGGCCACGAATTTCGATCATAAATTGCAAGAACTGGTAGATCTGCATGCCACTCACGCTACATGACTGTGCAAATGGAATAACGGATTTCTGATCTAGAGGACACTACGACTCCAGTACCGGAACAACTTACTATAATGCAGAAGGAGATGGAAGAATTAAAGGATCTACTAGATTATCAGGAAAATTATCATCGCTGACTGAACTTGCGCCTCAGAGGATTGCCAGAGGGTCTGGAGGGACCAGATATCATTGATTTCTGCACCAAGGTACTGCCAGAACTTTTGGGGGTCTCATTAAGAATGGGCGTATAAAAATCGAAAGGGCCCACAGATCTGTTATACCGAAACTGGGGCAGAATCAGCCTCCGAGGCAGATAATTATGAGGTTTCACAATTACCCTGATAGAGAATCTGTCTTAAAAGCTTACCATGAATGCTCTGAGCTTCAATACGAGGGACAGTGCCTATTTATCTCACAAGATTACTCTGCATGTTTACTCAAAAGGCGTCGGGCCTTCAACCCTGTGATGGCGCAGTTATGGGAAGCTAAAATTGAGTGCTATATGTTGTATCCAGCCACCCTTAAGATCAAGCACGAAGGAGCAACGTACTCCTTTTGGGAAGTGCCCAAAGCAGAAATATTTGTTAAGGAACTGAAAAGGAAGAATGGGTGATAGAGTTCTGCGCTACGAGATGGAGTAGTTACAAACAGGAGGCAGGTCAAATGGTGTATTGGAGACTGATATTGGAAAATTCAGGTGGTGTTCATTTTCTTTTTGGTTTTATGATGGACGTTGGTCCTTAGAGAAACAAGGACTAGACTGACTGGTGCAACTTCGGCCCGTACGAGGAGAACCCTTGAGTGAATGTGGGACTAAAGTCACATTGCAGCATGTGCAAGATTTTATTTTTTGTACTTGGACTGGCTCCCTTTATTTTATTTTACAATCTCCATGATGGTAATGGAGGAAAGTATAAACCCAGACGGGGAACTGACTCCTGGTATTAAGGACTCTTGCTGGTTTGTTACCATCAATAGACTTAAATGACACTTTGAATTTTAAAGCTGCGTGGTTAATAAGAGGATTGAAATTAGAAGGCAGAGTATTGTAAAGTTTAGGAAGGTGGAGGAATAGAAAGTGAATGGAAAACAACGCAAACCTTTTCCTTTATAGAAGTATGGATATAATGGTGTCAAGGAAGGCTGGGGGGGGGAGGAACCGGGAATTGAACAGATAATATGGGATGGTAGGGAAGGACGTGGGGTGGTAGTGAGTAGGCTTGGTCCCATTCTTTAATGGTAAACCTCCAGCTTGAATAAGAATCTGGAAGGCCACATTCTTGCGGCTGGCAGTGCGCATGGTCCCTTCACTACTAAGGGGAAGGGGTGTATAGTATAGAGGCAAGGCTGAAATGGAAGGGAATTCTTCCTTATTGCAACTATAAGGTAGAAATGCTTCTAACAGACCTATATAAAGGGTTATAATTATAAGCTGTTTTTTTTTAAATAAAATTGTGGCGGCTTGGGGGATGTGTTTGTCTGATAAAGGGCAGGGATTGTAAAATGTCTGCTTATTGCAGTTACTGTTACAAAAGAGGGGAAGGGAGGCAAGAAAACAAGGGAGGGGGAGGAGGAGGAATGGGAGGAGGGTGGGTTTGTATATAGTTGTTGTTGAAATGTTATGCTATATGTTTTTACTCATTTGCAGATCCAAAAGTAATACCAATCTAAGGATATGGGGGGTTGGAGGAGGGAGGTTGGGAGCAATAAATGAATCTTTGATGAAGGGGAAAATACAACGAGATGAAAGATGGCTGGATTGAAGGAACTGACCATTGTCTCATGGAATGTTAGGGGAATAGCTACTCCCATTAAACGCACGATGCTACTGATGGCACTGAAACGTCAAAACGCCCAAGTAGCCATGTTGCAGGAAACCCATCTCACGGATAAGGAACATGTGAAATTAAAGAGAGGGTGAGTTGGGGAATGTTATTCGGCGGCTTATCGATCTCATAAGAGGGGAGTAGCTGTTCTCTTACATAAAAACTTACCATTTAAGAAAGAAAAACTTGTAATTGATCCAGACGAAGGGAGGTATGTTTTTGTAACGGGAACTATACATGGGGAGAGAGTTACGTTTGGGAGTGTTTACGCCCCTTCGGTGCATGAGACAATTTTCTATAGAACATTAATGGCTCTCTTGATAGCAGAACAATTCCCAAATTTAATATTAGGGGGCGACATGAATTGTTTGTTTAACCCAGCTCTAGATCATTCAAAGGATAAAGGGGCCCCCAAAGGGGTGATTCGGGAATGGTTAGCAGGGATGTATGATTTGGATTTAATTGATGGGCGTCGAACAGCTAATCCTATGGTTAGAGAATATACCTTCTTCTCGCACCCACATCAGACTTGGTCTCATTTGGACTACGTCTTGCTCCCTCAGACTTGGTATTTTCGGGTCAGTGATATCAGGCACAGTCCAATTCATATATCGGACCATGCAATGGTCATTCTGACACTGAAATGGGAAGGGGAAAGAAAGAGTTCCACCACGTGGAGATTCCCTAATTATCTGTTAGCTAATAAAAAATTTAAGGAGTATATGCAAGATCAGTGGAAACTGTATGTGCAAACTAATTCAGAGGCAGCTACCTCTCGAGCTATTTTTTGGGACGAAGGGAAAGTGTTCATGAGAGGATCTATTATTAGCTTTGTAGCTCATTATAAGCACAAAATTAGGGAAAGGAGGACAAACCTGGAACAGCGGCTTAGGGTCCTTGAGGGAAAAGCAGCTAGAGGGGAGGGTGGGGAGAATGTACAGCAGCTACTGAATGGAACTAGGGAAGCCCTCAATAATCTGTTACTGGGAGAGGCTATAAAAACTTGCCTTTTTGTCAGGAAACATTTTTATGAATGGGGTAATAGACCGAGTACTATGTTGGCCAATTTAATTAGAGGGAAAAGGGGGATGCATCTGATTCATGCTGTAAGGGGGGGAAGATGGGGTATTACGGAAAGATATCGGGGGTATTGGAGAATGCTTTAGGAGATTTTATTGGAGACTTTATCAGTCACAAGTTGGGGAAGGAGAAGAAGAGATGAGAGCTTTCTTGAATGGAATAACTTTGCCCAGGGTCGCACTAGCACAATGGGACTGGCTAGATTCAGATATAACAAAAGAAGAAATTATAAAAGTGATTGGGGCCCTTAAGAGAGGGAAAACTAGTGGGCCGTATGGATTTCCAGTTGAATATTACAAAAGCATGCAGGCGCAGTTAGTAGAACACTTGGAAGCTGTATTTAAAGAAGCCAGGGAAGAGGGAGGACAGTTACCACGATCCTGGGGGGAGGCAATAATATGTCTGATTCCGAAGGCAGGAAAGGACTTGCTTGAATGCTCCTCCTTTAGACCGATATCCCTCCTAAACTGTGACTCCAAGATATTGGCCAAGGTTCTGGCAAGCAGATTGGAAATATTATTGCCCAGGCTCGTTCACCCAGATCAGACCGGGTTTATTCGGGATAGGTATTCTTATCACAATATGCGAACCCTGTTAAATGTGATTTGGGGAGCACAACATCTAGGTGAGGAGGTGCATATTCTTTTGATGGATGCGGAAAAAGCATTTGACAGGGTGGAATGGCCATATTTGATGGAAGTTATGGCCCGATTTGGTCTGGGTGACGACTTCATAGGAATGGTGCAGCGAATGTATACTAGCCCTAGAGCTAGAGTGTTAGTGAACGGTATATTATTGGACAGTTTGGAGTTAAGTAGAGGAACCAGACAAGGATGCCCCCTGTCTCCGCTATTGTTCGCATTGGTGCTTGAACCCCTAGCCATAGCTATTCGATCACATCAGGGAATAAAGGAGGTACAGGGGAGGACAGGTAAAGAAAAAAACTCTCCTTATACGTAGACGACATGCTGCTATATGTTGCGGAGCCTGACCAGTCTATGCCTGTAGTATTAGGGTTAATAGAGCAATTCTCCCAATTCTCAGGATATAAGCTAAATTTGGACAAATCAGAAGAAATGATAATTGGGGGACCTAATAAGGGGAAGATTTTGCAGAAATTGAAGTGGGGTCTTAGAACAGTCCATGAAGCCTTCACATATTTAGGAACAAGAATAGGCAGAAATATTGAGGGTTTATATAATCTTAACTATGGACCACTACTGCAGACAATAATGGCAGATTTGAATAGATGTCAGGAGCTCCCTATTACATGGTTGGGTAGAATTAATTTACTCAAGATGAATGCACTGCCACAAATATTATACTGTCTGCAGATGCTTCATCTTGGAATCAGGACGGTGGCTATTCAGAAGCTGGAAAAAGCCTTTACTGTTTTCATTTGGCGAGGTAAGTGACCCAGGGTGGGGTTAACCAGACTAAAAGCACCAACAGAGAAAGGGGGACTACAATTCCCGGACTTAGAAGTTTACCATATGGCTACTCAGTGCCGATATGTCCAAGATTGGGTCGGGAGACCAGAAGAGGCTGGTTGGCTTGACTTGGAAGAGAGGGGGATGTCCTGGTAGGATTTCAGCATACTTATCAGTTAGAGGCTGGAAGGCCTTTCTTGAGTTACCGAATCCCAACCCCTTAGCTAAAGTGGTATTGGTGAGTTGGAGAAACATGAGTAAGAGAAGGGAGGTGGGATGGGAGGATACACTGTTGTTGACCCTAAAAGGGAACCCTTTTTTTCTCCCTGGAATAGAGGATAAGGGATACTGTGAGTGGGAGACAAGGGGGGTTCACTGCTTAAGACAGTTATTTAATCGGAATGGACTCGACACATTTGAAAATATACAGGCTTGGACTGGTTTAGGCCGTCAACATTTTTTTCGTTACCTGCAACTTAGAGCCTGTATAGGTTCTATTGGTAGGCTACAAAATTCCTGGTCTAAGTGGGAACACATTGAACAAATGATAATTGTAGGGCAAAAAAGATCTAAGGGCACCATCCGAAGAATAGCAAGAGAAGGAAGAACCTGGCTTCCAGATAAGACACTGAGCACTAAAATGCTCTGGGAGAGAGACTTAGGGATCCCTATAACAGAAGAGAATTGGAAATTAATAATTCGGCTCCATCAGGGCATAATGTTATGTAATAAATATAAAAAATCTTACTATAAATTTTGTCATAGATTGTATTGCCACGCACTAGTGGTTCATAAGTATAACTTCGTTAATATGCCCCGTATGCCTAGATGTAATAAGGATTTAGCATCATATTATCATTATTTCTGGCCTGCCCGTGCTACAAGACTTTGGGGAAAGATTGTAACGAGTTAAGAAGGATTACGGGGCAACAACATACTAAGTCACCATTATTGTTGCTTTTTGGCATAGAAATTGCAGAGGATGGGGAATGGATACTGGTCAAAAGATGGCTTAGAGTGGTCTTGGTCATGGCTAGGCATTGTATTCTTAATACTTGGGTAAATGCGATGAAACCTACTGTATCCCAAGGGAAGGCTCTGATACGGCAAGCCCTTACATTGGAGAGATTGGTACACGTCACTAAAGACAAGGAGGAGCTGTTTCAAAGAATGTGGCAGCCATATCTGGAGTCACTGACAGTAGCTGATAGCATTATGCTGAGGGAGGTATGGATATAATAAAAATGGCCTGGGGTGAAAGTGAATAACAGATGAACCTCCCTGGGCAAAGTAGACAATGAATTCTTGGTTCCCTTCTCATGGTTCTTTTGCTGACCCCCCCCCCACTGATAAAGGATGGAATGATAATATAACTGTGATTGGTTTTAAGGAAGGAATGAGTAAGAGAGTGGATCGATTGTATATAAGTAATTACTTGTTATTGTAACGTGTGTTGTGTAATGTAATGTCTTGTATGTGTCTTTCGTGAAATGTCTGTCTATTATGGAAAAATTAATAAACAAATTATACAAAAAAAATTATTTGGGGGCTCGGGGGCTTCTGCCCCCACAGAGGAGGTAAGCATAGCCTCCGCATGAAAATACATATGGTATTTTTTCTTTGGATGCAGTGTTTAATCGTTGCTATTCTAGACGGTCACCCTAATGTCCGTCGACCTGTTTATGTTGGGTGGTTTTTTTTTTCTCACTCTTTGTGGTCGACGCTCATTAGGAGTCACCGTTATCACATAAATCCAAAAATACCAGGGGGTATTGCCTTAAGCTGGGGGGGTTCAAGAAGGAGACCAGGAGGCAGTTCTTCATGGAGAATGTGGTGGTATGGTAGAATGGGCTCCCTGAAGAAGTACTATCACTTGAAACAGTGGAAAGCTTCAAAAGGGAATGGAACAGGGTAAAAGGCATAGTCAGTGCCAAAAGAGGAATGGCCAGGAATGAGGGGGTATCAGTTGGGGGTAGACAGAATCCTTAGCTGCTGGCTGGGACTCTGCAGTGTGAGCACACTTGATTGACCACAAAGCTTTATTCGTCTGGCACCTTTTGTATGTTCAGATGTTTGAAAGTAGTGTGCAAATATTCTGACACATTTATCATGATACAGCTGCATCACAATAAATGATGCAAGTGCTGCATCAAGACTTTTGATAACCCTGCATTTATTCCTTTTAACATTGTCCAGATCTTCATTCTGAGGTGCTCCAGGTTTGCTGTCACCTAATGCCAGATAATAAGTCCTTCTAGTTCAAATCCAGGTCAGCCTTGGAAGGTTTCAATGTCATTTTCTTCTTCTCTTTAACACAAGCTTTCCCCAATATAGCTGATGAAAACACTTAAAAGGTACTGCATAGTTGATTTTCCTTTGTGGCTAACAAACCACCAGGCTGTTTTGGGGCTGGAGAGGTTTACCTGTGTCTGACTTAGATGTCTGGAGTTTTCTCTGTTTGATTAGCAGGGTACTTTCTCTGTCAAATTGTTGTGTAGGGTATCTTGCTGACAGGAAGGCACTCATTGCAGTGGTGGGTGAGAGCTTTTAGTTGATTGTTTTGTGAGGGCACAGTTTAGGCCCAACCCTTCCCACCCTCACCCCACCCACCCTGGAAATAGTTCCTTTATACCTGAGGTTCTGACATCATTTCCTCAAGAGTGCAAGGTGCATTTCACAATCATATCCCATCTAGCACACTGCACTGACAATATAAGCATACACATTATATAATATATATATTTCCATATAACCAATCACTCACGCGTGTGCACACACACACACACACACACAAAAAAAAAAGTAGATAAACATGTGGGGAGTAGTGCAATGTAATGGCTGTGGGGCAGCAGTCTTCCGGGAGTCTTTCTGGAGGCTGAGATGCTGCCCTATTTGCAAACAACTATCTGCCCTGAGGGAGGAAGTTGCCCGTCTTCAGGCAGCACTGGACAGTAGTAAGGAAACCTTCCCCCAGGCCACACTGGACAGTAGGAGGGGAACCTCCCCCATCCAGGGAGCACTAGCGCCACCACCACTACCTCAGAGGTTTCGAAGAAAGCACAGCAGTTGGACCACAGTGGGCTCAAGGAGGGTGAGGATGGTGGAACAGACGCACACCCAGTCAATTGTTCCACTCCACAATCCATACACCATTCTGGGGGAGCATAGCTCCCCTATGGATGTACCCGCAGAGAAGACTGATGACAACTGTCACAAGGGAGGCCCACAGGAAGGAGGCAGAGAGGACACCACAGGAAAGGAAGCAGCTCCTGTTGGGGACTCAGTTATTAGGGGGTATAGAACTGGGGGAGCTGGGAAAACTGAGTAAGGTGCCTGCCTGGTGCCATGGCTTGGAGGGACAGAGCGCATCCTTAGGGTCACGAGAACAGCTGCAAGGGAGTCTGAGCTGGACATAATTGTCCACCTAGGGACAAATGACTTGGCTCATCATGAGATTAGAGCAGTGCAGGAGGACATTGCAGAGTTGGGAGGGGCCTAGACAAGTAGCACACACGTATCCTTTCTCAGAGGTGCTGCCTGTCAAAGGCATGGGGGAGGTGAGGGTAATTAGCACCATGCAGTTTAATGAATGGTTGAAAAAATGGTGCGGAGCACAGGGGTTTGGCTTCATTGGGGACTGGGGTTCCACCTGGAGGGACACCAGCCTATACTGGCAGGATGGTCTGCATCTGTCCAGGAAGGGAACAAGTCCTTTGAGCAATCGATTTAAATGCTTCATTTGCAAGCTTTTAAACTAGTCAAAGGGGGAGGCACTGACAAGCAGCAGGAAAATCCCAGCCTCTCCCTACAAAACAGGGTACTAAATGAGAAAAAGACTGAGGTAGAACGGTCAGTGGGGGATGCTGCAACAGAAGGTAAAGCCATCAAAAAATGGAGAGCAATGAGTACCAATGCCCGTAGTCTGGGTAACAAGCTTCCTGAATTAGTGGCCTTGATGGAGGAGGAACAACTGGATATTGTGGCAGTCACAGAAACATGGTACACACAAAACCATGACTGGGACATAAACATACCAGGATACACTATCTACAGGAGGGACAGGGAGGGTAAAAGAGGAGGAGGAGTAGTTCTTTACATAAGGAAGGAATAAAGCAACAGAACAAAAGGGTAAACAGAGAGGAGAAGAAGCACTGTGGGTAAATTTGGAGACAGGCAATGGCACCACAATCTGCACAGGAGTTGTTTACAGACCCCTTCTCAGGGGAGGAAATGGACAAGGAAATGATAGAAGTACTTGAATGGCAGAAAAAGGGAGATATTGCTGATGGGTGATCTGAATATGCCAGATGTTAACTGGAGTGCAGTTGCAGCTGCCACCTGAAGAGTGCAGTTATTCTAGATGCCCTACAGGGGCATGCCTTAGACAACTAGTACTGGAGCCCACTGAGAAGGAGCAATATTAGACTTGATTCTCTCAAATGGAGATGGAGAGAGATCACAGATGTAGAAGTGGGTAGCCATCTGGGAACTAGCGACCATCGAACAGTATGGTTCACAATAAACACAGCAATAGAGTCAAGCCATACAAAGACAAAAGTACTGGACTTTAGGAGGGCAGACTTTGCCAAAATAGGTGAGTGCCTAAGGAATGCACTAGCAAATGGGCAGGAAGGAGGGGTGGAAGAACAATGGGGAATAATAAAACTGTCATCACAGAGGTAACAAGCCTTTGTGTGAGCAAATAAACAAACAAACGATGTAAGAAACCACTATGGTTCTCAAAGGAAGTGGCAGTGAAGGTTCAAGAGAAAAGAAAGCATTCAGGAAGTACAAGGAATGCAGAAGGAGCAGGACAGAGAACTGTATCAGTTAAAGCAAAAGGAGGCTGGGAAGGTGGTCAGAACAGCAAAGGCCCAAACCGAGGAAAGGATAGCCAACTCAGTTAAGAAGGGATAAAACCTTTATAGGTACATCAGGGACGAAGGAAGACCAAGGGAGGGATAGTGAGGCTTAAAAAGGGAGGGAGGGTGGGCAGAGGGAGACTGTGAAAGGCAGAGATACTAAACAAATATTTTTGCTTAGTATTTACAAATGAAGAGGGAGGTACATAAAACAAACAGTAGAAACACTCTGGATACAGAAGTTGATACCAGCCCATTTACAGAAGAAAGGTTCTGAAAGAACTCTTAAAACTGAAGGTGGACAAAGCAATGGGGCCTGATGGGATTCATCCCAGAATTCTAAAAGAGCTAAGGGTGAACTAGTGACACCACTGACTACCCTTTTAACAAATCGTGGGAGGA
This sequence comes from Neoceratodus forsteri, assembly GCA_016271365.2. NCBI lineage: Eukaryota > Metazoa > Chordata > Ceratodontiformes > Ceratodontidae > Neoceratodus > Neoceratodus forsteri. The sequence goes on along the minus strand of CM057459.1, from coordinate 429,684,117 downwards.
TGGGGTGGTACCGAGGACTGGGGAGGCAGATGTGATTCCCTTCACAAAAGTGGGAGCAAGGCAGAAGCAGGAAACTACAGACCTGTTAGTTTAACCTCAGTGATAGGGAAAATGATGGAATCACTTCTGAAGGAAAGAACTGTCGAGAGTATCTAGAGGCCAGAGGGGCACAGGACCCTAGGCAGCATGGATTCACAGCGGAAGGTCATGCCAGACGAATCTGATAGATTTCTTTGACTGGGTGACCAAAGTAGTAGATCAGGGAGGGGCTGTGGACATGGCCTACCTAGACTTTAGCAAGGCATTTGACACAGTCCCACACAAAAGATTAATATACAAGTTAGCCAGCCTGGGAGTGGGTCCCAAGATGACAGCCTGGGTAAAGAATTGGCTGGAGAATAGGACACAGAGTAATAGTAAATGGAGTCCACTCAGAAGAAAGGAGGGTTACTAGTGGGGTACCGCAGGGTTCAGTATTAGGACCAGTCCTCTTCAATGTCTTTATAAGTGACATTGCAGAAGGACTGGAAGGAAAAGTATGTCTCTTTGCAGATGACACAAAGATCTGCAACAGAGTTGATACACAGGGTGGGGTGGAAAGGATGAGAAGGGACTTGGCAAGGTTAGAGGAATGGTCAAATGTATGGCAGCTTAGATTCAATGCTAAGAAGTGCAAGGTAATGCACCTGGGAAACAAAAACCCAGGGGAAGAGTACACAATGGGGGGTGAGATACTAACAACAACAAAAATGGAAAGGGACCTGGGGGTAGTCATATCAGATGACCTAAGGTGGGCAAGCAATGTGAGAGGGCAGCAAGGAGGGCTGGGGGATACTGGAATGCAGGGAAGAGGCATCACTAGTAGAAAACAGAAGTTATTATCCTCTGTACAGACAGCTGGTGAGACCCCATCTGAGTACTGTGTGCAGTTCTGGAGACCCAATCTCCATGAAAGACATAGACAGGATGGAAACTGTCCAGAGGAGGGCAACTAAAATTGTGCAGGGTCTGCACCAGAGACATATGAAGAGAGACTTAAGGAGCTTAATATGTAGCCTCGAGGAAAGGAGGGAGAGGGGACATGATAGAAACGTTCAAGTACCTCAAGGGAATCAACAAAGTCCAAGAGGGTAGCATCTTTCAAAAAAGAGGTGGTGTGCAAGAACAGAGGGCACAATTTGAAGATGGGGGCGGCTCAGAGGTAATTTAAGGAAGTATTTTTTCACAGAGAGGGTTGTGGATGCATGGAACGGCCTTCCGGAGGAGGTTGTGGAGTCAAAAACAGTGGTGGAATTCAAGCATGCATGGGACAGTCATAAGGCAATTCTAGGGGGTGGGGGTAGGAAGAAGTAGGCTGCTGCTTAACTAGGATCTGCAGCTTATCCAGTAGGTAGGGAAATGGGCAGACTGGGTGGGCCAAGCGGTCCTTATCTGCCGTCAAATTCTATGTTTCTATGTTTCTATGTTACTCAGCACCATCCTTGCTGCACATTTGCTCTACACATCAGCCTGTGTCAGAATCAGAAGCAGAGCAAAGTGAATTTTTTCACATGATGAATTTGCTGATATTTGGCAGTGTGATTACTGCAGCAGTGAAATTGTTGTTCTGTTATACCATATGGTTTATACAGATACTGCATTCGTAAGTTCACCTTCTCAATTTAATGTCAAGGGAAAAACTCTGTTTTTTTAAATGGGTCACAACCTTTACTGAAAATGTTCCTTTTTCTTTAGTTCTCTGTTATCTAGCTCACAAAACATAGGATCCCATCCTTATTGCCAATAATGACAAAATCAGTTCATCATCTTCTAAACTACAGTTCCTTTCACAGGAATGGTTTATATGATTCATAATGAGACAAACTAACAAGAATGCAAATGTTTTTGTTACAGCACTTGCAGTCTAAATTGTGTTCTGTGGCAGACTCAATGCATATTTATATCTCTCTCTCTCCCCTCCCCTCACCCTAGAGGCCTGTCTGTCTCAGGCTGCAGTTTCAAGGTCAGCTAGAGTAACAGAGTGCTCTCTTTCAATGGACACAACAAGCAAATCGATCAGCTCCCCTCCAACCAAATGGAATTCTGTGCAGACATAAACAACTAGTGACAGGAAGACAAATTACAGTTTTTTGGCAGCAATCACAAATTCTAGACCAGTTTTTTCCATTTCAGCCCCCCTCCGATACACACACATAACACTTGGCATGTGAGAGAGTGCCCCACCCCCCAAAGCAGTGAATACAAAATGGGAGAGGGGGGGCACTATGAAGATATGAAGGTGGATTGGGTATTTGCTGGTTATTTCATGCATTCTGCTATTTCTCCCTGTAACCCCCCTGTCCTCCTTCCATTAGTTCTTGGCTACTATACCACATCCTGCTGGGCACAAAGTCCAATGTACTGATTTTGTTGCACATCAGTGTCAGCACTGCTTATGAGCCAGATGTTGGGGAGGTGCTCAAACAGTAACTCATACCACTGCACCCACACTGGAACACCAGCATGCCACTTCTGCAATGGTATTCCAGCTCCACTGGCCCGAGAAATAAAGTCAGATATCCTGCGCATGGCTGAACCTGGGTCAAGTCTGATATCCTGAGCATGGCTGAACGTGGGTCAAGTCTGATATCCTGAGCATGGCTGAACTGAGATCAAGTCTGATATCCTGAGCATGGCTGAACCGGGGTCAAGTCTGATATTTTGAGCACAACTGAAGCTGAGTCAAGTCTAATATCCTCAGCATTTCATTTCATTTTAATTTTTTGGCTGGTTAGCAGATGGGTGAAGTTGCCCTCTTTCACAGTGACCAGTAAACATACAATATGCAAAAATATAATACAGTGCTTCCTCACTATAACGAACAGATTGTAAGCCATAACATGTGTTTGTTGTAGCTCTATGTTCATTATATCAAGGGATGCCGAAAACACAGAGATGGTGGCTGCTCAATATGTTTTTAGCTCTGATCCCGGTCCATCTTGCATAGAGACAGTGTTCATGTACTGTATAAAGCATGTTTGCAAGTGTACAAGTAAGTTGATAGTGAAATTTTGTAACTTATACACTAATGTCCCTTTTTCCACTGTCAGTGCCACCGAGGCTTCAGTCACCAACTCCTATCACCTGCTTCCACACCCGCTTCTATGCACTTTTACAAATCAACTGTTACAACACACTGTGGCCAATTTTTCCAATTTACAGGTGTGCACAAGTCCCTTCACAAAAGAAAGGGTCCTACAAGAGCTCACTAAGCTCAGGGTGGACAAGGTAATAGGACCTGATGGCATACATCCCAGGGTACTAAAGGATGGAACTAGCAGAGCCATTAGCAGAACTGTTTAGTGAGTCTCTGAGCACAGGTGAGGTCCCAGAAGACTGGAGAAGGGCTCATGTGATCCAGCTCCATAACAGTGGTAGCAGAAAGGAGGTAGGGAACTACAGATCAGTCAGTCTTATCTCAGTAGTGGGCAAGATTATGGAGACACTCCTTAAGGAAAGGATAGTGCAACACTTGTAATCCATAGGAGCACATGATCCAAGACAGCATGGCTTTACAACAGGAAGGTCCTGTCAAACTAATCTCATAAATTTCTTTGACTGGGTAACCAGACTGGTGGACCAATGGGGTGCAGTTGATGCTGCCTACCTTGACTTCAGCAAAGCTTTTGATACTGTTCCACATAGAAGATTGATTAAAAAGCTGGGTAGGCTTAGGGTGGGTCATAGGTTGGTCACCTGGGTGGCAAACTGGTTGGTGGGCAGGAAACAGAGAGTGGTGGTAAACAGTATACTGTCAGTAGAGATGCAAGTCACAAGTGGGCTACCTCAGGGATCAGTCCTGCGGCCAGTCCTCTTCAATATCTTCATCAGTGACATTGCAGATGGACTGGAGGGTAAAGTTTGTCTGTTTGCAGATGACATCAAGATCTGCAACAGAGAAAATGATCTAGATGGGGTGGGCAGAATAAGAAGAGATCTTGATAAACTGGCAAAATAATTGGAAGAGTGGCAACTGGGGTTTAAAGCAAAGAAGTGCAAGATCATGCACATAGGGAAGAGAAACCCTGAAGCTACCTATAGGTTGGGAGGGGAGTTGCTGGCAATCACAAGGGGAAAAAAAGAGACTTGGGCATCATCATCACAGATGACCTGAAATTACCCAAGCAGACCACTAAAGCAATAAATAAGGCTAGAGGGATGTTGGGGAGCATTAGTAGGGATACCACAAGTTATAAGAGGGAGGTATAATCCCTCTTTATAAGACACTGGTTAGGCCCCATCTGGAGTACTGCATGCAGTACTGGAGGCAACACCTGCACAAGGACATTAACATAATGGAGGCAGTCCAGAGAAGGGCAACCAAATTGGTGCAGGGACTGCATCAGAAAACATATAAGGACAGATTAACTGAGCTCAATATGTATACCATAGAGTAAAGGAGGGAGAGAGGTGATATGATTGAAACATTCAAACACCTTAAGGGCATTAACAAATGTGAAAGAATCTAACATGTTTCAATATAAGAAAAATAACAGGACAAGAGGACACAGCATGAGATTAAAGGGAGGCCAATTAAGGGGTAATGTGAGGAAGTTATTTTTCACAGAAAGGGTGGTGGATGCAAGGAATGGCCTACCTCAGGAAGTGGTAGATATGAATACAGTGCAGGGCATCAAACAGGCATGGGATAGGCATAAGGGAGCAATACAGATGAGTATGAATAGATAGGCCATTGACAGAGCAAAGGGCTATGGCATATTCATAAGGTGAAAAAAATGGGTAGACTGGATGGGCCTTGCGGTCCTTATCTGCCGACAACTTCTATGTTTCTATGTTACTCATTATTGTTCATTCTTTTACATATTTTTTAGCTGTTTCTGTGCAGGTGATTGACATGAGAGAGGGATCGGAAGTACACTTACACTTACGTGTAAAACCACTGAGACTCCTCCCACGTGCTTCACTACCTGCTTCGCTAACTGTCTGTCCCTCTACAAAAACACACAACAAACAAACAAAAAGATGACACAGTACTTATGCAATATTTATTCAGTTTACTGGTATTGCCTATTACCTTGTGATCGAGAGGAGCCCTGGTGGTTTAACTGCTACAAGCACTCAAATGGATGGTAGCTTTCTGTAGAGAGAGGCAGGGAGCAGTATTGTCAGGATTGGAGAGACAGCAAATATAAGTACAGCACAGCTGCTGAGTCTGCTGACAACATTGGTAGCTGGGGATCAGCGGTCAGTCTGAAGGCAAACAGCAGCAGCAGTAATCAGGTTTTAGTTAAGTGAGTTTATGTGGGGGAGCTTTCTGCAAGGAAACTCTTACTGCAATCAGGAGCCATTTGTTATAACCAGGAGTTTGGTATAACAAGGTTCAGTTTAGCAAGGGAGCACTGTATCACAACAATGACATTATACAAAATATGATCTATTGGATTTAGAGCATGGCTGAAGTTGGGTCAAGTGTAATATCCTGAGCATGACTGAACCTGGCTCAGCTCTCATATCCTGAGCATGACATGACCTGGGTCAAATCTGAGATCCTGAGCATGACTGAACTTGGCTCAACTCTGATATCCTGAGCATGACTGAACCTGGCTCAGCTCCCATATCCTGAGCATGACATGACCTGGATCAAATCTGAGATCATGAGCATGACTGAACTTGGCTCAGCTCCCATATCCTGAGCATGACATGACCTGGGTCAAATCTGAGGTCCTGAGCATGACTGAACTTGGCTCAACTCTGATATCTTGAGCATGACTGAATCTGGCTCAGCTCTGATATCCTGAACATGACTGGACCTGGGGTCAAGTCTGATATCCTGAGTACAGCTGAAGCTGGGGTCAAGTCTGATATCCTGAGCATGACTGAACATGGGTCAAGTCTGATATTCTGAGCATGACTGAACGTGGGTCACGTCTGATATCCTGAGCATGACTGAAGACCTGGGGTCAAGTCTGATATCCTGAACATGACTGAAGCTGGTTCAAGTCTGATATTCTGAGCATGACTGAACCTGGGGTCAAGTCTGCTTATCAGAGTCATGGTCAGCCTACTGTGACCCCCAAAATAAAAACAATCCCTCCTACCCCTTTCTTCTTCATTTTCTGAGACTGGGGTGCTCAATCACCAGTGCCAACTAATGTCCCCTACCCTGCCCATTTTCATTGTGCGACACCAGGGAGCCCACATCAGTGCTGCCAAACATAACACTGACACTGGGGTGCCCAGTCCCTAGTGTTGGTACCTGAAACAAAGAAAACCATCCCTCATAGTCTTTTTTTTACTTTTATGCACCCTGTATAAATGAATCATCAATGTCTGTTGCCACCACCAGCCCACTGCCACCTTTACCCTCCCCAATCAGATCCTGCCACATAGCACCCTCCCATGGTCCCCACACCCCTTACTTACCTACTTGGGTCCTATGCTATAATCCTCTCTGGACCAGAGACACATCTTTACTCTTTAATGCTGGACTGGGAACTGAGAAAATAGGTATGTGGTTCAATGTATTTTAATGGGTTTTGAACTTGTCCTCATACCAGTATGGTATTTTTGGACCCCACCTCATGAACAAGGGTGGTGAAATTATGCAAATCCATCCCAAAGGTGATTTTGCATTCACTGCACAAACATACCTTCAGGCAAGATTTGAACATTTTCTCTGCCATTGTTCATGAGGCGGGGTCATAAGAAGGCTATGTTGAAAATCTGGGGTAAAAAAATGTAAAAATAACAATGTTATGAGTATATATAGAAAGTTTTTAACACACACTCATAACATTGGTAATTTTCAATATTTTGATCCGAAATTTTCAACATAGCCATTTTTTAACACCACCTTATAGATGTGACAGCTAGCATTTTTCAAATCCTGGCCAAGATGTGTTTTTGCGCTTGTGGTGTGAAATTGCCTTTTGAGCAGGAGTTGAACATTTTCTCAACCTTTGTTCATGAGGTGGGGTCATAAGAAGGTGATGTTGAAAATTTGGTGTAAAAATATTAAAAACCAAAAAAGTTATGAGCGTACAGGTGATGGGGCTGAGCATTGCAGTCTGGATCGATGGGGGCCGATCAAACATGGGAGAAAAATTGTACAAAAAAAGAAATTGTGAGCGTACATTGAAATCTTTTAATGCACAATTGTAACTTTGGTAATTTTTAATATTTTGACCCAAAATTTTCAACTTAGCCATTTTTTCACACCACCTCATGAACATGATAGCTGTCAGTTTTCAAATCCTGGCCAAAATATGTTTTCACATTTGTGGCATGAAATTAAATTTTGGCTACTGTTTTATAAATGACATCTGTCATGTTCAGGAGTGGTCATAAAAAGACCATGTTGAAAATTTGGGCTCAAAATGTGAAAAACAGCTAAGTTACAAAGAAACATTCCAATGTTTATTCATAACTTTATTTTTGCAAATTTTGGCCCCTAACGTTCAACATATCCTTTGTGTTACCCCACCTCCTGAACATGACAAGTGTCATTTTTCAAATCCCCTCCAAAACTTGTTTTTGCATTCACATTGTGAAATCACCTCTCAGATGGGATTTACAAAATTCCACCTGTCTTAATCATAACTTCAAATTTTATTTATTTACTTATTGTAAAGTTTCACCAGGAAGGCACATTGAACAACCGAGTTGCTGGTCTCCCAGTGCATCCTGAGGGAGAGGATAAGGGAGTACAGTAAAAACAGACAACAATTAACATCAGCAGGATACATCAATTACATATTTTGTACATAGCAAGTGCATAGTAGCAGTAAAATACAATAACGTGAAGTGTTTATACTGTAGCAGTGCAATTTCCTTGTATCACATAGTCATTTGAACATGTAAAAAGGCTGTTGGAAATTTGTGGGCAAATCTAGGAGCCAGCTGAGAATTAGATAAAGCCTCTCAGCTGGCCAGGTCTGGGTAAATGCAATCTAAAAATGTGTAAAAGCAGGACACTACTGAAGATGAGATCCTGCATCTCATCTGCTCTATCCTGGGTAAATATATAGTAAACAGGTGTACATGCTAGACCCAGTACAACAGCAATACCAGTGGTGAATATTCGGCATTGACAAATGCTTGTTTTAGTAGTGAGTATGTCTTACAGTTACACTTGAGTAAAAAGTACTTTACCATTCCTGAGGTTGGCAGTCAACTTAAATCTGACAAATTAAGCCCAAGAGAGTTTTCAATATGAAAGCAAGTTATTAAGGATTGAAAGGATGTTAATTTTCCATTGTCACTGCATATCACAGTTTTATCCCTACATTTAGATTCAGATGAACATGTGCCTGGGTGCCAGTAGCTGTTACTCAGTCCCTCCTAACCCAGTCTTTTCTTGTCCAGCCTCTGCTGCTGGCAGGACAAGTCCTGGGAGGTCCTTCAAACCTGTCCCACTTCCTCTCCTGATGCCAACCCCGTCTCTTGCTTTCTGTGTCTCTTTTCTGACCTCTATCTCACCATTGAAGTCCTGACTCCTCCAGCCCAACCAGGCATGCTGAGACTCCCCCATCTGAGTGTCACCTCTGAGGCTCTGTTCCTTGTGATCTTAATGATCTCCAACTGTCTTGACGCCTATATTCTTCTCGAGTGAGTGACAGTAACTGTGCAATCATGCGGCACCCTCTCTCTCTCTCTTTGACTGACTGTTCACTGCTGTGCTGCTGCAGTCTCATTCACCTAATTCTGCAGTGTTGAAGCAAGCTCCTGTGTGTCTCATGCCAAAATGTTCCCCACATGATATGAGTGACTAGTGATGTGGTGGGACATGTGAAGTCAGGACAGCAGAGAGTGGGAGGGAGCAGTACAGTCCATGTCAACTCATTCTGTGCATCTAAAAAAAATCAGCCTTAACACTAGGCACTCAGCAGGCACTTTAATTTGCACATTTTACCTGTACAACATAAAATCTACCTGCATTTGGTGATCAGGTGGGTGTCAATTTTGAACCCTGATGACTGAAGCTGGGTCAAGTCTGATATCCTGAGCATTTCTGAACCTGGGTAAAGTCTGCTATCCTGAGCATGACTGAAGCTGGGTCAAGTCTGCCATCCTGAGCGTGACTGAACTTTGGTCAGGTCTGAAATCTTGAGCATGACTGAAACTGGGTTTACTACAGTGTTTATTTATTTTTTTTATTTAGACAGCAGTTTGGAAAACCTTTAAGCCATAGGCTCATTTACAAAGGTACCTTGTCACAGTAAGACAAACGAAAATACACAGTATAACAGTAACTTAAGACAGATACAAACAAGCTGGTACAGGTAGGATTGATGCAAACAATACCAGAGTTATGTTGTCCTTAGCAGCTTAGTAGTAAGCTTTGTCATAAGTATTGAGTACGGCTTTGACTAGTGGCAATTACAGCTTCGGGTGTTAACAAGGTGGTTCCGTAAGAAAGTTTTGAAGCACGATGTAGTTGGAGCTTTGGAGATGGAGGAGGGCAGTGTGTTGAACCAGGAGGGGGCCCTAAAGCTGAAGGCTCTTTGGCCGTGAGAGGTCCTAGCTCTAGGGATAACAAGAGAGGTTTTCCCAGAGGTCCGAGTATGAACTAGTGGGACAGAGCGGTGGATGGTGGTGGTCAATCCTGGCGGGGATAGCCCAAGGAGGGTCTTTTATGTAAGGGTACAGGTCAGATATTTGAGGCGCTCGTCAAGATCAAGTACCAGTGCTTTAGCGTACAGTAGACAGGTGTGTGTTAGTCTAGGTACCCCAGTAATTAACCTGCAGGCCTTATTCAGAGTAGTACAAATTTTATGGAGTGCAGTCTGATCAGCAGCACCATACACCGGCAGTCCATAGTCCACTAGGGACAGGATAGAGGAGGTGACTGCGAGTCGAAGAGCCTCCGGGGGGAGGCAGTGTTTATACCGATGTAAGATGCCCAATCGGATATTAGTGGCAGTGGCTAGGGCAGCGATGTGTCCATGGAAGGAGAGGGAGGGGTCAAAATGGATCCCTAGGTATTTATAGGAGCAAACTTGTTCGAGTGGGAAAGGACCCAGAGTGAATGAGGAGTTTGAAGTTGCAGGACTTGTTTTGAGGATGAGTGAAGAACATGTTTTTTGTTTTTATAAGATTTATCACCAATCTATGTTCCTTGAACCAGCCCTCGACTTCGGCGAAGGACTTCTGCAGCGAGTCCTGGAGGGCAATAGGGTTACGACTTGAGGCAAAGATGACTGCATCATCAGCGTACAATAGAATGTTCCCTGAGCAAGAGCTTGGAAGGGTGTTAAGATAAAGGGAGAATAGTAAGAGGCCCAGAATGGAGCCCTGGGGAACCCCAGAAAAGATGGGACAGATGTCTGAGTAGGTCCCATTAATTTTTACATGCTGTGAGCGGTTAGACAGATAACTGGTGCACCAGGAGATAGGCCCAGCAGCAAAACCAGAGAGACTAAGGGCATCAAGAAGGAGGGGGTGGGAGACAGTGTCAAAGCTTTAGAGAGGTCAAAAGACCGCACCAGCCAGAGAACCAGTGTCTAAGGAGGAGTGGAGAAAGTTGGAGAACTCTAGGAGGGCTGTATTGGTACTGTGGCCTGCTCGGAAGCCATGCTGCTCAGGACATAGGACATAGTAGGGGAGAGGTAGTCAGAGATTTGAGAGGCCACCACTTTTTCCAAGGCCTTGGAGAGAGGAGAGAGAATGGAGATTGGCCGATAGTTTCCAGCCACAGTCCTATCACCACCTTTAAAGATAGGGGTGACAGTGGTGACTTTCCAGGCAGTTGGAACCTTCCCCAGGCAAAGAGAGTGGTTGATGAGGCACGTGATTGGGGTAAGGACTGTGTCTAAGACCAGCCATAGGATACATGGATCAGGGTGTCACTGCCCGTATCTGTTACTCTTGAGGGCAGTGACAAGGCTGACCCTAAGTTCTTGGGCAGAAACATGGCGGAGGAGAAAATAAGGGCGAGAAAGATTTACTGGCAGGTGTTGGGGAGGAGGGTCAAAAATTTGTAGGGAGGATAGGGCTAAGGTCAGTGAATGAGGTGTTGAGGTGGTTGGCTATGAGGGCTGGGTCTGAGGAGATCACGCCATTAATGTTGATCTGGGTGGGTGGGGGAGTGCACTCCCATTTAACTGTTTAATGTTATCCCAGAAGGTTCTGGGGTTCCCCCATGAGGCAGTGAGTGAGGACCGATAGTGCTCAGACTTGGCCTTTCTGATGGCCTGAGTGCACTTGTTTTGGGCGGCAGCATATAACTGCCTGTCACTGGGCCGGCCAGTCTCAATGGCACGGTGCCATAGGTTGTCCCTATGTTTGAGTTGGTGGATCAAAGCTGGGGTTACCCAGGGGGCATTCTGCCTTTTAGAACGGCGGGTCAACATTGGGGCAAAGATATCACAGGCATTATTAAAAGTTCGGGTGAAGAAGGAGAGAGCTGTGTCGATGTCAGGAGTTGCCTGTATAGGAGACCAGTCAATTAGGGACAGAAGTTCCTTAAGTTTTATCAGTCCACCAGGTATTAGATGCCGCCAGCATTTGGACTGTGCTATGGGTTTGGAGACTGAGGATGACCAGTAGAATAGAATGGGGGAGTGATCACTGAGAGAGTCTGAGAGGACTTGTACATTGGGTATCCGATTAGGGCGGTTGGTGAGTACCACATCAAGCAGGGTACTGGAGCCTCTCTTGGGGTTAGTCCTGGTAGGGTGGGTAACTAGTTGCGTTAGGTCTATTGCAGAAAAGGAGTCACGGGTAGCGGAGGAGGAGGAGGGGCTGAGCCAGTTGACACTTAAGTCACCCACCAGAATTTGATCAGTGGAGGGAGGTAGTGAGGAAAGGTATTCTGTAATAGAGGCAATGGCCTGTGTTTGGTACCTGGGGGGCACGTATGCAGTAGTCAGATAAAGGGGTCCCTTTAAAGGGTCAGGGGTTAGTTTCAGCTTAAGTGCCTGGGCCCTGGAGTCAAGGATGGGAGCAGGCAGGGCTAGTATGGGGATAGATTCCTTGACATAAATAGCGCAGCCGCCGCCCCGTCTCCCAACATGGTCGGACCGGAAGAGGGTGAAACCAGGAAGAGAGACTAAGGAGTCAGGGGAGGATTTCGACAGCCAGGTCTCAACCAGAGTGATGACATCTGGGTTAATTGATGTGACCAGGCATTGTAGTGAGTCAAACTTTTTTAGGAGGCTACAGATATTCATGGAGACCATGCATAGGCCTGTGGTGCTAGTTGAGGAGCTCCTGGGAACCGGGCCAGGGTTTGGATGAATGTTCCCTGACAGGAGTAGTAGCATGACTAACACAAGCATGACTAACACACCATAATGCAGTGCTCTGTACTGTGCCATTGAGCTAGCTTAGAAAATTAATTTAACCCTTGCTTTTCCTAACTGCAAGGCATTGCAGGACCTCTGCTGCTGGATGGAAGCGCTAATGTGGTTAGAAGGAATGTAAAGCAAGGCTTAGGGCAGATGCACAGAAAGAAGAATGTCAAAAGTCAGGATTATTCTGGGGTCTCTGCATGTATGGAATATACTGCTAGAGTGTCGGTTTCTGGGTGTGAAGTATACCACTAGAACAAAAGCAGTGACAAATAAGTAACCATGTCTTAAGGAATATAAATAAAACAGTACCATTATGCCCAGTAGCAGATGCCTAAGGGATACAACTATTAGTTTTTTGTCCCCAAATAATCTGAAGGCAATGACAAATGTATTGTTTTTCCCTTTGGTAGACATCAAACAGCAAACACAGATGCAATCAAAGGCAGACTGGCTCCAGAAATATAAAAAGACAAACAGACAGACAGACAGATAGATAGATACAGGAACACAGTTTACTGACTGTGCTGTAACAAAAAGAGCCATGGATGAGCTGTCCCAGTCAGTCTACCAAACCAGCCAGTCTACCAAGTTAATAGGCACAGTAGGTCCCCACAAAATCTGTCACCCCAACACAAGAAAACTGCAGATTGCAATCTGAAAGTCAATCCTATATTATTTGTTGACTGCTATGGCATATAAATCATATAGCAGTTGCAATTATTTAAATGTATAAACTGATAGTTTACCATTACCACTAACAAACACCCTGTTTATCAAATTGGAGGCACTGTATTCTAGTGGTTAGAGCCTGGCTTGCGAACTGGCAGACTGCAGGTTCAAACCCGCTTCAGCCAAATACTCACTGTGTGACCTTGGGCAAGTGACCTAATGTCTCGGTATGCCAGCCCACCATGTTGTGGAAACAGGTTGAAGCAGGACCCCACTGGAAATGAAAAGCTGCATCTCAGCTGGACTCTCGGGGGTAAATTAATAAAAAAATTCACTCAGTCCTACTGCGTAAACTTCACTGTACAGGAATGTCTGGTAACACTATCACTTAGATAGAGTGCAACCTCACCAACAGATGACAGGAAATGATCACTGTATAAGCTGTGACTAGCCAAATAACATTTTGCTAAGTACAGTATTTCAGTAGTTGGCTATTATTAAGATTACCAAAGCAGACAGATTGCTATAGCAGTTCGACAAGCTGCAGTCAATAGACAGTGACGTTTTTAAACATCTAAGAGATTTGTCAATTAGCTAAAAATGTTCAGGTGACAATTAGCAAAAATACTGCATGGTTTCATACTTCCTGTCTAAACACTGGTATTGACAGTAAAATGAATAACATCAGTCTAGGGTTCAGTATTTGGAGTACCTCAAGGTTCTACTGGTTCCAGTGCTAGTCTCACTTGTGAAAAAATTTTGAAACAGCATGCACCAACTCAGAAATCTATCTATATGTCGATGCCACCATCTTTTATTTACGTGCCAGTGGCATACTAAAACTAAATGAAGTATTTCAACAGAACTATGACAGCGTGCAGTACAAGACTGGATGACTGAAATGCTTTCTTCATGCTCAGCACCAAAAAGGTGAAGTCATAATGTTGGAAAACAAGTCAAAAATATCCAACAGTCTACACCAAATACACTTTGCAGTCAGATGTCCAATGGAGACTGTACTGTGTCTTTTGGTTAAATCAGTGGTTAGATTTTGACATGGCCTTCTTTGTAGAAGCCACCACTGCCACGGCTTTATCATGTGGAAGCTTGTTTTCAAATGATTTCTGCTGCATGTCCTAGAATATACTGATGCTACAGTATGTACAGAGATAAAAGACCCATCACTCTGAACAAACTCACTGATGTTTATAACAAAATATGAAGGTCTGAACTTGGGTGCAATACACTGGTACATCATTGTGACCTGTACAAAGGTATAGTTCTTCTTTTACTGGAACACAGACGTGTATTTCATTGCCTTCCTCTTCTTCTTTTCGGATACATACCAAGATTGTATCCCTCCTGTTTGCATGGTCTATTAACCTGAACATTCTATATATACAGCTTAGGTCACAGGTAAAAAATTATACCCCCAAATTAAAAGTCAGTGGGGAAAAAGCCTTTGTATTTGCTCCAACTACTGGCTGGAATGCCCCCAATAACCATACAGAGATCAGGGATCCATCTGAATCAGCTTAGGAGTGCTATGCAAGGAATAATACCCTCCAGAGTGGGTGATATTGGGCAATACTGGACCACCGGGAAGGGGGTATTCAATTTTTTTTTCAATTCAACTTTATTTTTATAGCGCATTTCAAAAACCAAGGCGCTTAACATAAAAATAAGAAGAGCCGATATAAATAACATTTAAAACATAAAATTTACATTATCCATCACTAGGGAAGGCCAGATCAAATAAATAAGCTTTACACTCAATTTTAAATCTACTGACGGTTGGGCATTCTCTCAACCAACGAGGTAGAGAATTCCACAGGGTTGGAGCTGAAAAAGCAAAAGCTCGAGAACCAGACATCTTTAATCGTACCCTGAGAATCTCTAGCAATCCCTCATCAGTGGAACGGAGAGGACAGAGGGGGCTGTAAGGTACCAGCAGATCTTGCAGGTAGCCGGATCCCTGATCATGTAGGGCTTTGAAGGTTAGCAAGCCAACCTTAAAGGTGATCCGCCGTTGAATAGGCAGCCAGTGCAGCTCTCGGAGCACAGGCATAACATGACTGGTCCTAGATGTCCCAGTCAAAAGCCTGGCCGCCGCGTTCTGCACCAGCTGCAAGTGGCGGATATCAACCCCTGGAAGCCCTAGGTAGCAGGAAGCGCAGTAGTCAAGACGGGTCATAACAAAGGCGTGAAGCAATGTTGGAAGATCATCTGAGGGAACCAGATGTTTCACCCGGGCAATGTTCCTCAGATGATAAAAAGAGGATTTGATGACAGCTGACACATGAGATTTTAGGGTCAGGCCATCATCAAAAATAACACCCAGGTTATGCACCTGGTCTGAGGTAGTGAGTGGTACACCACCAAGTAATAAGCCTGATGGTTGTTGAACCCCCAAACCCACCCTTGGATGACCTGGGTCCACAACCAACACTTCAGTCTTGTCTGGATTCAGTCTCAACCAGCTGGAACTCATCCAAGATCTGATCTCGGCAAGGCAACTATTCAGCACGGAGACTGCATCATTCTGACAGGGCAGAAAGGACATATACAGCGGAGTATCATCTGCACAGCAGTGAAAACTCAGACTGTATTGCCTGATGATATCTCCTAATGGCAGCATATACACTGCAAACAACATGGGGGCTAATATAAAGCCCTGCAGAACCCCACAAGGCAGTGGATGAGCGCCAGTGGAATAAATTCCGGTGACAACTCTCTGAGACCTGCCTGTGAGGTATGAATGGAACCAATTTAGGACTGTACCAGACAGTCCACATAAAAACCACAGGCGCTCCAGTAGCACACCATGGTCTACAGTGTCAAATGCAGCAGAGAGATTGAGAAGGACCAGAATGGTACATGCCTTTCGATCTCTAGCCATTAGGAGGTCATTCAATACCCGGACAAGAGCCATCTCTGTGCTGTGCTTCTTCCTAAAACTGGATTGGAGAGTATCATAGACATTGTGAGTTGTAAGATGATCATCCAACTGCAATGCAACCACCTTTTCAATAACTTTACCAACAAATGGCAAGTTAGAGATAGGTCGGTAGTTAGCTAGACAGTCTGGATCCAAGGAGGATTTCTTAAAGAGTGGTCGAACAACCGCCTCCTTGAGGGAGTCAGGAAAGATTCCCCTCTCCAAGGACTTACAGACAATGCCAGCAAGGATTGGGCAGATAACGTCTACACAACCCACCAAAAGGGGTGTGGGGCCCGGATCCAAACTACAACTGGTTGGACGCAATGTTTGGATGATCTTCACAATGTCATTGAACTCCAGTTGGTAAAAATCTGACCAGACAGACAGAGTGCCAGTCACTTCCCGTCGACCACTGCAATCACTCATAGAAGAGGATGAACCGATGTCAGACCTGATGCTGGCAACCTTATCTGCAAAGAATCATGCAAACTCCTTGCATCTTAGCTGAGAAAAAGCTTCTCTGGGCTGGAGACAGATTGGATTGTACAATCTGTCAACAGTCCGGAAAAGCTGAGCCGGTCGATTCTGTGCAGCAGAAATCTCCCTGGACAGGAATTCTGCCTTCTTATGGGTGATTTCTTTTTTTTTTTTTGTACTTTATGTTTATTGTTTTGATTAAACAACAAATTTAGTTTACATCCATCTGTAAGGCATCAATTGCTGCACAGATACATCCAATGTACATCAGGTTTAAATAGTAACCTATACAGAATTATCTAGGAGATGGGGGTGAAATATAGATTGTTTTATTATACCGCAATATACTTGAAAAAAGCTACAGCCATCTAAGGCTTTTGGGGTACAAAACCAAAATGTGTCATTTTAAAAAATGGTTTTAACTTCAACAGCCAGTGTTGATATGTCCCCAAATCCATAATACGAGACCTTGACATGTTAAGTGCCCATGTAAGCAGCTCCCACATCTTTAGGTCTATATAAACAAGTCATCGATTGAAGTACTCCTTAAACAATAATTCAAAGCTGGCTATCATAAAGGAAGAAAAGTCTCCAATTTATATTAAGAGGCCCGTTGGCAGTGTCCATAAAGTTAACTGTGGGGAGAAAACATAACAAATTAAGCATTGTACTTAAGTTCAGGCATGATCGAGTTCAGAAATTATCAAGTTTCTTGATCATCTGAATCCTCCGATCGATGGCCCTCCAAAGCCTGGAACTCCCGACTAATGGCCTTGACTTTTTTCCCCACTTCCAACGGATCATTGAACTGAAACAGGTGACCCCCGTAATGGACCCTAAGTCTAGCAGGCATCAGCAGCGAGTGGGAAACCCCCAAGGCTCTGAGTCTGGCTCGGACTGAATCGAATTTCTTCTGTCTTGCCCTTGTAGCGAATGAGAGGTCCGGGAACAAATGCACCACATTCCCCTCGAAAGACAGTCCATCTGCGGATCTTGTGGCCTGCAACATCATGTCCCGAACTATAGAGCTAGCAGTAACCAAGAGGACCACTCTTGGTAAGTCTCCATGAGGTCCAGCTTCCCAGGGTGTTATTCTGAAGGCTTTCCATAAGTTATCAGCCAGTACTCCTGGTGGAAGGTTTAGTACCTCAGGAAGCCAGACTTTCAAAAAAGTGATGAGCTCTGCTCCTTCGGCTCCCTCTGGAAGGCCCACAGTACGAATATGGGAGGCACGATTAGAATTCTCCAATGCCTCGAGCCTGTAGCATAGCTGGGCATTCTCCTGAACCAGTTTAGAGGTAGTTGCCAATGCTTGGGTGGCCGCCTTCTCCGCCGATGTAGCAGTGTTAGTTGCCGCTTCAATTTTAGCATCTTGCTCTACACATCTCTGAAGTATTGACTCCACTTTTATGTCAATGGCTTGTATGGCTGATTGCAATGCTTTCCATGGCGGTTCTAACTCACTCGAGGTCGATGCGGTTGCGGCCTGGTCTGGTGCTGTAGGTTGAGTTTTCGGTCCACTGCTAGTCGTTTTTTGCGTTCTTCCCATATTTCAAATTTGGTATCATTAGAGTCCAAGAGGTTTGGTCTGTACAAATCTGTACTTGGAATTTGCTTCTTTCGACTTGTTAAATGATTTATAAAGCTTTATTTCGATTAAGGTGAGGAGCTTCTCTCAGGCACGTCTTGCCAGATAGCTGCTCAACAGCACCCCTCTTACGGGTGATTTCTGATTGATAGCTATCGTCATGTGCCATCAGTCTAAGCCTGTCATCATCACGGCCGGACCTTCGCCAAACTCTCTCCATCCTTTGACCAACTCACCTCATCTCCTTCAAGGAGCCTTCAAACCACAGGCTTCTTGGGCGAAGGGTGAGAGGCCGAAAACGAACAGGAGCAATCTTGTCCAGAGCATCTCCAACAGCCTTATTATAGGCTAGAACAAGATCATCTGGACTCATGCATTCACTCAACAAGCCCAAGAGGTCCAGTACTGCCAATAGGTCACTGGGGTTAATCCCCCTTAAATGGCGGTACCAAACCAACTCCGTAGGGGCAGACCTATTGGGGGAACCTGAAACTGAACCTTATGGTGTGATGGTCAGACCAACTGACCGGTTCCACCCCCAAATCAGCAATCTTCATACCCAGAAAGAAGAACAGATCCAACGAATGACCCCCTACATGGGTTGAGGAGGTAACTACCTGTGATAGGCCCAGCATCGCCATCAGCTGGAGGAGATTTTGACCAAAATGCAAGAGTTCATTGTTGACCCAAGCATTGAAGTCCCCCAGAATTATCCATCTGGGGGACCTCAATACCACCTCAACAATGAAGTCTGATATTTCCTGCAGGAATTCTCCACCATCTCCTGGTGGACAGTAGATGAGGAGAATCCCGCAACCTACACCCTCACCCAGGATATATTCGAAGGATCTGGTACTTCCCAATGGCACATCCACAAGGCCCAGCTCAGTCTTAAACATAATAGCCACACCCCCGCCCCTGCGATCCAGCCTTGGACGATGTATCACTGAGAAACCGGCTGGAGTTGCCAAGGCCAATACAGGGCCTGCATTTTCATCCAGCCAGGTCTTGGTGATGCAAGCCAGATCAGTTGTTGCAACAAGATCAGCTATAACAGCCGTCTTGTTTCAATCGATCTGGCATTGCATAACACAGCCAAGGCAGGATGAGCTGTTGAGAAAGACCTCGGCACCTGCCCATTTATATCGGAGCCCTTGGGTATGGAGACAAGACAGGGAGGACCCCTATCCTGACTCCATTTTGCCCCAGGGCGTCTCCTGGATCTCACAACTCCAATCCGCCCTCCCCCTTCCTGTCCCCCATCAGGCCTAGCTCCTCCCTTCTTTTTTCATTTTCTAAGTATGCCCAAAGCTCAACACCTAAAATAGGTGTCAGATGACAAAGGGGGACACTCAAAAGGGCATAATTCCCTGAGCCTGGTGGGGGAATAATGCCCAACTGACACTAAGCCTCCCCAACACATTGTAAAAATAAAACCAATAATTAAAATCAACCAACTCAGCTAGAAAGTTGAATCAAATCTAATAATACTGCAGGATTAAATATACAGTAATACCCCCAAAATTATAAAATAATAAACAAAGATAAATGAATAAAACAAAGACCAATCCACTCTAAGATGACAGATAATTCCTTCTTCCACTCTCTCTCGTAGAGTGAAAAAAACAGAGGGAGAGGTCAACAAACTACAGTCCCACACACTGTCTCTCACACAGAAGGTGTAAACAAATAAAACAACAAAAAAAATAAAGCAACTAAAGTCCAAATTCAAAGTAATTATGTCCAGTACTTCTTTTGACCAGGAGCTCACACCTCCAAGGATCCAAAAGCAATATCGTTAAGTCTCTCCAGTGGGCTCTCACCTCAACCTAGGACCAACGAACAAACAAAAGTCACAACAGACAGTCGGTTCTACAGCAGAGAACCACTCCATAAATCAAATCCATTTGGCTAAATCGCACATAGTCTCTCCCCACACTGACCATCGACACATAGGGAGCAAGGCAGAGCAAGAGCAGAGCAATCAAAAAGCCAACCTCAGTATCGGCAAGTTCTTCACCAAACAGAAGTCAGGCATCTATTCCAGTACAGGCACTCAGGCTATTAAATCCTCAGCCAGGCGCTAAGAGAGTCTCACCCAGCCCTGAACCCCCCCAGACTCATTCGTTACCACAGCGGCTCACCAGCCACCGAGCAACCAAGCGGAAGTATCGCAAGACAGCCACCCAACAGCAGCAAACCTTACCACACACCACTAGGTTTGGGCCAGGGCCAGGAAAACTCCTCCTCAGCAATTTGCCTGACAGCTGCCACTGGAGAGTCTTCTTCCAGGTCACCTCTCAGTCCTTCAGCCCACACCAGATCAAGAAGCCGACTCCATCTCTTTCTTGGAAAATCCTGCAAGACCCTTATGAGGCCTGACGTTGCAGGAAGGTCTGGTATTGCCCATACCGCCCACCCTGGAGGGTATTGTTGTGCTTAGAAAACATTTTTAATAAAATTAAATTACACATGAAAAACAAGTATAATAAATGTTAAAAAAACAACAAAAACTGCATTTTGTTGTACAGTAGTCCCTGTATTGCTATGCTTGGCCAGTAGAGGGTGCTGCTGTTTAGGAGATGCTTTTCACGCTTGTTATCCCACATGTCTCCGTTCACTTATGCCTGGGGTTTTCTGTAGGTAAGCCTGAATCATACTGAGTAAGTGCCAGTAAATCCGTAAGTTAGGGGGTGAGTACAATTTATCCTTTGTTATTTCATCTTCTTGATGGCCCCTCAAACACAATATATTGACAGGGGAGAAACTGTTAGTATTGAGACATTTCCAGATGCATAATTCTCAAAATGGCACTAAGTGGGGGCACCACTTTGCGTCATTTCTCCCATGGACAGTCTTTGTGCGACTACTTCATCAAGGAACTCAACAGACGTATCCAAAATGCAGATCTTCAAACTGTGGGATGAAGGCACCTTTTATGTTAATCACTGCTGAGAATATGATGATCATTTTGGACTTTGCTGCAGTATAATTGCCCCAAACTGCTTTTGGAGAATGTGGGGTGCATTCACTCTGCTGACATTTCATGATTAACTGTTTTAAGTAGCAGAGACATGGCTGCTTGATTTACCAAGCGCTGGTCAGTGGGCCCTCCTAGGTTTGACATGAAGAGCCTCACATGGCTCCGTGTCACAAAACTGATTATTTTTTTATTTACAAAACAAACAGTGATATAAACTAAAACCAAAAAACAGAAGCCAGAGCGAGCAGAAGCAGGGGGAAGCAGGAGCAAATGGGAGCCGGGAAGTGGGAAGAAGCAGGAGCCAGCAGCAGCAGGAGCAGCAACAGATAATGAAGGTAATAACCAGCAACTAAAAAAAAAAAAAAGAAACAAATAAGCCCTAACCATATACTATATAAAACAGTGGATTGGTGGCCATCCACAACTAAGGCTGTGTTTCAATCTTGGGATTTGGTGACATCATCGAGACCTCTGGAGCTTTAATCTTGAGGTCTCTATGATGTCATCAACTCCTTCGATGGAAACACAGCTTAGTTGTGGATTGTCACCCATCCACTATTCTATATGTTTCTTTCTCACTGCAGTTTATGTTGTTAGCATGCATCTCTGCATACAAACCTTCTGTCTCACCATGTGGAATGATAGCACAATGGCAGAGCAGCAGAACAGTAGTTGGGAAGAGCCTAGGTTTGTTTTCCAATGGGAAACGTTATTTCTTTCTCACTTCAATTTCTGTTATTAGCATGCATCTCTGTGTACAACCCTTCTGTCTCTCGATATGGAATGATAGCACAATGGCAGAGCACCAGAACAGTAGTTGGGAGGAGCCTAGGTTTATTTTTCAGTGGGAAACATAGTTTCTTTCTTACTTTAATTTATGTTGTTAGCATGCATTTCTGTGTGCAAAACTTCTGTCTCACCATGTGGAACAATAGTACAGTGGTAGAGCACCAGGACAGTTGTTGACAGGGGACCTCAGGTAGATTTCTGGGGGGGAATATTTTGTGTTCCTCGCTACAATTTATGTTGTTAGCATGAATCTCTGTCTAGAAACCTTCTGTCTCACCAAGTGCAATGGTAGCACAGAGGAAGAGCACCACAATAGTGGTTGAGAGGGGACAAGGGTTCGATTCCCAGTGGCAACATTTTTTCTTTCTCACTAAAATTTATGTTGTTAGCATGCATCTCTTCTAGAAACCTCCTGTCTCATCATGTGAAACAATAGCACAGTGGCAGAGAACCAGGACAACAGTTGGGAGGGGGCTTGGGTTTGATTCCCAGTGGGGAACATTTTGTCCTACTCACTACAGTTTATGTTGTCAGCATGCATCTCTGCATAGAAACCTTCGGTCTCTGGATGCCAGAACCTATGGGTGAGGAGGGTGGAAGCATCCTCACGTTTGCCTATGAGCATTCAAAGTGCCCTTTTAATGCATGCAAAGTCAGAAGAGAGACAATCATGATCTCTTTTGTAATTACTACTGCCCCCCACCACACACACTTTTCCCATGTTCTGGCAACTATGTCTCTATGTGAATGACATCACAATGTCAGAGAACTAGAACAGTAGTGGGGGGGCCTGAGTTCATTTCCCAGTTCTGTGATTTTTTTCTTTCTTACTACAATTTATGTTGTTTGCATACCTCCCTTGCTAGAAACTTTCTTTATTACCATGTGAGAAAAAAGCAGAGCACCAGGACAATAGTTGGGGAACATTTATTCTTTCTCACTACAGTTTATGTTGCTAGCATGCATCTCTGTCTAGAAACCTTCCCACAATGTGGCATGATAGATCAGTTGCAGAGCAACAGGATGGTAATTGAGAGTGGGCATGGGTTTGATTCCCAGTGAGAAACATTTTTTCTTTCTCAATATAATTTATGTTCTTAGCATGCAACTGTCTAGAAACCTTCTGTCCCACTATGTGAAATGAAAGCACTGTCTCAGACAACTAGGACAGTAGCTGGGAGGGGGGTTGGATTCGATTTTCAACTTTCAGAACTTTGAACTGTTAGTTCTATGTTGCCAACAACTTAATTAGTTCACCTGAGGCTTTGTGACTTGTGTAGGTTTGAATGCAACTTGGTAGGAAGTATTATTTCCAGTTGATGTAGAGTTCATTACTAAACTCCACTGTAGCCATGTATTGGGGGGGGGTCTGCACCTAATCCTGGATATGCTTTCCCATAGCCTGCATCTCTGTCTAGAAGCCATGTGTCCCACCATGTGGAAGGCTAGTATAGTGGCAAAATACTAGGACAATAGTTGGAAGGGGGCCTAGGTTTGATTCCCAGTGCTGAACATGTTGTCGCTCTCACTACGGTTTATGTTGTTACAGTGCATCTGTGTCTAGAAACCTTATGTCCCACCATGTGGAATGATAGAATAGTGGTAGAGCGCAAGGACTGTAGTTGGGGTGTCTGGATTTAATTCTCAGTAGGGAACTTTTGTTCTTTCTCATTACCATTTATGTTGTTAGCATGCATCTCTCTCTACAAACCTTCTGTCTCACCATGTGGAATAGTAGCACAGTGGCAGGGCACCGGGACAGTAGTTGGGAGTGGGCCTAAGTTTGATTCCTAGTTGGGAAAATGTCTTCCTCACAGAAACCTCCCCCCACATACACACACACACACACACACAGACACTCCCCATCAGCTCAGGCATCCCCCAAAGGTCTGCTTGGGCCCATTTCATTTCTCCTTTTTTCTAAAAGATCTCCCTAAGGGCCTGCTCCTCAGCGTCAATACAAAAAACACAGTGGGTGAAATGTCTGGTATCAAGAGAGGGAAGGGAGAGGGAAAAATACAGAGTACAGTGATGAGCATGTATCGGCTTATCAAGGCAAAGTGGCAGAAAGAGTGAGAAAGAGGATCCAATCTAGCTAAAGTAGACTTTGGAGCAGCACGATAAACAATGGCTCTATAGTCAAAAATAGGCAAAATCATCTTGGTGAGGATTTCTTCACTGCATTCAGGAAGCAGAATGCTTCTCTTATTTCTGTATATACACCCCAAGCTTGGGGTGAAGCTTCTTGTGGATTTTGTCTACATGAACATAAAAATCTAGGTGGTGATCTAACCAGACCTGAGGTACTTGAAGGAGGAGACATCTTCAATATGCACACCATCTAAGGGTATGAAAGAAAGGAAGTAGAGGGACTCTAGCAAGTGTCTTCTTGGTGCCAAAAGTTATACAGACTGTTTTATTAGCATTGAGGGATAATGCTGGATGTTGTTAAAGTTCAGCTGGAGTTGGTTCATGAGATCAGAGGCAGAGAAGCCAGAGGACTAGAGGGATCTGTGATGCCACAGCGACAACCATTTCTGGACCGATGTTACAGCGAGGGATTTATGTTGACCACAATTTGCGGTTGGCATAAATCCATTGGGTAAACTCTTTGACTTTTTTGCAACAGCAAATTGCCACTGTAATGTACTTTGATTTTGAAATGTTGATGCGGGATCGGCACACAGGACTAGAGAACCATATCATTTACATACAAATGTATTAAAACAGAGGAGCAGGCCTTAGGGAGGTCATTTAGAAAAATGGAGAAAACAATTGGGCCCAAACAGACTTAGGCTTTGAGGCATGTCAAGGTTTGAATGCAAACCAGTAGGAAGCATTACTTCCAGTTGGTAGACAGTTCATGTGGAATGATAGCACAGTGGCAGAGCACCAGGACAATAGCTGGTGGGCCTGGGTTTGATTCCTAATTGGGAACATTTTGTCTTTTTCACTACAATTTATGTTGTTATCATTCATTTCTGTATGGAAATCTAGTCCCACCATGTGGAATGATAACACAGTGGAAGAGCAGCAGGACAGTAGTTGAGGGCCTGGTTCAGTTCTCAATCAGGAACATGCATCTCTGTCTAGAAACCTTCTGTTCCACCATGTGGAATGATAGCACAGGGGCAGAGCACCAGGACAGTAGTTGGTGGGCCTGGGTTTGATTCCTAGTTGGAAACATTTTGTCTTTTTCACTACTGTTTATGTTAGCATTCAGCACTGTCTGGAAAACTTTTGTCCCACCATGTGGAATCATAACACAGTGGCAGAGCACCAGGACAGTAGTTGATGGCTGGGTTTGATTCCCAGTAGGAACTAGTTTTGATTTCTCATTACAATTTGTGTCATTAGTGTGCATCTGTTGTATGAGAGAAATTGTTAGTTATCACTGCTGATATCAGTGATAGGGCTGCCAGGGCTTCTAGTAGGTTTTAGGACCATAGAACTGTTAATGAGCCAGGAACAAAGAACACGGAAAACATAACTCCCACTGTATCAAGATTAATCAATCACAAGAGGGAGTAATGGATTATCAATCATAGCTCATGACACCTCTTATTTTTATTTATTTTTTTTACGAAAGACCCTGCTGACTCCAGAGGCCTTGGTGCAGGAACTGATCAAATTAAAAGTTATGAGTTTATATATTGTGTGGGGTATGCTTGTTTATTCTGTGAGGTGTATGTGTGTGCTTGCTTGCATGCATGGGTTCCACCAAGAAAAGTTGTCGACGGACACTACAGTGACACAAATTTGCAGATGGTGATTACATCACCCAGCAAACATGTTGACCGACCACGGTGGTGCCCCATGCACTGGGGCACATTTTGACCTATAGATTATCAACTCCGGGTGGGGGGGCAGATTACTGGGGAAAGCGGTCAACTCTGGGAGTCGCTGTATCCGTACAGCACTCCAACAACCCATTTGATGCTGTGGATGTTGGATGGGTTGTGTTGCTGTAATAGTTTCGCTGTTGGGGTGTCACAGAAACAATGGTATACTGCATGCATGTATGTGTCTGTATTGTTCAACATCTGTGTATACATTGTTTAGCATATATACGTGTTTTTTTTACTTTATAAAAATGACATATCCTTGTCCTGGCACAACTTAGTACCATTGGTACTTTGATTAATTTTACTTCAAGAACTGAATTCCTGCTTATACCCCCCACCCCCCATTTCATCATTACAGTGATTGGAAATCCAAGGAATAACATATTATGTATAACAGGATGGGGAGGGTGGATAGGCAATAAATGTCAATAAGTACATACCAAGTATATGGTACACTGAAGGTGCCCTCTAGGAAGAACATGGTGTGGAAAAGTAAACTTAGAAAATGGGCTGAAAAATGTAAGGAATCTGATTGGCTGCCAGGCATGCGGGGGGGGTACATTACCTTACACACAGAGCCTAGCAAATAACAAGTGCTAGCACAGCTGGCTTTACCAGGAAACTGGAATCAATCTACCAGTTGGATTTTAAATCGAAACTGATGTCATTTTTTTCTACCCACTTAGCAAAGGATGTGACCCTCCCGCCTCACTTGGAACACAGATCACTTCCCCTGCTCTGTACACAGACTCACAAAATAAAGAAAACAGTTTGTGCTAGGTGGTGAAACACTTTTCAAATCCACGCACAATTTTTTTTAATCCATGTGCTTCAGACAGTTGTAATACATTTCCCCTCAGACCCCCCCGCCCCGCTCCCGTTGAGTCATTGACGCACTATTTATAGTGCAGTTTATAAATTTTTTGCTGCTTTTATCACTACAGTGCTGTACTTTTATTTCTTTAAAAGAACACAGTTTTGCAGCTGAAACTAGTAGCGCTAGCACGGTGCATGCTAATTGTTACTGCAAGAGTGCCCGTCTCTCCAAATATCCATCCCCTCTTGAGAAAAAACAAATAACATTAAACACGCAGTACTTAGCAGTAGTGGTAATAAAACTCTTTATTTTTACACAGGAGGATGTTAATGGAATACATCGTTAGGGCCCGAAGGTCCTGTTTTCAAGATGATCCTGTACAATTGACTAATAGCATTCATCTATCAACGCTGCAATAATACAATCAATTTAGATGCTGCATACATAAAGAAAAATAGAACTCTTTAGAAGTTCTATACACCATAACATGACATAATGACAATTTACAGAATTGTAAGATTGCAGTTAGTCTAAAACTTTTAAAAATAGTTCAGGGCTCCAGGAACAAATATATAACTAACAAGCAGAGAGTAGCTAACTATATTTGAAGTCAAACAATAAGTAGGTGGACAAACAGGTTAAACATACAGAACTTTTCTATTTCTTTTCAGAACAAGAAAAAAATAACCTTTTCTTCACAAATGTAACGCTCCCAAATCAGCTGATCACAGTCACTGTCTGTGCCACCAACCTCGCTACACTCCACCCGAAACACTGCAAACTGCCTAACTGAACTATGAGGAAAAAAATACCATTGCCAAAGTTGAAAGAAACAGAAAATCCCGTTCCGCTCTTCCGTCATCATGCTAGCAAGCTGCAAAGTAACCCCCTGCCACAAACAAAACTACAACTCCCATAAATCCATGGGGCAGCTATGATTCATAGAGAAAAGCGGTACCCGGTTAGAACAGTGCTTCCTTAACAGTGCATGTTTAGAACCGTGCTGTTAGAGGAGCAAAACAAGGACAACAATAGGGGTAGGATAGCGAAACGCAGTTACTGCTACCCCTGTAGCCATCAGGGAATGACTGGAGGAAGGAAAGACGAGCCAGAAAAAGGTGGTGGCTGGCTGAGCTGCTCCCTTGGTGGAGAGGGCTAAGGCATAGAGCAGCTTAGCCAGTGTGGATCTGGAGACCAAGGTTCTGTTCCTGGTCTCTGAGTTTTTGTGTCTCACAGATTCCCCCTCTCCCTGAGTTTTAACTTTCCCCCATGATCCAGCTCTCCCTCAGAGTTGATTATTGTAGAGATGGGGATGGGTGGGGGGCAGGGCAAAAACATGATATAGGATTGTGGTCTGTGGCCGTAGTAGCAGTCTGTGGTGTGTTTTTTAATGGGCACTGTTCTTGCAAACACCGTTGTTCCTGTGCTGTTCTTGTATTCACGGTTTAAACCTAGTGCCTAAGCAAAACATTAAAAAAGGGATAAACTAGTTCAGTACATATCCATTTAAGTGTCCTTTTCTTCTGAGTCAATCTGTCCCTATAGCTCGGCAGTTGCCTCCCGTTCCTGAGAAGCAGCACCAGATTTGTTCAGCCACTTAGGCAGTTTGATTACTTACTTAGGGCCAGAAAAAGATTACGGCTTATTCTGGATTGTTTGGTGAAGATGGACAAGTGGTAGTAAGACAAATGGAATCTTCAACTGGTGTAGCTCTTTTTTCACCCCATCAAGCACCTTATGCCACTGCCTATGACCAGTCCTAGAAGAATATCCCCTTGTGCCCATCGACAGAAACTGAAGCTCGCTTTGCTGTGAGAAAGAACTGATCTTTCTCTCTCACTGATAAGAAGGAAAGCAAGATTGCTCGAGGATGCACAGTTTATGCCACAACCCTTCTTAATGTAACTCTATAGGCTCACTCAAGGTGAGGGGGCTCCTAGAGCTGAAGCTCTGGCTTTAGCCAATTTTCCATAAATCCAAGGGTATTGTTGCCTTCCAACCCCCCTGGCAGAGCCAGGAGTCAGATGTTTCTCGCTCTCAGTAAATGTTTGGAGTTTTCCAAGTGGATCCTAAAGTGGGTATTCTCCATCACCAATGTGTTGGAGACGGTTCTATGTCACAACGGCGACTGCTGAAAGACGATCGCCGTTAGGGTGAGGTCACATCGCCCGAAAATCAATTTCAGCAATGTGCCTCCAGGCTCACAGCAAAAAGGCCCCAGGGACATACAATTTTAAATGTTATGTGGGGGGCTGTACCCCCCGCACCCCCTACCATTGGATTCTCAACTCCAGGGGTGTGCATGTCCAGGAAGGGGTGCAAATCTGTGGAAAAAAATTCAGCCAGGCGCAACAAAACATACCTGCACCCAGACCCGAGCCCAGCAACCTGTGAACCCCAGCCCTGAACCCTCCCACTACACCATGTTGCCAGCTGAGCAGCTCACCATGGCACCACACCTCAAAAGCCCTCCCTCCCCTCCTGCCCCTCGCTGAGTATGCTCACTCCCCCCCCCGTGCATGAACATATAATGACATCCTGCTGCTATATGCGTAAACCCCCCCATCCGGTTGCCCTCCCTGGTACATAGCCCCGACAACATCATGTGCCACGATTGAGACACCATTTTTTTATGTGCTCAGTGGCAGTTGCCCATGTCACGGGTTACCATTGAAGACTGCCAGGGCTTTGCCTACATGTTTAGTGGCCTCCTCTGTGTTGAGTTTGATGACACTGATGGTCTATTTGATGGCAATAATTCTTGTTGTGATTGAGTCTAATGTTTTGTCCATCATGGTGACAGAAGAACAGAGCTTTGCTTCCATGTTTTCTAGTGCCTCTAAGGCTGTGCTAGTGTGGGCCTTTGGGTTAGTAGCTACCAATGCTGTAGCTGCATCTGGGCCAGTGCTACATGGCTGGAAGACATTCTGGGCGCCCTGCTGCTGAGATGGATTCTTCTCTGGTTTCCCATGACTGGAACCCATCAAGTTTGGCAGCAAAATGTGAAGAATGGTGAGTTCTGCTGAAGTCTATTGTAACTTTCCCCAAGCTCTGTAGTTTTTGGCTCAATTTTTGGTGAATTTACAATCACCTTGCAGGAGCTGCACTGAAATACTGCCACTCAGCATGACGGCTAGCCACACCCCCATAAATTATTTATTTTATTTATTTGTTAATCAGGTGGGTGTACAGGTTCCAGGGACCATTTTCTGCTATGACCCAGACCATCAAGATGGCGCAAAGTACTGAACAGTACAAGCATGAAATAGCAAATAATGAGAGCATAGAAACATAGATAATGATAGCAGAAAAAGACCCGTGGTCTATCCAGTCTACTCAATTTCCCTATTTACCTTGTGACCTACTGTTCTTCCAGGGTCCTAGCCCTCCCCAACCTCCCCCCATTCTCCTTCCAGTTTCTGCTACTCTAACCAACCACTATACCCTTCATTCTGTCCCAACTGCACTTGAAACCACTTACAGTTTTTGGACCTGCCACTTCAGCTGATAGACTGTTCTGCAGCTCCACCACCCTATCTGTAAAATAATACTTCCTCATGTCCTTCCTGAACCTTCCTCCTGTTAGTTTCCACTCATGTCCATGTGACTGCAAGCTAGTACTCAAGCTAAATAGTTCCCTGCAGTTCACTTTGTTAATTGGTTTTAGTAACTTGAAAGTCTCGTAACATATCTCCCCCTCCCTTCTCATCTCCAGGAAGTACTTTGAGATGTTCCTCATAGGATCTGCCCTATTGGCCCCAAATAATTTTTGTCATCCTTTGCTGCACAGTCTCCAGCCTATCCCTATCCTTCCTGAGAGGAGGACTCTAGAACTGGGTGCAGTACTCCAGGTGTGGCCCCGCTAAGGATCTATGTCGGGGAAGTATTACCTCTTCCCTTTTGCTAGCAATACCCCTATTAATACAACCCAGCATCCTACTTGGTTTGATATATGCCTTGTTGCACAGATTCAGTTGTTTTAGGGAGTCACTGATAATAACTCCAAGGTCCTGTTCCTCAGCCATAATGTTAAGTCTCACCTCATCCATCCAGTACTCAGTCCTGGGACTCTTGTTCCCTAGGTGCATTACCTCACACTTCATGGCATTGAATTTCAACTGCCAAATCTTAGACCACCCCTCTAGCTTGTGTAAGTTCCTATGCATTTCCTTGATTTCCTCAATGCTATCCACCCTCCCACAGAGCTTATTGTCATCTGTGAAGAGGCACAACATGCCTGGATTTTCTCATCAATGTTGCTGTTGAACATATTGAAGAGGACCACAAATAGAACAGATCCCTGCAGTTCTTCACTTGTGACCTCCCTTTCTTCTGATTTGATCCCATTTAACACAACCCTCTTCTGCCTCCCCTTTATCTAGTTATCTACCCAGTTCACTATGATCTTACCTGCACCAAGATTCTCCATCTTCTTCAGCAAGCGTCTTTGAGGCACCAAGTCAAATGCCTTGCTGTAGTCAAAGTATAGAAAATCCACAGCATGGCCCTCTCCAATTCCCCTTGTTATCCAGTGAAAGAAAACTATTAGGTAAGTCTGACAAGACCTCCCCATCATGAATCCATGCTATTTACTACCCTGGAGCCCGTTGCTCTCCAAGTAGTCCACGAGGTCCTCTTTGACCAGTTACTCCATCAGCTTCCCTACAATAGAGGTAGGACTGACAGGTCTGTTGTTCCCTGCTTGTTCCTTGTCCCCCCTCATGAAGCAGAACCATGTCTGCCACTCTCCAATCCTTTGGGAGCACTCCTGTGCCCAGTGAGCTGCTGTATAGACCAACCAGGGGTTCAGCCAGTTCCGCTGCCAGTTCCCTGAGTAACCTTAGATGCAACCCATCTGGTCCTGGGGCCTTATCTATCTTTAGGGCTGCCAGCTCTTTCAGAACCCTTTATCTTATAAATGTTGGCTGCCTCATCTCCTGGACCCCCTTAGTGGCCCCTTTGATGCCACTCTCTGGCAAGGGCCCACCATCCTCCCTAGTGAAAACTGAGCAAAAATAATTATTGAGGACAGCAGACTTTTGCCCATGCTCCTATGTCATGTGACCCCCCCACCTAGCCATATGTGACCCCTCTTTTTGTCCTTTTCTCTCTAATATATTGGAAGAACTGTTTTTCTCCGCCCTTGACTCCTCTACAATATGCAGCTCTATTTCTGCTTTTGCTTCCCTGCCTTCTTTGCATACCTATTTTTCACATACATGACAAGAATTATTAGCATGGAATGATACTGTCCATGAACCTTGACAGGGTTTGCACAAGTCAACAATCAATAAAGACAGAAAAAGCATCCTGAACAGTCCCTGCGACAGCTTAAGGGAAAAACAAGGGTCCAGATGTGAGGGTGCTATTTTTCTCACAGAAACATCCAGGCAAGGAGAACGTAAATAAGGGACCGGATTTTCAAAGGGCGATGAAGGGCTTGCATCAAGGCCCGCATCAAACTGCTTTTTTGGCGCAGCTACACAAAATAGTTTTGCTGCAAGTGCACCCAATTTTCTATTCTTGGCTGCAGTTGCGATAGTTTCCTCACTTTACGGCAGCTTGCGCCAAATATTTTGCACAAGCCCCATAAAAAGGGTCCCTTGAATGCTGCAAGCTAGGCAAGTGAAAAGCTGGTCTAACTTGTGGTACTTGGCACACAGGTTAGAAAATCCCAATCACCGGCCAGGAGAATGCCACAAACTCCATGCGCCATATGATTGGCGCACCAGGGGCTTGTGACATTCTCAGGGCTTTGAAAATCCGGCCCCCGGTCTTAAAGCTGTGAGTAAGGATCACACTAGGTGAGAAAATGTGAATCCATATAATGGTGAGAGGTATAACATACAGAGATTTGTCAATTGTGATTCTACCTATGTTATTTATTTTGGCACTTGCAGCTGTGGTGCATATTGTGTAGGATGCAAAAAGCATAAACTGAAGGAGAGGGTGGGGGACCACATTGAGCAATTGTAAACAGTTTGGAGTATGTCACAGCAGCACATTCTATGAATTCAGGTAATTCAGCCCAACATGTTTGGTCTTTTACATACATACATACAAAGTTGCCAGCAGATTAGGCCTAATGGTCTATCTTGTCTGCCCATGGTGCAGCTCCCGATTAAGTTTCTGCTGCAGCCCCCCTCCCTTTTTGTGTTCCTTTATCCCTGACACAACCCACAGCATACTGCTGTTAACCTCTGCCCCAACCTGTACCTTGCCCATGTACCTATCCCATCCCATCTTGAATCTCTCCACTGTTTCCTTTGTCACCAGCTCCCCTGGTAGTGCATTCCAAGAGGCCACCACCCTCTCTGTGTACGTAGTGTCTCCTCATCTCCCACCTGTGCCTCCCTCCTACCAGTTTAAGGTTATGTCCCCTCGTATTACCCTCCCCCTTCAATTGAAAAAGGCCCTCCTTGTCTACCTTATTGATCCCCTTCATATATTTGAAGACCTCTATCATGTCCCCCCTACCTCGTCTAACTTTCATGGAATACATGTTCAGCTCCCCTAAGTCATTCTTCGTCTGACATTTCCACCAAGCCATGGATCATCTTTGTGGCTCTTCTCTGGACTCACTCCAATAGGGTAACATGCTTCTTTAAGTGAGGGCACCAGAACTGTATGCAGTATTCCAGGTTAGGTCTCGCTAAGGAGTTGTACAGGGGCAGTATGGCCTCTCTTCTGCTCGACGTTATCCCCCTCACAATACACCCAAGCATTTTATTTGCCTTAGCAGCTGCTCTCCGCCATTGTTCTGTGTTGTTCATTCTGGCATCTATTACCACTCCCAGATCTTTTTCCTCCTTGGAGATCACCAGCTGTTCTCCCCCCAGATAACAGTTATACCCAGGGTTTATAACTCCCAAATGTAGAACGCTACACTTCCGGGCATTAAAACCCAGCTGCCAAGTGTGTGCCCACCCTTCCAGCCTCACCAAATCATCCTGAAGTGCCCTCCTCTCCTCTTCGCTGTCTGCCTCCACTCCTAGCTTGGAATCATCATGAACATTTTACTCCCAAGTCCCTCCCTGATGTTTGCATTGAAAGTATTGAACAGGACTGGACCCAACACTGATCCTTGAGGGACCCCACTGAAGGCCCTTCTGGGAGCCGAAACCTCACCCCCTACTGCCACCCACTGCTGCCAGTTACTGAGCTAATTTGTAATCCACCCCACCATTTTTTCCCCCACCCCCAGGTTCTTTACCTTATAAATCAGTCTTCCATGCAGGACCGAGATGAAAGCCTTGCTGAAGTCCAAATACAGTACATCAACTGTCCTTCCACCATCCAGAGATCGTGTCACCCAGTCAAAGAATTTGACTAGGTTGGTTTGGTACAATCTCCCCTGGATGAAACCATGTTGGCTATCATTCTGAAAGCCTTTTGCCTCCAGGAATTCCACCATCCTTTCCTTCAAGATGGCCTCCATCAGTGTTCCCACTATGGATATCAGATGGATCGGTCTGTAGTTTCCCAGTTTGTCCTGAGGTCCACTCTTGTGGAGTGGCACAATGTGTGCTGTCCTCCAGTCCAGGGGTATCCATCCTGACTGGAGGGAGGAATTGAATAATTCCATCAGTGGAGTGGCCAGGACATCCGCCAGTTCCTTTAGAACTCTGGGGTGGATTCCGTCTGGGCCTGGGGTCTTATCAGTCCTCAGGGATTTGACAGCCCCCCTTACCCTCCCCTTTTGGATCTCGCCATCTATGAATGCCACCCCCATCCCCAGTCCCAATCTTGCCTCCCCCCTGTGGTAATGGACCTTCCCTTTCCCTCGTAAAGACTGAGCAGAAGTACTCAGTAAGTATTTCAGCCTGCTCTAGCATGTCTTCTGCCCACCCCCCCTTCAACCTGTTTGTCTGTCCCTTCTTCTTCTCCCCCTGACATATCTATAAAATTCCTTCCCCCTTCCCTGATCCCCTGTGCTAACCTAAGCTCCTTAGCAGCCTTGGCTTCTCTTACCCTTCTACTGACTTCTTTGGAGATCCTGTGGTACTCATCCCTGCCTGACTCCCTACGAGAACACTTGTACCTTCTATAGGCCAGCTGTTTTTTCCCTCACTCCCTTCTGCACTTCACTGGACCACCAACAAGATTTTCTAGCCCTCGCCTTTTTATGATGGGATTTTGTGCAGGCTTTTGTAGCCTCCTGCAGGCCCAGTTTCAGTATCCCCTGCTGACTCCCTGTACACATCCCCAGCTTGAGTTTCCTTAAAAGTTCCCCGAGTATAACAGCCATCTTCCTGAAATCTACTCCCCAAAAGTCCACTACAGTTATTTTTGTCTGGTTCCACTACTGCCCCAGATCAAGGGTAAGCCATACTGCCAAGTGGTCCTAAGGGGTTCTCCACTACCAAATTCTTTAACTGGTCCCCATCTGTCAGTACTAAGTCCAGTATGCTTCCCTCCCTTGTCAGCTCCCCCACCAGTTGAGTCAGAAATTCATCCTGGAAGGTGTCCATTAACCTTTGCTCTCTTGCAGATGCCGATGCCATGGTACTACAATCCACCCCCAGCACATTAAAATCCCCCAGTACTATGGTCCCTCCCCCATCCCTATCACAGTGCTTGCTAAATCTGTCCACTAGTCCACTGTCAGTGTCCTCTGATTGCACTGGTGGCCTGTAGACAACTCCCAGGTTGACCTTTCTACCCTTAGTATCTTGTAAGGTGTTCCATATTCTTCCACATTCCCTTCTGCGTCCTCCTCCTTGCAACACGCAGTTCTCTCTCTAATGAACAAGACTACTAAGTCTCCACCTCCTTTGCCAACTTTCCTATCCCTTCTAAAAGTGGTGTACCCCGGGAACCTCAGGTCCCAATCATGGTGCTGTGTGGCCCAAGTCTCTGTTACTTCTGCCACATCCCTCCCCCTTCCCCGTTTTGTGGGGATTGAAAAGGTTAGAGCGGGTATTCGAGGAGCTTATGCTGATCTGAATCTTGTATGTTGAGAAGCATTTTGGATATTTAAACTTCATGCAACTAGTCCTTGGACTTAACAGTAGAGTCAAATTGATGCCTTTTATCTGAACCATTTGCTTTAGATCTAAACTTTCATCTGAACTATTTGCTTCTTAGACTTGGTATGTCTGTGGTTTTCTTGGGGAATAATATCTTATTGTATTTATTATTATAATCATTGTATAATAACTAGGGAGCATTTTCTCCTATATGGAAACCCAGTTGAAATTCACTGTTATAACCTGTGGGTTGTAACAGCGAACATGTGACTGGTTTCCCTATGAAGATGCCTCGCGCCAGCCTCCCACACTGACCATGCGCATATAGTGCTTCTCATGGCCCTGGCATCCTCTGGCTGTAACCACCAAATTTTAAGCAGCTTTCTCACCTAAAGGGAAAATGTTTAGACTCCAGTTCAGTTGCTTGGGGCTATTACTCTCTCTCTATGCCTCTTTCTCATCTCCCATTTCACGATTAAGTTCAAGAGAAAAAGTGAAAGTTTTATGCAGCTGAAACTGTGTCTCTGCCCGATGTTAGCACTACCGCTACCCTGCCCTAAGATTTCTGCAGCCACAAAAACTCCAGCTCCAACCCTGAACATGTAACAGCAGCACGCTCTACTGGACATGCTGTTTTCTACAATTTCTGTGTAGTGTTTTCAAGGAGAGAAAGTGCTACCCAGCAATGATATAAAACAAAACATGGGGGGAGTGCAAAACTTGAATTTAATGCATGCCCTTGGTGTGGGATGCTTTAATAAATCTCTTGGGCTTTCGCCTTGGGGTTTATGTAGCATCCTGCACCTTGGGTGTACATTAAATTCTTGTTATGGACTCCATCCATGTATTATTCTACACATAATAATATTTCCCCTTTTTTGGCATCAACACAGTGTGTAAATGGAATTTTTTGCCTATTTATGTGGGTGTTATACTTTGTTTTTATCTCGTGTTGATCTTGAGCACTGTTAAACATTACAAGTAGTAGTAGTAATATGACTGTCTCTTTAAGAATTTTTTGTATAAAGGTGCTATCTAATATTACCATGGTAACCTCTGGAAAAAGCACATAGGCACAAAATATTGAGGTGTTTGCTGTGCTTGTCTTTAACTCATTTGCTGGCTTGCATCATGAAATAAATTTCTGGACTCAGTATCCTTTTGTGCCTAGCAGAATCTTTGTGTGTGAGTGCACACATTTTTTTTCTTTGTATTTTACAAACTATAAATCCACTCTTCATAAAATTTGGAGGGCCAGCAGACCCTAGGGCTGGAAAGGTGCATACTGAGAAATAAGACTCTGAAAACGGCCATTTTTAACGATACCCCAATGCAACCCTAATATACAGGTTCTACTGCGCCGATATAATATATATTCACATACCATATCTGACCATTTAAAAGCTGCTCCAGATTAGTAGCTGTCCCTGTTCAGAGATGCTGCAAGCAAAAAGCCACTCCCATTTTAAAGCCGCAGCTTCTAAATGGCTTCTAAATGGTGAAATTGGTCACAGTGGTCGAGTGAACACTTCAGCTATCTCTAATGTTTCTCGTGTCATTTTCTGTTCAGTTTTTATTCAGTAAATACAACTAAAATGCAACTTTGTATATTAAGAAAATGTAAGCAGCAACTCTCAGTTGCTACTGAGTGGTGTTGCATCTGGCATGTTCTATCTGACTGTGTAGTTAACTACGGTGGTAGAGAGCTGAAGCAGAGCTATGTATCTGACAGAATAGGTGTTTTATTTATTTTTTATGAAAAAAGAGAATGCTTGGGGATCAAGTGGTCAGAGTAATAGCAGACAATGAGAAAGAGAGAGAGAGAGAGAGGGAAAGATGTTTTCAGGTGGCGGAGCAAGTCAGCCATGAACACAGAGATAGCACAGACGACAGTAAATACCATACTTACAGTGGTGTTTCCAATTTACTGCTGCACAATTAAGCTGTTGCTGTGGATATTCCCTAACTCACAATTAAGCTGGTGCTGTGGAGGTTCTTAAACTCTTGAAATTTAACTAACTCCGAGACAACTTCGAGCAACTAAAGCCAACCACATGGTTAGGGACATGAATGCAAACTCAGAGCTCATATAGGTGCTCAGACAGGTACTTACAATTAGAGCTGTTCTTACAGGTAGTGTAGTTCTCAATTCTCTGTACCATTTCTATCTACTAGGAGGCAAGTACAGTATTATACATCTGTACACCAGGAGTGGGGTTAAAAAAAATAAGGAGGCTGGACGGTAGCTTATTAAATTCAGACACCCCCAGTTAGTAGTTGTCTCTGTTTAGAAGCTGCAGCTGAAAATAAAAAATGTAATAGAAGCTGCAGCTTCTAAACAGTGAAATATGGTACATACAGTGAGTGTGTGTGTGTGTGTATTGCAGTGTATATATATATCTTTTAGAGAATTTTTCACTCACCCAAGGTGTATGATGACCCATAAACCCTGAGTGCGAAGTCTGAGGGGTTTATGAGATTTGCTCTCAGGGTTTATGGATTATCACACACTGAGGATATGTGAAAAATCCTCATAAACAAACCTTGCACAGGCATTATGTTTTATAATAATTGGTGCAAGGATACAATAGAGACAAACATGGTAAGCTGTGTTTCTGAGAGCGAGCGTGTCCCTGGGATGGAGGCACGTGCAGCATGAGGAGGAAAATGCTATAAGATATATATATATATATATACAGTATATAAAAGCATACACACACACACACACACACACACACACACACACATACACAGAGAGAGAGACAGAGAAAGAGAGAGAATAAATGATGGCAAACTGTGGTATATGAGGAAATAATACCATTGAGGTTTTGAACAAGTCAAAAAGCCACGAGCCCAAAGGGCGAGTGGCTTTTATGAGCTGTTCAACCCCTCAGTATTATTTCATGAGTATGCCAGACTTTGACATCTTTTATTTTATGTAATACATAAGGTTGGTGTGTTTTGCTTTAAGATAAAACGTGCCGACTTTTTTTGCATATCTTGTTTAGTATATCTGCTTAAGTTACAGTGTTTCTGTAGTTCTATAGTGTTCCCCATAGTGTTTTTCCATAGTATGTTTCCGTATTGTAAGGCATTTCAAGTGCTGCAAAGTTTTGTCCCTTTATGGTTTGCACAGTGCAGTGGCTTTCTATATAAGGAAGACTGGCTCAGTCCATTTTTCTGTTTGCTTGCATGCATGTGCAAGAAATATAGCACCACCATACAAGTTTTTGTAGGTGTCTCTCCCCCACTTCCAATGCCCTGCTCCCTTTTGCAGGCACGGCTGCATCACGCCAATGAATGTCTGAGCTGTCTATGATAGCCATTCAGATTCAGTGGCGTACAATTCTGAGGAAAACACTGCCACAATCAGCGGTGGTAACGTGTAGGCAATTTGCATACTGCGGTCGGCAGTATGCAAATTGCCTATACATCAGCACTGCATCTGAACTGTCATAGACAGTTCATTCCCCCCGCCACGAACATCTACATAGCACGCTGGGAGCCCACCTCAGCATGCTCATGCACTCCCCTTCACCCCCGCAGACACCAAGGACCGATGGGGTGCCCAAATCCCCCGTCAGCTCCACTGCCCCCAAACAACAGACTTCCAGGTGCCATGCTGGGAGCCCACCCCAGTGGATAAAAGTCTGTATGGCCAATGGGGTGCAATCCCCATCGGCTCCACTGCCCCCCCCAAATAAACTTCCAGCTTCCATGCTGGGAGCCCACCCCAGCATGGCAAAAGTCCCATGTCATCTTCCTGAATAAGAAAAAAACACACCTGTAAAAAAAAAAAAAACAAGGTCCTTCGTTGACTGTCTTGCTCCCTCCCTAACCCGTGCCCACCTTCTGTGCACCCACTTCCCCACACCCCCCCGACCCCATACTTACCTCTAGAGCCCAGCGCAAAGATCTTCGGTGGACTGGGAACACTTCTGCCCTCTTCAAAGCCGACCGCAAACTGAAGAAATGCCAGTAAGCTGTATAATGGCATAAATGGGTTTTTTTCACTTTTGGTGCATATCTTGGCCATTTTGGGGAATTTTTTCACCAAATTTTCAGCATGTGGTTCTTGGGGCCCCACCTCATGAACTCAGTCACTGTTATTTTGTTATTCAGTCCTGAAAGGTGATTTCGCGGTCACTGCGTGGAACCACCTTCGGGACTGAGTAACAAAACAACAAGTGTCACAGTTCATGAGGTAGGCTCAAAACCCTATGTTGAAAATCTGGTGAAAAAATTCCCAAAACTATTTCTGACGTCACGTTGCACAGTTCCTATACTGCGCTGGTAACTTTGCAAATTTTAATATTTTCACTTCAGATTTTCAACATTGCCATTTTACCTACGCCCTTATAAGCAGTACAGCTGTCATTTGCATCTTTCCCAAAATGTGTTTTCCGCATGTAGCACACAATGGCGCGATCAGTGTGCCAAATCAATGTTCGGGACAGATTAAGAAAATCACAGTGACACTGTTCATGAGCAGAGGTCTTAAAATGGCT
Source organism: Neoceratodus forsteri (assembly GCA_016271365.2). Classification (NCBI taxonomy): domain Eukaryota; kingdom Metazoa; phylum Chordata; order Ceratodontiformes; family Ceratodontidae; genus Neoceratodus; species Neoceratodus forsteri. The sequence goes on along the minus strand of CM057459.1, from coordinate 429,644,238 downwards.
ATGTTGAAAATTAGGTGACAAAAGTCCAGAAAAGGACTTTGTTACGATCGTGCATTGCGCAATTTCCATGCACCCTCGTAAGTTCACGAATTTTGTAATATTTTCAGTCCAGATTTTCTACACTGGCATTTTTCCACACCTCCTTATGAACAGTGCAGCTGTCATTTTTCACACCCTGGCCAAAATGTGTTTTCGCACTTCTGGCGCAGAAATGCGTGGTCGCTGTGGGAAATCAGTGTTTGGCACAGATTAAGAAAATCACAGTGACACTGTTCATGAGCGGAGGTCCCAAAATACCTGTGTTGACAATCTACTGTAAAAAATCCCCAAACTAATTACATTACGGGTGTGCGTTGGGCTGTTTCTACGTACGCTCGTGACTTCACCAGATTTTTATATATTTTCACTCCAGATTTTCAACATTGCCATTTTACACCTCCCCATGAACAGTACAGCTGTCATTTTTCACATCCTGTTTGAAATGTGTTTTCACACCTGTGGTGCCAAATGGCATAGTCGCTGTGCAAAATCAGCTTTTGGCTAACAAACTGATATTGCCACCGTTCATGAGGTGGGGGTCACAAAAAACCCATGTTGAAAATTTGGAGTGAAAATACCAATGAATGCCTGGGGCGTTAGGGTTTCTGGCCACAACGCCCCACCCTGTAGAGTCTGACAGGCATCAGGGGTGTGACTTGGGATTGTTGCCTGTAATGCTCATGCCATTCCACCCCCACCCACAACCTGCAGCCAGTGACAGGCATCGAGGTGTTCCTTGGACTCTTCGGACCCAAAGTTCACCCCATTCTCCTATACTGCACCCATTTCACTGTATTTTCTTATGGAATGGGGTGAGCATAAAGCCCAAAGACCCCAAGGCACACCGTGACACTTGTTGGTGTCTGCAGGGTAGGGTGTGGTGAAATGGTGTGGCCGTTATGCCTGATGACCCAAAGGCACACCCCAATGCCTGTCAGTCTCTGCAGAGTGGTGGTGGGGTTGGCTTCAGTTCAATACTTCACTGCCATTCCTATTATGCATCTCTCTAACTCCTACACTACCAATGCCAATGCCAGCAAGCAAACATTCAGCATTGACAAATGCTTGTTCCTTTAGTGTTGTTCAAGACTGCATCATGGCATGAAGCAAGTGGAATGCCTGGTAAGTGTTTCAGGAGGCCTTTTTTACACAGTTAGCAAAATGAAAGAGAGCATGTAAAATGTTTGGAAAGTGATTCAGGAGGGCTGTTTTACACAGTTAGCAAAATAGAGCAAAGTACATAAAATGTTTATTTATTTATTAGAATTTCGCATAAATACCTTTGAGCCAGTGGCTCTTTTACAAAGGTTTCACATCAGTATACAAAGAATTGAAGTACAGTTTGTGTGAGATTAGCAGGCAAGCAGTTTGAATACAAAATTCAGTACATGGTATACATGGTCTAACACTACAGGTGATATTAATAACAGTTAGAACAACATAATCAAGCATACATTTAAGAATGATGAGTCACAAGAAATAATAGTTACTTGAATTAAAGCTTCCAGAAGGGCACTGTCAAAGGGAAAGGTAGAGTGGAAAAAATGGAGTTGCTGCCAATTGTGCCAGGTAGCGTAAGAAAGTGGAAGAGAGAGTGGGTGTAGAGGGGTAACTGGGAGGGAGGTAGAAGGAGAGGTGGGTGGGAGGTAAGGATCAGGGAACAAGTGCAACATTGGCTGGGGTGAGCAGATTAGAAAAGGGAGAGAGGAAGGGAGTTGAAGGAGGGTAAGAGAGGAAGGTGGTGGACCTGGGCTAGGGAGAGAGGCAGGGGTAGATATGGGGAGGGTGGTGGCAGGCAGAGGTGGTGATAGTATAGAGGTGCAAAGAACAGAAGTGACTACTTGGGAGGTTAGGAGAAACAGTCACAGGTGGCTCTGGACGCAAGCGTTTGACGTAGCTTGTGTTTGAAAGAACAGAGGATGCCTAAGTTGGTGAGTTCGCTGCCCAGAGAGTTAAACATCTTAGGGGCTCCACCTGCAAAAGACTGCTGGCCTTGGGTGGTGCAACAGTGGGGAACAGCCAGAGAATAGATGTCAGAGTTTCTTGTGTAACGGGGGGTGGTTGGCTGAGCTTAAGAGAGACTGAACCCCAGGGGGCATGAGTCTCATGAATTACTTTTTTGCTAGTAGGCAGGTTTGGAAAGTAATTCTTCCCTGAAGTTGTAGCAGGTTTGGCTGTTCATAGAGGTTGCAGGTATGCGTGCAGTGGGCAGCACCAGTAAACAGTCTGCAGGCCATATTCAGGGATGTAAGAATTTGCAGTAGTGCTGTAGCTGTGGCTGCTCTGTAGATAACAAGCCCATAATTAATGATGGAGACAATAGAGCTGTGTATTGCTAGCTTAAGGGTGTCAGGTGTCAGGCAGTGTCTAGGTTTATAGAAAAGGCCTACCTGGATATTTACAGATTTCACAACTGAATTGATATGGCTGGAGAAGGACAGAGTAGGGTCCAGGGTTATACCAAGGTATTTGAGAGTCTGGTCTAAGGTCACACCCGAGCTGTTTTTGATTGCCAACTGTTGGTGTTTATGTTTGTTATGTGTGCAATTGAACAGCATAGTCTTTGTTTTCTTATAATTTAGCAATAGTTTCTGTGAGACGAACCAGGCCTCAACTTGCTTGAAACTTTCCTGCAGTTGTTTCTCCAAGAGGGAGGGGTCAGAATTCTTAGAGAAAATCACTGCATCATCAGCATACAGAATAATGTTTTCATCACAGGCAGAAGGGAGATTGTTCAGGAAGATGCTGAAAAGAAGGGGTCCCAATATTTACCCTTGGGGAACACCAGCCCAGACAGGTAGTTTGGAGGAGAAGGAGTCACTAATCTTAACTTGTTGTGACCAGTTGGAGAGATAACTGTTGAACCATTGTAAAGTGTCATGAGAAAGCCCTAAGTAGCCAAGTTGTTCCAGTAGTAATGGATGGTTGACTGTATCGAAGGCCTTCGAGAGGTCTATAAAGGTGGCACCAGCAAGTTGTCCTTGGTCTAGTGCTAGATGAATGTGGCGTGTAAATTCAAGGAGGGCAGAGGTGGAGCTATGTCCTTTGTGATAGCCATGTTGCTGTGGGCATTGCAAGTTATATTTCTCCAAGTACTCCACCAATTGGTCTGCAACAATTTTTTCAAGAGCTTTGGATAAAGGGGATAGAATGGAGATGGGCCTGTAGTTACAGTGTAATGTCCTATCCCCAGACTTGTGTATTGGGGTCACCAGGGCGGACTTCCACTTGAGCGGGAACTGGGAGAACATGAGGGACTGGTTAATAATCTTGATAAGAGGGTGCAGGACATCGTCAAGGGTGAGGGCGATGACTTCAAGTCAAGTGTGTCCCCACTTGATCTGGATTTTCTGAGCACCTTGAGGAGGTATTTTTTGGCATCCCTTTCAGTAACTGCCTTGAAATAGAAATGTGGATGATTTGTATCCTGAGTCTGTTGATATTGGGAGGCCGTGGTTTGGTTGGTGTCAAAGAAGTTAGAGAGAAGCACATGGCTGAGGTCAGTGAATGCCAGATTGAAAGTATTGGCAATTGAGGTGGGGTCCAGGGTGTTGCTGCCATCAACCTTTATCATATTAGGAGTTGCTTTGAACTTTTCCCCTATCACTTCAGAGAGACTTTTCCAGAATTTCCTTCCATCCGACCATGAGTTTGACTAGGTGCTGCTGTAGTAGCTGGCTTTTTCAGTGCGGATAGCTCTGGTACAGGCATTCCTGGTGGCCCTGTATGCCTGAAAGTCTGCTTGATTGCCAGAGGCCGTAACACAAGCCCATAGCAGATCCCAAGCTTTTAGCTGGTCTAGGAGTTTGCCTGTGATCCAAGGGTAGTCAAGACCTTTCATTTTGCATTTCTTAAAGGGGGCATGGATATCACACACTGCATTGAACTTTGAGATAAAGTATTGAAGTGCAGCATCAACATCCAGAGCGGATTCAATTGGGAACCAGTCTTGTTGTCGCAGGACTGCCTTAAGTGGTGCAAGATGGCCCTTGATTAGCAGCTGACTGCTGATAGTTTTTGTTGGGGGGGGTTATTGAATTTATTTGACCAGATGCACCAGACTGGGGAATGGCCACTAATGGCATCAGGGAGAACTGTAGTGTGGCTAATATGGTCAGGGCGATTTGAGAGAACCCAGTCCAGTAAGGTACTGGTCCCTGTTCTATAGTTGATCCTAGTGGGTGAGGTAACTAGCTGCGTAAAATGTGCAGCTGCCAAGGCATCCTTGTAGTTGCTTGCACTGGGCGCAAGTCAGTTGACATTAAATTCCCCTAGCATTATAACTTCTTAGTTAAGGTTTAGACTACTGGTACAGGTAAGAAATGGGTTCAGGCTTGTTGTTGTAAGTTTGGGTGGAATATATACAGAGGCTATTGCCAGAGCTTTGTTATGGGCCCCAAGAATGACTTTAATAGCAAGGACCTGAAGCTTATCTCCATTAATAGGTAGGGTCAGGGCATGCCCTGTCATAGAATCTTTAAGATAAAGGGCACAGCCACCCCCTTTTTTGGATAGTCGGTCCTACTGAAAGATAGTATACCCAGGTATTGTCACAGCAGTGTCAGGAATAATTGGAGACAACCAAGTTTCAACTACAGATAGTACATCTGGAATATGTTGTACTGTCCAGGCAGTGAGGGCATCTAATTTTTTGGTAAGGCTGCAGATGTTGATGCTAGCTAGTGAGAGGGTTCCTGTTCTACGTTGCTCCTTGGGGGTAGCTAGAGGTGGTCCAGGGTTGAGGTGAATGTTGCCTGATATTAGCAGGAGTAGCAGTATTAGTCTTTTTAGGAAACTGTTTGGAAACTGATTCAGGAGGACTGTTTTACACAAAAAAGCAGAGCACTCACAACCTCAGGAATTACAAGGGCACCAGTCTCATAGAAAATGAATACTTTTTTATTACATAAACAATAAAATGTAGGCAACAGACTGACGCATTTCGGATGCTCCACCATCCTTTATCGAAGTATTAGTTTTCTATGAGACTGGTGCCCTTGTAATTCCTGAGGTTGTGAGTGCTCTGCTTTTTTGTGTTTCTACTTTTTCTAACTAGCATAGTAGCACCACGTTCCTTGTGCCCACTCCATGACTTTAAAATGTTTTACACAGTTAGCAAAATGGAGCAGAACATGTAAAATGTCTGGAAAGTGATTCAGGAGGCCTGTTTTACACAATTAGCAAAATGGAGCAGAGCATGTAGAACATTTGGAAAGGGATTCAGGAGGCCTTTTTTGCACAGTTAGCAAAATGAAAAAGAGCATATAAAATGTTGGAAAGTGATTCAGGAAGCCCGTTTTACACAGTTAGCAAAATGGAGCAGAGCATGTAAAATGTTTGGAAAGTGATGCAGAGTGCCTTTGTTTTACACAGTTTAACTTTGGTTTCAATGTGTGGTCATTAGTTTGGCAAGTGATATGGAAGGAGCAGTAAAAGTGGTTCATGTTGATATTTTGGATAAGAAAGACTGGCTTTGCCTATTTTTCCTTTAGTGTTGTTCAAGACTGCATCATGGAAGGGAGCAGGTGTAATGTTTGGTAAGTGATTCAGGAGACCTGTAATACACAATTAGTAAACTGAAGCGAAGCATGTAAAATGTCTGGAAAGTGATTCAGGAGGCCTGTTTTGCACAGTTAGCTAAATGGAGCAGAGCATATAAAATGTTTGGAAAGTGATTTAGGAGGCCTGTTTTACACAGTTAGCAAAATGGAGCAAAACGTAAAATGTTTGGAAAGTGATCCAGGATGCCTTTGTTTGACACAGTTTAACTTTAAAGTCTATGTGTGGTTATTAGTTTGACAAGTGATATGGAAGGAACAGTAAAAGTGGTTTGCTTTCATTTTTGGGGGGGCTGTTTCTTTTTTGCAAGGGCTATAGTTGGAGATGCTGTTAGGGCTGTAATGTGGGTGGTTAGTAGATTGTTGTTACTTGTGATATACAGGTGGTTGTTACACATGTTAATAGTCCTGTAATAACATGTATATATTTTGTTAGATAGATAGATTAATAGATTGTTAATTGCAATGTTATAGAATGTTGTAATTATTTAATATGTACAGTGAAGCTCGCCAGGATAAAGACCCAATTCTGCAGCAGGGTTTCTGCAGGAAACAAGACAATTTCAATGGGAGTTAATCCCTTTTGTCATGTAGGAAACTGACAATGTGCTTCATCCTGGTGGGCTTCATGTGTATATAGTTTGTCCATACTTGTAATACATTGTTAACTGCAATGTTATAGAATGTTGTAATTATTTAATATGTACAGTGAAGCTCACCAGGATAAAACCCAATTCTGCAGCAGGGTTTCTGCAGGAAACAAGGCAATTTCAATGGGAGTTAATCCCTTTTGTCATGTAGGAAACTGACAATGTGCTTCATCCTGGTGGGCTTCACTGTATATAGTTTGTCCATACTTGTAATAGAGTGTTAATTACAATGTTACAGCATGTCGTAATTACTTAAAGAGCTACTGATGCCTCAAATAAAACTTTAAAATACATAATAATTAGGCACAATTCTGCTACATTCCATTTATATTTTGTATATTTCTCCTTCCCACTATTTATTAGTAAGGAAATGTGCACGGATATATTATCTTGATCCTTTGGAGTTCCTTTAGAGACCATTGTCACACTTGAACAGCTGGTTATGATCCATGTATCATTTGTTTGTAAATATAAAAAAAAAATGTGTGATGGACTGTCTGGCAGGAGGAAATGCTGGCTTGCTGAAATAGACACATCACCCCCCCCCCGGGATAAGTTCAAAGGACAGGAGATAGCTTAAACTGCAGATATCTGAGGTGCAATTATCTTGTTAGTTTGCTTTGAAGGCAGGAACCAAGATATCCATTTTATAATGCCCTCAGGGAAATCCTTTGATGTGCACTAGGTGTCATGAGAAAAGGGACACAGGCCAGTGTTCTGGGTTTCCTCCCAGGAAGACAGCTCATTTCATCAAAGAGACCTTTGATGCCTGGGTTTACCAGGTCCCAGACTAAATTAAGGAGTCCAATAAGCATTTGCTTGGACTATACAGGGAATTACATCAAAGAGGCTTTGATGTCTTGTGAAGCAGATCAGACTAGTTTTGGGAAAATCACATGAAGAGAGGAGATTCATCAATGTCAGATATTGTGTTAAAATATCTTATTAGGACTTCCTGTGTGATAAAATATAAATTTTAATACACCAAGGTGGAGTTAGGTGACTTCAGAGGGAAGGCCGGCTCAAGACTGCTTTAAATATACTGAGCAGACCTTACAGAGATGACATGCATATTTCTGACTGAGAGAAGAGGAACAACAAAACACTGAAAGATTAAGAAGTAAGGAGACCTTAGATAAAGCCAGGTTGAGTGTACATATTGTAGGAATTTGCACTTTAAAACCTGTTTTGTTTTTAAAACTGTATGTGTTGGGATATCTTGTTCTGTAATTTTACTGTTTTCCTATTTTACCTATTTTAAAGTAAAGATATATATTTTAAAAATGGAAACTGCCCGGTGTGCCTTGAAATTTATTTTTATATAAGTGAAGCTTTGAAGGTTATAGTTGACACTGTGTATGAGTTTATTGTGATACCAAACTGGGAAACAGATAGAGTTCTCTAGGTCTTGCATAGAGTTATAAGGGTTCATTTTGTAATACCTGATTAGGTGCCCATAAGCAAAGATATCTGGCCCCCACCAAGACAGAATTATCTGAGCCTAACAATTGAGTACGTTAATAAGAGGTTATCAGTTTGAATCCCTCCAGAACTTGGGACTAAGGTGATTTGAACCCACAAAACAGACAAGAGGGTTACCTTATTCTGTTAAACTGTTCACAATTCTACGCTCAGAGGTTGGCACTTTGGGAGTAGAGGGCTGACCTGCTGAGTGGGTTTGTGACAGATTGGTGGCAGTGGTGGGATATAAAGTTTTGTGGTATAAGCTTCATTGTTCAGTGTGTCAGCTTGAGACCATTCAGCTCACTTGGGAAAAACAAAGGCAGTGTTGTATTTCAAAAGGAAACAGAACTATATCCTTGGCTTACAGTCAAGTCCCTACCCATTTTTTTTATTTTTCTAAGTGCCAGTCAGAATAGCAGTAGTCAGGAAAGATGGCTTCCGACTACAGCAGGCACACTGTAGATTACTTAAAGCAGTTGTGCGGGAACAGAGGAGTCCCATTCAAGGTGACAGCCAAAAAGCAGAACCTCATAGAGGCCCTGATGGTAGCAGATACCCAGAGCAGCGAGTCACTGGCCATGACCGAAAAGGACAGGAGGGCCACTGTCAGTGAAGGACCACAGCAGCAGGGGATGGTCACCAGTATCCTGAATCCAGAGGTACTCAGACTGCAAATTGAGCTGTGCAGGATGGAACTGGAGGCAGAGTGAGTACAGAGGGAGGTAGATCGTGAGGAGCGTGAGCTCCGGTGAGCTGCAGAGGAGAAGAGGGAGCGAGAGAGCTGAGAGGCAGATTGGGAACAGTGAGAGGCAGAGCGACAACAGAGGGAGGTGGAGCGTGAGTGCCAGTGAGCTGCTGAGGAGAAGAGAGAGGAGCGCCAGTGGCAACATGAACTGGAGAAGCTACGACTCCAACCAGCGGCACCAGAGCAGGTAACTGGCTTGGGTTTAACTGGGACTGCAGGACTGGGTTACAAGTCGAACTCCAAATTAATGGCTGAGTTTAAAGAGGGGGAGGACAATGATGCCTTTTTAAATCTTTTTAAAAAGTTTATATTTAGGCTAAAATTCCTAGAGAGTCCTGGAGCTTCCAGCTATCCCTGCTACTTACCGGGAAAGCTTGGGATGCATTGGGTCAAATGGACAATGAGGACAGCAATGATTACAGCAAGCTAAAACCTGCACTGTTAAAAAAGTTTGAATTAACTGCTGAATCATACAGAGCTAAATTCTGTAAGCTCAGGAGGAGCCCTGATATGAGCTACGAGGAGCTAGCCATGAAACATGTCAGTTTTTAAAATGTTGGTGGGAAGGAATTGAGGCAAACTTAGTTGATAAAATTGAAAATGGGATTTTATTAGAATAGTTTTATTGGGCATGCTCAGCAGAGCTAAAAACCTGGCTAGAGGACCGAGATCCAAAAACAGTGCAAGAGGCTGCTGAACTCTCGGACTGCTATGCCAAGAACAGACCTGCTCTGAGAGTGAATGGGGCAGGCATGACAGTGCAGAAAGGGAAAAGTGCACCTTCAGGGCAACTAAAACCCTCACTACCTCTACCGAAACCAGTCATCCCCAGGTTTCAGAGAAAAGATTTCTCTGAGAGAAGAACTGAATGTTGGTTGTGTAAGGAAACTGGGCATATTGCCAGACAGTGTCCCAAAAAGGCAAGCCATAATACACAACCGGGTACTAGAAAAGAAGTGGGTTGTTTGTGTATCCCTTGAAGCATGCCAGTGAACATAAGGGAACACATGCACCCAGTCATGGTGAATGGTGTACAGACGCAGGGGTTAAGGGACACAGGGGCATCCCTGACATTGGTAAAGGGGGTCTGGTACAGCCTGGTCAGCTTATACCCAATAAATACATCACTGTACAGGACTTTGCGGGTTGGGAGAAAACTTTGTCCCTCGCTAGTGTTCTCCTAGACTGGGTGAAACAGGGGGAACTATGCAACAGGTGGCTGTAGCCAAAACATTAGCAGTGGATGTGATCCTGGGTAACAATCTCCAGCAGGGGATAGTATGTGCAGTTACCCACAGCCAAGCAGCAAGGGAAAATTGTAGATCCTTGAACCCCACAGAAACCAGTGTGGAAACCACTGAGAGGCTGGTTCCCCAGCCTGTATCTCCACATGGGGAGACTGATAAAAAGGGGGTAGAAATTTCCCCAGTAGCAAGTAACCACATAGCTACAGAGGGTTACTCTGAAGAGGGAGGGGTGACCCCTTGACAGAGGGTTGGGATTGACAGTGATCGTGAGGGCCCTGAAGCTAGTGCTAGGGACCCTAGTTTAGTGACTGAAGGGGACTTGTCCCATGCCTTGGGACTGTGTGAGGGATTTGCAGCTGCTCAGAGGAGTGACCCTAGTTTAGAGAAGCTGAGTGCTTGGGTAGACTCTGACGGAGCAAAGGGAGGTGATGACAGACATAAGGTTTATTGGGAAAATGGACTTATGTATACACAGGCAGTACAGACAGAGGGAGGGATGCTAGGCAGGCAGCTTGTCGTTCCCCAAGGGTATCGTGAGCAGTTGCTCAAAATTGCACATGATATTCCCTTGTCTGGTTATCTGTGAATCGCGCACACTATGCAGCGGTTGGCCCAGAATTTCTACTGGCCTAACTTCACCCAGCAGGTGAAGGAGTATTGCAGGTCTTGTCGCTGGTGCCAAGAAATAGGGAAGGCAGGCAAGAAAACCCAAGCCACCCTGATTCCATTGCCCATAGTGGAGGAGCCATTCCAGAGGGTGGGAATGGATATTGTGGGGCCTTTAAATACCCCCAGCTCCTCAGGAAAGAAATTCATCCTCACTGTGGTGGATTATGCCACCTGGTACCCAGAGGCAGTCGCCCTATCCTCTCTGAGGACAGACAAAGTGGCAGATGCCTTACTTGGGATTTTCTCCCATGTTGGGTTTCCGCAGGAGGTAACCACTGATCAAGGGGGTTCCTTCATGTCGGACCTGATGAAAAGTTTATGGGAGAAGTGTGGGGTGGTGCAGAGATGCACAACACCGTATCACCCACAAGCCAATGGACTTGCAGAACGATTCAATGGTACCCTAAAGTCAATGCTCTGGGCATTTGCTGAACAGCATGGGAGGGACTGGAAGAAATACCTTCCCCACCTGTTGTTTGCATACAGGGAGGTGCTCCAAGAGTCAACAGGATTTTCCCCTTCAAACTCTTGTATGGAGGCCGGGTATGTGGACCGCTAGACTTTATCCCAGGAGGACTGGGAAGGCAAGCATGCCACCCAGGGAACTCTCATTGTGGATTACATCCTTAGGTTTAGGGAAAGGCTGAAGGAGCTTATGGGGACAGCCCAGAGCAACCTGGCAGCAGCCCAACAGAAACAAAAAGTGTGGTATGACCACAGAGTCAGAGCTCGCTCATACATGGTGGGTCAGGAAGTCATGGTCCTTATTCTGGTCCAGAAAGACAAGCTGCAAGCTGAGTGGGGAGGACTGTACAAAGTGGTTAGGAAGGTAAATGACGTGAACTACATTGTGGAGCTACCTGACTGAAGACAGACAGAAAGGATGTACCATGTCAACATGATGAAGCCATATGCAAATAGGGCTGACATGGTGTTCGCAGTGTGTAGTCATGGGGAGGGGATGGATGAAGGAGACCCCCTTCTGGATTTGCTGGAATAGAGTAAGCGGGAGTCCTCTGTGGAGGCAGTAAAATTGTCTCCCCAGCTGGCCCTGGGGCAGATCCAGAAAGTAAGGGATGTTTCAGCAGACTTTGCCCCCTTGTTTAGCACCAAGCCTGGACTAACCTCCTTAGCGACACACAATGTGGAGACAGGGACACAGACGCCCATATGGTGGACAGCATATCGGGTGTCAGAGACTGTCCAAAAGGACATTAGGAGGGAAGTGGAGGAGATGCTGGATTTAGGGGTAATCCAGAGATCCCACAGTCCCTGGGCCTCACCCGTAGTCCTTGTACCCAAGCCAGATGGCTCAACTTGTTTCTGTGTGGACTATCGTGGACTGAATGCAGTCACGAAGTCAGATGCCCACCCAATACCCCAGAAGGACGAACTCCTGGACAAGTTGGGAGGGGCGACCTACCTTATGACTATTGACCTGACCAAGGGGTATTGGCAGGTAGAATGGACAGGCAGAGCTAGGGAGAAGTCAGCCTTCATCACTCCAATAGGCTTATTTAAGTTTAAAGTAATGCCTTTTGGAATGAAGAATGCCTCGGCCACTTTCCAAAGGTTGGTGAACCAGGTGTTAAATGGTGCTGAGGAGTACGCCGTGATGTACCTGGATGACACTGCCATCTTTAGTACCAGCTGGGAGGAACACCTATCCCAACTTAGGGAAGTGCTGGGCAGGATACAGAGGGCGGGCTCACTGTCAAAGCTGAGAAGTGCCAGGTGGCCATGGGAGAAGTGGCATACCTCAGGCATGTGGTAGGCCAGGGACAGCTCCGTCCTAATCAAATAAAAATAGAGGTAATCCAGGCATGGCCCAGACCAGAAACTCAGAAACAGGTCAGGAGTTTTATCGGGACAGCAGGGTACTATAGAAAATTTGAACCCAATTACAGTGCCCTGGCTGCTCCCCTATCTGACCTGACAAAGAAAAGGATGCCCAAGAAAATTACCTGGGGCCCAGCCTGTGAGGAAGCCTTTTCCAAACTAAAGGGGGCACTGTGCAGTGCTCCTGTTTTGACAAGTCCGGACTATAGCAAACCTTTTATAGTTCAGACTGATGCCTCAGACATGGGTATTAAGGCAGTACTGAGCCAGACATCCAGTGAAGGGAGGGACCACCCAATAGTCTACCTGAGTAAAAAGTTACTTCCCAGGGAGCAGTCATACTCCACGGTGAAAAAGGAGTGTCTTGCCATAGTGTGGGCCCTAAAGAAATTGGAGCCATACTTGTATGGGCAGCATTTTGTGGTGCAGACTGACCACAACCCCCTAGTTTGGCTGATGCAGATGGGGAAAAACAATGGTCAATTACTAAGATGGAGTCTTGCTTTGCAAGGATATGATATGACCATTCTACAAAGGGCTGGAGCGACCAATCAGAACTCAGATGGGTTGTCCCATGTGTATGAGGAGTGAACTGATTTGGGAAGCTCATCCCATGCAGGGGATAGACCCCCCAAATTCAGTCTAGGTGGGGAGGACTTTTCACACTTGGACAGCTGGTAAATACAAAAAAATGTGTGATGGACTGTCTGGCAGGAGGAAATGCTGGCTTGCTGAAATTGACACATCACCCCCAGATAAGTTCAAAGGACAGGAGGTAGCTTAAACTGCAGATATCTGAGGTGCAATTATCTTGTTAGTTTGCTTTGAAGGCAGGAACCAAGATATCCATTTTATAATGCCCTCAGGGAAATCCTTTGATGTGCACTAGGTGTCATGAGAAAAGGGACACAGGCCAGTGTTCTGGGTATCCTCCCAGGAAGACAGCTCATTTCATCAGAGAGACCTTTGATGTCTGGGTTTACCAGGTCCCAGACTAAATTAAGGAGTCCAATAAGCATTTGCTTGGAATATACAGGGAATTACATCAAAGAGGCTTTGATGTCTTGTGAAGCAGATCAGACTGGTTTCGGGGAAATCACATGAAGAGAGGAGTTTCATCAATGTCAGATATTGTGTTAAAATATCTCATTAGGACTTCCTGTGTGATAAAATATAAATGTTAATACACCAAGGTGGAGTTAGGTGACTTCAGAGAGAAGGCCGGCTCAAGACTGCTTTAAATATACTAAGCAGACCTTACAGAGATGATATCCATATTTCTGACTGAGAGAAGAGGAACAACAAAACACTGAAAGATTAAGAAGTAAGGAGACCTTAGATAAAACCAGTCTGAGTGTATGTATTGTAGGAATTTGCACTTTAAAACCTGTTTTTGTTTTTAAAACTGTATGTGTTGGGATATCTTGTTCTGTAATTTTACTGTTTTCCTATTTTGCCTATTTTAAAGTAAAAATATATATTTTAAAAATGGAAATTGCCTGGTGTGCCTTGAAATTTCTTTTTATATAAGTGAAGCTTTGAAGGTCATAGTTGACACTGTGTATGAGCTTGTTGTGATACCAAACTGGGAAACAGATAGAGTTCTCTAGGTCTTGCATAGAGTTCTAAGGGTTCATTTTGTAATACCTGATTAGGTGCCAATAGGCAAAGATATCTGGCCCCGAAGACAGAATTATCTGAGCCTGACAATTGGGTATGCTAATAAGAGGTTACCAGTTTGAATCCCACCAGAACTTGGGACTAAGGTGACTCAAACCCACTAAACAGACAAGAGGGTTACCTTGTTCTATTAAACTGTTCACAATTCTATGCTCAGAGGTTGGCACTTTGGAAGTAGAGGGCTGACCTGCTGAGTGGGTTTGTGACAAGACCATCTGCCTCTATAGTTTACTCCTTACTTCAAGTCATAGCCCTCTGTTGTGACATCACAGTCTGTTGCCATAGGAGTAACTGTGAGGTCACAGAAAGCGCTCTGTGACTTCAGGTAGGGAGAAAACAGCAGGAATAGATAAATTCTGCAGGAGCAAAAATTCTGTTTTCATACAAATGACCTCAGTAATAAATAATGGGGAAGAGGAATGAAGCACTAATGGAAAATACAAGCTGGACTGTATCTAAATATTAGATTCTGTTAAAGTTCTCCTGAACGTGTCACCAGCTCTTTAATGTTAGTTAATTATCATCAGTTATGGATGGTGTTGGTGTCATAAATGCTAATTGGGTTTTGGTGTCATATATGATAATTGGCTACTATCATATATGGAGACATAAATGATGGCTTTTTCAATGGGGACAAGGGCCCAATAGTGGCACAATAGTGTTACTACAATTAGGGCTGAGTAGGCTCTTTAATGTTAAACCCCTAACTTTGCACGTTAATAGCTTCGTTCACCTTTAGCGGATTTGGACAGAATTTTGCGTGCACTGTCTGGAGGTCAAAGTGTCTCGGCATGCCAAGTTTCTTTCTGGTCAGATGTGAAGATTCTAAGATCTGTATAGTGTGTTTTTAGGAAAAATCAGGGGTGTTGGCTTTTTTTTCGTCATTGCCTAATGCCCAGATGGTTTGGAATTTTGGTCTGAAATTTTTAGGGTAGAATGGCCTTGCACCAGAATGGAGCCTTTCATTGGTGTGGTGAAAAAATATTAATCTGTTCCCAAGTTATAAGGATTTGAAATTTAGGTTCTGAGCATGCTCAGTAGGGTATCAAGCATACAACCAAAACACCCTACTGAGCTTGCGCAGAACCGAAATGTGAAATCCTTATAACTTGGGAATGGATTAATATTTTTTCACCAAACCAATGAAAGACAGCATTCTGGAGCAAGCCATTTCCTCCCTGAAAATTTCAGACTAAAATTCCAAACTGCCTGGGCTGTAGGTGATGACAAAAAGCAGAAAGAAACCCTGATTGTTTCCTAAAAAATGCCATAAAATGATCTAAATCTGATTCTGCTGTTTGTTCCTTTAAAAACTTGCCAGAAATACCTTTTCTGGGCACTCCAAAATTTAGGGCACCCAGATTACTGAGAAGTGTTGTTCATCCACATTCTCTGTATGAGATCAGCAGGACTTTCTTGAGATCTGTGGCCAAAGCTGGAAGTCATGCTTCGGGCTGCAGTGAGAGCAATGAACCACCTATCCCATGTTCTGTCTGTCTCCATCTCCATCTCTCTCGTTCTCTGTCTGTCTATCTATCAAGCGGACTGGGGTGCCCATCCCTGGTACCACTTTTTTCTCTCCCTCCACTCCAGGTTGCCCACCTGCCATTCCAAATGTGTATTTTTATAATACATAAGCGGACTGGGGTGCCCACCCCAATACTGCTTCTCTGCACCCACCTCCTTTCCAGGTCACCCGCCTCGGCTCCTCAAGTGTAGCCTGACATTTGGGTGCCCAATCTCCAGTGTTGGAATCTCAGCTGTAATAAAGAAAACCATCCCTTGATGTTTTTTTTCCTTTTTAAACCTGTAAAAAAGAAATGGTCCCTTGCTCATCTGACCATGCCACCCCAACCTCCCACTCAGCACTCACCACTCTACATGCTCACCACACTCACACGCACCCTCACTCACCTGAATATGCCCCACAGCATAGATCCACCACCTTTGTTCATGAGGTGGGGTCATAAGAAGCTATGTTGAAAATTCGGGGTCAAAATCTATAACAATAAAGTTATGAGCTTATGTTGAGATTTTTCTGCACTTGCTCATAACTTTGGTAATTTTAAGTAATTTGAACCCAAATTTTCAACATAGCCATTTTTTCATACCACCTTATGAATGTCACAGCTGTCATTTTTCAAACCCTGGCCAAAATGTGTTTTAGCACCTGTGTGGAATGACATTTCGGTGGCACCCAATAACGTTTTGGTGACTATTTGAAAATTTTCACCTACCTGGTTCATGAGGTGGGGTATTAAGAAAGCTATGCTGAAAATCTGATGTACAAATTTGGTAAAATGCCTAGGTTATGACTGAACATTGCAGTATTTCAGCATTCACTCATATAACTTTGCTAATTAATATTTTGACTCCAATCTTTCAACATAGCCATTTTTCCACACTACATCATCTTTCAACATAGCTATTTTTTCTATACCACATCATAAACATGACCAATGTCATTTTTTAATCCCTGGACAAGACATCTGTTTGCACTTCTAGTGCAAAATAAAATTAAAGCCAATATACTATAACTTCTACATGTCATGTTTATAACTTGGGGACAAAATTAAATAAAAAAAAGAGTGAATGTGTGAAGAGTGAATGTTTAAAAAGTGAATGTATGAAGAGTGAATGGGTGAAGAGTGAATGTGTAAAGCATGGAGGTGTAAAAAGTGAAGGGGTACAGAGTGAATGTGCCAGGCCCTGCACTTCTGTAGGCAGACAGAGTCTTACCATGGCATATGACCCAAAGGGCCCTGCACATCTGCACCTGTTCACAGAGGTCCCAAAGGGACTTGTGTGAATGTGGGTACAATTCCACTATCTCAAAAGGAAAGGAAATTCTTTCCAAAAAACTTTGTTAATGCACCAGTTAAGGTAACCTAACACCACAGTAGTAGGGAAATGTGGCATTAAAGTTTCCAAACCTAACACTCCCCACACCCACCCCTAAGCAGCAAAAGAAAAAAATATTAGGGTTTTGGGTCTCTGGAGTTCTGCAACTCAGTGGTGGGGTCTTCCTTGGGGTTGTCAACCATAATGCCCACCCCGTTCCCTGAACAAACAACATCACACCTGATCTCCTTTCTTTACACAGGGCCCCCAGGGCTCTGTGTGTGAAGAAAGCTACAACAATTTGTGTTGGCAACATGTGGTGAGACATACTTCTCTACCTTTGAAGAGTATATCACTATGAGGCACTGGCGTGGAGCTGCACCTTGTGCTTCTGACTAGAGGCTACAGGCTGGGGGTGAGGGGTGAGCATTTGGGTTGACAACCCCAAGGAAGACCCAACCACTGATTCACCAAGGCTCTGGAGACCCAAACCCCACATTTTTTTCTTTTGCTGCTTGGGGTGGGAGTGGGAGTTAGGGTTGAAACTTAATGCCACATTTCCCTACTTTTGTGGCATTAAGTTACCCTAACTGGTGCATCAATAATTTTTTTGCAAAGATTATATTATGGGGTGTGGTAGCAACCCTATAGTTTAGGATAACTAGAGTGTTCAATGCTAAATCTTTAAATTTGCACCTTAATAGCTTTGGCAGCATTTGATAAAATTAGCTGGAATTGTGCATGTGTTGTCTAGGAGGCAAAGTCTAATTCTGTGGAAAGTATCGTAATGGCAGCTTGCATGATTTCTGAGATCCTTATTTGTCATTTTCCTGCAAATGTCTAATTTTTTTCATATACTTAACATGGGATTTGGGTTTGCTCTTATGTACAGCTAACATGGAATGGCATTTTTTTCTGAAACTTTTAGAGTAGAAGCATGCTGTGCCAAGGTAATGCCTTTGGAAGGTTTTCTGAAAAAATATTAAACGGTTCCAGAGTTATAAAGATTTAAAGTTTTGTTTTTTTCTGTTGTGAGCATGCTCAGTAGGATTTTTGGGATAACGTACTCATATGACAGCAAATATTCTGTGTCACAAGACCCAAGATCATTTTTGGTTTCAAACAACTTGTTTCTCACAGCACCAAAAATGTTTTTTGTGCTGTGAAAGCCACCATCTTGTTTTTTCCCCCTTGAAATAAAAAACATGAAAAATAAATAAAACTGTAATTTAAAGAAAAACAAACACCTGAACATACAGTAGCTAAACAGGGCCTGTTTAGCTAGGTTCTGATGTTTGTTTTTTAATAAACAGAAATACCTTTTCTGGCCACCCCAAAATTCAGGGTGCCCAGCTTAGCGAGAGGAGCCATTCACCTATGTTTTCTGTATGAGAATAGCGTGACTTTCTTAAGTTCTGCAGCCACAGATGGAGTCCAGTTCTATCTGTCTGTCTGTCTCTATCTATCTATCTATCTATCTATCTATCTATCTATCTATCTATCTATCTTGTGGACTGGGGTGCTCACCCCTGTTACCACTTCTTTCTCCCCATCTCCTCTTGGTCACCCGCCCGCCGTCCCAATATTTATATTGTGTAAGCAGAATGGGGTGCCCATCCCATCCCCAGTACCACTTCTTGTGACCCCTCCTTCCCTTCAGGTCTTCCCCTCCCACTAAATATGTGGCAGCATGGGGGGTGCCCACCCCCAGTGCTGCTGAACATTGGCCCGACACTGGGGTGCCCAATTCCCAGTGTTAGAACCTTAGTCGCCACTTAAAAAAGAAAACCATCCATTATTTTTTTATTGTTGTTTTGTTTTTTGCCTGCAAAAAAGGAAAATGGTCCCTCAGTGATCTGATCTCCCAACCCGACCTACCACTCAGCACCCACCACCCCACACCTCCCACACACCCTCACTCACCTGAACATGTCCCAGAGTGAAGACCCACTCTCCGACTGAAGACTTGTCTGCTGGAACTGCTGACTGCAATATGAGAAACTAAGGTAAGTGCTATTCAATGTATTTCAAAGGAGGTTTGAACTTTGATGTGTAACTTTGTCATTTTTGCATATTTTGACCCCAGATTTTCAACATGGCCTTTTTAGGACCCCGCCTCATGACCAGTCATGGTAGAATTATACAAATCAAGCTTGAAAAGTGATTTTGAAATCATTTGGGGAAATCACCTTTTAGGTGGGATTTGAAAATTTTCACTGCCCTTGTTCATGAGGTGGGGTTATAAGAAAGTTACATTGAAAATTTGGGGTCAAAATATGTAATAATGGCAAATTTATGTGCTACATTGAAATTTTTCTACACTTGCTCATAACTTTGGTAATTTTAAATATTTTGACCCCAAATTTTCAACATAGCCATTTTTTCACAGCAGCTCACGAATGTGCAAGCTGTCATTTTTCAAATCCTGGCCAAAATGTGTTTTTGCACCTACTGCACATAATGAAGTTTTGGTGACATGGAATGATGTTTTGGTGTGGATTTGAAAATGTTCACCTACTGGATTCATGAGGAGGGGTAATAAGAAGGCTATGCTGAAAACTGGGTGTACAATATGGTAAAATGCCCAGGTTATGAGTGATTGTTGCAGTACAACATTCACTCATAACTTCACTGATTTTCAATATTTTGACTTCAGAGTTTCAGCATAGCTGTTTCTCCACACAACCTCATAAATGTGACACATGTCATTTTATAAATCCTGGACAAGATGTGTTTTTGCACTTGTGCAAAATGCAATGTTGTCCGATATACTATAAATGCTGTATGTCATGTTTATAAGAGCAATTATAAAATGACTATTTTGAAAACTTGGGGCAAAATGAAAAAGAAAAAGCATTTGTCAATGCTGAATGTTCACCACTGGTATTGTCATTGTAGGGGGTGTTACTTGTACACATTTTACTATATTATTTACCCAGGATAGAGCAGATAAGCTGCAATGTCTCATTTTCAGTGGTGTCCTGATTTTACACGTTGTTAGATTGTAATTACCCAGGATAGGGCAGCTGAGAGGCAATATATATTTTTAAGTGGGCTCCCACATTTTGATCCCAAATGTTCAACAGTCTGTTTATGACCTGACGTTATGATCAAGACAGGTGAATTTTTTAAAATCCCACCCGAAAGGTGATTTCACTGTGTGACTATGGAAATAAGTTTCAAAGGGGATTTGAACAATGTCACCTGCCATGTTCAGGAGGTGGGATAACACAAGGGACATTAGCAGCCCAAATCTGCAAAAATAAAGTTATGAGGAAATGTTGGAACACTTCAATGTTTCCTCATAAGTTAGTTACTTTTTCACATTTTTACCCCAAATTTTCAACATAATCTTTTATGACCACTCTTTCTGAGCATAACAGGTGTCATTTATAAAACGATGGCCAAAACTTGACTTTGCACCACAAGTGTGACAGGTTGCAATTTATGAGAAAGATTGGGTCTGGTTTTAGGGACCAAATTTACAGCACAAGAGCGCATACTCTGCAACTGAAAGGTGAAAAATGTAATTCATTAAGACAGAAATGGTTCAGTCAGAGGGTGGTACCTACCTGGAATGCTTTGCCTATGGAAATAGTGGGTTGCTCATCCATAGGCAGTTTTAAAATACAGTTAGACAAACATTACCGTACCAAAGGGCTTCCTTTTTAAATTATAGCGAGCATCATGGATGAAAGTCTAACAGCTCTGTCAAACGTATGATACCTGTGATAACACATTTTGGGTAGGGTTACAGAAATGACAGCTGTCATATTCATGAGGTAGTGTGAAAAAATTAGTATGTTAAAAATCTGGGGTCAAAATACTGAAAGTGACCACAGTTACACGTGTGTGTTGAAAAATGCTAACGTACACTCATAACTTTGTGATTTTTTAATATTTTGACCCTAAATTTTCAACACAGCCTTCTTTTGACCCCACACAGCCTTCCAATGACCCCACCTCATGAACAAGGGTGGAGAAAATTTTGAAATCATGCCCAAAAGGTGATTTCGTGCCACAAGTGTGAAAACAAATTTTGGCCAGGATTTGAAAAATGGCAGCTGTCACATTCATGAGGTGCTGTGAAGAAATGGCTATGTTGAAAATTTGGGGTCAAAATACTTGAAGAGCTAATGACGCCAAAAAGAAAACTTTGAAAAACATAATAATTAGGTACAATTCAGCTTTCATTCCATATGTATTCTATATATGTCTCTTCCTCATTATTACAGAGTAAATATTCCTCACTATTACAGAGTAAATATGCATGAGTACATGCATATTTACTCTGTAATAATGAGGAAGAGACATACATAGAATACTTGGTGACAAGGGAGGTGGATCAGGAGAGGGCAGTGGACGTGGCCTTTATGGACTTCAGCAAGGCCTTTGACATTGTGCCACATGGAAGGCTATTAAGCAAACTGGGGAATATGGGAGTGGGCAAGACAGTAGTGTGGTGGGTGGGTAATTGGCTGAGAAGTAGGACACAGAGGGTGGTGGTAAATGGCTGTCACTCCACAGAGGGAAGAGTGACCAGTGGGCTACCGCAGGGATCAGTGCTGGGACCGGTCCTATTCAATGTCTTCATCAGTGACATTGTACAGGACCTAAAAGGCAGAATTTCCATGTTCACTGATGACATGAAGCTCTGTAACAGAGTGGACATGCCAAAGGGTGTGGACAGAATGAGGAGGGAATGAGGAGGGACCTGCAGAAGCTTGAAGAATGGTCAAGGGTATGGCAGCTGAAATTCAATGCAAAGAAGTGCAAAATAGTGCATATGGGGCACAAAAACCCTGGAACAACATATCAGTTGGGGGTGAGGCTATAACATGCACCAAGCAGAAAAGGGACCTTGGGGTTATCAACTCTGATGACCTAAAGGTAGGGAAACAGTGCGACAAGGCAGCAGGTAAAGCAAATAGAATGTTGGGATGCATAGGCAGGGGCATCACCAGCAGGAAAAGGGAGGTCATAATTCCACTATACAAGACACTAGTGAGGCCCCACCTGGAGCACAGTGTACAGTTCTGGAGACCTTACCTACATAAGGACATAGACAGGGTAGAGAAGGTTCAGAGGAGGGCAACAACAATAATACAGGGATTCCATCACAAGTCCTATGAGGACAGGATAAAGGAACTTGAATATGTACTCTGTGGAGCAGAGGAAGGAAAGAGGTGACATGATAGAGACATACAAGTACCTTACAGGGAGGAACAGGGTGCAGGAATACACTATTTTCCAGCAAAAAAGATGTTCCAGGACTAGAGGGCATGGGATTAAGTTGGAGGGAAGGAGATTCAGAGGAAACTTGAGGAAGAATTTCTTCACAGAAAGGGTTGTGGACAAGTGGAATACTGTGCCAGAGGAGGTGGTGGGGGCTGAAACAATCATGGGATTTAAGAATGCATGGGATAGACATAAGGGAATCCTGGAGGTCAGGGATAAGGGACAACAGACTTCTAGAAAAATGTAAAGGGAACTTACAAGCTCAAATGGGCAGACTGGGTGGGCATAGGCCCTTATCTGCCAACAGTATCTATGTATCTATGTACATGATTTTTGTCCCTTAGATTTCGTTTAGAGTTTATCTGCCTCTGTAGCTTACTCCCTACTTCAAGGCATAATTGTCTGTTATGGCATCACAGTCTGTTGCCATGGGAGTAGCTGTGATGTCACAAGCAGGGCATTATCACAACAGGTAGGGAGAAAGCAACAAGAATATATTAAGTCTTCAGGAGCAAAGAGCCTGTTTTCATGCAAATAACCTCAATAATAAATAATGGGGAGGAAGAATACAAAACTAATGTGAAATACAAACTGAACTGTGTCTAAATGTAATGTTTTTTTAAAGTTCCCCTGAAGGTGTCAGCTGGTCTTTAAAATTACCAAAGTTATGTGTGTTGAAAATTTTCAACATACACTCTTAACTTTTTTGTTTTCTCATATTTTTACCCCAAATTTTCAACATAGCCTTCTTATGACCCCACCTCATGAAGACGGGAAGAGGGATAGCCTGCCCAAAATGTGATTTTGCATCACAAGCATGAAAGCACATTTGGCTAGGATCTGAAAAATGACACCTATCACAGTCATGAGGCGCTGTGAAGAAATGGCTATGTTGAAACTTTGGGGGTCAAAATATTAAAAATGACCAAAGTTATGAGCCTACATTCATACATTTCAATGTAGGTGCATAAGTTTGTTGTTTTTTAATATTTTTACTAAAAATTTTCAACATAGCCTTCTTATGATCCTACCTCATGAACAAAGGTGGAGAAAATTCTCAAATCCTGTCCAAAAGGTGATTTCGTGCTGTGACCACAAAATCACCTTTTGGGGCAGATTTGCCTAATTTCATTGTCATTATTAATGAGGTGGGGTCTCAAAAAAGGCATGTTGAAAATCTGGGTCAAGAATATTCAAAAATGACCAAGTTATGAGAATAAGTTCAACCCCCCCCCCCTTGAAATTCATGGAACTACATACCTGATTTCCTCAGTTCGCGGTCTAGCATTGAAGAGTGATGACGTGTCTCCAATCCAGTGAGAATTATGGCATTGGAACCCTGGTAGGTAAGTAAGGGATTGGGGATGGGGTGTAGTGGTGGGTGCTGAGTGGGAGGGTCAGGTGGGGGGACAGTAATGGCGACGGAAACAGACATCGATGGATGTTTTTCTTTTTTACAGGGTGTTAAAGATAAACTATGAGAGATGGTTTTCTTTATTTTAGGTACTGACACTGGGGATTTGGCATCTCAGTGTCAGTGTTATGTTTAGCAGTACCATGGGTGGGCTCCTTGGTGTCACAATCAAAGTGGCCGGGGTGAATGGGGGGGCGCTGTGGAACAGCAACATGGCGTCAGCTTTCTAATCGAGCTCTGTCAATAAGTTATTAAAACTAATAAAAACTCTGGAAAACTCTACCAACTTGGAGTTTTTACTATACCAGTGCCAATCAGAAATCATCAGCTACAAAATGAGCTCAAAAAAGGACCCTAAATGCACCTCGTACAGCCTAGATGTGTACTTATCGGCTCAGGGTGCTGCAACCAGTTTGGGGCCTACTGCTACGAAGGACCTGGTCACACCGGAGCTTCCAGTTGCACAGATACTAGCCATGCTTACTAAAATATAGGCTACCGGGAATGAGACCAACAAGCGCCTAGCAGCGGTTGAAGCAAAGTTGTCGGAAAATGGTTGCTTGATCTAAGACAACGTGGCTGCAATTAAGGACCTCATGGAGGGGAGAGAATGTCAGTCCAAGTGTAACACGGCCTACATTAAAGACTTAAACCTCCTGAAATCTAAAATTGAGACCCCGGAGAATGTACAAAGGCAAACTAACATCCAGATAGTGGGTTTTCCCTCTAAAGTATGCTGGTTCTGCATATATACAGCCTGCAGTTCAGAGACTAATATTTCAGGACTTACAGTTGTTGCCCCAAGATGCGGGGATTCAAATCCTGAAAGTCTTCTCCATATCACAATGGCTATGATCCAGAGGAGTAGTGCAGCAACAACCACACACTGCTATAGCTACTCTATCCACGTCAGAAGCCCCGATAGCTTTGTTACAGGCCGCACGCTCCCAGGGTGAAATTACATGGGAAGGAAATCTCCTCTCCTTTTTTCCTGACCTTGTGCAAATGCAATCTAGGAAGAAAGAGTTACAAGTTATAAAGCAAGATCTCCTTCAAAATGGCATAGAGGCCTGACTTAATTTTCCAGCGTGTCTCCTGATTAAACATGTCTCCAAATCCCATGTCTTTGTGGATCCTGCAGTGGCATCAGTTTTTGCCGAAAAACTCATTGGGAGCTTGACACCTCCAGTGGATACCTCGGATGAGGAAGGCTGAAGTATTTACTGTGGAAGTAAAGCTATTTCTTATTGTGGCTTTAATAACTAAGGTAGAGACTGTGTAAACCATTGATTTTACTTCTGCCTAAAAAACTGGACTTTTAAATAGGTTTTCTTTTACATGTGCTGCCTTATTTAAGGGGTTTTCCTCTATGTTAGCGTTACCAATGCTAATAACTTGGTGTTATATATTTTTTGGGGGTTCTGATTGTTTGTTGCTGCTCCACATATATTGTTCTATGATGAATCCTTTTAGGCCAATGATGTAAACTGCCATATGTAAGTTCATAGAGCACTTCTCAGTTTGTGAGCTGACTTGATATTCTTCTCCGATATGCTACCCTTAGAGCAGGTTGCCACGCCATGCTGTAGCCTAAGGGGTTGTAATTCAACTTAATTGAGACCAGACAGTCTAGTTTAAAAGTCTGTTTGTAGTATTATTGGCCTCCTTTCTCCCTGCACACATAAGTTCTCCAAGGGAACTGGCTCCCTGGCTCTACAGATGGATTGTCTTTAGTTCGAGGTGAGAGGGACACCGCTCTACAGGCAGCACAGTTCGGACTTTACTCCTGTTATTTCACTGGCTACCTTTCCAGTGCATGGACTAATTTACTGTTTAAAAAGTGGATTCAAATGTTTTCTCTGTACATGTGATACAGGGGTTTGCGTACCTCTATCCTTTATTGTATATTAGATACAGTTTTGCTGTAACATCATAAACTCTATAAATAAAAAGTAAAAAAAAAAATGGCCAGGGTGGGGGGTAGCATGGCATGGGGGATTGGGCACCCCTGAGCCAGAATAGACATTGAGGGAGGGTTTTCTTCATGTTTGGCAGCACCAGGGATGGGCTCTCTAGTGTCACACAATGAAAATGGGTGGGATAGATAGTGTAGCCACACTGAGCATTACATTGGGGGGCACACTGCCAACACAGGCAGGGTGGGAGTAGCAGCCGGCACAAAGGATTGGGCACCCACTGCCAGAATACCAACATGGAAGGGTCAGGACAGATTGAGGGAGGGTTTTTCTTTATGGTTGGTGGCATGAAGGGTGGGCCTCAAAACTGGGGATTATGTGGGGGGGGAGGAACCACAGCAGGCTGATCATGACAGATTAGCTGTGCTTGCTGGGCGGCATTATGTAAAGCAAAAGAAAGTTGCACGTGATTAGGCTGGCTCTCTCCTTTGAACTACTCAAAGTTTCCACCCAGCAAGCCAGAACAGTATCATGATCAGCCTGGCTGATGATTGATGTGACACTGATGAGCTCCTAGTAGACTAGTCTGCATTGGACAGACAGTGTCACACTTCTCAAAACCCACTCTCATAGCAAAATGTTCGCCGTGCATGTGCGCACGGTGAACATCAAAAGAGTGACTGTGAGAACAGTGAATGTGTAAAGAGTGAAGGTGTAAAGATTGAATATGCCAGGCCCTGCAGTTCTGTAGGCAGATGGAGCCTTCCCATGGTGCATGGCCCAAAAGGCCCTGCACATATACACCCATTCGCACAGATCCAAAAGGACCTGCCTGAATGAGGATACATTTCCACTATCTCAAAAACAAAGGAAATTATTTGCAAAAAACTTCTTTAATGCATGTTAGGGTAACTTAATACCACATTTACTAAAACAGGGGATTGGGACTTGGGGGGGGGGGGCGCTAGCCAGCATGGATGGGAAGTAAATTATCTTGAGGATAACAAATATAAGAATAAAAATGAGCATTAAAAATCACAGAATAACATAAGCATGATAAAACACATACTAAAACAAGCATTTAATGGGGATCGGGGTTAGGGGGAATGCTAGTCACTAGGGATGGGAATACGTACGGTAAGAGGGGCTCAGGGATCAGGGCACTAGATCACCAGGGACTGATTCATTTACTAAAAAAGGGGATCAGAGGTGGGGGGAACTGCTAGCTGCCAGGGACGGGTATGAAATTATCTCATGGTCAACAAACAAATGAAAAATGAGTATATATAGAAACAAAGACGAGCAGTACAGGAGGATCGAGGATGGGGGCCGTGGCACATTGGCACACTCAATCCTCTCAGAGGAAGCACATCAAAGTTCCCTTAGACAAGCCCTGGCTGGTCTAATGGTACTTAGAAATTTGCCCTCTGGGAGGGTTTAGAGAATCCCAATTTCAGGGATATGGCAGCTTGTGGCTGTCGCAAGCCCCTTAGCACCATACCACAGCCCATTTCCTGCTGCGAGGATGGCACAACCCCTCCTTTGGGGAAGACAGCTTGCAGTTGATGCAGGCTACCTGTGAGAATCACTCTTGGCACATCTTTGGCACAAGGGGCACTTTGTGCCATTCCTTGTGGTGCAAGCCCCTTGCACCAGTCTGGGAGCTTTAAGAATCAAGCTCATGGTCTTACTTTTTCTGTGCCCGCCCCTCCAAGGGCACTGCCCAGCCTTTGCCTTTGGAGAACATGGTGTGCAGTGGGGAGACGCTGCTGTGACACTTTTTGTCCTCTCCAGATGGATGGATGGATAGATAGCTAGATAGATGGAGAGGGGGGAGAGAGAGACGAATAGACAGACAGATGGGAGACAGATGAGAGATTGCTAGTTCATTGCTGCCACACAAGCTGGCAGCATGACTCCAAGTACTGCTTCACAAATCAAGAAAGTCCTGCTGCTCTCATACAAAGAATATGGGTAACAGACTCCTCTCGCTTAGCTAGGCGCCCAGAATTTGCGGATGACCAGAAACAATATTTACAGGTATATTTTTAAAAATCTAACACCAAAATCTATCTAAATGGGTAGAGTTTACCTAGGTTCAGGTGTTTATTTTTTGAAAATCCATAATTTTTATGTATTTTTAATGATTTTAAGTTAGAAAAAAACAAGTTAGCGGCCATCACAAATTGTATTGTATTTAAGAAAAACATAAAAATCCTTATAACTCTGGAATCGTTTAATATTTTTTCACAAAACTTTGAAAGGCACTACCTTCACACAGCCTGTTTCTACCCTGAATGTTTTGCGAACAAATTCATTACTGTCTAGGCTGTAGGTGAGCGCAAAAAAAAAATGTGAAGTATAGGAAAAAAACATTTTTGTTTACTTTTTGGTGTTCCATAACTTGGAAACTGCACAATATGCTGTCACAAAACATTTCTCATCTTGAGACCCTGCCAGCCAGACTGTGCATGCAACATTTTGGCAATTTCATTGAACGCCACCAAAAGATATTAAGGCACAAACATTGTAGTTTAACATTAAACACTTTACTGAACCCTAACTATACTGTGCCAGTATGATACAATATAATCTCATTTATCCGAATGCGATGGGGGACAATACAATTGTTTGCATTAATTGGGGTTTTGGATAAGTGAGGGAACTTTACAATGAAGTCTATTAAGTTGGGAAACACATCACAGTTTTGGATAAGAGTTTTGGATAATTGAGGTTTGGATAACTGGGGCTTTACTGTATATATTGATAGATAGATAGATAGACAGACAGAGCTACTGTATATTACATGGTTGGGACTCTTTTCCATTATAAAATCATCAGATATTTTCCTATATCTGATGGTAATTACTAATATTAAGTAATTAAAACACTTTATTACATTGTAATTAACACACTTAATGATCTATTACAAGTGTGGACAAAAATATACATGCTATTATGGAACTATTGTATTGAGCTGATTCCCAGGGTTCCCTTTTCAAATATGTAATTTGGGTAGTGCTTCCTGTAACCAGTACTAAAGCAATGTATCATAGTATCATAGTACTTTATGGACTAACTATAGGCCAAGGCCTCTCAAGTTTGTCAGCTGCCAGCTCAGCTGCTGAGGTTACTGTTGTTCTCCATGTATATATCTAACTTACTTTTAAAGCTGTGAAGGGAGTTACTACCTACCAGCTCACTCAATAATCTATTCCAAGCTTCAACCACCCTGTGGGTGAACCAGTGCCCTCTTTTTCCTGTCCTGTATGACTCCCCCTTCAGTTGGTATTTGTCTCCTCTTAAGTTTTTTTTTTTATTTTTATTCAATTTACTTTATTAACACAACAATGTTACATGAAGTTTGCGGCCTTAACCAGGCCAGTACATAAACGTCAACAGGCAATTATCATGAATATGTGTTTGATAAGGCAGTAACAATGAGAGTTAACAGTTTCAACAAAATCTATTGTCATAGTAGACATCAAAGGTCCTTTTACCCAATCCCCCACATCCCTAAACCCCCATCCCCATCAGCATTTACTTATATGAAGAACCACAGGAATTCCTTATAAAACAAGGACTCAGGAGATGCCTCAGACAAGGGAATAATCTCTACAGCCTAAGGAAATTACGTTTTCCAGGTGACTAAAACTGCATCTAGAAGGCCCCATTTAGCACTATAAGATTGTACTCTATTATTCATTTTTGCTATATGCAGTTCCAGTTGTAATGCTAACATAATCTCCTTATACCATTCAATTACAGAAGGTGTTGTTACATCTCTCCAGTGCCTAAGGATAACCGCCTTAGCAGCAGCTGATATAATGGCCATGTATGACTTCTTCTGCTTACTCATATCTTTGGGAAAATTACTTAACAAACAAATTTCCAGTGTGAAAAAAGGCTCTAGACCAACTATAAGTTGTAATGAAACTCGAATTTCGTTCCAGAAAGGCTGAATCTTGGGGCATGCCCACAGTACGTGATATAAGTCACCTTCTCCAACCTTACATCTGCCACAGTTGGGTGATGCTAATTTACCCATCCTGTATAGCTTAGCAGGAGTGTAGTACAAGTTGTGTATGATGTTGAATTGTTGTAATTTATATCTGTCCTGCCTTATATATTTATGGTTATTTTCCCAGATTTGTTCCCATGCTCTTTTGTCTGCATTCATCTCTAGTCTCTGCCTCCAGTAAAGGCTGATATTGGAGGGTATTCCTTCATCTATCCTCTGCAATTCGTGATATAATTTGGAAACAGAGTGACGTTGATCTCCTCTTAAGTTTATATCACAATACTTCTTTTGAATGCATAAACATTCAGATAAGTCTCTATCCCTAGTTGCCTTATATACAAGATCATGTCCCCTCTTATTCTCCTTCTCTCCAATGAAAATAACTTCAGTTCTTTCAATCTCATCACATAATCATTCATTCATTCATTCATTGATTCATTCATTCATTCATATTTTATTTAGTATAGAGCATTTTATCATTTGGACTCAAGGCACTTCACATAAAACGGATTTCTAAAAACATTTAAAATATATAACATAATAAATAATTCTACCTTTTTTACTAATTAGGTCAGCTAATCTAATTAGAAGAAAAAGCCTGCTTAAATAAGAATGTTTTCAGCTCCCGTTTAAAGGTATCCAACGTGGGGATCTCTCTTATGGGATGAGGGAAGGAGTTCCAAAGTATTGGTGCCACAAAAGAAAAGGCACAGGCACCCAATGTTCTAAGGCAAACCCTAGGAATCTTGAAAAGTCCCTCGTCTGCTGAGTGAAAGGAGAAGGAGGGGTGATAGGGTCATAGGAGGTCTTGCAGGTTTTGCCAGGCTCCTGGCCATGCAGGGCCTTATAGGTCAGCAAACCAACCTTGAAGGAGATCCTCCACCCAACCGACAGCCAGGGCAGAGAGTGCAGCACAGGTGTAATGTGACATGACCTAGACAGACCAGTCAACAACCTGACTGTTGCATTCTGCACTAGCTGCAGATGGGGGAAAATCAACCCCCGACAGCTCCAGGTAAAGGGCATTGCAGTAATCAAAGCGTGAAGTCACAAAGGCATGGATTAGTGTTGGCAGATCACCCGGGGGTATCAGATGTTTGATCTTGGTGATGTTTCTCAGATGGTAAAATGAGTTCTGGACCATGGCTGACACCTGTGATTTAAGTGTCAGGCCACATTCCAAAACAATGCCAAGGTTCTTTATCCAGTCAGAGGTGAACAATTGGGAGTCTCCTAGCCTCAGCCCGGAGACCTGGCCAGATTGCACACTCACCCCCAGGCGACCAGGTTCCACCACCAGTATTTCAGTGTTATCCGGATTCAACCTCAATCAGTTGGCTCTCATCCAGTCTTGGATCTCAGCAAGACAGTTATTGAATACCAAGACCATCTCCTGCTGTTCGGGTGCAAAAGAAATATATAGCTGAGTGTCATCCACATAGCAGAGAAAACTCAGCCCATACCATCTTATAAGGTCCCCTAGTGGTAGCATATACACCGCGAATGGCATGGGAGACAAAATGGAGTCCTGCAGGATCCCAAATGGCAGGGGCAGAGGTACCGAGGAAAAAGTCCCAGACACCACCAACTGCATCCTGCCAGTGAGAAAAGATTGACACTAGTTTAGGACTGTACCGGCCAGTCCACAACAAACCCGCAGGCACTCCATCAGAACCCCATGGTCCACAGTGTCAAATGCCATGAGAGATCAAGGAGGAGAATAAGGATGGAATATCTTCCTTGATCCCTGGCCACCAGGAGATCATTTAGCAGCCGAACAAGAGCAGTCTCGGCACTGTGCCTTTTCCTGAAACCCGACTGGAGAGGGCTGTAGATGTCATGAGTTGATAAACAGGTCTTTAGTTAAAAGACTACCACCTTCTCAATAACCTTACCCACAAAGGGGAGGTTAGAGACAGGTCTGTAGTTGGCCAGGCAGTCTGGGTGCAGTAAAGCTTTTTTCAGGAGTGGTCTTACCACTGCTTCCTTCAAGGGTCCAGGGAAGACGCCTGTCACTAAGGAACACTGGACTATCCTGGCCAGGACCATCCCTCTGATGTTGTAGATCATCCTGGTTGCTCTCTGCTGGACTGCCTCCAATCTAGCCACATCTTTCTTTCTATGTGGATACCGGAACTTCACACTGTACTCCAAGTGGGGCCTTACCAAAGACGTAAAGAGTGGTACCATCACTTTCCTATTCCTACTCACAAAGTTCCTTCTTATACAGGATAGTAGTCTATTTCCCTGTTTAATAACACTATCACAATGAGCAACACTTTAAAATTATTAGACACCAGTACCCCCAGATCCCTTTTGTGCTCACTTTCCCTCAGAATTTCTCCATTTAACTCACATTTAGTCTGTTTGTTTATTTTTCCAAAATGCATTACTACGCATTTATCACGGTTAAATTGCATCCTTCCCTTATATGCCCATTAACTTAAGGACTCTAATTCCCTTTATAGTTTTCCTATTCCCAAGGCCCTTGGAATTGAAGCCCCTCCTCTGTGCTTGGCATGTGATGTCATTGATGACATCACATCATATTTTAGCCAATGGCAGGACTACATTCTGCCCCAGAAATTAATAAATCATGCCACAGAAATCTGAAAATGCTGCTGCAGAAGCCTAGGAACCCTGCCGCAGAAATCAGGACAAAGTGCTGCTGAACACTAAGGGTCCTGCCTATTCCTTCCCAAGTGTCCACCACACAAGCTATTTTGGTATCACTGATGAATCTGGCCATCCATCCACCCTCAGTACACTGCATATCCCCCACATAAACATTAGACAGTGTAGGATCTAACACCAACCCCTGCAGCACTCCCTTGGTCACCTCCTCCCAGTCTGAAACATATCCATTTACCCTGACCCTCTGTCTCCTTCCATGTAGCCAATTGGCTATCCATCTCCCTATACTGTTATCCACTTCTATTTCCTTTAGTTTACTGATTAGCCCCATGTGTGGGGCACGGGGTCATATCACCGTGTGTCAAAACCACTCAGCTGAAAATCCTGCAGCCAAACAGCGTGGCACAAAAACAGAGTCAGGCAAAACATCGACCTATTCTGCGCACTGCGCCCATTGCAAACAATGGATCTGTATTTTTTTGCAGGGGGGCTTTGGCCCCACACCTCCAACATTGGGGCTTAGACCTCACACCCCCGTGAACTTAAATAACAAACTCTGGGGGTGGCAGACTTCAGGGATGGGGGAGAAACTCAGGTGGGGAAGTTTTATGAAAAAAAACATGCCGGCAAAAGTTGCAGCAGGGGAGACCTGGGGGGAACTGAACCATGGTCCCAGGTCTCCCAACTGCACCATGTGTTGGTGTCCTAGCCACTCCACCATAGGAGCAGCTCGACCAGACACCCAGCACATGGCAATTTCTCCCTGCTTCCATCACCGTGCAGCGACAGGGGTAGTGGTAAATCCCTATCGCTATTCTACCCATCACTGTGATTTTAAGTGCTGTATGTACAGCGCAGTTAATACCACGCTGTCTTACATGCACAGTATTGATCTGGTACCCACGTGTGGCACGGTGTCAAATGTTTTGTTGAAATCCATGAACACCGCATCCATGGAAACACCTCTATCTAGCGCCTTACTTATAGGTTCAAAAAAATGTATCTGGTTTGTAAGGCATGCTCCCCCAGTCCTAAAACCATATTGAGTTATATCCATTCTGTTGTTCTCCATCAAATATGTTTCTGTTTGTTCCCTTAGAATTTTCTCCTGTATTTTTGCAACCACTGATGTAAGATTGACTAGCCTATACTTAATTTTGTCTCTCTCATTTCCTTTTCCTTTGTAGATAGGGATAACTATGGCATCCTTCCAGTCACCTGGTAGAACTCCCTCTCTCAAACTATTGTTATATATATGGGTAAGAGGTCTAGGGTGTATATCATCTGGTCCAGGGGATTTATTGGGGTTCAGTTCACTGAGGTATTTTCTCTCTACTTATAGTAAATTCCTCCCTTCCATTACACTCAAGTTGATCTGCTGTTACAGTGCTTCAGTTATGTACAGAGCAAAAAAAACTGGTTAAATTTACATGCAATTTCCTCCTCCTTTGCTGTCTCTTTTCTACTTTGCACTAATGGCCAAACTTTTTTTGAAGGGTTTTTTTTAGAATAAATCTAGTTAATAAAAACTTTTGGATTCCTTTTTGCCTTTTCTGCAATGCTGTTTTCTTGGTTCCTTTTCACTGCTCTAACTGCAAGTTTACAATCTCTTTGTGCCTTTTTGAATTCCTCCCATAACTCCTTGCTGTTTATATTTATTACTTTTCTATATTGTTTTTTCTTCTTCCTTGTTTGTCTCTTTACCTTAGTAGTCAGTCAAGCTGGCACCGTACCTTTTCTGTCATATTTTTTATTCATTGGGATAATTTGCAATTCCAGCTGTTTAAAGATCAAATGCACATATTTGAGAAAAGCTTGAATTCACTTGAATTCAAGTCCCTGTGTCATGATTGTTGTTTCTTAAAAATATCATGCTATTTGGTTTTGTGGTTTTCTTTAAATCAACATCTGTTAATGTGCTCTGCAGTAACCAAAAACAGTGATGATTTTTCTGTCCCTATCAGCAAGCGATGACATCATTCTTACATAGAAACATAGACTTTGACGGCAGATAAGGACCACTTGGCCCACCCAGTCTGCCCATTTCCCCTTCCTATTGGATAAGCTGCAGATTCTAGTTAACCAACAGCCTACTTCCTGCAACCCCCCACTACAATTTCCTTATGTCTGTCCCATGCATGTTTGAATTCCCCCACTGTTTTAGACCCAACAACTTCCCCAGGAAGGCAGTTCCCGGTCAATGCAGTCCGTAAGCCAATTGTTTTCACTCAAAGTTTGTTACTAACTCATCTGGTTTGTGTTTAGATAGATTAGCTTAAAATCTATCATTCTATTCACATAAAAAAGTTGATAATTTGAGTTTCAGTGCTGAACTGTAGTGGTATGAATGAATGTCTGTGAGAAATTGCCTTGTCTGTATTACAGCTGTCAGTTCTATTTCATCAAAACTCTGCATTGTTTTCTGGCTATATAATATAGGGTTGTGTAATGGATATAAAATAAATCTGCAGTTTGTTAATTCATAGTAGCAGTGTGTCTTTGATGTAGCCTCCAAAC
Organism: Neoceratodus forsteri; assembly: GCA_016271365.2. Classification (NCBI taxonomy): domain Eukaryota; kingdom Metazoa; phylum Chordata; order Ceratodontiformes; family Ceratodontidae; genus Neoceratodus; species Neoceratodus forsteri. Next base: position 429,609,766 of record CM057459.1, on the reverse strand, counting down.
ATAGGTTCATGTGAGAACAATTGTGTTGTTATTTCAGATTGATAAACAGGTATTTGTCACACTCTGCTATTTCAGGAACATGTACTGTATGGACTCACAAAATTCAGTTCTTGGAGGGTTTCTGTGTGAAAATACATCATGTATGTGTATAACTAGAAATACTATATGGCATCCTGATACCCCTGTCTCCTGCCCAACAGTTCAGGCAACAGCACCCTGCTGCCCCCTTTCCCCTGCCCCACAAGCCCCTTGTCTCCTGCTCCCATTTGAGGCTGTTACACCCCGCTGTCCACAGTCTTCTCCACACAGTTAGCGCTGCTGCACGTTGCTGTTCCCTGCACAAACAGTTGAGGCTGCTGCACCCTACTTCCCTCTGTCCCCCACCCCCACAGTCAGGGCCAATGCACCCTGTTGCCCTCTGTTCCTGTCTCCACAGTCAGAGCTGTGGTGCTCTGCTAAGCCCTTGAGTCCCAAGTCCCCTGCCTTCACAGTTGGGGCTGTTGCACAATGCTGCTCCAGGCTACCAGAGGTGGGGTATTTGCTGCACCAGTTACCAACTTCCATTGTCCAAACTGGGCAAGGCTGCAGCACCACAAGCACCCTGTCCCACAGTCAGGGCTGCTGTACTCTGATGCCCCCTTGTGTTCTGCCACATGGTTGAGGCATCTGCACCATGCTGTCCTCTGTCTCTGCCACCATATCCAAGGCTGCTGCACCCTGTGCCTTTCTACACAGTCAGTGCTGCTATGGCCTGCTGTGCCCTAGAGCCCCATGTTGCCACAGTTAAGGCTGCTGCTACATGCTACCACTTGCTGTAAGACAAGGTAGGGCATGTGCTGCACCTTGTACCCTACCACCACAGTTGGGGCAGTTCCTCCCTGCTGCCCCCTCAACCAGAGTCAGATCCTTTGCTACACCCTGCTGCCCATGTCCCTTGTCCCAAACAGGTGTGTCTGCAGTACCCTGTCCCACAGTTTGAGCTGCTGTACCCTGATGCCTCCCCTGTCTCCTGCCCAAACAGGCAGGGCTGCTGCACCCTGCTACCATCTGTTCCCTGCCCTATAACACAAGATGAAAGTATTTTTGGTTTTTTCTTTTGAACATTTTAGGCAGTGTACCAAAGGATCTGACTATGGTGGCAGGGAGCAGCATGGTGCAACAACCCTAACTGTGGTGGCAAGAGGCTCTATGGTGCAACAGGGCATAGTGGTGACAGGGGACAGAGGACAGCATGGTGCAGAAGCCTTGACTGTGGTGCAGGACACAGTAGGGCATCAGGGTACAGCAGCCCTGACTGTGAGATGGGGTGCATGTGGTGCAGTGGCCCTGCCCATTTGAGGGCAATGGACGTGGGTAGCAGGGTACAGCAAATGTCCCACCTTTGGTGGCCTGTGGCAGGATGGTGCAGCAACCCCAACTGTGGAGGCAGATGCCCTGGGACTCCAGGGCTTAGCAGAGCACAACAGTCCTGTTTGTGGAGACAGAAATGAGGGCAACAGGGTGCATTGGCCCTGACTGTGGGGGTGAGGGATAGAGGAAGCAGGGTGCAGCAGCCTCAACTGAGGGGCAGGAGACAGGGGTATCAGGATGACATAAAATATTTCTAGTTATACACATACATGATATATTTTCACATAGAAACCCTCAAATAACTGAATTTTGTGAGTTCATACAGTACATGTTCCTGAAATAGCAGAGTGTGGCAGACATCTGTTTGTCAGTCTGACATAAAAACAAAATTGATCTCACATGAACCTGTTTATGAAGGCTACATCAAAGACACACTACTTTTATGAATTTACAAACTTTAGATGTATTTTATATCCATTAAACAACCCTGTGTTATATAGCCAGAAAACAATGCAGCATTTTGATGAGAAAGAACTCACAACTGTGATACAGACAAGGTAATTTCTCACAGACATTCATTCATACCACTTCAGTTCAGCACTGAAACTCAAATGATCAACTATTTATGAGAACAGAATGACTGATTTTAAGCTAATCTACTTAAACACAGACCAGATGGGTTAGTAACAAACTCTGAGTGAAAACAATTAGCTCAACACACTGCACTGACTGGGTACTACAACAGCTTCCTCAGTTAATCAGGGACTTAATTGCTGAAACAGCAGGCTAGACAAGAATGATGTCTTCGCCCACTGATAGGGGCAGACAAATCTTCACTGTTTTCAGTTACTGCAGAGCACATTAACAGATCTAATAAATGATGATTTAAAGAAAACCACAAAACCAAACAGCATGATATTTTCAGGAAATGCTAGTCATGAATCAGGGACTTGAATTCAAGCTTTTATAAAACAAATATGGAAAAACCGCGGTGCATTTGATCTTTAGATTTGTTTTTTAACATGTACCACATTTCAGCTGGCCTTTTCTCTTGAAAATCACTCTGCCAGTTCTAGTCACTTAATATATTAAACATGTCACCAAAAGTTTCCTTGGAGTAGTTCCTTCTATATGTAGTGCCCCTTTCTGTTGCTACTTTTCTATTTATCTTGAACTGTACCACGTTATGGTCACTGATACCCAGCAGTTCCCTTACATCACAATCCTTTATGTCCCCTGCTATATTACTGAGTACTATGTTTAGTATATTTGCATCTCTGGTTGGCTTTTTGACATGTTGTGTAAATTTATTTGCTCTTATGATTCTCATGAAATATTTTTCAAACCTGTTAGCTTCCACTGTTTGCCAGTTACTGCCTGGTATGTTAATGTCCCCCCATTAAAATCAAATCCTCCTTCTCACTCATTTCTCCAATATCACATAACAACAAGTCATCTATTACTTTAGATTGGTTTGGTGGCATATAGTATATACCCAAATGCAAAATACTATCTTTTCCCTACTTTTGTTTTAAGCTAAATCATTGCCTGATCTTTTCCTAATGGTTTGCAAATTTCTTGTACCACAAGACACTCCTTAACATAAACTGTCACCCCACTCCCTCTTTTATCCACTCTATCCTTCCTGTAGATGTTGTAACCTTGTGTTGAGTTTGGCCATGCATCCCTGTCTGATCACCAAGTTTCAGGTATTCCAAACATCTCGAACTCCTCTGTTTTTAGTAATGCTTCCAGTTCCCTCATTTTGTTGGTCACACAATGTGCACTACATAGTATGCATTTCCAAACTTCCTTTATAGTGTTTTTTTCAGTGTTTTTAATCTGATATTTTTTTGGTTTCCACTGTTCTCTTACTGTCACTGTGTATATCACAGACTGATTCCTTAATGCGTACTGCCCCTCTCCCTTCCAAGTCAGTTTATGTATGTAAAGTAGAAGGACTCACCCCAAGAAAATCCTTAGGTAAGATGCAGTTTAATTTTTCCAAAGTTTCTTATTCAGTAAAACCCATCAAGCACATAAAATAATTTCATATGTTGATAAATGCTCCCTCAATAGTAATATTTCCAGTGTTAATGTTCCAAGACAATATGTCCCTTCTTCAGAACAAATGAGGGATGTATGATGAAAGAACACCATTTTAGAATGTTTGGCTGACAGTATATGAAGACATTTATGTTATTAGTAATTATTATTCGCAGTAGTTTTGCAGGGGGAGAATACCTGCTCTTATAGATTAAACCTTTGTATAGTCTTTGTCCTTTTAAAACTTGGTTTTACTGAAGTTAATTAGCCTCGATACAGGGGTTCCCTCAAACTATAATAAACTGAAAAAATATATATGCAAGGCATTATTTATTCTTCTAGTAAAATTATTATTGCATGTGGTTTTAAAATAAATATATATTTGTCTTACCCTTTTCATTCAAATATTTATTTATTTATGTATTTATCATAATTTAGGAATTACAACCTTTGAATTAGAGACTCATTTACAAAGGCTCCACGTCATAGTACAGAAACAGACATACAGTATACATAGTAACGGCATGGTAGAATTACGAGGTTACAGACACATCATTACAGGTTCAATAGGAATACAGGATTACAGTTATATACAGGCAGGTTACAATATACAGTTTGTATAGTTAAGCAAGATTCAGTAGTTGTTTTAATAAATTTAGCATTGGTTTATTTAGTACATTGGGCGCTGGCTAGCTAGGATGGTTACTACTTTAAACATACAGTGAAGTGGAGAGCTAGCGCAGTTAAAAATGAGTGAGCAGCCAAAAGAGGCATTGTGAGGAGGTTGCCATAGAGGTAGCGAGCAAGGTAGAGCGTAACTAGATGGTACATTGACATCGCTGAGAGGTGAGTATATGTTCTTTGAGTGCTACTTTGAAGGGATGTAAGTTGGAGATGGAGGATATATCAGAGGGGAGTCCATTATACCATGCACAATATATAATATATGAGCAAGGCACAGTATGCCAAGGTCCTTGGTTCAAATTCCAGTAGGAGCACACTTTTCCTTTCATTTCTACAATTGACTTTTCATTCAAGGGCATCTTGCTTGTGGTTTTAAATTTCACTCTTTAATTCTGAAAGATAATAAAATTCAAACCAAATTAAGTCACCGTGTGTAAGTGACTGTGTATTACTATACAATTCATTCGATCATACAAATCAAATTTAAAAAGTTTCTTTCTTACCCTGTCCATACAGGAGAAAGTATAGGACCCCTGCTTCTTTGCATTTTCAGAAGGGAGGCATTTTTATTTACTGCAATCTTTGCTGCATTTTTCAAATGTGATCATAGACGCCATTACAGTCTGATGCATTTCTGGCATCTTGCTTGCTTCTCCTTGCAAACATGGAAGGGGCCAATGCTGTAGTAGCATAGATCAGGAGGTCAGGAAGCATAGACAGACCAGAAGTTAAATATTTGCAAGTAGTGTTTTATAATTATTAATAACAATAAAAAGGAAAAAATAAAGCTGTACAGGATAGCTCTTCATAAAGCCAGAATAAAAAAAATCCTTCATCTGAGTCTCCTCCAGCATGGCTCTGATTATATAAGATGCTTTTGCCTGGCAGTTCAAACTCTGTATCCTGTTTTATTGTAAGTTACATCTCCTAGTTTTCACAAAACTTTGTCATTTTCCTTCCTGAGGCCAGCCTGAAGATCACATCTAGTCTCAACAGGTGCAACAAAATAATACATTTTGTCCCAGAGCTGGATTCCTGTTGACAATTCTGTAAACAAGCTTGTGGAGGTCAAAATGCACCTCTAGGCAACCCCCTGTGCTCCAGATTGTTGTCTTTTATAATAAACCCAAAAAGCTCTCTGCAATCATTTCAGCAGTATAATTACATACATTTGCAAACCAAGAGATCCCAGTTTCCATAAAGATTCATATCTATTTTTTTTTAACCACAGAGAAGCAAGGGAAGAAAGAAAAAATAGAAACAGCAAGTGAAGGAAAGGAGATAATGGGGAAACTGTGGGGCCACTGGAGTTGCCAACTACTAGGTGCCACAAGAAAAATTTGATTGCCCAATCAGACAGGCAAGAGACAGGGATTTGATCCTACATTTTATTAACCAACAGAGAAGATTGTGATCTGTTATAAGTACAAAGTCTGCTGCTATCAGATAAAACTTAAGAGATTCCATTGCCCATTTCACTGCACAGCATTCTTTTTCAATAATGGAGTACTTTTTCTCTCTGTTGTGCAGTTTCCTACAGATATACAGAATGGGATATTTCTTCCCATCTATGTTCTGGCTCAGGATTGCACCTATGCCTACCTCTAATGTATCTGTCTGCAATAGCAATTGTTTCTCAAAGTCTGGACTTCTTAAACATAATGCAGCATTGATGGCCTGAAAAGCCTCATCATACTATGAGGATCATTTCAATTTATTTGGGTACCATTTTTTCATGTGTTCAGTGAGGGGAGTAGCTAGCTGGGCACAGGTGGAAATAAATACCTGGTAGTAACCAGTCAGACCTAAAAATTACCTCACGTGTTTCTTTGTTTTAGGGATAGGACTGTTAGATACAGCTTCTATCTTGGAAATATCTGGCTTTACTTCTTCATTTGTATTTCTCAAAATATAACCCACATATCTGGTTTCCTGCATGTCTAATGCTAACTTGGTAGGATTAATGGTGATATATTGAATAACTGCTGATAGGTATTCCAGGTGGCTTTTCCAGTCTGGATTGTACACCATGACATCATCCAGGTAAGCAGCACAATAATGAGTGTGCGAGGCTAGAATTACATCCATGTACCTCTGGAATGTAGCAGGTGCACTGTGTAAACCATATGGCAAGGTGGTGAACTGATGGAATCCAATTGGGGTGGAAAATGCAGTTTGTCTCTAGATTCTTTAGCTAGAGGAATTTGCCAGTAACCCTTGGTGAGACTGAGGGTACTAATGTATTTGGCACTTCATAATCTGTCTACCAAATCATCTATTCTGGGCATAGGATAGCTGTCAATTATGGACACTTCATTAAGTTTCCTAAATCAATGCAGATTCTTACACCCCCTTCTTTTTTATTTATAATCACCATTGGTGATGACCAAGCACTTCTCTCTTCTTCAGTGATACCTGATTCTTTAATGTTTTTGTAGTTCCTTAACCACATCGACTCTTAACTGCTCTAATAATCTGTATTTCTTTTGTCTGATAGGGTGAGCATTCTCTGTCACTGTTATGTGCTCAACCTCTCCCTGGCACTGTGGTAAAAGTACTTTTACCAAGTTACAAATTTCTGCATTTTTTTCCTGTGGGTAAGGAAACATTCACCTTTACTGCATCAGAAATTACAGTTTGTTCCAGTCTGTCATAAGCTATATCATTATATTCTTTAGCAGTTTCTGTTAATACTAACAAAGCAATTATTGGTGTTTTCTCAGCCCATTTCTTCAGGAGGTTAGCATGGTATATCTCGGTAGAATTTTTCCTATTGGGGTCTCAATCTCATTCTCATTCTCATTCTCATTTTCATTCTCATTCTCATAGTTAACTGTACCAGTATGTCTAACTACTTTATAAGACCCTTGCCACTTCATTAACTTTTTGTCTTCTGTAGTGGGTAACAGTAACAAGACTCTCGCCTGGCTCAAAAAACTTTTCTTTTACCCCATGGTCATAATACACCTTCTGCTGCTTTCGGGCATCTTCCTGATTACTGTGGGCGAGTTCAACATATTTTTCCAGTTTCTTTCTCAGTGCATACATATAAGTTGTAATAGATTCTTTCTGAGCAGGGTTATCTTCCCATTTTTTATGTTTGATTGCGCGCATGTGCAAGAAACATGATGTGACAGCTTAGGAGAGATGCGGGTTAGGGAGGCGCGGCAGTGTAGCAGCCAAGGGAGGCACAGCATTTTGGGGCTTGGCCTTGGTGCACCAATGGAGGCACAGTGTGCTGATGACACTGGCTTCCAGAAGCTGCACCAAGTTGTAACGTTTTCACTGCAGTGATCATGGGCTACCTCGTCATTGCAGCATCAGCAATTTGCTGCAATGAGGGAGTGACCCGTCATTGCTGGGTGGAATGTTGCTGCTGTAATATTGTTTGTGAACATGGCAGCGCGTTGCCACCCTGTTCACAAACAATATTACTGTGGCCCCAGTGCCGATGGAGTGCCCAATCCCCCTCAGCAGCATGTGCCCCTAAATGGTCTTTGTCTGCTGATGGAGGAGCCCACTCCCCGTCTGCATGATGTAACCTCCCCCAGTTTTGTTGTCTGCCAATGGGGGAGCCCACTCCCCATTGGCATGATGTCCCCCCATTTTGTTGTGTGCCAATGGGGGTGCCCAATCCCCGTCAGCATAATGGCACCCCCCTGTTCTTGTGTGCCAATGGGGGAGCCCAATCCCCGTCAGCATAATGTCCACCCCATTTCCTTGTGTGCTGACGGGGTGCCCAATCCTCCATCGGCTACAGCTGCCCCTCAAAAGACTTCCTTGGCATGCTGAGAGCCCACCCCAGTGTGCCAAATGTCACTGTAAAGTAAAAACCATCCAGGGTTGTTTTTTTTGTACCTGAAAAGAAGAAAACGGTCCCTCGTGGTCTCCGGGGCCCCCCTCCCACAACCCGCACCCACCCTCTGTGCACTCTGCCTCCCCACACCCCCCTCACCCCATACTTATCTCTGGAGTCTGGTGTGATGATCTTCGGTGGACCGGGAACACATCTGCACTCTTCAAAGCTGACCATGAACTGAGGAAATGCCAGTAAGCTGTATAATGGGATAGATAGGGTTTTTTCAGCTTTGGTGCATATCTCGGGCATTTTTTGGAATTATGTCACCAAATTTTCAACCTGGGGTTTTTGGGACCCCTCCTCATGAATTCTGTCACTGTCATGGCATTAATCGGGCCTGAAGGGTGATTTCATGGTCACTGCATGTAATTACCTTTTGGGACCGATTACTGAAACAACAGTGCCAGTGTTCATGAGGTGGGCTCTCAAAAAGCCTGTGTTGCAAATTTGGTGAAAAAATTCATAAAAATGACTGTTTTATGAGCTTGCATTGCACAGTTCCTACACACACTCTGAAGTTCGCGAATTTGTAACATTTGCACTCCAGATTTTCAACATTGCCATGTTATCACACCTACTTATGAGCAGTACAGCTGTCATTTTTCACATCTTGCCCAAAATGTGTTTCCACGCATGTAGCGCACAATGGCACAGTCGGTGTGCAAAATCAATGTTTGGGACAGAGTAAGAAAATCACAGTGAGACTGTTCATGAGCAGAGGTCATAAAATGGCTATGTTGAAAATTTGGTGAAAAAATTCCTAAAAATCACTGTGTTACGAGCGTGCATTGCACAGTTCCTACGCACGCTCATAAGTTCGCGAATTTGTAACATTTGCACTCCAGATTTTCAACATTGTCATTTTATCATACCTACTTATGAGCAGTATAGCTGTCATTTTTCACATCTCACCCAAAATGTGTTTCCGCGCATGTACTGCACAATGGCGCAGTCGGTGTGCGAAATCAATGTTTGGGATAGATTAAGAAAATCACAGTGACACTGTTCATGAGCAGAGGTCTTAAAATGGCTATGTTGAAAATTTGGTGAACAAATTCCTAAAAATGACTGTTCTACGATGCGTTGCGCAGTTCCTACGCACGCTCGTAAGTGCATGAATTTTTAATATCTGCAGTCCAGATTTTCAACATTGCCATTTTATCACACCTACTTATGAGCAGTACAGCTGTCATTTTTCACATCTTGCCCAAAATGTGTTTCCGAGCATGTAGCGCACAATGGCGCAGTTGGTGTGCGAAATCAATGTTTGGGACAGAGTAAGAAAATCACAGTGACACTGTTCATTAACAGAGGTCCTAAAATGTCTATGTTGAAAATTTGATGAGAAAAGTTCATAAAATGAGTGTGTTACGGGCGTGTGTTGCACAGTTCCTACGCACACTTGTACCTTTGCACATTTGCAATATTCTCACTCCAGATTGTCAACATTGCCATTTTTCCATGCCTCCTTATGAACAGTGCAGCTGTCATTTTTCACATCCTGGCCAAAATGTGTTTTTGCACTTCCAGCACAGAATGGCACAGTCGCTGTGGGAAATCACTGTTTGGGACACATTACAAAAATCACAGTGACACTGTTCATGACCACAGGCCGTTAGATGCCTATGTTGAAAATGTGGTGATGAAACTCCATAAAATGACTGTGTTATGCACATGCGTTGCACAGTTTCCACATATGCTCTGAAGTGCAAGCATTTTTAATATTCCAACTACACATTTTCAACATTGCCATCTCTTCATACCTCCCTATGGATGGTACAGCTGTCATTCTTCACATCCTGCCCAATCTGTGTTTTTGTACATGTGGTGCAGAATGCCACTGTCAGTGTTGGAAGTCAGTTTTCAGGACACATTGACAAAATCACACTGCCACTGTTCATGACAAGAGGTCCCAAATGCTTTCATGAGGTGGGGTCACAAAAAGGCCATGTTCAAAATTTGTACTGTGAATACCAACAAACGCCCGAGGCATTACGGTTTCTAACCATAACATCCTGCCCTGTACAGACAGGCATCGGGGTGTGCCTTTGGATTGACAACTGTACTGCTCATGCCATCCCACCCCCACCCCCAGCCACTGACAGGCATCAAGATGTACCTTGGACTCTTCGTCACAAGACTTCACCCCATTCTCCTATGCTGCACCCATTTCAATGTATGTCCTTATGGAATGGGGTGACTGTAAAGCCAAACACCCTAAGGCACATCTCAACATGTATCGGAGTCTGCAGAATAGGGTGAGGTGACATGGCTTGACCGTCATGGGTGGTGACCCAAAACCTTACCCCAAATCCTGTCCATTTCTACAGGATGGAGGTGGGGTTCATGTGAAGTTCACTACTTCACTGGCATTCCTATTCTGCATCTGTTTGTTTGTTTGTTTGTTTATTCACTTAACGGGTAAGTACACTGGAAAACTAGTTCCTTTTACAGGTGCGACCCACACAAAATTACATACATTCACTACAAAACATACATAAACATACATATACAGTACAAACATAGCAGACATAAAATGTCTTTGTTACAAAAAATGTTCATATAAAACATTTACAATCAAATTGAGATTCAAAATACATCCTCAGTTCATCAGCAAACATTTTGGCAGAGCATAACTGTCTAATATCATAAGGAATTTAATTCCAAATAAATGGAGCAATATAAGCAAAAGCTCTCTGTCCACTTTTAGTTTTCATAAATGGAATCTTAAAAAACATGCCATCTGACCTATGCCTAGAAAAATAGGCATTATTATACAGTCTCAGTAAATCACATAGAGTATGTGGAACTCCAGAATTAACAATTCTATGTGTAAATGTAGCTACATAATAATCAAAGTTTAATGAAACTGGTAGCCAACCCATTTCTTTCAAAATCTCACAATGATGAGATAATTTAGGGTAGTTTAAAACAAATGTAGCAATCAGCTGAAGTAAAGTGGATTTCCTTGAGATTACTGTCGTAGAAGCAGTATCAGTTACGATGGCAGCATAGTTCACAATGGGAACTAAACAATGTTTAGAGATAGCTAACCTAGACTCCGGAATAAGAAATGGACGAATTCTATACAAAGGAGCCATTCTACAATGAATTCTTGAGGTTACCCTCATGAAATGAGGTTCATAACTTAAATTTGAGTCTAATAATACCCCAAAATACTGAAATGTATCTACTTGATCAAACAATAATCCATCAAGAGATTTAACTTCCAAGCAATGTCCCTCAGATCTTAATCTAGCCAAGGTTCCAAAGACCATCACCTTTGTTTTTGATTTATTTAAAACCATTTTACAAGCCATGAGTGATGATTTAAAATTACACATTTCCTCTGTTAAGGAAACACCTAAGTACCCAACAGAAGAGCCCTGCATGTATATTACTGCATCATCTGCATAAAGAGTTAGAAAAGCATTATTAATTACATTCACTTGTTGGTCAAAAAATAAAGAAAACAAAAGCGGTCCTAGTATGGAGCCTTGTGGGACCCCACACTTTACGAATACTGAGTCAGATACAACACCGCCATACTTAACCCTTTGAAACCTATTGGCTAGGTAATCCCTCATCCAATCTAAGAAAGACTCTCCAGCTCCCCAAAACTCTAATCTAGAAACTAACAACTGATGATCTACTAAATCGAATGCCTTGGTCAAGTCCACGAACATGGCACCGGTCAGACACCCTTTGTCCATACCGTCCAGTACCGTGTTCATGAACTCGATCAATGCAGTCTCAGTACTTCTTCCTTTTCAGAAGCCATGTTGATTCTGAGACAGTAATCCCAGAGAATCCACATATTCAATCAACTGATTATAAACTATCCTTTCCTGGACTTTAGCCAGGGCAGACAAAATTGAAATCGGTCTATAATTACCAAATTCCTGATGTGAACCAGACTTAAAATTGGGAGTCACCAAGGAATGTTTCCATGTATCAGGTATAATACCTGTCAAAAAAGACAAATTAAAAATAACACTAATTGGATACGCTAAGACTGAAGCAGCATCTGCCAATAAACAGGGTCATAAACCATCAGAGCCAGATGAACTATCCCTTTTAACACGCCGTAACAGCCTCACAACCTCTTTTGGGGTAGTAGTCCTTAAATAAAATGTATGACTATCTGTAAGACCATCAGTATTTCCTAGATGAATCACATCAGACTGGTCACCACAAGAATTAAATGGTGCAGTAAATTTTAAATTGAACTCATTAGCTATTTTTGTTGGACAAGTTAACAAATCACCATTCAGTTTCTGTCTAACTCCTGCATTTCTAATGCTAATACCAGCTAGCAAACATTTGGCATTGACAAATGCTTGTTTTAAATTACATCTAGTGTCTCTAGTGGCCCTCTAGGTTGTGTACCATGCAACATTTCAAAGGATGAAAAACCTGCTAATGCTTGTGGCACTTCTCTGTAAGCAAAAAGCCTGTAAGGTAAGTATTGGGCCCAATCTTTCCCTTCACCTTTCACAAACCTTTTCATTCTAGGGTTTGATTAAAATGCTCAGCAAGGCTGTCTGTCTGAGGGTGATAAGGGAGGTTCCTATGGCAGTGATACCTAATAGTCAGTACAGCTCCTTCAGTAATGCAGCACCAAAACTACTACACTGATCAGTAATAATCTCTTTAGGTATACCTACCTTGCTGAAAAGTTTGTCAAGTTCTGCTGCCACATTTGGGGCTGTGACAACATGCTTTGGAACTGCCTCTCGGTATTGAGTAGCATAGTCACATACTACCAGAATGAATCGATTACCTTTTTTTAATTTTGTCTAAAATGCCAACCACATCCATTGCAATTCTTTCAAAAGCCACATCTGTCAAGGATAGGGGCGCCAGGTATGCATTGTCTCTTTTCATTACTGGGGCTACTTTCCGACATTCAGCATAAGAACTGCAGAAGGTAGTTGCATTCTCATGACTTCCAGGCCAATAAAATCTGTACAACAATCTGGCAAGAGTGCAGTCTCTCCCTGAGTGACCAGGAATAGGACTATCATATGCTATCTGTAACAGCTCAGTTCTATACTTCTCTGGTATGACCAATTGTTCTATCTGTTCCTGTTTCTGAGGATTAGTACAAACTCTGTACAGTAGTCCATTACATTTTTTAGACATTGGTTTGCCCTTTTTTGTTTCACCTTCAGCTGTTTAAAATAACCTTGGAGAGAAACATTATGTTTGCTCAGAGAGAAAATCCCAATCAGTTATCAGTTTAGTTTCAGCATTTTCATATATCAGTTCCTTATGTCCATCAGTCTTTTGTTACCACATTTTTTTTGCGGGCGTCTTCTTTCTTTCCTGGATTTCTGGATCTTGGAGCTGTGCTCAAATGGTAGCCCATCAAGATAGTGGAACGGTGATATGTGAAAACACCCCCGAAACACAGCATGACAACTTATCGGCAACCAACCATCCCCCCCCTTCCTCGAGTTGTGCCTCCCCGAGTTGGTATATATAGTAAGAGGGCATGGGGGCATGCCCCTCACAGTCAGAGAGATCACTGTAACTGGCAGTGCTGTGATTCCGGGCTGTTTTCATGCATTGCTGTTCCGGAGTCATTATCTTGATGAGGAACCACTCAAACAAGCCTGGATCAAAGTCACCAAAAAGGAGAGTCCCCAAGATCTGAGATTTTCTTTTCGTGTGCTCTTGTTATCACAGCTGCTGAAACAGAAGAGTTTACACTCTCTGTGATTAACTTAGCACATTCTGGAAAGTCATTTCCAATAATCACAGGTACAGATAACTTTGTCACTACCCCCACTTTCATTTGGCACAACACCCCATTAATGTTCAGAGTTATTTAGGTGGTGGGATAGTATTGAGTGTCCCCGTGGATGGAGCTTACCCTAGTACCTGGTCCTTTTGCATAGTCTTTAACTTCAACATGCACCAGGGGTTTGTCTGGTTCCTGAATCTATAAGTCCCTTCACAGTCTCAACTCCCATCTTGAAATCTGTTAAATATTGGCCCCAATTTGCTAAGGCCAAATTTGCTCCAGTGTTACCCTCCTTATTCTTATACGGTTTCTTGCAATATGGCCTAGCTTACTACAGTTATAGAAAATACAGTCACTGGGTGCAGATTTGTTACCCTCATCAGAGTTCTTAACTGATTGGAGATAAGTCAGGAAAAAAAGAGGGTCTTACTATTCTGTGGCTGTTACTTCACTGCTGTGTTGGTCTGTCTGTCCATCTGATAGTCCTCAACCAATGAAACGGCCTTTCCCCCACTTTTTGGTTGTTGTACTTTTACTGAAAGCTGCATGCCTGTAGGAAGGGTGTTGATGAATTGCTCTATTGCAAATATGTTGATCTGTGGGGCTGTTTTGCCCTGTGATTGGAGCCATTTAATGAGGAGTTCTCTGAGTAGGGTGAAGGCATCTCATGGACTGTCAATTGAATGGTACCTCAGGGACAAGAATCTCTGCCTGTACGTCTCTCGTCAGATGTCATATCTTTTAAGGATTTCTCTTTTCACAGTGTCATAGTTTTCTGACTGTGCAGTGCCCATATTGCTGTAGGCAAGTTTGGCTTTACCTGTCAGATAAGGTACCAGTTTGAATGCCCATTGCCATTTTGGCCATTGGCAGGCTCCAGTGACCCCTTCAAAAGTTGTCAGGTATGCTTTGATATCATCTGAGGGACACAACTTTGTAAGTTTAATGTCTTTTAAGTTGTTTGTATTTTGTTCATCTTCTGGACCTGTACCCAATCCTCCAGCTTTGATAGCTTGTAAGGCATCCAGCCATCACTGCTCCTGTCACTGCATCCCTCCCCCACCCCTCCCTCCCCATACCTCCTCCTCCTCTCCTCTCCTCTCCTCTCCTCTCCTCTCCATTTCTCAGTCTCTCTTCTTAGTGTAGTCCACCATTTAAAAAAGGCAGACATGCTTTCAGGTTTTGTCCTTGCCTGTTCTTTCATCATCAATGCTGGCTGTACAGTTTTAGTTTGGACTTTTGTTTCTGCTTCTAGTTTGGCTGTCATTCTTTTGGTAATCACTCCTAGGCTTGCTGTTGCAGGATCCATACTTTTCTTCTGTGCTTCCCCAGTACCAGGTCTAGTACCTATGTACAAAACTCCTGGCGTAGAGTATGCATGGTGAAAATCCCACTGCTGACAACAACTGCCATAGTGACATGGGTGAGGAAGCATAGGCAGACCAGGAGAAGTTATAGAATTTGCGAGTAACATTTTATTATTATCAGTAACAATAAAGTAGAAAAAGTGCAGTTGTACAGAATAGCTCATCATAAAGGCAGTACAAAAAAAACTTCCATCTAAGTTTCTCCCTCAAAAAACATTTCTTTGATTATATAAGATGTTTCTGCCTGTCAGTTCAAACTCTGCACCCTGTTGTTGTAAGTTACATCTCCTATTTTTCACAGAACTTTATATTTTCCTTCCTTTGGCCTGCATGAAGAGCATATCTAGTCTTAACAGGTGCAACAAAATGATACATTTTGTTCCAGAGCTGGGTTCCTGTTGACAATTCTGTAAACAAACTTGTGGAGTTCAAAATGCATCTCAAGGTCAACCCCCTGTGTTCCAGATTATTGTATTTTCTAATAAACCCAAATAGCTTTCCTCAATCATTTCAACAATATAATTATATACATTTGCAAACCAAGGGATCCCAGTTTCACATACAGATTCACATTCCTTTATTCACAGAGAAGCATGGGGCGAAAGAAAGAATAGAAATAGCAAATGAAGGAAGTGAGATAACAGGAGGAAATTGTGGGACCCTTGAACTGGCCAATTCCTAGGTGCCACAAGAAAAATTTGATTGCACAATCACACAAGAGACAGAAAAATGGCAGAATAGGTGAGGACAAACTAGATCTCGGCTTTTAACTCTCTCTGCATAACAAATGGAATAGGGTCTTACCTAACTCTGTCACAGCTGAAGTGCAGGTTATGCTGGTGATGTTTCAGCATGATTGCATCACACTGTGATGTAGATCCACAGCTTGTTCACTAAGGAGACCACATTAACTCCCAGATGAGAGTTGCACTTACTGAATGTTTATGTGGTTCCCCTTCCATGAAGGTTCTTTTTGGGGAACAGATTTTTTTTTTCCCACCAGGAGAGACAAACTAAGCTGAAAGCCTGTTTACAGGTGGGACCTGGGAGCACAAGGAAGTTAAGTGACTTGCTCATGGTCACACAGTATGCAAGTGGGGGCTGTGGGATTCAAACCCAGGACTCCAGGTTTGCAGCTCAGAGCCTTAAACCACTGCACTATATTGCAGTGGTTTAAGATATGGGCAAGCAGGCTCATCATTCTAAAGATAGTAAACTATGTTAAAGACGCACAGTATTTTTTATATGTTTTTATTCCTACTTGTCCAGATAAGACCAGGTCCAGGGGGGTACAGGGAATTCTGTTTTGGAGCTTTCAAAAAGAGTAATAACGCCAGCTGTAACAGGGGTGTGTCCAGGATAAGGCACTCAAACGTAATACTTATTATTTTAGCAACTGTTTCTCTTGGCCACTGGTTTATGGGAAAATCTGTAACATCTCCTTTACTATATAAAGTTCGGTGTTACAGTTGTAGTGATTACTGATATGTTAAAAGGTAAAGGGATGGGGGGCCTTTTTTCATATCATGAAGGAGGCATTAGGTAGTGTTTATTTAATAATCTATAGTGTTCCCCTGTTGAAAGGTAGTAAATATTCTCATAATAAAATTAATATTCATTAATCTTAGATTACCGCATAAAGAAATATACATACGGTGATATTTGTTGGACAGACAACCTATTAATTCTTTCTACTGAGACTAAACCCATTTACTCGACTCCACTCATAAACAAGCCTTGCAAAAGGAACATGCAAATACATTATATTATAGCTATCAAACTGAAAAACAGATAGATTTATTATTTGTTAGGTGCCGTACAGTATAAGAAAATAAAACAATACAATTTCATACATAAAATCGTGTCATAAATAATTAAAATTTTAGCAAGCAAGATTTTTAAATGGTATCAGCAGGCAATTTAAAAAATATTGGCAGGGAATACCAGGTTAAAGAAGTGAGTCTTTAGGCCCCTCCTGAATGCCTCCACCATAGGGGCCTTCCTCAAAGGTCTTGGAAGCGAGTTCCAGAGGACTGGGTTGGCCACCCCAAAAGAATGATCATCCAAGGTTTTCCAAGTGGTCCTCAGAACCACTAGGAGTCTCTCAGTGGAGGAACAAAGGGAGTGGGTCAGGATGGCAGGGGTGAGAAGGTCCAACAGGTAGCGCAGGGCCCTATCCGTATAGGGCCTTCTTAGGTGAGCAAGCCCATCTTGAAGAGAACTCTCCACCTGACTGTCAGCCAGTGCAGGCCCCACAGGACCAAGGTCACATGACATGACCTAGTCAATCCCATCAGCAACCTGACCACTGTATTCTGCACCAGCTGCAGCCAGCGGAGGTTCCCTCCACTGACCCCGAGATTTTATTTATTTATTTTATTTATTTCGTTTTTATTAACCAGGTAAGTGCACTAGACAAATCCTGCCTATTTTCAGGCACAACCCAGGGGAGGGGGATACAGACGAATGCCAACTGACCTTGAACCAGATTAAGCAGTTGGTGGTATTTTTAGTGAATGAAGGAAATTTGGCCAGGACACCGGGGAAATTCCCCTACTCTTTTCGATAAGTGCCATGGGATCTTTTAACATCCACCTGAACTACCACCAATCCATGAGGTAAAAAGCATTACAGTAGTTGAGCCTGGGTGTTATGATGGCATACACTAGTGATGGCAGGTCTTCGGGCAGATTTAGGGGTTTAATCCAGGTGATGTTTCTTAAGTGGTAAAAAACACTTTTGATGACAGCCGACAACTGAGCTTCAAATGTCAACTTGTCATCAAGGACAACACCCAGATTTCTCACCCTAGAGGATGCCATCGATGGGACCAATCACAGGACCAAATCTGTTGTCATCCAGGAGGCATCTCCATCACACCTGTGACCCGGCTGTATCACCAGTACTTCTGTCTTGTCCGGGTTAAGTCTCAACCAGTTAGAGTTCATCCAATCTTAGATTTCAGCAAGGCATTTATTCAGCACAATCGATGGCACCAGCTGTCCATGGTGCAAAGGGCATATACAGCCGAGTATCATTTGCATAGCAGTGAAAACTCAGACTACATTGTCTAATGAGCCTACCCAGAGGAAGTATGTACACCATGAACAGCATCGGTGATCAGATCAAACCCTGAGGAACTCCTTAGGTCGGGGCATTGGAAGGAGGAGAAATTCCCCATCACCACCCTCTGCCTCCTGCCCAAGAGAAAGGACTCAAACCAGTTGATGACAATACCAGTAAGTCCACAATACTCTCTAAGGTGATCCAACAACACAATGTGGTACATGGTGTCAAATGCTGATGCAGATCGAGGAGAATGAGAATTGACCATTCCCCTCTATCTCTAGCCCTGAGTAGATCATTATACACCTGGACTAGTGCCATCTCTGTACTGTGCCTCATCCTAAATCCAGACTTGAATGGCTCGTAGATGTCAAAGGCCTCCAAGTGCCCCTTGAGCTGCAGAGCCACTATCTTCTCAACAACCTTCCCAAGAAATGAAAGGTTGGAGATAAGTCTATAATTCAACAGGATGTCGGGATCGAGAGATGTTTCTTTAGAAGTGGTTTCACCAGCGCCTCCTTCAAGGCATTGGGGAAGACTCCTTCTGAAAGCGAGCACCTGACAATCCTGATGAACACTGGACCAATAGCCTCGATACAGCCTGCTAAGTGATGCATCGGACCACGGTCCAGTTCACAACAGGTGATCCACAGCTTTGAAATTACCTTGAAGCCCTTGGCCACCACCACCGGTCGAAACTTTGCCCAGAAAATAGGAGAGTCTCTGCTCCACCCAGGCTCCACCCTTCAGTACTGAACTAGACCCACTGGTGAGATACCAGCCTGAATGGAGGATACCCTGTCAGAGAAGAGCAGAGCAAACTCTTCACAAAGTGCTACTGAAAAGGCTATTCTTGGCTGTACACAGGCTGGGTGGAGTAATCTGTCTACACTCTGAAAAAGCTGAGGTGGACTGTTCCTCCCTTCGGCAATCTCCCTGGACAGGAATTCTGCCTTCTTATGGTTGATTGCCCTTTGATAGTCACCATAAAGATTTCTCAAAACCATCTTTCCTCCTTCAACTGAGTCCTCCGCCAGCAATGCTCCAATCTCTGACCCATGATCTTCATCACCTTGAAATCCTTGTCAAACCATGGGGATCTCAGGTGAGAGGATCTAGATCATATACGGACCAGTGCAATGGCATCAAGTGCCCTGGAGACAGCCCCAGTGTTGGCCACTACCGCATCACCCAAGCCAATTGCCCAAGCAGCATTTACACCGGAAAAAATCAACTAGTGTCATCAGTCCCTCTGGGGACAATCCACTTAAAGGACGATTGCTGATCATCTCAACAGGGGAGGAACTATTGAGGGGGGCCCCAAAGGAGAATTTAATGATACAGTGGTTGAACCAAGTGACAAGATCAATTTCAAGGATGGTGACCTCAAGAACCAGTGAGAATACCAAGTCCAAGGTGTGGCCATGGTGATGGGTCACAGAGGCAACTGCCTGTGCAAGGCCCAGTGATGTCATCAACTGCAGGAGGTTACAACCAGATTGCGAGGATTCATCATCGATCCAGGCATTGAAGTCCCCCAGAATCCACCATCTGGATGACTCCAGCACCCCGCTGGTGATGAAGTTTGCAACTTCCTGCAGAAATTCTCCACCCGACCCCAGAGGCCGATAAACCAGAAGAATTCTGCAGCCCGCACCTAGACCCTCATGCACTGCCACACATTCAAATGATGAGGTAGAATCACGGAATGTACAGAGAAATTCAGGCTGGATCTAAAACAGATGGCCACACCCCCGCCCCTGCGATCCTGCCTCGGGCAGTGAACAACAGAATACCCAGCAGGGAGTGACACCTTTAGAACTGGACCAGCATCATCCCTCAGCCAGGTCTCTGTGATGCATAGAACATAGAAATATAGACTTTAATGGCAGATAAGGACCACTTGGCTCACCCAGTGTGCCCATTTCCCTACCTACTGGATAAGCTGCAGATTCTAGTTAACCAACAGCCTACTTCCTGCCACCCCCCACTACAATTGCCTTGTGTCTGTCCCATGCATGTTTGAATTCCCCCACTGTTTTAGCCCCAAAAACCTCCCCAGGAAGGCAGTTCCACACATCCACCACTCTCTCTGTGAAAAAAGATTTCCTCACATTACCCCTGAGCCGTCCCCCCTCTATCTTTAAATTGTGTCCCCTTGTTCTTACACATCTCTTTTTCTGAAAGATGCTACCCTCCTGGACTTTGTTGATTCCCTTGAGGTACTTGAACATTCTATCATCTCCCCGTCCTCCTTTCATCAGGGTATATATTGCTCTCTCAGTCTCTCTTCATATGATTTCCGATGCAGACCCTGCACCATTTGTTGCCCTCCTCTGGACTGCTTCCATCCTGTCTATGTCCTCTGCGTAGATGAGGTCTCCAAAACTGCACACAGTACTCCAGATGAGGTCTCACCAACTGTCTGTACAGAGGAATAACCACTTCCGTTTTTCTACTTGTGATGCCCCTTCCTATGCATCCCAGTATCCCCCTGGCTCTCCTCACTGACTTCTCACATTGCTTACCCACCTTTAGAGCATCTGATTTGACTACCCCCAAGTCCCGTTCCATTTTTGTTGTTGCTAGTACCTCCCCTGCTATTGTGTACTCTTCTCCTGGGTTTTTGTTTCCCAGGTGCATTACTTGCACTTCTTTGCATTGAATCTAAGTTGCCATATGTCTGACCATTCCTCCAACCTTGCCAAGTCCCTTCTCATCCTTTCAACCCCCCCTTGTGTATCAACTCTGTTACAGATCTTTGTATCATCTGCAAAGAGGCATACCTTTCCCACCAGACCCTCTGTAATGTCACCTATAAAGATGTTAAAGAGGACTGGACCCAGTACTGAGCCCCGAGGTACTCCACTAGTGACCCCCCTTTCTTCGGAATGTGTGCCACTCACTATTACCTTCTGTGTTCTGTTGTGCAGCCAGTTTGCAACCCAGGCTACCACCCTGGGACCCACTCCCAAGCTGGCTAACTTGATTATTAATCTTTTGTGCGGGACTGTGTCAAATGCCTTGCTAAAGTCTAGGTAGGCCATATCCACAGCCCCTCCCTGGTCTATTACTTTGGTCACCCAGTCAAAGAAATCTATTAGGATTTGTCTGACATGACCTTCCTGCTGTAAATCCATGCTGCTTTGGGTCCTGTCCCACTGGCTTCTAGGTACTCAACAATTGTTTCTTTCAAAGTGATTCCATCATTTTCCTACCACTGAGGTCAAACTTACAGGTCTGTAGTTTCTTGCTTCTGCCTTGCTCCCACTTTTGTGAAGGGAATCACATCTTCCTCCCTCCAGTCCTCAGGTACCACCCCATCCTCCCATGATCTGTTAAAAAGTGTGGTCAGTGGTGTCACTAGGTCCTCCCTCAGTTCTTTTAGGATTCTGGGGTGAATCCCATCAGGCCCCATTGCTTTGTCCACCTTGAGTTTTAGGAGTTCTTTCAGGACTCTTTCTTCTGTAAATGGACTGGTGTCAACCCCCCTACCCAGAGTGCTTCTATTGTCTGGTTTAGGTAACTCCTCCTCATCTTCTTTTGTGAATACTGAGCAAAAGTATTCATTCAGTATCTCTGCCTTTTCACTGTCTCCCTCTGCCCACCTCCACTCTCCCTTATTAATCTTCACTATTCCTCCCTTAACCTTTCTATGCTCCCTAATGTACCTATAAAAGGTTTTATCCCCCTTCTTAACTGACTTGGCTATTTTTTCCTCAGTTTGGACTTTTGCTATTATGACTGCCTTCCCCACTTCTTTCTGCTTTAATTGATACAGTTCCCTGTCATGCTCCTTCTCTGATGCCTTATACTTTTTGAATGCAGCCTTTTTCTCCTTAACCTTCCCTGCCACCTCTTTTGAGAACCATAGTGGTTTTTACTCTTTGTTTTCTTTATCTGTTTCACACAAAGGCTTGTTGCCTCTATGATGGCAGTTTTGATTTTTCTCCATTGTTCTTCCACCCCTCCTTTTGCCCATTTGCTAGTGTATTCCTCAGGTATTCACCCATTTTGCCAAAGTCAGCCCTTCTAAAGTCCAGTATCTTGTTTTTGTATGGCTTGTCTCCATGGTTGTGCTTATTGTGAAGCACACTGTGCAGTGGTTGCTTGTTCTCAGATGTCTACCGACTTCTAAATTTGTGGATCCTCTCTCCATTTGAGAGTACCGAGGTCTAGTATTGCTTCCTCCCGAGTGGGTTCCAACATTAGCTGTCTAAGGCCTGCTCCTGCAGGGCATCAAGAAGCCCCTGCTCTTGGATGTGGCTGCAGTACATGTCATCCAGTTAACATCTGGCATATTCTGGTCCCCCATTAACAGTATCTCCCCTTTTCAGCCATTTTGAGAATGTCCTCTATCATTTTCTTGTCCATTTTCTCCCCTTGAGATGGGGGTCTGTATACAACCTCTGTGCAGATTGTGATGCCATTCCCTGTCTCCAAGGTGACCCAGAGTGCCTCTTGTCCTCCCTCTTTACTTTTTAGCTCTGTAGCTTTGATCCCTTCCCTTATGTATAGAGCTACTCCACCTCCTCTTTTCCCCTCCCTGTCCCTTCTGTAGGCTGTGTACTCCGGTATGTTGACATCCCAGTCATGGTTCCCCATGTACCATGTTTCTGTGACTGCCACAATATCCAAGTGTTCATCTTCCATCAAGGCTACTAGCTCAGGAAGCTTGTTTCCCAGACTACGGGCATTGGTACTCATTGCCCTCCATTTAATGATGGCTTTATCCTTTTTTCCCCCATGCCTGCTCTTTTTGCCCTTGTCTGTTTTTCCATTTACCCCTGTCCTGCCCTCTGTTGAGCACTGTACCTCAGTGTTTACCTTACTACCCGTCATGTTTTGTGGGGGGAGGCTTGAAATTTCTTGCCTCTTATTAGCACTTCCCCCCACGGCTAGTTTAAAAGCTTGCCAAGGAAGCATTTAAACCTGTCACTTAGGATCTTGGTTCCCTTCATGGACAGATGCAGACCATCGTGCCAGTATAAACCTTCATCTCTCCAGGTGTGCCCCCAGTCCCCAATGAAGCCAAAGCCCTGTGCTCTGCACCAGTTTTGCAACCATTCATTAAACTGCATGGTGTGTAGTACCCTAGCCTCACCCCTGCCATGGACTGGCAGCACCTCTGAGAAGGTAACTGTGCTTGCTACCTCTCTGAGGCCCCTCCCCAACTCCACAATTTCATCCTGCACTGCACTGATCCCATGCCTAACTAGGTCATTTGTCCCAAGGTGGACAATGATATCATGTTCCCTCTCCTGTGATGCTGCTTCTGCAATCCTGAGGTTGCTTCTTGTCCTCCAAGCCATGGCACCAGGCAGGCACCACCTCTCCTCTCCTCTCCCTTCCCCAGGTCTACCCCTCCAACAATTGAGTCCCCTATCAGAAGCTGTTTCCTTCCCCTATGGTGTCCCTTGCCACCCTTCTGTGGGTCTCCCTTGTGGGTGTCCTCAGCATTCTTCTTGGTCTCCACTGAGGGTGCCATCATAGAAGAACCTTGCTCTGCCAGACTGGCATATGGTTTGTGTAGAGGTACAACTAGGGGGCTTCGCCTCTGTTCCACCACCGTACCCTCCCAGAACCCACTGTGGTCCACCTGCTCTTCATACTTGGCAGCCTCTGTGGCAGTGGTGCTCTTTGGGTGGGGAGGCCGCCTTAGTCCTTGCCAGTTCAGCCTGGAGGAGGGCTACCTCCTCCCTCAGAGCTGACAGTTGCCTGCAAATAGGACAGCAATACAGTTTCCAGAATGTCTCCTGGAAAACTGCTGCCCCACAGCCAGTGCATTGCACCACTCCCCACATGTCCCTCTCCCTTATAATATACAATATGTAATATATATATATATTTTTTTTCTTCCTTTGTGTGGTGTCTTCTTACCCTTTATGCACTGTGCTGAGTTATTAAGAATATGACAGTTCTGCCCCAAGACCTGTTGAGGAAGTGATGTCAGAACCTTGGCTATAAAGGAAACGTCACGCCTGGGGGGGGTGGGGTGCGGGAAGGGGTGGGTAGTCCGCAACCACTGGTGACTGTTAGAAACAATCAAATACACCACTGCTCCACCACCCTGGTGAGTACTGCCCTTTATAGTAATTCAGCTAATCTCCTGTAACTGATTTGTCAACTATTTAAAAGTAATTTGATGCAAACTGTTACAGAATACTAGTAGACAGTCCAGTTAGCCACAAAGGAAAATCAAATATGCAGTTATTTCAACCCTTCTGAAGTTGTTCACAAGATAAGTAGTTTTGAAAACCCCCTTCCTGATTTAAAAATGAAATTAAACACAAAGCAATACCAATGTAAGACTGTAAAGTAAGGAAAACTTCCCTCAGATGTAAGTAAGAGAGATCAGTTGCAGATTTCTAGTCCAATATAGTATATCCCATGCAGCTTCTCAGTTGTTTCAAAGCACAGCCTGTTACACCACTTGGAAGAGATGCATGCCAGATCGACTGAGGAGAAACCAAGTCCGATGTAATCACAGTCTTGTTCCTCATTGACTTGGCATTGCACAACACTTCTCAGATGGGATTAGTGGAAACTGCAGTCCCTCTAGCTGCCTACCCACATGGTCTAGTGGGAACCCTGGGAACACAGACCAAACACGTCAGGCCTCTCTCAAGGCTCTGTTTGATCCCAGGGCGCCTTCTGCCCCTCACCACCCCAACTCCCATCACCTCCATTGAGCCCCTGGTGCCCCACCACAGACCCCCTTCCCCTATCAGATACCCACCATTCTGTAATGCCTAACAGCAACAGCAGGAAAGACAATGTGCCAGATGGGGTGAAGGTCATACAGCAGGGCTGCCAAGTAGCTGATTTGGAGAGGCCCAAGACTCCCACACATAACTAGGCTGTTAGATCTGACAATAATTCAACAAACCTAACTAATCATTCAGTCACCATTCAAACAATAAATATAGTATAATCCAAACTACACATTCATATTAATACAATCTTACACTACCCAAAATTCCCTACTTCCCACTACCTTACCACAACCAACCCCCCAGAAATACAACTAAAATAAATAAGCAGTAACAAATAAAATGAACACTAAAATAATGAAGAGAGTCCTCTAATAGCTTGAGTCCTGAGATAACTTGGGAACTTGGGCTTACAACCAGGTGAGAGGTTAGATTTAATAGTTCCAGTAGAGAGCTACCAGGATAGCACCAATGATAGTGCTCTCACCACTGTTCAGGAGAGTACAATTCCAGTATGTGCTTTTAGATGGTGCTCGCACCACTATCTGTTCTTATATCCAGCAAAATGGGAGCTTGTGAGAGGAGCTCTCACCACCACTCACTGATGACATTATTTACCAAATTATCATTGGGTTAGGAGAGGGGGAGGATGGTGTTCACCAGTCCTGCTAGGTCCAACAACCGAGAAAAATTCCTCAAGGAGAACAACGAAAGTCCACAACAGCCACCGAGAAAACTCCCAGTGCTAGAACAGTCACCAACAGTCCCCACTCGATGTTCTGAGGCTCTGCCCATTTGTTTCCTCCAACAGTCCAGGTGGTTGCTCTTGGGCCCGCAGTTCAGGAGTTACCAGGCCCCAAGCAGATCCACCACTAATCTATTGCAAAGGATTACCATAAATCTTGGTCAGGTCCCAATGCCACCATCAGTACTAAGCAGCGTTAAATTCTCACACCAGACAAATGATGGATAGATCGATTTTCTCGGCTCCCTCCTGGGAACTGCAGCTCTTCCTGTGCCACGTAGTCCAACCCTGATAATTCCCCCACTCCAACATGACACACCTCTCCAGATATTCCAACCGGTTTATAGGCAGAAGTTCGACCGGTTTTCCCTGCGACAATTGGCACCAGCTCCCAACAATGCTCTGTCTGGTTTGGCTGACACTGGTCACTTTTTCAACTCCTGGTTTCCCTGGATCCCAGGATTCGAGTAGTAAGTACTCTCTTAAAAATTAAAAATCTAACTCCTCCTTCTTCTAATTCACGTTTATTCCCTACCTATGCTAAGACCCCCTGTCTAAAACCTATTTCCTGCTAGCTAACAATTTTTAAAACTAAATATTCTGTTTGTCAATAACAGAGTAAACTACCTCACTGTTAGAGTTTTAGCAGACCTTCTGTAACAAATATTACACTGACTAACTAAAGATTCAAACAGGTAAAAAAAATAAAAGGAATAAATGGGAAATTTAGCAAACTGTGCAGAGCTGAGCAAAAGATGCTGCAGTCGCTCAGCACAGCTGACAGCAGCCCAGCCTGGCTGCCATCTTCCCCAGTGACCCATAGAATAGTCCATATAGTACTTGTGGAAGATAATTATACATGGGGCATTGTTCAGGGTTTTATTGGAAGGCAGTCCATAATAGATTCTCATTTAACATACCTACTGTTAGTGGTATTTCATGTAACCACCGTGCTTCTTGTCTAAGCAGATGCTTCTCCCAGTCTCCCCACCCCCCATTTTTTTGACTTTTTCTGTTCCCATAAAGTTACGTGATAATATCTGGTGTTGGCTGTCATTGAAGTGTTTCACTAGAAGGGACCTAGCATAATTTCTGCGGATATTGCAGTTGTGTTCTGAGATTCTTATTTTGAGTGGTTGGGATGTTTTCCCCTATATAATATAAGGAGCAGGGGCACACAATACAATATACCACATGATCTGTATTGCCAGTGACCAGATCCCTCATTTCAAATTTCTTGTCCTGGCCCATACTTCTGATGAATTTAAATTTTATGCCATTATTACAAAGTACACAATTTCTACAGATAAAAAATACTTTAACTCCACTGTTGAGCCATGTAGATGTTGGTGGTTATGGTGACCAGTTTTAAGTTGTAACCACTTTGTTCCTAATATTCATAATATTCATCGTTCTCTTGGCTATGATCCATGGTCTCTCCTTGAAGATTATAGTTCCATGATTCATGAATTGTAAAATAGACCAGTTTTCTGGAAGGACTCTTTTGATATCATTGAAAAAAAATCTAAATATGCAGTGCTCATGGAAATTCTCTCAGTGCTCTGATGTTTTGGTTTGTCCTTTAGCAGCTCCTGTCATGGTATGTTGGTCTGTCTTGTTCATTACCTCTTGTAAGGTTATTTTGTTGAATCCTCTATTTTTGAATCCCTCATTTAGTTCCTTTAGATTTTTGTGATATCTCTCTGTTGTGCCACTAATCCTTTTCTATTCTTAGGGCTTGACTGTGAGGCATGCTGTTTCTTAATGCAGGAAGCTGGTAGCTTCTTGCATGAAGAATAGTGTTTTTCTCTGAAGGTGTTTTGTATAGGTCAGTGATAATCTTACTGTCCTCCACTATAACCATGAGGTCCAGGAAAGGAATTGCTGTTTCTTCATAGTTCAGAGTATACTTCAAATAAAAGATGCAAATGAACAAACTAGGAGGTTGCTCAGGAACAGACACTAGGAGTCATCGTGGAAAACAGAACACTAGTTACGTATTGAGTAGAGCTAACTATTGGTAATTGAAAACACTACCACAAGTGCATGCATCAAAAAATACTTTGAAAAAAATATATATTAAAAACATACTGACAGTGGCATACTCCCTTGTCTGCCAGTGTATCGCATCAAAACTCCTTGCACTTTGTCAAGGCAGTGTCACCATTAGGTGTCCCCTCGTAAATATATGGATCTTAAAGAAACATGCACAATATCATAGCGTATATCTGAAAATACATATAAATACATATGAATAAATATAAATACATTTACATAACCATCAAGGTCATGACACACCACCTCATACTCTAACATTAATATATGTGCTAGCCACATACCTAAAAACCCAAACCCAAGATGGAAGGGAAAAAATAGGGAAACCAGGGAAAAAGTCAGGGGGAAGGGGACCACAGTGGCAGAAGAAGGGGAGCCAAGGAAAAGGAAAAAAACATGATTTAGAAAATGGGCTTAAAAAACTCTCACACCCGATTAGCTAACAAACCCTTGCACCCATACCATTTATTTTTTCATAATATCCTGTAAATAACAAGTCCCAACTGGCAGCCCCATCACCTGACAATATCCCTGTGCCCATGTTCCATTTCAAACCATGATAGCCACCATCTTTCTAAGTGCCCACCGCTGTACCCACTAACCACTGGCAACTGAAATGTCCAACAGACTACCAGTACAATTCGACTTACTAATTGCAGAGAAATTCTCCAAGATGTTTGAACAGGACAAGACAACCACAGAAACGATGCCACCTCTGAAAAAAAAACTCAGCTGAAAACAGAAAGTAAAATGTATTTAAATTAAACCATGGCTGACGTAAACAAGCTGGAAGCCGACAGACAGGAACAAAATACTAAAAAACAGATGCAATGAGCAGTCCAGGTATTTATCAACTGTGCAGCTAGCAGAAACATAACCATAAATGTCAAAACAGATCAGTTTGAAACACTGAACGACATATTAAGACATTTATATGCCAAGGTGAGAATGGAGGCTGGCTAGCAGTATTTGGTCTCTGGATACTGCTCCGTGTGTGTGGGAATAAGCCGACATTTAAATTCCCCCATGATTGGCTGTAACATTTCTCTAATAACAGACCTGGCATTCAAAAGCTCTAACAATGTCCTGTCTTCCATTCTAAAATGACTATGGAAAAACAAAGAGACATAGCTGCCCACCGCCGTCCAATAATCCCACAAGCCCTAGAGAAGCTATTAACCTCCACAGCTCTATCACCCGACACTGCGCCTGGCCTTGTGAGAAAGGTATGGTTTGACATACAGATACATATGGCCAGGTGTGGGCGAGAGGGCTTACAAGAAGTACCTCTGCAATCATTTGTTGTAAAAAAACAGTGACTAGGGCTGAAAATACATCATCCTAAGCCACAACACAGATGCGAAAAATCATAAGATCCCCTTCGAATTAAATAAATTAACATACGGGGTTATATATATCTGAGCAGCCAGACCACCTACTCTGCCCTGTAAAATCTTACCTGAAATACATGAGCAAGATCGGACTTGATGCAAAGTCCTTCTACCTGTATCCTTGACACCTGCCACAGTCATTCCTGGACAAAAAGACTACCTGGTATACAAATGAACCCATGGGGAAGAACTTCCTTGGAGAACTCATGATAAAATTGAGTGCCGAAGCCCAGCTCAGCCAGAGATACACTAATCATAGCATTAGGGCAACAGCAGTCCAGTTGTTGTCCAGTGCTGGTCTCGCTCCCAGAGAAATAATAAGTTCACAGGACACTGATGTGAAGCAAGTCTGGCCAACTACTGGACAGCATCTTCAAGTGACAGGAAACAGTGGAGCAGCATTCTAAGTGGGCAGCAGAAGACCACAAGAAAACAAAAAGACACAGAACAGCCTGCAACATTGAATGCTAGCTCAAAAATAACACCTTCAGGATCCAGCACAGTAACAACTTCAGCAGCACCAAACCCATTTAACTTAGTGAACTGCAGCTTTACAGCACCTGTCAACTTCATCAATTACCAAAAATAGTGGGCTTTTTTTTTTATTATTTTCAGTATACAGACAAATAAAATGCATCTGGGGTTAAAAAGCTTTTAATTTATGTTCCCTCCCCAATCCCAAAAATGGGACTATTTTTTTCTTCCAAATTTAAAACAAGTTAAAAGTCCAATAAAATTACACTTTTTCTTGTTCAAACAAACTTTTCGTGTCCATGTCATTATTCTGTACAAATAGCCCATTTTCTAAGCACAATAATACCCTCCAGGGTGGGCCATATTGGGATATACTGGACCTTCCAAGAACTATAAGGCCCTCTGCCTGTGGCACTGGGCCACATTATGCCCCTGGGCAGTCTGGTATATCCCAATACCACCCACTCTGTCACATAGATTACAATACATTACCCTATATATAACACACAAAATATATACAGAAATTTTTACACAAACTTTTTTTGCACACTAATAAAACCTTTGGAAGAAGACGAATGAAAAAGAAGAAAACGAAATAAAAATGAATAAAACACAAGCTGAATACCAATAATGGGTATTGACTGTTTGTAGCGTATTATACAGTATGTTATCCAAAACAGGGCACCCTTGTGTCATGAGACTGGCATTACTTGACTGGGGTTGCACAAACAGGTGTTATAATGCATTAGTAGATATTTTGGGTATAGAATGTTATACTGTATTCCATTTGTGTGTTATTTATTTTTCTCCTTCCCCCTTGGCCCCCTCGTTTTTCCCTGTTTTCCCAATTATATCCCCTCCATATTGGTTTGGGGATTTTAGGCATGTGGTTAGCACACATATTGAAGTTAGAGTATGGAATGGTGTGTCCTGACCTTGATGGTTATGTTTATATTTATCTATATGTATTTTAGGATATACAATATGATGGTGTGCATCTTTCTTTAAGATCCATATATTTAAGAAGGGACACCTAATGATGACATTGCCCTGACAAAACACACAGAGTTTTGATGCGAAACACTGGCAGAGAGGGGAGTATGCCTCTGTCAGCAGGTTTTTAACATATATTTTAATAAAAGTATTTTTTGATATTGTGCACTTATGGTACTGCTTTCAGTTTCCACTAGTTAGCTCCACTCTGTACGTAAATAAGAGGTGCATGAGTTCAGGTAGTCACAGAAACTATCTAGTTCTGTCTCTAAATTTCCCCATATGATCAATATGTCATCAATAAATCCTTTATGGGGCAGCAAGGATTGTTTATGTTGATTGTTTGCACTGGATACGAAGGGGTTCTCAAACTCTGACATGAATATATTAGCAGTAGTAGTATACTTCTATTCAAAAACCATGAAAGGAAAATAACTCAATTAAGCTGAACTAATTTTCTATGAGGTCTGTATAACATTCATTCAGTTTCCACTCATCATAACTTTTAGTGTAAATAACAATCAGTGTAAGTTGGAGCCATGGTGACCCCCATTGCTGTTTCCCTCAGTTGTGGGTAATTGTTCTCTTTGAGCATATAAAGGATAATGTATGGGCCACTATACACAAGAAGCATATGTGGTCATTGATAGGTTACCATGGCGACTGTTTAAACCTCGAGAGTGAAGCTCAAGAGGTTCAGTCACCATGGAAACTTTGAGATGGCTACTCATGCTTGTAGTGTATAGTGGACCATACATTGTTTTTTATAGTGTATGGTCCCCCACACACAACAGCTGGAGTCTAGGCACTTGCGGTATTGAATATATATAAAAAGCAGCTTTCATGATCGTCGATGCTCTTTAGTTTTGTATCAGTGTTTGCGATTGGAACCATAGGTTCTGTGAGGCGAGCACGCATGGATGTTTAAAGTTGTTGAGCTGCAGTAGCTATGTCTCTAATGCAGCACAACAACAAAATGATGCAGCTATTGATTTCCATCCACGACAGTGTTCCACCATACCCTATAAAATAGTTATTGTTTAGTACCACTTCTGATAGTGTTAGTAGCAGTCTGGTAGCATATTCTTGTGTCTGCATAATAATGTTGTTTCCATGGCTTTCAAGCCTTCACTGTGTGGAAAGCATATATATGGGTTCCTAGCATCTAATGTGACCAGTAAGCATTGTTCCATATTGATTTTTTGTTGGTTAAAATAATTTGAGACCCATATTCAATGTTTAGGGTCCCTTAAGTAAGACGGAATAAGTGGCACTAGTTTTTTGCAGTGGGGATCAATGTGTATTGAGAGTGGTTCAGTTATGGAACCTATACTGGTTATTATTAGTCTGCCAGGTGGGTGTTATAAATCCTTGTGTATTTTTGGCAGCCAGTAGAAAAAGTGGGATCCATAGATTTGTATTGATGAGTTCCATTGGTAACCATTCCTCTATCCATTTTCTACCCACTGCTTCTTCTACTGTTTCTGTGATACGTAGCTTGAGTTACTCAAATTATGTTTTCTGTACTTGCATATGAATTTCTCTGTTACTAAGTTGGTTAAATCAGTCTCTTTTAAAATCATCATTTTGGATGACCTCCCCTCCCCTCCTCCCTTGTCTGCTGGCTTTATTACTATGCTTTTGTTCTTTTCTAATTTACCTAGTGTCTCATTTTCTCATTTTGTTAAATTATATTTCAGTTCAGTAGTTTCACTTTTTCTCATTATTGCATTCATTTCTCTATTCATCTTTTCGATGTATGCTTCTATGCTGGGAGGTATTGTGTCCTGTGGTTCAAAAGATTATTTAGTTCCCAGTGCTTGTTTAAGTAAATATTTTTCCTTTTTTTTTTAGGGTCTCCCAAATGTGTGTTGATGTTACAAAATGATGTTTAAGTCTATGTTTTCTGTAAAGTTTTTCAAGGTCTAATTTAAGTTCAGATTTGTCCAATGTCTGTGTAATTCCACAGTTCAGTCCTTTGTTAAGAACAGAGATCTCATTGTCAGTAAGTTGTCCAATCAAAAGGTTGTATACTGTCAAATATGTTCTGTCCTGGAGTGAGTGTTGTGTATTTTTACTGGATCTCCTCTTGCTTGTCCTGTGTTTTCTGTTTCTTTTTGACTTGGTTTGGAAGTGCTGGGTTGGTCCTGTCTGTATAAAAAATCCCTATCCTCCGTGGGTGGGCCTGGTGTCCATTCTGGCTGTAGTATCTTTCATCATGATAATAATCTCTTGGTTGGTACCTGTGCCTGTATTGATCCCTACATGGGCTATATTTTGTATAACTGGATCTATGAAAATATGGGTGCCTCTTATAGCTTTCATACCTGCCCTTGATCTTGTCTCTCTGAAGCTTCTAGTGCCCTGATTATAAGAATCTGATGTGGAGATGGAGCTCTCTGAGTTGTTAAGATTATAACAGTAAGTTTTGTGTTCTGATTCTGTCCATGAATAGACTCATCCTTCTTTATAATCTGTTATATCTCTCTTGAATGTTATTTTTTCACTTTTTATGTGATTATCATATTCTTGTAGAGACTTGTCAATTATTTCAAGTAAAAATTTTAAATTACTGTTTTCTACTGTTTCATTTATCTCTGTTTCTAAAGTGTGTATCTCATTAATTAGTCAGGCTTGCTCAGTTGTTGTCACCTCAGTTAATAACAACATGAAGTCAAATGAACACCTTATTAAAAAACGATTATTAAAAAAAGAGAATGCCTTAACCAACTTAGTGGCAGAGAAACTTATATTGTAAGTACAGAGAATACCATTTGAATAACTCAAGCTACGTTTCACAGAACTAGTAGAAGAAACAGTGGATAGAAAATGGATAGAGGAATGGTTACCAATGGAACTCATCAATACAAATCTATGGATCCCACTTTTCTACTGCCTGCCAAAAATACACAAGATTTACAACACCCGCCTGGCAGACCAATAATATCCAGTATAGGTTCTATAATTGAACCACTCTCAATGTACATTGATCACCCTGCAAATAACTAGTGCCTCTTATTCCATCTTACTTAAGGGATTCTAAACATTGTATACAGGTTCTAAATTATTTTAACAAAAAAAATTAAATATGGAACAATGCTTACTTATCACATTAGATGTTAGGAACATGTACACAAGCATTCCACACACTGAAGGCTTGAAAGCCATGGAAACAACATTATTATGGCATAAGAATGAGTTATTAGACTGATACTAACACTATCAGAAGTGGTACTAAACAATAACTATTTTATGTTCAAAGAGACGATTTACCTACAACTCAGGAGGACAGCAATGGGGAACACCATGGCCCCCACTTACACTAATATATTGATGTCAGAGTTTGAGATCACCAATACATGCAATGCCAACAACCAATATAAAAAATCCTTGCTGCTCTATAAAAGATTTATTGATGACATATTAATCATATGGGAAAACTCAGAAATAGAACTAAAGAAGGGGCAGGATTTTCAAAGCACGGCGCAGGGCTTTTGACAAGCCCTGTGCCATGGCACTTAGGTTCTGGTGGTGTGTCAAATCCTATCACGGCAACTGCACTCGATTTTGCAATCTCTGGCTCAGTTAGTGGCAGTTTCCACTATTTATGGCAGCTTGCACCACATATCAGTGCAAGCTCCATGAATAATGTGCTCAGGATTGCCACAAGCTAGACCACAAACAGTTGATCTAGCTTGCAGCAATTCCTGCACAGGATAGAATATCTCAAATGCCAGTGGGTGAATGCCACAGGCTCCCTGTACTATATATATGGTGTCCCCGGGGCTTGCGGCTTTCACAAGGGTTCAAAAATCCTGCCCAATTTCTTTGAATATCTGAACTTGCGCACCTCTTATTTGATGTTTACTCTGAACTATGACAAAACAGCATTTCCTTTCCTGGGCCTCATGGTTATAGTTGAGAACACTCAGATTATCATTGATTTATGCTGGAAACCTTCAGAGAAAAACACTATTCTTCATGCAAGAAGCTACCACCCTCCTGCATTAATAAATAGCATACCATACAGTCAAGCACTAAGAATAAAAAGAAACAGCAGCACAACAGAGACATATAATAATCTAAAGGAATGAAATGAGCGGTTTAAACATAGAGGATACAAACGGACCTTACAAGAGGCAACAAACAAGGCAGACAAAATACCAAGATAGAAACTGTGAAAGGACAAACCAAAACCTCAGAGCACTGAAAGAATTTCCATGACCACTACATATTCATATTTTTTTAATGATAACAAAGGAGTGCTTCAAAAAACTGGCCTAATTTACAACCCAAGAATCAATGAAATATAATCTTCAAGGAGAGACCATTAATTACAGCCAAGAGAATGATGAATATTAGAAACAAAGGGGGCAAAACTCAGCACTGGTCACCAGAACCACCACCATCTACTTGGCTCAACAGAGGAGTTAACAGATTTTTTTAATTGTGGAAATTGTGTACATTTTAATAATGGCATAAAATCTAAATTCATCAGACGTACATGCCAAGACAAGACATTTGAAATGAAGGATCTGATCACTTCAATACAGAACATGTTGAATATTGTATTATGTGCCTCTGCACATTATATTTTATAGGGAAAACTTCAGGACCCCCTCAAAATAAGAATCTCAGAACTCAACAGCAATATCTGGAGGAATGATGAAAGGTCGCCTCTAGCGAAACACTTCAATGAGAACCAACACCAGATATCATCACTTAAATGTATGGGAATAGAGAAAGTCAAACAACCCAGGACAGGGAGAAACTTCAGCTTAAATGAAAAGTATGGTGGATTTTTACATTATATACATTAACAGTAGATATGATTTAAAAAAGAATCTGCTATGGACTGCCTTCTAATAAAACTCTGGACATTGCTCCATGTATAATTACCTTTCACCAGGACTATATAACCTATTCTATGAACAACAATGGTGACTCAATGTACACTTGTAATGTTTTACATTGAATATCAATAACAGTAGGTATGATTTAAATTAGAATCTATTATGGACTGCCTTTCAAGAAAACCCTGGACAATGTCCCATGTATGATTATCTTCCACAAGGACTATAATGAGTGTTCTATGAAAAATAATTGTGACTGACTGTATCAAGTAAATGGTTTGACTGTTCCCCCCCCCCAAATATCTATGTTTTAGTTTGATAACTATAATATAATGTATAGTATTTGCATGTTCCTTTTGCTAGGATTGTTTATGAATGGATTATCTTACATAGAACATTTGTTTTGGAACAAGTTGAGAAAATGGGTTTAATCTCAGTAAAACTAATTGATAGGTTCTCAGTTCTATGACTATCACCCTATGTATGTTTATTTATGACATGGTCTAAGATTAATGAACATTAATATTATTATGATAATATTTAATATCTTTCAACCAAGGCAATAAAACAGATGATTAAATATAAACCACTTACTGTCTCCTTTATGATGCAAAAAACAATAAGCGATCTAACCCCTTCACCTTTAAACTTATCAATAATCACTATATCTGTAACTGTAACAGTGAACTTTATGCAGTACAGAAGAAAATATATATGTTCCTATTAACCAGTGGCCAGCAGAAAGCATTGATGAAATAATAAGTATTAAGTTTGAATGTCTTATACTGGACATCCCCTGTTGTACTGGGCACTATTAATGAAAGATCTAAAATGGAATTCACTAATCCCCCCAGCAAACTGGTCCTTTCTGGATATGTAGACATACTTGTAACAACATAAAAAAATACCATGTATCTTTAATATGGTTTACTAACGATGAACCTGCTTGTCCATATCTGCACTCTGTTCTCTGAAGTGAACCTTCATAGAAGGTGAAGCACACAAGCACTTAGTGAGCGCAGCTCCTGTCTTAGAGTTACTGTGATTGCCTTAGTGACTGAGCCATGGAACTGCATCACAGTGTGATTCAATCACAGAGGAAAGTCACCAGTGCGATGGACTGCAGCTTAGCCTCTTCTGTGTTGCCAAAAAGAGGCAAGCAAGACACCAGACATGGAATGGAGTGTAATTGCGACCGGAACCACTTTTGAGAAACTCAGCAAAAGTTTGCAGTACATGGAAACACCTCACTTCTGAAAATACAGAGAAACAGGGGTCCTTTACTTTCTCCTCTAAGAGGGGGTAAGAAAGAAACTTTCTGAATTAGATTTTTACAATTGAATGAAGTGTATAGTAATATACAAGCACTTGCATGTGGTGACTTAATTTGGTTTAAATTTTATTATCTTTCAGAATTAGAGTAAAATTGAAAATCTCAAGCAGGATGCCCTTAAATGAAAAAGGTAAGACAAATATATACTTACTTGCAAACCACATATAATAAACAATGTACTAGACCTTACATGTATATATGTGTGTGTGTGTGTGTGTGTGTGTATGTGTATATATATATACATATATGTGTGTGTGTATTTCAGTTTATTATAGTTTGATGGAACCCCTATACTGAGGCTAATAACCTCCAATAAAACCAATTTTTAAAAGGACAAAGAATAAACAAAGGTTTAAGCTTTAAGAGCAGGTATGTTCCCCCTGCAAAATTATTACAAATAATGATTACTAAATCATAAATATTTTCATATAATGTCAGTGAATTATTCTAAAAATTTGTTTTTTATCATACAGAATGACCAAAACATTCCAGCGCCAGCTGCCAACCAGAACAGTGCCGACAAACACCAAATAGTTTCAAATAGATTCAACATTTATTCACAGTGAGCCAAGACATGTATCAGGGGATTAATTACCAGGAACACTAGCAGGACCCCCAACTAGATCTCTGACAAGTTTTGCTAATGTGTCATCAGGGAGTGTCCATAGTTTGGTATCTCCACCTTCTAAGTACAACATTTAAAGTGACCCACATTAAGAACTGTAAAACATGTGTTAAAAAATAAAACGAAAGCACACGGTACAAATACGTAAAATATCTGTGTGAAAAACCAATGCATAATGTGGAAATTTATATACAAATACATGTAAGGATTATCCACTAAATACAATGATCACCTAAAATAACACTGCAGTTCAAACCAACAATTAATTTCATATGTTGTTATATACACGTTACATAGCATACTGCTGCAGAATGACCCACAAACGGGTATCCATAAACACTAAACATGATTCATTTCCATAACTTATAAAAATATATTAAATGGATACCTAAAATCAAAACAGGAGATATCACAGTGATATATATCATGGTGGACTATTTTTGAAATCCATATCAATAATATCAATAAAAATAATATTCTGCCCATCCAGTATAGGCATATCATGATATCCAATGGCATGAGTTGCAGAATAAGGGTGCTAACTGCACATTCGAGCAGACTTGACAGACCAGTAGGCCTTTATCTGCTGGAAAATTTTGTATGTTAATATGATCAGAGACCACATTCACTCTCTACTTTTCATTTTTTAAGAAAAGTAGAGAGTTTGAGACCATTATTGAGACCTGGTGGATTTAGTGTACCCAGTGTGAAGATCCAAAAAGGCCTCTCTCCTATTCAATAGCAAATCAGCATCACCCCGGGGCCAATAGTGACATTTTCAATCCCACAAAACATGAACTGATGTCCTGTGTTCCCGCATGCTTGTAAATGACAAAGCAAGGCATTGTGCAGGTCCAAGTTCCGAATGGAACTGAGGTGTTCTCCAACCCAGATTTTTAAAACTCGCATGGTCTTCCCCACATAGAAAGCACCACAGCACATGTGGCAAGATATACAACACCAGCTGTACTACAGTTAATATATTAACTAGTACTAAATGCCTTCCTACTGTTAACAGTTGAGAACACCTTGGACATTGTGATGTGAGTACAGTAGGTGCATCTACCTCAAGTATAGTAGTCACTTGGTAAATCTTTTAAATTAGACCCCTTTCTGTATGTGATTTTAGGGGAACGAGATACAACATCAGATAGAGCTGGTTTATTTCATTTATTTATTTAATTTTTGTTGACTGGGTAAGTGCACTAGATAAATCCTGCCTATTTTCAGGCACGACCCGGGGGAGGGGGATACAGATGAATGCGAACTGACCTTGAACCAGATTAAGCTGTTGTTTAGTTGTTTAGTTGTTAAGATACGTCAGCATTTCTCCAAACTGTCTGACAATCCCACTTTTAGCACAGTATTTTATGATGAAGTTCATACCACTCAAAGACTGTGCATTTCGTTGTCTGTACTGGAGCATTTTCTATTTCTATTAGGAATTCCATTAACTGCTTCCTGTACTTGACCTATAAAGTGTCTACTGTAACCCCTTTTCAAAACCATTCCTGCAATTCCTCACTTGCTTTGGTGTATGTCTCAATTTGCATGCAGTTTCTTTCAACACGTATCAACTGAGATCTGGGGGTGTTGTTGATGGTATGGTGAGGTGGCAATTGCTGGCATAAAGGAGGCAGTTTCAGTACGTAGATTTGCGATATAGGTCTGTTTCTGCATCAGTACAATGCTATTTAACATACATATGTCAACATATGAAATCAGTTGTTGGTTTGTGCTGCAGTGTTAGTTTAAGTTTTTAATGTTTATTTTAATTTTAGTCTTTGGTAACCGGGTAAGGCCCACTAGGAACAAGTGCTTGTTTTCAGGAGCAACCTGGGAGCAATGGGGAGGTTATGTAACTTTCTCAGATTCACACAGTATGCAAGTGGAGGTTGTGAGAATCAAACCCAGGTCTGGTCTGCAGTAAGTGATTTAGGTGATCATTGTATTTAGTGGATAGTCCTTACATGTATTTGTGTAGAAATGTCCACATTATGTACTGGTTTTGCACACAGATTTGGATACTCTATCTATTTGTACCATGTGATTTTTTTTTTTTTAAACACGTTTTACGGTTATTAGTATGTGTCACTTTAAATGTTGCACTTAATAGGTGGAGATTCCAAACTACACACACTCCCTGATGATGTGTTCACGAAACCGGTCGGAGGTCTGGCTGGGGGTCCCGCTGGTGTCACTGGTAAGAGATCCCATTACAGATGTCTTGGCTCACTGTGAATAAATTTTGAATGTATTTGAAACTATTTTGTGTTTGGCTCTACTGTTCTGTTTGGAGGGTGGTGCTGGAGTCTTTTGGTCAGTGTGTTGCATTTTTCCTTGGCACACCCAGCTGTGGGGTGGCTTTACTTGTTTTCTTTTTATCATACAGCCCTCACTCGTTCTGATTAAGGGACATGTTTGTATTAAAACACTAACACTGGAAATATTAATAGTGATGAAGCATTTATGAACATATGAAATTATTTGATGTGCTTGATAGATTTTACTGAATGAGAAACTTTGGAAAAAGTAAACTGCATCTTGTTTAAGGATTTTCTCAGGTTGAGTCCTTCCAATTTACATACATTGATTACAATACTATTAAGACAATGCCATTAACATTTGTAATAACCACTTAGCTACGATATAACTAAAAGTTGTAACTAATTTAACTAATTACACACAGTTTAAACACACTTAGGAAAACAGTTAATCACCTGGAAATCAAAATTAAACTGTGTAAATAATGTGTCCCTGAACAACAAATGTAGCCCCCCCCTTTTTTTTACTGCTGTCTCCATATCAGTTGCCAAACTAACAGTCACACGTGGAAATCAAAGTAAAACTGTAAAAAAAGGTGTCCCTGAATGACAAATGTAGACCCCCCTTTACTACTGGAGCCACATCACTTGCAAAACTAACAGCCACACATCAAAGTAAAACTGCAATAAAGTGTCCCTCAACAACATATATAGCACCCCATTTTACTGCTTGCTCCATATCACTTGCCAAACTAACAGCCACACATGGAAATCAGTTAAACTGTGTAAGAAAAGTGTCCCTGAACAGACATAGCCCCGCCTTTACTACTGCCTCTAAATCACTTGCTAAACTAACAACCACACATGGAAATCAAAGTTAAACTATGTAAAAAGGTGTCCTGAATCACTTGTAGGGGGCTGCAAGGTTCTGTAAACAAGTACAGGACAGGCCGGACGAATCTGGAAGGAGAGTCAGGAAGCTTTCTCAGTGATCAAGATGCAAGAAGTTTATTTACCAGGGACAATAAAAACAATATAACGGTTTTCTAACGCACTACAGGATAACAAAATAAACAGTGACACAATACGATTAGGACCAACAATTGGTCGAACCAAGTACGGGGGTTAGCCACTTTTAGTCCAAGTCCAGCATGCACTGGGCTGAGATGAAGAAATGATTGATGAACCAAGCTTGGGCTTTCCCATGGGTTGGCTGATCAGTGGGTGGGCATTGACCCCACAAAGCGCTTGTTACAAACAGGCCATAATGGGGCATCCCCCAGATGAATAACACACAAAGAGGAACTCTGCTAGCTGGACAATAAAGAGCTTGGCGATACTCTGTGGCTCTGGGCATGAAGCTGAAGACTTTTGGTTGGCAGGTTGTTCTCTAGACAATCTGCTATAATGACCACTGGCATGTCCTCAGCCCCAGAGGACCTCTCGACAAGATGACTGCTGATGGAATGATCTTCAGGCTACCTCTGCGGGGTGACATAGGCATGTGCACACTTACTGCTGGCCAGCAAAATAACAAAAGAGCACACACAACATTAACTGTGGTCCCTAAAGCTTGAGCCGGGGTGGCTGACGTCACTGGAGATGGTTCTGCTGCAGATGGTGGCTGGGCCGGAGACCTCCCTGGGTCAGCATCAGGCTTGGGAGAAGTTGGTCCAGGCAACACAGGTAAAGCTGGACATCCAGTGCAAGAATGCAATCTGATTACACAGTTTTGTAGCAGGCAAA
The DNA here is from genome assembly GCA_016271365.2 of Neoceratodus forsteri. NCBI lineage: Eukaryota > Metazoa > Chordata > Ceratodontiformes > Ceratodontidae > Neoceratodus > Neoceratodus forsteri. The sequence continues at coordinate 429,568,453 of CM057459.1, read as the reverse complement.
CAGTCTGTGGGCTTTTTAGCAACAATGCAGTTTATGAACAGGGTGCAGTCTCTAAGGGATGCCAGACAGGCAATGCACAATTCAGCTGGGGGGGTGCTTAAAAGACATGCACAGAATACTGTGGGCTACCCAGGACCCCTAGACTCCTCTCTCCTCTCATTGATGGTTACGACTACCCCTGCGCCTGTACCTACAGGCCTCTCACTCACCCTGGTCCTGCCTCCCTTCTAGATACCAGTGAGGACCTGCAGGGTTGAGGCTGTGGGGCTCAAAGCTAGGATCGCTGGATGCACCAAGCTCACCCACCGACCATGCCTAGGCTATACAGCCACCCCAGGACCCTTACAGCCTGCTCCTCCCACCTCTTGGGGCCTATAAGTCATGGCACCCCTCCTTTTCCTTAACCACCTGGCGTCACTTTTACTTTACTAAAATAAAATATTCCAAAAGAAAGTTAAAGTACTTAGTGGCCTCTGGACACTCCTGGGGCCTTTTTTCTCTCTCTGGGTCCTTAGCCCACTGCTCGATTCCATCCCTGCTCAGGGCTGGCAGCTTGACTAGGGAGCCCTCTGTGCCCCTGTTCCCTTTTTAGGGTGCTGTCCCTTTAATTTCCTGCTTCCTCCATTCCCTAGCGCCTGTGGTACGAGTTCAATTAATAATTGGGCACTCAGCCTACTCACCGCCATGGCCTGGGACTTCAGTGCTGCTCAGGGGAGGCAAGAAACCTGGCCGAGAGCTGTGCTCCAACCCGGCCCCTCTTCTAAACTTCAGTGCTGCTCAGTGGAACTACAGGTCGGGGTGTGTCTTCTGCCTGGACCTGTTTTGGTGCAGCACCATTTTGGTCCAGCCACCTTAGGCTCCCCCCCCACGCTATTCTGGGCTCTGGGGGAAGGAAAGTAATCACGTCAGGAAGCTGAGCTCCCACCTGACTAACCCTACTGCTGCTGCCAACACAACCACCACTGAACACCCTAGGACAGAAGAGGGAGGGGAGTGACAATGGAGGAGTCTTGGACACCCTGTGGGTACCCTTTGTTCTTGTCCGTGCTCCCTGCGTCCTCCATTCTCCTCACTATGCCACTGACTGCCCTTGAGAACCACACCCCAGACTCTCTTGTAGGGCAGGGGAGGTCCTGGCTTCTGGCCAGTGGACTGGCCATAACAAGCCCAACAGGGAGGTTTCTGAGCCCATTGGCCCCCCTTCCCAGCACCAAATGGCATGAAAAGAACAAAGGGACTGGGTGGGGTATATGGGGCCAGAGGGAAGGGAGACTAGCAAGAGGAAAAAAGAAAGAGGAAAAAAAATGCCCAAGTCAGGGAATGGGTCCCCATTTCTTTGTTGTGCCACCCCCACCCTCCAACTTCAGGGTACTAAACACTTACCAACTGCTTCTGCCTTCCCTACTGCAATCCTAAAGGAAGACACACTGGAACCACACCTCCTTTTTATGGGATGTACACTATGGAAACTTGAAAGTGCCAAAACTATGCAGCCCAAACCAGAATGCTTTTTGTTAAAGCTAAACCAACACACTTTTTTTTCTTAAAGCCAAAGCAGCGCACTTTTTTCTTCACGCCAGACAGATCAGCCATCTGTAATGGGGCCTGATATAAAAAAATATGCAAAGTAAAGCACAAATATTTGCGCTGTGCTTTGTGATAGTCTGGGTGCCCAAAGAAGCTATAGTCAGTGGAATAGAGTGCCAGCACTATTTGACTGAATATAGGACCATGTCAACCCAGTGCTAAGCTACTTAACATGGCCCCGACTGTGCTCCCGAAATAGGGTACCACATTGGCTTGTGCCCATGCTAATTTTCCAATATTCATACGGACCCATGCAAATGAGCCCAATGGGCATGCAAGGCACTAAGGGGCCATTTGCATGCCCATTATGGGCTCATTTGCATGGCGAGTGAGACTGGTTTGCATGTTGCTGCCCTCCAATTGCCCGGTCCCAGAGAGTTATCCCTGGTGATGGTGGTTCCCCCTCCCTCTGATCCCACTTCCGTATATAAAATAACATGTCCCTGGTGTCTAGTGGTGCCCCCCCTTCTTCCGATCCCACTCCCGTATATAAAAGAACATGTCCCTGCTGTCTAGTGGTGTCCCCTCCCGCTGATCCCATTCCTGTATAGGAAATATCATGTCCCTGGTGTCCAGTGGTCCCTCCCTCCAGCTGCACCCATGTCTGATGTTGTTTTTTTTTTGATAATTTATTTGTAGTTCCACAACTGGGGGAGGCTGTGCCTTTGGTTCCTCCCCCCACCTTCTAGCCAGCTAGAATTGCTGCCGCCATGGTCCCAGGCAGAACTCTGACCACCCCGTCACTACCCTTCCTTGGTCACTTCATGGCGGGTATGTACCCCACCTCCTCGGAGACCAGGAGGGTGGACCTAGGAGGGAGCTGACCTGCGTGGGACCATGGCGGTGCCAGCGAGCACCCTTCATGCTGCCAGGGTTTTTTCTTTGGAGTGGTTCCCCTGCTGGAGGAGGCATGCAATGACGCCAATGGATGAGCACGCACGCTTCTGTATGCGCTCTTCCCGGTGTCTTCCTCCTCCCGCCCCTTACTTCTGCAGCGTCAGTGGTGTTGCCCCCCAGCTTCCACCAGGGGGCAGCCACGTGATGACTGCTGATGACCCTCCCTGCCCGGAGAAGGAGAGCAGTCATCCGGATGCTCTATCCTTCCCCAACCTACCAACCCTGGTGACCTGTGCTCACTCCCGAACATGGGTCGCCAGCATAGCGTGAGGTGTGGTGTCCAGTACCTCAACCCTCAGCGCCACTGGGCAGACCCCATGCCTGATGTTTTAATTATTATTCCCTGGTGTCCAATGGTCCCTCCCCCACACAACCTGTGTGCCAGCACCGGTGAAAGCCCCCCCCCCAAGTTTGTCAATACTGTCCCCCAATGGCAACAGCTGGCCCACCACTGCCATGTGGCAGGCCATTTTCAAGTAAGTCCCCCAAAAACAAAGCCCAAGCCCCATTCACAGTCATTGATCTGTGCACCCCTGCCCATCCCTCAGTGGTGGTTATTGGCCCCCCAACCCACAGCATGGACAACCAACCCCCAGTCCCCCTCACCTGCCTGATGGTGCCACAGTGAATCAACAGTGAGAGACACAGTATTCCACACACCACCTTAGCTGCCCACCATCCAACGGGAGCAGGGAGCATGCTGCTATTTATAGGGCACCTGCCTATAATTAAGCAGCGCAATCCCTGCTCCTTTCAGATGGTGGAGAGCCAAAGTGGTGTGTGGAGGGCTGTGTTGCTCACCCTTGATTGGCTGTGGCACTGACAGGCTGATGAGAGGGACTGGGGTGGGGTGTTGGTGCCTCGGGAGATAGGTGTGACTAACCACCACTGAGGGACGAGCAGGGGGCACAGATCAATGACTGTGAAGGGAGGCTGGGGCTTTGCTGTGGGGGACTTACTTGTAAATGGCCTTCTGCATGGCAGTAGCAAGCTTGTCTGTCACCATTGGGGAGAATTGACAAACCAGGGGCTTTCATCTGTGACGGATGGGGATCAGGTAGGGGAGGGACCACTGGATATCAAGTAATAATAATAAAACATCAGGGATGAAGTGTGGGTGGGGGAGGGATCACTGCACACGAGGAATAATAAATAAAACATTTGGCATGGGTGCGGGTGGGGGACCACTGGACAGCAGGGATACTGTTTTTCTGGAGCAGGACTGGTGCAAGGGGGGCTGCCACACTTCCTCCTCCAGTCCCTAAGGTTGAGTGGGAGTAAGTCATGGTTTAGGGTAACAGTATCTGTGCTGTGCAAGGGGACTGTGCTAAATGCCCTAGTGTAACACAAATACTCTGAATATTGGACTGTGCCAATATTCAGGTCCATGCCCCTCAATTTGCATTTCACCTCCTTCCACAGTTTGCCCAGGTGCAAACCCTGTTTGCCTGCACTAACCGGGCTTTTGAACATAGGACAACCACTCAAAACCTAGTCTGCATGGGCAAACTAGGTTTTGTGCCCGGGCAAACTTTTGAATTTCTGGCTCTTGACAGGCAAGTCCCAAATATTCATTAAATGTCACCACCTTGAGATCAAACAAGCCTATAAAGGCCACTCGCCCTTTAGGCTTGTGACTTTATGGCTTGTTTGACCCCTTGATGGTGACATTTCCTCATATCTGACACTTTACTGTCATGATCCCTACTATTAAGTCTTTTTCTTAACAACCTCCCTCATGCATGCACCGGCAACACGATACTCTATGCAGACAATGCCGTCCTCTTCTTAAGCCAATCTGAGCCCTTCCCCCTCATGAGAGACCTACAAATTAACTTTGATATGGTTGAAGCCTGGTTCATTCGGCACAAATTACTTATGAACTACAAGAAAACCAAGGTTCGATGTGCTTACGCAACTGGATGAGTTAATATGAGATGATGCTCGTGTAACTTGATTTGCTTTCGGGTATGACACAAGGAACCCTAGAGGAGGGTCCCCCACAGGTGCTGGGAATGAATGTGTTGGCTAAAGATAGGTTAGGAAGAAGCCCACGTTTAAGAGAGATGAGCCGCTGGAGGAAGAGGGGTGGATGATGGGCAATGAAAAAGAATCCTGGCGAGGCCCAGGATGTCGTGACCTTTTAAGCTTGATGGGGAAGTGACGTTGTTGCTCCGCCCATCGAACCTGAAGCTTAAAGCTTAAAGCCCTCCCATTCGATGTGCTAATGCAACTGGATGAGATAATATGAGATGATACTTGTGTAACTTGATTTGCTTTGTGGCTTTCCGCCTCTTCTATCCATGGGATATACCATCCTGTAGGGGAACGATGCAAGGAACCCTAGAGGAGGATTCCCTCCCTACAGGTGCCGAGAATGAATACGTTGGCTAAAGGTAGGTTAGGAAGAAGCTCAAAAAGAATACCCAAAGATGTCAAGCTTCGAAGAGGTAAGGATGATGAATGAATTCTGTGAAGAGAAGGGCTAACTTTCTAAGGAGAGAGGGGAAAGCCGGGGCCACCATCTGCCTCCATCCAACAGCGGAACCTAACTAACTAACATGAAGAAAGCACTAACTCTAACTAATATTATGACCATTGGCTTGGAGGAGAGGAAAAAACCCTTTGAGGAGGAAACCTCTGGGGATCCAAGGCCTAGGTCGCCTTCCCTCCTGGCTGACGATGTTTGATTTGAGGACATATGTCGGTAAAGAGAATGGCTCATGGATGAGGGATATAAGTAGAGAGGATGATGATGGGATAAGGAAAAAACTCCAAAGAAGCATAGATTAAAGAAGGAACATGAGGCAGCAGGGACCCAAGGAGGGTATGCTCGAGTAGTCGATGAGAGATAGTAGATCAGAGGAGCAAGGGGTATCCATATGTGCTCACAAGGAGATTCCAGATGTGCTGATGAGGAGACTGAGGATAATGCATACTGGCTTGATTGAGTGATGAGAGTGAGCAGACACTGAGGTTGAAGAGGCATGCTTGATTATGCGATGTAAATGATTAGACCTTGAACGATTAGACCCTGAGGTTGTAGTCAATGAGGTAGCATAGGACATTGGAGTTATGCACCCAATACATGCGGCAGGATGGCCGTGGGTCGATGAGGTGGCATAGGAGTCATGATAGGTAAGCCGAAAAAAGAAATATCAATCGCAGGCCTGGAGTGGAGTGAAGCCTTGATAGCCAGTATGGAATGGAAAGAGAAGGAGACAGGAATGAACTTGAAAATGAACTGGAACATTAGAAGGAACTTGTATGGAGGTAATATACTGGAGAGAGCAATGTGAGGAAGGAGGCTTCTCAAAAGGAGGGAGACTCGAGGCCAAGAAGACATGTCTGGAACCAGAAAGGAAGCAGATTCAATGAGGAATGTTCGAGTAAGTGGTGTAAATGAACCGTGAGGAAATGTTGAGTGAATGATGACTGGATTGATGAACATGATACATGCGGCAAGATGGGTGCGGAATGATGCAATGATGATGACTGCCGCAGGCATGCAGCGGTTCGACATGAGAAGATCGGGGAAAAGGAGACTGGAAATGAACTTAAAATTGAACTTGAACGATGGTGGTGAGCAGCCAGCTGGCCCATAGTAAAGGTGACAGGCAGGAAGGCATGGCCAGGAGTGAGGAAGAGGAATATGGACAATAATGATGGCTGCAGGAGCACAGGACTGATGGCCGGTGAGAAATAAGGCATGTGAATGATGAGACCTTTGTCAAGAACTAGATGATCTACAGGGAGAGGAAGTACGATAAGGCAAGGATGAGTGAAAGATGACCAGAGACAGGAACATGATACATGCGGAAAGATGGCTACAGGTCAATGCAGTGGCATATGATTTAAGATAGGTCATGATAGGTATGCCCAAAAGAAATATTGATTGCAGGCCAGATGGAGGTGGCCAGAGACAGCCCAATGATGTGGATGCAGAGCAAGCGAGATCCACAACAAATGCAGCCTATGGGCAGACAGAGCCCGCCAGCAACAGCCAAAGGAGGGTAATGGACTACAGGCAAATGAGGGGACCGAGTCCAGATGAAGGAGGGCCTGAGTCGAATGGAATTAATCCTAGAAGTAGTCAGACAATTGAAGGCAAGCAGGAGGAGTCAAGCAGCTGGAAGGCAGCCACGGGCAGGGCCAGCAGGAATGGATGCAAGATGCAACAGGGAATGGAGTCCAGACATGATAGGAGCCAGTCGACCCCCAGCAAGGGGGAGAAAAGAAGGAAGACAGGAACCGAGCTGCAGCGGGGCGGAGGGGCTGCATCTGATGAGTGAGGGCACACAGAGAGAACACCCACTGCAGAAATGGCAGGTGCAGAGTCAGACCAGCACACACGGAGTTACCACGACAGGAGGAACGGAGTAAATGGTTCATGAGTTAGAAGAAGACAGATGTTTGTTAGGTCAGGGAGAATCAAAACTTTGCAGATCGCTGATTATGAGGGCCCTATCCCCAAAGGGTTAATACTAGTGCTACAAGGTAGAAAGAGCCAGGTAGAAGCACAATGTACAACTGCAGTATACAGGAACTGGATACGTACCACATAAGAGCCCCATATGGCAGCAACGGGGAAGTCAGCTGGAACTCAAGCTTGGAGCGAGCGAGGGGTGTGTAGGAAAAATGAAAGCACACACAACCCAACAGGTTCCAGATTCCAGAAAATGAATGGTGCAGCTGAAAACCATCCACTGACAAAGCAGTCGCAGGGTAGCCGCCCTATGTGCTGCAACCAGAAAGTCGGAATAGGCAAAACAAACCCACCAACCCTGAGGCAAGCCAACATCTGGCACAGGCGAGCAGGGTGGCACCCTAGCAAATGGAGAGGCGGATCACTGAAGAGAACAGTCCCGGGCCGAGCGAACAGATTCCTTTTTTTTGTGTGTGTGGTTAATGAACCCCAGTCGAAGGTAATGAAGGCAAGCCGCCATCGGAGGGATGAGGAGGGCAGCAGCTAGCAGGTGAAAGAGAGCAAGGAAGAGGCAGGAGGGCTGAAGGGAATGAGGAGGATGGCAGCGTGGGCTGGAAGCCGGTGTGAGAGCAGAGAAGAGGAGCCATGATACGCAAAATGCGTAAACCTGGAAGCGAGAGGAGGAACAGAGCACCAGCTCTGAAGAGTGGACAGGCGCAAAGCTGAGGGGGAAAGAAACAGGAATGGGCACCAAGAGGGGAGGAATATGCGACAGAGAGCAGACATCGAATGGGAGAACAGACGGGATGCACTCCAGGCGGCGGGGGGGGGAGCCAATGTAGGAGGCAGAAGCAGAAGCAGAAGTGCAGAGCTAAGTGCCAAGCTGTCACAATGGAGGCTAACCCAAGCACCAGTGAGCAAGGGGAAAGCAAATGCAGAATGAAGCCAGAGAGAGGGGTCGGAGAGCAGCGCCTCCGGCTGCAACAAAAATGAATCTTGGTGAGGCCCAGGATGTTGTGACCTTTTAAGCTCGATGGGGGAGTGACGTTGTTGCTCCGCCCATCGAACCTTGGGCTTAAAGCCCTCCCATTATGCTCTTCACTAGCCCGCATAACAGACATATAACAACCCACCTAACAATACTGAATAACGAAAGTCTCTTGAACAGGTCCATGAATTTAAATATATTGGAAAAACCTTAGATAGCTCACTATCTTATACCATGCATGTCAACCTAATCTCTAAGACTAAACTCTAGGATCGGGATTCAATATTGGCACAAACATTGCCTGACCCCTGAAGCCCTCTGATTGGTGGTTACCAGCTCAATCCTTTCCATTGTTGACTGTGGTTTGGTCATACTGTATATGGAGCTGCTGCTGGTACCACCCTCAAGAGAATCACTATAGCACTTAATAAATCCTGCCAACTGGTATCTAGGGCCCATAAGCACACTCACATGTGCGATCTATATGAACAGATCAACTGGTTGCACCTTAAGAGCAGGGTTACCTACCAGACCTGCCTTATGGCAAAAAAATCAGCCTGGGCCTAACACCTCCTGCCACTTGGCCTCTTCTTGTGCTGACTCCCAACCCTCATAGTACTCGTAGTGCGTCCAAACTGTCCTACCTTGTTCCCTTCTGCTGGACCACTCAGGCTCAGGGTTCATTCATGTTCAGGGCCCCGAATGGCCTCTTCTCTGACATCAATGCCGTATCAAAGCTTGGACCTTTTAAGATTAAACTCCACCAACTCCATACAGCACTCGGCAGCTGTGACTGCCTTCCCTAAACTATAATTGCAAAGGGCCATAATTTACCTCCATCCTCTACAACCTCCTTATTCCATACATACTACCTAGCTATCCTACATTTACCTCTCTCCTTGATTGGTGGTATTTATTTATTTATTTCTAGGAAGTACCTTTGAGCCAAAGGCTCTTTTACAGAGGTTCCACATCATAGTAATACATGAGCATAACATCATTTACAACGGTTACAAGTACATAAACAGATACAAGGAGGTTCCATGCCTTAGAAAAACATGAGTACATCAGGTTACAGAGGTTACATAATTACAATAACAGGGATTACATAAGTAAAAATATACGGATACATAGTTTATAGCAGGCTAGGTTGACAAGATGTTTAAGTGAATAACTTGAGAATCTACAGAATATAGAGCAAATCAGGTAGGGAGCAGAGGATGATATAGTCTGTAAAATAATTAACTAATACTATACGCAAGGAGGCGAGAACTTGACAGGCTGCAGTTCTTTTGTCTTAAGTGCTAAAGAGTGTAGTCATAGAGGAGGGCTAGACTCATTGGGGGAAGTGCTGAGGCGGGGACCTGAAGCCTAGTAGGGGAGTGTTAGTTAACAAGAGGAGAGGAGAAGGCAAGGGGGCAGGTTAGAATGAGGGTGGCAGGAAAGAGGAGGGAAGAGTGTGGGGTGGTTCAGGTCTGACAGTCACAGTTACTGTTTGTGGCAAGGGCCACTTGGAGTTTATCTTTAAAGGGGTCTATTTTGTCCTCTTTTTTGATGTCTAGGTCAAGTGCATTAAGCCAAAGTGGAGCCCGGTATTCGTAGGACCGTTGGCCTTGTGTGGTTCTACAGAAAGGGACGCAGAGGGCTGAGTTGTTTGTACCCCTAATACATCTGATGGAATTAGGTCAGCTAAGAAGGCTTTACAGGCCTGGGGTGGTAAGTCCTAGCATAGACTTCTTGGCGAGCAGGCATACTTGATACTGGAAGTGGCTGTCAAGGTTGAGCCAGTTCATTTGAGTGTACAACTCGCAGGTGTGAGTGAGATGGGGTACACCTAGGACTAAACAACACGCTTTGTTTAGTGTTGTTTTGATATGTTTCAAAGCTGTTTGGGAGGCAGCCCCATATACTGCTAGACCACAGTCTATCACTGAGAGGACTGAGCTATTTAAAACAGTTTTTAGTGCCTCAGAAGTCAGGCCTTTTTGGTGTCTGTACAATAATCCTAGTTTTGCATTTGTCGACTTTGCGACTGCGTCAACAGTATGTGTTGGTTAAATGATAGGGTGTAGTCCAGTGCCAATCCTAGGTATTTAAATGTTTGAACCATCTCCAGGGAAGTGTTCTGATTGTTACAAATGCAAAGTTGGTGGGTGCGGTGTTTGTAATGTGAAGATGCGAATAACATAATCTTGTTTTTTATATAATTCAGGAGCAATTTTGATTGAAGGAACCAGTGCTCAGCCACAGTGAAATTAGCCTGCATTTGCTTTTCCAGTATGTAGGGGTCAACATTACATGAATATAGGACCACATCATCTGCATATAGTAGTAGCTGGTCTTTTACCGATTGAGGGAGGTTGTTTAAGAACAGGCTGAACAGTAGAGAGCCAAGGATAGAGCCTTGAGGAACCCCTGTGTTAACACTAAGGTTGTCAGAGAAGGTGTCCAGGATATTCACTTTTTGGACCCTCCTAGAGAGGTAGCTTCTGAACCATGCTACTGCTGCAGGGGCAAGGCCGGTATTGGAGCGCTGATCCAGGAGCAGATAGTGACTGACAGCTTTGAAGGCCTTGGTGAGATCAATATATGTTAACCCCACCAAGAACCCTCTGTCTAGCAGATTATGGATAAAGCTGGTAAACTCCACTAGAGCGGTTGTGGTACTGTGTTGTTTTCGAAATCCATGTTGTTGCTGACATTGTAAATGATGCTTGTCTAGATATTCCATCAGTTGGTCGGTTACGATTCGCTCCAGGGCCTTGGAGAGTGGAGGAAGGACAGACTCCTACCTTCTCCCTTTCCTATGCCTCTTCCCACCCATCTCACCTCTCCCTAACCTTGTCTCTCTCTGAATGTTGCCATTTGTCGTCCTTAACCCCCTCCCCCACACCTACCCCCCCATCCTCCTCCCCTTTCCACTCTTTTTCCGGTCCTCCTCGATCCTCCATATGAAGGTCAGCCCTTGCCCACCTGTTGCCACCCCATGCCCAGGCTTAACCCCCCTGGGTAGGGTCACTGGGAGGGCTCCCCCTCAATGGTCACTGTAGGCAAGCCCCGGCTTACCACCTGAGTCGGCACCATGGGAGAGGGACCCCTGGTGGGCATAGATGGCAGTGGGTATGGCGGCAGTGCTGGGTGTCATGCCCAGGGGCTGGCTTTTTTGTAAATGCTGGATCCCTGGGGGTGAGGATGTGCAATGACAACCAGCATCTGCCCCGCCCCTCTAGATATTGGCACCGACTGCGGTAGTACCCCCGGCCTCCGCCAGGGTTCCAGGAAGCAGCGGACACGCTTCTCCCTCCCCCTGGAGAAGTAGAGCAGTCCCAGGATGCTTGATCCCTTCTCCCCCGGCCGGCCCTCTGACTCTCGGGTCCATTCTAGAACCTGGGTCGTCCGCATCGCAAGCGGAAATCCAACTGTTGCACAGGTGGGCTGGCTCTCCCCTTTCCACCCTTTGTGACATTCCTTCATCTAAACTATCCTCCCCCTTTACAAGTTAATTTGACAAAGTCATTTACTGACTGCTTTTTTACCTGTTTGTGTACCCTTTGAGTTGTCCCTTACATGATACCCTACTCCCACACCCTACACCTATCCCCCTCTGTCCTCCTCCCCTTATCACCCTTTCTGACATTCTTCCTAGTCTCCCCCTATTCTTTTCTAACTTTTCTCTTTACTACTCTCCCCCTTTACAAGTTAATTTGACAAAGTCACTTACTGACTGCTATATAACCTGTTCATGACCTCATTAGGTGTGCCTTACATGATACCACACTTGTTATGATGTTGTAATGTCAATCAATCAATCAAATCTTTATTTATCCAAGCGATCACCATTGAGCAAGTTCATTTACAAGGTGGACCTGCTGTTGGCAGGAAAATTGTACTGTTACATATAAATATACATAATACAAAAGGAACAACATGTTTACAATACTGATAGGAGCAGAGTATTTGCATTCCAAGTCACACGTACAAGAAAGATATACATAACACAACCCAAACGTAATATACTGTATATATACAGTTCCCACAGGAGCAGGATGTGTATGGATGTCATATACAAACCATAATAAGAAAAAAAGGAAAGATTATTTATATTCCTGTCCAGCAGAAACATGTTACAGGCCTGGATGGAAATTCCTAAGCTATGGAGGTGCGCATAACAGTGTGTAAGCCTTAGGTAAATGCGGCAGAAGGGGGGTGGTGAATAAGAGGGATGCAGAGGGTGCTAAGGGCAAGTGGGGCAGAGGAGGGGGGAGTAGTAGTGGCAAGGGCTGATTTGGATAAGCAGCTGGGACTAGTGTTGAAGAAAAGAGGAACAATAGTCAAGCTGCTAGGAGCAATAGAAGCAATTACAGATTTCAGCAAACATTTTGTCATAGAGGGTCTTAAAGAAGGCAGGACTGACAGGTGAGCTAAGTCTCAACGATTTTTGTATCCTATTCTAGAGAGTAGGCAGGGCATAGTTTATGGCGGCCCTTCCAAAGCGAGTGTTGGCCCTTGGGACATTCAAAGAAATCTGCAATTGACTTCTTAAGGCATAGTTCCTAATAGGACTAAGGGGGAGACAGTCAACAATATATTGTGGGAGTTTGTTGGTAAGGGCTCAGAGCATCCATGGTGCTGCATTTCTATATCGCCTGTATTGAAGGGAGGACCACCCTATGGCTGCGTATAAAGAGCAGTGATGTGTGGAGTACGGGAGGCCAGTTATAAATCTCAGTGCTCTACGATATAGTGCATCCAGTTTTGCAAGATATGAGGCAGGGCAATGGCCGTAAATGAAGTCGGCGTAGTCAATTAATGAAAGGAACGTAGATTGGACAAGCTGTCTCTTTGCATCTGTGGTCAAGAGGCATTTAATTCTGAAAAAAAGACCAAGTCTCTGCCTCAGTTTTTTCAGCAGTTCTTCTGTGTGTTCCACAAAAGAGAGTTTGTTGTCTAGCCAAATACCAAGGTATTTGAATTTAGTCTCAAATTCAAGATTGTCTCCTAATAAAGTAGAGATTGGTGGTAATGGACTAGCGACAGCAGAGTAAGCCCCTGAGCCTGATGGTGAGAAAAGAATGGCCTTGGTTTTTTTTGCATTTAGTAGTAACTTTTTGCTAAGGACCTGGTACTGCAGAGTATTAAAGTCAGCTTGTAACTCAGCGGAGGCAGATTCAGGTGATTCCCGGCTTAAGTAGAGCACCGTGTCATCAGCAAACAAGTGAATACTGGCATCTTTGATGCCTACGTCCAAGCTGTTGATATAAATGGCAAACAGTAATGGGCCCAGTATGGAGCCCTGGGAGACACCTCTTTTTATCAGTTTAAGTGGAGAAATCTCTCCATCAGCCTTAATTTGTTGCTGTCTATCAGAAAGGTAGTCTTGGAACCATCCCAGTGCGGTTGAGCCAATGCCTATAGTTTTTAAGGTGGAGAGGAGCAGGTAGTGGTCGACAGTGTCGAAAGCCTTACTGAGGTCCAGAAGCACGGCACAAACAAATTTTTTGTTGTCTAGGCCCCATTGCCAATCATTAGTAACTTTTGCCAGTGCCGTGATTGTACCGTGCTTAGCTCTAAAGCCAGACTGCATTGGGTTGAGTAGTCTAGCATTGTCTAAGAAAGATCTCAGCTGCGTATCCACAATTTTTTCCAGAAGTTTTGAAAGTATGGGAAGAAGGGAGATTGGTCTATAGTTATTTAGGTCACAGGGGTCCCCTGCTTTAAACAGGGGAATGACGTGAGCAGTTTTCCATGCCTTGGGGATAGAGCCTTGTGCTAGGGACAGATTGAATAGGTGTGTTATAGGTGTAGCAGGTATATGGTATGCTATTTTCAAGAAATATGGGTCGAAGGAGTCGGCCCCAGCACTTTTTTTTAGTATCTAGTCGTAGAAGAAGAAGATCTTCAACTTCTTTTATGGTGGTAGGTGAAAAAGAGAAGGCCATGTTATTGCTACTTGGTTCTGAAGGCTGGGTCTTGGTCTGAGGAAGAAGGCTACTTACAGGTGCGTTATCAAACGCCAGGCCAGCAGTGGCAAAGTGATTGTTGAAAGCCTGCAGTATCTCTAATTTATCATTAATGATAATATTATCAGTGGTAATTTTGGAAGGAAGCGCACTTCCTGGAGAGTGGCCAGATAGCTCTTTTATGGTGGACCAGAACTTGGTAGGGCAGTTTGACGCAGACAGTAGCTCGGTTTGATAAAAGTTGCCTTTGGCCTCTTTGACCAACTTAGTACAGATGTTTCTAGATGCCCTGAAGAGACACCAGTCTGCATCGGCACGAGATTTACGAGCCTTTTTCCAGAGGTAATCTCTTCTGAGTAAGGCAGCCTTCAGATCCGGTGAGAACCAACGACAGGTTCTAGCTTTTATTCATGCTTTAACCAGGGGAGCATGGCTGTTTAGGGCGCTGGATATGATTTCATGAAGAACGTCATAGGCATCACTCACTGACTTAGCCAGGTAGAAACTCTGCCATAGCAAAGAGTTTTTTAGATCATTGAAGTATGCAATAGGATCGAAGTTCCATCTGGATCTTTTAGTGGAAAACTTTGATGTAGATAGAGGTTTGGTAACAGTTCTTATGCCACCAATAAAGCAGTGGTCACTAACGTCCGCTAAGAGGATACCAGCATGGGAAAAGGAATGAGGTCTGTTAACAAGAAGAACATCCAAGAGGGTGCTTCTCATTGGATTTTTTTTGTTGATGTGGGTAGGCTCAGTAATAAGTTGAGTGAGCCCATGAGACTCGGAGAATTGTTTCAGGGGTAACGAGACCTTAGTCAGCCAATCATAGTTAAGGTCGCCTAGTATGATTGTTTCCATTGGGGTGGTGTCCAGGTGGGATGACAGGTGTGTCAGAAGTTGCGGTCCTGCTGCTGGAGGTCTATAGCAGCCTATGATGCAGAACACCACTGATGGGGAAAGCTCGACTTTAAGGGACAGGCATTCAAATCCACAGGCAAAGGAGGTAGCATCTAATATAGATACTGAGAATTTGTTTTTAACATAAATGACTACTCCTCCGCCCCTGGTCTGCCTGTCAGTTCTGAAGAAGAGGTAGTTAGGGATGTTTACCTCTCTGTCTGGGGTGGACGCCTGGAGCCATGTTTCCGAAAGCACGAGTACACCTGGTGCAGTATGAATGATCCAAGCCTGGACTGAATCCAGCTTCTTTAAAAGACTACACACGTTAGTATGCAAGAAGCTAATTCCTTTCAAAGTTGTGAATTCAGAAGGAGATGAGATCACTTTCGTAGGGCCAGGGTTAAGTTCGATGTCACCTGAGCATAGGAGTAGAAGGAGCACAATTTTCCTCTGGGCAGCAAGGAGAAGTTTAAAGGCACGAGTCTTTCTACGTCTGGTATAGGTTTGAGTACATGGGTCCAAAGACTGAATCATCTTATTGTGCTGCCCTACGGATACACTTCCTAGGATCCATGCAGAATAGCACCAAGCCATACCTAGTTTGAATGGATAGGGTATAGGACCACGTAGAGGATACTGGTAAGCAGTTCCACTTCGAGGAGATTCCACAAACTGTGATTCCACAAACTGTGAGGTGATCAAAGGCGTATAGTGGCAGCATAATTTGTTCATAGTGTTGGTATATGGGGAGACTAGCATGGTAGAGCATGCACCTTTGTTGGAATCAGTTCTGTCAGGTTGCCTAACCACATAGGTATTATACAAATGCTGGCGAATAAGCATAGCCAAACAAGGCCTGTCATGGTTGCCCTTTATGTAAGTAAGGAGTGTACTGCAGTAGCTTCTGGTATCTAAGTTATATAGGTCCCAGGGGTCATTGTTCCGTATGCGACTGTTTGGGGAAGTTTAAAAACGGAGTTACGCAAGATAAATGTATACTGCCCTTGGCTAGAGAAAGGAGAGAGTAGCTCAAATTAATAGTGGGACAACACAAAGGCTAGCAGTCTGAGTGAAAACAGCTCAATTAGCAACTGAAAAGCCTGCGATTTCCTTGGTGCCTTGCAGTCTGGAGAGAGCTACAAAGTCACAAAGGGGCTGTAACACTTGGTTGCTGGGAACATTTTTAGACAATAAAACAGTTTTTTAGCAAATCAGTCACAGTTCAGTAATTTGTAGTACAATTTTCAAGTAAAAACAGTGCCTTAGCAAGACAGGATATGCTAGTCAGCAAGACGATTTGCTAGTCAGCAGTAAGCAAACCTAAAGTACCAAAATGGTATGCCTCAGCAAGACAGAATGAGATAAAGCTGCTAGAAGGCTTAGTTGAAAAAGGGGATGGGAGGAATTGCAGTTGTTGACTGTAAGTAACCAATAAATTGAAACATCAGCCAGGAATGGGCGGAGACTGTGTGCATTTAAAGGAGGCCTGGGAGGGGGAGGGGGGTGAGACGAAAAATCAAGGGGAAGTTTGCAGGGCTAGCACTGAATCAGTGCACATACAGTTGGAGAGAAACTGCAGCAGAGGGGGAATGGTAAGTTACTTTACACAGGCCGAGCAGAACAGGCTAAATTAAAATATATAAATTAGAAGCCGAGTACTGGGATGCAGGCTTACATTAAGCCACACGTCTCGGGTGCTCCTGTCTCAGGTGAGTGAGACCAGCCAATCAGGGAGCTCTACACAGGCATGGAGCCAATAGCGCTACCCTGAGAAGGCGCTGAAATTGAAAACAGCAAATTGCAAGTGATGATCTGGTTCAGTGTTCACACAGCCCAGAGAAATTGTGGCAATTTTTCAAGCGTTGTACCTTATCTATCTCTTTGGGGGGGTAGGTGGATCAGACTCCTTGCACCGTAGAGGTGCTATGGCTGGATCGTGACTGCTGCCCGAGGGGGCAAGTGGCACCTGTAAGGAAGGAGACAGCAGATTAAATAGGAGCAGATGGGGGGTGTCTAAACAGAGACACACAAAGAGAGCTGAACACCAGCTTGAAAGACAAGTCATGGGGCAGTCTCAGACAGAGGCAAGGTGCCGGCTAACTCGGGAATCCAAAACAAGCACAAAAGAACAGTCTGATGGGGGAGGGCAGGAGGGACAGAACAGAGACAGAGGAGGACGGGGACAAAGGAAGATGATTAAGAATGAAAGTCAAGGGCAGAAGCCTTAGGCTCAAGACAGAGGCTACACAGATTTTACAATTCACTGAATTTTCTAACTAAGTCCATAGCAGTAAGCATGTAAACCCAGTACAGTCTTAAATAGGATTAAAAAAATATATTAACAAAGCCAGTAAAACTTTTTTACAAACTCAGTTCAAGGCAGTGTACAGAGTGAAAGCTTAATTGGGGAAAAAATCAAGGGGAAGTTTGCAGGGCTAGCACCGAATCAGTGCACATACAGTTGGAGAGAAACTGCAGCAGGGGGAATGGTAAGTTACTTTACACAGGCCGAGCAGAACAGGCTAAATTAAAATATATAAATTAGAAGCCGAGTACAGGGATGCAGGCTTACATTAAGCCACAAGTCTCGGGTGCTCCTGTCTCAGGTGAGTGAGACCAGCCAATCAGGGAGCTCTACACTGGCGTGGAGCCAATAGCGCTACCCTGAGAAGGCACTGAAATTGAAAATAGCAAATTGCAAGTGATGATCTGGTTCAGCGTTCACACAGCCCAGAGAAATCGTGGCAATTTTTCAAACATCGTACCTTATCTATCTCTTTGGGGGGTAGGTGGATCAGGCTCCTTGCACCATTGAGGTGCTATGGCTGGATCATGACCGCTGCCCGAGGGAGCAAGTGGCACCTTATCTATCTCTTTGGGGGTAGGTGGATCAGTTTCTTGCACTGTAGAGGTGCTATGGCTGGATCGTGACCGCTGCCCGAGGGAGCAAGTGGCACCTTATCTATCTCTTTGGGGGGTAGGTGGATCAGGCTTTTTGCACCGTAGAGGTGCTATGGCTGTATCGTGACCGCTGCCCAAACTGTTTGTACTTTCTTGACGTGGAATCTTTGTAAAAGAACCACTGGTTCAAAGGTGTTTGTAATCCGAGATATCGACAAACAAATAAATAAATATTCTCACCCCAGAGTGCAAATATATTTATTCAGCATAGTAAGATAAATGAAGTTGGTCAACGAGCACGCTCAGAAATTTATCTCATACATTTTGGCCATACTGGGCATGCTCCTTGGCATAATAATGTTCACTGAATTGCAAGAACTTCTTACAGATAGACATACTAACAAAGACTCAAAAAAATCCATAAAAGATCACTAAAACCTGTGACTCCCATGGTATACATAGGATATTCCCTGATGTAGCTCAAAATATGATTATTTGGTGTGCAATGTTGTTTTGCTCAGCCACTCATGCAAGGGAACAATAACACTAACATTTCACACCAAATAACAACCATGTTTTGAGCTACTTCATGGGATACTTTCTATATATGCCACATTAGTGGCGAAATATTGGGTAAATAAATTGTGTTATTTCACTTAGAACACATGTTATTTACACTTAGAATCTGAAAATAGAACATGGAGAACAATTTACTTTTTATTTTGCATAAAGAGATGATCATGCCACTATACAAAACCATGGTCAGACCACACATGGAATATGGGGTCCAGGTCTAGAGGCCATACCAGCAAGGGGATAAGGACAAGCTGGAAAGGGTCCAGAGAAGAGTAACCAAAATAGTGAAGGGGCTGCAGGGGAAGTCATATGAGGAGAGACTGGAGGAGCTGGGCCTGTACACACTGGAGGAGAGGAGGGAGAGGGGGGATATGGCGGAGAAATTCAAGTACTTGAAGGGCATAAACAGGGTGAGAGTAGACAGCATCTTCAGAATGAGTAAGAACAATTTCACTAGACGGCGTACATACAAAAAGGAGGGGGGGACAATTAAGAGGGCATGTCAGGGGGAAGTTCTTCACAGACAGGGTAGCACAGCCATGGAACAGACTGCCAGAATGGGGGGTGGGAGTGGATACAGTGGACAATTTCAGAAGAGCCTAGGATATGCACATGGGGCTAACTGACAGAGGGCAGGCT
Organism: Neoceratodus forsteri; assembly: GCA_016271365.2. NCBI lineage: Eukaryota > Metazoa > Chordata > Ceratodontiformes > Ceratodontidae > Neoceratodus > Neoceratodus forsteri. The sequence continues at coordinate 429,549,576 of CM057459.1, read as the reverse complement.
GGGGATGGAGGGCTGGGGTCTTCCTAGAGGGGGTGGGTTCAGGCAAACTGGATGGGCCTTGAGGTCCTTTTCTGACAACAGATTTCTATGATTCTATGATTCTATACATAGAATGCATGTTGGTTACACAAATGTCATATGCTAAAACAAAGGAAATTCTAACATGTCATGATCTTACAGTTTGGATAAATCCGCTCTTCGGAGTCAAATGTTTAACATGCGTAGTTGTGCTTGTCCCCGGTCATAGGTGTTGAGGCCTTGTACCAGACAAAACTCTCTGAGTAGCTTCACAATCAAAAACTGACAAAACTCACTAAGTGGCTCGCCCCCTCCTCTCATTTTCTACCCCATCCCTTAGCCAGCTGTTTTTACCATCCGAGCAGCCCGGCTCATGACTTGTTGTCTGCCTAACCAATGTATGCTTACCTCTCAATCCTATCTGAATCACTGTATTAACCTGTAAATACCGAAACTGTTACACTGTTATTGTAAAAAAGTAACTACAACATATATCTGACTAAACTGTTGTCTGCTATGATGTAAAAAAAAAAAAAAAATGCTGTTACCTACAATGTTGTAATGAAATGTTGTTTGTGTTTGTCCTCTTTGTGACGAGGTACCTTTGGAAATGAGCCTCTGGCTCAAAGGTTGTAAACTGATGTATAAATAAATAAAGAAGGAAAGAAAGAAAGAAAAAGAGAAATAATTTGTACATCTTAAAGCAGCAGTGCAATTAAACTGGGCAAAAAAATTTGACCCTACTGTACCTTTTTTCACTAATAAAGATTCAGGACATCTTCCAATTTTGTTTGAAGGTAACATTTTCTAGTTCTGCCAAAATTTAAAGTATTTTATAAATGTTTTCATTTAGTTTCTTCACAAGGAAAAAAGATGGCTACCACATTTGGCTTAGAAATACCATTGTAAGCTTGGTAAGAGTTAGGGTTGATAAAAATAAATAAAACTCTTGGTGTGCAGCACAGGAGATACAGTACCTAGAAAGGTAGATTTGACAGGTATGCAACAATTTTTATTAACTGTAGTTAAAACTATCTTTTTTTTATAAAACAATTTGTAGCACTGCTGCTTTAAGTCCTCTAGCTATGTGGTGGAGATCTAAAAGCAAAACACCTTTATATATATATATATATATTACTTGTTACCTTTGGTCTTTCCATTTTCTCCCTGTACACCCCCGCTCCCCCTCGCAGCAAGAATATGCATGTGTGGAGGCATGTACACGTCATGTCTCTGAGCTTCTGTGTCTCCTGACCTCCGGTACTGCCCTCTCGCCTCCATTAGGGGGAAGTCAAGGAGCAGGACAACAGCCCTCCTTCCCCGGGAGAGGAGAGCAGTCCATCAGATGCTCGATCCTCCCCCTCTTAACCCCTGGCAACCTGAGGTCACTCCCGAACCCGGGTTGCCGGCATGGCGTGAGGTGTGGCATCCAGCGCCTCAACCCTCAGCGCCACTGGGCCGGGTAAGCAAAAGACCTTTTAAAGTGTGTCTGACATCTGTGGGAAAACTTTGGAAAACCTAATATTTATATACAATTCAGCTTATATTTCATATATCTTCTACATATTTCTCTTCTCCATTATTTATTACTGAAGAAATTCCCTCAAAAGAAGATCTTTATACCTTAGTGTTGATCTGCCTCTAAAGGGAAACAGGAAATTGTTTAACCGGGAAAGGCACACTAAGCAGAAGCTTGTTTCTGGGTGTGACCTGGGAGCACAAGGAAGTTAAGTGACTTGCTCAGGGTCACACAGTATGCAAGTGGAGGATGGTGGGATTCAGACCCAGGACTCCAGGTTTGCAGCTCAGTGCCCTTAACCACTACACTATATTGCCTCCTAAAACTTGTTCCCTACTTGAAATTATAATGCTCTGTTGTGTCTTCACAGTCTGTTGCCATGGGGATTTATTTAGTTTGTGTTTGCCAGACAAGTGCACTAGACAAATCAATGCCTAATCTCAGGCATGACCCGGGGGTTACCTACAAAGATAAAATTACACACCTTGATACAAGGAAATGATAATTTGTGTAACAGATATGGGTGAGAACAAGGCATGCTGCACAAATAAGTATGACAGTAGAAAATAGTGTGTCATACATTCAGCATAAACAAATGGGAACCATTGTAAAAGCAACAGCATATCCACAAGGGAGATGGAGAGTTTTCTCAAGCAGAGTATTATGACATCAGGTTGGGAAGCAGCAATAGGAGTTGATGAACCATCAAGGAACAGATATCCTGTTGTCATGCATATGACTTCAGTAATAAACAATGAGAATAAGAAATACAGAACTAATGAGAACTACAAGCTACTTTCTGTCCAAATACTGTATTGTGTTTTTTAAAGTTCTTTCTGAGGCATCAGTGGCTCTTTAATTGAAGTGTTTTGTGGGCAATCCAATCCACATCTTACATTCAGAGCATCATTTTACCTGAGGGGGAGTACATTAGAGAGCTAGTAGAACCAAAACAGACACACAGGAAAATTATACACATTTTAAGAAGTAGTCAGTTGTAACTTTTTTTCTGAAGTATTTTTTTCCTTTTGCTCATTAGGAAGTTGTCTATATGATAATATTGTGCTGGATGTGTGGAACATCTCCCAGCCTGGCAGCTGACATATCTATCTCTGTTCCCCCCACTACATCCTCAGCGTTATATCGGCACTTCTATGTTAAATTCAAAATATTTTACCTTGATAACGTTGGCATTTTTTGATGAAATAGCTCACCATTTGCCATGCACAGTCATTCTGTCGGTGTTTCAAGATGTGAAAAGTTTCATGATGGCATCTTGTATGGAGTGGTAAAAAAACTGAAAAAAACACCTTTTTTCCCATTGGTTAACATAGGATTTTTTTGCTGTCATCTACAGCCCGGACAGAATGAAATTTTTTCTTGAAATTTTCAGGGATGATGGGGGGTCTGTGCCAAGGGTGTGATTTTGGAGAGTGTGGTGAGAAGATATCTCACCATTTTTGAATTATAATGATTTTTGTATTAGCAGCTAGACAGGTAAATGAAAACCAAACTGTTAATTGTTAAGGATTTACTGTTTGTGCTCAGAGAAATACTGTTTGTGCTGTCCGCCATCTTGTTTTTCTTTTTCTTTTTTAAAAACTGATTTCTAAAGAAATGCTACTTGGTAAGGAATGACCAAGACCTGTATTTAGGTCTCAGTCACATGCTTAGTCATCCCATTATTGTATTGTACTGTATGTGTTGTATTATTGCTTAAACAGTTTGAGGGCAACCATATACTGCTTCTGTACTCAATGTGGCATTCTCTGTATCTGTACTCAGTGTAGTATCTGCACCAGTTTTCTCATTTGCACTGTCTCTGCACTCTCTGTTTCAAGTATGTAACTTTCACTGACTGACTGTATGTTTCACATATGCAACTTGCACTCAATGATTGATGTATTTTTTTTTAAATGACTGTGCACCAACCCCCGGGTCATGACTCAAAAAGGCATTTGTTGCCAATGCACTTACCTGGTTACCAAAGTGAAAATAAATAAATAAATACATGAGTAGAACTCCCCCCCCCTTGGGGGTTTACCTTAATTGCCCCTATGTCCTTTGGGTGCTCCCATTTTTCTCCCACTGCCTGGTGTCCCGCTGTGTCCCTCCACCATGCCCAAGTCTTTCTGTGTGCCCCAAAGTCCTCCATGCAGCTCCCGACACAGTTATTTTATTTATTTAGCCCAGTTTGGGCTTACATGTTTAAACGCATACTGCTGGCCTTATTTGCAGGCTGCCAGCACTCATGTAGGTGTGGTTGGCGCCTTTTGCATCCTGACTGCCGATTCAGTCAAACAGAGAGGAATTTCCCAGTCCAGGCACCTCTCCTCAGTTTAAAGAGGGCAGGTGACCAGAAAGCTGAAGCTCAAATGCTGCTTGGGGGCAAATCGAAAGATTTTAAATGCGGAGCTCTAGCTAGGGCTCATTAATATTCATGAGCCGCTAATAAATATTCATTAAGTTGTTGTTGCCGCCTGGGAGGTCTATGTTACGGCAGCAGTAGCTCAGGAACTATACCGGGGCACAAACATAAATGAGGACTCGTTTAAAAGGGCACCATTTGGGTTACAAGAGTGTGGGGAAAGTGTATGAAAATAATGTTCAACCTGGCTACACTAGGCTGAAGTATGTGTGGGACTACAATGTGGAGACAGTATATCTTGTAGCAGCCACCATTTTGGGAGTGCAACAGCCAATTAACAGCCAGGATTTGAGCCAGGGGTTCAGTGGACAAAACAAGTGACTTGTAGGGGAAAAACATGGACAAATTCCCGGTGCCAAAGATCCAGTCAATCAGAGTACTCAGCCTGTAATTGACAGCTTGTTCAGTCAACCAGATCTCTGGAACCCTGCCCTTTGCTTAAGAGGGCCTGTTTAAAGTGAGTCAGTTAGTAGTTCAGTCAAGACATCGAGGAGAAGGGAGCCTGTGTGGTTCTATGCTGCCTTCTCACCAGGAAGGCCCTGTGGAGATTCATCCGGTCCTAAAGGGGATTGTACACTGGAACTGCCTGCCAGCAGACCAGAAAGAAATGTTACCAGTACTACTTGTGATTTGGACAGAAGATTTTTGCTTCTGAAGCGATCGGCTCAGTTTGTGTGTTGGACATTCTCAGAATCGAAAAGTTTGCTCAGTAATGCTGAAATCTGCAATCAGACTGAGTCCAGACTGTTGTCTAAAGTAGTTAATGATTTAAATGTGATGAATGTGTTTTCGTGGATTGTGATTGGTTCCCCATGAGAGAAACTGTTGGAGGCTTCACCAGCAGAAGATACGAACTTGCTCCAGAACTGTTCATCCGGCCAAGGCCATGCCACCTTGGCCTAGACTGCTACTCCTGCACCAGAGACCACTCGGCAAAAGGCCGACTCAGGGATTCAGCCCCCCTGCACAACACCATCACGCAGGTTGCAATCATCAAAAGGTGCATCATGTTGGCCCTACTTCCCCTGCCCATCAATCATCACCACGAGGTATACATCTCATCTGATGTGCAGTCAAATCCTGGTACCGTGAGTACAATCAGGGTAGCATCCTGCAACAGTGGTTTAAATCATCTGTTGTACCATCTAATTGATTTACTTTTCTTGGGTTACAAAGGACTGAGCCCTCTGGCTCAGGATTACAAATAATGGGATGTTTGCATGGTTAACTGCTTTTCTTTCCATCAAAGGGCCCCCATCAGCTGCAATGCCGGCCACCCCTGGGCAATGCCTCAGGCTAGACTGTTAACATTCTGTGTACCCAGTGTAGTTGAACTATATGGTTGGGACTTAAAGTGCATGCATGAACAGCCTGAATTAAATCAGCATACTAATCATTTACCTATATTTTAGCCCCTCCCTTGTTCATGTCCCCCTTAGTAAATCTGGTTTACTGTTTTGATGTTAATCTGACTCGTGAGCATATAATTAACTGGTCTAAAGTCATTGAATGTACTTGAAAGCATATTGAAAGTGCATGTTGGTATTGTTGCAACTGTCTTTTGCAGGGGGGTTACAGGGCACGAGCCAGAGATCCAGATCCTGCTGGTAAGTAGACTGACCGTGAGCATATTATTAATGATCAAACTGTTTGATATGTCGATTGTTGAACTCTGCAGCTGTCCAGGTTTTTGTAAAAAGTCACTAGACAGGATTGTGGGTGGTATCAGCTTCCCAGAGAGCTTTGCCTACTGTGATAGTTACCCATGTAATTTCTTTGGGTGGAGGCACCATAGTTATAGCACTACTTCTGGTAGGGACGCCCCACATACTAGGTAGTTACGAACCCAGGCCCCTCAACCTGTTATTAGGGATACAGGGATAGTAGCCCTTGGTGTAATGGCACCAGGGCTACATAAGTATGTCTTTTTGGGATGAGAATCATATTCCCCCATCACTCGCTTAGCTAACGATTAGTTGATCAGAAAATAACCATTTGCAGTTCTTTACAGTTTGAACTTTACTGTTCGAACTGAAAAGACCATGAGTGGTAAAGGTCCATGACAGTTCGAACTGTCATTGCTCCCTAGTGTCTAGTGGCACCCCCTACCTGCCAATTTCCAACCCCTGAAGATAAAATAATGGTACCCTGGTGGTCTAGTGGTTCCTCCCCCCCCGATCGCTGTTCCCATAGTAAACAATTGTATTCTCTGGTAGTCCAGTGGTCCCTCCCTCATTTTCTAATTGCTGTCCACTTGTAAAAATGTTATTCCCTGGCAGCTCAGTGGTTCCTCTCCCAATCTCGGATCAACAACCACATGTAAAAATTATATTCTCGGGTGGTCCAGTGGTCCCTCCCCCTCCCCTGTTCTCCGATCACTGTCCCTATGTCAAATTGATATTCTCTGGAAGTCCAGTGGTCCGTCCCCCCTTCCCAGTACTCCGATCACCCTCCCCGATATTTTTGTGTGTGTGTTTTAAGCCTGCAAAAAAAAGTCCCTTGCTGATCAGCCCCCACCACCCACTCAGCACCCCCCACACACACACACACACCCCAGTACACCCACGCCCTCACTCACCTGAACAGGTCCCAGGTTGGAGATCTAATCTCCAATCAAAGACATGTCTTGCTGCTGGAACCAGTGACTGTAATATGAGAACCTAAAGTAAATGTGGTTCAATGTATTTCAATGAGGGTTTCAACTTTCATGCATAACTCAGCCATTTTTTGACATTTTGACACCAAATTTTCAACATTGCCTTTTGGAGATGCCACCTCATGAATAATATGACTGGCATTATGCAACTCCTGCCCAAAAGGTAATTTTGCGGTCAGTTGACAAATTCACCTTTTGAGTGAAATTTAAATTTTTTCCTGCACTTGTTCATGAGGTGGGGTCGTAAGAAGGCTATGTTGAAAATTTGGGGTCAAAATTTGTACAAATGCCCAAATTATGCCCATTCATTCCAATTTTGCTATGCACACTCAGAACTTTGGAAATTTTTAATATTTTGACCCAAATTTTCAACATAGCCTTCTTATTACAGCATGTTACAGCTGTCATTTTTCAAATCCTGGCCAAAGTGTGTTTTCAAACCTGTGGGCATGGAACAGCATTGCAGCTGCACAGAATTATGTTTAGATGGGGATTTGAGAATTTTCTGTACCAGGTACATGTGGTGGAATAATAAGATGGCTGTGCTGGCAATTTGGTCACTGTTGTCCTATAAATGGATGCACAGGGCCCTTCCACAGCAACATACATATATGCATCTATGGAGGGATGGGAGTGCAGGGACAGGCAAATAAGGATACGATCATATACCATCACAACAACAAAACTTTCACAGTGAAGACATTATAGCGACAAATATTGGCAGGTTGCTGTAATGGTCCTGCTGTTTACTTGCACTGTTTCTCCCAGTGTTATGACACCACCCCAAAACAACTCCGACCCAGAGTTGGATATTTCAATAAGGGGGTGCAGGGGGCAAAGCCCCCCCCCCACAAAAAACATTTTCTTTTGGATGGCACAATGCTGACTGTCGGCATTGTGCCTGTCACTGTCCTGGATATCGACAACAATGTTGTCACTGCGGCGTGGTACATCTGGATACAATTACTCTGTCTCAAAAAGTAAGGAAGGTCTTTGCAAAAAACAATGCTAATGTATCAGTTAGGATTCAGGATAAATTGACAAAAATAGGGAAATATGACATTAGGGTTTCCAACCCTAAAACCCCTTCCCACCCTAAAGCAAATGAGGGGTGGTCTTCCTTGGGTTGTCAACCCTAACGCTCACCCCATTGTATGCACTCATGAAACATACACACCTGTCTCTATCACATCTTAGCTTTTCTGTTATTGCAGTGATGTGAGTGTAAGGGTTGGCAACCCCAAGGAAGACTCCTCCCCTCATTCACTTCAGTTGGGGCAGGGGTTTTAGGGTTGGAAACCCTAATGTCATATTTCCCTACTTTTGTCACTTTTTTCATAAACTCTAACTGACACATTAACATAGCTTTTTTTTTTTGCAAAGAATATAATATAAGGTGTTAAGCTTTTTTAAACTTTATTTTGTGATTATGTCTGAGTTTCAGCCAGTTGTGAATCCTCCAAGAAATCGGATAGTAAAGTACAGTCATTTATCTTGAGCTGATGATTCCTAGCTAATAACTACCAATGGCAGTTTCTTTTTCTAAATTAACCAGATCTGTCAGATCTGAGGCTGAAGTCATCTGTCTTACAGTTAAATCAGACAGAGTCTGTGCAGTCATTGTTTCATTGGATGGTAAGTCCATTCAGTTCAATTTATTTGATTAATTTTCTTCCTCCTCAGCTGCTTTGGTGGCGCAGTGAAATTTGATGAACTGAGACAGTTGGTTTTCATCAAAAAATATCTTTTGGGGGCCTGACAACATGCAGGAACAGATGCTTAATCTATTAGCTCCTTTACCCCCAAGAATTATATCCATCTCAGTCTGCTGCCTCAGCTACATCAGGTGTGGTTTAGCTTAGTTATTCCATTTGAGTTGCATTCCGGGCACCAACTGACCTGCTTACTGGCATGCACAAAGACTCTATACTGGAATAAAAGAGATTTAGAGACAGTCCTACCTGTCCGGTTCATCTGCGTAACAAGAGAGCAGCAGTAGGCATATCCATGGGCACCCCCAACATGCATGACTGGAGCAAATGTTTTCCTAGCTCCTCCCCCAAATGGACAAAATGGAATCTGTCTCACTTAAAACCAGTTAGGCAGTGTTGGGCTTTGTTGCCACGTCTCTGCCATGGAAAACCTCTTGGGAAAGGTGGAACACAGGTGGAGTCTCAGTGCATGCCAGTAAGAAGCTAATTGGTGCTCAGGGTGTAACTTTAACAGAATAACTAAGTTAAACTCATGCCGATGTAGCTGATATTGTATCTGAGAGAACAGTCCAGGGGCCAGGTGGAGGACCTGGAAAACCGAAACCATAGGAGCAATCTCCAGTTCACCAGTTTTCCAGAGTTTGTTGAAGAAAATAACACTATCAGATTTCTTCCAAGAGTGTTGCCCATATTGTTAAAAATCTCAGACTGGCCTCTCAACGGAAACTGACCATGTGCACTGCTCCCTTGCTGCACCCCTAAAAGCTTGTGAATGATCCTGGCCTATTTTAGCCAAATTTCTCAGATTTCCAGTGACAGAGGAAATTCTAAGGCTAGCTTGGGAGAGGAGTCCTCACTTGTCACAAGGGCACCTCGTCATGATTTTCCTGGACTGTTCAGTAAACTTGACTCAGTGGAGACAGGCCCACACAAGGGTAAAAAGTCCTTTGCTCAGCACAATATTCAATTCCCTCTCCAGTACCTTGCCTTCCTACCTTTGTCACATAATGGAAGTTTTCTAACTTCATAAAGGTGATTATGAAAGCAAATTTGTATAGCACTCCCAATCCTGACCATAGGGTTATTGAATGTCTTCTGGTAGGCTGATGTACAAACAGAACCTTGAATCTGACTGACACAGTCTCCACCTATTCCTGTGACTGATTACTCAGTACGATTCTTCCAAAGCTACAGACCAGAAATCTGAGAAAACTTTATATCATAGCAAATTTTTATTAATTTTCTTTTCAGTACATCAGTCTCATAAGACCAAACATAACATCGAAATTGATACAGATATGCTCAACACCACCATAACTGTCCGGAAGCACAGCATTGCACAGCAGTCTACATGTAAGCTCGCAGGTCAAAGTAAATGTCCAAAGTCTTCTGGAGATAAGGATAACCCTTGAGATAGTCCATAGTTTGCATACATGTGTCGAGCAAGTCTAAGCAGCCTTTGCAACATACAATCCTAAAGGCAGAAAGAACAATCAAAGCCTGCATAATCTAAAGCCAGCTGTGGATACTCAAGAACTTAAGGGGACTATGAAATCGGGAAAGCTGAAAAAAGAGGATATGGGGCTATTCATAGGGGGGTTATGGGGGGAGGTTTATTAGAACTCCAGTGCGAATGAAGATATACACCCCATTTGGCCTGGTATTTGGCCAGCTGTCCCAACTGTGAATGTGAGAGTCTCTCCAGGGTAGTGGCCTGGCCGAGACCTGAGTGCCAAAGGGTTGGGCGGAGGTAATGGTTTCCTCCAGTACATTAAAATGGTTCTCTTAGCCTCTAGTAAGGCCACTAGTGTCCATTTCTGTAGCGGGGTTACTAGTGTACCCAGTGAGGCCAGGTCTCCCAGCAACACCAGTGTATTCGAGGCTGCAATGGGTCGGGCAACAACCTTGGAGCAATCCTCGAGCACAGCACTCCAAAAGGTTGTAAGTTTGGGACATGACCAGAGAACATGGAGGAGATTGGCCTGGGATTACTGACACCTCCAGCAGAGTGAATGAGGCAGTAAACCCATAGCTAGCAAAGCTGAAGGGGTTCTATACCATCATAGTAGGATTTTAAGTTAGATAACCTGGCTCTTGACATCATGATAGGTGGTACGAGCTAGTCTGAGACATTGGCTCCAGGTAGAAGGGGAGAGAGGCATTGCCAGGTCATTTTACCATGTCCCTTTACACACCATAGTCGGGTCCAGCTGGGCATCCCTGATGGTCCTATACACTCCCCCTGCCAAGCCCTACTGAGAGACGGCTTTGTGCAGAGAGTGCAGCCATAGCCAACATGGGTCGGGAGAGGTTTGGGCTATGTAGGATTGAGTGGCACTACATATTTGAAGAAACCTTCAAAAATCTTTGTTGGGGAGATGATAAGTGTGTTTGAGTTGCTCAAAAGATATCAGAGTGGCTGTGCCAGGGAGGAGGCGGTCTCTAATCAACTGGATGCCTTTGAGCTCCCAGTTGGGTCAGTGAATAGGATGATTACCTACTGTAATCAGCTTGTTATGCCAGAGGGGGGCATATACCCATGGGGGGCCCTTAGAGTTAGTCAGAGTGCCCAATAATGACATACACCTAGTCCATGTCTTCGCGGTTTCCACCATAACCAGAGTGACCTCCTTAGGTGAGGGGGCATGGTGGGTGAGAAGCGACCAGAGTGGTGTTTTGTGGAGCAGGCTATGTTCTAAATTTACCCATATGGGAGGGGCTGGAGAAGGGACAAACCATTTAGTAGCATGGATGGTAAGGTAAGTCACTTGATAGCTTTGGAACTGGGGAGGCCAAAGCCCCTGAGGGACCAGTGCGCTCGAAGATTGGCTCTGCCCCTTGTAGGGGGCTTCCCTTCCCAAAGGAGAGCTGAGACCAACTTATCCAGAGAGTTAAAGAAGCAGGAGGAAAGCTGAATGGGGAGGTTATTGAAGAGATACGAGATTTTTGGGAGTGCAAACATATGAACTGCTTCAACCTTACCCCTTGGTGAGAGATGTAGTTTCCGCCACCTGTCAAACTCTGTCGTTAGACAAGCAAGCATGGAGGAGAAGTTGGCACCTTCCAGGTCTTTCCATCTGGTAGGAATGAATATCCCCAGGTAGGAGAAGCCCTGAGGTGCCCACGAGAGCTTTGTTCCAGCCAGACAATTCCTCTTATAGGCTGCATTTAGAGGGGCCAGGGTAGGTTTTTTTGGTTGACCATGAGGCTGGATAATTCAGTAAAGTCCTTCAGTATTTCGAGGGCCTTGGGCAGGAAGAGATGGGGACAGGACATGGTCAGCAGTAAGTCATCCACATAGGCATTTACTAGATAGGAGTGTCCCTGAATTTCCACTCCTTCAACCTCCTGGGTTTGTATGAGCTTACGAATTAGGGGATCAATGGTGATAAGAAAAAGGAGCGGCGACAGGGGGCAGCCTTGACGGGTGCCTCTATGCAGCCAAAAGGGGGGGTATCCTTATTGGTCAGGACTCTGACAAGGGGGGCACTGTAGAGAGTGGAGGCCCATCTCCTAAAAAAAGGTCCGAAGCCATATAGCTTGAGCACCTCGTGGAGGTAGCCCCATTCTACAGAGTCAAAGGCTTTAGAGAAATCGATGGATAAAGCTGCCATAGGTATTTTGGATTGCAGGGTCAACCATTTGAGGTCAAGGAGGAGCCTGAGGTTGTCTGCCCCGGATTTCCCTCCCATAAACCCTACCTGGGAGGGGCGAATGATAGAAGGGAGAAACGAGATCAGGAGGTTGGCAAGCATTTTAGTTGCCAATTTAGTATCAATGGACAGAAGCGAGATGAGTCTAAAATTTGTGCAGTCCAGGGGATCATTCGATTTTTTAGGGAGCAGGGTAACTAGTGCTTCTCTCATTGTGGGGGGAAGGGAGTTGACCTTGTGGGCCTCATGTAGTGCCCTAAGAAAAGGCTCTGAGATCTCCTCAAACAGGAGAAGATACAATTCGACCATGATCCCATCTGGACCCATGGCCTTCCCCTTGCCATTTGGGAGATGGCAGATCGGAGCTCTTCATCTGAAAACGGATGTTCCAAAGTTGCCATGGCCTCATTGGGGATCTGCAGAAGCTTGGCAGAAGAGCAGGACTGTTTTAAGTCCTCCGAGAAGCAGTCAGAGTTTGCTCCAGCAGGGGATTCGTATAACGCCTGGTAAAATAGGCTCATGGTCTTGTTGATGCCCTTAGGGTCTGACACGATAGAGCCTGAGGCGCCCATCAGGGCATGAATCCATGAGGCAGCCTGCTGCTTTCGGAGCTGGTAAGACAGTAGCCTACCACCCTTGTCACCCCCCCCCAGTATTTATTCTTAGTTCAAAGTAACTGCCACTCAACTCGCCTCTATTGTATACAATTGATCCAGTATTTAAGGCCTGTAATGGAGGCGACCAAAGGGGAGTCTTTGTATGAGGAGGGAGAGGCTTTAAATCGTGCTTCTAATAGCGACAATTCTTCTTGCAGATGCTCCAGCTCTTCTCCAGGCTTTATTTTTAGCAGTGGAGTGTGAGATTATCCTGCCTCTAAGTACTGCCTTAAAAGCCTCCCAAACAGTGCCCGCACTAACCTCCCCCACCCTGTTATTTAGAAAATAAGTCTTGGCTTTGGCCTTAATACATGCTTGAAACTCCTGGTCCTGGAATAAGAGGGGATCACATCTCCACCTGGTGCTTCTTGGGTGTTGGCTAACAGGAAGGTAATCTAACAGTATGGGAGTATGGTCGGAAATTACTGCATTATGAATGCGGGAATCGCTGATACCCAGGGCTGCCATACAGCTGGCCAGCCAAAAATCAATGCGGCTGTGAGAATTGTGTATTGGAGAGAAAAAGGCGTAGTCTCTGCCATCTGGGTTGTCCTTCCGCCAGGGGTCAATGAGACCCCACTCCTCCATTAGCTCCTGTAGTGCTGCTCTGGCTTTGGGGTGGGATGGGGGTGGGTTTAGATCTGTCTAAAAAGATATCTAGCATGAGGTTAAAGTCACCTCCAAGGAGAACTGGGGAGTCAGGGTGGTTCTTGGTAAGTGAGGTAAGGCCTGGCTAATCTCTAATATGGTGTCCGTTGAGTTGGAATTGGGACCATAGATATTACCAACAATATTATCGACAATAGTTTGGCCCCCTGGGTGAGAAAACCTCACCAGCACCCATCTGCCCTGAGTGTCTGTCCTAACCTCCTCTGCCATCCACGTTGAGGCTTTATGGACAAGGACTATGACCCCTTTAGATTTTGTGGGGGCTGTACTGGAAAGGTCTTGGCCAACCCACATCTTGCGAAGCCACAATACGGTTTTGACCATGAGGTGGGTCTCCTGGATAAGAGCTATGTCCGCCTTGAGAGAGTGCAGATGCTGTAATACCTTTGTTCTCTTGACAGGGTGATTCAAAACTTTCACATTCCAGAAGACCCACCTCATGAAGCTGGTCTTATGGGAGGACATGCCCCCGCCACTGTAATAACCAAACACCACCACCTACTTGAGGGTAGCTTGCAAGGGATAGGAAGAGAAAAGAGTATAGAACCTCAGTATCCCTTTGAAAATAACCTCAGACTTGAGGGGTTACTGGAGGATCCACAGCAAGGTACTTGTACTAGAATGGACAAGGAAATAAGCACAACAAACTGCTGAGTTACAAATGGTTAACTAATGAGATAATACTTGAGAACAATTAACACACACAGTAAACAGTCTATGTATAAGCTTAATAACTTGTGTAACCACTACAAGTGGGGAAGTAAACACATTGGGGTAGTGGTGGGTGAAGTGGGCGGAATTCACTTCGCGGAGAAATCTGCGAAATTCCACCCATTTCACATAGTGAAATGCAAAATTTCACCTGGCAGAGTGGTGAAATTTCACCTGGCGGAACAGTGAAATTTCGCATTCCGTGATGAAATTTCGCCTTCCGCGATGAAATTTCTCCTTCCGTGATGAAATTTCATCTTCCATCCATGGGCAAAATTTCACCTTACAAGGGTATAAATAACTAAATCCCTGGTGGCTACTGGTCCCTCCCCCCACCTGTCCCACTACAGAAAAATCCCTGGTGGCTAGCGGCCCTTCCCCCACCTGTCCTGCATGTAAATAATTAAACATGGTGGCTAGTGGTCCCTCCTGTTCACCTGTCCCACATGTAAATAATTATCCATGGTGGCTAGTGGCCCTGTATATGGAGGGGAAGGGGAGCAGCCCTTTCTAGTCAAACCAATTTGCGCGGAGGTAGTCGTGACGCAGGCAGGGGGAAGAGAACCAGGTGCCCACTAAAAGTAACCAGTGGGACCCCGCACTCCAATTTCTACCACCGAACCAGGTAACAGGGGGAGACTATCTGGGACTCCCCAGCCAGGGCCAAAACTGTCTGGGGCCATTCCCTCAATAGTACTGAGAAATAAAATGGGAGCCCACACCAATCAGAAACTTCCAAAATGTTTTACAGTGTAAATGCTAACATTAAAGGATATACAAAACCATTGTGAGTCCTTTCAGCCACCTGGGTTCACAGGTGGCGGCATCGAAGGGGTAGCATCCTGTGGGGGGGGCATTGCGGGAGTCCCTTTACCACCGCTGCAGCAAAGGAGATGAGCCCTGGCTTTATAGGAGGGCTTTCAGTTTCTTCCATGCGCTCCGATTCTGCCACCCAGTCTAGGGGAGCAAGGACATCCATCTCTTCGGTGTTTCCTTTGCTCAGTGCTGACTCTTCCTCTTCGGGTGCATCATTCCCTCTGAGTAATTTGACCGGGGGGAGGGAGGTGGCTATCCGATGCTCAGTTTGCCTTCACTCACCCTGGAACTTCTGCTTGTGTCCTGAGTGTGGCAGAGCAGGGAGAACAGGTGGGTCTGCAAAGTCAAGTCGACCTCTCGAACTGGGCCTGGGGGGTAGAGGAGTTTGCTGCACCGTCCTGCTCTGAAACTCTTCCTCTTGAAACTGCTTCCCTTCAGTCTGGTGCTTCCTAGGCTGGTCATGCCGCCCTGGGACCCAAAGCTTTCTGGGAGATGCAGTACCTCGAAGAATGTTAGGTCAGAACTTAGCTAACCAGGCCTCGACCTCTTGTGGAGATTGTGCCAGGAGCTCCTTCCCATCTTTTGCCACATACAGCGAGGTGAGGCGTTAAAGTGATATTTGAAACCAGACTGAGCTAAAAGCTTTTTGATGGGGATATACACCTTGCATTTAAATGCCACCTGGGAATAGTTCTTGAAGAAAGATATTTTACTCCTCTCAAAGTTATGTCTCCCAGGTCCCTGGCCACTCTCAGAAGTTTCTCCTTTGTGGAATACCGGAAAATGAAGGCTATAATGGGCCGAGGAGGAGAGGTGCAAGGGTCTGATTTGGAGAAAAGTCTATGGGCACACTCCACCTCCACCGGATCTCTCCAGCACTCTCCAAGTAGCTTAGGTATCAGTTCATTCAGAAACTTCTCCATATTGGGACCCTCGGCACCCTCAAGAATACCCAAGATCTGAATGTTGTTCTGGCATCCCCTGTTCTCCTGGTCCTTGGCCCTCTCCCACAGTTTGTTTAGCCGAAGTTCATGTTCACGTAAACGCCTGAGGACCTGGTCTTGGTGCTCTTCCAAGGCCTCTGTGCACTGTTCCATTACATGGACCCTGTCTTCCTGGTCCCTGACTGCAGAAACATTCCCAGTAAGGGTGGCACTGATGCTGTCTACCTGGGTGAATAGAGTTTCCAGCATTCGGGTAATGTGTGTCATGGAGTCGCCAACTGGTATCTGTTGCGACACTCCATCTGGGGTCGAGGCAGTTGTGACAGCACTCAGCATCGGGGAGAGTTCGGCCATGCTCCCAGTTGCTACTGAGGGAGAATAAGTGCTCCCAGCTCCAGTGTATCAGGAAACCCAGTTGAGCGACGAGCAGTCAGGTCCTGCCTCCAGTTAGATGTCCTGCAATCTGGATGGAGAAGACAGCACTGGTGTCTGCTGTGGAGGGGAAGCCACGTAGCCTACTACTAATTGGACCCACAAGGGAACAAGCGGCTGCTTGAAAGTGCCACAGGGCATCCATGGAGCGATAAAAGCAGCTAAGGAAGTTGGGGGGGGTTATTACGTCCCCATCGATTGGGGAGGAGAAGAAGCCTCCGGTCACATCGGATTCCTGCGGATCTTACCTGGTGCGGGACGGAGCAGAGGGTTTAGGCTGCCTTTTGCTTGTGCTGGCCATGCCCCCCCTCTGAGAAAACTTTAAGACAGCAAAACCACACAATGTAGCCTATAAACATGCACTTTAAACACATTTGACACAGACAGCACATGTCAGATTCAGGAAATGTTAATGAACAATTTAAGGGTTCTGTACAGACAACCTTAGCTCTGTACCTCAACTTTCTCCGCCAACTACATGAGGGAGTTATGCAACCTCAAGGACAACTAAATGTATCTGGTATCATTTCTCATCCCTGGTGGGTTACTGAGTGCTGTTAAAAGGTGTTCTCATAATCACCTTTATCAAGTGAGTAAACTTCCATTATCTATCACACCTTTATGCAGCACTTTCATTCCTGACCATAGGGTGACTTAAGAAGCAGTGCCCACAATTGCCAGGGTGGGAAAGGAGAAACTACTTACTGACAGTCTGCAGAACCTTGCGGCTGTAATCAGCCTTCTCCGAGTCCCATGCATCAAGTCTGTAATGTCTAGCAAATGTGTGTAAAGAAGTCCATATTGTGGCAGCACAGATCTCTGCCACAGACACGGAATTCCTTTCCATCCAAGAGGTTGATATGGCCTTCGTGGAGTGAGCTTTCACATTATTTGGCACCTCCCTATTGGATGCCTTGTATGCTTCTACAATGGCTACCTTCTGCCATCAAGCAATGGTTGACCTAGACACTGGTAATCCCTGTCTTCTCTCATGCAATAAAATGAATAGCCTCTCGGACTTTCTGAATCATGCTGTTCTGTCTAAGTATACCTTGAAGGCCGATATTACATCCAGATTCAGTAGCTGCTCTCTTTGCAGGTCATCCAGCCCCAGATCAAAAGATGGAAGTAAAATCTCTTGAGTTGTATGAAAAGGTGATGCCACCTTCAGGAGAAAGGGTAGGATTGTTTTGAGTATGAATCTGTCCATTCAAAAAAAACAGAAAGGGCTCACCACAAGTCAACGCTTGAAATTCACTCGTCCTTCATGTTGAACATATGGTAATGAGGAACACGATCTTTAGAGTGAGGAAGTAGTAGGAGATGTCCACCATTGGTTCAAAGGGTTTCTCTGTCAGTGCACCCAAGACTACGTTCAATTGCCAGAGAGCTAGTGTAGATTTTTGTTTTGGCTGGATATTGGTCATAGCCTTAAGGAATGTGAGAACTTGTGGATGCACCCCTAGCAATAGACCCTTGATCGGCCCTCGAATTGCTCTCTTTGCTGTCGCCTGCACTCTCAAGGATGCCGTGGTGAGTCCTCTGTAAAATCATCCTGTAAGAATTCTAGTACCTGTGGAAAGGAACAGGTTGTCACCTCAACTTTGCGTATCTTGCACCACCTGGTGAAGACTGTCCAGTGCGTACTGTAAGTTCTGTTAGTCGACCCTCTGCAGGACTGTAACATAATATCTTTTACTCTGTTTGAAAGTCCTGTTGCTAACAGTCTACTCATTTGAGCAGACATGCTGTCAGTTTGAGCAAGTGGGGTGATGGGTGCCGAATGAGGCCTTGTGTTAGGAGGTCTGCCTTGACTGGTAGTGGAAAGGGTTTGTCTACTAACATCTGAATGATGGAAGCAAACCATGTTCACCTTGGCCAGTTTGGAGCAATGAGGACTACCAGTGTTTTGGAATCTCAGATCTTTTGAATTACTTGCGGCAACAGTGCCAAGGGTGGGAAGTTGTACTCCCTTGTAAAGTTCCAAGGTATAGACAGGATATCCACTGCTGCTGCTGCATTGGCTTCTTTATAGAGTGCCTTGACATGTGAATTGGCATTTGAGTGTTCGATTTTGTGGCAATCAGACTGAGGTTGAATGCCAACAACTTTTCTTTTTAATTTACGTATTTATTGATACAGGTCTGATAAAATTCAGGTACAAATGACTTTTACAATGTACAAAAAATAATTTCACATATATGTTACAGCTTTACATCAGTTATTCATCTACTGTATACCAAGAACAAACATTGATCATCCTGTAATCATAGCCTTAACACACGGTTTGCACCCCAGAGCTGCATCTAAGTCAGGTATGAGCAAATAGCTTTGGCCCCTGTATTTAATGCTGTAATCTAGATGCCTTTTTTTAATATAGTTTTCTGCCTGCTCCAGGCCTGGCAGGTACCTCCTTCCACCCCAGCCAGCTTGCCCTTATACCATCTGGCTGAGAACCTGCCACCGATCCGGTTGGAACTGCCAGTCCACCCACGACACACCACTGTACTATCTCCCTCGCTTACTCCCAGGACTGGGTATATTTTCAGCTCCATGGCATTTCTTCCCCACTGTCCATCTGGCCACCCACAGCAGAGGTGAAGACAGGTGGCATCCACCAGAGGAAGGTTGCTTGTTTCCGACGTTGGACATGGTGGGCAGGCTGAGGCTCCATCCTCCCTGCCTGTGCCTCAGTTCCCCTTTTCTTAGCCTGCCCACCCCTCTAGGAGCACAATGGGATTTGTGCATCAGCAGAGCCTGGCCAGCCAATCCCTGTGCTCTTTACAAGGGTCCCTCCCTGTTAGTTGATGAACCCCTGCATGACCCCCCATGGTCACCCAGGTGGCGGTAATGCAGCAAGTCACAACACCATCCTTCCCTGGAGGAGGACAGCATCCTGTGGGATGCTTGATCCTACCTCCCCCGGCTGGCCCTCCAATGGCATTGGCTCATTCCTGAACCCGGGTCATCGGTGCTGTGAGCTGTAGCTCTACTGCTGCATCAGCAGGCTGGCCAAATTCAGATGCCTTTTTAAGGCAAGATTTCTATGGCATAAAGAAATCATACTCCAGTGACATATAGAAAACCCAACCCCACAATTTGGTCTCAGACTGAGATGTTTGCCCCTTTAGAGAGACCATTACATGTTTCATGGTATATATTTCCTTCAGTATTTGATGCCAGGCCTCTACTGTAGGGGGTACCTGCTTTCTCCAATGACGAGTAATCACCTTTTTAGCTGCCAATAAATATAGATATACCATAGAACATGGAGCTACAGTAATTCCCTGTGAAGGAACTAAAAGGAGGACCATGCTGAGGCATAGTAGATCCCTGTCTGTGGAAAGTTTGCCAAACTGTTCTAATATGCCCTCTCAAAAGAGTTTAAACACTGGACATGACCAAAACACATGGGTCTGGTTAGCTTGAGCGTGACCACAGTTTCTCCAACAATAGCCATACTATACTGGAAGGAATTTTGATAAAACTGCAGGCGTCCTGAAGTAGCGAAATTGGCACATCCAGGCAAAGTCTGTCCAGTAAGGGGCAGTTAGAACTGTGGACCCCAATGTTTTCGTAAAGTTTGGAAGACCTGCTTGTTCAGCTGTCATTCTCCTGGTTTTAGTGTTTGTCTGCTGAGCCAGTCTGCCTGTTTGTTCAACTCCCCGGCCACATGCATGGCCAATAGACTGGCTAAGTGTCATTTTGGCCATATCAGAAATCATGTGGCTTCCCTGGCCATTTGCTTGCTCTTTGTCCCCCCCCCCCGCTTGTTGATGTACACCATAGTGACCCTGTTGTACATTCTTATCCTGATGTGGCGATCTTGTACCCTTTGTTGAAAATATATGAAGGCTAATCTGACTGCCCTGGTCCCTAACACATTGATTGTTAGCTTGGCTTGCATCCATATCGACTGTGGGGAACACCTGCGTGTCCAAGGGCACTCTGTGTGTCAGATTTTCCATTTGGGTCCATCATTGTATGGACCATCTCACTCGTTCAGGCAGGATCAGCCTCTTGTGGTAGTTCTGCTTGGTATGGTTCCAATTGTCCAGCAGAAACCTTTGCAGTGGTCTCAAGTGAAACCTTGCCCAGTTGTGCAGATCAGTACAGGACACCATGATCCCCAATAGCTGCATTAAGTCCCATACTGATGGGCATTTGTAGGCCAACAGTCTGTTGCCATGGTATATCAGATTGCTTATTCTCCTACCAGGTTACAATAGCGAATCTTGAGCAATGCTGTCTAAACCGCGCGCTGTCAGGACTACACAACACCTGAATAGCAACAGGGTTAGAATTGCATATAACAACTACCACTACCCCTGCAGCTATTCAGGCACTAATAAGGAGGTACAAGTCACAGAAAAGTGTGGTTGTTGGCTAAGCTACTCCTGTGGTGGTGAGGGTTAGGGCAGCAACAGCAGCTCAGTCAGAACGAGTGGGACACCAGGGTTCTGTTCTTGGTCTCCCTACACATCAGTTTCTCAATTTTCCCCCACCCAAAGTATACTGTTTTTTTTTAAGTGCCAAAAACTGAATTTTCCCGGACCCTGAGTTTCTCCTTTTCCCTGATATCCACTCCCCCTTGGAGTTTCTTATGTAAGTTACAGGGGGTGAGGGGGCAGAGCCCCCTGCAAAAACCCAAGTTACTTCTTTGTTTTCTCACCATGGTGGCGGTCCACTGTGTGTTTTTGGACCACTATCATTGGTGCTATTGTTTGTTGCAGCATTGTTTCTTGGTGCTGTTATTGAAGGTGATGTTTTTACCGCGCGGTTGTTGACCACGCTATTGCAGGGGATGGCATTCAAACCTAGTGCCCTTATTCTTTTGTCTGATGGTCTTACTGTTCCTAGTGTCATGTTGAACACTGCTCCAAGGTGTTCTATGGTTGACGTTGGGCTGAGATTGCTCATTGTTCTGTTTATAGCCCAGCGGTGCTGAGTTAGGAGTTCCTGGGCTCAGAGTGGCCTGCAGAGCTGCTGTCTTGGATCTGGCTCTTATCAGCCAGTCATCCATATAGGGGTTGACGTGTATGCCTCCCTTCCTTATAATGGCCACTCAGACTGCCATCACTTTCGTAAATACTTAAGCAGTGGATTATAGCCCAAATGGGAGGTACTTGTACTGGAAGTAGAGGCTGAGGACACAGGACCTCAGGAATTTTTGGTGTGCTGGCCTTATTGGAATGTGGAGGCCAGCATCCTTTAGATTTATTGAGGTCAACTAGTCCCCTTTCTTGACCGCTGCAATGGTTGACCAGAGTATCCCCATTCTGAACTTGTATTGGATAAACTTGTTTACCAACTGCAAGTCCAGTATAGAACACAGATTACCTGTCTTTTTTGGTACTAAGAAGAATATGGAGTATACTCCTGAGTGTTACTCTTGTTTTGGCTTAGGTATGATTGCTCTATCCTGTAGTAAATTGTTTAGGGTAGCTCTGACTTGTGGCAGTGGTGATTTGGTTGAAGCAACATGCAATATCATGAATCTGTTGTATTTTGGCAACTGTGCAAATTCTATTGTGTATTCCCTTGAGACTTCTTGCAGCACTCATTTGTCTGTTATTGTTTTGGCCCAGGTTTTGGCAAAGGTCTGGAGGTTTTCTCACACCGGTATTTCCACTCCCTGGGCCTTAGCCCTTGTTTCCATATACTGGGTGGCTGCTCCCTCTCACTTTCGCCCGTTCTCCCCAGCCTCCATTGTTATTGAAATTCCCTCTTTTATTGAAGTAGTTGGTTTTAAACCTAAGGTTTCTGGCTTCTCTGCTTTGCAAATAGCTGTTTTTACATCCCCTTTGAAAGAGATTCTGAAATCTAGTCTTTCAGAAACTGGGGAGGTAACCTGCTCTCTCCCTGGCTATGTCCTTTCTATCCCAGCTATGCTTTATTTACTTCTTCATGCCGCCCGGGACAAAGACTAGTTTGCCGTTGAATTGGAGCTTTGTCAGCATTCTCTTTGATTCTTGATCCACATGCCATAATTTTAGCCATAGGTGTCTTCTTGCTCTATTAATTGTGGTAGTGGCCTGTGTTGTCATCTTGAATGTATCAATGACTGCATCGGTCATGTACTTAATACCTTGCACGGCATACTGCATTGTCACTCTATGCTTATTTGACTTGGGCATGTCCTCTTGAATGGCCTTTAACCCCTGAGAATGGCTCTGGTAGTGTAGATGGACACTGTGACTGACTTAGGTGCCACACTGAGCTTCTCATGTGGCTTCTTGATGGCATTTTCTATCTTTTTGTTGGCTGGATCCTTTAGCATCACAGAGCCCTCAGACAGCAAGACTGTACATTTACTGAAGGAGACTCTCTCAGGATCCATCTTAGGCAGTTGCAACCATAGCTCTTTTTTGTCCTCAGGTAGGAGGTACTTTTTGTCAAAGGCTGACTTCTCCCTCGTTCTTGCTGGGTTTGGAGCATTACATTCCTTGCTCAGTAGTCCCTCAAATGCTCTGCATGCTGGGAATGCAGTGACCACTTCCTTTCATTCTGTTATTAGGGAGTCTAATTTCCCTGAAGGAGTTGACTCCTTGAATTTTAATGTCTTGCATACAACTCTTATGATCTCATTGACCATATCGTAAGGGCATAGTTGAGCCTCCAAATCCTCTCTGTGTTCCTATTCCTCTTCCTTGTTCATTTCATCCTGCTCTGAGGATTGCTCACCATCAGACTTGACAGGGTATTGACTCCCTCCTGTCCAGGTCTTTTGAGTTCCTTTTGCTTGTCTTTCTCTTCTCTGGGCCTCTTGGGCTTAGCCAAGGACTCAATTTTTTCCATGAGTTTCTGTAACATCTCCATCATTAGTGACTGTGACATGGCGGATTCTGAATCATCTAGGTTGTCCTCTGCTGATGTGCCACAGGCCATGTTGCTATCCTGTGAGTCCAAGTCAACCAGGCAGAGGAAGCACACATCCCAAATTTGGTTGGTCAGCAGAATGTTGCAGGATTTCCTGCACACTCTCTTGTTTTAGCCTATCTCAGTGAAGGTGTTGTAGGCCTGTAGACTGAGATGAGAAAAAATGGAGCTCCGTGTCTTATTGGTAAGGCTGTATGTTAGCCAATAAGGCCAGGATGATGACAAGGTAGGGAGGAGCAAGGGTTGTTAGTAAACAGGGTTGTGGATTGGTGTAAAAAAGTCATGCTAGGTTGCCTGTACTCTGGCATGTCCCTAATTAGCCTTCTAGCCTGTAATGTAATCATGATTCTATATTCCTCAAGATGTCATGCCTTGTTGGCCCTCTCTCGGACCCGTATCCCAAGTGAAGTGCCGCTCTGGGTGCTGGGTCCCACACCATGTAGGATATCCAACAGCCTCTGTGGTTGACTGCTGTATTTACTTTCTGTTTAATACCATCAGTAAACTCCTATTTTGTTCCAGTCAGTGACTGGGGCTGTGCCCCTTGTGCATGTAGCACTGGTCTCCTGTATCCCTTGTACCAAGCCTTGGGTAAAAAAGGTGCTCTGGAATCAGATTTGATTTAAAAGAGTGTTCAGAAAAGTCTGCCAGGATGTTACAGCAGAAGATATACTCAACCCTGGTCTCAGGCAAGATAGCCACCGAGACGTGTGAAAATTGCAAGATCTCTGTAATCTTGAAAAGCCTATATGTGTCCCACTGACACTTGAACAGTTGTGAGGTCTTTGGCTCTCCAAGCACCCTATGGGTGAGCTGTGACCCCCTGCAGGATGGCCGCCATACAGTAACAGGGGCACAAAACTCAAACAAAGATTCAAGAAGTGGTGGAGGGCAATGGAGAAGTGAATCTTAGTAACAGACAGAAAAAACACCTCCACAGGGCATCGGATGCATCTGTTCAGGTCAGGGAGGTATTCCACATAATTTGGCCACCGCAGGTACACAGGAATTCAGTCCAGGCTGGAGTTTAGTGTGCTCCATGTTTTAATTATCACTTCCAACTCCTGAGCCATAGCTGAGGAGGCTGTGGCATGTTTCTTTAGTAAAAACCATCCCGAGGAGTGACGGGTTCAGGCACATTGTTGTCTGAGCTCTCAGATGGGCACCCTTGAGCTGTAGATGGGAAGGGGACCTTCTGCTCCCCATTAGCAATGAAGTCCAGGATCATCCACCATGGTGGAGGCATCAAACTGGCTGAGATCCAGGCAAATTGCATTCAGGTATGTTCAGCACCCCAACATTTCCACGGCTGTCCTTAGGTGCCTCTAGAAAAACAATGCTATCCTTGTGATACCATTGTGGAGGTCAGGAGATCAGAAGGCTGTGGGTTCAGTTCCTACATCTGGCACTTGGGTTAATATCCCAGTACTGACACTGTAGTGCAGCATGAGAGGGGTGCTGCACTTCTGAGGTGCCGTCTTTCAGATGAGACGTTAAAACCGAGGTCCCATTTGCCTGGATTGGTGGTAGTTCAGGTGGATGTTAAAGATCCCATGGCACTTATCGAAAAGAGTAGGGGAAAATTTTATTGAAAGTAAACTGAACAGTCATTACAACAAATGTAAGCAACAGCACCACACACACACACACACACACACACACAAAAAAAAAAAATAATCAAGAATCAACAGTTCAAGAAAAACATCCAAAATATCAGAAAAATTACTAACAGATCATCCAATTTTTTCTTTCATAAAAGGAACAGCCAACCATCTAAGTTTCCATATATCTGCTGGCATATACTGTTGTTCAAAATAACATTGTTTACAAATTTCAGTTTCTATAATATGGACAACCGTTCCTGGGTCCTGTAATACTTGCTGCAATATAAATTTGCATCTCACTTGCCAGAGAACAAACTTAATAAATGACAATACTAGTCGGACCATATTAGGAGGCAGGCCTAAATCTAGTGTACTAAAACCACCCACCACTTCAGCATATGTAAGTCTCTCCCAGTTAGGTTGATTCCATTTTGTTGCTAACAATCCCCATACTTCCTGTACAAAAGGGCAAAGAAGTAAAAAATGTTGCATAGATTCTTCCTGTTCCATACAACATTGTCTTGGGCAAAATCTATCATCATATTTTTTATGCTTTGCATTCCCTTTGACATTCAAACGACCATGTGCACTTAACCAAGTGATATCCCATAATCTTGGTGGAATGCTAGGATCTTTCAAAGTGTCCAATAAGTTCAGTACATACATAGAGTCCACACCCTTAAATATCACCTGTGGCACAGGAATTTCTTGTTGAATAGTTTTATACATCATTTTATTTGAAGGGGAGTTAAGTATGGTTAAGGCCAATCTCCATAATTTCAATTTCCCCAAAGCTGGCCTAAAAAAACACACAGTTAGTCTTAACTTGGGCATTCATTATTCCCTGTTCTCTCCATTTGTGGTATATAGGTCTTAACCAATGGTCTACACAAGGGGCCCACACTGCGATTTGTGGTTTGGACAAATCTAATAAATTATGATGAAAGAATATAGTAAAGAAGAATACTATGGGATTTGTCAAGTTCAATCCACCTTTATCTATAGGAAAGTACAAAACATCCCTCTTTATTGGATTCAAACAGCTACCCCACATAATCTGAAATACTAAACCTAGAAGACATGTTTCCAAATTCCTAGGCAGTGGATATACTGAACTTAAAACCAAAAAAAATGGTAAAAGATAGGTTTTGACCATCACAACTTTCTTTTTTTTCATTTGATTCCACAACTTCCAAATAGCCACTTTAACAAAAGCCTCTTCCAGCTTTTTATTCCAGTTAAGCACACTATTATCTTCTTTCCCAAACCAAACCCCCAAATATTTAAATGAATTATGTGATATGACAATTTCATGCCAGGACATTTTGTCAGAGGATTACCTTCCCAAAGGATAAATTACACTTTTATGTATATTCAAACTTGCACCTGTAGATTAAGAAAGCTTATCTAACAAGGTCAATACTCTCTCTCCTGACCGTTCATCTGCTACCAATACACATATGTCATCTGCATAAGCAGTAACACATACCTCCTCTCCCCTCCTTGTGGTCTTATGCCTTTCACATGTGAGTCTTGCTGTATGAAACATAGTATGGGGTCCAGACAAAAAACATAAAGCAGTGGGCTAAGTGGACATCCCTGACGTACACCTCTGGATACATTAATGTATGTTCCAAGATGTCCATATACCATTGGAATTGCAAGAGCATAAGTATACAGTGTATTTATCCATTGTACAAAATGCTCAGGAATACCATAGGCCTTAATGACTTGAGTGATAAAATAATGTGGGACTCTATCAAAGGCCTTCTCCTGGTCTAAAGCCATAATATAACCCTTAAGGTGCTCCTCCTTACCCTGTTCTACAAGTTCCCTAATTAACAGTACATTATGCTGTATGGACCGATTCGGTACTGTACATGTTTGGGCAGATGAAAGTAGGTATGAGGTCAGAGGTAATAACTGAAAATGCAATATTTTCATTAATATTTTATAATCCAGGTTTAAGAGACTTAATGATCTCCAATTATCAAGTTTAGTCTTATCACCTTTTTTGTAAACCATTATTTGCATGGCTGTACAAAAGTGAAAATCTACCTGTAAAGTTAATAAAACCCAGTTGAACACTACTTTCAGAATTTGCACTATTAATCTCTTAAATGTTTGGTAGAATTTAGCCGGTAAACCATCTATACCAGGGGTTGTATTTTTTTTGAGACGTAATGGCTTGCTCAAGTTCTAAATCAGTAATAGGTTCATGAAGAGCCATTAATAAATCAGAAGGTACAGTGGGTATCTCAAGGGAGGATAGAATATTTTGTGACAGACCCTCTTCTAGTGGAGAAGATGTGTACATGGATTTCAAATATGCTGTCACTGTATCTAGGATACCTGGGCCATCCTGAACTATTATACCAGTTTCTGTGTTAAGAGAGGTCATAAAACGTGCATTTACCCTCTGAGAACAGTTTATGAAGGGATCTCTGAATCCTGTTTTCCTTGGAGTACAAATGTTATGCTCATGCAACCGAGCTGCAGCTCTATTATACTATAAAGCAGACATCTCCTCTTTTACATTGAAGGCCTGCACTATTAGAGGGAGATGATAAAGGTTAATGCTAGAATATATGTTACTTGACTGCGTACGTTAACTTCAGGTACTGCTTATACCTTTCCGACACTTGATTGAGGAGTATTTTTGAAAAATACTCCTTAAGCCAGTTTTCGTGTTTTCCCACCATATACTCATATTTTCCATCAACCCCGCTACTGACATTCGGGCCTTAAGAAATTCCATGATCTGGCTCTGCAAGCGTCTCTTGGGTAAAATTACCGTATTCAATTTCCAATACCCCTTCCCGTACGTTGGACCATTAACGGTGCCCAAGGTAACCATCAAGATAACATAGTCCGATATTTCAAAAGGAATTAATAGTGCTTTTTCTACCCCTATAGTAAACTTTGTAAACAGAAAATCTATTCTGGTGGAGAGGAAACCTCGGAAATGTGTATGTCCTCCTTCCTAATGTACTGCTCTATAGGTGTAAATCAACTGACTTTGGGATAATATTTTGAGGAGAAAATTTGTATCACAATATAGTTTAATTGTTTTAGCGCCTCTATCTCCTACATCCATGACACAATTAAAGTCACCTCCCCATATTACTGGTTTGGAGGTGAATAAATAGGGCTTAATCAAACCAAACAATTCCGTCCGTTCTTTTTTTGTAAGAGGGGCATATGAATTTATCAGTCTCCACCCTACATTCTCATATGTAAAGTCTATTATTAAAGCTCTCCCTAAAGCAACCTCAACCAATTCAGAAATCCTAAAATTATCCCCTTTAAATAGTATACCTACCCCCTCAAAGACATCGGTGCCAAAAGAAAAAAAGGATGGTCCCCAACACCACAGTTGTTGGGCTGATTTGATTAAGGAGGTAGTATTTAACCTCGTATCCTGTAAAAGATAAATATCACGGTCCAACTCTTTAAACACTGAAAGGGCTACCAAGCGTCTTTTAGGATATTTTATACTGTTTACATTAACGGTAGCGATTCGCAACAGGGGAATAAAGGTTGACATCAGGGAAGTGAGTTATAAAGTTCAGGGCAGTTCCTTTACTCTGGTGCTTCTACGTACTCTAGACTTAACCCAGGGTTCACCAACCACTAAGGAGCCCTTATCCTGGGATTCACCATCTGTGTCAGAAGAGGAAGGGGCTAGGGAAGAGGCTTCTGAATCTCCACCTGGTTCTGATTCCTGAGAATCAAGATCTCGTATTTATTTGAAATTAAGATTTCCTCATCTTTATCTATTGTAGCTTTGGCCACCATAGATCTGGGTTTAGTTTGTTTTAGACTTCTTTTCTTTGCCACACTTTTGGCTCACTTTTGGGCATTTGTAAGGGGAGTACACTCCTGTACCATAGGGGAAGCCATCGTACCGAGCCTGGGGGTCTGAACCTCTTCCATACCTAACCCACCCTGTACTCCCATCGTGGGTTCCTTGGAAATGTCTACAGTTGGGGGGGGGAAGGTGGGGGAGGATCTGCACTAGGTGCTGGGGAAGATTTTTCCTGAGACTGGGCCCTTCTTTTGGCCATTTCTTTTTTTCTGTGCTTCATGTATAATACTATCCTGGCTTTTCCTCTCCTTCCAGTTATATGTAGCCCACGGACAGGATCTATAGGTATGCCCAGAGTAATAACATAAATTGCACTTCAACTCTGCCTGACACTCAGAACTATGGTGACCAAATTCAAGACAGAGATTGCATCTTAACCCATCACAGGTGGAACCCAAATGTGTAAGGGCTCCACATTTAAAACATGCCTTAGGTTGTCCCGGATAAAAACAATGCCCTCTTTCAGTACCTAGGAACTATTTGGTAAATGGACTGGTCTAAGGTTGTTATTTCTTAAATGTACCCGAAATACCCACCCCCCAATCCATATGCACTCCTCATCAAAAATAGGTGAGGGGAAACCAAGCACTTCACAATGTTTTTGTAACCAAAAGACAATATCATGTACTGAAACTGATTCATTGCGAAACAACACAGTTACTGACTTAATGGTTGGTTTTGTCAAATGAATAACCTTAAAAGTCATCCACAATTCAGTATATTTAAGTGCTTCCAATTTAGACCAAAAATGATCTAGGCTATGAGGAGTGACAAAACTAATATCATAAACCACAGGTCCAGAAACATGTATAAGGACATGAATTTCATTGGAGAAAAAACCCATAGAGCTCTTCAGTAATGTTTTCCCCACGTATATACGATCAGGCACTAAATTTAGTCCTCCCTGGTACTCTAAGTGCACTACATTTCTCCTCTGCAAAGGAGGAGGAGAACCTCAGAAAGCATCTTTTCATCGAAAGGATTCCCATGCAGTTTTCGCTTGTTGAGTAAAGTCAGGTAAGGTTCCTGCCTGCTGTAGCGAATCGACAACTGAATCTCATCACTCTGTATGCGCAGGAACTGTGCCTTCAGACTCTGAAGAAGAAAAATCAAGGCGGGCTGTGCTACAGTCTAAACTCTGTTTGTGTACTGCAGGATTTGGGAGTTCATAACCCTCTTGTTGTACCCCTGCAGGTTCCTGTTCAGTAGGTGTTACAGGCCGTTGTCCAGGTATGGGACTGTGGGACGGGTCAGGAACCCAGATGCTGGATTCACCTTGCTTCCACCCTGCACTAAGCAGGGAATGTTCTAGCGAGGTTACCAAGCATTTGCTCGAGGGTAGGGGAGGATTATCATCGGGTCTACCTTTCCATGAATAAAAGTTTTGTTGTTGCATTTCGACTGGCTTGTTCATGTGTGAGGGAGATATACTCACTGATTCTTGATGAAGCTCTGACAAGGCGTCTAAAACAACAGAAACATCAGTCCGTGACTCAGTTGTCAAATTCGGAGCTTCAAAGGAGTTTTCTGTCAAGACGCTACCCTTTGATGGTAATGCGTCATTCAGCTGACTCATACTACAGACCGAGTGATTCCCTTCCGTAGCGTCTTGCACAAGTTCAGCCTGAATCAATTTGCAGCATGTCTGATAAGGTCAGTATCAAGACTGTCTCTCTGTTCTTCAACAGAAATAGCATTTAGCTCACCTGGTGACTTTTTGTCTGTTTGTAATGCATCTTTCTTTAAACAAAAGAGCTGGTTTTGCTGTAAAATGTTCTCCAACCACACTGCATCTGGTCCAAACAAACCTTTTGTTGCACATTGTGTCGTTGGGTAGGTTCTACCATTAATTCCTCCATCTCTATGCACTGTTGTAGTATTACAGTGGTCTCCAAAGCTGGACCTGAGGGCAGGGAGACCTGTTTTCCCTCAGGTACACCAGCAGAATGAACATCCATGACATCGGCCTCCATGGTAACAGCGCCCCCACTGACAAGAGTCGGGGAATTTTTTATTAGAAGAATACATAACATCATGAACAAAAAATCCAAGAAAAATCAGCAATCAATATACAAAGAAATCAAAGTCAATGAAAAGTAAATCATAAAGTCAATACATGACATAAGGCAAAAAAAAAACAACATAGTAATTCAAGCACGTCTAATCAGTGAAAGGAAATCCAAGCATACAATATCATATTAAAGAAAATAAATATGCTTCCAAAACAGTTGAAACTGTGCCATTGGTAACATATTTTTTTCCAATGTCATAATCCGAGATGTAGCTGTTTCAATTTGTAGTATTATGCTGTGAGGAGAAGAATACAATTGTTGCAGTACATATTTACATCTGTCCTGCCATAAAAAATATTTACAAATAGCAAAAAGATCCCATAATGTACTCTCAAGAAATTTGCCCCATATGCCAGAAAAATCTCCCAAAATTAATGTCTGATAGGTAATTCTTCTCAAAAACGGTCATTGCCATTTGAAAGCTAAGGTTTTCCATAATAAATGAGAATCCTCACAATCAAAAAAGAAATGTTGCATAGTTTCCTCAATGTGTACACAATTTATTTTAGGACAATACCTCTCTTGAAAAGACTTATATTTTAAATTCCCACGGACATTTAACTTCCCATGACAGTATAACCATGTAATATACCACATATGTTGTGGAATCCGTTTGTCCAGAAGAATCTGTAAAACAGGACCCATTTGTGTCAGAGAGCATTCAGGAAATAAAAGCGAGGGTTCTGAAATACTAACAATTGTCTGGTACAACTGTTTCCTAGTCAGGGAAATAACCGGTGTTCTCAAAAGTTTCCACTGTCTCAGTTTTTTAAAACAAGCTACCGCATATGAGGGTATCCATAAATGTTGCATAATTTTGGGGGTTAAAGTATCCCATTTTCTCATAGCCTCCTTCATAGAACGCCCTACCCAAAGATTACATTGAGTACTAGCATCAGTTCTTCCACAGCATAATATGTTGAAAAGAAAAAAAGAATGAAAAAAAAAATAATAGGATTAATTATACTGAGGCCACCTCTCCTAATAGGTAAATAGGTAACTTCCCATTTAATAGGGTTAAGTCTACTACCCCATATCATTTGAAAAACAATACTGAAAATTTGTGTCTCCAAATGTATAGGGGGAGCATAAATATAACTTAGATATAAAAATATCGGAAGCAGAAATTGCTTCACAATCATGACCCTTTTCTTTTTTTCCAATTTCCATGTCTTCCAAATCTGAACCTTATTTTCACAGAGAAGCAATCTTTTCTCCCAATTAAAGGTGGGTCCATCTAATATATTAAACCACACTCCCAGAATTTTTTGTGGGTCATTGGTTGTTTTAATACCACCAACTTCCGATATTTGAACAGAGGCATCCTCCAAAGGGACAGAGACACTTTTCTGTAAATTTAAAGTATACAGCAGAAAATTTATGAAAAATCTGTACTGCCTTGTCTCCTGCAGTTTTATCCTGCATGAATAAAACCACATCATCTGCATAAGCAGATATTTTAACTGCCCATAGATCAGGATACGGGGCCAAACCAACAATCTGAGAGTCCCACTTAATCTGCCTAATAATAGGGTATAGAGCAAAAATGTATAATAATGGGCTTAAAGGGCAACCTTGTCTAATGCCTATACGTTGAGGAATAAAGTCTCCCAAACAACCATTTATCAGTGGCTTGAAACCACCAAAAGCATATAAACACATAAGCCAAGTAAGAAATCCAGGAGGTATTCCATAATAGCTCAGTACTTGAAATAAGTAATGATGATGTACTTTATCAAAGGCCTTGGCCTGGTCTAAGGATAAAACAAAATCCTGAACCCTCTGTGTATTCTTTGCTTCAAAAATTTCTCGTAAGAAAAATAAATTAGTCTGTATTCTCCTCCTAGGGACGGCACAGGTCTGTGACTCATCTATTACCTCCTTAGCAGCCTTCTGCAACCTGCTACTAAGGATCTTGGCAAGAATCTTATAATCAGTGTTAAGGAGATTAAGAGGAATCTAGTTATCCAAGGCAAACCTATCCCCCTTTTTATAAATATATCTTAAAATTGCAATCCCAAAATCTTGACCACCGTCCTTTTCCCTTAAAAGAAATGTATATACTGTAGCCAGGACCTCATGATACTCCTCAGAAAATGTTTTATAAAATTCATGTGCAAGGCCATCCAGACCTGGGGCTACTTGCAATTTAAGTTGTGCAATGGCCATGGACCCTCCTCTTTTGAAATCGGGAGTAGTAAATCAGTGGCAAGAGAAGTAGATAATATGGGGGCTGGAGCCATAAAAACATCTGTCAAAAGTACTTTTACAATAGGGGCAGTACCTAAGTCTAGACTCAAATGCTTTTGGGCAATATTTTGCATACTGATAAGGGATCTATCAATGGTACCATCAGGATGATAAAGACCCAACATCATAGTGGCTTGTAACCGTGCTTTACATGCCATGAAAGGATCCACTGAAGGAGAATGGGAAGTACCGAACTGCATTTCCATTTCAAGGGAACGTGCCCTGTCATATTGATTGGCAAACATACATTTCTTCAATTCTGCTATCTGTGCTGAATAATGAACAAGAGATGAGGTGGGTAAAGATAAAAGTCTATACAATTGATTCCGATATCTGAGATATTGTAAATACCTATCCTGAACTTGTTGTTTCCCCAGACTCATAAATAAAGTTTTTAAATCAGTTTTCGTATCCTGCCACCAGACCCATAAAGAATCATATAAACATAACACAGACATCCTGGCTTGTAGCAGGGATCTCACCCGACATAACAAAACATTTTGTTGGAGAAGGGAACCATTAGGTCTCCACAAAGACTCCGAAGAAAAAAATATGTGAGGTGCTGACCCCAAACTAAATACCCCAGTTAACAAATGATGATCAGAGTATTCACTTGGACTGACAGAAACTTGCACCAGTCTGCAATAGTGAGATGTGAAAAGATAGTCTATTCGGGTATTATAGATATGCCCATGATAAGTTGCCCCAGCATCAGACCGTAAATGTCTATAAGCATCTGTTAAGGCTGCATCTTGGATCAGGTTTTCTAATGCGATAGTATCACAATGTACCTTTCTACCCCCTTCTGTCCTACAGGAAATGTCTAAGCTACAATTAAAATCCCCTCCCCATACGATATGTTTTCGGGTACAGAGAAAAGGTCGAATCAGACTAAATAAATCTATCCTAACAACCTTGGAGTGAGGGGCATAAATATTCACTGTCCGAAAAGAAAAATCCTGAAATTTACAATCAGTAATCAAAGTCCTACCTGGAAGAAGATCAATAATCCTAGAAACAGAAAAGAAAGCAGATTTAAATAGAATTGCAACACCATCAGCTGTCTCTTCACCAAACGTCCAACAGGAGGGTCCCCACACCCAACCCCGTTGGGCCTGCCTAGTTTCAGAAATGGTCTTAAGTCTTGTCTCCTATAGGAGAAAAATATCAGTTTGCACCATAGCTGCATAATGAAAAAAGGCAGACTGCTTTTTGTAGTTTCTAAAACTACAAATATTCAAAGAGGAGACCCGAATTAACACCAGTTCTGTAGAAAAAAAAGACTACCCACTATCATCCTGAGTGGCCATATTTTTTCGCTTTTTCCCTCCTTTCTTTTTTTTTTCTTGTTTCTTCTTGATCATATTTGGAGGCCTAACAGTAGGAACATCCACATCAGAAGGAAGTACAGAAGCTTCAGTATCCATATCTGAATCACCCCCCCCCCCTTGTAATACATCATATGTGTTATGTAGTGAGATATCACTAGCCATTTGGGACTTTCTAGCTGTAGCTCTGGTTACCCTCCTACTCTGAGATGGCAAATCTACAGAATGTTGAGAGGCATCCAATTCCTGAGACCCAGTTGGCTGCTGAGACCTAGGTAAAGAGGCTGCAACCTCGGTAGCTGGACTTCCATCTCTGCTTGAGATGAAGGCAAATCCACCTCCGGTGGAATGAACAGAGAGGTGTCAGCCATCTGAGGAGAAGATGGAACAGGATCCTGAACAGGAAGAGGAGCAATCTCTTACTGCTGCTTTTCCTGTTTATCTTGTGCCTTCTGTACTAAATGTTCCTGGTTCCATCCTTCTGTTCTATTCCTGCTTGCCCAAGGACACTGGTGATATGCGTGTCCTGTCTCACCACATAAATTACATTTATATATGTTATCACAATTTACATTGGGTTGACCAAACCCCCCACAAAGACTACATTCCAATAAATGATATGTGCTACTCAAATGTGTATGGGCCCCACACTTATAGCAGGCCCTAGGCTGCCCCCCATAAAAACAAACACCTCTATCTTTGCCAAGGAAGAAACTGTTGGGAAGATGCATAATTTCAGAGTTAACTTGAAAAAGCTTAACCCGAAATTTCCATCCCCCAGTCCACAAATCTTCTGAATCAATAATAGCTTCAGGAGGGGATAAAATACTACACCTATTTTGCAACCAGTGATAAATATCACTAATGTTAACACCCTCATTTCGAAACATTATAGTAACAGTCCTGATAGCCGGTTTTGTTAATGGTATAGCATAAAAAGGGGTCCAGAGAGGGGTTTGTCGTAAAGTGCCATATTTTTTCCAAAATTTCTCTAAACCCACAGTTGTTTTAAAACTTACAGCAAATGTGTCTTCTCCTGAGATATGTATAAGGGCATATATATCAGCTGCTTGAAAATGCATAGAGAGTTTAAGTAGATTCCGAGCAACATAATATCGGTCCAGATGTTCAGAGAGGCTCCCCTTGTAGTGGATATGCACCACATTATGTCTAAGGGCCTGCTCCAATTTGTTCTTAAATAAATCAGAAAGAGGAGGCCCTCTACTAGGAGCCCTGCCTGAAGAAAAAGCTGTACCTGAGGTACCCTCCCCTGGAACATCCAAGAGAGGAGTAGATTGTTGCCCCTCATTATCATTTGAAGCTAAAGTAGGCACTGTAAGAGGTATAGCGTGAGATAAAGAAGTCACAGTACTAGTATCCCCACTATTAGGTATACCCTCCACATCTGCCAGGGACACAGAAGTTTGTAATGTAGAATTACCACAAGCCCCTTTATCAGGAGGCGCCTTAAAGAGTTCCCCAGATAAAGAAACCACAGATGCAAAATCTCCCTGATCGTCATTTACAGGTATGGACTGACTAGATACATCCTTGTCCACAATATCCCCCCAGTTCTTAGAAATTTATTCAGTTCCAGCAGCATTACAGTCAGTCTGAAGAGAAGGACTCTGTACCTTAACTGAGCTCAGCAAGTTTGGTGCAGGCCTGTGAGTGGTATGTAGTACTCCATTCTCGGATTCATTCCAGGAGTAATCAGGGATCCATGTACCCTCGGCCGACCATTTCCAGCCCGATTGTACCAACGCATCTGAAACAGTCCAGTCAGGCTCCAGAGCACCCTTTACCATCTCTACTCCAAATTGCGGTAGAAAAATATGAAATATTGGGACCTCCTGGTCTCATGGTTTCCTCAATGCAAAATCTCCAGGAAGCAGCCCCTGTACCGCAGCAGTAATCTCACCCCTATTTTGGGAAGCAATAGGGGGAATTTCATTTGAAGCAAACTCCGAATCCCGCACCGTTGGTTCCACTACCGGCCGTACCAGTGGAACAGAAGAATCAGATTCATTCGGCAATGCATCATGAGAGAGCTCAATCGTGTCTCCCTTTCCATCAATCGTGTCCTCACAGTCAGAACTCACAGGATCAATGTATTTAGCACCATAAAGCACCTCCACAACCTCCTCCTACTCCATCCCAGCAGCAACTGAGACCTCCATCAGCGAGGCCAAAGGGTCCCCCTACCGAAGAGTAGGGGAATTTCCCCAGTGTCCTGGCCAAATTTCCCTTATTCACTAAAAATACCACTGACAGCTTAA
This sequence comes from Neoceratodus forsteri, assembly GCA_016271365.2. Taxonomy (NCBI): domain Eukaryota; kingdom Metazoa; phylum Chordata; order Ceratodontiformes; family Ceratodontidae; genus Neoceratodus; species Neoceratodus forsteri. Next base: position 429,513,082 of record CM057459.1, on the reverse strand, counting down.
TCTGGTTCAAGGTCAGTTGGCATTCATCTGTATCCCCCTCTCCCATGTCGTGCCTGAAAATAGGCAGGATTTGTCTAGTGCACTTACCCGGTCAACAAAACAAACAAATAAATCAATAAATAAAACACTGAAATAGGGACTCCTGCTAGATCAACCATATCCTTCTACCAGCTAGCTTAGCAATGGATTCCAGTGAGGGCAGGGTATGTTAGTAAGCATACAATCCTAGCCAAACATTTCTTGACCTAGAACAATTAAAATCCTTCACCCAGCTAAAAATCTTTTTGTCCTTCAGTTGTTAGTCTCCACAGGGGACTTTTTACATGCACAGGAGATTATCATCAATTACAGTGGAAGAAAATTGCCAGACAAAAGCTAACTCTTACCTCTTGTGGGTTAAATGGCAGGGAGCCAACCTGACTTGTGACCAGCATAGCTTGATGCACAAACTGAATTCAGGAATCAGTCACAGGAATGGGTGGAGACGGTGTCGGAGTCAAAGTTCTGTTGGCGCATCAGCCTACCAGAAGACACTCGATAATCCTGTGGTCAGGAATGGGAGTGCTGTAAAAAGGTGTGATAGATAATAGGGTTTCTATGAATTTTGAAACCCGAGTTGTAGCATAACATTTCATCTCCCAAACCTGGCTTCACTTTAATGCACCCACCTCCTCTATATCCCATACAGCAGCACATCAGAAGGCTTCTCATCAGGCGATGGATAATGCAATCTCTTCTGTCACTCTTCTCCTGACTCAGTATCACTCCAGCAGTTCTCCAGCATAACCAGCAATGACAGAAGCCAAATGGAATCTGGTTCTGAGGTGGTGAAGGAAAACAGAAAACTAAAACCCTGCTATGGAAGGACCAGTACTCTGCACAATGATTCTCCAAGAGCAGAAGTCAGCCAGCTTCATCTGGCAGCTTATCTCTGCTCCTGGTGGCCAAAAGGCATGTCCTGCTGCCCGAAGTTTCTCCAATGGGCATAAATCCAACAGAACCTGCCATTGGCCTCACTGGTCTTCTGACCCACTGGTAGAATCCAAATCCTGTGCTGCCACTGTGACGGTAACCTTTCTCCATGCTGGCAGCTCCTTTGGTGCCAGGACTCCACTGGTCCAGTTTGAACCACTGCACAGCAATAGCACAGCAGTATAGCCTAGAGGTTAGAGGAACGAGGTGTGAACAAGCTTGCTACATTCAGCAGATCAGACCTGAGTTTGATTATCACAACCTCCACTTGCATACTGTGTGACTCTGAGCAAGTCACTTAACCGCCCAGTGCTCCCAGGTCGCCCCTGAAAACAGGCCCTTGTGCCTAGTGGGCCTTACTCGGTTACCAAAGACTAAAATAAAAATGAAAAAATAAAAATTGTAGCAAAACACTGGATGAATCACTGCAAGGACAGTGAGTACTTTGTTCTGCTGTAATGGGGGAAGGTGAGTACCTATGATGATAAAATGAGAAGCTGTTGATTGGTTAAGGGGTGTGATGAGCAGCTCTGGAGTTATTTGAACATCAGTGTTACATGTGACTGGAACCTGATTCTTCAAGTCCCTCTAGACAGATCCTCATGGTGTTGGTTCACTCACAACACCCCAAGATTTCAGTGGGGGGCAACTCTCATTCTCTCTTGCAGTGTGGGCCCAAAGTGATGGGATGCACCCTAACAAACAGTGGCTTGGTTTTATGTGTCTCTGTCTTCCTGAACCACATTGCTTGTGGATGAGAGCTGCTTGTGGGTACCTGTTCTACTCTGTTTTTATATACAGTATACAGTATTCTGTGATCATAAGCAAGCTGTGCTAGTTTTGGTAAGTGGGCCCAGGGTCTGTGGAAGCAGGAGAATGGCTCAGGACTTGGCCTTGCAATGTGATGTGATAGGCTTTATGAAGTGAGAGCCCTCCTTCCATGCTCAGTATCCGCACATTATACTACCAAGACACACAATATATGGTTTACTATTGCATGGACCTACAGCATAATGAAACACTCACCCCCTTCTCTCTCCTCCTAATGTCTCGCTCCTTACCTACATTCCCCCCATCCACTCCCCAGTTCAAGTTTTTTGTTAGATGGGGACTACTTCACAGCCTCTAAGCCCTGGCTACTGGTAAGGGATCTTCCGCACTCTGCATTAGATCTGCTAGGGGATGTGGTTTTGAAAGATCCTATCCCTACAGTGACTGATGATGGTGTCCTTGACCTACATTGAAACATAGAAACATAGAATTTGACAGAAGATAAGGACCGCTTGGCCCACCCAGTCTGCCCATTTCCCTACCTACTGAATAAGCTGCAGATCCTAGTTAACCAGCAGCCTACTTCTTCCTACCCCCACCCCCTAGAATTGCCTTATGACTGTCCCATGCATGCTTGAATTCCACCACTGATTTTGACTCCACAACCTCCTCCGGGAGGCGTTCCATGCATCACAACCCTCTCTGTGAAAAAATACTTCCTTAAATTACCTCTGAGCAGCCCCCCATCTTCAAATTGTGCCCTCTTGTTCTTGCACACCTCTTTTTTGAAAATACTACCCTCTTGGACTTTGTTGATTCCTTGAGGTACTTGAATGTTTCTATCATGTCCCCCCTCTCCCTCCTTTCCTCGAGGCTATACATATTAAGCTCCTTTAGTCTCTCTTCATATGTCTTCCGGTGCAGACCCTGCACCATTTTAGTTGCCCTCCTCTGGACAGCTTCCATCCTGTCTATGTCTTTGGAGATGGGTCTCCAGAACTGCACACAGTACTCCAGATGGGGTCTCACCAGCTGTCTGTACAGAGGGATAATAACTTCCTGTTTTCTACTGGTGATGCCTCTCCTATGCATCCCAGTATCCCCCAGCCCTCCTTGCTGCCCTCTCACATTGCTTGCCCACCTTTAGGTCATCTGATATGACTACCCCAGATCCCTTTCCATTTTTGTTGTTGTTAGTATCTCACCCCCATTGTGTACTCTTCCCTGGGTTTTGTTTCCCAGGTGCATTACCTTGCACTTCTTAGCATTGAATCTAAGCTGCCATACATTTGACCATTCCTCTAACCTTGCCAAGTCCCTTCTCATCCTTTCCACCCCACCTGTGCATCAACTCTGTTGCAGATCTTTGTGTCATCTGCAAAGAGACATCTTTTCCTTCAGTCCTTCTGCAATGTCACTATAAAGACATTGAAGAGGACCGTCCTAATACTGAACCCTGCAATATCCTTACTAGTAACCCTCCTTTCTTCTGAGTGGACTCTATTTACTATTACTCTCTGTGTCCTATTCTCCAGCCAATTCTTTACCCAGGCTGTCATCTTGGGACCCACTCCCAGGCTGGCTAACTTGTATATTAATCTTTTGTGTGGGACTGTGTCAAATGCCTTGCTAAAGTCTAGGTAGGCCATGTCCACAGCCCCTCCCTGATCTACTACTTTGGTCACCCAGTCAAAGAAATCTATCAGATTCGTCTGGCATGACCTTCCCACTGTGAATCCATGCTGCCTAGGGTCCTGTGCCCCTCTGGCCTCTAGATACTCGACACTTCTTTCTTTCAGAAGTGATTCCATCATTTTCCCTATCACTGAGGTTAAACTAACAGGTCTGTAGTTTCCTGCTTCTGCCTTGCTCCCACTTTTGTGAGGAATCACATCTGCCCTCCTCCAGTCCTGGGTACCACCCCATCCTCCCATGTTTTGTTAAAAGGGTAGTCAGTGGTGTCACTAGTTCTACCCTTAGTTCTTTAGAATTCTGGGATGAATCCCATCAGGCCCCATTGCTTTGTCCACCTTCAGTTTTAAAGAGTTCTTTCAGAACCCTTTCTTCTGTAAATGGGCTGGTATCAACTTCTGTATCCAGAGTGTTTCTACTGTTTGTTTTATGTACCTCCCCTCTTCATTTGTAAATACTGAACAAAAATATTTGTTTAGTATCTTTGCCTTTCACAGCCTCCCTCCCTTTATTAAGCCTCACTATCCCTCCCTTGGTCTTTCTTCACTCCCTGATGTACCTATAATAGGTTTTATCCCCCTTCTTAACTCAGTTGGCTATCTTTTCCTCGGTTTGGGCCTTTGCTGTTCTGGCTGCCTTCCCAGCCTCCTTTTGCTTTAACTGATACAGTTCTCTGTCCTGCTCCTTCTGCGATTCCTTGTACTTCCTGAATGCCTTCTTTTTCTCTTGAACCTTCACTGCCACTTCCTTTGAGAACCATAGTGGTTTCTTACATCGTTTTGTTTTGCTTATTTGCTTCACACAAAGGCTCGTTACCTCTGTGATGGCAGTTTTTATTATTCCCCATTGTTCTTCCACCCCTCCTTCCTGCCCATTTGATAATGCATTCCTTAGGCACTCACCCATTTTGGCAAAGTCAGCCCTCCTAAAGTCCAATACTTTTGTCATTATGTACGCTTGCGCTATTGCTGTTTATTGTGAACCATACTGTTCGATGTGGCGCTAGTTCCCAGATGGCTACCCACTTCTACATCTGTGATCCTCTCTCCATCTCCATTTGAGAGAATCAAGTCTAATATTGCTCCTCTCGAGTGGGCTCCAATACTAGTTGTCTAAGGCATGCCCTATAGGGCATCTAGAAAACTCCACTCTTCAGTGGCAGCTGCAACTGCACTCCAGTTAACATCTGGCATATTCAGATCACCCATCAGCAATATCTCCCTTTTTCTGCCATTCTAAGTATACTTTCTATCATTTCCTTGTCCATTTCCTCCCCTGAGAGAGAGTCTGTATATATAACTAATCCTTGGATTGTGGTGCCATTGCCTGTCTCCAAATTTACCCACAGTGCTTCTTCTCCTCCTGTTTACCCTTTTTGTTCTGTTGCTTTTATTCCTTCCCTTATGTAAAGAGCTACTCCTCCTCCTCTTTTACCCTCCCTGTCCCTCCTGTAGATAGTGTATCCTGGTATGTTTACGTCCCAGTCATGGTTTTGTGTGTACCATGTTTCTGTGACTGCCACGATATCCAGATGTTCCTCCTCCATCAAGGCCACTAATTCAGGAAGCTTGTTACCCAGACCATGGGCATTGGTACTCATTGCTCTCCATTTTTTGATGGCTTTACCTTCTGTTGCAGCATCCCCCACTGACTGTTCTACCTCGGTCTTTTCCTAATTTAGTACCCTGTTTTGTAGGGAGAGGCTGGGATTTTCTTGCTGCTTGTCAGTGCCTCCCCCTTTGACTAGTTTAAAAGCTTGCCAATGAAGGATTTAAACTGATTGCTCAAAAGACTTGTTCCCTTCCTGGACAGATGCAGACCATCCTGCCAGTATAGGCTGGTGTCCCTCCAGGTGGAACCCCAGTCCCCAATGAAGCCAAACCCTGTGCTCACACATTTTTTCAACCATTCATTAAACTGCATGGTGCTAATTACCCTGCCTCCCCATGCCTTTGACAGGCAGCACCTCTGAGAAGGATACTGTGTGTGCTACTTGTCTTAGGCCCCTCCCCAACTCTGCAATGTCCTCCTGCACTGCTCTAATCTCATGATGAGCCAAGTCATTTGTCCCTAGGTGGACAATTACGTCCAGCTCAGACTCCCTTGCAGCTGTTCTAGTGATCCTGAGGATGCGCTTCCTGTCCCTCCAAGCCATGGCACCAGGCAGGCACCTTACTTCAGTTTTCCCAGCTCCCCCCAGTTCTATACCCTAATAATCGGTCCCCACAGGAGCTGCTTCCTTTCCTGTGGTGTCCTCTCTGCCTCCTTCCTGTGGGCCTCCTTGTGACAGTTATCATCAGTCTTCTCTCGGGTGCATCCATAGGGGAGCTATGCTCCCCCAGAATGGTGTATGGATTGTGGAGTGGAACAATTGACTGGGTGTGCCTCTGTTCCACCATCCTCACCCTCCCTGAGCCCACTATGGTCCAACTGCTGTGCTTTCTTCGCAACCTCCCAGGTAGTGGTGGTGGCGCTAGTGCTCCCTGGATGGGGAGGTTCCCTTCCTACTGTCCAGTATGGCCTGGGGGAAGGTTTTCTTGCTACTGTCCAGTGCGGCCTGAAGACGGGCAACTTCCTCCCTCAGGGCAGAGAGTTGTCTGCAAATAGGGCAGCATCTCAGCCTCCAGAAAGATTCCCGGAATACTGCTGCCCCACAGCCATTACATTGCACTACTCCCCACATGTTTATCTACTTTTTTGTGTGTGTGTGTGTGTGTGTGCGCGCGCGCGTGTGTGATTGGTTATATAGAAATATATATATTATACAATGTGTATGCTTATATCGTCAGTGCAGTGTGCTAGAGAGGATATGACAGTGATATGCACCTTGCACCCTTGAAATGATGTCAGAACCTCAGGTATAAAGGAACTATTTCCAGGGTGGGTGGGGTGAGAGGTGGGAAGGGTTGGGCCTAAACTGTGCCCTCACAAAACAATCAGCTAAAAGCTCTCACCCACCGCTGCGATGAGTGCCTTCCTGTCAGCAAGATACCCTACACAACAATTTGACAGAGAAAATACCCTGCTAATCAAACAGAGAAAAATCCAGACATCCAAGTCAGACACAGGTAAACCTCTCCAGCCCCAAAACAGCCTCGTGATTTGTTAGCCACAAAGGAAAATCAAATATGCAGTTATTTCAGCCCTTCTGAAGATGCTGACAAGATAAGCAGTTTTAAAAAACCCCTTCCTGAATTAAAAAGTAAAATAATTAAACACAAAGCAATACCACTGTAAAAGTAAGGAAAACTTCTCTCAGATGTAAGCAAGAGAGAGAGATTAGTTACAGATATCTAGTCCAATATAGTATATCCCACGCAGCTCCTCAGTTGTTTCAAAGAACACCCAGTACACAACTTGGAAGAAGATGGACTTCTAGGGTATATCCCATCTAGATTTGTACTTTCCCATGCCATGGGGTATATCCCTCAGTGATTTGGAAGAAGAGATATCCCTACCTATACCAAAGGACCCTTTCTTGCTCTGGAGCACTGATGCCCTTTTGTGCCAGTGGTAGACTGCCCCTTCCCCCGAGCTGTCAGAACGGTCAGAAGAAGTGGTGGCAAAGCGTCGCCCAGTTCTTGTGAGCTGTCTGCTAGGACAAACCGGGAATACACAAATCTCGCCTGCTCTGATTGCATACTCAGACGAACTATGGTCTTACACTGCTTTGCTCCCTTGAAAGGTTTACACCCAACAGATAACTGGGTGCCCCCTGCATATGTGTGGGTACTCCATAGTAATGAACTTCCCCCCACTCTTCCTTCCCCTACCCTCTCACTTTCCTGTTGGTTCTCCCTCCCTCTTTTCCATTCCACCCTTCCTTACCCCTTTCTCCCCCTTGGAGTACTCCCCAGGGTAATTTTAGTAGCCCCCAACCCCCAACCACAGTATGTCTTGTAGACCCATGTCTGATGATCCTTCATAGTCCATGGCACATCCTGAGATAGAGTAATAGGCCCAAGGTCCTATTAAAGGCATCCACTCCAGATCCTTTTATGGTTTTGTTCCTTTGATGTGCTGAAGGGTATTACATCCATTAAGGTACTGTGTCAAGCTTTAGAGACTTTATCTGTGCTCTGAGATGCATAGGGGCCCCTACCCAAATCTACTGTTTCACTATACAGCTGTTACTCTTGTTTCTGTGTTTGACCTTGTTGGTCAAGAATCTGTGTATAGTTCAAGATGCTAAGTTGACTGTGTTTATCTCCCCAGATGTGCAGGAGTCAAAAGTTATGGTATGGGGTTATGGATGTTAGGGGATGCAGTACTGGTTACAGGCTTCTCCCTTCTCCCAATAGGTTCCTCAGGTTACATTTCCTTTCACCGAGCCACTGTTCTCTATCCATGTCCATTTATACATTCCCTATGGTTGATGTAAAATGTGGTAGTTGGAATAAGTGGGGGCTCAGTTCTCTTATTAAGAGGAAGAAAATACTTCCTTTCCTTTATAAGAACAAAACACATATTGCATTTTTGCAGTAGATGAAACTTGTTTCCAGAGGCAGAAAAAACCCAAAACAGAGTAGGTATGGGCTAAGATGCACAGCATGGCTACTATTAAGGAGGGGGGTCTCTGTTTTGTTCCATAGATCCCTAGCATGGTCAGTGTTAGATTTGCAGTGATACAGAAGGCAGATGGATTCTGATAAAAGTATCTACTCTGGGGGGTGGGTCCCCTCATGCTAGGCAATAGCTATGCATCTAATAAAGACCAGCCTCAGCTTCTTCATGCATTTATTCATGTCATCTCTCAATTCAACCCCAACACCCATCTGAGTCTATGGGGATGGATCTTAATCTAACCCTGGACCCTCTGTAGGAAAGAAGTTTCAGGTGGCTGGAACTTCACACCACAGCAGTCAATACCCTTCATGCTCCTAAATGAGCATGCCCTTTCAGACCTAGAAACACAGAAACAGAAAATTTATTGTCGGATAAGGACCACTTGGTCCACCCAGTCTGCCCATTTTTCCCCTGCCTATACTGTCACTGCAGACCCTACCTGATCTCCAGCTGCTTCCCCATTTCATCTGGGGGGATAGGGATTTCATCTGCTACTCAGCAGCCCATGCCTCATACACACCTTGACCTCTGGCTGGGATCTTCCCAGGTTTCACATCAGACTGTTTTACCAGGTTCCACATCAGACTATTGTGGTGGACATTGGAGAGATCCATCTCTTAGACTACTCTCCCCTCACCCTCTCCTCACTTTGAGGGTCTTTAATTGGTGCGGTATAAAGATAAATAAAAATGGTAATACCCATAATCGACATTGTAGTGCAGCACAAGGGGGTGATGCACTGTTGAGGTGTTGTCTTTCAGATGACATGTTAAACCCAGATCTCTTATCATAACTCAAAAACATGGTCATTACATACAAATTTATGTCTGAAAAACAGTTCTCAAAATAAATCAAACTAGAAATACAGAGAAAACAAGCATTTGTCAATGCCGAATGTTTGCTTGCTGGCATTGGCAGTGGTAGTGTAGAAGTTACAGAGCTGCGTAATAGGAATGGCAGTGAAGTATTGAACTGAAGCCAACCCCACCACCACCCCGCAGAGAGTGACAGGCATTGGGGTGTGCCTTTGGGTTGTCAGGCATAACGGCCATGCCATTTCACCACACCCCACCCTGTAGACACTGACAAGTGCCACGGTGTTCCTTGGGGTCTTTGGCCCTTATGCGCACCCCATTCCATTAGAAAATACGGTGAGATGGGTGCGATATAGGAGAATGGGGTGAACTTTGTGGCCGAAGAGTCCAAGGCATACCTCGATGCCTCTCACTGGCTGCAGGGTGTGGAATGGTATAAGCATTACAGGCAAGAATCTCAAGTCACACCCCTGATGCCTGTCATTCTCTACAGGGTTGGTATGGTTGGAAACCCTATTACCTCAGGCATTCGTTGGTATTTTCACTCCAAATTTTCAACATGTTTTTTTTGTGACCCCACCTCATGAACAGGGGCAATATCAGTTTGTTAGCTGAAAGCTGCTTCTGCACAGCGACTACGGCATTTAGCACCACAGGTGCAAAAACATTCCGAACAGGATGTAAAAAATGACAGCTGTACTGTTCATGGTGAGGTGTAAAAAATGGCAATGTTGCAAATCTGCAGTAAAAATATTTAAAAAAATGGTGAAGTCATGAGCGTACATAGAAACTGTGCAACGCACACCCGTAATATAATTAGGTTGGGGATTTTTTACAGCAGATTGTCAACTCAGGCATTTTGGTGCCTCCAATCATGAACAGTGTCACCGTGATTTTCTTTATCTGTCCCGAACAATGATTTCCCACAGCGACCACGCATCTCTGCGCTGAAAGTGTGAAAACACACTTCGGCCATGTTGTGAAAAATGACAGCTGTACTGTTCATAAGGAAGAGTGGAAAAATGCCACTGATGAAAATCTGGACTGAAAATATTACAAAGTCATGAACTTACGAGGGTGCGTGGAGACTGAGCAATGCTCACTCGTAACACAGTCATTTTATGGACTTTTGTCACCAAATTTTCAACATAGCCATTTTAAGACCTCTGCTCATGAACAGTGTAATTGTGATTTTCTTAATCTGTCCCAAACTTTGCTTTCTCACACCAACAGCACCATTGTGCGCTACATGTGCAAAAACACATTTTGGGTGACATATGAAAAATGTCAGCTGTACTGTTCATAAGGAAGTGTAATAAAATGGCAATGTTGAAAATCTGGAGTGAAAATATTAAATTCGCAAACTTATGAGCATGCATAGGAACTGCGCAACACACGCTCGTAAAACAGTCATTTTTAGGAATTTTTTCACCAAATTTTCAACATAACTATTTTAAGACCTCTGCTCATGAACAGTGTCAGTGTGATTTTCTTAATGTGTCCTGTACATTGATTTCACTCACCGACTGTGCCATTGTGCGCTACATGGGCGGAAACACATTTTGGGTAAGATGTGAAAAATGACAGCTGTACTGTTCATAGAAGGTGTGGCAAATGGTAATGTTGAAAATCTGGGTGAAAATAATGAAAATTCGCGAACTTCACGTGCAGTAGGAACTGCATAGCATAGCGCTAAATAAACAGTCATTTTAGGAATTTTTCACAGATCTTCAAAATAGTCTTTAGGAGCCCACCTTATGAACACTGGCAGTGCAGTTTCGTTAATCATTCGGAAAGGTGATTTTCATGCGGTGGCTGCGAAATTACCCTTCTGGGCCCAAGTAACGCCATGACAGTGCAAGAATTCATGAGGAGGGGTCCCAAACCCATGCTGAAAATTTGGTGCAAAAATTCCAAAAAATGCCTGAGATATGCAATAAGTTGAAAACCCTATCTATCCCATTATACAGCTTACGGCATTTCCTCAGTTCGCGGTCGGCTTTGGAGAGTACAGGCGTGTTCTCGGTCCACGAAGATCGTCACGCCGAGCTCCGGAGAGTAAGTATGGGGTGAGGGGTGTGGGGAGGCGGGGTGCGCAGTGGGTGGGTGAGGTTGTGGGGGGTCAGGAAACTGCGTGGGACCGTTTTTTACAGGTTTTTTTTATTCAGGCAGCGGGCCATTTGCCACGCTGGGGTGGGCTCCAGTGTGGCACAAGAACGACTGGGGGCGTGGAGCCCGACGGGGTGGGACCCGCCGGCCATGGCATCTGTTGCCACGCTGGTGGGCTCCCAGTGTGGCACCCTGTACTCGGGAGGAGGAGACAGTGAAGCCAGCGGATTGGGCACCCCGTCACCCCAGTCGGCCATTACATCTTTGCCATGCTGGGGTGGGCTCCCAGCATGGCACCTGCGTCTTTGGGCGGGGAGTGGAGCCCAGGATTGAGCATCCGTCGGCTGTGAAGTGTGGTAGTGGGGGCGGGCAGTATCATGCGTGCAGTGTGTGTGTGTGTGTGTGTGTGTGTGTGTGTGTGTGTGTGTGTGTAGGGGCTGCGCAGGCAGGCGATATCTTATTGCTGCTCACTGAGCGTAGCTCCCCTTTTCAACGTATGCCACTGCATTTTGGAGCTTGTCATAGACAGCTCCAGCATGCAGTGGCGAGGGCAGGGGAGCGTGCCAACCAACACACTGACTGAATTGGAAGAGGGGGTGACACACCTCTGAAAACTCGGATGATGGCACTATGTTTCTTGTACATGCGTGCAAGCAACCATAAAAATCACACAAAAATATGCTTGTCACTGCTTACATTTTTCCTGATGTCATATACCTTAATAAACTAGATTGCACACATAGAATAAACTAATGAAACTGTAAGAAAACTAACAAATTATTCACACAAGAACTCAGCCACCTAACATTTTATAGCCAGGGGCTTGTCACTTAATTATGAAGAGCTGACACAAGTTTCTAGCCAACCAAACTGTGCACAGTGCTTGATACCATGCTAAAGTCTCAGCATTCAATTCTGTGTGATACACGAATGCAAACTCCAACCATCTTTAGTATCTCCCTGTGAGTGTATAGTTTCTGCCTTAATGTCAGTCCACATCTGCCTTACAAAAGATAACATTTAGAAATGGGAAGGACAATCCTTTCAGTACTATCATGGTATTGTAGCCCCAACCCCCCACTGTTTCTGTAAAGGCCTAGCATTAATTCGGTGTAGGTGACTGAAGCCCATCCAGTATCCCCCTACTCCTTTGCCATCAGAAGCCAAAACTACTGTACATATGGACATTCCAAAAAAAGATGTTTCCGAAGTATCCAAACGCGTATCCCTTGGGCAGTATCCTTCTTCCAGTGCCTTATGCTTTAAGGAGTTATGTACTCTTAGCCTATTATGGCAACAGATCCAATACAGGTCCCACATTTGTTTAGGTATTCTTTTATCTACCCAAATTTTTAACACCGTATTCTCAAGTCTCACTGGACAACCTGTGAACTGCAGGGTTAGGGAAAAATATTAACTTATTATAGTCTTGTACAGTATTTTCCTGTGACTAAGCACAGTGATACAAGACAATGCTGCCTTCCGGTAACTGGGAAGCTGGGACATCCCACCTGGATTTGGAGGTTTTAGCTTCCCTGCTTTCCAAGCTGTTAATAAAGGAGCCAACCATTCTTTCACCATAGGGGACCATAGCTTAATATTGTTTGTCAAGGCTTGTCCCAAATTTGCCTCATAGAAAATGGACATAAAGAAACACTAAGGGGTTTCCCGTTCCCAGTTCACCCTCTGAGATTGTCAAGTAAGTAACATCTCTCTTTACTGGGTTCAAACAACTGCCCCATATAGCCTAAAAAATGTATACCTGGGGGGTAATCATATCAGATGACCTTAAGGTTAGCAAGCAATGTGAGAAGGCAGTAGGGAGGGCTGGGGGTATATTGGGATGTATAGGGAGAGGCATCACCAGCAGAAAACAGGAAGTTGTTATCCCTTTGTACAGACAATTGGTGAGACCCCATCTGGAGTACGCGTCCAGTTCTAGAGACCCCATCTCTGCAAGGACATAGACAGGATAGAGGCAGTCCAGAGGAGGGCAACTAAAATGGTGCAGGGTCTGCACGGAAGACATATGAAGAGAGAGACTTAAGGAGCAATATGTATTGCCTCGAGGAAAGGAGGGAGAGGGCATGATATAAACTTTTAAGTACCTCAGTGGAATCAACAAAGTCCAAGAGGGTAGCATCTTTCAGAAAAAGAGATGTGCAAGAACAAGGGGACACAATTTAAAGATAGATGGGGGGCGGTTCGGGGCAATGTGAGGAAGTATTTTTTCACAGAGAGGGTGGTGGACGCATGGAACAGCCTTCCTGAGGAGGTTGTGGGGTCTAAAACTGTGGGAGAATTCAAGAATACGTGGGACAGACATAAGGCAGTTCTTGTGGTGGGTAAGAAGAAATAGTCTGTTGGTTAACTAGGATTTGCAGCTTATCCTGTAGGTAGGGAAATGGGCAGACTAGGTGGGCCAAGTGGTCCTTATCTGCCATCAAAGTCTATGTTTCTATGTTTCTATGTTTCCAATTGAAATGGAGGGGCACATAACTTAAAAACAGGAAACATGACACGAGAATTGTTTTGACTGAATACAATGCCCTCTGCTTTGTTATAATTCTGCCCTTGCAGGCATTAACTTTTTTTCAGTGCACTATCTATTCATCCCTCCCTGTTTAGGTTTGCAGTGCCAGTGGGCCCAGATGTAATCCCCAGCACCGTGATAATGTCCTCTGTCACCGGCACATACCCTATCAAGGCTAACCTATTTTAGTTAGCTCCAAGAGGTATTCGTTGTTGTTGTTTATTGATAAATATTGGATAACACCTTTGAGTCAAAGACTCCTTTACAAAGGTTCCACATCGTACATAAGACAGAGACAACCGTGACAAAAGTGACAACTAGCATAGTAATTAAAGACAATGGTTACAGAATGATTGCAAATGAATACAGAAAGTACAAAATAGCAGCAGGGAATATATGATAACAGAGAGCTGCTAACAAGGTACAAAGTGCAAAAGGTTACAGGTACAAGCATAACATTTCAGGGCGATGGTGCTAGCCATGCACAGGAGTTCTCCGCTGGCCAAGGCAGGACATTGTGGTCCATTGTCATGGTATAGGCACGTCTATTTTTGCATCTGAAACCTCCAGATACCTATGAAGCATCACCAAAGCCCTTTCTCCATCCTGTACAATTTTAGAAACTAAGCAGAGATCATCTACATAGGCCAAGATTTTTATCTGTGAGGAGGGTCCTATGCATATTCCTGATATAGAAAGTTCCTCCTGAATTGTCTTTAGCATAGGTTCTGTTACAAAAAAATGTATAGGAGGGGGCTCAGTGGGCATCCCCACTTAACCCCTATAGTTGTCTGAATCGGTTCTCCTATTTATCCGTTGATAAACGGTAACACTGTGGTACCTTTGTACAGAGTCTCAATCCAATTAATAAAGTCTTCTGGAATGTTGTAATGGCATAGGACTGGAAACAAATAAAAATACAGCACTTTGACAAAGGCTTTCTCCTGGTCAGGTGCCAGGAGAAAGCCTAAGACCAGATACCTATGGCCTCTCTGGAATATCTCCTTTACTAAAAACAAATTATCTTGGATAGTTCTATTTGGAATTGCACAGGTCTGATAAGAAGAAAATACTGTAACTTAGAGGCAACAAGCAACACTCTGGCATGGTGTGAAGAATTTTGGACAAGATTGTAATGCCCATTTAGAAGATCTATTGTATCTCTTTTTTTAAATATATAGATAAGGAACAATTTCATCATCCCTTTTCTTCTAAAATAGTGTCGTATAAAGTAACTAAATCAGGGCCTAAAAATCTGAAAATTATTTGTAGAACTCTCATGTGATGCCATCAGGCCCAGGTATTGTGTTCATACTGTTTTTTTTCTTTTTAATTTCTATTTATCCCCTCCTACTGCCTGCCAGCCCCGAGCCATCAGGGCATCCAAGGAGTCATCCTCTTGCCTTGCGCCCATTCAGTCACACCTCCCAGTCCCCCATGGAGCTTCAGCTTCCCCCCGAGCAGGGATGAGGTGGGGTCTATCCCCCAAAATCCTTCATTTCGTTGGGCCTGTGGAGGTGATCTGGTGAGCGGGGCACATAGGAGGCACGCTCCAGGAAGCCCATCTTCCCGGAGCTGGCAGGAGTTTTTCCACTTTTTCCTCCCTCAGGTGCAGTGAGGGCCCCCTGACATCAGGGCATGCATGCCGATGTCCACTGTGTCTTGATGGCCGCCCGTCCCCTTCATGTGGCTTGTGGTCCCCCCGAACCTTCGCCCGAGGACACACACAAGTGTTGTGTGTATTGGCCAACCCATCCCACTCCCCTGGAGATGGCAAGCTGTCATGGGCTGCTCAAGCCATTCTCCCCCTGGTTGGCCCTCCAGTGACCCAAGTCCACTCCCGAACCCAGGTTGCTGGCGTCACAAGCGAAAATCCAACCACTACGCCGATGGGCCGGCCGTTCATACTGATTTTTGAAGTGCCTCCTTAACCTCATCTATACTAATAGGATTAGTCATTTTATAAACTTTATTATGAACTGGATAAAAAAATTCTACAAAGTTAATTGGCCAAGAGGTATTTGAAGCCATGATGCTATCGAGCTACATCATCACAGCTTTAAATAGCCTTTGGCCACCAGACTCCTCACCCACAAGAAACTAATCCAAGTGCAACCAGCAGCCTCGCTAACATCGTGCTTCACAATAACAGCTCCTCACCCAATCCCACCAGTACTGTTGACAACAGTAGCATGTTAGTCGCAGCAACAGGTGACTGGGAATTTTTTCTCTTCCTAAAACTGCTACTACACATTCTCTTTTTTTTAAAACAAAGCAGAACCACACCAGCACCGTGGCTGCTCGTGAGCACAGATCAGTGGGGCAATACCAACAACGGCCACATGTTTCCCCCCGATTAAAAACAAAAATCTATTTTCATAAAGTCACTAAATTCAATTGCAGAAACCCGAACAGCAATGAGCAAGTACCTGTTTTTTGCCCTTGATTGGCCAGCATCCAGTTTTAAGACCCTGTCCCCTCCCGCCGACGGCAATAACACGACGACTTCCCACAGCCAAATTGGGAAAAATGACTGCAGTGGCCCAAAAAAAATAAAAGTAATTACTGTATATATTTTACCTAAAAGAAACAAAATATACAGACAAAACAGTTAATATCTGGAACTAGTCCTGACAGAGTGAAAGTTCACCCCTGCACCTCCACCACGGACTCCACTTACAGCAGCACCACCTGCTGCCAGGAACTATTTTTTTCCAGAAATATTCCTCCAACACCACAAGGAACTCTTAAAAAGGATTTAAAGGTTTTTTATTTTGTTTTTTATTTTACTTAAATACTTTCAAGCCAGTTCATAATAGCAATAAGTCACTCAAGGGTGTGGTATATCATGGGATATCGTCACTTCTCAGGTGGTTGGACACACTCAGCCTGCGGCCTTGTGCCCAACCACCCAAGGCGAGATGATATCCCATGATATACCAAACCCTGTTGTGCCTTATTGCTTAATTGTCAGACAGTTGTGTTACTGTAACCTCCCTGAGAACGTGTTCTGCTTCATACTCGAGTGATGTCTCACCAAAACTTTTCCATGCCCAACCTTCTACTTCTTTTATTGTGCATTGGGGTATCTTTGAACTGTACCCCTTCATTTTGTACTGCTTTCATGATATAGTGTTTTGCCCTATCTTCACAGCCTTTGAAAGAGTCTAACAGCTGTTTTTTCCCTTGAGTGCCTGCCTGTAGTTTATAATTCGAAGATGTTCGCCTATCATACTGAAGGTCTTTCATTCGGTCTTTAAAGGAGTACTATACCCTCATATCTTGTAAATGTTATTTGTTTCACTGTCAACAGACAACTCTTTCTGTGTAGCTGTTGGGGACATATGTGTTTGCTGTAGTTTATTTCTCTGTTCATACCAGCCCCTGTAACTAGCCTGGGGGGTCCATTTTCTGGTTGTTGAAATCTCATTGTCCCTGACAGTTGCATTAGCATTTGAGAGCATGATGCCACAGCACCCATTTACGCCATGTACCTCTGTGCTGAAAGTACACATAACTTGAAAAAACTTCCTGGAAACATATAGATTGAATGCAGGTTAAAGGAAAAAAAAACCTGCATTACATGCTTAGCTGCAACTTGTTTTGTTGGCTTCTAAGGAAGCAGCCAGGCATACTGTGGCGTCTAAAGGGTCCTGACACATCATGTTCTCATATGCCAATGCAACTGTCAGGCATAATGAGATTTCAACAACCAGAAAATGAAGACCCACAGCACAATTACAGGGACTGGTATGAACAGTGAAAATAAACTAAAGCAAAGTCATATATCCCTCAACAGCTACATGAAAAGAACTGTCTGCTGACAAGGAAACAAATAACATTTACAAGATATGAGGGTGTAGTACTCCTTTAACATTCATTATTGAGCTATTACTAACTTCTTTTCCAGATTTCTGTTGTGAGATGAGACACTGCAATTTCTTCCGTAGACCTAAATATGTAAAATACTCCCCTTACTTCTGGACCTTGCTGCAGGCCATAAAAGTAGTTTCAACTTCCTCTTTAGTATCTCCCCATCACTCTACTCTTGTGTCAAAAGCATATAGAAACCAACTGGTGAGCTAAATACATTTCTTATATCTTTTCCACCACCCCAATATCTTCCATCGGGTTATTGTTTCATCTCCATATTTTTTGGTTGGATGGAGGACTTTTGCATACGGTACTGCATATTGTTAGGGCCAAATGGTCAGATGTTTCAAACAACATGAAGTCTTGCTATATTATAGACATTAGCAGTTTGATCCAGCTCTAGAACTGCTCCGGAGTGAAATGGTTAAAACCATTCCAAAATAGAATTTTGGCACGAGACCAGCTCTATCTGTGTCATTTCAAACTTGAACTGTCAGATTCTTTACTCCGCCTCAGTGAACAGTCGCTCCGGAGATTTCTCCTTCTGCTCGGTTCATTTCTTGGTTTTAAAAAGTGTTTTCGGTTGGATTTAACCGAGAATAGTTTTCTTTTTAACACTAAAACCGTTCGGTTCAAGCTCTTATCTGTGTTAACCGTAAGTAAATGAAAGTTTTGTCTGTGGAACTTATAAGTTATCGGTTCGGTTTTGAACCGATCAGTGGTTTAAAACTCATTTAAAACTAAAGTTACTATTTTAGAGTGCGGTTCCAGGTTCTTATCGGTTCTAAAAAACTGGATTTATTCGTTTTTCAATACCCGTGACACGGTTAGGAACCGATAAGGGTGTCTTACCTAGCACTGCCGTTAAAGGCAAATTTTTGGTTAGGCTGGCATTATGTCTGAGAAACCCAAAGAAAAACCGGGCCACTGGGTTTCAACACTGTGATGTTTGTGGGGAAGTCTTTGCCAAGGCTGACCCACACACCCATGTTTATTGTCTGGGGTTTGACCACCTCCAGTCAGACTGCCAGGTATGTAAGAATTTCCTGCAGCCACCCTGGAAAAAGATTGGGCAGGCTCAGGGGCGAGAGGCAAAAGTCCGCTGACCGGATGGCCAGCCGGTTCGGTGCCAACCGAACCAGAGAGTACCCTCTGACCAGGGCCAGACTTCCTCGGGCAAAGAAAAGCTGGTTCTGAGGAACCAATTCCAGTAAAGAAAACAAGAAAATCAGCAGGTCTGGGTCAAAATTCCTTCTCCAACTGCTGCAGAGATAGCAAAAGCCATACAAATTGTCCAGTCACTGTCTCAGGGTCTGTCTGAACCACCACTATCTGGTAAAAGGTCGGTTCGTCCGGTCCCAGTGGTTCAGGATTATGATATTGAGGAATTTTATGAACCAGAGGAGGGGGAGGAGGATTATGAACAGTATGAATATGGCTGGGAAGGTCTGGGTGTGCCCATTGAACCGGACATCTCCCCAGACAGACCTTTAGAATCTCCCCCTATGCTGTCTGAGTCCCCATCTCATTTTATGTTTTATAAAAAAGTTGCTGAAACCCTCCAGCTTCCTTTAGAAGAGGCTGTGGATGAGCAAGAGGAGCCTGATTTTGTAGAAATGATGGATATTCCAGAGTCTAGGAGATTGTCTATTCCTTTACATAAGTATTTTAGAAACAAACAATTAAAATTTTAAAAGCTCCTAATTCTGTGCCTCCTGTAGATAAAAGATGGACAGAAGGTATACATTGTCAGGCCCTGATACAGAATTCCTTTCTCAGCAATGCAGTCATGTTGGGGTAGTTCAGGCTGCTGCCTGTGATAAAGCTAATATTCCTTGGCTACATCCTCCTGACAAGGATTCCAGGAAGATTGATTCCATGGCAAAAAACAGTATATGGCAGCCTCTCTGGGACTCAGGCAAGCAAATTATATGGCTTATGTAGCTAGGTATCAGAAATCTAGATGGGATACTGTTATGCAATGGCCAAGCAGGCCCATGGCCAGCTGGTTAGTGAACTAGAACAGGTGGCTGCTGATGGCATTGAAGCCTCTAAGGTTCAGTTTCATGCTGTGGATGTTAATGGTGTTTCCTCTAGGGTCATGGCCACATCTGTAGCTTTTCGTAGGTTGGCCTGGCTCAGGTGTACTAGTTTGTCACAGGATACCCAGACTAAGGCTATGGATTTTCCTGTGGTGGGAAATTCTCTGTTTGGAGAGCAGACGAGAATTACATGAAAGATGGATGAATATGGGACTACTTACAAGAGTGCCCAGGCTAGGGCGGCAGCCACTCCTCAAGGCATGCCCCAGGGGTGGGGTAGGCCTTTTCACGAGCCTTTCTACCAGACTCAGGCCTCCTCTGCCCTGCTCAGAGGGATTCTTCAGAAGCAGGGGCAGGCGAGGGGTGGGCAGACCTGCTCCCACCCCCAGCCTAAACCTCCTGCAAACAGGCACCTGATGGGGTGCCCAGGGCAGTTCTCCTGTACCAGTGGGGGCAGGCTGGCTTACTTCAGTCAGAGTGGGCTTCTTTAACCTCAGACAAGTGGGTTCTGGAAGTAGTAAGCCAGGGTCTGGTTCTCAGCTTCAAAAAGTTTCCCAAGTTGAGAAGCAGACTTTTTCTACCTGCAAGTGCTTCAGAGACCCTCGCTCTGGAAACAGAGGTCTCATCCCTGTTAGCTCTCAGAGCAGTAGAAAGGGTTCCTCCCCTGCATCAGGGCAGGGGTCTGTATTCCAGATACTTCCTTACCCCAAAAAAGACAGGAGAATGGCGGCCCATTTTAGATCTCAGTTATCTGAACAAGCATCTTTTGAAACCAAAGTTCAAAATGGTAACTTTGGCAATGATTTTACCTTCCCTAAGGCCAGGGGACTGGCTAGCCTCCCTGGACCTCAAGGATGCCTATTTCCATGTCCTAATCAGAAGATCTATCGAAGTACCTCAGATTCGAACTGCCCTCAGGTCATTACCAGTTCAGAGCAATGCCCTTGACCTTACCTCTGCTCCAGGGGTATTCACAAAGTGTCTAGCAGTGGCAGTGGCCTACTTAAGGAGGCAGATGTTTGCTGTTTTCCTATCTGAACAACTGGCTCATTGTAGGCCAGTCCCCAGAACAGGTAAATCTCACCTGCAGGTCACCCAGCAGCTTCTCACCTCCCTGGGTTTCTGCTAAACCTACCAAAGTCGGTTCTGGAACCAGTCCAGGTACTCACCTTTATAGGGGCAGAATTGGACACAAAGCTAGCCAGAGCCTTTCTTCCCCCAGAAAGGGTAAGGAGTTTAGTGGCTCTGGCCTCTTCCTTCACTCTGCAGGTCTCTCGACCAGCAAGACACTTTCTGCAGCTCCTGGGGCACATGGCTGCATCCACAGCTGTTGTGCAGGAGCCAGATTTCAGATGAGAGATATTCAGTTTCACTTGAGAACCTTTTGGTCTCAGAGAAGAGACCCCCTTTCCAAGTTGGTCCCAGTGACTCTAACCTTGATCCTAGCTCTCCAGTGGTGACAGGATCACAGCAATTTAAGAGCGGGGGTCCCCTTCATTTCCCCTTCTCATGACTTGACTCTCACTACAGATGCTTCCCTTCTGGGTTGTGGAGCCCACATGGGCGACCTTTCCACTCAGGGAGTTTGGTCCCCCCAGGAATCTCTGCTCCACATCAATTTGCTGGAACTCAGAGCTGTCTTTTTAGCTCTTCAAGCTTTTCTGCATCTGTCACGACAAGGTGATACAAGTCAGAACAGACAACACCACAACAATGTGGTACATCAACAAACAGGGGGCACTCGGTCTTGGCCTTGTGCACGAGGCAATGAAGTTGTGGTCTTGGCCTATTCCTGAACACCTCCCTCATGCAGTTCATCTTCCAGGGAAGGACAATGTCCTAGCGGATGCCCTCAGCAGGATTTCCCAGGGCCATCACGAATGGTCCCTGGATCCTCAAGTGCTGGGGATAGTTTTCGCCAGGTGGGGCATCCCTCAGATAGATCTTTTTGCAGCCCCAGACAATCACAAACTTCCTCTGTTCTGTTGCAGGCCTCCAGTGCTGGGCTCAGTTCCCTGGATGCCCTTCTTCTGGATTGGGAGGAAGTTCCTCTATGCTTTGCCCTCTTTCCTCTCCTATTCAAGTACTAGTCAAAATCAGATCTCAGCCTTGCAGGGTGATTCTGATTGCCCAGGTAAGCCAGGCAGCCCTGGTACCCACTCCTTCTGTCTCTGACAGTCCATCTTCCCTGTGCCTCCCAGGAATCACAATCTGTTGACTTGTGCCCAGGGAAGGGTTTGGTATCCGGACCTCAAATCCCTCAACCTCAAGGCCTGGCTCTTGAGGAGTTAGAGTTGCTGATTTACACCTCTCTCAGGGTGTTCTTGAGATCCTAAGGCTTCCAGAAAGCCTTCCACTAGAGCTACTTATAGTTCTAAATGGAAAAGGTTTTCCATTTGGTGTGCTGGGAAAAAATATTTCCCAGAATCTGCTAGATTGCCCATTTTGTTAGATTACATGGTACATCTTAATTCCTTGGGTCTCAGACCAGCTACCCTGAGAGTTCATTTGGCAGCTGTGTCTGCTTTTGTCAAGCAGGAAAGTCATCCCTCTTTCCTCTCATCCTGTGTTTTCCAAGTTTTTTAAGGGATTACTCCATACTAATCCTCCTTGCTTGGGACCTTAATGTTTGCATTGCCCAGTTAATGCAACCCCTTTGAACCTCTGTCTTCTGCAGGCTTAAGTACCTAACTTGAAAACTGTTTTTCTAGTGGCTATCACTTCTGCCAGACATAAGTGAATTGCAAGCCTTGTCAGTGGAGACTGACTTTATTTCTTTCTACAGGGATAAGGTAGTCCTTATGACTAATAGGAAGTTTTTGCCTAAGGTGGTTTCAGATTTCCATCTTAATCAATCTATCTCCTTCCAGTATTTTCACTGATCACTCCTCTTGGTGAGAGGAGGTTGCACAACCTGGATGTTAAGAGCTCTTAGTTATTATATAGACCGTACCAAAGGTCACAGGTTCGAATCCTCAACTTTTCCTTACCTATGGTGAAGTTGGGAAGGCAAACCTGCCACTAAGAGATCAATAGCCAGGTGGATTGTCTCTTGTATCCAATTTTGTTATCAGAAAGTGGGCAGAGCCCCCCGGTTTGAGGGCTCATTCTACCAGGGGTACAGCTGCGTCTGCTAGCTGCCAGAGATATCCTTATTAGAGATTTGCCAGGCTGCTACTTGGAAAGCGGTACATACTTTTGCCAAGCATTACTCCTGGATGTCCAGGCCAGGAGAGATGCTCGGTTTGGCACAGCTGTTCTTCGAGCCTATTCCTAAGTAGGTTCTGCCCTCCTCCATGGAGGTACTGCTGTGTATTCTGCTAATGTCTATAATATAGCAAGACTTCATATTGTTTGAAGAAAAAATTACTCACCTTAGTAAATGTTGTTTCTTCTAATGGAGTCTTCTTATATTATAGAACCTCCCCAACCTGCCCCTCATTAACCTCTACTTGGTGGGGTGCGGGCAACTTAGTGTGGGCACTACTTATGTCCTGTTAGCATTTTGTCCCCTTTGGGACTTTGGGGGTGTATGTGTAGGCGTGTGTGTGTTTTATTATACTTATTTTCCTTTTCATATTATTAGAATGGTGTTAGTATTTCTGGTCCCCTGACTTGAGTCTTGGGTGTTGGGACCATCAATGGTTGTTATTATTTAGGTAGCCATTTGGCTAGTGTGAGTTACAGCTTCACACAGACCTTAGTGAGTTTGGCTCGTAAAGATCTGACAGTTCAAGTTTGAAATGACACAGATAGAGCTGCTCTTGTGCCAAAATTCTATTTTGGAATGGTTTTAACCATTTCACTCCGGTGCAGTTCTACAGCTGGATCAAACTGCTAATGTCTATAATATAGCAAGACTCCATTAGAAGAAACAACATTACTAAGGTGAGTAATTTTTTTCTTCTATCACTTGCGTATCAGAAGCAGTCACTGGTATCTGAATCAGAAGTAAAAAAATTGTCTATTCATGTGGCCAATTTATTATGCACATAAGTAGCCACACTCTGTGTATGCAGCAACCTATAAGCAGATCACAAATTAGCTGTTTTTACCATATCTTCCAAAAACTGCATGTTGCAGTAAGTTTTGGTGGCACTTGGTCAGAAGAGCTCCAACAAGAATGCCATTGGCATCATGAGCGTGGCAAAAATGCCATCAATTTTGTTTTTGCTTGGGGCTCTGCCCCCGGCCCCCCCCAAGAAGGGGAGCTCTTCCCCCCACACACACCCTGGACTGAAGGATTCTCACTCCAGGGGGAGTGGTTCACGGGGAAAGTTAAAATTTGTGGGGTAGTGGAATACTGTTTCCATGGCCCCATGTAAAAAATTCTAAGTCCTGAGTGCACAAAAAATTTGGAGACCAGGGATTAGAACCCTAATCTCCAATGCTACTAGGTGAGTTGCTTGATGCTCCAGCCCTCCACACCACAGGAGCAGCTCAGCCAGCCTTTTGGATCATGGTGCCCTTGTGTGCCATAAGAACCACAGACAGCGGCTTGGGGAATGCTTACTGAAAGCACTGTAAATCCCCTCTCACAGTCTGTGTTAGCGCTACAGCGGCTAGCACTCTCTTGACTGGTGCTGTTCCTGTAGCACTAATCTAACTGGGTAGCAGTTTGGATTAATGTCCCCAAGAACTCCCTAAGGAGTATCCCACAGTCAAAATCCCCACCAAATATCACTCTTTTATTACTACATAAATAAGGTCTTGTCTGTAAACAACCCAATTTTAGATGCTTTTGTTTGTGGTGTGTACACACACAAATCTAAAACCTGTGTCACAATAGTCAGCATCAATCATTAACCCTCTCCCTGGGGAGATTTCAACAATTCTTTTTACTGAGAAACCAAACCCCAGACACAAAATCCCCATCCCTTCACAAGTGTCTGTCACTTGAGATTGGTATGAGGTTCTCAGTACCCACTGCCTGCTGATTTGTGTAACCTCTAGTTGGGTTTTTAATCTGGTGTCCTGATGAAAAACAAACATTCCCTGTTAGTGTATCCAGTAAAGACAAAGTTGTAGTTCTTATCTTATAAGACTTAATACTGTTGACTTTAAGTGAAACATTTGTTAGGGTTCTTCCCAGATACACGTCATAGGGTGGGGTTAAAATTACTTTGCACAAAACTTTCTAGATGCAGACCTTGTCCTACCTTTTTGCCACAGAAGATTCTGAGGCAGATCCCGCCACATTGAAGGAAAACTCTCTAACAGAGGACAGGGAGGCCTCTAAATCCTCCTCCTCCTCCTCCTCCTCTGTATCATCCCATTGGCATCTTCCTTGCAGAATTGTGAACCTATTCCATAGCACCACCTGTCTAGTGGTACGTGGCTTTGTCCATTTCAGTCAACCCCTTTTCTTAGACCCCACCACATCCATTTCTGCATTTTGAAGGGGGGAACGCATCTCTGTCACAACAGGAGTGCTTTCCAATGCCATGTTTAGTACATCCTCCTGGGTATGGGCCTCCTGAGAAATATCATGGTTTCCCTTCTCCTGGCATGCATCCTCCTGTGGAGACACAGGGGCCCAATCTCCCTGCTCTGAGGTTTCAGGTGCAGAGACAGCCCCTGCCTCATTTAATTTTATTTAATTTCATTTCAGAGTTAAAGCCCACTGAGCAAAGCCCATTTGCAGTGGAGACCCAATGTATCCCACAGTTGAAAACCCCACCCAATATCACTGTTTTATTAGTACATAAATAAGGTCTTATTTCTGAAAACAACCCAATGTTAAACACTTTTGTTTGTGGTGCATATACACACAAAAATCTTGTTTGTGCCTCAGTCCCATCAGTCGTCTGCACCCTGGTGATACCAGGAAGGGGATATGGGGATTATTATCTGCTTTCATTATATCTTCCTCAGTTCTGCTCTTTTCTGATTCATTCTGCCTAGCCTTTTTTGCTGTCCTAATAGATTCTTGTTGTTGCCTTCTTGAAATGATCCATTCTTAGTCTGTCATTCCTTCCCTATTGTGAGAGGCCCAGGGGCACTGCTGAAAAGAGTGCCCTGTTCCTCACACAAGTTACATCGGAACAGATTTGGACACTATGGGCATTTATGCCCATATTCAAAACATAGGTTGCACTTATGTTTGTCGCAGACAGCACTGAGTAAGTCCTTTCCCCATGCTTATGACATGATTTGGGCTGGCCAGTGTGAAAACAAAGGCCTCTATCTTTGCCACATAAAAACTACTAGGAAAGTGTTTCACCCCTGTGTTTGTGCTGTGCAATCTAACTTTTATTCTCCAGACACCCATCCAAATCAATTCAGAATCTATAATAGGGACAGATTGTTCTAAAAGCTCTCATTTGTTTTGTAACCAATACGCAATGTCAGTAAGATTGACACCTTCATTTCTAGAGTATTGTAATCATCTTAATAGTTGATTTAGCAAGTGGCATTGCTAAAAACGGGTTCCATAATCCAGTATACTTTAACTTTTGATATTTGTCCAAGAATCTTTGAAGAGACTCAGCTGTTTTGAAACTTATGTCAATTAATCTCATCTCCAGAAATATGGATTATAACATACAGCTCAGAAGCAAAAAAAAAACATTGAATTTTTATGTAGGTTCCTGGCTATATGCACATGATCAGGTGAGTTTTCAGCCCCTCTCCACAGCCTAATCTCACCATGCTATACCTCTGTGCTGGTTTGCCTTGGGCTTGGAACAAGTTCACCATTCTAAAGACCTCCTGCCCTCACCTGTATGCTCTGGATCCCCTCCCCATTAGTCCTTGTGTCTCTGGCAGGTGGTCTATGACCTTTCTGACTAGTATTGGCCCTCCCTGTTCTGGCATTGGAACTTTCCCTTGATGAGGGTCTGGGTACACTTGAACCTGCTGGGTTTGGAATTGTGTTTTCACCTGAGTAGGGGTATTTTTATTATAAGAAAAATCATACAAGGCAAATGCAAATCTCATACAACAAAATCAAGATACAATACACACCAAATCAAACAAAATAATATAAAAAGGAAAAACAAACTCAATATTCAAATTTGGGATTTAAAATCACATCTCCAGAAATATGGATTAGAACATATAGCTCGGTAGCAAAAAAACACATGGGAATTTTAAGCAGGTTCCTGGCTATGCACATGATAAGGTGGCTTTTCAGCCCCCCTACACATCATTAATGCACCATGCTACACCTCTATGCTAGTTTGCCTTGGGCCTGGAACAAGTCCACCATTCTAAAGGACTCCTGCCCCCACCTGTATGCTCTGGATGTCCCCCATTAGTCCCTGTGTCTCCAGCAGGTGTTCTCTGACCTTTCTGACTAGTATTGGCCCTTCTTGTCCTGGCTTGAACTTTCCCTCGGTTATCCCCCGACAGCGACATTTTCGCCAGTGAGGTCCCACAGCGACTACAGCGTCATGCCGTTGTGGGAGACCCACTGGATCAGCGCTGTCTGTCGAAAGTCCTGCACCCCAATCAGCTCCGACTGGGTTGAGAATCTTAAGTGGGGGTGCAGGAGGTTCGAGACGAAGCCCCGAGAAAACAAGGAATTACAGTGTGAACCAGCAGCTAACTGCAGGATGCGGTAGACCTGCCGGTGTCGCTGACGGGGCGTTTGACAAAATTTTTGTTGAGCTCCCATCATGGATCCCTTTTCCTTGATGAGGACTGGGGTACACTTGGACCTGCTGGGTCTGGGATTGTGTTTTCACCTGACAGTAGGGGTATTTTGATTACAAGAAAAATCATACAAGGTAAATACAAATATCCAAAAAAATCAAGATATAATGCACACCAAATCAAACAAAATAATTTACAAAGACAAAACAAACTCAGTATTCAAATTCGGGATCATAATATCACATCACCCCCTTACCCCCCATTCCAATCTAATAACAATAATGTACAAAACTCCTATTACTATAATGCACAATCAATGGGGTAGTACCATTATTCTAGATTATTGGTAATGTAATATTCTGTTACAGTGCCTCCAAAGTTCTTGGATCTTTGAGTATCTTTTACAATTGAGATCTTTCAGATTTGCCTTTCATAATACAATAGAAACCATTTTAACAACCTCTTCTTATGGTATTTATTTTTGTTGCATTGTCCACGGACACAGTGACTGCCATAAATAGTATACACATGCAGCTAGGCTTAACTGCAGTACTTCCTTGTGGAATTTAGTCTTAGATTGTGTATAAATTTCCAGTACTAACACTGAATATGTCATGTGCAAAAACAAACCATCTTCCATTTATAGCTCAGTGTTTTCCAGAATTGTTTATTGTAGGGACATTCTAATAAAAAATGAGTTTGTGTTTCTAGAATTCCAGAGCAAGATATACGTGGACATTCCCTTTTAGATACTGCCTTACGTTTATGCAAGTCTTTTACTGAAATCTTCCCATGTATTCCTAGCCAGTCAATGCCCCACATTTCCTTGGGTAGATATGGATTTAGTAACTGGTTAGCAGCCATTAGAACTTTATCTTGTGGGCAGTATTTTAACTCTAATGCTATAGTGAAGTTCTGCTGTAAAATTATTTCATAAATTTGTTTTCTAGTGTGTGCTGAGATGTCTGAATACTGTAACTTCCAAGCTGTAATTTCTTGATAGCTATTCTAATATACCGTAGGAAGGCATAATGGGCAGACTGGGTGGGCTGTAGGCCCTTATCTGCTGACACTGTCTATGTATCTATGTATTATGTGTAATTATTCTTTCCTAAAATATGTGAAGGATCCCATAAACCAGTCTGGAATTAGGGGCACTATCCAATCTTCAACAAAATGTATAATAAGTATCATAAGTCAGATTCAAAACAATAGCTTTCACCAAAGAGTCTCGTTGATTATAAGATCTTCCAAATCATCAGCTAAATATTCCCTGCAGTTCTATAGTGGGCATCCAGTTTGTTCTTAAAGCTGATGATTGTGTCATTATCAACTGTATCTGTCAGGAGTCTGTTCAAGGGGGACACTACTCTCTGGTTAACCCAGGCACCCCTTTTGTTGGATTTCTACAGCTCACCCTTTAGTTGGTAGTCATGACTTCTAGTAACTTTAATAGGATTTTTCCATTGTAATCCCACACACTCCCATAGATCTTCATTCCAAAAGGCAGAGTATACCAAACATAGATCCTCCTAAATCTATGATACTCCAGAGAGTATAGGTCCAGTTCTCTCAATCTCTCCTCATATCAGAGAGACTGGAGATCATGGATTTTTTTAGTTGCTTTCCTCTGCACCCTCTCGAGGTTACTTACATCAGACTTGTGGCGAGGGCTCCAGAACTGCACACCACACTCCGTTAGCAGCCTCACCAATGTAGCATACAAAGACGGCAGTACAGTTCTATCCCTACTTTTTATGTTGTGTAGGATATGATGCAGCATTCTATTGGCCTTATTCACCGCTCTGGTGGTATGTTGCCCAAACAATAGTTCATTTGTAACTAGGATGCCTAAGTCCCTCTCACATTCTACACTTGTTAGAGTGTGGCCACATAAATTATATGTCACATAGATGTTGTTATGATCAAAGTACATTACACCACATTTGGCAATATTGAACTTCATCTTTTGTGCTTCAGCCCAGGCAGCTATTGAGTCTAGTTCAATTTGTAATTTCTGTGCATCTACCTCTGTTTTTACAACAGCCCCAATATTGCTATCATCTGCAAATTTAGACATCCATGCAGTAGTTGACGTCTTGAGGGAGGACACGAAAATGTTAAAGAGTATAGGGCCCAACACTGTTCCCTGCAGCACCCCACTCGTGACCTCCCCCCAATCTGATAGATATCCCCTGATACTAACTCTCTGTCTCCTCTGGCTCAACCAGGCCATGATATATTGTATAGTTTGTGGTTCAACTCCAATTTCTTGTAGACTATCAAGCAGGCCATCATGGGGGACTAAATCGAAGGCCTTCGAAAAGTCCAAATACACCACATCCACTGGTAAACTGTCTTCCAGGACTCTGCTCACTGTCTCAAAGAAATTCAATAAATTAGTCTGGCATGACATCCTCTGTGTGAATCCGTGCTGTGAAATGTCTGAATACCCATTAAACTGTATATGATATTCTAAATGGTCATTTATATATCCCTCCATTATCTTACACAAAACACATGTCAGGCTGATAGGCCTGTAGTTGGCAACATCTGATTTTAACCCGCTCTTATGTATGGGTGTCACATTAGCCATACTTGTCATCTGGAGTTACTCCATGCCTCAGTGATTCCTCAAACAAGAACACTACTGGGCAGGCCAGTTCGTCCACTAGTTCCCTAAGTATACGTGGATGCAACCCATCTGATCCCAGTGACTTGCTGGTCTTTAGGTGCACCAGTTTGGCCCTCAAAGAGGATTGAAAATCTATAACATTCAGTGTATTAGGTACAACATTGTTAGCTAATTCCTTGCTGTATATAACTTGAAACACACTAAGGAAATGTTTACTCAAGGTATCAGACATTACTCTTTCATCCAACATTGTTATCTCATTTACTTTTATGGGTCCTATCTTTGAGGCTCCATTTCTTTGATTATTAATGTAATTGAATAATGTATTTTTATTATCAGCTGTTAAGTTAGCTACCCTTTCTTCCTCATTTGCCTTAGCTATTTTTATTGTTTTTTTTGCATTGATTAGCTATGTTTTTATATTTTAACCACCTAGGAGTTGAGGAATTTTTTTTGGTATTCATGAAACACCCTTTCCTTTTTTTTAATAAGCTTTATTAGTGAGTGGTTAAGCCAAGTGGGGACCTTACCCTGGGAGTTATATTTTATTTTTTCGGGTACATGGTAAGGAATACAATATGTTATCTTTGTTTTTATGATATCCCAAATGTGTTATACACTTAACCCATTAAGGTCTTCTTTCCACTCCCAGCCAATTAAAAAGTTCCTCATGTCTTTGTAATTTGCCCTATCCCAGCATTTGATCTTTGCCCGTTATTTATTATTTTGTTCACTGGAATTCTAAATTCAACCATATTATGCTCTCTTTGGCCCAGTGGTTCTCTAACAGTACAATCTTTGATATCATCACCCATATTACTTACAACCAGGTCCAAGATATGTGAGCCTCTTGTGTCTTGTTCCACATGTTGTTTCAACCCATTAGCACTGATTATATCCAGAAATCATCTCTCTACTATATTTGTGCCAGTATATGTTGTCCAGTCAATATTGGTAAACTTAAAGTCTCCCCCATATTAGTGCCCTACTATTTAGTTCCATGGTTTGGAAAAAGTCCATGAATCGGCATTATGCTCAGTGCTCATCCAGGGGCTCGACAGCAGACTCCTATAGTGATTTTCTTTTTTTCTGGTAGGATTACATTATTCCATACTTGTTCTACATCTTTATAAGTATCTGATGTGGGCCTAACTTCATAGGCTACATATGTGTCTCTAATATATAGTGCGACACCCCCTCCTATCCTCCATTCCCTATCTGTACTAAACACTTTGTACCCTGGGATATTTTTCCCCTGCTGTTCTTCCTGCCACCAGGTATCAGTAATTGCACAGAACTGTATATTTTCCACCACTAGCAGTGGATTCAGTTCCTCTGTTTTATTGGCCAGACTTCTCACATTGATTAATAATGCCTTCATATCATTAGGTTCCCTAGTCTTAGATATTCATATAGTACTGTTAGAGTCTTGTAGTGTATTAAGTGGAGTAACTGCTGTTATACTGACATGTGGAAAACTGTCTCCTAGTATATGGTTGGACCCTTCCCCTGCCCCCCCTCTTTCAGTTTAAATTAGCCTCTGCAATAGCATTATTAATAAGTTTACCCAAAAATGTAGCCCCTCTTAAGCTATGGCGCAGTCCGTCATATGCATATAAGTCGTAATGTCCCTCAAACAACTCACATGATTTAATGCATGATGTTTTCTTGCAAGCACCACCTCCTAAAATCACTGTTAATGCTTCTAAGCTTCCTTCTCCGTTTATGTCCTGCCTTAGGCATTGGAAGGATCTCAGAGATGAACTTGTAAATTATCTGTCATCTGTCTGAAATCCTTAAATGTCTGCAGCACCTCATTCACAGTTTGTTTTCTTGTATTGTTAGTCCCAGGGTGTAACACTACCAGGGGTTTATCCACGGCTGGTTTTAATATGTTAGGCAACATATTCTCTATATCTATGATTTTTGCTCCAGAGAAGCTGTAATTAGCTATTTGTTCCTTGTTACCATGTGTTGTGTGCCTGTCCACATATTTTATCATTGAATCTCTAAGAATAAAGGTCTGCCTGTCCATCCCATCTCCTTGGCTCCCTGGGGCTGCTGTCATCTTATCTCCAGGTAGTATACTTTCTTCTGAAACTGTGTTAGGTGTTGTTCCTTCCTGTACCTCCATTCCATTATCACTATCACTATCTGTGTCAGGGGCTATATTTATGAGTTTGTCAGCCTGACCCTCAGTATGCTCCTTAAGATTAATCAAGGATGTATATCTATTCTGGGTTTCTATGGAGACTACTCCCCCGCTTCTCTCCTTTCTTTTCTTTTTATAAGATTTGTTGCTTTTAATGTTACACCACTCCTGGATTTCATCTCTCTCTCTCTTCTTCTTTTATGTGAGTTATCACTTTGATCTTCCTGACTTATTATGTGACCCTGTTGTTTCTCTCCTATCAAGTCTACATCTATAAATTGCATTAAGCTTTTTGTCTCCAGTTCTAGGACACAAATTTTAGATTTAAACTCCTTAATCTCCTTACATTGGGGGCATACATATGGGCCTAGGTCATTGATTGGTTCTAAAGTGCATTTGCTGCAATTGCTACACTTTATGCCCAGTTTTGCATCATTCATAGTGACAAAAGGTCCCTCCATTTTATTAATACTAGAGTAAAATGAAGATGATAGTGTCAGCACAGTTGTTACTTATGTCAGTACCCCCAACAGTAATAAAGGAATGGTAGTAAGATAACTTACTTTACTTCCTGGCCCTGTTACCCCAGCGGACACCTGCAGACACATGCAGATGTGCTGTGCGTGTCTTAGCACACGTCTTCGCATCCGGTGATCATGCGCTCGTCCCAGGGTGAAATTTATGCAGACAGAATGCATCCATAATATGTCTGTACCATGAATTACTGAATCAAGGTTATGAGATAAGAAAATACTAAAGAAAAATACTATGGAATGCATCATATTTACACCCCCCCGAGCCAGAGACCTCTAAGTGATTTCTATTTTTTATTGGATTGAGCCTGGATCCCCATAAACATTGAAAAAAGAGACCATACAACTGGGTGTCCATTTCCACTGGAGGTGGAAATATATATAGCCTAGAACTATAAAACATGCAAGAAAGTAAGGTTGTTATCAAAAACACTCTTTTAAATTTGGATAAGCTTCGGGTTTTCCAGACAGAAAGCTTATAACTTGCAGTTTTAAGACATGCTAACCAATTCAATAAGGGTTCATCTGGATAGTTGAATAATATCTCTAAAATTTTCACTAGCTCCAATCTTATGTTTATATCAACTGTCTGCCCTGAACACTCTTGTTCTTGTGAATTTCCTATCCTCAATGTCTTACTTTTTTCATAATTTTTACAGGAACCCAATATCTTAGAAAATTCAGCAATAGTATCCTTCACTGCTTTTTTTCTGATTGCTTACTACCCAGTATTATACACAGATCATCTGCATATGCTAGTGCTTTGATTTCTTTAGAATATTTTGTTACTCTAATACCTCTAATTATTTGGAGCTTCTATATCATTCTTAAAGGAGAACTGTCTTCAACAGGATTTTTTAATGTCTGAAAGCCCATAAAAAGCTAATTTGATTGAACCATTGCATTTATCTGTGAGTTTTTGCAGTCCAGAGTTATTCATATGTAAATCACTCTGTAATTAAGGGCTGGCGGCAGCCATGTGTTTTGGGCTCCTTACAGAAAATGATGTCACTGAGGGTCTAGGTCCTCCTTTGACTGTATTTAATCCAAAGGTTAAACAGGAAATCGACTGTTTTATTAAGTGTGTTTTAAGGTGTTATCACAACACTTTCTACATCTATAATAATTGTTTTGTATGTGCATTGAAACTAGTGAGTTATCACCTTTACATTTATAACTTTTAGTAAAAATAATCCATCTTCAGGATTACTTTAACCTCTAGGATATACAGTACTGCCAGTTAAACATGTCAGTACAGATTTCTGGGGCTGCCACAGTACCATGTTCTATCTTTTTCTGTTTCCTCTCTTACAGCCTTTTCTCTTACAATGTTGTATATGAATTCGGGTCTACAAGATGCAAATGTGGCTACGTACCTACTGGCCTGGCATCATGGCCTCCCTGTGCTCCCACAATACACCTGGGAACAAGCAATTGCTCAGTGTGCCTTTCCTGGACAAAGATAGTAAAAACAATCTGAACATGTGTTATGATTCTGAAAATATACTCTTTCTATCCAGATTTGATTTGAAATGAAAAAATAGAACACAATTGCTATAGATGGACAAGATTGTTAGAACATGCATAATCTGAAATGCATTATTAAAAGAGTAGTTTACTTCTTTTGACGACGTTAAACGTATAACAGTTTCTTACTGAAATACTTTGGATGGAATGGGATTTTGTTATAGCAACACTTTCTGCATTTATAATATTTGTTTTGTATGTGCAATGAAACTAGTGAGTTACCACCTTTACATTTCAAACTGTTAGTAAAAATAAGGGAAAGGGGAAATTGTTTAACCAGAAAAGACATACTAAGCTGAAGCTTGTTTTCAGGTGCAACCTGGGAACACAAGGCAGTTAAGTGACTTGCTCAGAGTCACACAGTATGCAAGTGGGGGCTGTGGGATTCAAACCCAGCTCTCCAGGTTTGTGGCTCAGTGCCCTTAACCACTGCACTATACTGCCTCCTAATAATCCAATAGAATTCTAGCATTGTTATGGTATAAAATCTTATTCCATCCAAAGTATTTCAGTAAGAAACTGTTATACTTTCAACTTGATCAAAGAAATAAAATACTCTTTAATTAATGGTGATAATTTTTTACATACTGATAAAGACACTTTTATCTCCAGTTACAACCTCCTGGTTGATATTTGTGGTTACAACCAGGAGGTTGTAATCAACACTTGTCAATCAAATGTCACAACAGAAAGCTAACTGATGCATAGTTTCACTGTGGGAGGGCTGAACGTCTTGCTCAACATGGCGGCTCCATTACCAAGCACCAGTACCAGCACTCAAGCTTGCCACACACTGTTAAGACAAGTAAGATTTTAAATATGTTTAACATATACAGTATCTAGTTGATCCTCACTTGAAAATGAAAAAAAAATCAATCTCATTGATCCTGCAGCTCATATCCATCGAGCGCGTCTTATACTGTGCAGCAATGCTGACAGACCATGACTTTCCAGAACGTCGTTACCACTGTAATGTAAAAAAAAAGAAAAGAAAAAAGCAAAAGGGAGAGACAGGCAGTGTGTGTGTGTGTGTGTCTATCTCTGACAGAATTACTGCACTAACTGAACTGTGCTGAAAAGGTAAAAATATTATCATTAATTAAATAACATTGTGTGTGTGTGTGTGTGTGTGTGGGGGTGTGTGTGTGTCAAAACCAGAATTTTACACACACACACTCTCAATGTACGATGCTTTTATAAACCCCTCGGGGTTTATGTTGCATCCCACACCTCAGGTGTGTGTAAAATTCTGGTTACACACACCCACCAATATATTATTCTCTATTTTAATAATGCATTTCAGGTTATGCATGATTTAACAATGTCATCCATCTATGAGTTTTTGCAATTAATAAAAAAGTAATTGTGTCCTATTTTTTTTTTCTTTTCAAGTCAAATCCGGATAGAAAGCGTATAATATTCTCAGAATCTTAACACATGCTCAAAACCCATTCTGCTGGATGAAGAAAGCTTGTTCACAGCTGTACTGCCAGCTGATAATCAAAAGCTACAAATTGATGCCAGGCCAGTAGATATGTAGTCACATTTGCATCTTGTAGACCTGAGTTCACATCTGAAATTGTAAGTGAAAAGACTGCAAGAGAGGGAATGGAAAAAGACAGAAGTTTGTGCTGCAGCAGTCCCAGAAATCTGTACTGACATGAACACAGCCAGGGTTTAGAAATCCTGATATGGGGCCCCAATACCTGTTGGCACCACAGAGCCAGTCTTGAGATGTGTAGTTTTTGATGATCAGCTGGCAGTATAGCCTAGAGGTTAAAGCAATCCTGAAGATAGATTATTTTTACTAACAGTTTGAAATGTAAAGGTGATAACTCACTAGTTTCAGTGCACATACAAAACAATTATAGATGTAGAAAGTGCTGTAATAACACCTTAAACACACTTAATAAAACAGTCAATTTTCTATTTAACCTATTGGATTAAATACAGTCAAAGGAGGACCTAGAACCTCAGTGACATCATTTCCTGTCAGGAGCCCAAAACATATGGCTGCCACTAGCCCTTAATTACAGAGTGATTTACATATGAATAACTCTGGACTGCATAGATTCGCAGATAAACACAATGGCTCAATCAAATTAGCTTTTTATGGACTTTCAGACATTAAGAAATCCTGTTGATGACAGTTCCCCTTTAACAAAGGATCAACATATATATATATATATATATATATATATATACAGGCACTTAGAGTGTATCCCTGTTTTACTTCCCTTTGAATTAATACTGCATAACCATTCCATCTATTTATATATGGTATCATAACTGCCTCTTGGTACAAGAATTTTCTACAAGTTATGAACCTAGTAGGAATACCGTATTTTTAGTTAGTTCTTTTTACCTGAGGCTCCTGATCTGCCTTGTGCGTCCCGGCATCCTATTCATCCAGGCACCATGTCTGCTCTCAGCCCCCAGTGAAACCCCTGCTGCCAGCTACCCCCATAGCTTTCCCCCCATGGTGGAGTGGTGGAGAGCCCTCCCTTACTCTCCGACTGGAACCAGGATCCAGTATCTGCAGTGGTGCCCCCGAGGCTGGGCATCCTGTAGATGGCCATCAAGCCACTGTGATCATTCGCCATTTCCCCCCTTTTTCTTGTGGCATGAGCCGGTGTGCAAGGACACCAAGGAAGGGGAACACGTACGCACGCGCTCCCTCCCAGTGCCATGCCCCAATTTACTCCCCTAAGGACAGTGCAGCACACCGCCCCCAGCCCGCTTAGGGCCCAGCATGCTTGACCCATTGAAGCCCCCTCCTGAGAGGGAGAGCAGTCCCTCAGACGCTCAATCCCTCTTCACCCCTGCCAACCCCCGGTGACCCGAGTCTTTTCCCAAACCCAGGTCACCAGCGTGGAGCAAGGTGTGGCGTCCAGTGCCTCAACCCTCAGCGCCACCGGGCCGGCGGAATACCACATTTTTCTAAAACACTGAATAGATAGTCATGATGCACTCTGTCAAAGGCTTTTGCCTGATCCAGTAACAATAACAATCCACTTACTGTGCTCCTTCTCCCTCTTTCCAACATTTTTCATATTAATATTAAATTGTCCTGCATATGTCATCTTGGGATAGTACATGTTTGAGAGGGGAATATCAATAAAGGAGTTATTTTAGATAATCTCTTTGCCAGTATTTTTACAAGAATTTTCATATCTATATTTAGGAGACAGAGCTGTCTCCAATTTTTCAATAAGGTCCTGTTTCTCTTCTTATACAGAAATATTAAAATTGCAGGCAGCATAGAAGGTGGTACAGTATCAGTACTTAAAAACGGATTATACAAGAATCGCAATGTAGGGCTAAATACACCTTGGATTTGTTATAAAATTTTGAGGTCAAACCATCAGGACCAGGAACAGTTTTATTTTTTAAACTATCAATATCTTCCTCTACAGTACTTCAGATTATAGAATGGGACTAATTAGCTGGGAGTGTACCTCTCTGGGTAGAGGGGATAAATTCAAGTCATCTAACAAAGAGGTATCTGACTGCATTGTGGGCGCACTACCAAAACTATTTGCAACAAAAGAATGGACTATGTCTATCATAGTTGTTTTGTCAGAAGATTCCTGAGTTTAGTCTGTTCTGACATGCTTCAAAGCTATCAAAAGCTTGGTTCTTCTATTTGCTCCAAATGTTATTTCTTGAGCTAGTGATGTTGCCCTATCTTATTGGTATTTCCTCACCTCTTGCTTTGTATTATTTATTTGTTTTGTCATGTCTATCCCTGTTTCATCCATAACAGCTACCAGGTGGTGTAATTGCCTCCATAATCTTAAAGGGACACTGTCAACCCTTTTAGGCAAAAAAAGTCCCAAGTTTAAAAAACACGTTATGATTGCTCACATTCTTGTTAATGTAGCTGACTGTTTGATTCTGATTAATTTTTCCTTAAAAAAACGAAAAACAGACTGTCCACCATACTGGTCCTACCTCACAAAAACATGCTTGTTTACATTCCTTGATCAACTCCCACTGCATCTTTCCTGAACTTTGGAACACCCATAACACAATAAAGCCACTTATGATGCAGTGGGAGTAGAAGAGACTATTGCATTGTGAGATGATGCACTGTTTGGGGGTGTTACTAATGGTCAAGAAGTATGCAGTAAGAATAGATGAAGGATATGAAACAAAATAAGGTTGGTTATAACTATACATTAGCATGCATTTCAGTTCTATTAAGCAAGGAGGAAGATAAAACAACAAACAACATCAATGCATTTTAAAGATGGTAAGCAATCATAAAATGTGTTTTTTTAACTAGAAATAATATGATGCAAAAAAGGTTGACAGTGTCTCTTAAAATACTGTATATACTTATCTGTTATAAACTTACATGCATAGTGTTGGAACAGTTTTTTTTAAATCCCACTTTGAGTCTTCCCATCAAATACTCATATCCTCATAGGCCCCTAAGACTAATAGTCTAATAATAAGAGTAATAAGGGAAATAGTTTGTCCATAACACATTAGAATATCTTGTTATGATGGTTATTCTATGGACTTCCTGCTCTGAGATCTAGTTCTACCTTTAATCTTTTTCTTCGCTGAACCTTCTGAGTGAGGATTATTCAAATCTGAGGATTGGCCCCAAAAGGAAGAAGTTTCCACGTCCCCTTCAACTCCCTCACTATCTCCCTACTGTTTGGCCTTTACTAGGGCTGCATATCTACTCTGTACCAAGAGATTTTCTGATATTTTATTCTTTGGTTTTGTTTTCCTACCTGTTACCAAAATCATATCTTCCTCTAGTGGTAGTGGGTGCAGGGGCATGGGAGAAGGTAACTGCCCTGATTGCACAGGGATTGTATTGTGGGGAACCGTAACTCCAACTTCATTTTGTTTATCTTGAGATGTGTGTCCTGTGGGTGGTGCTACCTCATCTGAGAGGGTAACCGGTGAAGCTGTGTCTACCAAATTGGTTCTGTTAGAGTGGCCCGGGGTCTCCTCAGCTGGTGGAGCCTCCGTTGACTTCTATTCTCTAGCCTTAGCTACACTTATAGACTGCCCCTTAGTCACCAGATTATCCTGATTCAGCCCCCTTCCCCTATTATGTGTAACCCATGGACATCCCCTGTAAGAATAACTTTACTCATCATATGGATTACAACAAAAAGGGTTTGAGCGGTTCTGGCTTAAATGTCCATATTCCATACAATTGTTACAGTGGTCTGTACTACACGCAGTACTAAGTTGTGTTCCTGAGCTGC
Source organism: Neoceratodus forsteri (assembly GCA_016271365.2). Lineage (NCBI taxonomy): Eukaryota > Metazoa > Chordata > Ceratodontiformes > Ceratodontidae > Neoceratodus > Neoceratodus forsteri. Next base: position 429,474,032 of record CM057459.1, on the reverse strand, counting down.
ACTTGTGGCAGGCACTGGGTTGTCCTGGATACCCCAATCCCTTCCTAAGCAAAAAACTCTTAGGGAGATGATCTATCCCTGTATTAGTCTGAAACAACTTAAACTTCCATGCCTCCATCCACACCTGTTCACTATCTATAATAGGCGGGGGGGTCAAGAATTTCACAATGGTGTTTTAACCAATTGATTATGTCAGACACATGCACCCTTTCATTTCTAAACATATAGAATAATACATGGGTGGTGTGTGTAACCAGAATTTTACAATTACCCAAGGTGTGGGACGCTACATAAAGCCCGAGGGAGAAGCCCAGGGGGTTTATAAAAGCATCCCACACCGAGGGTTTGTGTAAAATTCTGGGGTTTTTTTGTTTCCCCTGGGTTCAGCTTGCAAGATGTCCAATATTAATTGGGATTAAAACAGGTTTTCTCACCATCCTGGTGTAGTAGCTGTTATTCTCTGCATCTTCCTTCCTCAGAGGAATGCGTACCTACCCCCACCCTCCACCCTGTTCTACTCTATACTACCCTATCTACCCCCTCTGTCTTCTGTTATAGGTTTAATTAAATCCTTATTTTGTTGTTCACTCAGTTCTGGTATTTTTAAGTCCTCTAAATATTGAGTTTTTAAATTAACTAACAGTGGTGTTCCAAATGTATTTCTAACAAAAGTGTTAGCTATTGTCAGAATCACTTGTTTACTAGCACATTTATTTCCCATCTCATCCTCTGGATTTAGTATTAATCTATTTTCTGTTCTTTGCTTACAGTCTTGGTATGGGTCAAAGATCCGTCTCTTACTCTGGGTTCCAAATCTCATTTCTTGTTGGAAGTGTTTTAGCCCTATTATACTGCTGTTTATACATTTCTTTCTTAATTTTTTTCTTAATTTCACTAATCCATTGGCTACAATTAACTTTTAGCATTTCCATTTTAGAAATAAGTAGATGAAGCTGCTTTCTCAAATTCAGATAAACCAAATATTTATGTAAGGCTTATTTTCCTGCTAGTTCCTGAAATAAAGATCCAAAGTTATTTTTTGAGAGTTCCCACCATTCTGTAATGGAATCATGCATGCAGAGTACTGAGACTCGGGCTACCTACAACTTCTGCCATTCAGCTGCAATGTGTTTTGCTTCTAGTAGTTCGGCATGTAGCACCAAGGTCCTTTTCCACATGTGGGTCCTTCACCCCGTGATACTTCTATTTGTACAGTGCTATGATCAGAAAAAGCTACATCTTGTGTAATTGCATTACTAACTTTAAATGCTTAGGATATGAAGAAAAAGTCTATCCTAATAGAATAGATCCATCTAACATAAGTGTTTCCTCTAGTGAGATGAATTGTCCTATAGGCATCCTGTAACTTTGTTGTGGTTCTGATATCTTTCAAGACACTGGAATCACAAAAGATTTTATTTGTTTTTAAACCTCTATCAGACTGGTGCATCCCACAATTGAAGTCTCCTCCCCATATGACTAGCCTGAATGTATGTGAGTAGGGTTGAAGTTTTGTAAAAAGATCAATCTGCTGTGTTTAACCTGTGGAGCATAACTGTTAACTAGATGGAGTCTTGTTGTTCCATACTGAATATTAAAAATCAGTGCTCTTCCAAGATCAAGACCTATTTACTCTAGTGACTTTCAGGTTACTATTTAAAAATAAAATCCCCATCCCATCACAGGTACTATCTCCTACAGACCAGAAGGTGGCACCATAATCCCATAATTTAGATGCTTGAGATATTTCATACAATGATTTTTAGCCTTGTGTCCTGGAGACAGATAATATCAGCCTAGTTTTTGGACAATTCTGTCGGTATTGTTAATCTTCTCTTACTATTCTTAATGCTATTTGTATTTAAAGTTAGTATACGTACAGATGTCATTCATAAGGTGGTAAAAAAAAAGACCTAGATCAAGATATTTTAGATCTAGTGTTCCATTGTTTTAACTCTACTTCCTCCTCCTGCATTCTTTAAACCTGACAATTGGTCCTTTGTGGAAGAAGCAATTGAGAAGGAGTTGGAATCCTCCTCCTCCTCCTCTGTATCTCCCCAGCTTTTTTGATGGGCAAAGCTTCATATTTATTTTTTGTGGTGAACCTCTGTTTACCTTTGAGTACTTTCTTCTCCTCTAGGTTCCTTGTCTTTTCCTGCCGTTTCTGGGTCTCTTTTTATATTCTACTGGTCAAAACACTGTCTCATCTGAGGGGTTATGTACAGGAGGGAGGTGGGGAGGCATACAGTCCTGTTCCTGCTGATCTATTACTGGTGTTAGGGCTTTCTCATGGGACTCTGTAGGTACTACCATCTGGTCAGTAATCAGGTCCTTAGTCATTTGGACTGTTGGAAGAGAGGTAGAGTCTGTCTCTAGGGGAATAGAGTTAGTGTCTGGTATTGTGTGACCTGGCTTTATAAGTGTGGGGTCTGTACTAGCGTTGAAGTCAATTCCTGTTCTTTCTCTTTTTGCAGATTTTTCAATCTATGTTCTGAAGCTTGTGCACGTCCTTTTTTTTGAGCCTGTGTAATGAGAGGTTCTTGTGACACACTATCTTCACTGTTATGGGAAGCCCAGGGGCACCTTACATAAGACTGACCTTTCTCGTCACATAAATTGCACCTGATCAAATTCACACATGTTGCTGCCAAATGGCCAAGATCAAAGCAATGGGTCCACCTAGGGGTATCACACACATTACCTAAATGAAGCTGTGAGCCACATTTGTGGCAGGATTTTGATTGTCCTGGAAAGAAAAAGGAACATCTATCTCTTCCTAAATAGAAACAGCTTGCCAGGGGTATAATCTCATTGTTAGACATGATCAATTTAACTTTCACCCTCTACCCTCCAGTCCATATTTGTGCAGAAGCAGTTACTGGGGTTGGATGTTCTAGTACTTCACATCTTTTCTTTAACCAGAAAAGAATATCAGACACATTTACCCCTTGGTTCTTAAACAATATAGCCAGTGTCTGAACTGCTGGCTTCATAATGGGGATTGCTACAAATGGTGTTCACAGCGGGGTATCTTTCAATGTGTTGTACTTGGTCCAAAACCAGTCCAGTCCTTCCATAGTTTTAAAGCTGATGCTATAATTATGTTCATCAGTATGTATTAAAGCAAATACTTCAGACGCATAGAATTTTAATGATTTTTCAGTAGTGTTCTTCCTACGTACACCCTATCAGGAGGGTTGTCCAGGCCACCTTTATACATTAATCGAATGGCATTTGTTTGGGGTGCCGGCTCTCCCTTATTCTTAAACAAATCGGACATTCTCAACAGTGGTATTAGGAAGGCTCTTTTAGCTGTGTCCTGTAATGTTTGTACTCCAGTCCCCATAGATAAACTAGTATTATCAGTAGTTTGGTAAGTAGCTGGCAGCCTTTGTCTTTGCATAGTTGAAGTTCCCATTAATGGTCAGAGGCCCCAGTCTTTTCACTATAATTTTTACTTATTTCATCATCATTTTTTTTTTTTGCCTTCATTCTTGTTTAATAAATTTGAACTCTCTCCAACAGACGTTGTAATCATTTCTGTTTTACTCACATTTTTGTGGTTCTCAGGGGCTTTTTCTGAGTTTTCACTATCATAGTCTGGGATTTCCATGGGACTTCCTAGGGTTTCTTGAATTAAAGCAATGTTCTTTTTAGTTGGAAAATCGATTACTGTATGTTCCCACTTGAAGTGACTTCTTTATTTTTATACTGTGTGACTTTGGGATCTGTTGGGTCCAGTATCCAGGTTCCCTCCGCATTTTAACCCATCCTGCTTCTTTTAAAGCAGAGGCACAGTCAAGGAGGTTTTCCCTCAAATTTTTATTTCCATGTTCCATACTTTTCCTATATTGTGATCTGAGTCTTTCTCTGAGGCAAGCTGTCCATCATAAGTGCAAGTTGGTGAAGTGAAGCTGCTGAATTAGATGCAGCTGTGCTCTGTGCAGTCATCTCTCCCATTGTAGTGCCTTGCTGTGCAGGTGTTTTTAATTTAGATGTAGCGATTCTGACATTTTTCTTCCTTGTCTGCTATTTGCTTAGTAACTGTTTTTTTCTCTTCCAGTGCTATTTTCAAATTCATTTCAGCTGATTGCTTCGTATTCAGGTTAGTTGCAGAGCTAGGTGCCAGCACAGTAACGCCTTGTGTTGAAGTTACCTCCATAGCATTCTTTCCTTCTAAGAGTTCTGTGTCCAAATCAGGTTCGCTCCCCATAGCAGGTGTAGTGAAAATGTCCACTTCTTGTTGTATGTCCATTCCCTTTCCATACAGTACAAGGCTAGAATTTGTTTCCTGACCTGTACCTTCAATGGGTGAAAAAGAGAGTTCTCCTCCATTGTCCTCCTCCTCCTCCTCCTCCATGTCAGCCATCTTTTCTGACTACCAGAAAACGAGCAACAGCTCCCCCTACCAAGAGTGGGTTCTTTCCCCAGTGTAATAGTCAACATTCCCACTGACAATAAAACAGGTCAATGTAATCCATCCCTGGATGCACCTGGAAACAAGCTGTCACAGCTTTATTTCAAGAAGCACCTTATCTATGACTATTTAGCAAAGCTGAGGAAAGTGGACATAGTCTGTCATAATATGTGCAATACCTGTGAACTGGATTCAATGAATGTTTTCTAAGCAGTCCTTTATTTATCATTGCACAAAATAAAATATTGAAGTTATTGATACACTCTCAGTGTCAGTCTCCATCGTTCGGATCTATAATTGATTTTTTGACTTTATTGTTATCTTCACTGAGTGCATACCAGTCCCCCTTTTTCAGAAGACATGTGTTTTACATTGGAGGACTAGTCAGTCCTTGGTACACATCAGCCTTGCACCATTTGTGCTAATTTGCAATTTTCTCGGAATGTGCTTTGAAATTCCCCCTTTCCCCTTGTCAATTTGATTTCATAAGAGAGCCACTTTAAAAAGGAGGTTAGAAAGTGTCTGTTTTCTCAGGCCTTCTCTGGCCCAATTACCTGAGCAATACTTCTGTCTTAGTTGTTTATTTGTCTTATTACTGTCTTTATAACATTTATTCAACAGCAGCCCAGCCAGCTGCCCTGAACATCTGTGTCAGTAATTAGTCTAACATTTTTTTCCATATATTTACTTTGTATCATAGTTTTCTTTAATTTGCTTATTCAGATTTTCTAGGTTTATTACTTCCTACACATCATGGGGTAACACCAGGTCAAATCAGTTAACCCCCCACCACCACCACCACCAACAACAACCAAACCAGTATTAATTAGTTTTTATTGGTTCAGGTATTAAGCACAGCATGCAAGAAAAACTGTATTCAGAAATGAGCCAGCCAAGAGCAATTTTAAGAATATCACAAATGGCACCATCAAAATAATGAATGACTGGACATGTCCTCTTTTCCATTGGTTGTGAATAATTAGTGAGAAGTTGTGCATTTGGTTTTCAAAGAGCAAACATCTATTAAAATAAAAGGCTTAAAACTAATATAACAATAACTTTCTCCTGTTAAATGCATCGGATAATGCAATGCTTTTCTCTTATGGTGTATCAAAAAGCATCTGACTTGCCTGCCCAGTAGTGCAGCTATTCCATTAGCATGCATTATGTTGGTGACCTGGGTTCGGGAACAAACTTGCCTCATTGGGGGCCAGCTAGGAGAGAGGGGATGGAGCATCCCATGGACTGCTCTCTACTCTTGGGTGGGAAGGTTCGCACCTCCCACAATGTGTCTGATACCAAATGGAGGCTGAGTGTTTCAGAAGTTGGGAGAATCCAGCAATGGGAGGGACACCAGCAGATGTGGTGTGCCATTGCACAACAGACACCACATTGGGTGGAAAAATGAGGGAAACACCTTTGGCTTTGGCAGTATGAGGGGCAGTCCCCCACATGCACGGCACCACTGATCAGGCACCTCAGATCCTGGACCCTGCTCCAGAGGGGCTTGGCCTGCCCTTCCGACCACACCACAAAGGGACAAGTTATGGGGAAACTACAAGGATAAGTCCTGGGGATGGTGGGTGATTGGGCTGAGGAGACTGTCTGGAAAGAACAAACCAAGGGAGAAAGGGAGATAAATAACAAACTGAAAAAAAAAGCATCTTACTTTCCTCAACTGACCTCAAAATTGTTGTTTGTGACACCACAGCCTGTTGTTACAGTAAGCACTCTGTTTGACAAGAAAATACACTGTGAGATCAGCTTGGGACAGCCAAATGCTTTTTATACAAACTTCTTGGAAAAATCTGCCGATATGGGTTATAAAATCTGGAAAGAAAAAAAAAACAACACTTAAAAACTATGTTCTCTCGTTAATTATTATAGCAGAGACTTGTTTATGAAGGAAGATGCTGATGAGGATTTATAATTTACTCTCTACTGTTTCAGTTTTGAAATTTAATGAACTCAGTGATTTCTAGTGACCTCACCAGAAAATTGTTTTGTTTTTGGTCAGGTCTTAAAATAAATGTTTTCTGATTGTTTCAGTGCATTGAGAAGTGGCTATGGAAGAACCAGACCTGCCCAACCTGTCGTGTGCAAGTTGTCACATTCGATCCTCTCCACTGGTCATCAGCTCAGATGAATGTTCCTTGAGGATGCATCAGTCGACACAGCCAGAAAGGGAATAATTTACATTTGCAGCCAACTGATCATCCAGATTTCATTAAGAATGGCTAAAATAAGAAACAAACTAGTTACAAGCAGAATCAACTTTGTTAGTTTGTAGAAATAATGAGTTGAATGGCTAAGCAAATGCAACAATTTTTAAAATGCATGTTGTTTTCTTTTTGAAAGTATAACATTTGAAACTTCTGACAAAAATGTAAATAATGTCTAGTATTACTGTCATTATCTAATAAACATATTTTTGTGGAATACTGCCACATTCTGGTTCTATCTAAGCAGTTTGCTGATGATATGGATTTCCTCCCACAAGAGAATATTTTGAATTAACATCGTATAAAGGTTCATTTTATGTTATTATTTAAAAAAAAAATTACACGAGTAGCATACAAAATTAAAAAATAAAATAATTGTGTATATAAACTGTAGACGCTATCTAAATTCGTAAACGTGCAAGACTATGTCAATAACAAAATGATAGAAGTACAAAATTACCACAATCATAAAACACTTAAAAATATTACTGTAATTAGAAAAAATACATTTTAAAACCTGTAAATCTGGAAAAGAGGTGACCATAAATACAGTAATGCCCAATTTATGGCATACAGTGTGAACGTCTGGCAGCATCACAATATAATTAAGGTAGGCAGAAGCATATCAACCTTGCAATAGTGTCCATGGCCATTTTCTTGCCTCAGTTTTCTCCTGATATGAGGACAAATAGGCTGGAAGATATCCTGACTGTCTTGGTGGCATAGAAACATAGAATATGATGGCAGATAAAGGCCTAGCAGCCCATCCAGTCTGCCCATGCCTTTATCATTTTGGAACTGTGTCTCTTATGTTCTATGGACATAATACTTTATAGTCTGTTTGACATCCAGTGTTTTGAATGTGTGCGTCTTGTCATTTGTGGTCTGAGGGCAGCAGAACTACTAGCAATGAGAAGGCAATGTGACTTTGGATAAACAATTCTGGGTATGGGTGAAGTATCAATAAATCTGGAGGAAACATCATATGTGGATCTTAGCCTGAGAAACTCTCCAATTCAGTTACCCTTCTTGCTGAGGTAATGGCAACCAAAAAGGATAACCTTTAGCATTAGCAGCAAAAGTGGTAATACCAAGAGCAGTTTTGATGGTGCCTTTGTGTGACCAGAGAGGTTCAAGTCAAGGGTCCAAGGAGGCACAATATGTTTGACTGGAGACTTCTGGAAGGATATTGCTCTGAGGAAGCGGTGACCATGAGGATGGGTTCTGAGTCACTATTAGGAGAACAGCAACTAACACCAACACCTAGTCTTTACTTTTTTTTTTTATTCAGTTCAGACATATCACAGAGACCATAACTGTCATCAGAAATACAATCAGATGCCAGGTCTTGATTCAGCATCACAACCAGGGGTTGAGGAGTTCCCTAATTTTCCTGACTTATTTTTAAATTGTACGTGATCTAATATATTAAATTCTTCTATCCTATCCATTCTTGAATTATCAGCCTGAATGGTGACCAGATATTTTCAAAGATTTCCCTTTGATTGTTTTTAATGTGCCAAATCTTTCCAATTTTGAAGTGTCTAACATGATATTCACCCATGTTTCGTAGACCAGTGGAGCACTGTCCTTCCATTTGAGAAGGATACATCTTTTAGCAATAATAGATGCCATGGTGAAGAACCTGACTTCAAAAGAATCTAAAAAATCTTTCAAGGGGAATATCCCAAGAACTGTTATTATAGGATTTAAGGTTATTGTTTTCTTACATACCCTTGAAAGCACATTGCCTATTTTACTCCAAAAATTTGTTAAGAAAGAGCACGAATGTATCAGGTGTATCAAGGTACCCGCCATGCATGTACATCTAGGGCATTTGAAATGGTATTGTTGAATTGACATAATTTCATTGGAGTATAGTATGTTCTGTGAGTTGAATTCATTTGTATCTGCTGTAATTTTGTTGATTGAACGTTTATAGTATAAGCATTTATGATTTGTTGCCACATTTCTTCTAAGTATATCCATATTTCAGTTTCCCATTTATTCTTTAATTTATTTACATTATTATTGCTTTAGTCAAGATTGTCTGATATATTGTGGATATCAATTTCTTACCATCCTTATTATCTTGTAAAAGTGTAATTAATATCAGCAGTTCCAGTATTTTGAGTTGAGCTTTATTCTTATTGATATAATTTTTGATCTGTAAATATTGATATTTATGTATATATATTTGGTAAATCAAACTGCACCTGTATTAATGTGTAAGGTTTTAGAGAGTTTACTTGCCATAAGTGATCCAACTGTATTATCCCTTTCTCCTGCCAAATTTTAAAATTGTTACTTATTATGGATGGTGGGAAGTTATAATTTTAAAGATCGGCGTAAATTTTGCAATATAACCTTCTTTCCCCATTAAAACCGAAGTTTTGCTCCAACAAAAAATTGTAGTCTCTGTAGTTATGCAGTTAAGTTTGTTTTTCTTTTTCTGAGAATATGCTGAAAATAATAAATTCATTAAAGAAGGGTATGGTTGTGCTTCCTGTTCTATAAGGGTTGACTTCAACGCTGCTCTGTCACCTTTCATCCAGTGCCAAACCTACGCTATTTGGGTTGCTAAGTAATATACATAAAAGTCTGGGAGAGCCTACCCTCCTTTGTCCTGTAGAAGAGTTATGGTATTCCAAGATATCTTAGCATTAGCATGTTTCCAAAGGAAGTTTCTTATAATTGTTTTCAATGTAGAGAAAAAAGTCTGAGATATTAGAATAGCCAGCGTCAGAAATAAAAATAAGATTTTAGGCAGTATCTGCATTTTTATAATATTTATCCTTCCTATTAGTGTAAGTAGCAGAGAATCCCATCTTTTCAAAGCTTTTTGTATATCATCTAATAAGTCAATAAAGTTTGCTTTATATAAATCTGTTATATTTGATGTAATGTTAACCTCAAAATATTGTATTTGAGTGGTTGTCTGCAATATTGGATAATGCATTGGGACATTAACTGTGAAATTTTTATTTAATTTTAATAAAATTGACTTGCCCTCAAGTTTATTTTATAACCAGAGATCATACCAAACTGTTCTGCCAAAGTTATGAATTCTTCGATTAATTTCTCGGTTGGGTTAAATATAATAATGCATCGTCTGTGTATAGTCCCAACTTTTGAGTGCTGTTATTGATGTTAATACCTGATATTTTATCATTCCCCCTCCACAATCAGGGCAAATATTAAGGGGGGAAATGGATACCATTGCCATGCCCCTCTATATAATCTAAATGGTTTAGATATATTGTTATTTGTCCTAATATAGGCACTCGGGAAGTCATATAATCACCTGATCCATCCTCTGAGCTGTGCACCTAATCCCATTTTCTGTATAGCTGAAAAAAATATATGGCCATTCTATTCAATCAAATGTGTTTTCTGCATCAATTGCCCCTAGTACAGCATCAGCTGATTTATTTGGAGAGATCACATTTAATGTACGTCTTGTGTTTTCTGTGAGAGTTCTTCCTTTAATAAATCCATTTTGATCTTGATTAATAATTTTAGGTAACATAGGGCCAGATATTCAAAGCTTTGCACCGGGCAAAAAATGTTTACGCGGGATTAGCGTGGGTCTGCTATATTCAAAAGGCTGAATAGTGCAGGCAAACTGCATTAGCACAAGGCAAACAATAATTATATGCAAGGGGCAAAGTGAACATGAATACATGTGCAATGAGATATTCAGCGACTAGCGCTGCGCTAAGTTGTTTAACGCGACTTAGCGCGACCCATAGCGTGGTACAAATTATCGCCCAGGAAAAGCTGGTCTTAACCCTGGGCAAACAGCTTTGCGCACTTTGCGCGGTGCTATCTCATCATTAGCATGGCTTGCGCGGCCGTAACATATCAGTATGACACTTAGATACTGCCAGACATGGAGGACACATGCTGCTCACTGATGGCACCACCATGATGCTATCAGCCGCCACCAGTCCAAGCCAAGCACAGACAGTGATGGGTGATCTGACCCATAGGGGACAGCATGGTAGTGTGGCCACATAGCACACACCGCAGACCATACATCTGTGGTGTGTAACAGATGCCACACACACGCGCACATGCAGCACTGTGGGCATGATGGCCAGTGAAGGAGGTGTGTATGGGTGGCTGTGACTCACCCCAGCCCACGCGGTGGCCACAAGGCTGGGACACATCGCCAGTGCACATGGGCCAGTAGTGGGATTACGCCACCACCTGTGTGCCTGTCAGATCCCACATGCCCCCGAGCCACCTACCACACAACTGTACAGATGTCACAGCACACCTGCCAGCCATGTACATGACACTGTGTGCATCCCATGTCACAGGTGCAGCATCTGTGGATCACACAACAGCGTGATAGTACTGTCCACTGTCAGTAATTACCTGCAAGCTGTGTCTGGCGGTGTGTACAGTGCAGTGGTCATCACTGCCTTACATACCATAGGCAGTGTTGTGTCCCTCACACTACCAGCCCTCTTTAGCTACTGTAGTGTCTGCTGTGCACTGTGGCATGACTACAGTGTGAAGGTTGCATGCAGCACTACCACCACCTGTGCCTATGCTGTATTTGTCCCCTGGGGTCACGATATGCTATGTTGTGCTGTACTGTTTACATGAAGCCTGCAGCTATCATCAATGCGCTGCCTGACTGACCTACAGGTGGAGCTGCGGTCAGACCTGGCCAGCCCTGTACCTCCAGACTGACCTACAGGTGGAGCTGTGGGACCCTGCAGCAACGCCAGTAAACTGCATGCAAATCAGGGCATAATGAGATGCTAATGTGGCTGTTTGCCCACAGACTATCTAAGTAGGCTCATTTGCATGTCACTTTTGAATATGGCAAAGTTTAGCGTGGGGCTAACGTGTTTGCACTGGGCAAACCGCTTAGCTTACACTAAAGCCGCGCTAACGTGTTAGCGCAGCACTATCGGTTCGGGAATATTATACAGTTTTGATCACTGTTTTTTCATGTGTGCTGCTGCCTGCAGCTGTACTGGGTCCCTGCATTTGCCAGAACACACATTGGCCACATAGTTCCTCTCTACCTACCCTCACGTCTCTGTGCACTGTGTTGTTGTTGTGGTTTGCACTTCCTGGTTGCTGTATTCAGTGCTGTCTTATTCCAGGGCTACGTTTGCCCTGCACTCCCAGCCCAGTTTGCACGGCCTCATTCCCATGCTATATTCAGAAGCTGTTTGTCCTGGGCTATTCCTTTTGAATATAGCTTGCTTTGTGCTCCAGGCTAAGTTTGCCCGCCGGGCAGTGCTAATTTAGCCCAGGAGCAAACCTTTGAATATCTGGCCCATAGTCTCTAATCTGTTAGCAATGATCTTTGTAAAAAGTTTGTAATCTGTGTTGAGAAGTGATATAGTTCGGTACGATGCACAGCTCAGTGGATGTTTTCCCTTCTTCATAAATACCTGAATGGTGGCTTGCTTAAACATATCTGGTATCTTTTGTAAATTATTAAATGAGTTGAATAAAGTTTCCAGTGTAGCTCTTAACTGTATTGTATTTTTTATAAAAATCTATTCCCAGACCATCTGGACTGGGGCTTTGCCAGAAGGAAGAGCTTGAATAGACTGTATAATTTCATCCTGCATGACAAGCTGATCTAATTTTAATCTTGTTTCTTCATTAATGTTTGGGATATTTAATGTTTCTAAGAATTTCATTGGTCCATGTGTATCCTTATCAGTCTGTGAACTATATAAATCTTGATAAAATTTGACAAAACATGTTGATTTCTGCTGGTGTATTGACTTCTATTCCATTAAGATTTTTAATCTTTATTACAGTATGTTCTTTCTGTGCTTTCTTAGTTTGCCATGCTAGCAATTTAAGTGGTTTATCAGTGGAAATGTAATAATTTGATCTGGTGTTTAGCATTTGTCTTTCTGCAATATCTGTTGTGATTTGATTATATTGTTCTCTTTTTTGAACTAATCTATTATATATATTATCAAAAGACATTCTGTGTAGTGCTGATAAATTATGTATTTCTTTTTCTAATTCTTTTAATATTCTTTCCCTACTTTTTTTGATCTGCTTCAATGCTAATTATAAACTCTCTTATGTATAGTTTAAAAGCTTCCCAAATACTTATTATTGAGATGCCTTTGATTGTATAATATTTAAAAAATTCCTGACCGGTATTGATAATTTTTTTCCTGTATATTCAGTTTAAATGTAATAGTTGTATTCAATCGGCAGAGCTTAATTACTTCATGTTCCTGTGTTATGTTAATGGACAAAATACGTGGGGAGTGATCATACAGAATAATACCTGGATATTCCACATCTGTTATTGCATACAGTGTCTCAGATACTAAAAAGAAATCAATTCTAGAATAGCATCGATGTACTGAGGAAAAGTAAGAATATATTTTTTTGTCTGAATATAATACCCTCCATGGATCTACCAGTCCCAAATCTTTAACAAATTCATTAATTATTTTTCTGGCTGAGTTGAGTGCTTTATCAAGTGTAGTTGTTTTGTCCCTTTTTTGCATGGCGATATTAACATCTCCTCCAATTATATATGGAGCATCAAAGGTTGACAAAGTTAAGAAAAAATCTGCAAAAACATTAGGATCATTAATATTCGGAGTATATACCATTGCTCATGTTATTTTCAAGTCATACAGTTGTATTTGATTTATTACACACCTCCCTTGTGTATCAATCATATGTTTTATACTAGTTGGTAGAATTGCTTTCTTATTTAATGCTATTAGAGCTACTCTTGAATTTCTGGAAAATTCTGATGTTAGGGCGGGACCCCACTGGTTCTCAAACCAGGATGATTCTTTAGTTGTCAGGTGAGTTTCTTGTGTAACTTTATCATATTAGCAATTTTTTTCTCCAAATAATTTATAACCTTCACCATTTTTGTTCTATTTCGTAGTCCTTTTACATTCCAGGTTGTAATTTTAACGGGACTTCCTATTTTGTATGTTATGTATCCCAAAGTTTTGCTTCACCTGCATAAATCTATTAAGCCATACTACACTAAAAACTAATTTTCCTGGACCCCTTTACCAAATTTTCCAAGATTCAGAACCACATGTTAATATTTCATATTTTGCGGTATTATGTATCTGTGTACGATTCTTCAAAGAGGTTTTTTGTTTAGTCCCATGCCCATCCTCCTCTCTTAAACCCCAACCCCCATTTTCAGAAATGAAAAACAAAAAGCAGTCAGCAACAAATGCTCCCTATCTACCACAGTAACTGATCACCCCCCCAAAGACCGAGATGGTTGAGTTACCATCCTCGTACACCACTGTGAGCACCCTGGCTAGGTGTGCAGCCTCCATTCATATAATTAAAAAAAAAAAAAACAGACTACACACATGGGTTATCTGGGATTTATATCCTCATTCGGGGTTCAAGTTATATCCTGCTTTCTGTATCTATGAGCCCTACTGCTTATATACCCTCCTAGGTTATTAAGTTATAAATCAGCGAGGCATTTTTTTATTTTACCACTAATGTTATCCATTCCTACATTTTACTACCCCATTTACTCGAATTTAAAGCCTAGATAATCTATCATATGTATAAAATAATAAAAAGTGGATGTGTATACATTTTTCCTTTTTCCTTCTCCCTTTTTTCCTTTTCTTTCTCTTTTTCCTTTTTTTTGTGTGTACATTCTCATACTTCTGCTCATTTCTCATCTTCATTTACAGCATAGCCACCTTCTTATCAGTTAAAGTTCTTTTTTTTTTAGCTTGAACTCAATTGGTCTTCCGTGTGCTCTTGATTTTGACTATTATGTTCCCCTAATCCCATTGCTGGAGCAGACTGTGAGGAATTAGAAGGGGATGGATAAGAATTTGTTTATCCTCTGTAATCCCTCCTAGTCATAGGCTCATTTCCAAATGCAATTTTGAATGCTTCCATAGCATCCTCTGGAGAGTCAAATGTGTGCAGTCTGCCATTTATTGGAAAATGAATTTTAGCAGGGTTCAATAAAGAGAATGTGATTCCTTTGTTATAAAGCAATTGCTGTAGAGGGTTAAATGACCTTCTTCTTTCTGTAGTTTTGATGGACATAACTGGGTAAGCATTGAACTGAATCTGCTCATAAACTAGCCCTTTAGAAGTTTTGGCTCTTTGTAAGATATCTTCTCGGTCTTAGAATTTCAATGGTTTTATAAACACTGTCCTGGGGTAATTAGAGTTCCCAGAGAACCTGGACCCCGCCCAATGGGCTCTGTCCAAAATTATTTTATCCTCGGGATGCTTTCTATTTAACACTTCGGTGACAATTATTTTCAAAGTACAGGATCGGGTCCCTGGTCCCTTCCGCCCCTTCTGGGATTTTACAAAGTCTGATGTTACCTCTTCTGGCACGATCTTCTTGTTCTGCCATTTTTTCTTGCAGCAACTGAACCTGTCTCTCTTAGAGCATAAGTTTTTTAGGAATTTGATTTATATTATCTTCCACCCTTGATACCTGTTCTTCCAGCTCATTTGTACTTAACGTGAGATTTTCAGGTTTGTTTCTTAATTCCTTTAATGATCCTGTCACAGTGTTAAGGGAACCTTTTATGTCACTTAACGTGTCTAACATTTCCATTTTCAAATTGGCTACTGCAGTAAGCACTTCCAGATTTTGAGAGTTGTCCACTACAGTTTCAGGGGAATTCATTGTTACCTCAGTTGTTGTTTTAGTTGTAGGGAAGGAGACTATGTTTAAGCAATGCAGCTGTTTTATTTTTTGTGCCCCCATCCCTCCATTTCTTGCATACCTGCTAGGTTTGTTTCTTCTATTTCCCAGTTTGTAGTTACCTTATTTAAATTCACCTGAGGTGTAGGGCGTTTTCTGTGTTATTTAAATCTGTTGCGTCCCCTAGCTCATTTAAGGGCATTTCAGAGCAGTAAACTTCACTAGCCTGCTTATCGGGCTCTGTTACAAGCTCCCCTGCCTGTTTGGGACTGCGCCCCTTTAAACTCCATTTGGTCTGACTGTTTTTTACACTTCGGGATTGCACCCCTTTCTCTTCTGTGCTTTGTTATCCCTTTACTTGCTGTTTTCTTAATTTTTTTTTTAACTTAAATTTTTATTATGTTTTGTTTAGGAGCAATTATCTCAACAATGACATATGTTAAAAGGCCATATCCATATAAATACAATTCAGGTAACAGTTCATAATGCAGCACATTGTAAGTCAGAACGTAAACTATTAATCGGTATCCAGGGTCTATACTCATTGGAGTGGGGAACTTAACTATTAACAGAAGAAAATTCTCTCAAGCCAGGGAGGGCAGGGGTAGGGTTGGCTTTACTAAGTACTCACAGCCTGAAGGGTCCACTATTCCATGGTACCCTTTCTATTCTATTAGGAGCTGTCCGGACCCATATTACCACACATCATCTCACGGGAACTCTATGGGATCTGTTCTGGCTTCTGGGTAGCTATATATAACAAACAGGTTCTCCAAGTGTTCATAAGTGCCTGAAGCATGCCCTGCAATCTAGCCATCATATGTCCCAATTTATAAATTTCATATAGTAAGTCCTCCCATAGTGGAACCAACGGTGGTTTCGGTTGTAACCATTTTCTGGTGATCACCTTCTTTGCCGTTGTCAGGAGCACACTAACCAGGTATATTTTATGTTTCTGTTTAAACTGACCAGGGAAATGTAATAAAATTGCAAGTGCTGGGGTTAAATGCCCCAACTCCAGGAATATGTTTATTGGAATGGTGTCCAGGTCCCTCCAAAAGGCAACAAGCACCAGGTAGAACCAAAAGACATGGGTGTGCATGGAAATCTCACATCCACATCCCCTCCAGCATGAAGAACCTCCACAAGGTAAGATATTGGCCATAATCCTCAGGATTCAAAAGAACCTGGCCACCACTTTCCACCTGAATTTTCACCAGACATAAGAACCTGGTATTTAATGTTGCCTGCACCAGATCCACAACCAGTTCTGTGGCATGAATTCTGTCTGCAGCTCAGCCTCCCAGTCTGTATGACCCTCCTCCCATACGGTCATTGGAGAGCCTGTTATGGCTTTATATATGCATGAAACTAGGTGCTGAGGGGATGTCTCTCCCTGCAGGTGCACTAATAATATGAACACTGGGGGGATAGTTAATGATGAGCGATCTAAGCCTAAGGTGGAGTCCCAAGAAGTGGCATGTTTGTATTTATCTGTAAAAATCTCTTTGGTGTAATGAAAACTCAGTCTGTAATTGGTGGAATGTTTTAAATACGCCCTTGTCATAAAACTGTGAAGCATGTGCTAGGCCCACCCTGAGTCAAGTTCTGAATCCCTGATCTAATTGTGAAGGGGTAAAGGCAGCATCTAAGGCAGGAAGCCCCATCCACCCCACCCCTCTCGAATTCGCTGGATGCTTCAGGTATTTTGTCCATTGGAGTAAAACAGTTTTAGTATAGATAGAGCTCTCTTGCAAGATATCGGTACTAGAGGGTTGAAAGAGAGTGGTGTGATCTAATGGCAGAGATGAGAATGTCCACTCCACTGCCACCCACTGTGGGATCTAGTGTTGGAGGACAGCCAGTGTAGCATATGGGTCAGTTGCACCGCCTGTGCATAATTCTATAAGTTGGGTAAACCAGGGTACCCCTTTCATTTGGCGTGTGTAGCTTGTGTAGCACCACCCTCAGCTGCTTTCCCTGCCAAAGGTATGTTGAGATCACTCTGTTCCATCGAGTCTCTTCTCTCCTTGAGAAGGGCATTGGAATATTTTGCATTAAATATAAAAGCCTTGGTAACAGATTAATTTATACCGACTGGATCCTATTAAGGAGTGATATTGGTAAATGAGTCCACGTCTCCAAGTCCCCCCGGATCTGAGAGTAAAGCAGGTTAAAATTAAGGCAGAATACTTCTCCAGGGTTGGGTGGAATCTGTATACCTAAATACTTAATTTTGAAGTTCTGTCCCATTTATACTGATATTTGCACTTCAGGAGGGGGCGACGGAGAGTCCCATACAAACAAAGTCTCTGTCTTACTCGTGTTTATTTTATAGCCTGTTACCTCCTCAGTCATTGCCAGACCCTGCTCCAAGACCTTAAGGGAAGACTCCAGGTTGGTTAGATATAGCAAAAGATCATCTGCATAAAATGTGACTTCATGTTCCTGGCCTCCCGCCTTATACCCCTGAAGTCCAGGCTGTTGCCAAAAATTCTGCGCAATGGGTTCTGCATAAAGCGCAAAAAGGTAGGGGAACAGAGGGCACCCCTGCCTTGCCCCCTTCCTCAAGGGGAAATGGGCTGAATGACAGCCATTGATCTTTACTGAGGCTTCTGGGGTAGCATAGATCCCCTTTATATTTTTTATAAAGCCATCAGGAAAACTGAATTTAGAGAGAGTTTGCTGTAAAAATGACCAGGAAACCCTGTCAAACTCCTTCTGTGCATCAAGGCTCAGGATCATTAATGGGGTGTTCGAGGTATAGGCATGGTTTATGAGGTATAGGGTTCATTTTATATTGTCAGTGGTTTGCCTAGTTTTAATAAAGCCCAGTTGATATGGTTGTATCAAGATAGGTAAGATGTCATCCAACTGATGAGCTAAAATGCTCGAGATGGGGTGATATGAATCATATAGGTGTGATGGTTTTTTAGGTTTCAATACAGCTGGTATAGTGGCTTGAGACCAAGAAGGTGGATATTCCGCCGTAGAATGGCTTTTTTGGAGGGCCGAGAGAAATGGGTCTTTAATATGTCCCCAGGTGGCCTTATAAAACTCGGCTCTGTACCTGTCTGGGCCTGGACTTTTACCATTTTTAAGATTTTTAACGGTATTATATACATCTTCATTTGAGTGTATCATTGTAGCAGGTGGAGGTTGTAGGATTGCCCTCATCTACCGTCCACCTGGTGATGAGAAGCATTTCCTACAGGAAGTGGCAGACTTCGTTGTCGACATGACGACGGAGTCGCCTAGACTGATGGTTCTGGGTGACTTCAACTCCTGGATCGATGATGAACTCTCGCAATTTGGATAGCACTTCCTCCAGTTAATGACATTTCTGGGCCTCACACAGGTGGTTACCACTGCTACACATAAGTACGGTCACTCCCTTGACCTGGTTTTCCTCCTAGGGATCGAGGCCTCCAATTTGGGGGTGGAACCTGTTGTGTGGTCTGATCATTACACCATGGGGTTTAGTTTTAGCACCCCCCCCAGTAGGCCTTCCCCTGTGGAGATGGTCAGGTACCGTCCTTTATGAGACATAAGTTCTCAGAGCCCATCTGCGGCACTTGACCTATCGTCCCTCTCTGTGGCAAGCAGTGACCCAGAGACCCTCGTGCTGGCTTATAATAAGGCCATTTTAGGGGCTCTGGATGTGATTGCTCCAGTCCAAGTTCATCCCCTTTCCCTTTGCCCTCGATCCCCATGGTTTGATGGGGTTTTGAGGGAGATGCGGCAACAAGGACGAAGGTTAGAACATTGCTGGGGGAAATCTGCCCTTGATGCCGTACGCCTTCGATTGATGGACCATTATCAAGTCTATCAATCCACAATCACCCGTAAGAAGGCAGAGTTCCTGTCCAAGGAGATTGTGGCAGCTCAGAACCGACCAGCCCAGCTATTCCGTACTATGGACAGACTGTGCAACCCAGCCTGTCTCCAGGTTCGGAAAGCATTTTCGCAAATAGAGTGCGATAAGCTTGCTCGTTTCTTTGCTGATAAGGTGGCCGACATCAGGGAAGGGCTCCAACCAGCGCATTCTTTGGGTGTTGCTTGTGATCAGCATGAGGTCACTGTCCCTCTGTTTTCCTGGAGTACCTTCAGCCACCCTGACTTCATGGATGTCATGCGGATCATCCAGGAAGTGCGCCCTACATGCTGTAATATGGATCCTGGACTGACTTCCCTGATATTGGGTTGTCTTGATGTTATTGGTCCATTCCTAGCGTGGATAGTTTGTTGCTCCTTGGAATCTAGGGAGTTTCCTAACTCTCTGAAAGAGGCAGTAGTGATACCACTCTTGAAGAAAGCTGCTTTGGACCCAAACTGCCACGCCAACTACAGGCCGATCTTGAACCTCCCTTTTTTAGGGAAGGAGATTGAGAAAGTAGTGGCAGCACAACTGGAGGACCATTTGACCATCCATGACATCTATGAGCCCCTCCAGTCCGGTTTTCGGAAGAGACATAGTACCGAGACAGCGCTGGTTCGGGTGCTCAATGATCTCCTGATGGCGAGAGATCAGAAGAACTGCTCCATCTTGGTTCTTCTGGATTTATCATCAGCATTTGACACCGTGGACCATGGGTTGTTACCTAGCCATCTGATGTACATCTGTGGAATAACTGGATCTGTCCTCAGGTGGTTTACATCATTCCTCACTGGAAGAACTCAGACAGTGGTATCCGGAGTATTTTCTTCAGATCCAATGTCTCTGCTCTGTGGGGTCCCTCAGGATTTGGTTTTGTCACCCATGTTGTTTGCGGTGTACATGCTACCCCTCGGAGACATTGTAAGACGGTATGGGCTGAGGTTCCATTGTTATGCCGATGATACCCAGCTTTACCTGTCTTTTGCACCTGACCAGGGTAGTGTTCTCTTGGTCTTAAACAACTGTCTCAAAGAAATCCAGGAGTGGATGGATATGAGTTGGCTGAAGTTGAACTCGGATAAGACTGAGGTGATGGTTGTGGAACCTGGTCACTGGACAGGAGGTCTGGGTAGTGGGACAACCTCTGGACTGTTTCTCAGAGGAGTCCCTCTCCCGACCTCTAACCAGGTACGAAACCTGGGGGTGATTTTTGATGAAGGGTTGACCCTGCAATCGCAGGTGTCGGCTGTCGTCAAATCCTCCTTTTATCATCTAAGGAATATCTCCAGGATTAAGCATCTGGTTCCGTCCAGCGATCTTCCTGTTTTGGTTCACACCTTTTGTGTCCTCTCACTTAGATTATTGCAACTCCCTATACCTAGGGCTTTCAAGGGTTGAAATCCGTCGCCTGCAGCTGGTGCAGAACGCAGCAGCCAGGCTTTTGATGGGATCATCTCGATCGAGTCATATTACGCCGGTGCTGCGCGATCTGCACTGGCTGCCAGTTCGGTGTTGGATCACCTTCAAAGTTGGCTTGCTGACTTTTAAGGCCCTACACAGACTGGGTCAAGACTATCTGAAAGAGCAGCTGGTTCCCTACTGCCCTGGGCGATCGCTTCACCGGCCGGTGAGGGGTTGCTAGAGATACCTAAGGTGTGTTTGAAATCTTCAGGAGCCAGAACTTTTATGTTCATGGCTCCCACATTATGGAATTCTCTACCTCATCTGTTATGGGAGTGCACGATTGTGGAAAGTTTTAAATCAGCCTTAAAGACTTATTTATGGCACCAGGCTTATGGAAGCGATTAGTTGGCCTGTATTAGTATATTGATGTTTGCTAGGTTTTAAATGTTTTATTTAATTTGTTTGATCTTATTATGTATGGTGCCTTGATTTTTTGAAAGGCGCCTTAAAAATAAAGATATTGTTATTTTTTTTATTATCTTGAGCCATGGTTCAGCAGTGTTACCTGCTGAGGATTTAAGGAAGGGCGCTTAAGATTGGATAGGAGGCTCTCTATGGCCTGTATTGCCAGAGGGGATGTTTCCATGTGTAAGTCTGTATAATATTGTTGGAAAACGTGTAAAATTTGAGAAGCCACCGAGACCATCCTGCCTATCTGAGGGTCTTTAATTTTAGTGATGTTAATCATTTGTGCTTGTTTAAAAAGTCAATAAGCTAAGATGTGAGATGCTTGCGCCCCTCCCTCGTAATATTTTTGGTGTAGCCAAAGCAGTGCCTGTTCAGTTTTACTCATCAATATTTTCTGTATTTCTTGTTGTGCGATCTGCCAGGGAGTGATCGCCCTATGCATGTGCATCCTGTAGAAAACTTAGTTTTTCTTGGAGTTCCTTGAGTCTATCTTCTGCCTGACATTTTTTCTTGGTGGCATAGGCTATAATATGGCCATGTAAGACCACTTTTAATGTATCCCATAAAATCTGGGGGGACATCTGTAGAGAGGCATAATCCCAGATAATCTCCAGTATTTTTTCTTTTAGTAAATCTCGGAACATAGGATATTTCAGTAAGGAATTGTTAAGGCGCCATAATGTCTCACCACTGTCAGTGAGACAGTAGTGTGGCTGAGCAGTCTAAGGCACTGGATTAAGGCTCTAGTCTTTTTGGGGCATGGGTTTGAATCCCACCACTGTCAGTGCCCAGGGTGGTGAGAGCAGCTAAGGCAAAAAAGGACCAGTCCTTGGCCAGTAGGACCCAGAGGGGGGACAAGGAGTTCTTTAGATATGTAGGGGAAAAAAATGAAAGTAAGGGGGCAGATCAGCAAGATAAGGATAGGGAATGGTTGGGCACAGGAGGTGGGGGAACAGGCAGAAGTCCTAAATGAGTACTTTGCCTCAGTTTTTACCGGGGGGGATGGAGGGGCTATGTCTTTATTTATTTATTTTATTTATTTATTTAGTTTTTCTTGACCGGGTAAGTGCACTAGACAAATCCTGCCTATTTTCAGGCACGACCCGGGGGAGGGGGATACAGATGAATGCCAACTGACCTTGAACCAGATTAAGCTGTTGGTGGTATTTTTTAGTGAATGAGAGAAATTTGACCAGGACACCGGGGAAATTCCCCTACTCTTTTCGATAAGTGCCATGGGATCTTTAACATCCACCTGAACTACCACCAATCCAGGCAGATGGGACCTCGGTTTAACGTCTCATCCGAAAGACGGCACCTCAGAAGTGCAGCACCCCTCTCATGCTGCACTACAGTGTCAGTACTGGGATATTAACCCAAGTGCCAGATGTGGGAACTGAACCCACAGCCCTGTGATCTCCCGGCCTCAGAGGCGAGTGTGCTACCTGCTGAGCCACTGACACTGCCTTAGGTCTTGCGAGGGGAGCAGGGGCAAACTGGAGGAAGGGGTGGAACCGGTAGAGACCAGGGGCCTGATGGGTCTGGGGAAAGGGAGTGGCCACCACAGACAGGTGGGGGGGGCCAGCAGTGCAGGGTGAAAAGGGGAGGATGTGGAGGCTGAAATCCCGGTAGAGAGAGAGTAAGGGAAGCCCTCAGGTCCCTTCGGATGGAGAAAGCACCTGGGCCAGATGAGATACATCCCAGGGTGCTGAGAGAACTGGCGGATGTCCTGGCAGTCCCTTTAGCGGAGCTTTTCAACATCTCTCTGAGGACTGGGTGGGTGCCCCAAGACTAGAGGGTGGCCCATGTCATGCTGATCCACAAGGGGGGATCAAGAGAGGAGGCGGGAAATTACTGGCTCGTTAGCCTGACATTGGTAGTCGTCAAGGTGATAGAGGGTATTGTCAAGGAAAGGCTAGGGAGGTTACTGGAGCAAACTGGGTACTTGGACAATAGGCAGCATGGCTTTGTTATGGGAAGATCATGCCAGACAAACCTTGTTGAGTTCTATGACTGGGTGACGAGGGCCCTGGACCAGGGTAGGTCAGTGGATGTCCTCTTTCTGGACTTTAGCAAGGCGTTTGATTTGGTACCCCACAGTGGCCTGCTGGCTAAGCTGAAGAAAATGGGCCTAGGGAGACAGTTGTTAAGATGGATAGGAAATTGGCTCTCTGAGTGTACTCAGAAGGTGGTGGTTGGAGGGTTAGCCTCGTCCCCAAGGGGGGTTACTAGTGGGGTTCCCCAGGGGTCAGTGCTGAGGCCACTGCTGTTCAACGCCTATGTCTCAGACATCAGGAAGGGGATCAGGAGTGAGATGAGTCTTTTTGCAGATGACTCAAAGCTGGGTGCAGTGGTGGATGAGGAGGCGGGGAGGATGGCCTTGCAGGAGGACCTGGAGACTCTGGAAAGGTGGTTGGGAAAATGGAAACTAAAATTCAATGCAGGGAAGAGCAAGGTTCTGCACCTGGGAGTCAGAAATCCAGGCCAGGGGTATACCCTGGGAGGAGACACGATTCAAGTCACGGAGGGTGAGAGGGACCTGGGGGTAGTGGTAGATGTCAAAATGAACAACTCAGAGACCTGTAGGAGGGCAGTGGCAAGGGCAAATAGGATGCTGGGATGCATCGCCAGGGGGATTACCTCCAGAAAAGTGGAAATGATCCTTCCACTGTACAACTGCTTGGTTAGGCCACCCCTCAAGTATTGTGTGCAGTTCTGCCTGATCTGGTGGTAGTTCAGATGGATGTTAAAGATCCCATGGCACTTCTCGAAAAAAGAGTAGGGAAATTTCCCCGGTGCCCTGGCTAAATTTCCCCCCATTCACAAAAATACTACCAACAGCTTAATATGGTTCAAGGTCAGTTGGCATTCATCTGTATCCCCCTCCCCTGAGTCGTGCCTGAAAATAGGCAGAATTTGTCTACTGCACTTACCCGGTCAAAAAAAAATAAAAGTTTTGGAGACCATATTTAAAGAGGGACATTACACTCCGAGAGAGGGTCCAAAGGAGGGCAACCAAAATGATCTGGGGCCTGGGGGGAGGACATATGAGGAGAGGTTCAAGAAGAATGGCATGTACACCCTGGAGGAGAGGAGGAATGGGGGGGACATGGTAGAGGTCTTTAAGTACATGAAAGGGATCAATAAGGGAGGCCCAGTCATAGTGCTCCAAAGGAAGGAGGGTGAGGCAATGAGAGGTCACGGGTGTAAGCTGGAAGAAGGCAAGCTCAGAGGGGAGAGGAGGAGATGTTATTTCACTGAAAGGGTGGTGGAGCCATGGAATGCACTGCCCAGGGAGCTGGTAGAGGTGGAGACTGTGGATGGGTTTAAGAGGGGATGGGACAGGTACAGGGGGAGGGTAAATCTGACCAGGCCCACTATAGGTGGAGCATCTGGGACTGGGGACAGTATAACCCAAGAGGGAAGGGGGACACCAAAATCGTCCCTCAGTGTGGGTGCTGAAAATCGAGCAGACTCGAGAGACTGTTAGGCCTATTCTGCTGGCATTTTAGTAATGTATTTTTCCCTTCTTGTTTTATATCTAATTCAGGTTCAATTGGCGCATGATCAGATAAGTAAATATTTTTGATATCCACAGATGTAACTTGTACCAAGTCCTCTGCACTTGTACAAAAGTAGTCTAAGTGAGAGTAGTGCCTGTGGGCATGGGAATAGAATGTAAATCTTCTGGCTGTGGGGTAGGCATGTGTCCAAGCATCTGTCAGGTCCATCTTTTTGAGAAGTTTACAAAGGTGTTGCTAGCCAGAAGAAGAGGAGGGGGGCTGAGACACGGAGGAGTCTAAAGTAGGGTTCAATAGACAGTTCAGATCCCCCCTGATATTAACAGGCCTTGTTTATATATAAGGATTGTGTCTGGATTGTGTCTATCAAAAGCTGGATCGATGAGGCATCACTCCTCGGCGGGATTTATACACTGGCTACAGTATACACTTGGTCTCAGATAGATCCCACCACAAAAGCCACTCATCCCTCAACATCTGAATACTGTTGGTAAACAACAAACGGAGAGGTCTTTGGCATTAATATCACTATCCCTCTCTGT
This sequence comes from Neoceratodus forsteri, assembly GCA_016271365.2. NCBI lineage: Eukaryota > Metazoa > Chordata > Ceratodontiformes > Ceratodontidae > Neoceratodus > Neoceratodus forsteri. The sequence continues at coordinate 429,448,904 of CM057459.1, read as the reverse complement.
CTGCCGTGCAGATATGCTGATTCTATTATCTGGGAAAAGCTAAACTTTCAAAATTTCTGGTGCTCCTGAGAGGAAAGATGTGTTTCCTGAAGCAGCAACATGTCAGGATTATACTTTTTAAGGGCCATAATGGTCCTGTAGTGTTTAATCAACCCGGACAGTCCATTAACATTATAAGATAAGGTTTTAAATGGGGTACCCATATCTGACAATTATCTTCATCCCTCCTGTCTCCCCCTGAAAGAAAGTTAAGAAAAAAACGAGTTTACATTCACTAGTAAACCTTCTGTCCCACCTTATCATCAAGCCTAGATGTGAGTATAATAGGGCTGGGTACATAATACCTAAAAGTATAATCTGCTGCATACATGACACAGTGACTTATCATTACTATAACTTGCTCCTTCGTGGGGATGGGCAACAAAATAGTAATGACAAAGGTAGTAAAACCCACCTATTAAAAAGAGTAAACCTAACAACCAAAAGGGTAGTATTAAGCAGCAAAACAGTGAGAGAGAGAGAGAGAGAGAGAGAGAGAGAGATTGAAACTCCCAATTTTAAACAACTATGAATGACTTCCATCTGTGAGGATGTTAAAATAAACATCCTCTTGATCAAAGACTGATGTAGCCGTTTAGGGAGAAATATGCTTTTCGATTTGCAAGCGACTCCCTCAGGGTACCATTGACCCCTAACAAAGGGTAGGGTGATGTGGGGGTAACGTAGGGACCAAATTAGAAGTATGGGGATCGGAGACCACGTGATGCAGGCAGCCTGGTGCTAGCTCCGTTTGCTCGCTCCAGCCACCCGATCACTAATTCTGTCTGTTTTCTGAGTTAATTAAAAGTAAACACCTAGCAATCTCGCTCAGAAGACGTCTGAAGTGCCCACCTTACATCCACCAGCACAATATCTCTCATGGAGATAGAGACGAAGAAATCTATGCCCAAAAGAACACCCCCTGCTACACCTGAGAAAGGCCCTAAAAAGCCTAGGGCTGCTAGTGCGGCGGAGTTAGTGGAGTTTCCCACTACATCCATCGATCAGGAGCCGCTTACTTTGGCAAGTTTTTTGACAGAATTTAGGCCATTTAAAGAAGAATTACGATCTCTTACTTCCGAGATCAAAGTGATTACACAAAGCCTGGAAGAGATTTCGCGCAGAACTTCAGATACAGAGGCCTGAGCTTTCTCCCTAGAGAAGCACTTTGATAAAGTTGACCCAGATCTGATTGCCACCAGGCAAAACATTGCCAAAATGGAACTGAAATTAGAAGACCTTGAAGGTCGTAGCCACAGAAACAATGCAGTTCTGATTGACCTACCAGAGACATGAGAAGGCCAGGATCCGATTCTGTTTATGCAGAAGTTCGTTGAGAAGGTCGCCGGCCCTTCGCCATTTGGTGCTAAGTACAGTCATGGCCAAAAATATTGGCGCCCTTTCACTTTTTCAAATAACTCACAATTTCCTCTAAACATAAGTTGAAATTAACAACAGTACAGTATTTAGTCTCCACAGTTCTTTATTTCTCTGTTAATATTACAGAACCATTGTTTTTGATTCAGAATTTAATATATCCTTTTAAATCAGAAAATGAAAAGAAATGGTATTGACAAAATTATTGACACCCTAGACTTAATATTTGGTAGCACAGCCTTTGGTCAAAATAACTGCAATCAACCGCTTCTATAGCCATGGATGAGCTTCCTGCACTCTCTACTGGCAGTTTGGCCCACTCTTCTTGTGCAAACTGCTCCAGTTCTCCCAGATTTGAAGGGTTCCTTCTCCCAACTGCTGTTTTCGATCTCTCCACAGGTTTTCAATGGGATTTAGATCTGGACTCATTGCTAGCCACTTCAGAACAGTCCAGCATCTTGTCTTGAACCATTCCTGGGTGCTTTTTGAAGTGTGTTTGGGGTCATTGTCCTGCTGGAAGACCCATGACCTTCGACGGAGACCCAGCTTTCTGACACTGGGTTCAACATTGTGCTCCAAAATGGCCTGGTAATCTCCAGATTTCATGATGCCATGCACACGTTCAAGGCACCCAGTGCCAGAGGCAGCACAGCAACCCCAAAACATCACTGAACCTCCTCCATGTTTGACTGTAGGGAAGGTGTTCTTTTCTTTGAAGGCTTCATTTTGTTTTCTATAAACATAGAGATGATGTGTTTTACCAAAAAGCTTTAATTTGGTCTCATCTGTCCACAGAACATTCTCCCAGAAGGATTTTGGCTTGTTCAGGTGTGTTTTGGTAAACCCCAGTCGGGCTTTCTTATGTCTCTCTCTCAGCAGTGGGCTCCTCCTGGGCCTCCTACCATATAACCCCCTTTCATTGAGTTGGCGACGGATGGTGCGAGTTGAAACTGTTGTACCTTGTGTCTGAAGGTCAGCTTGAATCTGTTTGGCAGTTGATCGAGGTGCTTTCTCCACCATTTGAACTATCCTGTGCTGCAATCTTCGATCAAGTTTTCTCTTGCAGCCACGTCCAGGGAGGTTGGCTACGGTGCCATGGGCCTTAAACATCCTGATAACATTACATATGGTGGAAACAGGAACATCAAGGTCTCTGGAGATTGATTTGTAGCCTTGAGATTGTCCATGATTGGCTACGATCTTCTGTCTGACCTCCTCAGACAATTCTCTGGCTGTCTTTCTTTTCTCCATGCTCATTGCAGCACACACAGTGAAACAAAACAGGAGAATGAGTCATTTTCTCTATTCAAACTGGTTGAATGAGTGATTTTTATATTGCACGCACCTGCAACTCACCACAGGTGAGTTCAATTCCAAAGTGAAGGAGAATCACCTGCTTGAAATCTAATTATTTCTAATTACTTCTAAAAGGTGCCAATAATTTTGTCTGGGCCATTTAAGGATTTCTGTGTGGAATAAGCTAAGGCTTAGTAAATTTTTCTGATTTTTGTGTTTTATTCCACTGCAAACCAAAGAAATACATATGTAGATACCAAAGTATTTTTTAATTTCAACAATTTTCTGGAAGGAATGGTGCATTATTAGAAAAAACTGCAAGGGTGCCAATATTTTTGGCCACGAATGTATATAATCGAGAGGGCTCACGGGGCTTTAAGGGCACCTCCCCCCGCTGGATCTCCTCCGAGACCCTTAATCTTTCATTTTCTCAACTACCTAGAGCGACAACACTTTCTGGATAAAGTTCGAGAAATTCAGGAAGTCCGCTGGGAAGGATCCAAGGTGAGGATCGCGCAAGATCTGCCCGCTACCATCCGACAACGCCAGTCTGCTTTCCATTTTCTTGTATGCAAGCTCATCGCAGCTGGAATTCATTTTTGTATGAATTATCCCGTAAGACTGAAAGTTTTGGTAGCAGGTTCATGGCAAAGCTATGAGGATCCTTAGACGGCGCCCTCTGGGCTCAAGACTGCTTTCCCAGATCTTTTCAGAGATGCTTGAGCTTCTTACTGGACCACGTTGAGTCTCCTAATTAAGAGTCAGTATGTAGCGAAGGGTTTGATTTCATTTGTAGTCTACCTAGACTGAAGATTAGTTCTCGGCAGTGCACTAATTATGTAGCTATCCTTGTAGTGTGCTCTACTTCCTCAGAGTCTTATTATTGCATCTGCTTTCATATAGTTATGTATTTCAGTGTCTTTAAAATGAGGTCATTCTGGAACATAACTCAATAGCTAATCACGCAAAGGGGGAAGACACAGGATTATTTTTTCTTTTGTTTGCGGGTTTCTTATATCTTTTTCCTTTTTTCTCCTTCCCCAATCTGAGTCTCTATCTGTAATACAAGGGTTGTACAGTACTTCCCAGTGACCACTAGAGGGACCCTGACAACCGTTTGCTATACTAATGAGCAAGTTTATTTTATTTTAGCTTAATTCAGCAGTCTTAATAGACGGAGCATGTTCTGGGTTTAAAATTTTGAATGATTTTACTATTCACTAACATCCTACTGGGTGTACTAGTTAAGATAGTGGAGAAAGACGGGAAATAAGCCTCAAAACTACAACTTTTACACGGCTTAATTAGCCTGGCTGTATATACTCACAAGATTTTCTAAGCACTCAGGTAAACTCGTGTATTAAATTTTATTTCCTTTTTATGTGGAAGTTATTTCCCGTGTCATTTTTAAGCATGTGCTTAGATGAACCCACCTAAGGGTGGCTGGAGGGAGGGAGTTATAGTGAAGGTACTCTGCGGATCGCAGCTTGTACTAGCTTGGGGTGGTGGGTGGGCTGGGGTCTTAGTGTAGATGTGTTTTGCTTCATATTGGTTGTTGGATGTTGGGATAAGGGAATAGGAGGGTGGGTTATAGAGATACAAGGAAGGAGGGTCTTCAGCACAGTCTTATTAGGGGTTATGTCATTACTAAATGTTGGGAATCATTTAAAGACATTGTTTACCTTTCTCCTTAAATGTGAAAATGACGAATGTTCTTAAGGTTGCTACATGGAATGTCAATGGCATACGTCAACAACTGAAGCAGTATAAGGTTCTCAAACATTTAGCCCTGTTATCACTTGATATGATATTTATACAGGAATCATATTTGTTAGACACTGAGGCAATCCGTATGAGAAGACAACAAATTGGCTATGTATTCTCTGCAGGAGGATCCTCCCAAAGCTGTGGTGTCCTGATTTTGATAAATAGAAAAGTTCCTTTCTTACTCAGACAAGTTCTCAAAGATCCACAGGGTAGATTTGTTTTCATTCATTGTGTCTTATATGCTACAGAGATATTGCTGGGTAGGTTTTATGGACTCATTGTAGACTCTCTAGGCTTCTTCACACAGCTAGTCGATCTCCTATCTCCTTTTTTGTGTCTACCAATTATCCTTGGTGGAGACATGAACACAGTCATGAATCCCATATTGGACCATTCCTCTGGTCCGAGCAGAATGTGCTCACCAGCTCAACGGGCTCCTTCAGGAACTTCTTGGCCACTATGGTCTATGTGATATCTAGCGTGTTTTGCATCCCTCAGAGAAGGGATACACCTTTCTATCTCCTGTCCATAAGACAGCCTCACATATTGATTACCTCTTTTTATCCCAAGCTTTGTTACCAGGTGTCTTAGACGCCTCCATACAACCTGGCCTTCCCTCTGAGCACTCCCTGGTAACTTGTCACTTTTCCCTCTCAGCTTTTCCCAAAAGAAATACCCGATGGAAAATTAACAACCAGCTGCTGAAGGACCCTGTTGTAGTCTCTACCCTTACCAAGCAAATTGAGCAGTTTATTGATATTAACCTCCAATCCATTTCTAGACCGGATCTTATCTGGTGTGCCTTTAAAGCTTTTATAAGGGGAATACTAATTAGTTTAGCCTCCCAAAGGAAAAAGGCAAAATAACAGAAACTAAATAATCTCCTTTCTCAAATCCGCTCAGTTGAAGCAAAACTGCCCATTAACCTCTCTGACACTCTCCACCAGACCCTTGCCAAACTTAAAGATGCCTATCTAGACCTATTAAGAGAAAAGGCAGAACTTACTATTTTGAAAACAACGGCATCCTACTCAGCTCAAGGTGAAAAGGCGGGTCACCTACTAGCACTTTGAATTAAATTACAGGAATCTGCTAGGTATATCCCACCTATCCGCTCTCAAGACGGCTCCTTGTTAACATCTCCTACAGACATAGTATCAGAATTTAGTAAGTACTACGCACAGTTATATAGTGTTATGCCAGATCCACCCTCTGAACAGATGTTGGATGCCTATCTGACCACATCTGGCCTGCCTACGCTTTCTGAGACTCAGCAAAGCCTCCTCATAACCCCGATGTCTCCTAGGGAAATTGTGGGAGTAATCCAAAAGCTACTTTCTGACAAGTCTCCAGATCTGGACGGCTTCTCGGACAATTTCTATAAACAATTTCAAAGTCAGTTAATGCCCCTCCTAGTCCTCTTATTCCAACATATCTTATCAGGTGCACCTACAGATCCCACATTGTTGGAAGCCCTTTTAGTCCTTTTACTTAAACCAGACAGAAACTCAGATTTGACTACCAGCTATCGTCCGATATCCCTATTGAATCATGATGTAAAGATCCTAGCCAAATTACTAGCAGATCAAATTAATCTGGTTATCCCAGACCTCATTGGACCCAAACAAGTTGGATTTATGAAGGGGAGGTCTTCGGCTGACCATCTTTGAACACTCTCGCATGCCCTCTGGACATCCAGGGATGCCTTCTATTCTGCAGCTTTGATCTCCCTGGATTCCGAGAAGGCTTTTGACAGAGTGGATTGGAATTTCCTGTTTCGTGCTCTCGATGAATATAACTTTCCTTTAGAATTCCAAAGTTGGATAAAGGCCTTTTATCGTGTCCCATCAGCTCGGATTACTGCCAATGGTGCGGTATCCAACCTTTTCCGGTTACAATTTGGCACCAGGAAAGGCTGCCCTTTATCCCCCTTACTTTTCAATTTGTACTTAGAACCTCTTATTCGCAGTTTAACATCATGTGAGACGATTCAGGGCATCACTATTTTAGGACATGAAATCAAGGTTTCTGCTTACGCAGATGACCTTCTTTTGCAGTTATCACATCCAAATATTTAAATTCCTCCCATGTTATCAATTATTGAAGAGTATTCTCGACTATGTAACTATAAACTGAATACAGATAAAACTAATGTATTCCCTCTTAATCATAAAGTCATTAAAAGCTCCATTCCTGCTATGGGCCTCTCCTGGAAACAAGACTTCCTAAGATACCTAGGTATTGTAATTACCAGGAACTCAGCTTTAACTCAGAAATTAAATCTGGATGCCCTGGTGAACACTATTGGCTTGGATTTATATAGATGGTCTAGGCTACCCATCTCTCTATGGGGCAGAGTCAACTTATTTAAAAATGAATGTTTTCCCCAGACTTTTTTACTCTCTTCATCTACTTAATATTTGGTTACCTTTCACCTGCTTCTGTAAAGTCCATGGTCTGATTACAAAATGTATCTGGACCAATAAACATCCAAGGATTGCCTATCACACATTGGCTACCCCTAAAGAGAGGGGAGGTTTACGCCTTCCTCATTTAACATTTTATCACTGGGCGAGCCACGTTACCAAATATGCTAGATGGATGGTCAATTTGGAAGAAACGCTCACCTCCTTTATTGTTCCTAAATGGCTCAAAATTGAACTTTCTCTTTTTCAAGCCAATGGCTTAACTCCTGGTGCACTTTTCTACATCAAAGCCTCTGCTCTTCCCCCAAACTTAAAATCTACCCCATTGCAATCTCTATTAGAATTCATACCCAACTATGCTCTTTCCTTAAGTATAATCACATTCAGAATTTAATGCAACCTATATGAGGCAACCCAAATTTAAAGATAGAAAATAAACTGATTACAGTTAATTGGTTCCCCCAATTAGCCAATATACGCCTTTCTCATTTTGTGACAGCTAAGAACTCATGGTATTCCTCTACTGAGATCTTAAAGAGACTTCATAGTCCCAATACATTTATCTAAAACCTTAGACACCTAGTCTTGAAAGTGTTCAGGATAACTCCTCCCCAACAGGGCACTAAATCCTTTTTAAGTGAACTGGCACTTCTAGATGAATCACAACATTCCATATCCAGTATCTACAAGAGCTTATTCAATTGGGCCTATCCAGCTTGCTTTGCTCCTGTAAACTATTGGACCCCCTTTTTCACTAACCAGGAGTTAGATTGGACTGCTTTATGGCATAATTGTCATAAATATACCACCCAAGATAGGCTCCGTCTCACTCAGTTTCATATGTTGCACAACCTATATTACTCCCCACAAAAATTATTTAAGTATGGTCTTCTCCCTTCTCCCATCTGTTTTTATTGTCAGAAAGAGGAGGGATCTTTGTACCACATTTTTCAGTTTCCAGCAAAAAACAGACCCTTTACTGGGCCTTTCTGATCTTTTCACCCCGGAAATTTGTCTTTTAGGTGACTATACTGAAATTTCAGTATCCATCAGATGATATCATATGGCCCTCATTGCCATGTCTGTTAAAAAGGTGATCTTACATCATTGGAAGGATAATAAGGATATTTGTTTTTCTGAATGGCTCAATGAGCTTCTCACTAAGCTCACAACAGAAAAAATGTTAGCTAGTCTTAATAATAGACCTGAGAAATATAGACAGATATGGGAACCTCTGCATGCCCTGTTCTCTATTTAACTTATCCTCAGCTTTATGTGTTTATCTTCTTGAGGTAATCAAGCTAATGAACTGATTGTGCTGAAGAGGAAGGGGGGAGGATTAAAGGGTTTGGGGGTGGACCTGTGGAAGGTGGTGGGTGAAAGGGATGGAGGGTGGGATGGGAACAGCTCCATTGTATAGTGTGTTCCATGGTTCATGTACAATGTATATTATTCATTTGGCTCTATTTTCTATTTTGTTAAAAACCTAATAAACTTTGATTTGAAAAAAAAAATAGAAGAACGGGGATCAAGGAATTGGGGAGAAACTGAAAAAAAGGTGCATCATCGCCTCTGTACCTGGAGATTCTCAGCCATCCTCCCGATCAGTGACTAATTAAACAAAAGAGAGAGCAACAACCATCAGAACTTCTGTCCCTAGTATTTACAAGTCTGTGCTTACTTGAGGCCACCAAAACCTATATGTCTGAGCACTCAAAGCAAGTCCAGTTAAGTTTCACTGGTTTGTAGAATTCTTCTGAACTACACTAGGTTGAAATGAGTCCAGGGCAGAAAAAAATCTATGTATCCCCACCCAGTGAAACAGTGCCTTATATCCGATTCCTCCATTGAGTTGAAGGATCATCCAGAATGTTCAAGGTATTGGCTGGTCACTAAGTAAGTCTTCGAGGCATCCATGGGCATTATCTGAGCTGCCCCCCCCCCGATCAGGGTGCAAGGGAACAGTGACAAGGAGACAGGACCAGGAGAGACAATTTCTAATGAGGATTCCACCATAGGCCCCATATCTCCGAGCCTCCATCCAAGAAAGGGAGCCCGCCCCCCTTGAAGTGCACCCTCACAACCATTGATTATCATATCAGTATGCATCTCTACCCCTCACTACCACCCCTCCAGCAGGCCTGGCAGAGACGAGGGTAACCCAGGTGGCTAAGAGGCCAGACCCAGCAAGATGCTTTAATTTCCTGGAGAGTCAGTAAACAAAATACCAGCAGAAGAGCCCTAAATAGCAGGATCCTGAGGAACTGGAGATTGCGGACCGGACCAACCACCAAGTCTGCCCTGACCACCACTGCTCCGATTCTTACTAGCCTATAAAAAGATATATGATACCAGGATGCAAGGAAAACCTTGGTTATAACTACCCTATTTAACAAGTTTATCAAAAATGAGGGGTCCCGCATGCCTCAAGCCAGCTACTGGACTCCACACACCTTCGCCCCTCCTATATTACCTTAGGTCAGTCCCTGCCCCCAACCACAACTCATGTGGAACCGGAGGGGTGGGGTCCCCTATTTAACAGGGAACTCTTCCTCATACCTGGTCCCTTTTCCAGATTAAATCACTCCAGAATCAAAGCTACAACTCCAGGAGTAGTTTTAGATTGAGTGGGATGGCTCTGTTTAATGAGTTTCCACTCAGAAATCTACCAATATTTCACATCTGTTTTACTGGGCACTGGTAGTTGCCCCCGGGACCACCCCCCACCATAGCCCGCCAGACAGGTAAAGTAGTAAAAAAGTGTTCTCTGATAGAGTTTTCTCTTTCTAGTTTGACTTAGAATGTGCTCCAGCAGGCAGCCCCCAAAACCGCCCCAGAAAGGTACAAACATCTCCGTGGAAGGCCCACTAATGTCTCCCTCAAACTCTCTATGGTCCCTCCCCCCCGCCAAGAGGGTGAACACAGGAAAGAAACTGGGGGGGGGGAGTCTCCACAGCCCATTGGATTGCGCACTGTGACCACTCCGACAATTGTGTCAATCAAGTACTCAGATATCCTGTGCAGAGATCTGCTGTAAGAGCCATTTCACTGCATCCAAGGTGGCCTGCTGGGTTCCCAAGTCCCGAGCTGAAGCATTCCTAGCAGAGCTGTTGGAAGTTAATCTTTTTGACAAGGCTACTCGAGAGGGTACCAAAATCCTTCGTTTCTGCAAATCCAGCAGGGCATCATCTGCAGAGTGGTAGGTTTGCTGCCCATTGGGATACCGAATCACTAGGCGAACAGGGTAAGGCATCTGAAATTTCAACTTATTCTGGCATAGTACAGCAAATAAAGGTATATAATCCCACCTTCTCTGCATGGTGGTGGGGGCATAATCATAGTCCAAGAATATTCTAGAGGTGCTGTAAAAAACTTTGCCTTGAGACCAGGCCTTTTTGAGCATTAACTCCTTGGTTTAGAATCTCAGGAAGAGGATGATAATAATAGATCGAGGCTGAGCGCCGGGGTCAGTGGGCTTAGGCCCCAGCACCCGGTGTGCCCTTTCAATCTCTAATTGAAAATCAGGGTCCAGAATCAGGGAAGTGCACAATAGGGTGTCCACAAAATCCACCATATCAGTCCCCTCGCTATTTTCAGGCACTGAATAAATTCTATTTCTCCTATGGTGTCTATTCTCAGCATCTTCTTGGTGATCTGTAGTAAGCTGACAGACTTAAAGATCTGCTGGATGGTATTGTGGATCTTTATAATGGAGGCCATATGCTCGTTAGTCGTCTGAGTGCCGGAGTTTACTTTTTCCTCCAAATCGGATAAGTCCGATTGGAAGGAGGTCAGTGTCTCTTTGAAGGAGCAGATTTCAGTTTTAATGCCTGTTGATTCTTCCAGAATTTTGTCATCCATAATACTAGTTTTCTTGGTCTGAGGCTTTGAGTTTGATTTAGATTTCGGTGCTCGAACTGATGATGAGCGCGTGGATGACCGCGAGTGTGCGGAGGCCTCGGAGTTCAATGTTTCTTGCTCAGCGTGCTCACCCTCATGCTCTAAAACTTGACATTTGTTGCCATCTCTTTTCTCCTGACTATAAGCCCTCCCTCACCCTGAAAAGTGAAACTTTTGCTTTTTGTTTAGTTATATTAATTGTGAATATATCATCTGGTCATGGAGAGACCTCTCGAGTTAGGCAGCCATCGGCTGCGTGATGTCACCAGAAGTCCAGCTGTTTCCTTAATTTTAAAGTAATTGGAAATGTTACCTTTAGCTGAAGAGTCAGTCGGTATTGGTGAGGTCAGCAGTGGGGAGAGAAGAATCTGCTTTGTCTCCGTGAAATCTCTTAAATCGGGTAGACTCGGTGAGTATAAAGTGCTTTGCCGCCGAGTTACTCATGTTGTTTTACCAACTTTAGCCTTCTTTTTATCCTGAAAAAGGTCATCTGAGAGTTAGCTTACCTGGCAGACTGCCTTAGACATACCTTGCGGTTAACATACAAAGGAAAAAGACACCGGGCAAAAAAAAACAAAAGAAATGGGGAAAAAGAACCGCTTTCAACTGATATGCAGCCCGCTTCTTTTTGCAGTTAAATTTAGAAACAGGAGCTTTTCATTTCTACGTTCTCCACTCGAATGGAGGTGCTCTAGCCATGTGCCGTGGCATGTTCTTCACCTGGCCATCTTGGAATTCTCCACATAATGACATGGTGATGTTCTCCCAGGTGCCCTTCCTCCCCAGTACCTAGTCTTTGAGTGTGCTAAGCTTGAGGCCTTTATTTGAAGCTACTTTAAAAATGATAAAACTGCACTAGTACTTAGATGTGCCTTTGAGGTATGTGATAGTCCCTGAGCAAAAAGGAACTTTTTCCATTAAAAAGACCTTGTTGAAGGTGGACAGACTTCTTGCTGCAGTCTTCAGGCCAATTGTGTTCTGAGGAAATCCTATGATCCTTAGCATCTTCTTTTGAAGATCCACTCCATGAGTAAAAAAGTCATGTAAACCCAAATATTGCCCTGGCATAGGAGATTGCCTTGACTGGGAAATGTAGGCAAGGACCTGCTAACAGTTGGTTCTACTGAGATAACCATGGTTGTCACTGCCACTATGGGTAGATTAGGATTACAGTCACATGGTCATTTTGGGTCTGAGTAGACCTTGAGTAGCAGAGGTATTGGGGAAACTGCATATAGAAGATTTAACTGGTCCCAGGGTAGTGAAGAAGGCAGAAATTGGTATCTTGTAAAGGAGCCAGACTGGGTTAACTTCAATCTATTTGTACATTTACTTAAATAAATTAACACAAACAAACAAACAAAAAATAACCAGGATGATGTACAAAATCAATGGACCTGGGGCTCATTTACAATGGTATAATGAGAAAGGTATGAACAACAATATATTCACAAGGATTCCACAAAATTTTAAAAACAAATTTCACAGATATTTGTACCATATGCGTTATGTAAAAATTCAAAATGACCAAACAAATATTTAAAGAAACACATAATGCATCTGTGATGCTCAAACAAATAAAAAACATCTGTCATTTGGCGACAGTACTACAAGGACAGGATAGAGCTACATGAGCCCTGAGTCACCATTAGCAGGCTGAGTAGGAGAACCAGGTCAAGGATGGCTTTTAACCAAATAGGAGAAATGTTCCACACCCGGGGGGGGCGCAAAGGCCTACATGATATAGAAACATAGAAACATAGACTTTGACGGCAGATAAGGACCACTTGGCCCACCCAGTCTGCCCATTTCCCTACCTATTGGATAAGCTGCAGGTTCTAGTTAACCAACAGCCTACTTCCTGCAACCTCCCACTATAATTGCCTTATGTCTGTCCTATGCATGTTTGAATTCCCCCACTGTTTTAGACCCCACAACCTCTCCAGGAAGGCTGTTCCATGCGTCCACCACTCTCTCTGTGAAAAAGAATTTCCTCACATTACCCCTGAGCTGTCTCCCCTCTAACTTTAAATTGTGCCCCCTTGTTCTTACACATCTCTTTTTCTGAAAGATGCTACCCTCCTTGACTTTGTTGATTCCCTTGAAGTACTTAAAAGTTTCTATCATGTCCCCCGTCCCTCCTTTCATCAAGGGTATACATATTAAGCTCTCTCAGTCTCTCTTCATATGGTTTCTGATGTAGACCCTGCACCATTTTAGTTGCCCTCCTCTGGACTGCTTCCATCCTATGTCCTTGCGTAGATGAGGTCTCCAAAACTGCATGCAGTACTCCAGATGAGGTCTCACCAACTGTCTGTATAGAGGGATAACCATTTCCCTTTTTCTACTTGTGATGCCCCTCCCTATGCATCCCAGTATCCCCCTGGCTCTCCTTACTGACTTCTCACATTGCTTACCCACCTTTAGGTCATCTGATATGACTACACCCAGATCCCTTTCCATTATTGTTGTCGTTAGTACCTCCCCTGCTATTGTGTACTCTTCTCCTGGATTTTTATTTCCCAGGTGCATTACTTTGCACTTCTTTGCATTGAATCTAAGTTGCCATATGTCTGACCATTCCTCCAACTTTGCCAAGTCCCTTCTCATCCTTTCTACCCCCCCTTGTGTATCAACTCTGTTACAGATCTTTGTGTCATCCGCAAAGAGGCATACCTTTCCTTCCAGACCCTCTGCAATGTCACCTATAAAGACGTTAAAGAGGACTGGACCCAGTACTGAGCCCTGAGGTACTCCACTAGTAACCCCCCTTTCTTCATAATGTGTTCTATTCACTATTACCTTCTGTGTCCTGTTGTGCAGCCAGTTTGCTACCCAGGCTACCACCCTGGGACCCACTCCCAGGCTGGCTAACTTGATTATTAATCTTTTGTGCGGGACTGTGTCAAATGCCTTGCTAAAGTCTAGGTAGGCCATATCCACAGCCCCTCCCTCGTCTATTACTTTGGTCACCCAGTCAAAGAAATTGATTAGATTCGTCTGACATGACCTTCCTGCTGTGAATCCATGCTGCTTTGGGTCCTGTGCCCCGCTGGCCTCTAGGTACTCAATAATTCTTTCTTTCAGAAGTGATTCCATCATTTTCCCCACCACTGAGGTTAAACTAACAGGTCTGTAGTTTCCTGCTTCTGCCTTGCTCCCACCTTTGTAAAGGGGAATCACATCTGCCCTCCTCCAGTCCTTAGGTACCACCCCATCTTCCCATGATTTGTTAAGAAGTGTGGTTAGTGGTGTCACTAGGTCCTCCCTTAGCTCTTTTAGGATTCTAGGGTGAATCCGTCAGGCCCCATTGCTTTGTCCACCTTGAGTTTTAGGAGTTCTTTCAGTACTCTTTCTTCTGTAAATGGACTGGTATCAACCCCACTATCCAGAGTGCTTCTACTGTTTGGTTTAGGTAACTCCTCCTCCTCTTCTTCTTTTGTGAATACTGAGCAAAAGTATTCATTCAGTATCTCTGCCTTTTCACTGTCTCCCTCTGCCCACCTCCCCTCTCCTATATTAATCTTCACTATTCCTCCCTTAACCTTTCTATGCTCCCTAATGTACCTATAAAAGGTTTTATCCCCCTTCTTAACTGAGTTGGCTATCTTTTCCTTGGTTTGGGCCTTTGCTTTTCTGACTGCCTTCCCCACTTCTTTCTGCTTTAATTGATACAGTTCCCTGTCGTGCTCCGTCTATGATTCCTTATACTTTATCAGCATCTCCACTGCATAACTTGGGGTTTTGTGGTCGTCACACCTGTGTATCAACATAATTAAATGCAATTCTCTTCTATCAGCAAGTGATTGCCAGTTAAGTTGTTTGTATGATACACAGTGGTGCGTGCTACATCAGACATTCAGAATATATTGTGCCATTGTATTATACTTAATTTCTGATTTACTTAGGTGGATTTTCACAGTATTCTCATACACTGAGTCTCCATAGTCTATAAGAGGGCTCAGCATTGAGTTGATGTCCCTTAGTCTAACCACCGGGGGCAGTGCCACTCAGCACTTGACATTCCTGAAACTGAGGAACAGAACTGTGCTGAGGGGGCCCCATTGGTCTTAGTAGATTGAATGCATTACAATGTAGCCTAGCTCTTTGTGAGGATGTCCCTTCAGCTGAGACAGTCCATCATGAAGTTGATCAGGATGGGGATGTATGCTACTGATAAACTGCTGTGGTTTATCTCAGTTTAGTCCAGAACAAGGAGAGTTTTCTTTGGTACTGACTTGGCTACTGATTTAGGCCATTGTGGTCCTGTTACCCGTTATCATTGACCATGATGTTGCAGTGGAGGCCTTTGGATATGAATGCTTGGAGTGACAAATATACTGTTCTCATTTCTGGTACACTGATGCTGAGCCAAGATTCTAGAAGTTACTACTTGCCTTGTGCAGAGTGTATATCTCAATGGTCTCCCCATTTCTTGAGATTTGGCATCCAAAATGAAGCAGTGGGGCAGATCCTTGCCCACATGATGGTTCCTCATGATGTTCCTCTGTTTACACCATCAAGTGAAGCTGTGTCTCATCATCCTGGTCATCACTAAATGACACTGATGTTCTGAGTGTGATGATCATTGTCCCAGGAGAGTCAATTTAATTTTGCCAGGAGAGTCAATTTAATTGGGAGTGATGTCTATTATGTCTTATGATACTGTGTCCAAAGGGACAACATGGTTTCCATAACTGCATGAAAGGGTAGGCTGACAGCCACGGGGGCCTACAAAACTGGTTGAGAAGGTGGAGACCTTGGACAGTTTCCAAATTCTTCTTTCCACTCAGAGGAAGATGAATCCAGAAGGATAGGATACCTGTTCTTCTGCTTCATTTATGAGAGTCTAGGGCATATCTGCTCTTCTGCTTCACTGCTGGTGGGGGAAGGGGGGATAGGGGATGCTTTTGCCCTTGCCTTCTTTGCAATTTCTTAGTTCTTTCAAGCTGCATCTGGATGCATAGGTTGTGCAGGCTTGGGGCTGGGTAAATCAAGGCAACCTTGGTTCATCTTGAGTCCTCTGTTGAGCAAACAGATAATGTTAGGGTCTCTTAGGAAATGAAGGATCACTGATGATTCTTAGGTTGAACAATCTGTACTGACATCCTGGATCTAGCACTGTGTGGATGCACTAGGCAAGAGTCCCCCCCACTCACTCACATAGGTGACAGGGCGGCTCATTCAAGTGTGGATATCACTCACTTCCACTGCGAGCATGACCGTCTACCTCAGGCTAAGTTTCCTTCAGTAGGTATGAGTGTTAGTGGAGTTGGTAGAGTAAGTTGCTCTCAGACAATGAAGAACAGGTTCAAATGAACAGTATTTTCTTAGTTTTGCTACCTTTTGTTTCCCAAAGGAAGAGTCTGCAGCTTAACTAAGACTGTTTGTTTAACTAATGTAGACTCTTGTGATCTGCTGCTCTGCAGTTATTGCCTAGACCCTGCAGTCTGTGTAATGCTGTTACCTGGTTGACCAAATTAGCCTAATGAATGCTGCCCCAGTGCAGTGCAGCCTAATTCATGTTGCAGCTCTGAGGCTTATTTTACATATTTTTAAAATTTGTTTTTATGTAGTGTGTTGATCGAGAAAGGAGGACTGGGTAATTCTGCTTATTTTCAGCCTCTTCCAGGGAAAGGTGAGGGGATAGGGGAGAGATACAGATGGAAACCAATTGAAATTGAATTGGATTAAGCTGTTGGTGGAATTTTAAGTAAATGGGGAAATTGTTTCCCTCGCTGACATTTAAGCCAATGAGGGTCCCCACAGTGACCATGGCGCCTTGCGTGGTGGGAGACCCGCTGGAACACAGGCTGTCTGTCAGGGTCCTGCACCCCAATCAGCACCGACTGGAGTTGAGAATCCTTATGGGGGTGCGAAAACAAAGAATGCAGTAGCGAACCGGCAGCCAACTGCAGAATGCGGTCGACCTGCCGGTGTCACTGACAGGGCGTTCGACAGAATTTCTGTCAGACTCCTGTCATGGATCTGGGGAAATTTTACCAGGATACCTGGGAAATTACCCTACTCTGGCCCTGAATCCAAGATGGTGGACTCTGGTGAGTTGGAGGAGGGTGTGCTGTCGTAGGCTGGAGGTGGGTCCTCGTCTCTTGTCTGTGTTACTCCAGAGGACAACATTTCTCCCACTTTGGTGGTTGTGGCAGTAAATGGATTTATATGAAGCAGAGGGTATACCTGTGGATGTTATGGATGAAGCGGAATCACTTCTGGCAGCAGAAAAACTGCTTGAGGCAGAAATGCAAGAACACAAAAGGCACTTATCGAGAATACTTGTTGAGGATGAGAAATGCTACAGTAAGAGAAAAGATTCTTTGAAACATAGGCAGTAGTGCACACAATTTGGAAGTAACACCACAGAACAAACTGACTCAAAGCCCCAGGCAAACTCAAGCTCTACCACACCTTTGAGGGACAAATAGTTGCATCTGACACAGCCTGACAAACAGCTGAAATGAGATTTTGACAGCAAGATGGAGAATGATTAATGTTTTTAACCTACCAGGACAATCCTCCCAAGTGTCGGATGGACCTCTGGAGACAGCCTTGAGAGGTGCAGGGAGGATGCAGGATGGCAGCGGCAAATGGATACTAGACTCTGAGTGGGATGCCAGAAGGAATTCAGGGTCATCTCCTGAGGCACAGTAGCTGGTAACTCCAGCAGTGGCCCCAGTGCCTTGGAACTGCATTGCCCCATCTGTGTCGATCAGCAGTGTTGATGGCAAGATTATTATGCATCCTGATAAGCCCAAATCCATATAGTTAGCCAAGCAGAAGCTTTCACAAGTGCTGGTTTCCATGGCACAACCCAAAGTTTCCCCAGCATCTTCTACTACTTCAAAAACCAATTTTGTGGCACCACTGCTGCCATGACAACGACATGATCAGAACTTACGTCAATGGATGCACCGGAGCAAGAGGGGCTCAAAGCCAAGGTTGCTAAGGTTCAAAGTGGCACAGCACATGCTCCAGGTACTATAATTGTTTCAGCACAAGTTCACAATGAGCAAGGGAATACAGGAGTGTCCATGGGTATCACAGAGGAGGTAACCTCTGGAATGGCTTTGCTAACAGTGATATACAGTATCATAAATCAGTACAGACTATTAGAGACTGCTGAAAACACCCATCAGATGCTAATATATTTTGCAAATCCTTAAATGAATGTCATTCCACCCAGAAACCCAAGGTCTAATAAAGTAGGTACTGGTGCTATTCAAGAGACATGTTTGGACCAAATGAATACTGGGAATCTGCCAACTGAGTTCCTAGGCTTTCCAACTAACTTAACAAAGGGGACTACAAAGGCGTCTACTGAGGGACAACTGTCCACTATCACTATGAGTCATTCTTCTCACCGGTAGACTATAGTATGACAGAGTGTTCCTGAGGTTATTAGCCCTGCTAACCTTTCTGATGATGAAGTTACTAGTGGGAGGAAGGTAGCCTGTGGGGGGCATGATATGGATGATCATAATATGATACTGGGTCCCCCCAGAAATGGTACAGAACCAGGCCCTTCCACTGCTGATAATGAACCTGACCCCTCCACTATGAATAGAAACAGAGAAAAAAAGATGGCAGAAGGAGATCAAGGGTCCATGTAGTCTGCTCATGTGTTCCTTGTACCTTCTCAGATCCCAGGACCTAACCCCCCCTTCTGCCTAATGCCTCCTACTGCTCCTGTTTCTTTTCATCATGCTTTAGCCTTGTCCCATCCCAGCTTGAATGATGTCACAGACTTTGCTTCCACTATCTCAGCTGGCAGTTTATTCCATGGCTCCACAACTATTTCTGTAAAATAGTGTTTCCTAAGCTCCCTCTTAAAGCTCCCCTTCCCCCCTCAACTTTTACTTATGCCCTCTAGTGTTAGAGTCGGAGACTCTGTTAAACAAGTCTGAGAATGGCAGCTTATTTATTCCTCTCAGGAAGTTGTATTTTTCAATCATATCTTCTCTCTCTCCCTCCTTGTCTCCAGTGAGATCATATTTAATGCTTCCAGACACTTCTCATACGAGTACCCTTGACGACCCTGAATCATTTTGGTTGCTCTTCTCTGAACAGCCTCCAACCTGTTTCTATCTTTTTTCAGATGTGGAGTCCAAAACTGGACATGGTACTCCAAATCGGGCCTTACCAGGGACCTGTAGAGTGGCAAAAGATGGCACTTCAGAAGTGCAGCACCCCCCCTCATGATGCACTACAGTGTCAGTATTAGAATTTATCCTAAGAACCCAGTGTAGAGCTAGAACCCACTACCTTCCAATTTTCTGGCTTTAGAGGTGAGTGTGCTACCTGCTGAGCCACAGACACTGACATGCAGGACATACAGAACCTGATTATGACTGAGTACAGGACCTGATAATGACTCTGGTCCCTCCACTGCAAATACAGAACCAGATCAGTTCACTTTGAATCCTGGAGGGTCCATCACTGGGCCCAGGTACACAGATTTTTAAGCATCAGGCTGAGCCCACCAGTACATGAAATGCAGTGAGACTTTGGTACAAAGATGGTTTACTGGGACATACTGATCAGGTCTACTTGGCTTGGCAGTTACTGAAGGACTCCATGCAGTTCTTTGCATTGGAAATAAATTCCCTCATTCACATCTCAGGAGAAGATACTTTCAATTCGAGTTTGAAATCAGCACAGGGGCTGGATTGGTTCTAGATGAAATATCGTCAATTAAAGACCTTTCCACTCTGCATCCCTTTTGTGTCCATTCCGCTGACCAAACCTCTGATCAAGACTGTAACCATTATGTTCTGCAACGAAGGGGTCAAGGTCAGCAACATCCATTTTTGGGTAGAAAAGTGTTGTGACATCCTGGGACAACCTGAAGCCATTTTGTACATGGAGAACATATGGATAGGCTGGTGCTTCAAAGTGAAGCTGAAACAACTGATTTCCTGAGTACAGCACTTGCCTAATAATTTTATTCTGGGCAGAGACAGAGGAGTCTGCTTCAGTGCAGGCCAACCCAAGACATGCTAGAAGTGTGGGGTCCACACACATCTAAGTAGTGCCTGCAACAAGCTCTGCTGCAGGCTGTGCAAAGAGTTTTACCACATGGATTTGACTGTAGGAATATAATGAGATGTAACCTATTAAAAGGGTAGCTCTCATCATGCCAGCCTCCTGTCCCATAAAGGCTTACCCTCCTGATTAAGCCTTTTAAGTATATTCACGAGTTGTCACGCAACATCCTTTATTTTAATTGGGGGCTAGTTACCATGTATGGCAGCAGGCTCATTATCTGCAAGCGGTGATGCACCACACGCCAATACTTTGTATTGAAGCCACGACAGCGGCACTGCACCTTTACACATAATGGAGCCCCACTAGCATCTGCCACACTTCTGGGTAGCGGACGTTTTGCAATTAAAGTAAAGTATGCTGCGGCGGGAGAAAAACACTGCATCGTACTTAAAAGGCTTAACTGGAGGGTAAGCCTTCTGGGGTTGGGAGGCTGGTATGATGAGAGATCCCCTTTAAAGAATCAGGGCACACATACCAACAGTGCCCTTTGTCTGCCATCAACAGAAATGATGGTTTTGACCAAGAACATCTGGTCAGGAGGTCTAAACATCCAGTTCCGGTACACTGGTGATCACTAATAGTGAAACAGCTACTCCTCCAGATATCCAGGCTCCTAGTTTACTACAGTCACCATCTGCTGTGTTCATAGATCATCCTGTCATCTATTCCAAAAAGCATTCCTGAACAACCTCCACAGAGTGTGTCTTTATTGACAGATGAGCATACTGAGGAGAGGAGAGGGGGCTTCTTGAGGCAGATGGAATCCAACTGCCTTTAGACCCACAAGTCACAGATTTGCAGGTCATGATGCCTCCTCTCCTGATGGCATGACCAAGATACCTAGGAGGGTCACAAGGTCAACAGTCAAACAGAAACAGCCTCCACAACTGACTTTACAGAATAAGTTCAAGGTCCTCCAGCACCAAAAGGAATAGGGTGACTCGGTTAATGAATCTGATGTCTCATCAGCAAGAGCAAAGCCTGCTTCTGAGACTGAAGAGGAAGTTGGAAGCCAAAACAAAAGCCCAGAAGGCAAAGATCAAAGGCCTGTCTATGGGGGGGGGGTCTTACCTATGTGATATGTTTATACAGTTAATCTTATTTAGTTATTTATTCATTTATTGAATTTTGGTAACTAGGGTGGGCCCACTGAGACCAAGGGTCCCTTTTTCAGGGTGACCTAGGATTAGTTACATATAAGAGAGCATAATATATTATCAAATCAAAAGCAGCAGGAACAACATAAACATGATCAGATAACATCATTTTACACAAGACTAAGTAATACAGTATAGACAGATAAGTATACTTATACAGACAGAGTACATGCAGTGGACGGACTATTATTAGTTGCATACACAAGGGGGTAAATTACATTTATCCAATTACTGACAATGGAAGTGCAGCATACAACAGAAATGGTGTTCAGTATAGTGGTTAAAGGTTATCAGGCACAGGTGCACTTATTTTTAGAGGAGAGGAGTACTTTTAGTGAATGCTTAAATGAGGGCAGTGAGAGTCAGTTCCGTAGGGTGGAAGGGAGCTTATTCCAAAGCTATGTAGCTCTATATGTGAATGATCTTTGACCAGCAGCCATAAGTGCTTTAGGTACTTCCAAAAGGGACTGTGAGGAGGAGTGGGGGTTCTTCCATGGTGTCTATATGCCACTGTGTTCTGGATGTGAGGTAGCTGGTTGTTTAAGATTTTGTAAGCAAGGCAGAGTAAGGGGTGATTAAGATTGTCTTCAAGGGAGGGCCAATTTAGAGATGCAAGGGCTATGCAGTGGTGGTGGTGGTCCCTGTTTTCAGCTCATGCGGCAAACCTGCCTACCTTGTGGTAAAGCATTCTGAGTTTGGTGAGCTCAGTCTCCCATAGTGAGGATAGTATGGGAGCTCCGTATAGGAGCATGGGGAGCAGGATGGAGCTTGCTACTGATAGACAGGCTGGCTGCATTTGTGAGGTAGGCTTTATGTCTGTATAGTAGGCTAATCTTTGGTGCAGTCAATGTGTGTTTTAAATGTGAGGTCTTGGTCCAGTAGCATTCCTAGGTATTTTATATGATCAACAACTTCCAGTCTGGTCCCATCAACATCAGTGATCTATAGGAGTTCAGTTCTTTCAGTGCCAAATTTTCTAGACCCAAAGAGCATTGTCTTAGTTTTTTTGATGTTTGGGACTAGATGGTTGGATGTCAGCCATTTTTCCAGAGAGGTAAAGTCCTCACTGAGCTCGATTTCAATTTCTTGCCATCTTAGTCCTTTCCAATAGTTCAAATGAATATCAAATCTCTTAACATGTGCAGTATAAAGAAGCACAAGAAACAATAAGTGGCATTTTCTCTTTTTCAGTCTTGCTGCAGTTTTTCTTCTATAGGAGATGAGAGTGTCATCACTCTTTGATACTGCGCAAGTTAAGATAGCATGGAATTGGGGCCCCTCTTTCTGGTCGATAGGGGAAGATAAGACTGATGATCTGGGAATTCTTTTCAAGTCTACCAAATTTACTATCACACAGCTTTATGAGGGGACCATAGTACTCCCTATAGTAAACAGTCACATAGGCACTCCTTGTCCAATAATGATGAGAGTAAGGCAAGGATGTCCTTTAAGCCCCCCTTTGTATATATTCTGGATTGATCCACTGCTCAAGACAATTGCTAGAGACTAGTTTAGGTAGCTTGCTACCTAAACTAGTCCTGCTACAACCATTGGATGTCTCTTTTGCTCCTGATATCCTTATACACTCTGAATCCTGGCTAAACAACAAAATTACAAATAATGAAATTGCCATTCCAGGCTACTCCATTCTCCAGCAAGACAGGGCAAGCCAGGGAGGTGGAGTGGCAATGTTTATCTCCTCATCACTCAACACTGACATTATTCTGTCTGCATCCACACCAGCTTCCCACGAGGTCCTCCTTATTAGACTCTTCCTTCCATTCTCCACCCCAAAATATGTAGCAGGTGTCTACTGCAGACCTGATCTATCCCCATCGTCTGTTTCTGACCTCATCACCACCATTGCTTCTCATGCATCAGCAGGTGAGTTATACATAATGGGGGATTTCAATCAAAACTGGGCTGCTCCCCCTCTCACCAAGCTCCGGAATGACATTACTGCCCTGAACCTCTCACAACAAATCCTCAAGCCTACTTGAATAAACCATAAATCACAAAACCACTCACTGATTGACTGGGACCTTACCTCTCACACTCACTGAGTCATAAAATCTGGTATTCTGTGGTACTCACTAAGTGATCGCCATATAATTTTGATGGTCCAAAAAATACACAGGCTCAAGGTACCCCACAAATTAATACATTCAAGGTCTTCTAAGTTGCTCGAATTAGACCCCTTACTCCTCAGCCTTGCACAAGCAGACTGGTCTCCCATCTCCTTGGCTATCTCGGTTGACGATGCCCTGAACTACTTCAAAGAAAAATTCATTGCCACTTGGAAGTTGGAACATCTACTCACCCATTAGCCATTCCAGGGTCCAAGAAAACCACTCCCCATGGAGCACCCAGAGCTCCTAGCCTGCCAACGGGCTCAAGACCAAGCCTGGAAAAAACACAAAGCATCGAAAAATCCAAATGACCACATGATCTACCGCACCCTCTGCAACCAATGCACAAAGGCTACTAGATTAGCAAAGGCTGAATATATTAGAAATACCTTTTACTCATCCAACATTGAAAACCTCTCCAAATTGTCAGGTTGTCCATGCTCTATCCCCCCCCCATCTAAATCACCTCCCTCTCCTTAGGTTAACAATGCCTTGCTCTTGGACCACCTTGTAGTCGCCACTGAATTTAATTTTACTTTACCTCCTGCACATCCACCCTCCTTGCTGCCCTCCCTCCACCCCTACCCTCCCAGGCAAATACTACTACACCACAAAATGAAGCCTTACTCCAAGGAGCCTTCTCTTTCTCAAATGTCTCCCCAACTGACACTCTGAATGCCATTCTTGTCTAAAACCCTACTAAAGGAGGCTTCCTGATGGCCTGGACCCTAAGCTCCTTTATCTCTCAGCCCCAGCTATAGCCTCCCCACTGGCTGACATCCTAAACCTTTCCTCTGCCACAGCCACAGTACCCAAAATCTAGATGCATGCAGTAGTTCTACCATTTCCCAAGAGTGGTGATCCATCCTCCCTTGGTAATCACTGCCCAATTTCCCTGCTCCCTATCCTGGCCAAACTTCAGTAACACTTGATCCTTTTGCAACTCTCCTCCTATCTCTCAGACTCTGACCTTTTCACACCTTACCAATCTGGTCTCAGGAAACATCACTCTACCACCACTTCACTACGTAGGCTAACTGACTCCATCCTCACAGGGATGGACAGTGGCCTTTTCACATCTAGCCATTTTTGTCGACCTTGCTAAGGCCTTCAACATGGTCTCCCATCCCCTCCTCCTAAACAACCTATCTTCAGCTGGACTGTCTGACTCTGCCACTGATTGGTTCAGTGCCTACCTTGCAGGTAGGACACAATCATTCAGGGTCACTGACTCACTGTCCCCTCCCCTGCCAGTTGACACTGGTGTCCCACAAGGATCGGTGCTTGGCCCTGTACTCTTCTGAATATTCCTAAATGACCTCCTGTCAGTCTGTACAACAACATCTATTCACATGTATGCTGACGACACAGTCCTCCTCACCTCGGCCACATCCTCTCTGATGTTGAAACAAGACTCCAGTTGGACTTGGACAAGCTCCAACACTGGCTTATCGCACATCAGCTTTCCCTAAATACCAAAAAGACTGTCTTCATGACCTTTGGCATGAGGCAGAGACTCTCTAGGCTCACTGCACTTCCTTCCACACCCTAGATGAGACTTCCCTGGAGGACACCTCCTCTTTCAGATACCTGAGGGTCTGGCTAGACCAACACCTCAATTTTTCTGGACATGTGGACGCTATTCTGAAAAAACTGCACCCCAAGCTAGGTGTGCTTTTTATGAACCGAAACTGCCTGCCTCTACCAGCTAGGCACGAACTAGTCCAGAAAATGACTCTCCCCATCTTTGACTACTGTGATGTAGTTTTTAGTGCTGCCCTGAAGTCCACTTTAACCAGATTGGACTCCCTCTTCCACTCCTTCTGTTGTTTCACACTTGATGCTCTACCTCGCACACACCACTGCGATCTTTACCACTCCCTCATGTTCTCTTCACTTGCTGACCATCGCCTCTCCCACACTGCCAAGTTCACCTCCAAATTCTGGTTCAACTCTCTCCCCTCTTACCTCTTTTCTGCTCTGTCCATCCCTTCACCCCATAGACTCACTCAGATCCACAGACACCAGGATCCTGGCTATCCTCACACGCTCACCTCTGCTGGCCAGTCCATTTTCTCCCACTACTTCCCCAAACTCTGTAACTCGCTACCACCACAAATCAGACACTCATCATCTCCCCCTCTACCTCAACTGCCCTCTCTAATTTCTACTCCTCAAATTGCTCATGCACTTGATGTGTGCTAATTTCCCTGCTCTGCTCTACTGCCCGACCTTGGCTGAAATTGTGCCACCTGTTTATTGCTGCCTTTAGCACTTGAATTCCAATCTGGCACTTACTTACCATTCTAATTCTTATTACATTGCTCCTATTACTGCCAGTTTTGACTGTATTCTTGCATACTGTTATCATAACTTGTATGTACTGTACAACTTAACTTGTATGTAAAGAACACTGCATGTTTTGACTTGTTCAGTCTCTAAATGTAATTGTAGATAATCGTTTTAGATGCATTGTATTTATCTATATGTGATTTGTACTATGTGTATATATGTCTCCCCTTATCCTTTCCCCAGGATGCAGCGGGAGATGAGCAACTTGTTCCTGGTGAAACTTTCCAATAAATAAATAAAATAAATAACATCAGTCAATCAGACGCCTGGTGCCTCCTGGTCTGTCAACACAGGTAAACATCATGGCATATACCAATGATATTTGCCTGTATGTAACCGATAGGGTTTCAGGAATAAGGGCTATGAAGGTGGTTGATACTTATTCTCAGTGTTCAGGTTCTGGTATTAATAAAACTAAAAGTGTAGGTGTACAAATTGGTACACCAACTCCACACACTGACTTAGTGGCTGGTGTCAGTATTTTGAATACTCCTATAAGGGTTCTGTGGTTACTATTTGACCTGGTGATCTGCTGTCTCTTAACTGGGCTGAAAAAGTGGAACAATGTACACTGAAGAGGAATGTGTGGAAGACTTGGATATTTTCTAAACTGAAATGTTTACAAATCGTTAAACAGTTTATATTGCCATTGTACACATATTTAGCTTTTGTCTACTCCACCACCTTGTGTTTTTGAGACTAGAATATATAGACTTTTTTTTTCGATGATGGGGGGAGTCATTTAAACCCGGTCAGAAGAATTGTCACACATCTACCCATTAAAAAGGGGAGGGAAGGGGGGTTAAACATGCTTAACTCTATTGTCTTGTTTCATGTCTTGTTTTTTCATTCCACGATATGGTAGGGTTTTCTACCCAACACCTTACCATGGCACTCACGATTGCATTGGAGCTTGGAGATCTTTTTCTCATGTTGGGAACAGGGTGCTCCAAAACTATTAAAATCTTTCCACTGAGACAAGTGTGTAACCTGCTGAGCCACTGACACTGCATTTGCCCCTCTCCCACCCCAGCTTGCAATGCTGGGGGAGGGAGAGACTCCATGATGCTGTACATGAGAGCTACCTTGGTAACCTGAAGAGGGCCTCCTTGGCTCTCTAAATCCCATAGCAATAGAGAGCTTTTAAGTACCCATGCTGCAGGATATGAATATTTCAGGCTATGGTAAATGTGGGAGGGCTGTGAATGGCACCATCACTGTTTGATACCCAAGATGAGAAATGACTGGTGCCGCCCGACAGAAAATCTGACTTGGTGACATTGACAAACCACCCACTCTAGCCTTAGAGAATGCCCCTCTTGCACCTGACTGCTGCAGACCTCCACCCTGGTTCACCCCCTTACAGTGTAGTGTCCTGTGCCCTCCACTCAGCTCTCTGTGAAGGAGGCATGCTCTGGACACCTGGACCCTCGAGCCTAGTCACCAGTCCACCTGTATCAAGGCAGACTGCTCAAACCCCAGGTGGAGTGTAGGTTTATCTTATCAAATCTTACTAAAATCACTTCCTAGTATCAGGAAGGAGTACGTTTCTCAAATTACTCCAAATAGGTTGGCATGTCCTTTTAGAATGATGGCTAACCCAGAGGTTCACAATACCTCCTGTAAAATGCACCACCAGTCAGGCAGGACAAGGAGGGTGGTGGTAAATGGCTGTCACTCCACAGAGGGAAGAGTGAACAGTGGGATAACTCAGGGATTAGTGCTGGGACCCGGTCCTATTCAACGTCTTCATCAGTGACATTGTGCAGGACCTAGAAGGCAGAATTTCCCTGTTCACTGCTGACACAAAGCTCTATAACAGAGTGGACATGCCAGAGGGTGTAGACAGAATGGGGACGGATCTTCAGAAGGTTGAAGAATGGCCAAGGCTTTGGCAGTTGAAATTCAATGCAAAGAAGTGCAAGATAATGCATATGGGGCACAAAAACACTGGAACAACATTTCATTTGGGGGGGGTGAGGATATAGCATGCACCAAACAGGAAAGGGACCTCAGGGTTATCATCTCTGATGATCTCAAGGTAGGGAAACAGTGCGACAAGGCAGCAGGTAAAGCAAATAGGATGCTGGGATGCATAGGCAGGGGCATCACTAGCAGGAAAAGGGAGGTCATAATTCCACTATACAAGACACTAGTGAGGCCCCACCTGGCACTATAGTGTAAAGTTCTGGAGACCTTACCTACGTAAAGACATAGACAGGGTAGAGAAGGTTCAGAGGAGGGCAACAAAGATGGTACAGGGATTGCATCACAGGTCCTATGAGGACAGGCTGAAGGACTAGAATATGTACTACCTGGAGGAGAGGAGGGAGATAGGGGATATGATAGAGAAATGCAAGTACCTTACAGGGAGGAACAGGGTGCAGGAATACACTATTTTCCAACAAAAAAGATGTTCCAGGACTAGAGGGCATGGGATGAAGTTGGAGGGAGGGCAATTCAGAGGAAACGTGAGGAAGAATTTCTTCACAAAAAGGGCGTTGTACAAGTGGAACACCCTGCCAGAGGAAGTGGTGGGGGCTGAAGCAATCATGGGATTTAAAAATGCATGGGATAGACACAAGGGAATTCTGGATATCAGGGGTAAGGGGCAACAGACTTCTAGAAAAACATAACATGAACTTACAAGCTCAAATGGGCAGACTGGGTGGGCTATAGGCCCTTATCTGCCAGCAGTGTCTATGTATCTATGTATTTATGTGTATTATGATCAACAAAAGGCTACCTTATCTACACAATATAGTATGCACTGACAATAATTAAAATGAAAGTGCTTACAAAAGAAAACATGAAAAGGATTTGTACAGTACATGCAAAACTTAGCTTTTCTCATATTAAGTACTCTCTTAGATGAAAATAACAAATGGTAGTCCTTCAGGATATTACTAAAATGATCTTCTATCTTTTGTAGTTTTTGATCAAGCTACAGAACCCACTCCTTCTGTCTCACACACAGCCAGCCTTTGTAAGAACACCTTTGTTATACCCAGTGCTGGCAAGGTCTCATTTAACATCTGTTGTCTCAATCAAGCAGACTAACTGGTTCTTGCAAACAAAAATTAGTTATACATTTTGTTCGCAAACAAAACATTTGCTGTGCGTGCTTTTGCTTGTAGACAAACTTCCTGTGTTCCCACAATTAGAATGTTTTTAGCTTCACAATTTTTTTTTACTATTTCTTTATCCTCCTGCTGCTGCCATTGATCCCTCTCTCAGAGCTCCCCTTGCAGATCCCAATTTGCAGCCCCAAGGAGTCTGCCCCTAGAGTGCTAACACTACCCTCATACCTTCAGGGCCTCGGATTACCCTCAGGGCAGGGTGGCGGATATCCCCTACATCTCCCCCTGAGCATTGTTGGGAGCGCACACAGTGGAGTATGCTTCTCGGTTGTTGCCCTGGAACCAACACTAAGGCTCGTCGCCTAGATCAGGGCAGGGTTTTTCCAGTGTTCTGATGGATCCCCAATGTTGGCGTGCAATGAGGAGCAAGGCTGCTGACGTGCACAGAGACGCACATCGAAGCCAGTTCTCTGCCAACATCTACCCTTGCATAGAGCATCTCCCAGCTGCACCAACCACCCTGAGGTTCCCCCAACAGGTGGCGGTATCACAGCAGAGAGTATGGTCCCCCCTCCCCAGAGAAGGAGAGCAGTCGTTGGGCGCTCAATCAAATCTCCCTCCCGGCCGACCCCTGTTGACCCGAGTCTGCTCCCGAACCCAGGTTGCCGGTGTGGTACAAGGTGTGGCGTCCAGCGCCTCAACCCTCAGCACCACCGGGCCGGCTAGCTCCACAATTTTAAAGCAACCTAATAAACTCAGGTAGCCTCCAATTTGATATGCTTTTGGCAGAAGCATGTTCTGATAGCCCCCACTGAGTGCGTATTTACAAATGGATGTTGTAAATACCTGAAACTCCTGAGGAGTTACTGTCAGGTGTTGTTAGGCCAATATATAAATCAGGTAGCCTGACCAATGTTAACAAATATCTACCTATTATATTGCTGGTCCCTTTGTCTAAAATGTTAAAAAAGATTGTTTCAGATCAAATTATAGAACATCTAGATAAAAACAGACTGTGGTCCACTTCACAACATGGTTTTCATTCAGGACATATTACTGAGATTGCCTCGATGAGGTTCACAAGCCAGGTTCATAAAGCCCTAGATGAGGGTAAAATAGTGGCCTCAGCACTTGTGGACCTCACCAAGGCATTTGATCTTGTTGATGATAGAGAATTATTGATAAGTTTACTCAAGGTTAATTTCTCTGATGAGGCGATTTATTGGTTGAGTGACTGTTTATCTAGTATGGTTCAGAAAACTCTTATTATGGACTCATTATCTGTTGAGGGTAGTTTGGACTGTGGTGTTCCTCAGAGGTCCAGTTTAGGACCCTGTTGTTTTCACTTTTTATTAATTTGTTACATAATGTCTGTAACAATTCAGAACTTATTTTATATGCGGATGATGCAGTTTTAACGTGTTCAACTGTATCTTGCAACTTGGTAGAATGTAATCTACAAAAAGACTTTAGTTTAATGCATGCCTAGTTTATCAAGCACAAATTCATTCTTAATTAAAGTAAAACAAAGTATATGGGTTTTTTATGGTTTTTAAAAACCCTAGGAATAATGTCATACCTGAATTGTCTGTTTGTAACAACTATGGTAATATTATTGAAAAAGTCTCAGAATTTAAATATTTGGGACTTATTATTGATTCCCATCTTTCATTTGAGTTACATATTACAAAATTAACTAGTAAAATACATCAAAGATTGGGTATGTTGTATAAGTTAAAAAGACATTTAATCCATGACACGAGAGTTATACTTGCACAGTTTCCTGTTTTCAATAATTAATTACGGTCTGATTATACATTATTCTTCTACTGATAGAATGCTTACTAAGCTTAAAATTACTTATTGCAATATCATATGATTTGTTACCAGACAAAACAAAAGGATACATCACTGTCAGTTGTATAGTCTTATGAGGTGTTTGTCATACTTTGATAGATTCAGATATTGTGTATCTATTTTTCTTCATAAACTACACTTGGGTTACTTACCTGCTTCTATTGCTGATCTTTTTCCTAGACAGATTAATATAATTACAGCTAGGTCACAGGTGGGATTTAAATTTCAGATTCCATTCTTTCATACAGTAATGGCCCAGAATTAATTACAATTTCTTGCTGTAAAATGTTGTAATGCTTTGTCTAAAATAATCATGAATTGTTCTAACATTTTCGATGTTCAAAAGTGCTCTTCAAAAATTGTTTTCTGAAGCCGAATGTCAATGTTTTAATTGATTTCACGTTGTATTGTATATTGCATTCAATGTCAAATTTGTATATCATATTGTATGTATTTTTGTAACTGGTCACCAGTGAAAATGAGTATTGTTTGCTCACTGGTTATTCAGTATAAAAAATAAATAAACAAAAACAAAACAAGCTTTTCCTAAACATTGCTCATTTGCTGCCTCCCTATATCTGTGTGATGCCAGGTGGTAAAACCTATAGCTGTATTAAAACTAATGATACACCATTTGTATGTTACACCGCCATATCCATGTCCAACCACGGCCCTGTGAAACACCACCGCACTGTGATTACATCAGCCATGCTGTGCCATCTGGTGGGACAGTGCATTAGCACTGGTATTCTGTGTTGCCTTTCTTTGTTGGATGTACCCCTGCCTTGACAAACTCCAGTGCAATAACTTGGTATTCTCACCACTCATAAGCTATAGTCATGTCAGTGAGTTATGATCTGTGGTCATTGTAAATTCATTGCCAGGCTATAGCTTCTGCAATGCCCAAACTGCACTGAAACATTCCTTCTCAATAGTGACATATATCACTTCCCTTGGCAGGAGTTTTTGGTTCATGTAAGCTGTAGTACCACCTTCCCCTTTGGAAATGACCTGGCTAAGTACAGCCACACCCCAACATTTATAAAAGTAATTGCTTTAGATGGTATTAAAATCTTTAAAAAGTTGATTACCACAAAAACTGCAATTGTGGATATTTGCTTAAGAGAAACATATAGACACATATAATAAACAGTGCCAATGTCCAAGTGTAGAGTACTGTCTTTACAACTGCTAATATGATAAAAGTAACTATAACCCCATTTCAGCACTAATAATATTTCAGTGAAGACATACTAACTGTATGTATCCACCAAGCAAGAGTGAGACCTGGGGGTAATAATCTCTGATGACCTAGAGGTGGCCAAGCAATGTGACAAGACAGTAGAGAGGGCTAGTGGGATGCTGAGGTGCTTTGGGAGAGGTATCAACAGCAGAAAGAGGGAGGTGATGTTGCCTCTGTATAGATTGCTGGTAAGGTCTCACTTAGAATACTGTGTCCAGTTCCAGAGGTCACATCTCCAAAAGGTCATAGACAGACCAGAGTTGGTCCAGAGGAGGGCAACTAAAATAGTGCAGGGTCTACATCAAAAGTCCTATGAAGAGAGATTAAAGGAACTCAATATGTATATCCTGGAAGAGAGGAGAGGAGGGATATGGTTAAATACCTCAAAGGGATAAATAAGGCACAGGAGAAAAGTATATTTCAGAGAAAAGATGCTGAAGAATAGGAGGACATGCTGTGAAGTTGGGGGGGGTTAAATTTAGGAGAGATGTGAGGAAGTACTTCTTCACAGAAAGAATGGTGAATTCCTGGAACAACCTTCCAGACGAGGTTGTGGGGATGAAAACAGTGGCAGGGTTCAAGAATGCATGGGATATGCATAAGGAAATCTTAGTAGAATAGAATGGGGGGAGGAAGAAAGAGCCAGAGATGAAGCAGGGTCTATGGTGATACTGTAGGTAGGGAAAAATAGGCAGACTTGAGTGGGCCGAGCAGTCCTTATCTGCAGACAAATTCTACAGTATGTTTCTATGTAACTGTATGTATCACATTTAAGAAATGAAAATTACACTGTTTCTTTGATGAGCTGCATTATGTGTCTCAGATCACCCCTCCCCAGTTTATGGAAGGGACACAACTGCCATGCAGTGCAGTGCCAAGTCCTACAGGACCGAGACACAGACAGTCTAAAAGCAGTGCAATACAGTATGTAGTAAGCATACATGATACAGGGAGACTGATAATTTACAGTGTGTTCAGTTTCTATAAATCCCTCTGAAACACACATATACTCTTTCAAACCTCAAACCCAGCACAAGGTGTTATGGGCATGAACATTTCTGCATGAAGCCCTCCAAGCAGGCTTTGGCCTCAGTTTCACCTAAGGTCAATATCAACAAACTGCAATCACATGATTCATCTGGTTAGAATTCCACAATACAGCTTATTGCAATCTTTTTCTCACTGAGCAACCCAGTGCAACACAGACCGCCATATCCAGCAACCAGAGCAATCGGCTGTAGCATACCAGAGAAACAGCTTATCAGAGAAGTGGTTCAGAAGAACAGCAGTATGCATGATGCACACATGATACAATATATCAGATTATTTCTAATTCTTTTTGTTTCTATAATCACACATAAACCTTAAAGCCTCAAATCCTGCTGAAAGCTTCATGGGTATACAAATCCAAGTATATATGTGTGTTGGGGGTTAGGCTGAATAGGAAATGGCCCAACAAGTGCTACACTCTACTGACCATGCCATAACACAGACCAGCTTGGAACAGTACAGTATGTAGGGTGCACAAATGATATAAAGGAGATGGATAATTTCCCTTGTGTTCAGTTTCTATACATCTCTGCAAACATAGAATTTGATGGCAGATAAGGACTGCTGCGCCCACCTAGTCTGCCCACCTAGCTTGCCCATTTCCCTACCTAATGAAACACACACATATACTATAAAGTCTCAAATCTAGAAGAAAGTTTCATAGGGATACATACCCATGTATGTACTTCCACACTTGCATGGTGCACTATACTGCAGCTGCATATAAATATTAAACAATTAAAAATAAATGTTGCCAATGTTAGTGGGGTTTATTTCTCTTTCTTTCTAGAATTGTTATTCTCTTCCCTTGTTCATGTTCCACTGTTTGTGTACATAACATTTAGCTGTGGTTTTTCATCCTTCTCACATTGGCGTTATATTTTCTTCAACCTCCTCTGCTCTTTCCTTCTCTCCACTGTATCTCCAGGATTGTAGGGCCATAGTGGATTCTGATCAGTGACGGCCCAACGAAGGGCCATAGTGAGCACCAGCTTGTTTTTTCCCGTGACAGTCCAAGAGAGGACTATAGTGAGCTCTGGCTTCTTGATGTCTATCAGCCTAGCAGAGGGCTATAGCGAGTATCGTTTTTCTTGATTACTATCAGCCTAGCAGAGGGCTAGGCTGACAGAAGACTTGGTTTGCTGGCCAAGGCACCTAGCTTCACCTGAGCTCTTTCCTTCTAAGACTGCTTGAAAGGCAGAGTAGAGAAACTTACCAGAGCAAGGGAGAAGGATTAAGACTTAGTTTGGCTAAGCAGATTTACTGTGTGGTGGTGTTTTATTTTTACTCACAGGGATTGCTACTGTTTATTTGCTAACATTTCATTGCTTTATTTTTCTCTGACTCAAATTGTTGCTGGTATACCTTCTTCTGCATTATTACAAGGTGTGCCTACAGGTGTGTGCTAACAGATTACTGCTGTAATCTTCTGATTCAAATTGTCTTTTGCAAGGTATATCTTCTGTTACTGCTTTATTTTTCTCTGGAGCAAAGTGTTTCTTACAGGGTATATCTTCTCTGAAATTATTACAGGTGGTGCTTTACAGGTTTTACAGTTTTATCTAACATTAGGATAAGCTTTCAGGGTTACTGCATTTGTTGACTGATTGTTTCTGCTCTTACCTCCTTGTTCTGTTTCTGCTCTTACCTCCTTGTTCTTTCATCCGTGGTTCTTCTTTTTAGGCAGGGGAAGGGCCCAGCCACCCACCCCCATCCCCAACCACCCCACGCTACACTCCTTTTATAGGGTACCACAGTTGTGACATTTCCTGTGGCAGAGCAGGAAGGGGCGGATCAGTGGGGCCTCCACAAGGTGATCTCATTTACAGGGGCACTAGTAATTTAACTTGTTATAACAAGTTAAACAAAGCACAATTAAACCATGACTTGCATTTTTTTTTTCCTTTTTTTTCCCTTCTAATTACTCTGACTAGGTTATAAACCCAACTACTTATTTGGAATGGATTTCATTAACTGCAGGTACTGTGGAACAATTTTCAGAAGGACAGTCTTACAGGATTTAGGACACTGTCCTACATGCTGGGCCTTTGGAGATCTTAGGGCTCAGCTCCAGGCAGCATGGGCAGAGATTGCACGCCTCAAATTTCATATTGAAGAGGAAATACATTATAAGAACCACCCGCCATTTCCCCAGCATCCAACAGAAAAACTCGACCGCAGAGGGTAGTTGGTCAGGAGGTTGGCAGGTGGTTGAGAGAGCAAATCAGGTGCCCCCATCTCTCTGCTCTCCAACACATTACCTCCAAAAACCATATAAACACTACAAACAGGTATCTGCCTCTATCTCTGAAATCAAATAAAGAGGCAGAAGACACTGCAGAGCAGGACACTCTTGCACAGGAGCTAGCACAACAAACTCACCCAAATCAGGAACCAAAACTAAACAAGCACAAAGGAAATCCAAAAAACTTGATCATAGGAGACTCTATGGTTCGGGAGTTGATACCATCTCCAGCTAGGGTTATGGTCAGATGTCTCCAGGTACATCAGCATGGAGAGACACTGACCGCGATTGCTAAAATTGTTCACAAGCAGGAGAAACATTGATGTCCTAGTACACATAGGGACTAATGATCTCGCCAGCCCGGTCAGTTGTGGAGACCAAGGAACACCTGACTAGGCTGGGTGACAACTATCATCTATTTCTGCGCATCTCCTTCTCTGAGATCCTGCCAGTCTGGGAGAGGGAGCAGATGGATGGAAGGTCAGAGAAGGGAGATAGGGGAGCTAAACATGTGGCTCAAGGACTGGTGCCAGGAAAAGGACACAGATTTGTAGGAACTGGCAACAGTTCTGGAGCGAAAGTTCTTTAAATTTGATGGACTGCATCTGACTAAAGAGGAGTCAGTGCATTAGGGGCAGAAGTTTGACGTCTTTGCAGAATATTTAAACTAGCAAATGGGGAGGGGTGCAGCACCCATACGTCGAATGGGAAGAACACCCTCCCCTCAGCTAGTGGTCAAACAGGAATTCAGCGTGTTTGCCGTTCATTTGCATCACCAGGTAAGAAAAAGGTTTGTCTCCCATACGATGCACAGGGTAATGCCAAACTTCACCCAACAACTAACACACCAAAATCTGGCCAATGGAAAATCATGTGCACACAATGCTCACAGCCTGGGAAATAAGATCCCAGACCTGCAGGCAATAATGTCAGAGGCTAAACTGGACATAGTAGCAATTAGTGAGACGTGGTTTACCAGTAACCACATTTGGGAGACTTCAGTACCTGGCTATGTATTGTTCAGAAGAGACCGAGGTGCAAAAGGGGGAGAGTGGCCCTGTATGTTAATGAAAATATCAAAGCTACAGAAATTCAGAATACACATAAGGAGCCAGAAGAACTGTGGGTCACCTTGGAAACAGGAAATGGGACAGCCATAAGAACTGGGGTTGTCTACAGGCCCCAGACCAGAGGGAGGACATAGACACATTACTGTTAGAAGATATACAAAACATGACAGCTAAAGGGAGGTTCTGATAATGGGAGACTTCAACATGCCAGATACAGATTGGTCAATACCAGCAGAACATCTGCCAGAACTAGACTCATAGTGGATTCTCTGCAGGGGAGGGCCTCAAACAACTGGTACAGCAACCCACAAAAAACAGGCTATCCTAGATCTAGTACTGACTAACAAAGAAGGATCACAGATCTCCAGGTAGAAGGTCACCTGGGGGCCAGTGACCATCACATGGTATGGTTCAGTTTGGCTACTACATCTAAACATCCCATTCCAAGGCAAAATATGGGACTTCAGAGGAGCTGACTTTGATAAGATGGCCAACAGAGTTAAGCTAGCACTGGCAAAAGAAACACAGGTGAGGGGTACAGGCAAAGTGGGCACATTAAGGATGCAATACTTGAAGCAACATCCCATTGTGTTAGACAGAAAAGGAAGTGCAAAAGAAGAAGGAAACCACTTTGGTTCTCAAATACAGTAGCAGAAAAGGTCAGAGCCAAAAGGCCTTCCAGGAAATATAAGGAACACAGCGGGATGAAGATAGGGAGGCATACCAACTGCCCTAAGGGAAGCAGGTAAGGCAGGGCAGGCAAAGTCCCAAACTGAGGAAACACTAGCACGAACAGTAAAAAGAAGGTGACAAGACTTTCTATAGATACATTAGTGAAAGGAGAAAGTCCAGAGGTATTGCTAAGCTTAATGGAGAAAAGGGAGCATGTGAGGAGGAGGAGGTCCTTGTAAAGGCATCTATCCTAAATATATACTTTTGCTCAGTATTTACTGAAGAGAAGGTAGGCAGGGCCCACAGCTCAGCATCATGGACACAGGGGGAGGGAGGTGAGCACTACTCCTCACAAAAGAAAGGGTCCTTAAGAGCTTGCTAAGCTCAGGGTGATAAGGCAATGGGACCTGATGGCATACATCCCAGGTACTTATGGAGCTAAAGGAGGAACTAGCAGAGCCATTAGCAGAATTGTTTAGTGAGTCTCTGAGGCACAGGAGAGGTCCCAGAAGACTGGAGAAGAGGCTCATGTGATCCCGCCTCCACAAGAGTGGTAGCAGGGAGGAGGCGGGAACTACAGACTGGTCAGTCTTACCTCAGTAGTGGGCAAGATTATGGAGGCACTCCTTAAGGAAAGGATAGTACAACACCTGGAATCCATAGGGCACAGGATCCAAGACAGCATGGGTTTACAAAAGGAAGGTCCTGTCAAACTAATCTCATAGATTTCTTTGACTGGGTAACCAGAGTGGTGGACCAAGGGGAGCAGTTGATGTCGCCTACCTTGACTTCAGCAAAGCTTTGACACTGTTCCACATAGAAGATTGATAAATAAGTTGGGTAGGCCTGGGTGGGTCTGAAGTTGGTCAACTGGGTGGCAAACTGGTTGACGGGCAGAAACAGAGTGGTGGTAAATGGTATACAGTCAGAAGAGATGCAAGTCACAAGTGGGGTACCTCAGGGATCAGTCCTGGGCCAGTCCTCTTCAACATCTTCATTAGTGACCTTGCAGATGGACTAGAGGGTAAGGCTTGTCTGTTTGCAGATGACACCAAGATCTGCAACAGAGTAGATGATCAAGATGGGGTGGGCAGAATGAGAGAGATCTGGATAAACTAGCAGAATGGTCAGAAGAGTGGCAACTGGGATTTAATGCAAAGAAGTGCAAAATCATGCACATAGGGAAGAGAAACCTGAAGCCACCAATAGGCTGGGAGGGAGCTAGCAGTCACAAAGGAAGAAAGAGACTTGGGCATCATCATCACTGATGACCTAAAATCATCCAAGCAGACCTCTAAAGCGGTAGGTAAGGCTAGGGGGTGTTAGGGTGTATTAGTAGTGGTATCTGAAGTCGTAAGAGGGTAATAATCCCTCTGTACAAGACACTGGTTAGGCCCCATCTGGAGTACTAGCGTGCAGTGTGGAGGCACACCTTCACAAGGACATTAACAAATTGAGGCAGTCAGAGAGGAACACCAAAATGGTGCAGGGACTGCATCAGAAAACATATGAGGACAGATTAACGGAGCTCAATATGTATACCCTTGAGCAAAGGAGGAGAGAGGTGATATGATCGAGGCATTCAAACACCTTAAGGGCATAAACAAGGTGAAAGAGTCTAACATGTTTAAATATAAAAAAAATAGCAGGACAAGAGGACACAGCATGAGATTAGAGGAGGCCGATTAAGGGAATGTGAGGAAATTCTTTTCACAGAAAGGTGGTGGTGGATGGAATGGCTTACCACAGGAAGTGGTGGCTATGAATACAGTGCAG
Source organism: Neoceratodus forsteri (assembly GCA_016271365.2). NCBI lineage: Eukaryota > Metazoa > Chordata > Ceratodontiformes > Ceratodontidae > Neoceratodus > Neoceratodus forsteri. The sequence continues at coordinate 429,410,408 of CM057459.1, read as the reverse complement.
GGCTTCAAACAGGCATGGGATAGGCATAAGGGAGCAATACAAATGACTATGAATAGATAGGTCACTGACAGAGCAAAGGCCGATGGCACATTTATAAGGTAGAAAAGGAAATGGGCAGACTGGATGGGCCTTGCAGTCCTTATCTGCCATCAACTTCTATGTTTCTATGTTATAGTGAGTATCATTTTTCTCGATTACTATCAGCCTAGCAGAGGGCTATAGTGAGTATCATTTTTCTTGATTACTATCAGCCTAGCAGAGGGCTATAGTGAGTATCATTTTATCACCAACAGTCCAAGGGAGTGCAATAGCATCACAGCGAGTATCAACTTGCTTGATCACTAGTGGCCCAAGAGAGGACCGTAATGAGCATTTTACTTATTTGATAATTGGCAGCCCAACAGAAGGCCATAGTGAGCATTGGCTTGTTTGATCTGAAGCAGCCCAGGAGAGGACCACAGTGAACATCCACGTGTTTGATTAGTGACAGACCAGCAGATGGCAATAATGAGCACTGGCATGCTTGATCCCTGTGAGCCTAATAGCAGGGAATACTGAGCACCAGATGGTTTGGCCACTGAAAGCCCATTAAAGGACTGAAGTGGGTGCTGGATTATTTGATCACTGAAACTCCAGAGAGCTACAGTACTGCAATGCAGCTCACTGCCCTCACTCACTGAGCCACCCAGGCCCCTACAGATCAGTGTATGTATCATCTGTTACACTCAGATGTAGCATGCAAGAGAAGCATCCTAACAGAGAGGCATTTTGGAAGAAGGGCAGCATGTAGGGTGCATAAACAACATGATAAATCCTAACTTCATTGTTAGCCAGCTGAGATTGTTTATTTCTAAACATTCAGGTACTCTTATAACCAAATGTCTCCTGCACATAGTTCTAACATTCTGAAGCTCTAGGATTAGCTGGCACAGTCCATTTCAAATAATGTGGATTCTCTAATATTTTTGCAAAATAAAACATGGTTTTAAATCAAAATTCAAGTTTTAAAACAGAGGTGTTTACCATAATTTATATGTGTAGAAGTACAGTTCCTGGGCCTCTTAATGGTTATAAGTTTCTTCTCAGATCCTTTGTGTACCAGAACTACTCAGCTATGCTTCACAGTTCTTTCACCCTTAGAACTTACTGCTCTCTTATAACCCTAAGAGACACAGTAACTGTACACAGAAACATATACAAGAATAAATGTAATATCCAATTGGTTTAGTCCAAAACCTCAAACCCAGCACAAAGCATCATGGATATGCTAATTCATGTGCATACCCCCACCATTGAATGATGTACCAATGCTGAAACTACATATAAATATAAAAAAAAAAAAAAAATTAAAATTAAAAATATCTTCAGTGTTAGCATAATTTAGTTTTTTTTCTAATACAGTTTCACTCCTCCCCTATTCAGGTTTTACACTTTACCCACTTTGAGCTGGATTTTCAAAGCCTCACATCATCTTTTTAGCATAATTTCACTACTTGCGACATAACTGTTACATAGCATAAAATGTGGTCCGAGGTTTTTTCACAAGTTGCATAACAAAAAAATTATGCATAGAAACATAGATTTTGATGGCAGATAAGGACCGCTTGGCCCACCTAGTCTGCCCATTTCCCTACCTAGAGGATAAGCTGCAGATCCTATTTAACCAGCAGCCTATTTCTTCCTACCCCCCACAAAAATTGCCATATGTCTGTCCCATGCATTCTTGAATTCTCCCACAGTTTTAGACCCCACTACCTCCTCAGGAAGGCTGTTCCAAGCGTCCATCACCCTCTCTGTGAAAAAATACTTCCTCACATTGTGCCTGAACTGTCCCACCTCTATCTTCAAATTGTGTCCCCTTGTTCTTGCACATCTCTTTTTCTGAAAGATGCTACCCTCTAGGACTTTGTTGATTCCACTGAGGTACTCACACATTTCTATCACGTCCCCCCTCTCCCTCCTTTCCTCAAGGGTATACATATTAAGCTCCTTTAGCCTCTCCTCGTATGGCTTCTCTAGCAGACCCTGCACCATTTTAGTTGCCCTCCTCTGAACTGCCTCCATCCTGTTTATGTCCCTGTGACCTCATTAACAAAATGAGGCCTGCATCAGTTTTTAATACAAGTAAGTGCAGAAACATTTGTAAATGCACCCAGGGTTTGAATATAATGTTCTGACGCATTTGGGGTATTGCAGCTGCAGCAGACATTCTGTTGCAAATGATGTAGCAGTAGTTTTGAAAATTTATCCCATAATCTTTAGCTTTGGAGTTTCATCTTTCTCTGTTTGGCTTCACATTGCCTTCAGTTTCCTTGGCTTTCTTTCATTCTCTCCCTCCACTCCATTTCTTTGGTTGCAGGCCTAAGTGAGCATCATATTGTTTGATCAGTGACAGCATTAAGAGGGCCACAGCTTGTTTATCCTTAGTGATTGTCATAGAAACATGGAAACATACGAGATTGTCGGCAGATAAGGACTGCTAGGCCAATCCAGTCTACCTGTAGGCCCTATACATGTATGCGTCCACTCAACCTAAGTAGTCAATGGCTTTTCATCACTCCCTTCCTGCCCAAGGTTCCCTTGTGCTTGTCCCAGGCATGTTTAAATCCCCCCACTGTGCTTGCCCCTACCACCTCTTGTGGCAAACAATTCCAAGCGTTCACCACCCTCACTGTGTAGAAAAAGTTCCTCATGCTACTTCTTAATCTACCCCCTCCAATTTAATATCGTGCTCCCTCATTCTGGTATCTTTTCTACATTAGAAAAGGTCCCCTACCTGCACCTTGTTTATCCCCTTGAGGTACTTAAAAGTTTCTATCATGTCGCCCCTTTCTCTCCTCCTCAAGTCATCAGCTTGCTTGATCACTAGCAGTCCAACAGAGGGCAGTTGTGAGCATCAGCTTATCCGATGACCAGCAGCCAACAGACAGCTGTGCTCAGCATTGGCTTGTATGATTAGCATCAGCCCAACACAGAGGCACAGTGAGCACTGACTTGTTCAGTTACTGATGGCTGATCAGGGGGCCTAAGTGAACAACAATGCGTTATGCTGAACAGAGGGCAGTGGTAAGCATCAGCTTTCTTGATCACTGACAGCCCAACAGAGGGCCACAGTAAGCACTAGCTTGTTTTATCCCTGGCAGCCTATCAGGGGGCCTAACTGAGTAACAACGTGTTTGATAACTTGACAGCCCAACAGAGGGCCATCATGAGCACCAGATTGCTTGATCACAGGCAGATCAGCAGAGGATAACTTTGTTTACATTACCGAAAAGGTCCAATGGTTTCTGGATTGCATCACTGTGTGCCAGTTTATCTTTGATTTCTATCTCTTTTAAAAGCAAACATAGGTGGTGAGTATACATACTATGTGGTTTCAAACTTTCATCAGTTTGGCAATATACAGTGCGACAATATTTAAGAATGACTTTTACGCTATGACATTGTATTATACTGTAACTCAGTACAGTATATTCTCCTTATACTGGACACGTTTTTCAGAATGACTTTAGTCCAGTATAATTGGTGTCCATTCTATCCTTTCTGCAAAAAAGCTAAAACAAAAAAGTTTACTCACACACAGATACTCACGCTCACACCTCTAGCACTCAAACAGCCATACACACACTGACACATTGTTACAGTTTTCAGCTCTTTTTGTGTCAGTGCATTTGGTTTTGTCCTGGTTTTTGTGTTCTTTATTTGAATAGTATAAACTAAAACCTTTAAAAACTTTTGTTTAAAATGCTTCTGTAATTCCAGGGTTTTCAGAGGTGTCAACAAGGTTATTGCAGTCCGAGGAAATGGTTATGGTGGTCTGCCTTTGTGTGCATTTGGCGTACTTGTATGAGTCAGCCTCCATTTGTGGAAGTAGTGAACAATCCAGGATTATGCTGTCATGCTGTTCCATAGCCCTCCTTAGCGTGAGCGAGGCATTTTGGACATCGACGGCAGACACTGCAACCTCTGGTCACTCCTCAGACTCATCTTCATCTTCCTGTTGCATCTTTGTGTCGTTAGCGGTTTGTGTTAATGAGTCAGTCACTGACCTGATGATGTCCTCATCTTCGGCTAGGGGGGGAATCATTGTCTCCTAAGTTGCAAAGCTGTTCAAATTCATCTGCTGTCCAACCCGGCAGTGATGGTTTGGCAGGTTCAACAGGATCATTAACTTTGGGCAGCCCATCAGTGTCACAGGTTAAACCCCCTTTCAACAACACCTTACAATTGTTTCTTGTGAAACACAGTCCCATGCTGTCTGTATTAACCTCACCACATCAGGATTAAGTAATGCCAGTTGTGGCGGTGAGATCTTGTTCACTGTCCAGAACATCAAGGAGCTTTTGACACATTTTACAGACATAATGCCATTTAAAACTGTAAATTATCCCTTGCACGAGTGATTGCATGATGCAGGTTGTGTTTGGAAGTAAGAAAACTGACCTTGTGTTCTGAGACTGGTGACATTAAGGTGACCAGAGAAATTATTCAGGATCATGGCAATCTTCCTGTTCCTTAGCTTTATATCCCAGTCTCTGAGTCACTTTGTAAAAATGTCACCAGTCATACATGCGGTTCTGTTGCCTCTGTCCTGCACTGACAAGTTCCTCACACCTCTAAAGCATCTAGGTGTTGCTGATCTTCCAGCCACCAAGAACTCCTTTTTCTCTGTGCCAGCCATATTACAGGTGACCAGCAGTGAAATGCGTTCCTTACCGTGTTTTAACCCGCATCAGATTATCTGACTTAAAAGTCAGAGCACCATAACCAAAACCCTGATAAAAAAGTCCAGTTTCATATGTGTTGAAAATATTATGTGCTACATAGGCCTCTCAAATTCCAGGCAACCCATCATTTAGTCAGACATCAGCACTTGTAGAATCAATATTTAATATTTTACCATGGATGGTGTTTCTCAATTTCCACTGGGTCAGCCTCCCATCTGATGGCTTTAACTCCAATTCACCGAGGGCAACTGCAAGCTGCTGTGGCTTTTCAAGATGCAGGGGACCACTGATTAATGCTTCCCTCCCTCCCTTTGACATTTGAAAACCACTGTAGCGAGGTATCCTCCACCTCACTGTCCTTCTTCCTGCTTACGTTTTTGTGCTGGGTTTTTGTTAGAATACTACTCATCCAGTAGTCATACCTTATCCCATATAATGTCAAAGGTAGACTTCTGGATAGCAAAATGAATGGACATGTCCCTTAAACTCAGTTTGGTAGGTATTCAAGCTTTGAAAGGATTTCAACCTTTCTGGCCAGTGTAATCCCACTCTTAGTCATGTTTAGACGTAAGCACCAGACACAAAAACAGAATGAATGAATCAATAAGTATGTAAACCAATTAACACCTATTCTATCAGTTAATGGGTCATTTACAGACCGTCAGCTGCAGAGCACAGTGGAAGAACACAAGCAGTTAAGGGCTCTTGCGGCCAATATAAGTGGAATTCAGGGTTCAGTGCATTAAATAATATAGGCTTCAATGAGTGGTGTTGTGCTAAATTTAAAAGTGAGGGGTCTCTGATCATGAACCACAGGTCCCTCCAGCCAACAGGCCAGGGGTGTGGGGGCCACCTAGGCCCCAGAAACTATCAAGTTTTAGATGCACATTGGTGCATTTTGAGGGTCATTTTGACACTATTTGGCTGCTTTTAAAGCCTTCCTTGACCTGTTACAAACAACCAATACCACTATCAAAATAAATAGCTTTTTTTATTTTCTTTAAACAAAATTGTCAAAACTAAAACAATTTCTTGATCAACATCAAGGAGCAGAAACCGCATACATCTCTAATCCAGAAAATTCAACCAACGAATGTTCACATTGGCAACTTCATTGCACGTAGGATTTACACATGCTGTTAAAACATAGAAACATAGACTTTGACGGCAGATAAGGACAGCTTGGCCCACCTAGTCTGCCCATTTCCCTACCTACAGGATTGGCCGCAGATCCTAGTTAACTAACAGCCTATTTCTTTCTACCCCCCACAAGAATTGTCTTATGTCTGTCCCATGCATTCTTGAATTCTCCCACAGTTTTAGACCCCACAACCTCCTCAGGAAGGCTGTTCCAAGCATCCACTACCTCTCTGTGAAAAATACTTCTTCACATTGCCCTGAACCGCCCCCACCTTTAAATTGTGTCTCCGTGTTCTTTGCGTCTCTTTTCTGAAAGATGCTACCCTCTTGGACTTTGTTGATTCCACTGAGGTACATAAAAGTTTCTATCATGTCCCCCCTCTCCCTTCTTTCCTCAAGGGTATATATATTAAGCTCCTTAAGTCTCTCCTCGTACGACTTCTCTTGCAGACTCTGCACCATTTTAGTTGCCCTCCTCTGGGACTGCCTCTATCCTGTCTATGTCCTTGCGGAGATGGGGTCTCCAGAACTGGATGCAGTACTCCAGATGGGGTCTCACCAACTGTCTGTTCAGCAGGATAACAACTTCCTGTTTTCTGCTGGTGATGCCTCTCCCTATGCATCCCAGTATACCCCCAGCCCTCCCTACTGCCTTCTCACATTGCTTGCTAACCTTAAGCTCATCTGATATGATTACCCCCAGGTCCCTTTCCTTTTTTGTTGTTGTCACTACCACCCCCCCAACTGTGTATTCTTCCCCTGGGTTCTTGTTTCCCAGGTTCATTATTTTGCACTTCTTTGCAAATACAGGATAAGGGACCAGACTATTTTGGAGATAAGATAGGCTGTCACCATTTATGATTTTTTTTGTCTGTCACTGTGTCTCTTGTCTCAGATAAAACTGTGGCTACTCGCTAGCAGATGTCAGTGTGGCTCAGTTGGTAGCACGCCCCCCCTCTGGGCCAGATGGTTGTGGGTTCTAATCCCACACTGGTGTTGGGTTTATGCCATAAATGTTGCAGAGTGAGCTAATGAGAGCGTAAGAATCCAACAGAGATATAATAACAGTTAGTTACCTGCATTTTGGTTTTCCACTTTAGCTCCAGTTTTCTCCTACCCTCTCTCTGGTGCAATGCCACCTCCACCACCCTCAGGTGCCTCCCACAATACAGCAAACCACCTGTAGCCAGAGGGAGAAGCAGATGGACAGACTGATTTTAATTTAGTATAGCACCCTTTCTGAGCCTGTCCCAAAGACTGAAACCTTCCATCTTTTATATCTTGAGGGAGCTACCTAGGACATCCACTACCTTTTTAATTCCTACAAGAAAAGAAGTGGTTTACACAAATGTATTAAACTCTGGTCAGACAATACACTGCTCGCAAGATAGGAGGCTTGTTGGAGAGGGTCTGGAGCATGGAGTACCAGGTCTGCCTGGCCCAGTCTGGAGCTATGAGAGTAGTTGGTGACTTCCTTCTAAGTTTTATCAGTACTTTTAGTTGAAGTGGGATGGGGCAGGGAGGCATATCCCCGACCAGCTGAAGACTAGGGCATCCTTTGGGACTGATCCCACTACTTGGAGTCTGCAACAAAAAAGTGGGACCTGGTTGTTTTCCCAAGAAGCAAATAGATCTATTTCTGTGTTCCCCACCTTCTGAACACTGATGCCAGCACCTGCAGGTTCAGGGTCCATTTGTGATTTCCCTGGCTGATCCTGCTCAGAGGCTGGCAGTACATTGTCTTTCCCTGGTAGGTGCACTGCGGATAGCTGGACTTCCAGGGAGTAGGCTAGGCTCCAGATCTTCATGGCTTCTGTGCACAGTTTTGCAGATCTTGTTCCTCCCTGCTTGTTTACAGTATGTAATACATTGGTGTGATGTTGTCTGTTTTGTCCTGGATAGACTGACCCCTGATCTGGGAGAACAAGCCTGCATTGCCAGATACACTGCTCTGAGCTCCAGGAGATTTATTTGCTCACAAGTGTGCCCTGTGTGCTCCAGGTGCCACTTACAGTGAGGTCCTCCAGGTGGGTGCTCCAACCTAGGAAGAAGGCATCTGTTATAAGTATTGCTGTAGGTGACTGCTGAATGAGAGAAATTCCCTATCTGAGGTTGCTTTTCTCTTTCTGCCACTCCAGTGCCTTTGGCAAGGTTTTTGTGACAGGCACCAATTTGGGCAAAGTATCCCACCTCTGAGACCAATCGTCCCCAAGGCGAAACTGGATGTGTCGCATTCAGAACCTGGCCCCTAGTACTACTGCAGTGGATGAGGCCATGTGCCCCAGTAACCACAGAAGCCCCTTGCAGGCCTTAGCTGACCTGCCTTGAAGGATTCTGCAGTTGCAATCAGGTTTGCTACCCATGCCTTCCCCTGAAGGGTGTCTAGCTCTGAACTGATAAAGTCCGGGGTTTGAAATGGACTGTTCAAAGTTTGAAGGTTGATGAGGAAGCCCAGGTCCTCCAAAGTGCTTTCTGTTAGCAGTATAAAGGACTTTGCTTACTGCTGTATTTTTCCTCAGATTAGCCAGTCGTACAGGTGGGGGAAAAAACACCACCCCTTTCCTTCTCAAATGAGCTGCCACCACAGCTAGGCACTTTGTGAAAATGCTAGGAGTTGAGGTGAGGCCGAATGGAAGGGCTGTGACCTAGTAATGGCAGTTCCCTAACCTGAACCTGAGGTATTTTCTGTGACTTGGCCTGACTGGTATGTGAAAGTTGGTGTATTTTAGATCCAGTGATCCTAACCAGTCTCCTGTTTGCAAAGATGGAATCACTGAGCCCAGTGTTACCATCTTGAAATTTTCTTTCAATAAATATTTGTTCAGATGTCGCAGGTCTAAAATGGGTTGCCACTCCCTATTTTTCTTGTGGGTCAGGAAGCATCTGTAATAAAGCCCCTTTCCCCATTGTATGGCAGGTACTTCTTCCCACTGCATTTGCTTGCAACAGTATTTTCACTTACATTTCCAAAAAGAGTTTTTCTGTTGTGGTGTGAGGTGAAAAAAAACATTGGGCAAGTGGGCCTGCAGGCCCCAAGATTCCAGGAGGAGAAGAAGGTTAGCAGACCTGACCATACCATAGAGCAGAGAGGGACTGAGGGTGAAGGAGGAGGGGAGAGGGTTAGCAGTGGGGGGTGGAGGCACAGACAATGGGGAAAATAAAAAGGCAGATGGGAGAGAAGGGAAAGGAAGAAGACTCAGACTGTAGGTGGAATGTGGTGCCCCTGAATGCACAGAGTCTTGGAAACAAGATGGATGACCTGCAGGCATTGTTGGCAGCGAGGAGAGTGGACATCACAGTGGTCATTGAGACATGGGCCACACCAAACCATGACTGGGACCTATCAATCTCTGGGTATAAATTATATAGGAGAGACAAGGCAGTAGGAAAAAGGGGAGGGATGGTGGTTTACATCAGGGAGGGTATAACTTGTACAAGGGGAGTCAGATGAGGGGAGGACAGAAGCAGTGTGGATTTAGTTACTGTTAAACAGAGAGAGGAATGTGAGGTTGGGGTTGTTTACAGACTACCAAACTAGGAAGAGGAAAGAGACAGGGAATTGAACTCACAAACATTGGCTACTGCAAGGAAGGGGGAGGTGGTAATAGGATATAATGGTCAAGGAGCTCCTAGGTGGAAGTGACTATCACACAGTGTGGTTCCGGTTGGACACAGTCAGGCAGGGAAAAGGCCTCCACCAAGGCTAAAATCCAGGATTTTAGGAAGGCAGACTTCAGAAAGATGGGCAAGATGCTAAAGAATCACCTGGCAAGCATCCACGTGGATATAGAGGTGGAGTAAAGGTGGTTCATTATCAAGGAGTGAATAATGGTTGCCACAAGGGAGTGCATTAGGGTCAAGGGGAAAAACTTAAGGAACAAAGCACCCAGCTGGTTTAGTATAGTGGTCACCCAGGCAGTAAGGGACAAGAGGTTAGCCTACAAGAAATTCAGGAGGACCAAGAGGGAGGAAGATAGGGAGGATTAGCTGAAGTTGGCTAGCGTTGCACATAAGATAGTCAGGCAGGCTAAAGCTCAGAATAAACTGTAGCTAGCTGTGGGGATTAAAAGGGGAGCAAAGTCTTTTTTTTTCACTATATTAGTGAGAAAAGGGACAAGAAAGATGGGATTGTTAGGTTCCGGAAAGGGGACAGGTAGGTAGAGGAGAATGGGTCAAAGCAGAGGTACTGAATGAGTACTTCTGTTCCATCTTCACCAGGGAGAAAGACAGACCAGTGCCACTGGGGAGAGAGAGAAACATGGTGGCAGGGAGTACAGATGCAGTGATAGAGACAGACAGGGTGAGAACAGGCCTGCTAGCATTAAGGGTGGACAAATCCCCAGGCCCTGATTGCATACGCCCAAGGGTGCTGAAAGAACTGGTGGAGGGGCTTGCAGATGCATTGGCTGGCCTATTCAGTAGTTCGCTGGAGTCAGGCATGGTACTGCAGGACTGGAGAATGGCACATGTAGTGCCCCTCTATAAGAGCAGTCCCAAAGACAACCCAGGGAATTACAGACTGGTCAGTCTGACCTCAATCATGCACAAGCTCATGGAGACCGCACTTAAGGAGAGGTTGGTAGAGTATCTAGATGAGCATGGTAACCAGGATGTAAGGCAGCATGGTTTATGGGAGGGAGGTCATGTCAAACAAATCTGACTGACTTGTTTGACTGGGCCACTAAAACAGCAGACAGGGACCAAGCGGTGGACATCCTTTACCTGGACTTCAGCAAGGCCTCTGACTATGTACCCCACAAGAGATTGATAAGGAAGTTGGCAGATCCCAGGATTGGAGAGAAGTTGAGCAGATAGGTGGAAAATTGGCTGAGGGGTAGGACCCCTAGAGTGGTGGTGGGGAGTGAGCTATCTAGCCCCAGAGAGGTCACCAGTGGGGTCCAATGGGGATCGGTGCTCAGACTGGTGGTGTTCAATATCTTCATCAGTGATACTGATGATGGCATTAAGGGCAAAATTTGTCTAGTCACAGATGACACCAAGCTCTGTGGGAGGCTGGACACACTGGAAGGGAGGATCTGGGAAAACAACAGAGGTGGTTTGGGATTTAGCAGCTTGGCTGCAGTGCAAAGAAATGCACTCTAACATCTACCTGACAGGCAATTGCATTGAAGTTTTCCCTTCACTTCAGGCCAGTTTGCAGTTTTATTTCTTTAGTTTTACATGTCTCTACATCCATGTTTGTCTTCCCACCAATTTTTGTGTCATTTAATATCTTACTGAGGATTCACCGCATGCAGGTTATATACCCAGTCTGGTCCTGCTGCAGTTGCTTTTCAGTCCTTATGCAACCGGAGTCCTAGATTTTCTAATAAGGGGCTGGTTGATCTCCACTGGTAAAAATGTATATGTATTTATAGTGATGATTTAAGGCTTCCTCCCAGAAGAGTCGTTTTTTTTTTCAATTTGAGAATTTTTATTTTGAGAAACAAAGTTACAAAAAGTATTACAGCCATCAGACAGTTAAAACACTGGGTCATCCTGTAATCAGGATGAAAGTACAAACATGTCACTACTATATCATAACAGAGGAGGTATACATTACTTAACATACATAAGACTGTAATAAGAAGCATTCATAATACAAACTATACTCTAAACAGTAGATAAGTGGGGCCTGTTTGCATTTAAAACAGCATTCAGAAATTTAAACTAAGAAACTGATTTCATGTTTCATAGTATAGTTCTATTTTATCAGACAACAAATAACAGATTCTTTCATTATTTGCTAATATTGCCATATTATTAAACAGTTCAACAAGAGTAGAAGGAATCGAACTTTCCATCTGGCAAGAAGCAAGCATTTTAAAACTAAAGCAGCTGCAAGAACCCAATTCGCTTTTAGTTTTGGAAAGTTTGAAAGGTGAGAAGAGAGCCTAATATGAAGGTAAGGTGTGAAAACACAATTGTTGTTTTGACTACATCCATGCACAGCTTGTGGATTACTACACATACATTTACAATACAAGGGCAGTTCCAGAGCATGTGAGAAGACTCTGTTTTTGTGCTACTGCCTTATGAGGACTTTAAAAGCGGTGTGCCTTGACATTCTGGTTGGATCTTTATATGAATTAAAAAATTACTTTTTGACTTTTCAACTCTTGAATTTATAAATGTGTATTAAATCGTGATGAGAAATGCTCTGGTAACAAGTAATGGCTGTTTCAGTTTTACCAGTAATGAAGGAGACACACTCGTCATGACAGAAAGACTTTTTGAAACAGGGTATGGCTTTATGTTTAGGAGATGTATGCATTCACAAACTGACTTAAAAATTAGAATCCACTAAAAAACATGAATCAAAACTCAAGTAGCACGTTATAACTTTGAGTTAATATTTGCCGGGAACAAAAGATCACATGTGACGAGAGGTATGACAAATTCAGGAGAGAGAATAAAAGGTTACTTAAAAAAATGGGAACAGATTTTAAACAAATGTTCTCTAGATTTAATCCTTGCAGCAGCAGAAGAGATTAACTCACAAGAACCTCTCCAGATGGAAACTTCAACAGGAAAATCAATTTGTGTGAAATTTATGATACACAAAAAATTACAGACTTTAAAAAAAATTACTTGAACTGCTGGATATGTTGAAAGAGAGATAAGAAAAACAAAGATGACAGTATTTGAGAGACTTAAACAACTATAAAAATTGCATGGTCTACAACTGTGGACAAGTGAAAACTAATAAAAGATATTGGAGTCATTAATGGGATTGAGAGACCTTTCAGATGTCCTCATCAAAAGATATCACCAGTGAATCAAATGAACTTTCAACCTCTTTTTAGAAAATATGGAGAGAGATCCACAACACAGTACAGCATGGGGCAATGTCAACAGAGAAGATCAAGGAAGAAGAGGTAGAGAAAGAGGTGGATACCGAAGAAGAGGACAATACAGACAACTGAAATATGTGAACAGAGGCAGTCAGCCTCAGGGAACACCAGCAACTCAAAGTCAAATTCATTTCTTCATTAGGTTTATTCAGAGACTTGGAAAGCCATTATGCCAGTCACATTAACGATGGCATGCAAAGAAAGTGCAAGTACAGTGTGACTTGTAACAACTGATACAGCCAAAAAGTTTCAGAAACAGTTAAAGACAAGCAATAGATACAGTAACAGTCCAAGCCAGATTCACATTCTTTATTCAATCATCCAAGATTATCACTATCATAATGCATGTAAATAGATTACATATAAAAGGAAATAACAATTATGCAATATACGATATAGACAATATAAAAGAGAAATATATACAATTTATACTAAAAATAACTGTGATAAACAGTTTTCTCCCTGACATATACAGTAGCTATAGCAGCACTTCTGTTTCCCTATTTCAAGGCATAATGAATTCATGATTGTTTTTGTATTCTTCAATCCCCCTGAGTTTTAATACATCTCTCAGAAAAAACCACTCTCAGAAGAATATTTTGATTGGAATTATTAAATAAAAGCATAACTAATTCATCTCTGGTATTGCATTGTTTTTGTAAAATTCCCCCTGGCTATTTTTTTCTTATACTGTTATATTTTGGGCACACTGGGCACGATTCTAAAAGCGCCCGCTTAGATCAGATCAAGCTGCAGTGCATATGAAAATCGGGTTTGGCACACCTTTCAATGCAAGATGCCCCTTGCATCAATTCATTTTGATGCACACACCTTGCCCTTGCATCAAATCTGGACATTTGAGAATCGGGCCCATTATTGCCAAATGTGCAACATTCTCTAAATGCCCATGTTGACATGAGCATTTTCCAGTTTGTCCCAGATCTGCCAAATTTTTAATGAGTCTTTTCTGCAAGATTTTACTTGGCAAAGTAACCATTCTTTACATGGTCGGTATTGCCTTAGTTTTGGATCTTTCAGCACTTACTTCTCTCTCACACTGTTTATATAGGGCCAGATATTCAGAAATGCACCAAAGGCCGGCGCAACCCCGGTGCCGCGCAACTCAACTATGCCATGGTGCTGTGACTGTGATATTCAATGGTTGTGCATGGTGACATGCACCAGCGCAACATGGCTGAATATCTCAGGGATGCGCAATGGCACAGCCAGAGGTGTGCCAGGGAGCAACCCGACCAGCACCACAGCACAACCAGAGATGCGCAAGGGAGCAAAGGAAGATGCGCCAAGGCACTGGAGGACCAGCCCTAGGCACAGCTGGGAGCAAGGTGGGGGGGGACAGTGTGGGGAGGCAGTGGAGCCTGGCCAGGAACAGTGGCAGGGATGCACAGCAGTGGGCCACAGATGACCACTGCCCACAGGGCGCACACAGGCAGCTGGCCCCCCACACCCCCAGCACCAGGGCAGTGGACACAGGGAACAGGCGGCATCATCGGCCAAGGGTGAGCTGCCACTGGCCCCCCTGCTGGACAGCATGCCTCCACCCACCCAGACCATGGCAAGCCACACCCTGGCACACGGCGCTAAACACACACACACCACACATCCTGTACAGCCAGCCCATGGCCACCCCAAGGCACAGCCATCGACCGAGGGGCAGGACACCACCATGCATGGCCTGCACAATGACATAGGCACACCACACAGACACCCACCACACCACTGTAGCATGGCTGCACTTGCCAGCTGCAAAGCAGACACAGACACAGGCAGCTACGGTTGTAAAATGTATTAAACAACTATATACAATAAAACCAGAGGGACAGGGTAGGAGAGTAAGGGATGGGGACAGGGTACAGGGACTGTACAGTGGGATGGGGGAAGGTAGAGGAAGGGAAGGCTGGGGCAAGTAGGAGGTTCGGGTCCCGCTACAGGTGGCCATGGCCTGCCACCGCCTGGCGCCTCCATCGCTGCCTGTCACACAGCACCATCCTCCTTGTCTGTTGCACAACCTCCAACATGGTGAAGGTGATCAAAATAATCTGCCACAAGAGCCAGCAGTACAGTGGCAGTTACGATCTCCTTCAGATGCCTGTGACAAAAGAATGGACAGGTGATCAGTGCATGCCCATAGAAACCATGCCCTCCCACTGTGCACAGCGAACAGTGGGAACACACACCCCTGGAGTGGCACCCCGGCCACCCACAGTGGATGGGCCAATGCCTGCCAACACCCCAGCATGCCAGAACAGTGCACAGCAGTGAACACCGCTGCCCAAGGACCACCCAACCGCTCAGCCGCAGGCAGGTGGCACAGCACTACAGCAGCACCACAGCAGCACCGTGGGAGCCAGATGCACACCCATCCCACCAACAGCTGCCACACATGTGTAATGGCCACCCCATGGTGGCATGTACACCGCACAGTGTGCTGCACACAGCTGACATGGCACAAGGTATAGGCGTCCATGGCTGCACCCCCACCCCTGCCGATCACCTGGTAAGGAGTAGACAAACAGAACAGTGCCTACCTGCCCACTGTGATGCTGTGTGCGCTGGTCCCACAGCCACTCCACTTCCTCCATGTGGGTCAGCTCCCCCAGCCGGTTGGCCTGCAGCAGCCTGCTGCGGTCTGCCAGGCACCCCTGCCGCCCTGGCATGGCATCGATCCTCAGGCCTTAGGAAAGGGACACAGACAGGCACACATCAGAACACAGCCACAGCTTGAGCCCATTGCCCCCACCCCTATGTACAGTGTGCACCCTAGCCGGGCATGACCTGCAGGACAGTGGAGCGGCGCACCCGGTGTCTGGCAATGCCACACCATAGGGCACATGCCAACAGTGCCCCCCCAGGCATGGCAGGCAGCCCAGCCAACATCATGGTATGGTGGTTGAGCACAGAAGCAGCATGTGCCTACTTACCTGGCCGTGGCACGGCCCTCCTGCAGACACATGCCTGCAGCCTGCGCAGGGTCCCTCTGTATTAGGTCACTGTAACGGTGGTGGCACTGCTCCCTAGTGCATTGCATCCCAGTGGCCTGGACCAGGCCAGCAGCAATGGCCTGCCACACATCAGTTCAGGTCTGCTGCAGGGGCTGCTGCCCAAACAGTCCTGCTGCATGTGGCTCAACCTGAGCCACAAGATTCACGACCTCCACCTGGCTCCAGTTGCGAGCACATCGCACTCCACGCCGCGCCATGCTATCTATATGAGTGGAGATCCAAAATGGTGCCCAGTAGCACATGTGCACAACGTGCACGGGATGCGCACCTCGTGGGCAGTTGCGCAGTGTCTGCCAATTGTGCATCACCATGGATGTGCGGCATGGGCATGGCCCACCAGGCATGTGTAGCAGGAGTCTCTAGGGGGCATAGGGCAGGTCAGGGGTCAGGGAACAGCATGCTCAAAGTGCACATGGGCACAATAGGGCCTATATTGCATAGTGCGCAATAGGGTCAATAGCACCTCAGCATCATGGGCCCCATAGCACACCATGCACCATGGGCCCTACAGCACCTGAGTGCCATGGGCCTAATAGTGCCCGGGCACCCTAGGCCTACTAGCACCCAAGTGCCATAGGTCTAATAGTGCCTGAGCGCCATAGGTCTAATAATGCCCGGGCACCATCGGCCTGATAGCGCCTGAGTGCCATAGGTCTAATAATGCCTGAGCACCATAGGCCTAATAGCACCCAAGTGCCATAGGCCTGATAGCACCCGAGTGCCATAGGCATAATAGTGCATGAGCGCCATGGGTCCTATAGCACCTGGGTGCTATAGGGTCCATGGCACGTTAGGCACCATGGCCCCTCTAGTGCTCCAAGCACATAGTGTGCAGTAGGCGGGAGCACAAGCCAAGGTGCATGCGTATTGTGTGCATCACAATGCGCATGTCATGGCATTGCTCCACGATATGTGCCAGAGTAATTCCATTGCACAAGGAGCAACTGTGCGCAATTCAACCGTCACATGCAAATGAGTTCATCAGCCTATCCACGGTGCACTGGGGGAATTAGCATGTCATTACCATTGTGCAACAGCCCATTTGCATGCGATGCGCTATAAAGGCGCCACACAACGGCACAGGCCATGGACCAGTATTGCAACCATCTGAGGTAAGTTGTGCCTGCCGTGGAGACAGCCAGTACAGCTAGATGGTTGGGGTGGGCCACTGCAGCCAGTAACCACATGTCCATGTCCACAGGTAGCAACATGTCTGAGCATGAGAGGAGCGAGGATTGTGGGCCTGCCCCAAGCACAGGCCCAACTTCACGAAGGTGGAAGCCGATGCCCTGTTCGAGGCCCACCTCAACAGGGAGCAACTGCTGAGTGGTGCCACTGGCACAACGCAGGCCAGGGCCGCGGCCTGGGTGGAGGTGGCAGCGGCCATGAACCAGCAGGGCAGCCAACAGCAGACAGTGCAGGAGTGCAGGAAGAAGGTGGGCACTGACAAATGCCGGATTAAGGAGAAGGTGGTGGCCATACGGGCTGCCAGGAGAGCCACTTCCATGCTGCAGTGCCACAGCTCACAGCGCAAGAGGAGCTGGTGGTGGCCACCATGCGGCACAGCACAGTCGAGGGTGTGCTGGGCGGTGGCTTCCAGACTGGAGGGAACCCAGCACTGCATGGTAGGTATGCTGGGGGGGGTTGGTGCAGTGGCACTAATGCATCTGCTTTCCCTTACAGCACTGGCATGCCAGCATGCAGTGGCAGGGGCACCTGTGGCTGCTGTGGGGGCAGGCTCAGCCCCGGAGGACCAGCCATCCGCCCCCACTGGCGTCTGGGGGCCCGATCGGCTGCAGCATACCACCGCCATCCAGCCGGATGTCCTGGGCTTGGTGGCAGACGAGGCCCTGGCTGTGTTCCAGCAGGATGCCAGCCATGGCATGCTCTACATGGAGACACAGATCAGGGCAGGGTCTGACACCGATGATGACATGACCATCATCCTGGACAGTGTGGGTGATGTCGTGGGGGAGACACCCCTACTAACCACCATCACTGGCAGTGCAGCCAGTGGCCTGTTGGCGGTGGAAGGGCTGCACACCGCTGCCCCTGGTTCTGCTATGCGCACAGACACAGTGGTGCTGGGTGGTGGTGGTGCAACTGCCAGGTGCTGGCAAGCGCACCGGGGTCAGAGGGGCAGCAGCAGCAGATGGCTGGGGACGTTGGGCAGCCAAGCACAGTGTCCGCTGCCGGTGCACCTAACATTGACCTCCCCTATGGGGACCCCACTGTGCAGTGTCCATCTGAGTGGGGCGGCCATGCAGCGTGGTCATACACCACCGGTGGGATGGCGGCACGCCCATGCACCCCTAGGCGCCGACCCATTGACTGAGCACACCTGATTGCTGCGGGCATCCATGGAGCAACAGGTGCTGCTCATAGCTTGGGTGCATGCACTCTGCGCAGAGGTGCACCAGGCAGCTGAGCAGTGAGAGAGGGGTACCGTGCAGGTCCTGGAGGACATATAGCGCCTGTGGGAGGACACGACCGCATCCCTGAACTGCACTGCCAATGCAATCTCAGTTGGCCTTGCACCACTGGCTGCCTCAGGGCATGGCCGCCAGCCACAGACACTGCAGAGTGCACTGTCCACCCCACAGACCCAGCATCAGGTGACACCATCAATGTCGATGGCAGGCTCTGCTGTCGGCATTCCCAAGCATACCTGGGGCGGGACTGTTTGGGTGCCTACAGACTCCTGCGAGGACCCGGTCGCGTTCCCGCAGTTCGACCCCTGGGAGGCAGTTGCATACCCCCCATGGCTGTTGAGCAGCCTGTGGCTGCAGAGCAGTCGCGGTGCAGCCGCTCCATGTCCGTGGTGCCCGTGTATCCACACGGTGGACCTGATGTGCATGCCGCCTTGTCTGCAGTCAGCTGCCACCTCCCTGTGTGCACATGGGCGATGTGTGTGTGGGCAGGACACAGTCATGGCACCTGTGTGTCATGCCACTTGCTGCCCAAGTGCACACACACCTGGCTGCTGGCCCATGTGGCGTGTGCATGATGATGGCTGCACAGCACTGGCTGCGCCTGTGCACTGGTGCCCTGCTTGATCCATGCCACGGCTAGCACCTGGGTGCGTGCCTGCAGTGCCATTTGTGTGTGTGTGTGTTGTTGTACAGTGCTGTGCTGGTGTGTGTGTGGCTGTGTGGCACCGCCACCCTGCCCCTGCTCCACGCCTGTGTGTGCATGCCCATAGCCATGCCTGCCCATGCCCGGTGCTGTGCCATTGTGTCTGTTCATTGGGTGTTTCTCCACCTACCTGCATGTGCCAAAGTGCTCCTGTGCAATCTGTGTCCCAGTGCTGGCATGCCAACCTTAGAGCCAGGATCCCTCCATCTGGGAGGGCTGCCCACCCCCAGCCCATTGCTCCCATCGTCCCACTGCTATCCCCCTCCCACATTGGCCTCAACAGCTAACCCACAGTCAATGGCCATGTTGTGCAGCATGCAGCA
Source organism: Neoceratodus forsteri (assembly GCA_016271365.2). NCBI lineage: Eukaryota > Metazoa > Chordata > Ceratodontiformes > Ceratodontidae > Neoceratodus > Neoceratodus forsteri. Next base: position 429,391,206 of record CM057459.1, on the reverse strand, counting down.
GGCCAGGAATAGGCCACAGGTCTTCGAAGGGCTGTACTGTAGGGCACCACCGGACCTGTCTAGGCAATGGAAACATGCGTTCAGCATCCAAACACATGCTCAATGATGTTCCGCATGCTGGCGTATGCCTCATTGTACTGGTCCTCTGCTGGGGATGACGGGCGCGGTAGGGGGTGAGCAGCCAGGGTCTGAGTGGGTAGCCACTGTCACCTGTGTGGACAGACATATGGTTAGCCTGGTGCCCTCTGTCGCTTTGCCCCTTGCCCATCCCTGCTGCTCCCACCAGCGCACCTGCCCTGCCCACCCCCTTCCCATGCCCTGCTGTACCCAGCTGCCCATGGTCATCACATATTCACCCACTAGGTGGCCCATGGGGATATCCCCACTCTCGAACCTGTGGCACAGTGCTGAGCTATACCAGATGAATGTGTCATGTGCGCTCCCAGGGTGTGTGGCATAGACATTGGTTATACACCCCCTGGCATCGCACACCACCTGGCAGTTGACACTGGGGTAGACTTCCTATTCACATATGCTACCCCATCTGGGCCAGGTGGCATGCTGATGCTCACATGGGTGCAATCGATGGCCCCTAGGACGCCAGGCATCCATGCTACCCTATGGAACTCCTGCATGGTTGCTGTACACTCTGCCTGTGTGCTAGGGAAATGGATGTAGTCTGCAGCATGTGGCAGCAGGGTGTTGAGGAATTGTGTGAGGAGCCGTGATGTGGCCGACTGGGTTATGCCTGTGGTGACCCCTGTTGATCTCTGAAAGGTGCCTGTGGTGAGCAGGCACATGACGGCTGTCACCTTCGTCTCCACTCTCAGAGCATGGCTCCTTCTAGTGGGTGCCTGCATCTCCTCACTGCATAGCTCACAGAGCTGCCTCAGAATTGCCCGGTTCAGGCGACACTGGCCCACGATCTCCATATCAGTGTGGGTCTCGAAGCTGATGGGGGGCCGGTACCGCCTGTTCTGGACGTACCACCGACGGGCCCTTCCATGACCACGTCGCTCTGCCTCCTGCCTCCTCACACCTCTCATTACAGCCTCAATCTGGAAGGCTGCACTAACCGTGGCCCCTGTTGTCCTGTCTTACCCTGGGTGTCCAGCTCCAGTGGACCACTTGCCACCGTGGAGCAGTGCCTGTCACTCTGCTGGGCTCCCTCCTGTGACACCTGCCCCTGGCTTGCAGTCACCTGCAACCTCTGTCCCATGCCCCTGTGGCTGCCTGTGTCACTTCCCTCAGGGTCTGGTGACTCCTTCTCTCTCACTGTCTCACTCTCACTGTGTCTGTCTCCCTGTCTCTCACACACTCTCTCTCTCTCTCTGTCTCCGTCTCTCTGTGTGTGTGTGTGTGTTTCTCTCTCTCTCAGTATCTCAGTCTGTCTCTCTCTCTCTTTCTGCCTTTCTGTCTCTCTCTGTGTTGCTCCCCTCTGGCACAAGTGCTGTCCCCCTGCTTGCTCCCTGTTTTTATAGGCTCAAGTCTGCTCGGCGCATCTGGCCGTTTTGCTCCACACTTACGCCATGGGTCGGGGGTTGAATATCGCACTGTGCCGCATATTCATGGGAACAACCCCTGCCCTTGCACATGCTTTCATTACTGTTGTGCATTGGTGCACTGCTACTTGTGCTGTGCAATGGCTCCAGCTGAATACTGCTCCATGGTGCATTTCCACAGTTGCACATGCGCAACTGCTTTGAATATCCAGGCCATAACGTACAAAATCTACTTTCTTCAGGTTGGCAAGTGCTACTTGTTCGTCTGTATCTTGGAGTCTGCAGTTAATAACTACACCATAGTTTTTTGATATTGTTATTCCTTTTCAAAAACAGAACCAGAAGTAAACTTTACCTATTTCAGGAGTAATAAGTAGTAGAAGTAAAATATTTTATTCATTATATGAATCGGAGGTCCCATGCATACCTACTTACATACAGTGTTTCAAATGGAAATTTCAAAAATGCATACCATAACAAATATATGCCTATATATATATATATATATATATATATATTCATATACATGTAGGTAAAAAATATCATTCTCTACAGATAAGTGGTAAGTATCTTCAGTAAAAATATTTAGGCCAGGATATTCAAAGCAGATGCACCCTGAGCAACTGAGTTGCACTGGTGCATCCCCGAAATGCACCCTCAGGCCATATTCAAAAGGTGCTGATGTGCCGCACAAAGATAATGTATGCGGTGAATCTGGAGGGGGCATTCCCCTGCATATGCAGCACATCTCCATATTCAGCGGAGATGTGTGGTGCAGCTGCCTGCACATCTCAGAGATGTGCCACGCAAATATAGGCATGGAAAAAGCATGCCTAAATCATAGCCACCCACAGGTGGGCTGCTGTATTGCACAGCGCAACACTGCAGTCCAGGCTGAACGCATGCCACACAAAAGGGCAGCCATCTCTGGTAGTCAAGGTCACCCTCTCGCCCATCCCTGATCAAAAAATAACAGAATTCCCTATCCCTGTTGTCTAGTGTCCCCTGCCCATCCATGATCATAAAATGATAGATTCCTCTATCTCGTTAGTCTACAGTTCCCTTCCTGATCGTTAAGTATAATCTTGTCCTCAGACATCCCTGGTGGTCTGTGGACCCTCCACTCACTGAGGAACCCCCACCCCACCCACTCCCCTGCTGCAGCATATCCTAATGAGTTGGGCAGCACAATTCACTCATTACTGCCATGATCGCCCACCACTGAGCTGTCATTAATGACAGTATGTAGTACTTTTGTAGCAGAGACTGTCGATCATCGGGCTTGCAGTGTGTACTGTGCATTTCATTCACAACTTCGCGTCAGTCCACAATGTTAGGAATGGAGTGTATAGTACACACTGCAAGCCCATTGGTCGGCTGGTGTCTACCAATGGCCTTACAGGGTACTGTACACTGTCATTCAATGACAGTTTAGTCAGCAGGCAGCCTGGCAGTGTGTGGGTGGGTTGTGCTGTCCACTAACCATTTGGACATGTTGGGATGGGGAAGCAGGGTGGGTTGGGGGTTCCTCAGTGGTTGGGGGGATGGGGGGTCCACTAGACTACCAGGGATGTCTGGGGACAGGATTCTACTTAATCAGGAAAGGAGGGCCACTAGACTACCAGGGTGTTACAAGGAACTATTATCACTGGGACATGGTTCAGGTACAGGAGGGGGGTATCACTGGACCACCAGGGTGTTTCAGGGACTATTTATTATTCAGGAATGGGTCGGGGAAGGGAGACTACCAAGGATGGGGGATTTCTATTATTTTATGATTGGGGATGAGCAGGGGGACACTAGACTTCCAGGGTATGCCGTGGGATGCTGATGTGCACCACGGAAGTTGCAGGATGCCCAGTGCATTCTGCCAGGTGCATCCATGCCCCATATATACAAATGGAGCAATAATGACATGAAAATGGCTCCATTTGCACCATGCATGGCTAATGGCCCCGTTTGCATGTTTGGTCTGAATATCTGGAATGTGCACTCGAAGCGCATCCGTGGGTGCACTGCATTCCATTTCGGGTATTCGGTCCTGGCCGAAGTGCGCTGGGCGCATGTCGGCAGTCCCCATTTGCTCCACACATTATTTCTTCAGAAGGGATGCGCAATATATCCTTTGTGCTCCAGCGTATCTCAGTTGCTCGGAGCAGCCACTTGCCCCCTTTCTGGGCATAGTTCGAATATCCCACCCTCATAGTAAAACATCATAAGAAAAATGTTCATCCACATCAGCTTTTCTGTAATACTAGTCTCTCTTGCGTGTTGAAATAACCTGTGTTTATCCTGTGTCAGGTACTAGCCAACAAGGTAATATTTTTTTATGTTTAAGATACCATTTTTTAATGCTGCTCAGGGTAACATTTCTTTCTATTGCTTTAAGATAAACTGAAATAGCATTCCAAAATTGTAGTCCCTTATACAGGAAATGTGATCTACCCACTTCCAGATTTCTTTTGGGAAGTAAAAATTAAATTACATTTGCTGACCTTAAAGAACTCTTATGTATTACATTTACAATTACATATTCTGGGACTTTAGACCATAACAGTTATACACATAAGTGAGGCAATGTAGTCTCCTACGCTCCTCTAGTCGCCACCATCCCAAGTTATTATATAGTTCACACTTGTGAATCCTACAAGGAGTGTCCTGAATGAAATGAGCAAATTTACCATACATGATGTCCAGCTTCGCCAGTTCCATGCCAGACGTGCCTAAAAACAACAGATCTCCATAGTAAAATATCGGTAACACTATAGTGTCTACTACCTGCTTCCTAAGTTGCTTATCTATGGAGTGTTTGATTTTATACAGTGCACAAAGGCATTACCCCAAGTTCTTTGTCTGATTGTCTATGTGGACATTCCATTTAATTCTGTCATCCAGCCAGACAGCCAGGTAACGGTAGCTCTGGACCTGCTGCTATACTATTTGATCTGTCGTTTTAATTTGTAAGTTAGTTGGTGATGCAGCCACACCATTATCTTACTAAAGTATATTACTTGGGTCTTTTTTGCATTCAACACCAATCTTGACTGCAGGAAAAAAGCTTGTAACTCATTAAATGCCCTTTGCAACCTAGACTCAATTTGTATAAGGTTTATTTCCTCTGTGTATAGTACCGTATCATCAGCATAAAGGTAGAATTTTACATGAGAATTAGTCACAGCAAGGATATTCATACATATATTAAAAATAAGTGGCCCTAACACAGAGCCTTGGGGGACTCCAGACACTATAGGTGCTAGAGTTGATTTGAATCCATTTATAGTTACTCATTTTGGTTTCGCCCCTTTAAGTACAAACCAAACCAGTTCACTGCACCATTAACGACCCCCACATTTCTTAATCTGGACATGAGGATGCTATGATCCAAGGTGTCAACCGCTTTTGATAGGTACACAAAGATGGCTCCCACCAACATACTCCTGTCCAGAAAGTCCTGAAAATGTCTGGAGACCTTTATTAGGGCCGAGGTGGTGCTGTAGAGTGGCCAAAATACAGACTGGCAATCACTCAGTAATTACTCAGTTTCTAGACAGTTTTTCAACTGAGCACATACCAGTCTTCCAAAAATCTTGGAAACTATGGACAAAAGGGAAACAGGATGATCATTTTCTATTTTATTTTTGGTCCAGTTTTGTAAATAGGAATGACTAATGCAATTTTCCATTTTGTGGGTATACTCCAGTGAGTATAGATAGGTGAAACAAATCTGCTAAAGGGGTTGCTATTATGGGGCTGCATGCTTTTATAACAAAGCAAGGATATCATCCAGCCTACCTGACTCGTTTGGGTTTATTTTTAACATTTCATAACAAACTTGTGTTTTTGTAACCTGTTTAAATCTGAAAATGTCATTATCCTGTGGTGTGTCAAAATAATGTGCTATATTTAAGTGCTTATTATTCTGTCCCAGAGCCTCAGTTCCCATTTTAACAAAGTATTCATTACATTTATTTACAACTGACTCATTTAAGGGAACCTCTTCTCCATTTATGACATAATAATTTGGACTATCTACCTTTTGGCATCCCTGTAACCTCTTTAGTATTTTTCAAATTCCCTGGGATCCATCTTTATGTTACTTGCTAAGTTTTTTCAAAGAAATCCTGCTTTGTTCTCCTAACTTCTTTTGTATATGCATTTTGTAATTGTTTATATCTATTCTAATCATAGATACATAGATGTCAGCAGATAAGGGCCTTTGGCCCACCTAGTCTGCCCATTAACTCTTGTAACTGTGCTTCTTCAAGCTTTCCTGGAACTAGGTTTCCCCCCCCCAACTACCAGTATCCCCTTATGTCTATCCTATGCATTCTTGAGTCCTGCAACCGTTTCCACCCACACTGCCTCTTCTGGCAATCTGTTCCATTTGTCCACCACCCTCTCTGTGAAAAAGTACTTCCTCACTTTCCCTCTGAGCCTCCCTCCCTCCAGCCTCATCCCGTGTCCCGTCGTTCTTGAGCATCTTTTTCTTTGAAAAATGTTGTTTTTCTGCATCTTATTTTCCTCATAAGGCACTTAAATGTCTCAATCATATCCCCCCTCTCCCTCTTCTCCTCCAGGAGTACATATTTAAGTCCTTCTGCCTATCCTTGTAGGGTTTGTGATGTAATCCCTGCATCATCTTGGTTGCCCTCCTCTGAACCGCCTCTATCCTATCTATGTCCTTTTCTAGGTAAGGCCTTCAGAACTGGATACTGTACTTGAGGTGTGGCCTCACTAATGTCCTGTATAGCGGAATAATGACCTCTCTTTTCCTGCTGGTGATTCCTCTACCTATGCATCCCAGCATCATGTTTGCTATTCCTGCCACCTTGTCACACTGCCTACCTACCTTGAGGTCATCAGAGATGATAACCTCCAGGTCCCTTTCCTGCTTGAGGCATTCTATTTCCCCCCCAATTGATAGGTTGCTCCAGGGTTTTTGCACCCCATGTGCATTATCTTGCACTTTTTAGTGTTAAATCCCAACTGCCAATCCCTTGACCAGCCCTCCAGCTTCTGCAGATCTCTCCTCATTCTATCCACATCCTCTGGCATGTCCACCCGGTCGCAGAGCTTTGTGTCATCAGTGAACAGGCAAATTTTCCCCCTGAAAATCTTCTGCAATGTATTGCTGGTGTGGTGGCGCTGAGGGTTGAGGCATCAGCCTTACCTTGCAGTATACTAGTGACCAGGGTTTGGGAGCAAGCTCGGGGCACCAGGGCAGATGGGGAGGAGTGGGATGAACATCCGATAGACTGCTCTCCACACCTGGGAGGAAGGGGGGACATGGTTCCATGATGCTAGAGGCTCCCAGCAGAGGCTGGGTGCACTACAGTCAGGAACGCGAGTTGGGGAAGACATTGGTGGTCATCCTGTGGGTGGGTGCAGGAACATGCCCATCATTCACTGGACAGCACTGCATGTCCATGTCTCAGGGGGAACGCCAGAACAAGGAAAATGGCCCTGGCACCCGAGGAAGGTGAAGGTGGGTCCAATGGATGGTCCCCACGCTCACTGCCAGGTCTATTCCAGATGGTCTCCAACTCTCCTCCCCACTCCGACCACCTACTAGACTGTAGATAGAGCACCAGAGGAGTAGGCTGTCCCACCTGGGGGGCACATAGCTGGGGGGTTGGGGGGTCAGTAGTAGGGTGAGAAGAGATCCCAGGACACACAGTAGGTCTGGGAAGACCTCAGGCAGAGCAGGAACAGGCCAGTCCAAGTGACCACACCGGAGAGTTCTAAGGGACCAGAGAGGGAGCATAAAGAAAGTTAAAAAGAAAAAAAAAAAAATCTTCTGTAATGTCACTGATAAAGACATTGAAGAGGACTGGACCCAGCACTGATCCCTGTGGTACCCAAACCTCTGGCATTGTTTGTCTTTTTGCTTTTTTCTGAATGCTATCTCTTTGCCTCTTCATTTTGTGAAGCTAAGAATTGTATTAAACATAATTTTTATATTTTAGTTTCCTAGTTCTCACAGGAGCACATTTATTGCAGCTATGAATACATTCTTGATGAATTAAAGTCCATGCTTCATCCACAGTTGATATTAACTCTGTCTTACCCCAGTTTTTAGACTCTAAGGCCAACATAAATTTGACATAGTCAAAATTTCTGTTAGATCTGTCATTAATAATTTTGCCAGGGCCACTACTCTTAACTATTGTTCTGATGCAAAAAGTTATTTGGTGGTCTGAAAATGAGTCTGGCAACACCCCAGATGAAACAAAACAATCAGGTTTAGTTGTTAAAATTATATCAAGTAATGTGGAAGCCTGATGGTCTTTATCATTTAATCTTATAAAGTCAATGACATCCCCAAATTACATTTTAGATGCATTAGGTCATAGTTATTATCAATTTTGAACCAGTCTACATTTAGGTCTCCAAGAATCAACAATGCGTGGCTTTTTAAATATTGTAGTAGATAATCCTGCAGTTTGTTAAACACTTCTATTTTTGTCTTTTGGGGATGATACATACCAATCGACAGAATGGGTTTATCGAATGGTTATCTTAATTCTAGGAACAATGCTTCTGAACTCAACCAATCCAGACTTGTATCTAATTCTTTGATCTCTAAATTTGTTTTCCCATGTATTATAGCCCCCCTCCCACCCATTTTGGTCCTATCCTTTCTCCATAACTTGTACCAGTGATACTGATTTGTGTGTCAGAGATTCAGATAACCATGACTCTGATATAACCATAATGTCGGGGGAATTTTGTATAGCTCATTCTGTAATATGACTCAATTTATTTGTGAAGCTTCTCAAAATAAAATGTATTATGCTCAGCCCCTCTGCCTTCAAAATGCCTGCTGAATACTCACAATTTATCGATAGTTTAGGGCCAGGATTAGGATGTGATCCTCACACACAAGCAAACAGGTTAAGAATATAGGAGCACTGTGTTTCAATTTCTCCATACAGCTCCTTTATTTTTACCAAACCTAGAGCTAGTTTTAGCTACTAAATTAAATATACATCTATTTCCCTTATGCTTGGCTGAGGGGATGACCATCAAAACAATTAATTTAATCATTTGTTTTTCTAAAACAGGATGTAACATATTTGCTGAGATTACTCCTTCCCAAGAATTTACTGTGCAATTATATAGAGGCGAAGTCCCCTTCCATATTTCCAGTCTATTGGAAAAGCACTTTAACTAGTATTTACTGTGTGTGTTTTTATGCAAAGGAAGCTCAATAAGTATCCGCAACACAGATAAAATCCTGACCGAAACATGGTCAGTTTTTAAAACACATAAAGCAGTTTATTAAATATGTACTGATACCCTTAAAATTTACCAAGTGAAACTCTAGGTAATGAACAGTAAATAGAAACACTATTATCATCAAATATACATACCGAGTTGTATAAATGCATGGTGTAAATATGCCAATAATTTAATATTAAAATCAAACTAAAAATAAAAATGAAAGCCTCTCCGTGGCCTCACCCAGGTGGATTCACACAGGGTGACTCATAGTTTACCACTCCTGCATGAGCCACTCATGCATTGAGATGCTGCTTGATGTTTAAAGTGCTGATGCCCCGCCCCCTGGCATCAGCCTGGTCCCAGAAGCTCCTCCCTTGCACCCCAAGCACTCAGCATCAGAAGCTGTACTGGGGCTTCCAACTGCGGGGCTGACAGCACAGCCAGACAGTCACAAACAGGCTGGACAGATGGTGAATCCACAAAAGTAAAGAGTGCAGCCACTGACAAGTACACTGTGGTTCAGGCTGCGTCAATGTCTGTCGGCAGGTGTTCTTGGCTGAAATGCAGGAGTAGATGGCATCCTTTAAAAATTTAATCCAGGATTTATTACTTCCCCTGTTTTACATAAGATTATTTTTTTCTTCCAGAGCATCCCTGGCTAAGCTTTGTATATGTTGTATCACCTACCAGAAGTTAATCATTCTCCAGGTCACCAAAACTGAGATGGATGTTTGCCTAAGCTCAATTCTAGGATACATATTTGGTGTATAAATAGGAAGCTTCATGATCATTTTATAAAATTGGTCCATTTGTTTTTCAGATTACTTTTGATTTAGTACCCTCAAACATTGGTGCCATATAATGTTTGCATGACAGGTTTAGCATTTGCTACCTTAGTGGTAGCTTCCACCATATTGACCCCATGTCTGTCATTGCATCATAGAATTCCTTCGTTACTTTGAGTCATTTTGCTTAATAAAGCTCTATTTTGACTGCTCCAAATAAAGTTTTGGTTGAACATTAATCTCAAATACACATAGTAATCAACTATTTCCGGTTTCTTGCCTTCAGTTACCCAAGCCTCTATTCTGTCAGTCTTTCCCTTTTTAATTATCATTATTTTACTTTTACACTGATTTATGACCAAATAAATTTCTTTACAGTTTCCAGCAAGTAAATCTTTTTGATCTTGAAGAACTTTTTTTATTAAAGGCTTGGAGAACCAGGTCATATGCGTAGGTAAGAATTGGGCAAGGTCTAATGACATTATTGATATAAATATTAAAAAGTACTGGGACTAGGATGCATCCCTGTTTTACCCCACAATTGATTCACACTTTGTGTGTTAAATTTACTTTTGAACTGAATCTTATACAGCAACAATTATCTAAGTATAACTCCATTATATTCCCTATTAAAGTTGAGCTAAGCTGCACATCTACAAGTTTCTTCTCCAATATATTTCTGTTAAATGCATCAAAGGCACCGGCCCACTGGCACAGCAGTTGGACTTCTGCTTGTGACACCAGTGACCTGGGTTTGGGAATGGACCCAGGGATTTGGAGGTCCAGCCGGGGGGGAAGGATAAGTGCCCTCAGGGCTGCTCTCCTTCTCTGGGGCAGAGAGAATGCTTGGTGCAGGTAGGACTTACGGAGGTCGGGATGAATTGCTAGTGCCAGCGTCATAAAGCCATAGAGGGGCAGGGTGGATGCAGGCAATCATTGCACATACCCACTCCTGGGGAACTTAACAAGAAAAACGTGCTCACGGTTGCCATATATGATGCCTGCCCCTGATTAGCTTCCAGGCCGGCTCTTCGCTTCTGGTTCCATGTTTGCGGCACTAAGCTCCAGGTGCTGCAACCCCACCCTGAGGGGGGAAAGCTGGGGGTGTCAGGAGCTGTGGGCAATATGGAAGTGGGGGTTTCAGGGGTCTGTGACCGGGCAGATGCCTAGGCAGTCACAGGCAGCAAAAAGAAAGAATTAAAAAAAAAAGTGTCAAAGGCTCTTGCTAAATGAACAAGAGCTAAGTATATAATTTGTTTCTCAGCCAAACATACTATTCTAAGCTATGTTGCACCACAAAACATTGATTGAGCCATTGAAATACATTGGACTGCACTTACCTTAATTTCTCACATTGCAGCCGGTGGTTCCAGCAGCAAGACATCTCTTTGACTGGAAAGTGGATCTTCACTCTGGGACTAGTTCAGGAGAGTGAGGGTGTGTAGGGGGTGTGGTGGGGGTATCGGGTGGTGAGTGCTGAGTGGGAGGTTGGGGTGACAGGGATCAGATACGCGAGGGACCATTTCCTTTTTTACAGGTTTAAAGACAGAAAACCCCCACCAAGGGATGGTTTTCTTTACTACAGCTCACAGGATGGTGATTGGAGGTTGAGGGTGCTACTAGAAACCATGGAAACATACAGGGGGTGTGGCTCAGAGGGCTGGGGTGCCACTAGGCATCAGAGAAACATAGGAGGAGGAGGACTGGAGGTCAGGTGGTGCCACTAGACTCTAGGGAAAATTACATAAATTCAGGGACTGGGATTGGAGGGGTGCCACCAGACACCAGGGAAACATTATACAAATATGGAACCAGTGATCAGAGAGTGGGGGATGCCACTAGACACCAGGGAAACATTATACAGATATGGGGAAGGCAGTCAGAGGGTGGGGTGTCAGTAGACACCAGGGCAACATTGTACAAATATGGGGATGGCAATTGGAGGGTGGAGGTGCCACTAGATACTAGGGAAACATTATATAAACTTGGGGATGGCAATCAGAGGGTGGATGGGTGCCACTAGACACCAGGGAAACATTATATGTATAACAGAGATGGCCATCAGAGAGTGGGAGGTCTGGGTGGCAGGGTTCAAATCAGTGAGGGACTGTTTTCTTTATTACAGCTCACATTTCTAAAATTAATATGGGGACAGTGATCAGATTGTGGGGGTTGGGGGTTGCCTCTAGATACCAGGAAAACTCTATATATATATATGGGAATGGCTACTGGAGGGTTGGGGTACCACTAGACACCAGGGACACATTGAAGAAATACAGGGACAGTGATCAGAGTTGGCTGCCACTAGACACTAGGGAAACAAAAATATGGGGATGATGATCAGAGGAAGGGGGTGCCACTAGACAGCAGAGAAACATAGAAATACAAGGATGGTGATCATAGGGTAGGTGTGCCACTAGACACCATGGAAACACTAGTCATATAATGGGGATGGCAATTGGAGGGTGAGGGTGGCACCTAGCTCTGAACTCAGAAGTGAACCAGAAGTGAGTGTGGAGCAGGAAAATAGTGCGCCTGGCAGGGGGGGGCAGCACTGTGGTCAGTGGAGAGGACCGCATGTGCTTCAACTCCATGGTGGAAGGACACAGTCAAGGTATCCAGTCACATGCTTCCACAGTCCCTTCCCTCTACTATGTAATAGCAATACATCAGCATAGCTCTGCTATGCAGCCATAAAAATGGCAGCCTACTGTACTGGTAATCCCTAGTTTATTTAGTAGCAATCTTTTTGCCCATATCTGATGTATGATGTCTTGTGAGTCAAAGATAATTAGAACCTTAGAAATGTTATCTGCTCTAAATCTAAATCCTTCATAACACTCACTTAGAGTGAGTCCAGATTCAAACTCTGCCAAATAACTTAATAATGCAATGTTTCTTGTGTTTTGTAATATTTTCAAAAATGCCTTCCATTTCCAGACACCACCTCTGGCCATACATATTTGTCTGTGATAGTCATATTACCATGGGGCTCATTATTCCATTCTAATTCAGTTATTGCATCTGTTTCTGTGCTTACAGCCAGGTTGTTATCATTAGCATTCTAAATATTTTCAACCTTAGTCTCTATTGCTTTTACATCTTTTTTAGATGCCTTTTTTTCCTGTTTTGCTGATAGCTTTTGTTTTCCTTGTTTTTTTACTTTTTCCCCACTATCTACCTTTGTCTTACCCTGTTTTTCCTTACTTGCCTAGGTCTTATTTTCCATTTGCCATTTCTTTTTCCAATTGCCATCCTATTATAACCCTGATTTTCTATCTTTGCCTGGGCCATATTCTCCACTGGAATAGTATTTTTAGTTCATATTTTTTCCAGTGAAGTGATCAGTTTCTCCATCAGTGCTCTGCTCTGTACCATCTCTCTCTTGATAGAATTTAGTTCATCCCTAAATAAATGTAAATATTCATGATCAAAATGTTTGCCATGTGAGGAGGCCCAGAGTGTTAATTTCTTTTGATAGATGTTGGATATTTTTTTATAAGTGGAAGTAGCTATAGTAGTGCTTATTACTTCTCTGCTTAAGGCTTGACTCTGTCTCATCCCATAATATCAGTGAAGCTCATGCTAGGACAAAGGAAAAGGAGGATGCCAGCACTGCTACTCCAGGAACAAGTAATTTGGAGGGAATGCTGAAAAACATGAATGAAGCAATGCTTAACCATCTGGATAAGCTGTTTTGCACATGCCATGCAACTGCTAAGAAAGGATGTCCTTTCACAGACTTTGTGTGAACATACAGCCTTGATGATATGAAAGGGCTAGATATCAGTTCAGCAACTTTATTCACTGTGTAGCCGAGGTTGAACACATGGTGCTATGAGAAAAAATATGGAAACAAAAATTAATTTCAGTCATCATTGACAGAACCACTGACTCTCCAGTCAGAGAAGCTTAGATAGCATATGTGTGGTTTGCAGTTAAAGGCACAGTGCAAAATCAGTTGGTAGGTGTCCAGACTGTTGGTGGGACAAATGTAATTCTATTTGCCTTTCTTTTAACAAATCACTGTTAACCATACTGACTGCGGGCTACTGCAAGCTTCTGCGGGCTAGTGCAGTCTCTGGTTCACTAGCCCGACTGGCTAGTGCAAAAAAAAGTAAAGGTTGACCCCTGCTCTGAAGCTATGATGTCCTTCCTGCAATGTAGGCACAGTATCTACAACTCAAAACAGACTTTTGGAGATTTCTCCTGATCTGGGATGCATCCAAGACCCTCAGAGCCACAGCACCTATGGGAGATGGGCAGAAATAGCTGACCACCATTCATAAACAAGGCAAAGTAAAGGGCATTGCAGGCAAGATGCATGGTATGCTTAGGGACTCCCTACCCAATAACATGATTAAGTGTAAGGTGCAATGGGAGCAGGACCTACAAATAAAGATAACAGACACCGAATGGTGGCAATACCTCAAGAATGCCCATCTGGTCTACAGGGACTCTAGGAGCCAGCTTATACACCTTAAGGTACTGCTGAGATGGTACCGTACCCCAGACACACTCCAAAAGATTGGACTCATGCCCCACTCCGCATGCTGGAGGTGCCAGGCCCCACAGGCCAATCTGCTGCACATACTATGGCAGTGTACCATACTGGTGCCCATCTGGACAGGAGTGATTCAGGACTGCTCCAAGATCCTGCAAACAAAAGGCCCTGCTACCCCTGCCCTTAACCTCCTGGACAATACCTTGAAGGTGTCGAATTCTTTCAATCAATCCAAAAAATGGGCTGCTCATGGTACTACTCGAAGCCAAAAGGGCTATCTTAATGACATGGTGCCAGAATCTACCTCCTTCTCTTCTTACATGGCATATGACAGTGGCTTAGTTAGCATTTTTCGAACAGTTGACATACACCACCGCCATCCACACAGGTTTACAACAAGAAATTGGGCCTTTATCTCAGATCACACCTATGCGCTACCCCCACCCCACCACCTGGCAACCCACCCTTCTGACCCAGACAACACTCTTACTCCACTTTAAGCTTCCACCCAAACTGGCTTTCTTCAGTCCTTATAGGCTGAAAGGTCTTAGAAAGGGGTCACTCTTAATAATACAGGTTCAGCCCCCCCCACCAGATGGGTCAGCAATGGCTGGTAATAATCAGGATTTTGCTCAGTCCCTTCTGTAAAGGTTCAACAAGATGAGCCCACACAGCTTTTAGGCTGATGTATACCCAGGCTGCATACTCCTTTATCGACTCAGGGCTACAGGGTATGGTTTACCATGCAATGGTTGATGTTCTTACTTATTATGGTTAATATAGAAAGGGACTAATCATCCCAAAGTAGAGTTCTACTTAGTGTTAAATTCTTTCAGTGCATGCCTATATTTGCAAACAGAGTATCTATAAGCAAAAGTTAAGTATACAACTGTTACCTACAGCATTTGATGCCAAGTCATCTCTGCTTCATGTATGTTCTATTGTTGAAAAATCAGTATAACATCTTTTATGATTAAACAAAATAGTGCAGTGACTGTAACATATAGAATAATGGATGGGAAAGTGTGCATAACAAGAATTTAATGGTCATCCGAGGTGTGAGATGTTACATAAACCCAGAGGGTGAAGCCTGAAGGAGTTATTAAAGCATCTACCACTGAGAGCAACCACTGCAATCAAGTAGGACACTTTACCATCTTTTATTTTTTATAATTGGTGATCACCAATTTTTTTTTGCTAAAGTGCATTTGATATTGCTGTGTCTCACTCATGTGTCTCTGTCACACACACACACACACACACACACACACACACACACACACAGTCTATCTTTGTCTCCTTTGTTTTTTTCTTGAAAAGCTTTTTTATTTAATATGGCATTTATTTTTTCACTTGTAGACTTGAAGAGCTGGACATTTGGATTGCAGTCGAGATCGGGCTTACCTCAGACACTTTGACCTCTGAGCCATTCCTGGTTCCCACTGGTAGTTGTTGTCTACTGCAGGTTCTGAATGACAGGATCAACCAGATTTTATTTGTTGGTATATGCTGAGCTGGTTGAAAAAAGAGAAACCAATGATGGCTCTCGGTCTGGCGGCTCCTCGGTACGCGGGATAAGGAGCCACAATGTTTCTGAAACTGTTACCCCAACCAGTAGTAGAGCAACAGCCAATCAGGGAGTGGCTGTTTTTTGAGTGACTCAGCTCGTGCTCGTCATTGTAACCTGTGGGTTATAATGGTTAATTATAACTCAGTCTTAACTAGGATCTGCAGCTTATCCATTAGGTAGGGAAATGGGCAGACTGGGTGGGCCAAGCGGTCCTTATCTGCCGTCAAATTCTATGTTTCTATAAGTCAGTCTATGTAAAAAATTGCTGACCAGTTATTATAAAATAATTATGACCAGAAACTAAAGTGTCTCATTATATACACTCTGGAGGTAACTATGGAAATGATACAGTATGATATGAAAAGATAGGGACTTTCAAATACCTCACAGGTATAAATAAGTTTCAAGAGGGAAGCATACTCAGATTAAAAGGTCCCCAAGAACAAGGGGTCATGATATGAAGCTGGGGGTCGGCAGACCAAGGCAAAATGTGTGAAAGTCCTTCTTCTCTAATAGGGTGGTGAATGCATTGAACATCCTCAAAGCAGAGGTTGCAGGGTCAGAAATGACAATGGCATTCACGAATGCATAAGATATACATAATGGAACATTGATGCAGTGGAAGTGGTGATAACGCCGGCAAATAAATAGAGTCTGTTGCATTATAGTAGGTACGGGAAACAGGCTGCCTAGGTGGGAAAAGACATCCTTATCTGCCAAGAACTGATATACAGTGTATAACAGAGAGCTGCTCTGCATAGAATTCCATCCCTTTCAAAATGTTGTTGTACCACACTCCAAAGGTCATGGAATGTGATTGTACCCTTCTGTGGTACAATAGCATTATGGAACCTCTAGAGACTGCATACGCCAGTTTCATTCTGAAAGCCAAAGAACTGCTGTGTGCATATTTCACTTAACTGTAACATTGCACATTTCACGTAACTGTAACATGACCTATTGTTACAGGACACTGATCCCATGCCTATATTTATGTATTTATATATATTGTATAATGGCCACCTTGTTTGTTGTATCTTAGACTGTGTGCTTGTATTATTATTTGTCCACCTCTGTATGTTGCCTGACTGCACTGGATTCTGTACTGTACTTGCTTATGTATGATTCACAACTGTTTTTCACTGTATTTTGCCATTGATTGTGCCACTCTCTGGCCCAGGCCATGCCTGAAAAAGGTCTTTGGACCATTGCACCAACCCGGTTAACAAATGAATAAAAAAATAATACTATACACTATAAAAATACAGGGTGAGAAACTTTATTCACAAACAGTGTATTATGCCACCTCATGATTCTGATAGCCATTATCTCTTAAGTCGGTGCGGATACGCAAACTCCAGTGGACTTCTTGGACATGGCACACTTATCTGCCATGAGCTCCATCTTCAAGGAGAACTTCATCACAGGAACTGGGTTAGGAACCGGCTGGGAGATAGGAAGCAGAGGGTGGTGGTTAATGATATCCAGTCTGAGGAAAGGGAGGTAACCAGTGGGTTATCTCAGTGATCAGTCCTGGGGCCAATCCTTTTCAATGTCTTCATTAGTGATATTGCAGAAGAGCTGGAAGGAAAGGGCCTCTTAGCAGATGACACCAAGATCTGTAATAGGGTAGACACTCCATATGGGGTGGAGAAAATGAGGAGGTACCTAGAAAAGCTGGAAAATGGTCCAAAGTGTGGCAACTGAGATTCAATGTGAAGACGTGCAAAGTCATGCACCTGGAGTGCAGAAACACTGCAGAGAGCTACAGGATGGTGGGGCGGAATTGCTGGCAGTCACTAGGGAAGAAAGATTCTTGGGGATTATCATCTTGGATGACCTAACAGTGGCCAGACAATGCACAAAGGCTATAAGGAGAATCAGTGGCATGCTGGGGTGCACTGAGGGGTATCACGAGTAGAAGAAGGAGGTGGTGATACCACTGTACAGAATACTGGTGAGGTCTCATCTGGAATACTTTGTGTAGCTCTGGAGCCACATTTTCGTAAAGATGTAGACAGGGTGGATGTGGTTCAGAGAAGGGCAACTAAGATGGTACAGGGCTTGTACCACAAGACATATGAGGAGAGATTGAGGGACTTCACTATGTATTCACTGGAGGAGTGAAGACAAAGTGGAGATATGATAGAGACTTTCAAGTATCTTAAAGGCATAAATAAGGTGCAAGTGGGTGACATCTTTCAGTATAGAATGAGTACAAGAACAAGGGGGCACAATATGAGATTGGAGGGGGGAAGGATAAGGGAAATATGAGGAAGTTGTTCTTCACTGAAAGGGTGTTGGATGCATGGAATTGCCTGCCCCAAGAGGTGGTGGGAGCAGAACAGTAGAGGGATTCAACGCTGCGCATAGACATAAAGGAACCCTAGAAGTGGGAAGGAGAGGCTAAGTTGATGCCCAAATAGGGACACCAACCGCTGTTACAGGTAAAGAAAAAGGGAAGACTAAATGGGGCTAGTGGTTCTTATCTGTCATCAGTTTTCTATGTTTCTAACTTTCCCACATGAGCTCCATGCTCTCCATGAGTGGTGTGAATGGCTTTATGCTGCCGTGTTGACTCTGACCAGAGTTTGTTCTTAAAAGGGATTTAATATCACTTGTGAATCAGCGGTAGATTGGAGGCCAGGGGAGCTATTAATAATAATCACACTTTCATCTTGTTTTTCTAATTTATCTGCTTTATTTTTGAAAGATTGTGTCATGACATTTTGGCCTTTCTCGGTATCTATTTTCTTTACTAATTCACTCTTTGTCCTTGCCCCTACTTGAAGTTTTTTTAATTTTCTTATTTTTTACAAGTGTTATAACCAAGATGTTTTCCAAGGGTTCATCCACTTTAGGGCAAATTTCCTAGGGTGTGGGAAATTAGAGCACTGGGAAAATGCCGACAGCAATATGAGCGGCACTACACTACGAGCATGTAGCCCACCCAAGCAGTCCCCATTGATTTTCCGCGGTTTTAGAATTCACTATAGGAATGGCTTGGTTTAAAAAATAGGTGGCCTTAGATACAATAACTCTTTGCAAGTATATTACAAGCCCTAAATATCACACAAGATATCAAACAAATTGTAATTGTGTAAATACATAAGCTTTCAGAAAGCAGGTTGAGTATTTGATATAATGTGCATATCAAACATTTTTTTCAGGACAATAAGGTAAAGGTAGATGGCCAAGTACAAAAAGTGCACAAAGCAGCTCAAAACACTCATACCAGGAGCCAAGGCAAAGAAAGACTAATGCCAAAACAAAGAAATAGGCCTCGGCTCACTGACAAACGACCACAGTCTCCAGAGTGTTAGGAGACATCAAATAAGTTTAATATTAAAAAGCAGCAACAGACTACACATGGTTGACGTTTCGCGTCACTCTGATACTTTTTCAAAGTTTTTGAAAAAGTGCCAGAGTGACGTGAAATGTCGACCACGCCCATGAGGGGGTGCTACACTCTGTGTGTAGTCCATTGCTACTTTTTAGTATTAAACTTATTTAATGTCTCCTAATGCTCTGGAGTCTGTGGTCATTTGTCAGTGAGCCGAGGCCCATTTCTTTGTAAAGGCAGATGGATTACAACAAGCCATGCCTTTTTATAAAACAAACATCAAAATTAAAATTGGTAATATTTTGTTTTTAAGACATAGTCCTTAGAGAAATAAAAAATACATCTTTACACTGGAAACAATATTGTGCAGCAAGTACAAATGTGGCCTCTTTATTACAATGCAGCAAGAAAGCAATAAGGCATCCTGGGGTGTGCGTGGAACACATTTTACTGCACAGCCAGGGGCATAATAAGGTATGAGGCCGAAGGGTGAGTGACTTTAGCTACTGGCCGTGCAGTAAAATGTGTTTCATGCACATCCTGGAGTACCTTATGTGCTTATAAATTGGGCTCCTTTTTTAAAACTTTTTACAGTTGGGAAAAGCAAGTTTGTATGTAGAAACAATAGATTTACATGTGTGCATTTATGATAAAATAGTCCTTCCGCCCACTACAAATGATGTCATTGATGATGGCGATGTATTGCCTACTTTCTTTTTCCTGTTTTTTTTTTCCCTCTGTTTTTCCCATTGAGTTCTATATCTCTAGAGGGTGAACACGCACTGTCAGCTGATGCCGACATCCGCCATATTGCCGAGGGGAGGCACTTCTCGCTAGCCACATGCTGCTGTACAGCAAGATAGCAGGCACAGAACTTGGGAAGAAAGAGAATGGCAACCCTCCCCTTTTGAGGCAAAAGCGCACCATCATCTTTTGGTTGGCAAAAGGCGTTGCCTCGGGGGTTGCCGATGGGCTGCATGTGTTTTTTCACATTCGTGCTTGCACAAAAATAAACCGCATGCAGCCTGCACTTCTGCTTTCCTGACCCCATCGGGACCAGAGAACACTCCCGGTAGTACCGCATCATTTGTTTGGTGCGGTAAAAAAAAGAATACATCTATTTTCGCTCCCCAGTCGGCACTCTTCCTATCTGCAGATCGAGCCGGGAGCACAAATCAAGCCTACTGCTGATGAGTGTGATGAGCTGTGGGAATGGAATGTTTGAGCTGCACAGGAGGGGGCATGCTTGTCCCATATACACTGTCTCCATAGGAGGCACGCATGACCCTCATTTGACCCCAGCCCTCTCCCCAAATGCAAATTGCACGAGGTGGTTACATTGCAGATGTGTTTGTAGGAGGTGGAACTGTCAACCCGAGGAGAATGACTTGCGGTACGGATAAGGAATGGATGGCAGACAAGGGGCAGGACCTCCCCCAGTGGAACATCACCCCCTGTGGCAGAGACAAACACCCCCCCAGCAGAACAGCACCCCTGCAGAGCATGGGGTGCATGCAGGACAGATGCAGGGGAGCAAAAGCCCCCCTCCCCAGGCAGCACAGCAGGCCCCCTGACAACCACACGTGTGGGGTACAGCCGTACTTTCCCCATTACCCGGTCACATTAGGCAGTGCACCCCTCCCCCCAATCTGGGCATAGAGCACAGGCGAGCACCCTATATGCAGCACACAGGAGACATGAGTTGTACTGAAAGATGTACTCATGTAGGGCCACTGCATGTGGGCAGAAACATATGGACAGGGCGCCATGTTCCCCATTGCTCCCGGTTCCCAATGTGTCGGCGCCATCCGTCAACTTTATTTCCCTGTGCACAGGTGCAGCTGCACACCTGTCACTGTGTTTGCCCCTGGGAATTCTACAGGGGTGTCGTGCTGTGGCTCCATTCGGTGGAGAGGGTTTCATCGAGCCACCCTTACACCTATCTGCCCTACCTGTACAGTCTGTTGGGGGTCGCTGTGGAGGTGCTGTCCCTAGTTTTATGTGCCCCCTTCCTGATGCACTGTCTGCTGCTGAGTCGTAGTTCCTTGCATGCAGATGTTAGCAGCCACAGGGGTAGTGCACATTGCTGTGGGACACGTCATTCTGGGGCACCTGTCAGTGTCAGAGTGGCACTGTGAGTCACTGTGGCAGTGTCTACGTGCGATCAGTAAGCACTCCCGGCTAGCAAGCAGTGCCCCACCCATAGATCCCAATCTGCTGAAATAAATATTACTACCATGGTGGCTACTGGCTTCTGAATGCCTTCCTATCCCACTCTGTTAAAATAAACATTATTTCCATGGTTGCTAGTGGCTTCCCCCACCCCTCTGATCCCACTCTGGTGAAATAAAATGGTTTCCATGGAGGCAACTAGCTTCCCCTCCTCTCCAATCACACTGTGCTAAAACAAGCATTAATTCCATGGTTGCTGGTGGCTTCCCCCCACCCACTGATACCACTGTGGTAAAATTAAGCAATATACCACAACAGGCTGTTGAGTAATGCTGGAGTTACTCACACCTGGTGTGTTGTTTGGTCACGAGGCTGCAGGCCAAGTGAGCAAAAACCCCAGGTGTGGGAAAATCCAACATTATCCCACACCCTGGGTGGCATATTGTTATTATACAATGTCAGCTTTTTTTTTATAAAGAAAAAAAGAAAAGGTTTGTTTTTATATTTTAATCCTTGCAGCGCCGTGGACTGATATATCAGTCCAGAATTTATATATGTTCTAATTCTGTCGGCAGCCTAAGGGTTAAATTATTTTAATTGTATATATTGCTCCCTGAGAAAAAAAATAGTGCTTGGCTGCTAGGTATGTGTGGAAATGTGGCAGCAAGAGGTGGAAGTACGATATAGTGCTGTGTTGTGCCATTTGGGAGAGAGCTGGGTTGTACTGATTCGTTACCGAGGTTGGTGCCTTTCCGGTTGTGAGGGCTTTACACTTGGAATGGCAGTTTGTTCCAAGTGCAGAGGATGGAGATATGTCAAAAACATGGAAGCAGGAACAGTTAGAGGGGAAAAGCCAGGCGGGGCAGGTGACAACCCATAAAGAATCACTGGCGGGTTTGCGGGAGCAGCGGCAGCTGGTAGGCAGGTCCCAAGGAGAAGAAACAGGAAGGAAGAGCCGTCATCACACAGTAGGGAACAAGGTAATGGAAGGAATAAGGATGAAGGGGAGGGGAACAAATTATGTCTTTTTTTTTTCCCCCATGGGTGGTTTTTGGGGGAGGTCAGGAAATTGAAGCTGTTCGGCGGTTGAAGTTAGTGTTGCCGCTTAGCAGCGATGTAACATGGTGGCATTTGTTTTCGTTTTCGGGGACCACATTGATTTGTGGTATAGATGCGGCTGGCTGGCACCTTTTTCCGTGAGGTAAGACTCGATTTATCACGGGTGGAAAGTGTTAGCCAGCCAATGAGAACATTTCATTTTCGAAGCCATTGTATAATAAAAATTATATGTTGACATACACGGAAAGGGTGGTGTTGAGATGGAACGACCATTCCTGATGGGGTGATTTTGTGTAAGACAGTGAGTAGTTTTAAGAGGGCTTGGGACAGTCGGCAGGGTCTGGGGAGATAAGGCTGAGAACAACCTGGAGGTTGGGGGCAGCTGCAGTCTAAGGGTGCTAGCTACGCACACAAGCAGACTTGGTAGACCGTGAGGCCTGTTTCTGCTGGCAGATTCATATGTTCATACCTCTATGGTTCCCCTGTTTCTGTCCTAAGCATGCTTGAATCCATACACCACCTCCTGAGGCAGACCATTCCATGCGTCCACCACCCTCTCTGTGAAGAAAAACTTCCTCACATTCCCTCTTTACCTCCCATCTTCCAATTTCATGTCATGCCCCTCATTCTTGTGCTCCTCTTATATTGGAAAATGTCTCCCCCTGCACCTCGTTTATACCCTTGAGGTACTTGAATGTTTCTATCATGTCCCCTCTGTCTCTCCTCTCTTCCAGTGAGTACATACTGAGGTCCCTTAATCTCTCGTCATAAGTCTTGTATTGCAAGCCCTGTACCAACTTGGTTGCCCTTCTCTGAACTGTCTCCAGCTTGTTAATGTCCTTACATAGGTGCAGCTTCCAGAACTGCACATAGTACTTCATGTGAGGCCTGACCATGGTTTATATAATGGCATCACTATCTCCTTCCATCTGCTGGTGATACCCCTGCCTATGCACCCCAGCATGCCACTGGTCCTCCCAGCTGCCTTAGCACTCTTTTTTGACATTTTCAGGTTGTTTGAAATAATAACCCCCAGGTCTCTTTCCTTCTTTGTGACTGTCAGCAGCCCCCCTCCACCCCATCCTGTTGCTTTCCCCAGGGGTTCTGTGTCCCATGTGCATCATTTTGCACTTATTCAGCTGCCAGTCCTCAGACCATTTTTCAAACTTTCCCAGGTCCCTCCTTATTTTCTCCACCCTCTCTGGGGTATCCACTCTGTTACATATTTTGGTGTCATCTGCAAACAGGCAGACCATAGCTACTCAAAATGAGGCACAATGTGATGTTTATATGGCTTTAGCATCATAGCACTCAATCAAGTCATTTCTCCTACTGAGCCACCTAGCACTACCTTATCCAGCTCACCTCTTACTATCAACTGCCTCTCCCAGGGTTTATTGGTGGGATGATTCCCCATGGATGTACACACCATGCCAGGGCCAGGAGGGTGAGGACTATTGTCCCACCTTCCCCGGTTTCCAAATTCAGATCAACACTGCTTGGATGGCAGCAGGGTCCAGTGAACGAGCTGCGGACATCATCTCCTGGCCAGGAAGCACACAGTCTGTTTCGAATGTGGTGTTCCTGTTGCAGAGGAGAGGTGTCCAGTGGCAGGGCTAGGGGTGTTGAGCTACAAGGAGGGGTCTAACTGTGAGGGTGGTGGCTGGCCTCATTCCTCTCAACTGTCCCTCATTACAGGGTACATCCATCATTTTCCCACGCAGGATTTCTGTGTCCCTCATGGAAACCGTACTGCCACACCCAGAAGGTGCAGTGGAATTCATACTTTAATGTAGAAATGCATAACATTATACAACAAAATTTAACTTGCACAAGGAAAAAATGTCCACAGTGTTTAGAGCTTGCATCACCAAGTCTGATGATGTGTCCCACATTCTGAGGGCCACTGTTCCTCATTTTTCTTTATTTTTGAGTATTGCTGTCCTAAATTTTAGTTACACTGGGTTGAGAGGTACTGGGGTACATGGGCAGAAGGGGTGGTCCTGCTGAAGGTAGAGTGGTCTGGGCAGGGGCTGTTGTGGAGGCAAGGTGGGTCCAGTTCCCTGGAATGGTGGCCATGTGGAGGGTGGGGAATTTAGTTCCAGGAAGGGTGTTAAATTGGGGAGTACCATTACGTGGGTGGGAAGAGCAGATCCGGGAGTCTAAGAGTTGGCTGGGGGGGGTTGGTAGAGCGTCCAAAGAACCGCTCTCCACCACCGGGGGAGGCTCCATGGTGGTCCGATGCTTAGGTGCCACCCAGTGGGTGCCAGGCCAGGACCCCTGGGAGACAGGTGCTCGGGCCTAGTTGTGTGGAGGTGGGACAGACACTGGTGTCACTGCAAACCCTGCCTCCCTGGGATCATCAGCAAAAAAAGAAATCCGACCTAGGCATCATGCTCTGTTGCCATGTCAGCTGCCTCCGTTGTCTGGCGGGTGGGAGTGGTCCTTCTCCTGTGGCCCCACCTTGGGGGGTTAGCCAGGGCATGCTTCCATGTGATTATTGCAGGAGGGTCTGGGCAGGGACAGGGTTGCGGTCATGCAGATGGGGAGGGGGTGGGGGCCCAAAAATCATTATAAAAAACATGCTGCCATATTGTGAATGTCGAGTGGGAAGAGGACCTTTGATATCCACGTGTTTTGGGCAGCATGCTCGGTCTCCACAACATTTTTAATTAATTGCATGTGATGGCAGTACATGTGGCATAGTGCAGTTACTGCAGTGCAGTGAAGGTAGTTAACGTGGTACAGTAACAGCAGTACAAATGGCACAGTGCAGTGTTGGCAGCATGTGTTTCACAGTGAAGTGTCAGCCACACACAAGAAACAGTTTGGTGAAAGTCATACACGTGGCACAGTGCAGTGAAAGCAGTGCATGTGGCACTAAAGTGGTCGCACTGTACTACATACTCTGCCACCAGCATTGCGTGGTGCCACTTCCTGGCACTGACAACTTGATCCTCTCTCCTCAATCCCTTCTTTCCCTATCTCGCAGGTGTCTCTTTTTGTCAGTGCCCTCCCCCATTGTGCCTCAGGCATTTCCTCTGCCCCTCCTTGGCATTGCTGCTTCTGTGACTGAACAGTAGGGCTTGTAAGCACAAAACAGGGGCACATACTGAAGTTGCACCCTGCTACCAATGAGAAGTTCCAAGACAGTTTTTTTCTTTCAATGTAAGTTTACCTCTTCAGCAGACTACTTGGGATGGCTTATCAGCCCTGTCCCATTCCCCCAGGAACCTGCTCCTGCTTCCCCTGGAACCTACCTTACAATTATGCACCCCATTAATTCTCTTTGTGGTGAGGTCAGGGGAGGGCTGTCCTCCAGTCCGAGATACAATCCAGATCAGACCATGGTGGTCTGGGTGGCAACGAGGGTGTACAGATAGACATTGGGGTTTCACCAAGCCATTATTCCCACTTCCCACTTTTCTCCTCTCCTCTCTGTGGCTGACTTGAAGGCATGCATACATAGGTACGTATCTCCAGGCCACAACTCTCCCTTTCATGCCGTCGTAACCCTGCACTACCACCAGGCCTCCATGTGGTGGCAGTCAGAGGCCAGACAAGCAAACCCTCCCTCCCTCTCTGGGACAGGAGAGCAGTCTTTCAGATGCTCAATTCTCCACCCTGGCTAGCCCCCAGTAACCCGAGTCCACTTCCGAACTCAGGTCACTGGTGTGCTCAAGGGGCCATGAATAGAGCAAGAGTTGGGGCAGTGTTTTAAAATTAAATAACAAAACTGCTATGCATGTGGCCAACAAGCATAGTGAGTGAGTCAGAAACAGAGTAAGTGAATGAGGGAGGTGAGATTTTTCTTGTCTGCATTGCCAGTAGATAATACTGTCCAGGAATACTGTGGGATCCTTGTCAGCATCCTGGCAGCAGTTCTTTGCCATAGGTCTTTCACTCTGAGCTGCTCCCTCTATCTTCAAATTCTGCCCCCTTGTTCTTGCACATCTCTTTTTCTGAAACATGCTAACCTCTTGGACTTTGTTGATTCCCTTGAGGTACTTGAAAGTTTCTATCATGTCCCCCTTCTCCCTCCTTTCCCCGAGGCTATACATATTAAGCTCCTTTAGTCCTTCTTCATATGTCTTCTGGTGCAGACCCTGCACCATTTTGGTTGCCCTCCTCTGGACAGCCACCACCCTGTCTATGTCTCTGCAGAGATGAGGTCTCCAGAACTGCATGCAGTACTCCAGATGTGATCTCACCAATTGTCTGTACAAAGTGATAACGTCTTGCCATTTTCTACTGGTGATGCCTCTCCCTATGCATCCCATTATCCCCCCAACCCTCTTTACTGCCTTCTCACATTGCTTGCCCAGCTTTAGGTCATCTGATATAACTACCCCCATGTCCCTTTCCATTTTTGTTGTTGTCAGTATCTCACCTCACAGTGTGTACTCTTCCCTTGGGTTTTTGTTTCCCAGGTGCATTACTTTTCTCTTCTTTGCGTTGAATCTAAGCTACCATACATTTGACCATTCCTCCAACCTTGCCAAGTCCCTTCTCATCCTTTCCACCCCACCTTGTGTATTAACCCTGTTGCAGATCTTTGTGTTGTTTGCAAAGGGACATATTTTTCCTTCCAGTCCCTCTGCAATGTCACTTATAAAGACATTAAAAAGGACCAGACCCAGTACTGAACCCTCCGGTACCCCACTAGTAACCCCCCTTTCTTCACTGTGGACTCCATTTACTATTACCCTCTGTGTCCTGTTGTCCAGACAATGTTTTACCCAGGCTATCATCCTGGGACCCACTCCCAGCCTTGCTAATTTGTTTATTAATCTTTTGTGTGGGACTGTGTCAAAAATGCCTTGCTAAAGTCTAGGTAGGCCATGTCCATAGCCCCTCCCTGGTCTACTACTTTGGTCACCCAGTCAAAGAAGTTGATTAGATTCATCTGACATGATCTTCCTGCTGTGAATCCATGCTGCCTTGGGTCCTGTGCCCCACTGGCCTCTAGGTACTCAACAGTTCTTTCCTTTAGAATTGATTCCATCATTTTCCCTACCACTGAGGTCAAACTGACAGGTCTGTAGTTTCCTGCCTCTGTCTTGCTCCCACTTTTGTGAAGGGGAATCACATCCACCCTCCTCCAGTCCTCAGGTACCACACCATCCTCCCGTGATTTGTTAAAAAGTGTAGTCAGTGGTGTTACTAGTTCTCACCTTAGTTCTTTTAGAATTCTGGGTGAATTCCATCAGGCCCCATTGCTTTATCCACCTTTAGTGTTAGGAGTTCTTTTAGAACCCTTTCTTATGTGAAAGGACTGATATCAACCCCCCTATCCAGAGTGCTTTTATTGACTGGATTAGGTACCTCCCCCTCCTCTTCCTTTGTGAATACTGAGCAGAAGTATTCATTCAGTATCCCTGCTTTTTCACTGTCCCTATCTG
The DNA here is from genome assembly GCA_016271365.2 of Neoceratodus forsteri. Classification (NCBI taxonomy): domain Eukaryota; kingdom Metazoa; phylum Chordata; order Ceratodontiformes; family Ceratodontidae; genus Neoceratodus; species Neoceratodus forsteri. The sequence goes on along the minus strand of CM057459.1, from coordinate 429,363,645 downwards.
CCCAACCACCCTCCTCTTTATTCAGCCTCAGTATCCCTGCCTTAGTCTTTCTTGGCTCCCTAATGTACCTGTAAAAGGTTTTATCCCCCTTCTTAACCGAGTTGGCTATCTTTTCCTCGGTTTGGGCCTTTGCTATTCTGACTGCCTTCCCCACTTCCTTCTGCTTTAACTGGTATGTTCTCTGTCCTGCTCCTTCTGTGTTTCCTTATACTTCCTGCATGCTGTCTTTTTCTTCCTAACCTTTTCTGCCACTTCTTTTGAGAACCATAGTGTTTTTTTCTTTCATTTTGATTTATTTGCTTCACACAAAGGCTTGTTGCCTCTGTGATGGCAGTTTTGATGTTTCCCCATTGTTGCTCCACCCCACCTTCTTGCCTGATTGCTAGTGCTTTTCTGAGGCACTCTCCCATTTTGACAAAATCAGCCCTCCTGAAGTCCAGTACCTTCACATTTGTATGGCTTGACTCTACAGCTAAGTTTATCGTAAACCACACTGTTTGGTGATCACTTGTTCTCAGATGGCTACCCACATCTAGATCTGAGATCCTTTCTCTGTCCCCATTTGAGAGTACCAGGTCTAAGATTGCTCCCTCCCAAGTGGGTTCCAACCTAGCTGCCTGAGACATGCCCCCTGTAGGGCATCGAGAATGGCCCTGCTCTTGGATGTGGCTGCAGCAAAGGTGCTCCAGTTAACATCTGGCATATTCAGGTCCCCATCAGCAATATCTCCCCCTTCTCTTCCATCCTAAGGATGCCTTCTATCATTTCTTTGTCCTTTTCCTCGCCCTGAGATGGGGGTCTGTATACAAACCCTGTGCGGATTGTGGTGCCATTTCCAGTCTCCAGGGTGACTCACAGTGCCTCCTCTCCTCTCCTCCCTGTTTACCATTTAGTTCCATTGCTTTGATTCCTTCCCTTACATAGAGAGCTACTCCTCCTCCTCTTCTACCCTACCTGTCTTTCTTGTAGATTGTGTACCCTGGTATGTAGTCATCCCAGTCATGGTTCTCTGTGTACCAGTTTCTGTGACTGCCACAATATCCAGGCATCCCTCTTCCATCAAGGCCACCAGTTCAGGGAGCTTGTTACCTTGACTATGGGCATTGGTACTCATTACCTTCTATTTTTTGATGGCCTTATCCCTTTTTGTCCCATCCCTGTCCTTACTGCCTTTGTCTTTTTCTCCATTTACCCTGCCTCTTCTCACTGTCAACTGCTCTATCTTGGTGTTTACCTCACTAACTACCCTGATTTTTGGAGGTGGCCTAGGATTTCCCTTCTCCTTTTCAGTGCCTCCCCCTTGGCTAGTTTAAATGCTTGCCAATGAAGCATTTAAACCTATCAACTAGGATCCTGGTTCCCCTCCTGGACAGATGCAGACCATTGCACCAGTATAGGCCTGTATCCTCTAGGTGGACCCCAGTCCCCAGTGAAGCCGAAACCTGAGCTCTGCACCAGTTTTTCAACCACTGATTGAATCCCATGGTGTGGAGTATCCTAGACTCAACCATACCATAGATAGGCAGCACCGTCGAGAAGGTTACCATGCGTGCTACTTGTCTAAGGCCCCTCCCCAACTCCACAAACTCCTTCTGCACTGTTCCGATCCCTTTTCCAACCAGGTCATTTGTCCCTAGGTGGACAAATGACATCCAGCTCCCTCTCCCGTGCAACTGCTCCCACGATCCTGAAGATTCGCTCCCTGTCCCTCCAAACCATGGTGCCAGGCAGGCACCTTACCACCATCTTCCCTCCATCCCCCAGTTCTACCCTCCTAATAATGGAGTCCCCCACCCGGAGTTGTTTCCTTTCCCTGTGGGGTCCCATGCCACCCTCCTGCGGGTCTTCTTTGTGGAGGTTCCCAGCATGCTCCATGGTCTCCACTGTGGGTGCCTCCGCAGAGGAACCACACTGTGCCAGAATGGCATATGAATTGTGGAGAGGTACAACTGGAGGGATGCACCCCTGTTCCACCACCCTCACCCCCCCTGAGCCACTGTGGTCCAACTGCTCCTCTTTCTTGGCAACCTCTGAGGCAGCGGCGGTGGCCCTGGTGGTCCCTGGGTGGGAAAGGAGGTCCCCCTGAATCCTGGCCAACTCAGCCTGGAGATGAGCAACCTCCTCCCTTAGCCCAGAGAGGTGCCTGCAGATGAGACAACACCGCATCCTCCAGAACGTCTCCTACCCCAATTTGGGCAATCTCCTTGGAGCTACTCCACCATACAGCCCAGCCTCTTCAATCAGGCGACCAGCCTCCTTGCATCTGGACCAGCATCTAGCCCCATGGCATGCAAACTCCAAGCAGCTGGATTAACCCCAAGTTCCAAGACTGTCCCCCCAAGGCAAATGTCTCTACGGCTGCGCTCCCAAGCACACAAACTAGCACCCACCCCAGTCAACCACTATATCTACAGCTGGATCCACCCTATGCACTAGATCAGTTTCTAGCCCAACCATCCACCCTACATCTGGTCATTTTCACCCCCGGGACTGCATGCTCCTCACCTGCACCCCCAGCAGACAACACTCCCAGCAGCTAGACATTTCCTGACCATGGAACAGCCCCCTCCCCTGAGCACCCTCCCAGTAGCTGGACCACCACTCCCATCTCCAGACCAGCCTCTTACCCCAGATGATCACCTTCCCTGAAGCTGGACATCAATCCACCATTTCTGCTTACGGACTAGCCACATCCCCTGCAGATGGTACACTCATCAAGACCCCAGACCGGCCTCTGATAAATCTCCCTCCACCTGGAACACCCCCACCATTCCTGCAGCTGGACCATCTTTCCAGCACCAGTATTCCCCAAGCTCAGTCCCCTCCCTAGACCACTCTACAGCCCCCAGTCTCCTTGCAGTTGATCCCCCCATCATCATTTTCACCCATGGAATAGCCCCTTTCTGCAGATAAACACTGGGGCTTCACTAAGCCATTATTCCCATTTCCTTCTTTTCTCCTCTCCTCTCTGCAGCTGACTTGAAGGCATGCTGCATTCATTTGTAACCCCCCTACAAATGGGGGTTCCTAAAAAGCCTCCGTGGAGCTTGGCTAGGTGTTCTCCTGCCTGCTAGTGTTCGGCGATTAAGCCGTTACAAATGGCACTGTGAGTGCTGGTGGAGCCTCCTTATACTGTCTCTTTAAGAGTTGTCTGCTTGCAGACATGATTACTGTTCTCTAGGGGGGCTGGTGTTTCTCTGCTCAAGTCCCGCCTGGACTGCGAGGAAATCGCTCCGTTTCTGCAGTTGCTAACAGCGCAGAGGGAGCCTAAATGGGAGATGTAACTGTTTGCCTGGAACCAGTTAGAGTGTTAGTAAAAATGCAGCTTGTCTAACCTGCCTTTCTTGCTGCTGTGACTCTGAGTGTTTTGCCCCTCTATTTTGGATCTGAACTGCTGAATGGGGGTCCAATCAGTGTGGGGGAACCTTTAAAATGGAGTCTGTTTGGACCAACCAGAATTCGGACTCTCCTGGGAGCCAGCTTACAAGGAGGAGGTATAGCTAGTAATTCTGGGAAGTGAAGTTCTGGACCTTGGCACCTATTTGCACTAACGGAGAGAGTTTCTGAGTGATTGACAGCTGAGTCCACCAACTGGACTGGGTGGCGCCCGAAGAGAATGCTCTGCCTTGCAACTGGGGAGTCAGATCCGTTGTGACCATGGGGAGAGAAGGAGCTCTGTGCTTCTGCATTGTATAGTTTTGCATGGGAAGCACGTGAGAGGCCTAAAGTCAGGCCGTTGCCATTGCCAACTCGAACTGGACTGTATCTGAGAGTACCAAAAGGAAGGAAGGCTGAAAGAGTGGAGACCAGGCTCACCCTGTAGAAGACTGAAGAAATTGCTGAATCGCGCTCTCGGTCTGTCAGGAATTGAAGCTGCTGTGTGAACTCCCTGGTATTTGCAGTAAGTGCGTTGGGACCGGAGAGCAGCTACCTGGTATAGTAATTTCCTTTACATGTAATTGTGTTGATTGCTCATGAGGAACAACTATTCCGGTTCTCTTGTCATGGCGCAGTGTAAGCTGAATGTGTTCAGATTGAGTCCGCCTGGTGATCAAGGCAGTGTGACCTGGGCAGTAGAATCTCATCTACATACTTGAGTACAAATCAGGGCATCCCCTGCGACCTGTTAACAATCACCAGTGTTTCATCTGATTTTCTTTCTTTCATTTTCTCAAGGACTGAGCCATCTGGCTCCGGATTACAATTGGGTATTGTGCATATCTCTCTTACAGGGACCTTTCCATCTGCACCTGCCGGCCAACCCCAGGCAACGGACCTGGCTAGCCCCTCAACCTGGGTACCCAGAGTGTGACTTTTATGGCTTTGTATGAGTGCACAGTACTGTGATTTATTTCTGCCAATCAGCTTGATCTTCGCTCCCCGTGTTTCACTCCCCTAAATAAACCAGATTGGATGTTATTGACTTTAACCTGTTTAGAGTGTCAGTACCTATATAGCAGGCGTTGCATTATTTTGTGTAAATTGACCAGCCTTATTTCACATGGGGTCCTCCGAGACGAACTGCAGAATCGGTCTCGAGGGTAAGTGGTACCTTATGATTGGATATGGTGTACATGTGAGGTATTGGTATTGCAACTCTTGTATATCGTGTGGACCATTAGAGGGAACAAAAGGGGTCTCAGTGTCCCAGAGGGCTGTGACCAAACTTGACCAACTAGTACAAACCCTGACCTCTGGGTGGAGGCACCCGTCATAGAACCTAGGCCCCTCAACTTGTCCGTAGTCAAGCAGGCAGGGGTAGTAGCCCTTGCTATAGCGCCACCTGTGGGTTACACATAGGCACACATCTCCAGGCCACAGCTCTCCCTTCCGTGGTGTTGTAACCTGCACTACCACCAGGCCTCCACCTGGTGGCAGAGGCCAGACAAGCAAACCCTCCCTCCCCAGGAGAGGAGAGGAGGGCAGTCCTTCAGATGCTTGACCCCCCCCCGGCTAGCCCCCAGTAACCCGAGTCCACTTCCAAACTCCGGTCACTGGTGTGTCCAAGGGGCCATGGATGGAGCAAGAGTGGAGGCTGTGTTTTAAAATTAAATAACAAATCTGCCATGTATGTGGCCACTAAGCATAGTGAGTGAGTCAGGGACAGCATGAGTGAGGGAGGGAAGGTGTGGTTTTCTTGTCTGCATTGCCAGTAGGTAATACTGTCCTGAAATACTGTGGGATCCTTGTCAGCATCCTGGCAGCAGTTCTTTGCTGTAGGACTTTCGTTACATGACCCTCTTAAGAGTCGGTGGGGGGGCAGTGTCAGGGAATGGATTGTTTGGTGGAGGTCTGGCTGTGGGGGTTGGAACAGGGCACATTATAATCTTTGGGGGGCAGCTGCAGGCTTGTTGCTCATCTGGAAAGAGTGCTTCCAGTTATGTGAGGATGGGATGAAGGACTCACAGACAGGCTCCTGGGGGTGGGGCTGGCTGCAAGGGGGTGTCTGGCTGGCTGTAAAGAGAGGGGCCATCAAGGGTTACAGTGCACTGGACCAACAGCATACCCACACAATTGGAACCTCTCCCCACAGACCAGCCACCACCCTGCAGCTGGATGAGCACCTCCTGAAGAACAGACTGGCTATGTGCCTCCCAGTCCCTAGACTAGCCACCCCCTTCAGCAGACCCACCACCAAACATACTAGCCTTGTGCCACCCTCCCCTCACAGCAGGAACCCCCATCCTACACTCCCCCTTGCAGGTGACCCCCAAAACTGATGGCAGGGAGCCCCTCACACCCAGCTGGAACCCTCATTCAAGAGATCAGCCACTACATCACGACTGGACCCCCCCACACAGACTTGTCCCACCTCTGGAGATGCCCCCCCCGTCAATTCAAAGTATATACATGTAACCCCCTACAAATGGGGGTTCCTAAAAGTTCCCCGGAGCTCGTGTGTGCTCCCCACCTGGTTGGTGATCGGCATAAAGTCACCGGAATGGGGGTCCATGTAGTGCTTTATAAGGCCTCCGTGTGTTGTCCCTTTAAAAGCTGCCTGTTGCAGTCGGAATGGGTTAAAATGGTGGGGGAGTTGAGCGTTGTCATGCTTGGCTCCCGCCCGGGCCGTAGAGTAAGTGCCCCCTTCTGCCATCGCTAGTAGTGCAGGGGGAGCCCTGATAAGGGGATGTGAATGATTGCATGAAATGACATGTAAAATAATGATAATGTAGCTGTGCTAACCTGCCTTCCTTTGCAGCCAGGACTGTTTCGACTGTTTCCTCCATCTTGGTCCCGAACTGTGAAATTGGACCAATCAGTACCTTGGAATCCCACAGAGTTGACTGACCAATAGAGGGACTGCTTGTATTTGGGAAAGGCATTATGGGCTATGGCGCTTTTTCGCACCACTGAGAGGCAGAGGAAATGACTGGCATGTGCAGCCAGCCAATGAAAGCGGGTAGCGCCTGAACTGAAGGAAGAGCCCCTTGCTGTTGGGGTTAGATGCGTTGTGGCTGAGGTGAGGAGAGGAGCTCTGTGCTTTTAGCGGCAGGGGAGATGTGGGGAAGCCATTGAAAGGCCCTAAAAGGCTGCCGTTTGTCCTTTCAAGTGAGTCGCATTAAAACCATCGGCGGGCGGTCAGAGGAGGCTGTGTCCTGTACAGCTACCCACCAGGCTCGACCTATAGGAGGACTGGAGAAAATTGCTGAATCGCGCTCGGTCCGTGGGAGAGGTAAAAAGCTGCCTTTGCAGAGCTGGAGTGACTGTGAAAGCTGAAGAGTCTAGGAGCAGCTGCCTGGTGTGGCACCCCTCTGCTATTGCTGTTATCATATAAATGTGTGTGAGTTCAAGTTAATCCTGCTGCCAGAGAGGGATTCTGTCTTGATTGAGATAACCATATAAATGTACTATGAGACTTGTGAGTTCAAGTTAATCCTGCTGCCAGAGAGGGACTCTGTCTTGATTGAGATAACCATATAAATGTGTGGAAGCTTGTGTAGCTCAAGTAAATCCTGCTGCAATTAAAGGACTTTTTGCCTGTTGCTGTTACCATATAAATGTGTGTGGAGCTCAAGTTGAATCCTGCTGCCATTAAAGGACTTTGCCTGGTGCAGTTTGCCAAATAAATGTGTGAGGAGACTCGTGGAGCTTAAGAGTAGCCCTGTAACGTTTAAGGACCCTATCTTGTCTGGAGGTCGTGAGTACTCATTCAGGGTAGTTACCCTGTTGATTTGCCACCTTGGAACCAAAGGGAATTACTGTACTGCTGACTGTTTAACTAACTTTTTCTTTCCTCTGTGTGAAAGGGCCCCTACCAGCTGCCACGGTTTGGACTAGCCACTAGGGCTTGGGTACCCAGGGACAGTAATTGATAGGGATAGGCCTGTGCACAGAGCCCTAGGTAGATAAATATAGTATAAGCTAATCAACTTGATTTCCCCCCTGCCCTTGTTATATTCCCTCTTGAATAAATCAGATTGTTTTTTTTCACAGCTACGTCCTGGCTATTGTGTACGTTAATGGTGAACTGCTGTTTGGTGATTGCAACATAACTGTGCCTTACTTTGCAGGGGGTCTCCGAAGGGAGCTGGATAATATTTTCCGTGGGGTAAGTGTACTGGGGAACAGAATTGCTGCCACCCAGTGTGAGTCACTAGTGGGACGAAGGGGTTGCAGTAACAGAGGGCTGTGATCGAGGCAATCTCGACAGTATTAACCCCGACCTCTGGGTGGAGGCACCCGTCCACGGATCTGGGCCCCTTACCCTGCCTCGGGGGGGCTCAGACAGGGGTAGTAGCCCTAAGGGTAGTGCCCCCTAGGGGTTACATACAGTAGCAGAGAACAGAGCCCGTTGACTGCCCCATGCAAACCCCGCAGAAAATACCTTCATTCCTGACTCACAGAGTAGATTCCATACACTGCAATCAGTTCGCAAGCCTGGGCCAAGCCAGAGTTTGTTTTTTTTTCAGACTCTCCAAATGGTGCATCCTCCTGCAAAACTACAGCCAATGCATTAAACGTAGTCTGGTCTATAGAAAAAATCTAAAAGGAAAGCATGATTTTATTTTTAATTGTCACAAAATGTTACTTATTCTAAGTATGCCACCAGTTCATTGAATCCAAGATACAGCAGCCCATACTCCCCCAGCCATTTGCATGTGCTCTATGCGCTTTCTCAAGTTGTGATGTCATGAATGCAAAACCCTCTACAGTGCCTAATGCTGAGACATTTAAAGTGACAGTGGAGCTTCATTCCTATCAATGTGCACAGCCATGTGTCAGCATCGATAGCGCACGTGGCACAGGGAAGTGCCAGCACTGCACGTAACACAGTGCAGGGTCAGCAGTACATGTAACACAGCACAGCTTCAGGGCCACTAAGTATATGGCTCTCACTGCAATGTGTGGCTTAGACTGCTAACCCTGCCCTGGGCAGTACCATATTAGCAGTTCTCTGCTATAGATCTTCTGCTCCCAGCCCTGTCCTGAATGGGGGCTGCTGCAGGGGTGTCTTGTCTGTGGGAAGAGGGGTTCCAGCTATGGGATGGGGAGGGGATACAGCCAGTCCAGTCTTCCTACTCCTCGCCACCATCTGCCTCTAGCGAGATTAACACACACCCAGAAGGGTAATGGTAGGGCTATATCTCTGATAGCAGTTGATTGTCAGGCAATGGGTATCAGCAGGGCAGGAGCCTGACCGGAGTCTATTGTCTACAGCTGCTGAGGCAGTTTTTACATTTTCTGTCCACTTCTCGATGCCGGCTCTTATGATCCCATGCATAGATACGCATGTCAAAGCATGCTGTTGGCCTACATCACCCAGTGTGTCCCCTTCCTCTCATGGTCCACGTGCCAGCATTTTCACTTGTGTTCACTCAGGTGGTGCTTTTGTGGTGGCTACACTCCTCCCAGAGAAGGAGAGTGCCCTCTAAAAAGCTTGATCCTTCTCCCTCCGGTTGACCCATGGCCCAGGGAGTTTGTCCTCTAGGACACTTGATCATTCTCCTTCCGGTGCCCCCCCGACAACACAGGTAAAGTATGTAATGACCCACCCACCCAGGTAGCAGCGTACTGGCGCCAGGACCCTACAGAAAAAAAGGCTTGCCATAGATCCCAGAGATGGGCAGGGCACGAAAGGATGCTTGTGGACCCCCCAGCCCAGTTTAGCAAGCCCGGTGGAAAGAAATGTGTATAAGAGATCCATCTAATCCAAGATGCAGCGAGAAGGGTGAGCAGTGAAACTACAGGTTTATTACAGGCATTCCGTGCACAGCAGTTGCCTTGTCAGTATACCTTGGCAGTCTCCATCAGTAGCCCCTGTGCCCACTGAATACCCTTGTATCCAACACAGAAACCAACAGCACAGCCACTTTCTCTGGGTAGCATCCCTGTGGCCAGTATCTCTATAACAAACCACGGGCAGAACAGATTCCCTCCCCTGCAGAGCCCGAGCCAGGGCTGAAAGTAAAACATTTGTATACCCTCTAAGTGATTACCAAAAGAGAGTCCAATATACACGAGAATCCACAAGGTGAGCTTTATTTTACATACATTTATGGAAAAAATGCAGTTTTACTTAGGTGTGCCGTGAAAAAACAGAAACAGCATGGAAAAGATGACGACCAAATACATGCCGAACACCATGTGATATGCATGTGGTCCCTGTTAACTTCCGGGACTGACTCCACCAGCCAGATGGCGGACGCACAGTGTCATCTGATCCAGTGACCCTGTAACATCATTCCACCCTCTAGTTATTATAGAACTCAGTGGTTTTTCCCCACGTTCAAGACATGGAATGTTTACCATGGAATACATGGATTCAAAATTCTGCTCAGTTCCACTGCTAGAATGTTACTCTCCTAACATACTATATGCACGTACACACAACAAAGGTCTCTGCTACAGCCAGAGATTCAATTATCTCACTGTCAGGGCACTGAGAAGAGATTTCCCTGATGAGCAGGTAAAGATAGAAAGGGGATTTTTCATTATCAGCAAAGAAATAGTTGTAATGAAAACTATAAACAATACCTAATGTTTCTAATTTGTTTATGTGTATAAGAAGAATGTGATGATCAGGGAAACAACATTTAATTAATCTGTTTTGTTTTGTATTTAAGGTTGCTTTATTTTTAGGGCCCAGTGCAAGTAAATGTGATGCATACAGCTACAGGGCAAAAAACGATGGCTGCCAGTTGAATTCTTAACATTCTATTAGCGTAATGATTCCAGTGGTGATCAGTGCACATTTGGCAGCACTTTTTATTTTCCATGCGTGGAACATAATTGCTACATGAACAACAACCAATCAGATTTCAGGATTTTTCCTTACATTTTATAAGTAACTTTAGCGCACATGTTGGTGGCGGTGGCACTAAATAGCATCTGCAGAGATTACTGGTTATAGGAATTTAAAAGCATTTTGCTGTTTTTTATCTTATAGCACATTATGTTTAAATGAGCTTCTAAACATGTACTGTAATAAGTAGAATCCAAGCACATACGGTAATAATACCCTGCTTATAGTATTTACTTTTTAATACATGCAAATAGGTCGGCTAAGAATATTTTTTCTAATGATATGTTTATTATGCTTTTTAACAGAAAACAGATTTAGTAAAATCCCCATGATAAAGCTCTGTGTTACAGAGCGAAATGTTGGGTAACATTTAAATAAAATTGTAACAGAAGAAAAAAACAAGGTTTGACTCTTGTCTTATTGAGATGCATTGAAGCAGTCCCCACCCCAGCAATCCTTGGTAAACTTTGAGAAACAAAAAGAAAAAATAAATGAAAGTTTTGGGTAAGGCCATGGCAAACAAACAAAAAAAAAGTTGATTGTTAGGGTTCAACTCTTCTTTTTTCAAAACTATATATATATTTTTTTTACTTTCGCCTCAATTTTGCATGAATATTTACCAGATAATTTTGTCACAGGAGATTAACTTGAAGCTTTTGACCCCAATACATCCCCGGAACAAAATGTGTATTTTTTTTGTGATTGTAAATAAGAAATGTAAGCATATGGGAGGCTATGCACAAAACATAGACTTGCCTATGCACAATGGATCTGTGGTGCGTTGCTAACTGTACATTAGGAAGCTGCACATCAGGGGTACCATGGTTCCCCCAGCAGAATTCATGGAGGGGGGCCCATACCCCTTTTGCACTAAATTGCCCAGCTGATAACATTACTATGCACGCAGACAGTCCGGACGGATAGGGGGAGTGTCAGGCGGGCGTTTCTAAACTTTGCATTACTCACAAAGGTGTGGAGTGCCAGGTGAAGGGGTACACAGTATATGGCAGTAGGCACCCTACCATATCTGTTGTGTGCCCCCCATACAGTACATCCACCGCCCACAGCAGGACCTAACCCCCCCCCCAACTGCCATGGTGCCCCAGCCCTCTGGTCATGAAGGGAGGGAGGGCTGGGAGCAGCCATTTGGGCACTCGCCTAACACTTTTAAATTTCAGGATTCATGCCATCCCACAGTTCCCTGCCTCACATCGAGCAGGGGATTCTCTCTGTATCCAGGATGGGCATTCAATTGGATGCCTGCCTGTGTCCACCAATCTACCCCATGTGCACCTGCACACTGGAGGGTGGGACCATGGACAAGTATCATGTAGTGGCCGGTGTTTGTGCATGCCAAGCCCCACACACCAGTCCATGGGTGCAGAGCTGCATGGACTGAGTTTGTGCCTCTCACGCTACCCAGCGTACCATAGTGTATAGGCCCCATGGAGAACAAATGAAAAATAAATGTGCTTACCACTCCAGAAAAATGCCTAGAAAAACTGTGGATAAATTTATTCATTTGTTCTGGCCCAAGGGCATATTTTTGTTCCAACACTTACAAAAAATTTGAATGATGCTAAGGTGGAATTTTTTTTGATTGTATAAGCAGCTGAGATTAAAAAAATATATATTTTAGTAATTGTGAGAAGACAAATGCAGTATATATGGTGAATACTAATATAAAAGACAACAGTGGGAGCTGAGAAATGGCATCTTTTTAAATGAAGTCACTTTCATCCCCCCAGCAGCATTGGGTCAAAACACTGTCCTCAATAACAGCTTGGTTGAATATCGTGCATTGATAACAGTGACAGTAAACACAAGGTTGTACATTACAGCACTTGGAAAAACAGCGCTTCCACCAAATTCAAAATAAAATAAACAAACTGGCTTTTTGCAGAGGGGGCAGTGCACCCCAACCCCCCAACTAAAAATTACTACCTCCGGAAGGCAGCCAACTCGGGGACAGACAGAAACCTCGGCGGGGGGAGGAAATGCTCGGGAAGGGATGAGAAAACAGACCCAAACACAAACAATAAAAAATTAACTACAAGTATTCCAAGACCGGGAATTGAACGCTGGTCCGCTGACGTTCTGCTGCCCTCCACTGCCTGTGGCTCTACCCACTAAGCCATGGCAGCTGAACAGCAGAGTGGCTCCCAGCATAGCCTTTATCCCTTGCTTCCCTGAGTCCCCTGCACTATAGTCACGATGTGGTTACTAGTACTGGGATAGCACTAAGCCGTACCTATGCTATAGTATTCCTATGGCTTTCTTTTCATACGCTATTGTTATGGGACGCTTATTCCTTCGCCATTCTTACTGTGCCAAATTGACCTGGTACCCCACCCGGCCATGAGTAGTTCCACTTTGTCAACATTTGGAAAACTGGTGGATAGAGACCTGGAATTAGTTTGTTCCTTCCTTCCTTCCTTCCTTCCTTCCTTCCTTCCTTCCTTCCTTCCTTCCTTGCTTTCCTGGAAAAAGAAGTCCTTATTTTCAGATGTGACCAAGCGATTACACTCAGTACAGAACAGTGCAGGTTCATAATAATCAGTATGACAAGTACAGGATCCCTTACATGACATTATATAATAAACATCACATGTTATCCAGAGCAAGTGCATGCAGTTTGGATGTTAGGAAATCCCTCAGCTTGACCTTAAAATTGCATAGAATACTAGTTTCCTAAATTCTATGGGGAGGTCATTCCAAGTTCTAGCAGCAGTAACTTTTTTTTTTTGAAATAGCAATTTTAATAAAATTTTCAATAAAACAGTACAGACATGTTACTACATTAGCATCACATGACAACATAATTCATGTAAATAAAGTACTGGTATACAGACTGTTTAGTGGATACAACTGAGTGAATACATACATGTGATTCTGCATTTAATTCTGTTCATAAGCTACACATTGTAGAAACTAAAAGAGATAAAGTACTATACAAAACCATGAGGACTACAGAACAGATAGAAGAAAAAGAAAAGAAGAAAAAAGTGCAGGTGCTATTATCAGTATCCTGGGTTTATGAGTCTACTTGTGGGGAGAGGGGGGTAAAACTTATCTCCACTTTCAGGCCTTGGGCTACATCTTCTAACTTTGTGTGACATTAGCTGCTGGTCTTGGATAGGGCTCATTTTCTTTTACTTCCCTTACCCTCAGTCCTGATCTAAGCCCTCAGGGATGGTGATATCCTCTCTTTCACAGATAAAGTCTGTGTATGGAAGCCATCTTGCTGTAAATTTGTCTTTCTGCAAATGTAACTGGACTGTGATCCTTTCCATTTCTTTAATTTGGGAACAGATGGCCAGCCAGTGTGACTCCAGTGGAACAGCCCCCATCAATCAGCACAGAGTTATAACTTTTGCAGCTGCTGCAATAAAAATATTGTATAGGAATTTTTCCCTTTTAGTGGTAACCCCCCATTGGCAGTTGGCCTGAGATTAAATTCTGACATGCGTTGGGTACAGATGTGTCCAAAATGTTGCTCATATTTTGTATTTGTTCCCAAAAGTCTTTTAACTCAGGGCAGCTCCAGAAGATGTGCCCATGGCTGTCAAGCTGTCCACAACCTCTCCAGAATCTATCTGAGGGGAAGTTTCTATGGTGCTTAGTTATAACAGGTGTTTTAAAAAACCTAGAGACCATTTGCCAATAGAATTCTCACCACATGGGCAGGGTCAAATGTTTTGCTGGCCTGCTCCCAAATTTGGTCCCAGATTTTATTGGGCAAGGGGGCCCCCCCATTTTAGCTTCACACTTGTGCTGGATGGCCATTCTCGAATTTTGGTTGTTAACCCAGCATATTTTATAGAGCCTAGAGGGAAGATTGGGTTCTACTCCACCCTCCATAGGTTCTGTGGTAAGATAATGCCTGATCTGCAAATACTGTAGCAATAAAAGTCTCTTTGGGGCATACCATAGTTCCTCTGAAGCTGTAGAAAAGACATAAGGGCATAACTGTGTTACCCTCTATGAGGTGCTCAATCTGCTCCAGGCCTACCCTCTCCCACCTAGCATACACAGGATTTATTTAATCCAGTATGAAATCCTAACGAGACCTAGTTCTTGGTCAATTTTTTCAGGCCATTTGCAATGCTCTCTTTCTTCAAAACTTCGGCCTAGGTAATTAGTAGAGTCTTTAGCCAGGCATTTGTGAGTGCTTTGATAGTGCCACTATTTAATTTGTTAAAATGACAATTCTGCAATTTCTCTCCTTTTGGGTCAGCCCGCTCCACATTTACCCATCTAAGTTCTGATTGTTCCACCACATGTGGAAATATGTATTGGCGCTGAGCATCCCAGCAGTAGCCCTTCAAATCTGGCATACCCAAACCTCTTTTACCTTTATCTAGTGCGAGTATGTTCCGTCCTAGTCTAGGTTTTTCTTTCCCCCAAATAAATCTAGACAACTTGCTATTAAGAGTCTTCCATGATGCCTTAGGGATGCAAATTGGGTGGGTATCATATAGAAAGAGCAGTCTTAAGAGGATATTCGTTGTGACAGTCTTGACTCACTAGATGATGGAAAGTGGCAGAGCTTCTCATCTGTTACAGTCATTCTGAATTTCTGAAATTAACTTCTGAAAATGACCTTGATATAGTTTACTAAGGTCAGCTGTAATTTGGACCACCAGGTACCTGAAACGCCTAGTTGCTCATCTAAATGTATTTATTCCATTAAGTTCTTGGGTCATATGACCGTCAGTTAACATTATTCCAAATTTGTCTTCAAACTTGGCCCTTGTAAACTTAGGCTCCAAAAAGCTCACCTCAGCACTCTGGATTGGTCATTCAAAACAAACACCCTTTACCCAGACAGAGCCCTAGATCTCTTCATTCATTCATTTAATGCTATCTGTGACATGTTCACCCCTCTTGCCAAAAGGATGGTCAAAGGCAACCCTGCACCCTGGATCACTGACCACCTTCTGGCCCTCATGTAGTCCCAAGATTCCCTATGGCACCTCGCCAATGAGACTGGCCTGCCTACCAACAGACAAAAGTACAGGGAGGCCTGGAACCAATTCACATGGTCCCTGCGCAAAGCCAAGGCTGAGTTCTACAAATCTGCCCTAACCTCTACCTGGGGTTCAGGGTATAAATTCTGGAAAAATATTAAGGACATCTGTGGCAAAGCCCCCAACCCTGCCCCCACGCAAATCTTGGTCAAAGGGGGCCTGACCTCAGATCCCACTCGGATAGCCACTGCATTTAACCATACCTTCTCTGACCTCAGCCACATCCTCCCTTGCCACTTCTCTGATCCACCTCATTTCCAACACCACCTCCCCCACAGCACACCCTCCATTTCACCTACATTGCATCTCCCCCAGGTCTGCTGAGCCTTACCTCAAAAAGGCCATAAGCCACTCCCAATACAGTAGTGACTCTTTAGACCTGAGACTCCTCCAGCTCACTCTTCACAAGGTGCTAACCGCTCTCATCCACATTATCAACCAGTCTTTATGTCTTGGGAAATTCCCCTCACACTGGAAATCTGCCTCTATTACCCCAATATTTAAGAGAGGGGACCGTACCTTCACCAACAACTATCACCCCATCTTAATTCTCCCTCCCCTATCACTGACCACCTCAACAAACACAATATACTTTGCAGCCAGCAACATGGCTTCCACAAAGGACATAGTATGACTACTGCCCTACTCGAATTCACCACCCACCTACAAACCACCCTTGACAGTGGTCATCTCTCTGGTGTGGTCTTCATCGAACTCACTAAGGTGTTTGACACTGTCAACCACTCCCTCCTTCTAACTACACTATCCAAACTTGGTCTGTCTCAAGATGCCCTCTGCTGGTTCACTGACCACCTGGCGTATCGTTTCCAGCAAGTCAGAATTGGCACCACCTTTTCCAGCAGGCTGCCTGTCCGCTCCAGTGTCGGACCATTATTATTCAGTCTCTTCCTTAACTTCCTCACTCAGTCCTGCCCAGGCAACATCCTACTCTATGCGGACGACGCTAGTCCTGTACTCCTCCAATTCTGATCCTGCTCAACTTCATCTCTCCCTCTAATCCGCCTTCAGTGAAGCTGAAAAATGGTTCACCACACAGAGCCTCATTCTAAACTACAAGAAGACTAAAGTCATGCTCTTCTCACACCCACTTAACTCGAGGAAGGACCACTGCCTGCCAGTCCTAACTACCAGTCAGACCCCACTCGAACAAGTGGACTCCTTTAAGTACCTGGGCATTACACTTGACCCAGCCCTTACTTTCCACCAACACATTCGCCAACTGTCTATAGCCCTCAACATCCAGCTTGGCATTCTCTACTGGTTTAAACATTGTCTTACTCCTGATACCCTTTGTCTAGCAGTCTCCTCCTCGGTCCTCTCCCTTCTAGACTATGGCATGCTAATCTAAAGCTCTGCCAGCTCCTCAGCCTTATCTAGACTCCAGCTCCCCCTCAACAAAGCCTGTCGCCTCATCCTGGGCTGTGATCGTCTAACCCACACATGCTCCCTTTATAATGCCACGAACTGGCTCAACCTTGATAACAGAATCAGATTTCATACCTGCCTCATGGCCAAAAAGATCACCCTTGGTCTCACCTCCCCCGGTCTCTCACCTCTAATACAATGGGCCCTGTCACATCAGCGCACCCATAGTTCAAGCAGGCAACTCTTCATGGTCTCCCACTGCCACACCTCCCAGTTCCAAAGGTCCTTTAGCTACTGAGCCCCTTCCTGGGTAAATAACCTGCCTAACACTCTCACAAATGTGAACAGAATTGGCCCCTACAAAGCCTACCTTAGGAACCATCTACAGTCCTCTAATCCCTGTGATTGCCACTGACCCCTGCCCTGCCCCCTCGATCCTTTGACTAAGGCCTCTGGCTGCCTCCCCCCCAAACCTGAAACTCTCTGAATAGCCCCTTTGGAGCTTATATATGTACTCTGTTCATTAAGTCTAATACATGACTCTACTATTATCTAAATGTTAGCCAATTACCATATATTGTGCATCATGCATGATTCCTTGTGTCCCATTTCTGCATTGCTCTGTACCATGTTTTACCTATATTGACGTGGACCCTTTGAAAAGGAGTCTTTGACTCAAAGGTACTTTCTGAATCCTCAATAAATAAATATTCTGAAACCAGAAATGTGACCAAATTTTTCTATTCTTGCCATAACCTTTGATAAAATGTGAATGCAGTCTTGTATGAACAGGAGGGTGTCATCCGTGTAGAATGAAACATGTTTTTCTTCTTCCTCAACCTGTACTCCCTTAATGTTTGTTTGCATTCTAAGAGTTGCTGCCTGGGGCACCAAACTTAGAATGAACAGAAGGGGAGATTACAGACACCCATATCTAGTCCCCCTCTGGATCTGGAATGGTTCTGATAAAGTCTTAGCCGTGGGTTTATAGTGAAGGGCATTGATCCAGGCCCTGAATTTCTCCCTGAATTTGAACTTGGAGAGTGTTGCTTCTAAGAAATCCCAGTTAAAGCAATCAAATGCCTTTTTGGTGTTGAGTGCTACCACCACTTTTTATTCTACCACTGGGTGACTGTGAGCAAGGGCTATGACAGTTAGGAGTCTTCAAGTATTGTCATGCTGATGCCTGCCTGGGATAAAACCAGACTGCTCTGGGTTTACCAAAGCTGGGATCACCCACTGCAAGCAGTTGGCTATCACCTTCATAAATATTTTGGCATTCTGATTTAACAGGGATATGGGTTGATACCTGCCACGATCTGAGGGGTCCTTTCCTAGTTTTGGAAGAACTGTTATTATTGCCACCCCAGCTATCTGGGATATCTCCTTCCTTGTGCCACCTATTACTCAGATACATACACAGTGTTGGCAGATAAGGGCCTACGGCCCACCCAGTCTGCCCATTTGAGCGTGTATGTTCACTTTATGTTTTCCTAGAAGTCTGTTATACTTTTCTGCAAGCAATGGAGCCAATTCCTCACTGAAGACCTTGTAGAATTCCACAATGTACCCATCTGGACCTGGGGTTTTATTGTTTTTCAAGTTCTTGACAACCCCTAATAATTCCTCAGATGTGAAGGGTCTGTCTAGTTCTTGGGTTTGTTATTCTGTAAGTGTGGGGAGCTCTATTTCACAAGAAACAATACTGGCACCAGATGAACGAAGTAAAAAAGTCTTTATTCCAATGATCAAAATGCCATACATTATGGGTGAAACACAGTCCTCTTGACTGATTTCACTGATTACAGCGTCATCAGAAAAGACTAATGTGTCATCTTACAAAATATCAATTAAAAGGCTGTACTTAAAGTGACAGTGTATTAAAATTCTTAACACCAATCCTGCATACTTATCCCTAGGTAACTTTATGTAACCCCTTACCTCTGCCTTTTTAGCAAATGACAGGTGGCATGGTGTTGAAGCTGACAGCAGTACCTGGCGGGGACTGGGTTCGGGGAGGATGAGGTTACTCGGCACAGGGGACTTAGGTCTGGCTACTCTGGACAGGGGCACCCAAGTAAATCCAAACACAGGAAGCAATAACTGTAATGTCCAGAACCAGGAATGGGATTCTCCAGTGTGGCTTTTATTCACATCCAAGCTGAACAAACAAAGCATAGACGGACCCCCATGGGGCTACATTTCCTGGTAATGCAGGTTAGAGACAACAGAACACTTTATTACTATTTCCAGCCCTCAGGCTCTAAACCCACCAGGCACACAGCCTGGACTTGCATGCAGCTTTGGGTACACAGCCCGACTTGTACACTACTTGGGTTTTCCCCACTGGCCTGGCTCCCCTGCCAGCCACTTGATCCGCGGTCCATTTGAGGAATGAACCAATTATCCAATTTGCGGTCCATTTGAGGAATGAACCAATTATCCTGTTGTGGCTCCCCAAACCACACTAGGGTCTTCGACTCCTAGAGATAATTTTCTTTACACAATCCCATGTCTGGGTGCTTCCCTCATCACTGGCCAAGTGCCTGAGGCAAAGTAGAAATCCACACAAGAAATCAGTAGAGGTGGACCTGGTCACTAAAGATGGAGGGCCACCCACCTCCAGCTCCCAAAGCCCATACCCGGCCATTTCTCTGGAAACTGAACAATTCCTTTACTGAACTTTTAAATGTAGATTATGGGTAGACATCTGTCACATCTTCTCTACATAACATTTGCATCCCAACAAGCTCTGGACTTGAACCTACCTTTACTTTGCTTAGCCCATTACTCTGGGCTTCCCAACATTTAGTAGTTCAAGCCCGACATTGTCACACAAGTCCCAGGGTGAAAAACATAGGCCCTTCTAGCAAGAGCAGCCACTCACCCTCATGTTGCAGGTGCCCCACAGGCGACTCACAAATCTTCTTGTTCTCTCAAATAAACACTGGAACACATAGGCAGCTTTTCCTTCAGAAGCAGAACTAGGGGGTTGCCCCAGGAATCTGCAGGGAAACCCTTTCCTGCCCCGCCCCCAAAGGGAAGGGGCACTGAGACCTGAAAACAGCGATCTCCACCACTTCAATTATCTTCTGTGTCTCTCTTTAAGGTGGAGACACACACCCTTTTAAACTAAAAGTAGCCCTCTGTCAGGGCTGAGGCTCCTAGAGCCTTCACTGAGCTGCTTTCTCAGCAAGCTCCCAACTTCACACTGAACTGACTCACACTGACTGAAGACTGACTTCAAAACTTCCCAACGTTCTATGCCAACTCCCTTGTTGCAGATTCCAATGTGGCTCATGCAGCTGTGATAGTTCTATTGGTGATGTCATCCCTCAGTCTCAGCTGAGACTGAGAACAGAGTGAGACAGTGTGAAACCCATTTAACTAGAGTTTCACAAGCTGCTTTCCCTGCCTACCACTAGGTCTTACTGGGATTCTAGTAACCCCCGGGTAACAAAGGGGTTACATTTATTTATATATACACACATATGGCACTATATTAATTAAAAAAATATTAAATTCTGTCAATAAATAGTAAGCACAAAGTACAAAATGTAAACAAATGTAAAATTAGCAACAGGAGGTAATCAGCAGCAAAGGTTCCAATTTTTGATTTCTCCATCAAATGGGGAATGAAATCCAAAAGGCTTCCCAAGAGCGTCAAACTCTTAAAATAGAAAGAAGAAAGGAAAAAACAGACTATGATTCTTGTGTCAATATAAGGATACTTCCCAATATATAGGGAACAGTGGTCAGTAGCTCTTATTGTTGCACAATGCATACAAAATTACCCTTATATCAAACAGACTCTATTAAGTTTCCTTTTTGTTCTCCTTACTCTGTCTCACTACAGGCATGATATGAATAACAATAGGGTGTAGTCTTATTATTGCACAATTCATGTATAATTCACACATTCCTTACAAACATCTATTACTTTTTCTTCTCATTTTTCACATGAGGCATAATATCTATTTTATCATTTAAACCTGGCATTTTTCAGGGCTCCAAGAGTATATATCCAATAGGCTTCTCTCTCCATGAGTTTAGCATCACTAGCACCACCCTTGGGACTAATGAAACATGTTTTATCCCACAAAAATTAAAGTTGTGAGTGGTCACCTCTCCCACCTCCCCCCGCCTCTATTGCCTACGCAGTGTACTGCTAAAGCATTAGTAGTGTCATTTCCTATTATGCTTCTGAAATGTTCCCCAGTCCTTAGCTTAAAGGGTCTTGAAGATTTACCTATGTAAAAATCTCCACATGTGCAGGTAGCCAAATACACCAAATTGTCAATGATACAACTAAAAAATTAATGTTGTATACACTATTGGCATTAACTGTAGTGAATGTACTACTTTTTAAAATCGAACTACAACATTTGCAGTTACCACATGGGTAGGTACCTAATGGGCAGAAATGTAGCCAAGTTCTATTTTCAGTAGCCATTTTTTTCTGAAGGCTGTGGAACAATTTGTCCCGTAAGTTAGTTCCTCATCTATAGGACACACGTGGAGGTATGACTGTAGTATATCTCAATAGTGGATCTGACCATAAGATTTCCCAATTAGATTTTAAAATTTCCTCAATTTCTTTTGATTGCCTACAAAATGTGGTTAAAAAAATGTAATATCTTAGGTGCCTCCTCCCTCTGTTGTTGTACACCCAACATCCTCCCTCTGTTGTTGTACGCCCAACAAACTCTCCCTAGGAGTTTTCCAAAACTTGTGTAAAAGCTTCATCAGCAGTTTCCTTGTTGTACCCCCTCACTCTAAACCTATCATACATTTCTGAACCATGTGTCACAAATTCCACTTCCCTGCTACAGTTTCTCCTTGTTCTGAGCAACTGAGCTTTCAGAATATTGTTCATCTGATGGCATGGGTTCAGATGGCATTGTTCATCTGAGGCCATCAATAGGGAATTCCTGTCAGTATCTTTCCAATAAAACCTTTGACTTGGTGAACCATCAACAGCTTACACTGAAATTAAAACAGCTGGGGCTCAATCAACACTCCACTACCTGGATTCAAAACTACCTCACTGGCCACTCCTGAAGTGTCAGATGGGCTAACTGCCTATCTCCCTTTAGACCAGTTTCCCTTGGTGTTCCCCAGGGTTCTAACCTGGGGCCACTACTCTTCTCTCTTTTCATTAACAAGCTGCCTAGCTCATGCGGTGGGGCAGCAGTTCAGCTTTATGTGGATGATGCTATCATATATAGGTCCTCCACTGATTTCTCAAAGCTCAGCCATCACTTGGATTCCAACTTCCATCAATTGGAGGCATGGTCCCTTGCAAATAACCTGCTCCTGAACACTAAAAAAACCAAAAAAACAATGCTTTTCCTCCTGCACACCTACAGAGCTGAACTCACCCTCCAACTCTCTGTTACCACTCAGAATGGTGAACCCCTAGAACAGGTACACATTTTTAAATATCTAGGCATTCTCCTTGACCCTTGCCTCTCCTCTGAGGCACATATTAACAAAACTGTCACTACTCCTCGCTAAAAGCTAGGTTTGCTCTAACAGCTCTGCCCACTACTATCTAGACCATTTTGCCTGAAAATTGCAACAGCCTTTCAACTTCCCCATCTTTCCTATGGCTCCCTCCTATTTCTATTACTTAAGTCCCCCCTCTGAACCAGCTAAAGCAAGTTTATCACAGAATAGGGCACTTTGCCTCAGGAACTGCCCCCCACCTACATCATTGCACCTGCTGTCATCGCTGGGTTGGTTCCAACTGGGGCAAAAATTTCAGTATTCCTCCTTCTGCCTGATCTACAAGCTCACATACCTATACACTCCTCCAAGTCTGTCTAACATTGTTGTCAGAAAACCTGCTAGCTGGACCCTCCGCTCTTCCTCTCTCCCACTGTTATATGTGCCGGCAGCATGACTAGCTGCTAGTATAAGATCCTTTGCTTATGCTGCACCATCAGCCTGGAACTCCTTCCCTCCGTCTATCTTCTCTTCCCCATACCATCCCCAGTTTCAAACTTGCGCTGCACAAATATCTATATGGTCTAAGAACTTGCTCCTGTCTTACCTAAGGTCCCATGAGCAATGAACTGCCTCATATTTCACCCTACTTTCCCTTGCTTATGAGCACACTGCTCTCTTAACTTGTGTGAATTAAGTAATTGCTTCTATACATGGACCCGCTTTATATTTTTCTGTATTCCTCTTGATGATATCTGTGGCTTACATTGTATGTATTGTATTGCACTGTTTTACTTTTGTACATGGCTCTGTATTACACATTTTGTATTCCCTTATTCCTTGTACCTCTCTGCAGGTTGACCCTGAAAAAGGGACTGCATGGTCTCAGTGGGCTCACCAAGTTATCAAAATTCAAATAAAATAAATATAGTTTGTACACTACCATTTAAATCTTTACAGATTTTAGATCAAAAAAATTGACAGTGGTTTGATCACTTTATACTGAAAATGTCATCTTAGGATTCCCTGCTTCCAAGTAATCCACACATTCCTCAAGTTCCTCCTGTGTGCCACACCATACCATAAATATGTCATCTATAAAATGACGCCATAGATCAATCCTATGGAAAAAAGGATTGATCTCGGTGTCATAGACTGATGATGTTTCCCAATGGCCCAGATAGAGGTTGGCGTAGTTCAGAGCAAAAGTTGCCCCCATGGCTGTCACCTTCATCTATAGAAAAAAGTCCCCTTGAAACAGAAAATAGTTCTTCTTTAAAACCAACTCAGAACGCTCAAGCAAAAGCTGCTTCCTGGTGGTCCCAGTTGTTTCATCCATATTGAGCCAATATTCTAGAGTCAGTAATCCCCCTGCACGGGGGCTATTGCAATACAGGGAGGTTTATATTCATAGATGCTAACCACCAATCCTGTTCCAATTCAGGTTCCTCCAGAACACCCAAGATATCCAAGGTATCTCTAACATAGGATCTTAGGTTCTGAACATACCCCTCAATGTGAACATCCACAAATTGAGACAGAGGTTCAGTAAGTGAACCAATTTCTACTACAATTGGGCATCCTGTGGGATTCTCCAGATTTTTGTGTATCTTGAGGAGAATATATATACTGGTTCTAGTTGGATGAGGGACAGTGAGAAAGTTATATTCATTCAGTGTTATGCACCCCTCTAAGCATGAATCTTCCAAATAAAAGCATCAATTTCTGTCTTATACACGCTTGTTGGATCCCTTCTTAATTTCTTACAGAAGGTGTTGTTACTTAATAGATTAGTTATCTCTTGTACATTTTAAGGGGAGGACATAACCACCACTGCACCCCCCTTATCAGCAGGTTTGATAGTAATATTAGAATTTTGTTCCAACTCTCAGTGCCTTAGCTTCATCTGTCATAATATTTACATAGCTAGGTCTGTCTCTTTGTTGTAATAATTCGTCATATTGATTCTCACATGTGCGTTCAAAAATGCATACTGTATCATGAGACGAAAGGTTAAATGTGGAGGGTGGGTGAAAGTCAGGGAAATTACTAACGTGTGATATATCTAGGGAAGATATGTGTTCCCTGGTGGATGCATCATTCAGATTTTCCCTACACATTTTTAATTTTTTCAAAAAATGCTTTTAAATTGAGATTTCTTGTGAAATGATGAAAATCTATATACAGCTCAAATTGCTCAAATTCCTGGGTAGAAACAAATATAATATATAAACAAATGATAATCCCTTCTGCAGTAGCCTGATCTGGCTTTCTTTCAATATCATATCTGAGATACTGATAACAATGCACTCATCGGGAACTACTTCCTTTTCTTGTTGGCTTGTCTTGTACTTGTGATTTTTACCACCCCTCTGGGTTTGTTTGTTGGAGGTTCTGCTCTACAGTTTGCTGGAAGTTCTTGAACTGGACATGGCATACCCTGTGTCTCTGAATTTGGCCCAATTCCCTCTGCTCCGCCTCTAAAAAAAGTTTTCTCTCCTGTATCAGAGTCACTGGTTCAAGTGTAGTAGGAGGGTGAATTAAACCAGTTTTTAAGAATAGAATCAGGTGCTGTGGATGTCTGAAGATCTTATTGTGGTGTCCTTCCTGTACCTGCTTTTTGATTACATTGTCTGCTTCAACTATGTCCTTGGTACTGACGTCTGTTGTTCTTATTCCAAGGGAAAACCTGATCATTGGTGTAGTCCAACCGGTCACATTGAAACTTTTTCAATTTCCACTGTTTAATCTTCTTTTCCTTCTTTGTTACGGTTTCTTTCAGCTTATTTTCAAAATTCACAAAGTCTGGATTATTTTTCAACTTTATCACTGCTTCTTCCTTTTGTTTAATATCTGCAGTAATTTTATGTTGTTGCCTTAAATAATCATTTATGACTGCTTGGATGAGTCAATCAGTGCCTGCTTGCAATCACTTCTGTCAGTCTGTCATACATTCTCCATGTTCCATCCCATAACCTGGAGTTCTGTTTACCCTGAGTCCATGAGGTGAGCTTCCTACTTTCAAATATGCCTCCAGTGTGATGCAATTTTAGTAGTGTCATCTCCCTTTAAGGGTAACTCATTCTAGCTGAATGAAGGC
Source organism: Neoceratodus forsteri (assembly GCA_016271365.2). Taxonomy (NCBI): domain Eukaryota; kingdom Metazoa; phylum Chordata; order Ceratodontiformes; family Ceratodontidae; genus Neoceratodus; species Neoceratodus forsteri. The sequence continues at coordinate 429,338,438 of CM057459.1, read as the reverse complement.
AGTGTGAAACATAGGAACATAGACTTTGATGGCAGATAGGGACCGCTTGGCCCACCTAGTCTGCCCATTTCCCTACCTAGAGGATAAGCTGCAGATCCTAGTTAACCAACAGCCTATTTCTTCCTACCCCCCACAAGAATTGCCTTATGTCTGTCCCATGCATTCTTGAATTCCCCCACAGTTTTAGACTCCACAACCTCCTCAGGAAGGCTGTTCCATACATCCACCACCCTCTCTGTGAAAAAATACTTCCTCACATTGCCCCTGAGCTGTCCCCCCTCTATCTTCAAATTGTATCCCTTTGTTCTTGCACATCTTTTTTTCTGAAAGATGCTACCCTCTTGGACTTTGCTGACTCCACTGAGGTACTTAAATGTTTCTAGCATGTCCCCCTCTCCCTCCTTTCCTCAAGGGATATATATATATATATAAGCTCCATTAGTCTCTCCTCATATGGCTTCTCTTGCAGACCCTGCACCATTTTAGTTGCCCTCCTGTGGACTGCCTTCATCCTGTCTATGTCTTGTGGCAATGGGGTCTTCAGAACTGGATGCAGTACTCCAGATGGGGTCTCACCAACTGTATGTACAGAGGGATAACAACTTTCTGCTTTCTGCTGGTGATGCCTCTCCCTATACATCCCAGTATCCCCCCAGCCCTCTCTACTGGCTTCTCACATTGCTTGCTAACATTAAGGTCATCTGATATGATTACCCCCAGGTCCCTTTCCATATTTGTTGTTACTACCTCCCCCGCATTGTGAATGTCTGCTCAGTTTGTTTCTTCTAAATCTACAGGACCAACTGCCTTCTTTTCATTATTACTCCTGACCATTTCCTTTGTGAGTAGTGTTTCCTACCCTGCTGCCAAAAATACAAAAAGTGACAAGGAACCCGAGGCATCTTGAATTTTAAATCCTGTAAGGTGGTGTTTGACTTAACAACAATTGGGGGATATGCCACGTATGTGTTCTCCAGTTCCCTGGGTTAGAAATAATCTGTAACTGCAGTCACTACCACGGGCAAAATGCAGCATTTGCTTCCAATATGTCATGCACTAGTATTACTTGCAGTTATTAGATGTGCCAACTTGTGTCCAACCTCACTCGTCAAGCAGTGTTTCAGTGAGAATCCCAGCAGCAATGATTGAGAACAATGGACATGCTGTAACAATAACTGCTTCACTTTCAAATATCAAGAAACACTGTGCTCTGCCTGCGGCGACTCTGGGGAACAAAATGAGAAGTCAGTGTTGCAGCAATTCTCACTTCAGTTGCTCCAAATGTGCCCGGTAAATAAACTGCAATCCACAAGAAACAATACTTGCACCAGATGAAGGAAGTATAAAATACATTATTCCAGTGTTCAAAATACCATACAGCATGGGTGAAATGCAGTCCTCTTGACTGATTTCACTGATCACAGCATCATTAGGAGAGACTGACGTGTCAGCTTACAAAGTACCAATTAAAGGCTGTACTTAAAGTGACAGTGTATTCAAATCCTTAACACTAATTCTACATACTTATCCCTAGGTAACTTAATTTATATCCTACTATAAACTTACAAATACAGCACTATATTAATTCAAAAAAATATTAAATTCTGTCAATAAATAGAAAATACAAAGTACAAAATGTAAAAATGCAAAATTAGTAACAGGAGTTAGTCAGCAGCAAAGGCTGCAATTTTTGATTTCTCCATCAAATGGAGGATGAAATCCAAATGGCTTCCCAAGAGCTTCAAACTCCTAAAATAGACAGAAGAAAGGAAAAAAAAAGACTATGATTCTTATGTCAATATAAGGATACTTCTTAATTTATAGATAACAATGGTCAATAACTCTTATTGTTGCACAATGCATGCAAAATTACCCTTATATCAAAAAGACTATTAATTTTCCTTTTTCTTCTTCTTACTCTACCTCACTAGAGGCATGATATGAGTAAGAATAGGGTGCAGTCAGGCCAAGTTTGAATGATAAATTAGATACCATGCCTCTTGTGAAAAATAAGAAGAAAAAGTAATAGGTATTTGTAAGGAATGTGTGAATTTTACATAAGTTGTGCAATAATAAGACAAAATAGTTGTTTTATTATCGTTGGTATGCAAGTCAGTCCCTTGTTAAGCACTTTAATCTGTGTGGGTGTTAATTCAGTAGTGGAGAGACTGATGATGTGTATCTCTGTCTTCTGCTGTAGTTCAAGCCAGGAGGGTCTATCCCTCATCACTGGAGTCTGGGCTCGGGTAACCCTGCGCTGCTATACCTCTTTCATATGGCAGGCAGAAATTACCCAATATAGTACATAGATACATAGACAGTGTCGGCAGATAAGGGCCTATGGCCCACCCAGTCTGCCCATTTGAGCTTGTAAGTTCATTTTTTGTTTTCCTAGAAGTCTGTTGCCCCTTACCCCTGACCTCCAGAATTCCTTTATGCCTGTCCCATGCATTCTTAAATCCCGTGATTGTTTCAGCCCCCACCACTTCCTCTGGCAGGGTGTTCCACTTGTCCACCACCGTTCTGTGAAGAAATTCTTCCTCATGTTTCCTCTGAATCATCCTCCCTCCAACTTCATCCTGTGCCCTCTAGTTCTGCAACATCTTTTTCACTTAAAAATAGTGTATTCCTGCACCCTGTTTCTCCCTGTAAGATACTTGTATGTCTCTATCATATCCCCTCTCTCCCTCCTCTCCTCCAGGGAGTACATATTCAAGTCCTTCAACCTGTCCTCATAGGACTTGTGATGCAATCCATGCACCATCTTTGTTGCCCTCTCTGAACCTTCTCTACCCTGTCTATGTCCTTACATAAGTAAGGTCTCTAGAACTGTACACTGTACTCCAGGTGGGGCCTCACTAGTGTCTGGTATAGTGGAATTATGACCTCCCTTTTCCTGCTGGTGATGCCCCTGCCTATGCATCCCAGCATCCTATTTGCTTTACCTGCTGCCTTGTCACACTGTTTCCCTACCTTGAGGTCATCAGAGATGATAACCCCAAGATCCCTTTCCTGCCTGGTGCATGCTGTATCTTCACCCCAACTGATATATTGTGCCAGGGTTTTTGTGCCCCATATGCACTATCTTGCACTTCTTTGCATTGAATTTCAACTGCCAAACCCCAGACCATTCTTCAAGTTTCTGCAGGTCCCTTCTCATTCTGTCTACACCTTGAAGATGTTGAATAGGACTGGTCCCAGCACTGATCCCTGTAGTACCCAACTGGTCACTCTTCCCTCCATGGAGTGACAGCCATTTACCACCACCCTCTGTGTCCTGCCACCCAGCCAGTTACCTACCCACCACACTACTGTCCTGCCCACACCCATATTCCTTAGTTTGTGTAATAGTCTTCTATGTGGCATCATGTCAAAAGCTTTGCTGAAGTCCAGATAGGCCATGTCCACTGTCCTCCCCTGATCCACCTCCCTAGTCACCCAGTCGAAAAATTAAATGAGGATGGTCTGACATGACCTCCCCCTGGTGAAATCATGCTGCCTTGGGTTTTGTAGTCCATTGACAACCAGAAGTTCCACCAATCTCTCCTTCGGTAGTGCTTACATGATCTTCCCCACTACTGAGGTGAGGCTGACTGGTCTGTAGTTCCCCGCTTCCTCTTTGTTCCCACTTTTGTATAAGGGGACTATATCTGCTGTCCTCCAGTCTTTGGGTACTTCCCCTGTTTCTAGTGATCAGCTAAACAGGATTGCCAGAGGTTCAGCCACCACCTCTCTAGTTCTTTAAGGACCCTGGGGTGCACCCCATCTGGCCCCATTGCTTTATCAACTCTTATTACTTCCAGTTCCTTCAGGACCCTTTCTCGTGTAAAGGGACTTGTGTCCATTTCTGCACTATTCTCACCCCTTGTACCTCCCTTCAGACCCATTACCCTCCTCTTCCTTAGTAAAGACTGAGCAGAAATACCTGTTCAATATGTCAGCTTTGCTGTTATCATCCTCCATGCACAATCATCCTCCCCCTTCAGTCTCACTATCCCTCCCTTTGCCTTTCTTTTCTCACTTTTGTACCTGTAAAAGATTTTGTCCCCTCTACCCACTGATTTTGCAATGTGTTCTTCTGTCTGAGCTTTGGCTTCCCTTACTGACCTCCCTGCCTCCCTTTGCTTCACCTGGTACTTCTCCCTAACCCCTTCTGCCTGTGTCTTTTTGTATTGCCTGAATGCAATCTTTTTGGCTTTCACTTTCTCCGCTACCTCTTGGAAAACCATAATGGCCTCCTCTTCCTCTTGCTAACCTGCTTAATGCATAATTCTGTTGCTCTTGTAATCCCCATTTTAAATACTGCCCACTGTTCCTCAACCCCTGATTCCTGCCCCATTCCCCTCAATGCCTCTTTCAAGCGTCTCCCCATTTTCCCAAAGTCTGCCCCACAACTCCAGGATACGTGTTTTTGAGTGGTTTGGTTCTGCTCCTTCTGTGATTTCAAACCACAATGACTGGTGGTCACTGTTCTCCAGGTGCTCCCCCACTGTTGCCTCCATCACACTGTCCCTGTTTGTGAGCACTAGGTCCAGTATTGCCATCTGCCGAGTTGGTTCCATGACCAGTTGCTTGAGGAAGGCACCCTGAAGGGAGTCCAGGACAAATCTTCTCCTAGTTGATGCTGCTACTGGGATGCTCCAGTCCACATCTGGAATATTGAGGACTGGAATAGTAAGCTGTGTGCTCTCCAGAGTGTAAAAACCTTTATGTGTGTAGAAATGACAATCGCAGTTTCCCACACCTACCCTGTTGTTATCCATAATATGTCAATACAGAAGACTTTGGTTTAACCATCAAAATGAGTGTGAACCTAATAAACACTGTACCAACAGTAAGTGAACCTAATAAACACTGTACCAATAGTAAATGAACCTAATAAACACTGTACCAACAGTAACACTGTAAACAGGAACAGAACAGCACCTCCATTGAGTTTGTGAGATAGTGTATACATGTGCTCACAGTAGATATACATCACCCTCACCACCCCCTACCCACCCCCATTTTCCCACATATTGGCTGTTCAGGAGGTGTAGATTATACTCTATGGATGGTAGCCCAAGTTACAGAATGTACTCTCTAGGGGGTTGTTACCAAAGGTTATTCGCCTACTTAAATGGCTGTATTTAAGTACCAAGTAGGAATCCACATTTAATCAGCATTAAAATGAACTGTGAGGCAACAACCATAATGATTAACAATACCTTATCCAGTGAGGGGCATGGATTCCATCATTCTTTCTGCCCTTTACTTATTTTGTGCAAGTCTTTTAGCAGGGGTATTACGGATTTCTGCTCATGGCTTTTCCTTTACCACCTTCTTTGCTGACTCTGTCCCTAACCAGTTGCTCAAGAGTCTTCTCAAAAGCCTCTGTGGATAGGTCTGGTAAAGTAATGTTGAATTTTTGCAACTACTCTGATGCTTAAATCAACATGTCATAGGCACAGATCCCTTCTTCCCAGTGCACCATTAATTTAGCTGGGTACCAGAGGGATTTGATATCCTTTCCTTTAATTGTTTCATTACTCTGAGTACATGTTCCCCTTCATCATGGTGATGGTAGGGTAATCCTGGCCTACATTGACCTTCTTACTATCAACATATAGATCTTTTCCCCTATGGCACTCTCATGATGCGTTCTTTCACTGGATAATATGAGAATTTTATCACAATGGATCACGGTGGGGCTCCTTCTTTGGGAACAGGTCTGAGGGCTCAGTGTGCCTTTCAGTCTCCACAGGATTGTCTTCGTCTATATTTAGTTCTCGGCGGATCAAAGTTGTCATGAAACCCACCTGATCATCCTGCTCACAGCACTCTGGAAACCCAAAGAATCTGAGTTTTTATCTCTGACCTCAGGGCTTCAGCATCTTCAGCCCATATTTTCAGCTCTCTTCCCATTACACGAGGTGCAGCACCATGCAACTTAGGCTCAGTGTCTCTTCCCTGACTTGACTGAGACCCTCTACCACATCAGCTGTGCAGCACTCCAGTCTTTTCAGGTCTTGCTTTATGTCAGCTACATTGGAATCAATCCTCTGGAGCATTATCATCATATAGGTCTGGGTGGCTTTGGTACTTAGCGAGCTACTTCGGGAAGCCAGATCATCTTCTTCCCCAGCCGAGCCAATTGTGTAGACTGAGGCTCTCAAGGAGGAATTACTCACACTGTGGTTTCTCCATCTCTCTCATTGAGGTTTTGGTTTGGCACCTCCAATTCCTTCGCTATGGCGTGCAGCACTCATTTTGCAGTGCAGTTCTCTCAAAGTATGTTAAATATGTTGCCTCTGTGGATTGATGGAAACACATTTTTTAATTACTGGCAGTGTGGGAGCTGAACTTCAGGGTTACACCTTGTTCAGTGACGTCACTGGAAGTCCCTAGCAGAAGTAACTTAAAAGGCACCCTCTCCCATTACTGTTTTTACAAGGGGATATGTAAAAACCTCTTGTTTTCTGACCAGGAGATACCATTACTTTGACATAGGTGGAACAGGTCACTGAGCAGGGTAGCTTCACACAGCTCTACCATGCCAGTTGGACATTCTTTATGTAGATCAGCATTTCACTGACAGGAATCATGTCGACCGCAAGATGCAGTCTACATGATTCCTGTACATCTCCGGTCCTGTATTTTTTATTGGGGGGAGCTTTGCCCCTGACCCCCATCTTTTAGATTCTCTACTCCAGTCAGAGTTGATTTGGGGTGGGGCTGCAGGACCGAGACGGGGCATGCCCCTGTCTCGGGCACACTAACACAGCGACCTGTCAGCAAAGTGTCAATTTTGCCCAACAGGTGTGTATTTCATTGTGTTGGTGTCGCTGTAAGGGGGGGCATACCACTTCACACTATGTAGCAGCCAATGGATCATATTCAGGAGGACAAAATCATTTTTAAGTTCAGGTGCGAGCCATTTTAATTCACTATTTGTACTGCAGTAGTATGCTCCGGGGGGGCAAATATTGCTATTCTGTGGTAAACTAATTTTCTATTGAATTCAGATGCTGAACATTGGTAGTAGTTGATTAATCCATAATCTAGGACTGGCACAAGTTATTTAAATTCACCAGTTAGGTAATCTTTCACTTTGTACAAGAAGTCAATTTTGTGATTCAAAGAGTTGGTCAAGGAGTTAAGTTGGGTGCTATAGGTCATCTCAAAGTCTAGGTAAACTCTGAGGTACTTAAAATAATCCATTGGATCCACATGGTACTGTCTCTGAAATTTACATGAAACAGTAGTCTATTTTTATTCAGTATAACCTTAGATCTGAATAACACTGATTTGGTCTTACCTTTTTTAATACTAGTTGATTATCTATTTTCCATTTTTAAGCTTGCCAAAATCAGTACCAAGAGCTTTCATCAGCCGATCAACTGAGTGGGTATAGATCACTGTGTCATCCACATACAGAAAGATTTTCAAGGCCACATAGACTCTGGGAGCTGAGCTAATGAAAATAAAGAAGAGCATATGCCCTAGTAAGGAGCCCTGTGGAATTCTATGTTTTACCACATGCAGGGGGACATTGCATCGTGGTACAGTATTTTACTATCTGGGAGCGATAAATGTAGATAATCAGCAGATCATTTCATTTTATTTAAAGAAGGCCTTTGGAGAAATATTGCCCATTTTCAAAGATGTCCATGGCCAAAAGCACAGACAAGACATGAATTTCTACAGTACCAATATATAATTGCACAAAGGTTACAAAGTTTCAGAAGACTGAAGATGCTTCTTAAGCCGAGATATGTATTGGTAAAACTTTTCAATATCCATTAAGTGTTTTAGCATAGAGTTCCAGAATGAAGCAATACAATAATAAAAAGACAGTTGTCCCACACTTTCTACATTTGCGCAACCTGAAATGTGAGTCATTTGAGGATATGGTAAAGATTCCAGTCTGAATGGAGTCATAACTAGTGAGACTAGATTTGCATGAGCACCATTATTCTTCAATTTTCAAGCCCAAAAACCAGATTGATAATGCATACACTAGGCCAAATTTAACCCGGATAAACTTCATACAACTCATGAGTATATGTATCCATTGGCAAGTTGAAAGCAAATCTACAGGCTCTGTTTAGTAATATTTATATGCGGTGTACTAATGATTGACAAGCAGAAGAATAAATAAACAATCCATAATCTATTATGGGGAAGATATACTGTATGACAATATTAACAGCAGCCCAAGTCTCTTGCTTTTAATTTCATAAACAGGATGCTATGGCTGATCACATCTAATATGGGTCTAATGCAAACACAACCATCAAATTATATGCAATAAGAATATCAAAGGAAAGAATGCATTAGAAGATGTGAGGATTAACCAAAATGTAATTATCAAACCAGCAGACAAAGGAGAGCTATAGTAGAGTGGGGTTTTGATAAGTATGACAAAGGTTTAATATCAATTAACTAACTGTTTCATAGAAACATACACAATATAATAATAATAAACTTTATTTATTGCACGCCTTTCAAATTTCAAAGCGCTCAACAATAAGATATAAATACAAAAATCAGCATCATAAAACCAGACAAATCAAATCAGAAAACATTACCACCAAAGGCTTTTTCCCAAAGGAAAGATTTCAAAGCCTGTTTAAAACTCCCCACAGTTGTGCACTCCTTAACCCGACGGGGTAGAGAATTCTGAAGGGATGGGGCAGTAAACATAAAAGCACAGGCCCCAGAAGATTTTAAAGTCACCCTTGGAATCTCTAGCAACCCCTCATCGGCTAAGCAGAGCAATCTCATAGGGTGGTAAGGGATCAGGAGTTCTTTCAGGTAGTCAGGGCCCAGATTGTGCAGGGCTTTAAAAGTCAGTAATCCAACTTTGAAGGTGATCCACCACTGAACTGGGAGCCAGTGCAGATCTCGCAGCACCGGTGTAATGTGCAAAGATCTAGGAGTACCCACCAACAGCCATGCTGCAGAATTCTGCACCAGCTGCAAGCGGTGGATATCAACCTCCAGAAGCCCAAAGTAAAGCGAGTTGCAAGAGTCTAGTCATGAGGTCACAAAGGCATGGATTAGAGTTGGCAGATCACCGGACGGAACAAGGTGCTTGATCCTGGCGATGTTTCTTAGATGGTAGAAGGATGACTTAACCACTGCTGACACCTGGAACTGAAAAGTCAGTCCCGCATCTAATATCACCCCAGGTCTCACACCCATTCACAGATCTGTAGCTCAACATCCCCAAAAAACAATCCAGATGGGGAGCTGGCCACAGGTCCTCCTATCCGGCGATCCAAATCCAAAACCATCACCTCCGTCTTCTCAGAGTTAAACTTCAGCCAACTGGACCTCATCCAATCCTGTATTTCATTGAGGCAGCTGTTAAATACCAAGACAGCTCCTTCCTGGTCAGGTGGAAAGGACAGGTATAGCTGGGTATCATCGGCATAACAATGAAACCTCAGCCCATACCATCTCACAATGTCTCCATGGTGAAGCATGTACAGCGCAAACAACATGAGGGACAATATAGAGCCCTGAGGAACCCCAAAAAACAGAGAGATGAGATCAGAGGAAAAAAAACCTGAAACCACCCTTTGAGTTCTTCCGGTAAGATATGAAGTGAACCATCTGAGAACAGTCCCAGAAAGCCCACAAATACATCTCAGGCGCTCCAATAGAACCCCATGGTCAACAGTGTCAAAGGCTGATGACAGATCTAATAGTTCCAAAATGGACCATTTTCTCTGGTCTCTCGCCATCAGGAGATCATTGAGCACCTGAACCAGCGTGGTCTCGGTACTATGCCTCTTTCGAAAACCTGAGTGGAGAGGTTTGTAGATGCTATGGATGGTCAAGTGGTTCTCCACCACTACTTTCTCAATAACCTTCCCCACACAGGAGAGGTTTGAGATAGACCTGTAGTTGACAAGACAGTCTGAGTCCAAGGAAGCTTTCTTCAACAAGGGTGTCACCACTGCCTGTTTCAAGGAACAGGGATATTCACCCGAGTCAAGGGAGCACCAGACTATCTGTGCTAGAACCAGGAGAAGAGATTCCTCACACCCTAAAATTAGGGAGGTAGGACTTGGATCTAAACTACAGCAGGTAGGGTGCAACCCTTGGACAATCCACAATACATCCATGATTTCTGGGTAGTCGAAGGTACTCCAGGAAAACGAAGGGGTGGTGACCGACTCCTGACCAGTAGCAACCCACATAGAATGTGTCGAGTGCATCTCTGACCTAATGTCAACCACCTTATCAGCAAAGAACTGAGCAAGTTCATCACACTGTAATTGTGAAAATGCTCTACGGAACTGTAAACAGGTTGGGTTGCACAATCTGTCCACAATTCTGAACAGCTGAGCAGGTCGGTTCTGGGCAGCAGAAATTTCCCCGGACCAGAACTCTGCCTTCTTACAACAAATTTCTGACTGATAGAATTGATAATGTTCTAACAGTCTAAGATGGTCGGCAGCCAGGCCAGATTTCTGCCAACAACATTCTAACCTGCGTCCAAGTCACCTCAACTCCCTCAAGGCCCCATCAAACCATGGAGCCCTAGGTCGAAGGGAGAGAGGATGCACATGAACTGGAGCAATAGAATCCAGGGCAGAGGTAATGGCATTATTATAAGCCACCACCAATGTCTCTGGATCACTGCAATGCACAGGAGATTTTGATAGGTCAAGGACCACAGCTAGGCCATTGGAAGAAATATTCCACAAAGGATGGTACCTAACCATTTCCACAGGGGTCGGCCTACAAGGTGGGGTGCCAAAATTGAATCTCACAGTGTAGTGATCAGACCAACCGACTGGTTCAACCCCCACATCAGAGGCCTCGATCCCCAGGAGGAAGACCAAATCAAGAGAGTGGCCACCTTTATGTGTGGCAGTGGTAACCACCTGTGTTAGACCCAGTGAATCCATTAACTGTAGGAAGTGTTGTCCAAATTGTGAGAGTTCATCGTCGATCCAGGCAGTAAAATCACCCAGGACCATCAGCCTGGTAGACTCAAAAGCCATGTCAACAACGAAGTCTGCCACTTCCTTAAGAAATTCCTTCCCATCACCGGGTGGATGGTAGATGAGAGCAATTTGATAGCCTACACCTGCCACAACAGCACATTCAAAAGAGATGGTCTCCTCTACTGGAACACCTAGTGAGTGCCAATTCAGTCTTAAAACAGACTGCAACCCCATCCCCCCCATATCACCGTATACCTGGCTGGAATTGCGGCCTCAAGTATTGGTCCTGCATTATCATCCAGCCAGGTCTTGGTGACGCAAGCCAGATCTGTCGAACCAACAAGATCTGAAATCACAGCAGTCTTGTTCCGGACAGATCTGGCATTGCACAACAGCACCTGGGTTGGACAAAACTCCTGGGCTGCCCTGGCTACATGCCCATCACCAATGATGGTGCACTTGGGTATGGGGACCAAACAAGATGGTCCACGTTCCAAGCTCCACTTTGCCCCAGGGCATCTCCCAGGCTTAACCACCCTAATAAGAGAGACCCGCTCCTCCAGCCTCCACTGTTCACCCCACCCACCCCTTTCCCCCCTCCTGCGGCAATACCCAAAGCCTGACACTGTTGGTAGGTAGAAAAAAACAAAGGAAGGGTATGAAAAGGGTGGATGGAGTGAAGAGCAGAGGCTGAGTAGCGCATGACTAGGGGGTTAACAGGCAGACACATCTCAAAAGTCCACAGCCTGGCCCAACACTCAAAACTAAATAATCTAAAAACAATATTCCCCAAAACAATATAGAACAATTTAATGACTACAATACCAGGTTAGTCATTCATTATAGTCCACTAAAATTCACTAACTATAATATACCCACTCATAATAATAAAATAAAAATTAAAAATAAACCCTACTTAACACTACATAGATGGTACAGTCTAATACTTAGCTCTCAGAAAATTACCAGGAAAAAGGAAAAAATAATAAAAATAAGAAGTCTCCTGCTACCCCCTCTCACTGAGTATGCAAGAGCATAAAGTTTTGGAGTCCCCCTAGGCCCTCTCACAGCCTGGGAGATAATTTGCTGAAATTAAATCAGAAAACATAAATCCAAATAAATAACAGGAATAGGCATCCACCTGCAGCCCCGGCAACCCGAGTTCGGGAACAGCCTCTGGAGCTGGAGGGCCAGCCAGTGGGGGAGGAGGACTGAGTATCCTAGAGACAGCTCTCCTTCTCCGGGGCGTTGTGTGACAAGAGCACTATGGACTCCTGGCAGAGGCTGGGAGTTCCATGGTGACCGAGGCCTACAGTACTGGAGATGGGGCAGACGTCGAGTTTGGCTCCTGGACGTCATTGCATACCCCACCTCTCGGGGTCAGCATGGAAAAAATAGCTGACAGTCCTGCCATGATGCCCATCTTCTGGTCCTGGTGCACCCACTATGACTCCTGGCCCTGACCATGACCATGTTCTGTTGAGCAGCCTGCCCCCTTGGCCCCACTCGGGGGGGGCAAGTCCAGGGAGTCCTGTCAGCAGTAGTGATGCTGCCAGTAATCTGGTCATGTTTACATGGGGGGTTGTCTCAGTAGCCCCACCCTGAGGGGGCAAGCAAGGGCAATTCAGAGGTCATGGCAGTCATGCCATGGGGGTGGTGGGTCCAGCAAGGACAAGGACGAAGTATAGGGACTTTAGCACCAAAGAAAAAAAAGAAATCTACAACACCCAAAGTACAATCCACTTGTGGGTGCAGAAGTGCAGCCTCACTTGTGTTTGGCATGGCTGTGCCCTTAAAATATAATACCATGCAACATTCTTATGTGCATTACCTTAATGGGTATGGGTCATACCATGCAGACCCAATTTACACAGCACACTTTCAGTTCCCATGCAAATCCCCTGCATCAGCATTAAGTGGTATCTTCTGAATTTGCATAGGGCCCTTGGACCTCTGTTAATCAGGGTTCTCTCCTCTAATGTGTCCGTTAAGACAAGCCCTTCCCATCTTTGCCATAGGGCTTTCTGTTTGTCTAAGGTCACTCTTAGTGTAGTTGTCAAACTTTCCATCTTACACAGTTCCTCCACTCTACTTTTCCAGTCACTGACCATAGGTATTGCTGCCTGTAACCAAAGAGATGTCACTCCCTTCAGAGCCACTGTACATAATGCTCTTAAAAAGCATTACTGTACCTATTTCTCAGTCTAGAGACAGGAACTGCGTTTCTCACATCCATTGTAAAATCTTTTGTACTTGCTTCCAATAGCACTGCAGGTTTTGGCAAACCCAAAAACTGTGGAAATGGGAGTCCACATCCCTGCCAGCACAGATTAGTAACTTTCTCATGGCAGTGACAGGTGATGGTAGGGGCGTGGAAGAATAAGGACATGTACTTCCAGCAGAATTCCCACCATACCAATCAGGATGTGATTTTCCAGCCCACTCCCAGGGTAGCCTCCCAATCTACAACAGCTATTGGGGCTCCCAGTTCCTTTTCCCATTGCTCCTGTATTCTGTCTAGTTTAGGGTGGGTGTCTCCCATAATGACACTACCTGTATATTCCCTACTAATTGTACTTCGTGTTCTCCTTTGCATTGACATCCAGTAAAGAAAGTTCTTTAGTGTTATGAGATCCCTACTCACCTGGGCTACCAAGTTGTTAGAGACCAGATAGTGCTGGACCTGTAAAATTCTAAAAAAGTCCTGCCTCGGCAGTCCATATTTTTGCTGTAGTTCAAGGAATGACACACAGTGTGCATTCTGTATGAAGTGGTGGTAGCTGGTCAATGCCAGGCAGTTTCATCTGTGGAAGCCTGGATCCAATCCCTGCAGAGAGAACTGTGGCTCTTCCACAATGCTAGTCAAGGGCCCTATAGCACTGGGTATTATTGGCAAGGTTTTGGCCTTAATGAGTGCTTGTAGAGTTTGTCTGGTTCATGGGTTGGCTATACTAGATATCAGTCTGGGTGTGAGGGGGGTATGAGGCAGTGCAAACAATGGAGCTGGTAGCCTTTGACTGGTTTCCATCCCTATCCAGCCAGAGTCTTGGTTCTGCTTCATCCAAGTGACTACCAGTGCCAGCGGAACAGCTAGGTAATACAACCAGAAATCTGGCACTGCCAGGCCCCCCTCTCTTGTGGTAGTGATAGAAGCAACTTAGTAACTTGGTGGCACTCCCAGCCCAAATGAACGAGACAGTAATTTTTTGCAGCCTGCTCCAGTATTCCTTGAGGATATGGAGAGGTAGTGCCTGGAAAAAAATAAAGATATCATGGAAAGATGTTCATTTTTATGGCTGCAATATAACCCCTAAACTCGGAGGGAGCAACTCCAACCTGCTACAATCCACCCTCTCCTCCTGAAAGAGTTTCTCATAATTAAGCAAGAATAACTTGGCTTGGAGAATTCTATCTTACCATGCCTAGTGTGGCCTTTTTGAAGGGACAATGGGCCCCATTTCCAAAAGGTTAGCATAGCACAAACCAAGATTGTGCCGTGCTAACCGGGAACAATATTGTGCTGCACCTATGCAAATTAGGGTTCCCTCATGCATATACATTGCAGCACAATATTGCATGATTTCAGAATCGCTAAACAGCCGCTAGCAGTGGTGCCATTTAACGCTTCTGAAACCCATCCCTTAACTGTGCACAGACCCATCTGCATACTGTCAAGGGCTGGATGCCCTTGTAGTTCAGTGGTCCCTCCCTATCCCTGATCTCCATTCACAAAGAGTTCCCCGAACTCCCTGGTGGTCTAGTGTCCTTCCCCAGCTCCAAATCCTCATTCACATAAAGTTCCCTCAAATCCCTGGTGGTCTAGTCTCCCTCCCCAGCCCGATCTGCATTCACATAAACTTCCTCGAAATCCCTGGTAGTCTAGTGGTTCCCCTTCCCCGAGCCCCAATCTGTGTTATAATACAAATACCCCATTCTCTCTGATAGTCTAGTGGTCTCCCCTCCCTGATCCCCGATCTGTGTAAATATGTAAAAAAAAACATTCGCCTTGGTAGTCTAGTGGTACTCCTCCCCAAGCCCAATCTGTGTTATATCATTCTCTCTGGTAGTCTACTGGTCTCTGATCTCTGATCGATGTAAATATGTAAAATTCCCCATTTGCCCTGGTAGTCTAGTGGACTCCACTCCCTGAGCCCTGATCCGTGTTATAATACAAAAAAAACATACTCCATGGTAGTCTAGTGGTCGCCCACCTCTCCCTGAACCCCTATCTGTGTAAATATGTAAAAATCCCCATTTCCCTGGTAGTCTAGTGACCCCCTTCCCCGATCTCTGTAAATATGTAAAAATCCCCATTCTCCCTGGTAGTTTAGTGGTCCCCCCATCCCCAATCTGTGTAAATATGTAAAAAAAAATCATTTGCCCTTGTAGTCTAGTGGGCCCCATTCCCCAAGCCCTGATCTGTGTTATAATACAAAAACTTCATTCTCCATGGTAGTCTAGTGGTCCCCCCTCCCTAATCCCCGATCTCTGTAAATATGTAAAAATCCTCATTCTTCCTGGTAGTCTAGTGGCCCCACTCCCCAATCCCTGATCTGTGTAAATATGTAAAAATCCCCATTCTACCTGCTAGTGTAGAAGTCCCCCCTCCACGAGCCCTGATCCATGTTATAATACAAAACTCCCATTCTCCATGGTAGTCTAGTGGTCCCCCCTCCCTGAGCCCCAATCCTATTCAGCAGAAATAAATTCCCCACATCCCTGGTGGGCTGGTGGATCCCAACCCCCAACCTGACCTCTGAACTGTCTTCACTCTATCTGTATCCTTCCTAACATACGACCTCCAGAACTAGATGTGGTACTCCAGATGAGGTCTCACCAATGATCTGTTCAGTGGCATCAACACCTCTTTTTCTGCTTATGATGCCCCTCCCTATGCACCCTAGCATCCCACTGGCCCTTGCTACATCCTTTTGACATTGTCTGGTCACCTTTAGGTCATCGGATATGATCACCCCAAGTCCCTTTCCTGTTTAGTGTCCATCAGAACCTTCCCCCAATGTATTCCTCCCCTGGATTCCTGTGCTCCAAATGCATGATTTTGCATTTCTTAGCATTGCATCCTACCATATTCTTGACCACTCCTCAAGCTTGCTTAGGTCCCTTCTCATTTCTCCACCCCTATGGAGTATCAACCCTGTTGCAGATCTTACTGTCATCTGCGAAGAGGCATACCTTTCTTTCTAGCCCCTCTGCAATGTCGCTTATGAAGGCATTAAAAAGAACTGGCCCTGACTCTGATCCCTGTCGTACCCCACTGGTCACTCCTCTCTCTTTCGATTGAGCTCCATTTACCACCACCCTTTGTGTTCTGCTCAAGACAAAGAGCAAGGAGGACAAGGGGCAACCCTGTCTCATTTCCTTCTGTCCAAACCAGTCTAAGAGCAGATAATTAAATTTTACTTATGCCTGTGGGCTGCACATAGGAATGTGATACTAGGTTTGAAAATAGACCCAACCCCATCTCCTCCAATGTTCTGTGGTGGAATCCCCAGTTCACCTTGTCAAACGCCTTTTCAGTGTCCACAAACACTGTCACTGTAAAATCAGGGGAAGTTGCCTGGCCAACAGAACACTGAAGATTCTCCTCATATTGTTATGCAGTAGCCGGCCATTAATAAAGCCTATTTGGTCAGGGTGAACCAGGGATTCCACCCACCGCTGTAGCCTAAGTGCCAGCACAGAAGAAGAGATTTAAGTCTATGTTTAGAAGGGAGAGGGGCAGTATAAGCCACATAATGTGGTATCCTTTCCTGTGTAACAGCCCCTAGACTCACCTCGGCTGTTTACGGGGCCCCTGGGTCCACACTGCATTCACTTCTGAAGGGACTGGCCCAGGTTCTGAAGCAGAGAGAAGAAGTGGTGTGGTGCCTCCACCTGGGGCAATAGCAGGGAATATCTGTGAACAAATTACAGGTTACCACCCCCCAGGAAATATTTTATTTATTTATTTTTATTTAAAATTTGGTAACCAGGAGAAGCACACTGAGTGAGGCTCGTTTCCAGGTGCGACCCGAGGATACAAACAGGGTAAAAATACAACAAGGGTACATTGTTGGATACAGAAACTGTAGTTGCAAAATAATCATAAAAGATCATTTGAATGATTACAAATCACACATAGTAATTTACAATGAAAGGCAATGCAATAATGAGACAACACAGGTGATAGTTGCAGTAAGTGCATCAGAGACCAACAGTTGGAGGGTCAGAGTCAAACAAGAGTTTGCTAGGCTATAAGAGCATAGGGGTGAAAAGCTAGCATAGGTGATGAACTAAGGAGCTGGGATGGGTCTGGGGGAGAGAGTGACAAGAGCAGATCGAGCCAGGGAGTAGATGAAGAAGGGATTTGAGAGAGGTGAGTGAATGGGAGTGGTGAGTGTCCTGGGGAAGTTGGTTCCATAGAGATGGGAGGCGATAGAAAAAGGCTGCCTGACCAGCTCTAATGTGAGGGTGTGGGAGGGAGAAACAGTGAGCATCTCTGGAATGAAGGGAGTATGTAGAGGGGCTTGTCAGCATAAGAAGGGAAGAGAGGTAGGAAGGGAGTGTTCCAAACCAGTATTTAATGATGAAGAAAAGGCGATAGATCTTCCACCTGTGGGATAGAGGTTCAATGGAAAGAGAAGAGTAGAGGAGACAGTGGTGAATGAGAGGGGGAGGAGGTGGCAAAGTGACAGAAAGAGTTGAGGAGAGTGTCTAATTTAGCAAGGGAAGATGCAGGGGTAGAGCCATAGACAGTGTCTGCATAGTCTATAACTGGTAGGATTGTTTTTATGACTAGATCCCGGCGGGTAGGTAGGGGGAGGCATTCCCTGTGGCAGTAGAGAATGCTGAGCTTTGGATGTAGTTTTGTCCAGATAGCATCAATGTAAGATAAGAAATTGAGACTGCTTTCCAACCATACCCAGTGTTACAAAAGCACGGATTGACTGAAGTCTGGTCAGCCTCTGCCTAGATCCAAAGAGCATGGAGACTTTTTTTTTGTGTTTAATTTTAGTTTGTTTACCAGTGTTGCACTTCATCAAAGTCATGCTGTAGGGCTGTAATTACATCAGCAGCAGAGGGACCTGAGGAGAAGTGCACAGTGTTGTCTGCGTACATGTGAATTAGGGAGGAATTGCAGACAGAAGGTAGGTCGTTTATGAAGACTGAGAAAAGAACAGCACCGAGTATGGAGCCCTGGGGGGCACCAGCTAAAATGGCAAGGGGGGGCTAGGATATTACTTATGAGGGCAGACTGCTGTCTATCATGTACATGAGATTTAAACCAGTTAGCAGCAGAAGGAGAGAGGCCAGATGAAAGGAGTTTTTGGAGCAGAAGGTCATGAGAAACAGAATCAAAGGCTTTAGCCAGGTCAATAAAAATGGCAGTGGTGAACTGGCCATGGTCCATGGCGGACTGGAATGAGTTGGTGACATGTAGCAAGGAGGATATTGTAGAGTGCTGTTTCCTGAAACCAGATTGGTAGAATGAGTCTCAAAGGTGGTGAGATGTTCCAAGAGTCTAGAATAAATCAGTGACTCGTGCAGTTTGGTGAGTGAGGACAGGAGAGAGATGGGTCTGTAGATTATTTATTTATTTAAGAGTTTAACCAGGCAGGCATACTGAGCAGGGAAACCACTCATTTCCAGATATAACCTGTGGGAAATACATAGGGAGACATTATAGTACAGGTTTAACATAGGTTTTGCATAAGGTAACCGAGATAAATACAAGGCGTAGATAACATTAACGTACACTAGGCAATATGAGAATATCACTAGTTAGGAACATGGAGCTACAATTCTTAGAAGACAATTCAGACCCTATGGTGCAGCAGCTGCCAATATTGGGGCTGACAGGTGGCTCGAGCAGAGGAGCATGAGGCTTAGTACTTATGGCTGCTGGTAGCAGGTGCATGTGTCGGAGAAGTGTGCATGGAGGAGTAGGTTTAGGTGTCTAAGGTTTGTGGAACACCTGATGTCGGCAGGTAGGTAATTCCATAGTTTGTGCAAGTGATATGTGAAAGCTGATTGACCCTTAGAGGTATGCATGAATGGGACATGAAGCAGCCTGGAGTCAGTGCTTCTGAGTGAGTAGGCTGGGGAGGCTGAGCAGATATGGCGGAATCGAGATAGGAGGGAAGGGACTGGGACCAGAATTTGGCTATGACTCTGGAGCAGTGGATCAGTCTCCAGGACATGAGTGACTGTAGGGCAAGGAAGCTGTATAGGTCACAGTGGTGGGTCGTTGGAGAGCAGTCCAGGGTGAAGCGACAGATGGAGTGAAAAAGTGTGTCTAGTCTGGCCAGGTTGGTTGAGGGTGCAGCGCCATAGACCACGTCACCATAGTCAAGTATTGGGAGAATAATTTTTTGAACAATTTCCCTCCAGACTGGAATGGGCATGCACCCTTTGTTGTGATACAGTGCACCCAGTTTGGGGAGCAGTTTTTTGTGTAATGATTCGATGTGTGTGGAGAAATCTAGGTGTTGGTCGAGCCAGACTCCCAGGTATCTGAATGAGGTGCAAGATTCCACGGGGGAACCGTCCGGGGTACGAAAAGCAGGGCAAGCTGCTAGGTGGGAAAGACGGGGTTGCATGCCAAATGTTGGAGAGACTTTTCCTTTACATTTAGGAAAAGTTGGTTGGACTAGAACCATTTCTGTACGGCATTGAAGTCCTGCTGTAGCACATTGGACACTACTCCAGAGGAAGAGCCAGAAGCGTACAGTACTGTGTCATTTGCGTACATTTGAATAGAGTGTGTGCAGGCCATCAGGAGATCATTTAGAAATATTGAAAAAAGTAACGGACCCAGGACTGAGCCTTGAGGTACCCTCAAAGTAACTGGGGGGGGGGAAGATACATGGGAATCAATTCTCACCGATTGGTGTCTGCCTGTCAGGTATGCCTGAAACCAGCTGGTGGCAAGACAAGAGAGGCCTGCATCATTTAATTTGGCAAATAGCATGGGGTGAGAGTTGGTATCGAAGGCCTTGGCTAGGTCTATAAAAATCACCAAGGTGATATGCCCTTTGTCCATTCCTGAGATTATGCCATTGGTGAGTCTTAATAGGGCGGTGATGGTGGAGTGAGACCTGCAGAAACCCAACTGATAAGGGGTGAAGAAGGAGGGAGCATCTAGGTATTGGGAGAGTTGGGCAAGGGCAAGGTGTTCCTGAAGTTTGGCCAGTATTGGGAGTAAAGAGATGGTGTGTGGTAGTTGCCCAGCATAGAGGGGTCGACCCCCCTTAGGGAGGGGGGATGACAACTGCCTGCTTCCATTCGGTTTGGATTTTGGCCAGGGAGAAGGAGAGGTTGAGGAGGGTGGCTATGGTGGGGGCAGATATTCTCACAGTGTCTCAGGTCTCTGATATGTAACACAATCCCCCCCATGTCCTCTCAATAAAATCCAGAGCAGAGTTTCATTAGAGTAATACAGTTCATTTAAATAAAAAATGCTTTTCTTTTCACAATCAAACTCAGACCACAACCTGTCATTACTTTCACTTTCCCCTTTTCCCTCTGGACCACTCACCTGCCTACCTCCCACAAGCCTTCAGTCACTCTCTGAGCCCCTGCTTTAGGTCTGCATAACTCCCCCTCAGCTTTGAATGCTCAGTAAAACTGTTAACTTTACTGTTGTTGTCTTTTATATTTTTGGCAAGCTTCTCTCCCCTCACAGTGGCTCCCCTCTGGTTCACTCTGCTGACATGGCTCCGGCTTGCTCTGCATTTCAGTCGCTCTGATCCCACTTTCTGTCGATCCCACTTCCAAGGTGGAAAACGAATACTGGCTGCAATAAAATCATTATTTAAAAAAAAAAAAAAAAAAACCATATGGTCATAACAAATTAGCTGGCTGGCAGTATAGCATTGAGGTTAGAGTAACAAGCTGTGAACAAGCTTGGTACATCCAGCATACCAGACCTTGGTTTGATTCTCACAACCTCCACTTGCATACTGTGTGACTCTGAGCAAGTCACTTAACCACCCAGTGCTCCTAGGTTGCCCTGAAAACAAGTACTTGTGCCTAGTGGGCCTTACCCGCTTATCAAAAGACTAAAAAAAAAAAGAAAAAATGTTCATTAAATACTGTAGCGACAAATCATGGTCAGCTTCATCTCTCACTAAGAGGCGCTGTTATTTTCTAGCTTTAATTATGCATACAAACTTCTTGCAATCAACCACAGCACACGCTGAAGGCATCAGATGCTGATCTGATCCTAGCAGCCTCCTTGCAACCATATGATAATAGGGAGATATACATGTTTGAATGCAAACAGTCCTGAAAAGTATACTTAAACAAGCATTTGTCAGTGCTGAATGTTGTCTCGTTGGCATTGGCATTGGTAGTGCAGGACTTAGAGAGATGCATAATAGAAATGGCAGTGAAGTATGGAAGTGACGCCAACCCCACACTGACTGACCAGCATTGAGGTGTGCCTTTGGGTAGTCTGCCATAACGCTCATGCCATTTCACCTCACCCTACTTTGCAGACCCCGACAAGTGTTGTGTTGTGCCTTGGGTCATCAGGCACACACGCTCACCCCATTCCACAAGGAAATAAGTTGAGATGGGTGCAGTATAGGAGAATGGGGTGAACTTTGATGCCTGTCACAGGCTGCAGGGAGAGGGTGCGGGTGGAATGGCATGACCACTACAGCTGACAATCCAAAGTCACACCCCTGATGCCTGTCAGTCTCAACAGGGTGGGACATTATGGTTAGAAACCTTAATGCCCCAGGCATTTGCTGGTATTTGCACTTCAAATTTTCAACATGGGCTTTTTGTGACCCCACCTCATGAAAGCATTTGGAACCTCCACTCATGAACAGTGGCACTGTGATTTTGTTAATGTGTACCGAATGTTGATTTCCCACAGCGACCGCTCCATTCTGCGCCAGATGTGCAGAAACACATTTCGGGCAGGATGTGAAAAATGACAGCTGTACCATTCATAAGGATGTGTGAAGAAATGGCAATGTTGAAAATCTGGAGTGAAAATATTAAAAATTCTCGAAGTTACGAGCATGCGTGGAAAATGCACAATGCACGCTCATAACAGTCATTTTGTGGAATTTGTTCACCAAATTTTCAACATAGGCATTTTGGGACCTCTGTTCATGAACAGTGTCACTGTGATTTTCTTAATCTGTCCCAAACATTGATTTCTGACAGTGACTGCGCCATTGTGTGCCAGATGTGCGAAAACACATTTCAGGCAGGATGTGAAAAATGACAGCTATACTGTTCATAAAGAGGTGTGAAAAAAATGGCAATGTTGAAAATCTGGAGTGAAAATATTACAAATTCTCAAAGTTACGAGTGTGCGTGGAAACTGTGCAATGCATGCTCGTAACACAGTCACTTTGTGGAATTTTTTCACTAAAGTTTCAATGTAGGCATTTTGGAGCCTCTGCCACTGTAATTTTTGTAGTGTGCCATGAACATTGATTTCCCACAGCGACTACGCCATTGTGTGCCAGATGTTCGAAAACACATTTTGGACAGGATGTGAAAAATGACAGCTGTATTGTTCATAAGTAGGTGTAAAAAAATGGCAATGTTGAAAATCTGGAGTGAAAATATTAAAAATTCTTGACGTTACGAGCATGCGTGGAAACTGCGCAATGCACACTCATAACACAGTAATTTTTGGGAATTTATTTCACCAAATTTGTAACATAGGCTTTTCGGGAGCTTATCTTATGAACAGTGACACTGTCATTTTGTTACTCAGTCCTGAAAGGTGATTCCGTGCAGTGACCGTGAAATCCCCTTTTGGGACTGAATAATGAAATGACAGTGACTGAGTTCATGAGGTGGGGTCCCAAGAACCTCGTGTTGAAAATTTGGAGCCAGAAGTCACAAAAATGGCTGAGATATCCACCTAAGTTGAACCCCCCCCCCCATTGATGCCATTATACAGCTTAACGGCATTTCTTCAGTTCGCGGTCAGCTTTGAAGAGTGCAGATGTGTTCTCAAACTACCAAAGATCGTCACACCAGACTCTGGAGGTAAGTATGAGGTGAGGGTGTGTGTGTGTGTGTGGGGAGATTGGGTGCACAGAGGGTGGGTGTTGGTTGGAGACCCAACGGCGAGGGATCATTTTCTTTGTTTCAGGTTATAATGAAAAAAAGAAGAACACCACAGACCATTTTCTTTTTTTACAGGTGTAAGGAAAATGTTGGGCACACTGGGGTGGGCTCGCAGTGTGTCCCATGAGTTTGGAGGGTGATGCTAGCCACACTGGGGTGGGCGGGGGCAGGAAAATGCTGACACAATTGGATTTTGAACATGGAGGCACACTGGGGCAGGCTCCCAGTGTGCCACACAGTTTTGGGGGGGTTAACCATGCTGACAGGGGGATTGGGCACCCGGAAGTCGGCTTGCTGGGGATTGTGAGAGCCACCGCCTTGTTTATTGAAATGTTACACCAAACAAGGCATGCCCTGCAGTGATGGGGAACTCCCCCAAAAAAGCAGTGGCAAATTGTTTCAAGTTGGTACACACTTTTGCAGTGTCATACACCATGTGCTATTTCATTCATGCCACAGAGCCCAGCCCAAAAAAGCAGTGGCACCATTGGCCACATCACGACCGCACCTCCAAAACCTGCTACTCCACTTCAAGCTACCACAATATGATGTCTGCGCTGCACACTTAAGACAACATAAAAATGAAATAAACATCTTAAACAAAATGTCACAGCACTATTAAACACAATCCTTTATTACATAAATAGAATATGCAGGGATGAGCATGTGTGATACTTGATTTATCTGTACTTGTGCTGTTTGACCTCGGATACCTCACTTGTGGGGCTTACACCACTCATGAAGTTACCCGAGGTCAAATAGCGCTTGTATAGATAAATCAGGTATCACACAGCTCATCCTGCAAATCCTCTATATATTGTTTGGCTGAACCATCGTCCCCATAGAAAAAGCAATAATATACTACCCCCTACATGGTGGTCACCAATTAGCCTATTGTGACATCAATTAGCTAATTACATTGTACTAATGTGTTATTAACACCTTAACACACTAATACCCAACACACCACCCCAAGAACACATATAACAAGCCCCTTGATAACACATGTAACAAGCTCCATTTAATGCACAAACAACTGCAAACAACCCTAATAATACATGCAACAAACATGTTAATAATACATGTAACAGCCACCATATTTACTTTCATAGCAGGCACCCTAAAATCCCCCAATCTCTACCTTCAAAAAACTACCTTAATCTACATTAGAAACCCACCCAACACCCTTTCTCCACTGTCACTCACCAAGCAAGCAGGTCTGTCATTTAGGCCCTCCATGCTGCTGCCACCATTCTTCTCATACCTCGATGCTCCCAACCTCCAAGTACTCTGGCTTAGTGTGTGCCCCAGGCAGCCCAAAATGCCGCTCCAGGCAGACCTCATGATGCTCCTGATCTCACACTATACTACTTCTCAATGGATCACATAACACTCCTGACCTACAGCACAAAACACTAAAAGGAAGCCCACCGGAGCAATGGTTCCTTTTATGGGAGGCCCCTGCACTAAAGAAACACTACGGGGCAAAACAGCAAAGTCACTACAGAGTCCACTATACTATGGAAATACTCTAACTACTAATGAAGAAAAAGCACTAAGGTGCATACCACTACAACTCACAAAAATCACTACACTATAGAAAAACACTCTCACATACCACTACACTACATAAAATCCCTACACTATAGAAATACTCTCTCACATACCACTACACCTCAGAAAATCCCTACACTATAGAAAAACACTCTCACATAACACTACACTACAGAAATCCCCTACACTATAGAAAAACACTCTCACATACCACTACACCTCACAAAAATCAATACACTATAGAAAAACACTCTCACATACCACTACACTACAGAAAATCCCTACACTATGAAAAAACTCTCACATACCACTACACTACAGAAAATCCCTACACTATAGAAAAACACTCTCACATACCACTACACCTCACAAAAATCAATACACTATAGAAAAACACTCTCACATACCACTACACTACAGAAAATCTCTACACTATAGAAAAACACTCTCACAACTTACACCTCAGAAAATCCCTACACTATAGAAAAACACTCTCACATACCACTACACCTCAGAAAATCTCTACACTATAGAAAAACACTCACATACCACTACACCTCAGAAAATCCCTACACTATAGAAAAACACTCACACATACCACTACACCTCAGAAAATCCCTACACTATAGAAAAACACTCACACATACCACTACACCTCAGAAAATCCCTACACTATAGAAAAACACTCACACATACCACTACACCTCAGAAAATCCCTACACTATAGAAACACTCCACATGTCACTGCACCACAGAAAATTCTACACTATAGAAAAACACTCACACATACCACTACACCTCAGAAAATCCTACACTATGAAAAAACACTCACATACCACTACACCTCAGAAAATCCTACACTATAGAAAACACTCACACATACCACTACACCTCAGAAAATCCCTTCACTAATGAAAACCTCACATCCTAAACCTGAAATCCTACACTATAGAAGAACTCATCCACTACACCACAGAAATCCCTACACTAGAAAAACACTCACACATACCACTACACCTCAGAAAATCCCTACACTATAGAAAAACACTCTCACATGCCACTAAACTACAGAAAATCCCTACACTATAGAAAAACACTCTCACATACCACTACACCTCAGAAAATCCCTACACTATAGAAAAACACTCCACATACCAGTACACCTCAGAAAATCCCTACACTATAGGAAAAACACTCCACATACCACTACACCTCAGAAAATCTACACTATGAAAACACTCACACATACCTACACCTAAGAAAATCCCTACACTATAGAAAAACTCACACATGTCACTACACCACAGAAAACCTACACATAGAAAACACTCACACATACCACTACACCTCAGAAAATCCCTACACTATAGAAAACACTCTCACATGCCACTAAACTGCAGAAAATCCCTACACTATAGAAAAACACTCTCACATACCACTACACTACAGAAAATCCCTACACTATAGAAAAACACTCTCACATGCCACTAAACTACAGAAAATCCTTACACTATAGAAAAACACTCTCACATGCCACTAAACTACAGAAAATCCCTACACTATAAAAAAACACTCACACATACCACTGCATCTAAAAAAATCCCTACACTATAGAAAAACCCTCACACATACCACTACACAACAGAAAATCCTTACACTATAGAAAAACAAAGGACATCTTAAACAGTGTCCAACCTAATGCCTTATATTAAATAAAAGATGTTAAAGTCTGCCATACTCATGAAATAATTACCATCTTGGGGTCAATCAAGCCCTTTGGGCTCGTGGCTTTAAGGCTTATTTGACCATTCAGTGGTATTATTTTATATGTTAATTTGTTTGCCAGAGCCATTCGTTGCTGTATAAGAGTGCTTTCATGCGCATTTGACTGGAGTGAGAACAGCAAAGCAAAGTTGAGCTATTCCTGCTCAAGCTGAACGCAAGTGAAATCACTCTTATACAGCAACAAGTGGCGATGGGGGACAAATTAATATATTATTGATTGAGCTTGATCAATAATATATATCCTTTTTTTAAGCTGCCTCAGAACGTGCTTGTTTCCAGGGCATCTGCGCGTGACACACTCTTCACAGAACAAGAGTGTCTCACACACAGAGGAAAGGAGTGCTCCGATTGGTCAGGAGCTCTCTCTCAATCTAAAGTCTTGTATATCACACTTTGCCATCATTTATTCTCTCTCTCTGTAGAAATATATATATTCTTATTCTTCTGCTTATTCCATTATTTATAGTGTTTCTCCAAGCAGTAATTATTTTAAAGAGATAAATAGAAAAGGGCTTAGAAATGTATTTGAAAACTGACCCTTGTTTTTCTTTACTCTTTTGACTTATACCTTCATACCTATATTGTTTTGATGAAGGTGTTTGAATGACAAATATGGATGTGGATTTGTGAAATTTTTTGAATAAACACATTTTTTTTACCAAAGGATAGCAACCACAATTTTAATCAAGTGTAATCACATTTAAATGCATTCTATTAATTATCAGTAATATTAATGAGTGCCTATGATGGAATGTAATTAGATATTTTGTCTCTACATTGTTTTGTAACTCTTTTCTTTATTCTCTTTCTCATCAGTAAATATGGAATAACAATTTTTCTGCACACTCTATTCGTGACCGGCCTTCAGAATTTGTTTGATACCGAAAAGAATACATCTTGGCATTGCTGACCATGGAAACAATGAATCATTATGATGATCAAAGAAGAATGAATATCTACCAAATTAATGAAGTTTATTTAAATAGTTGATTGTTGTGAATAAGTAAATCAAGGATAGTATTTAATGCTTTGGAGATTATTTAATGTTACTATAAAAGATTTCTTACAAGCAGCTTTGGATATGTATATTTTCTTGCATTTTTTCTGTCTGTCTGTCTTGGATAGTAGTCATACTACTTAGGATTATGCACAATAGTATATGTAATAATCATGTTTATTTAGTGATTTATGTTAATTTACTTATGAGATTTTAATTTTTTTTATTTTGTACATGGAATGTAGCAGGTATATAAACTGTGTTGACGCAGTGCATGCTTTACCCTTTGATGAAGATGTTTCAAAACTGGTCAGGGTGCATGTGTGGATGAACAGGTCATTATCCTTTGTTTTACTAGTTCCATGGCATAACATTTTTTAATGGTAGCACACAGAGAAATGTTTTGTGGTGGTATGAGCCATTTTTATAGGTGAGTATTTAATATGGCATAGCCAGCCGGCCTGGTGGCACTAAGGGTTGAGGCATTGGATGCCACACCTCGCTCCATGCCAGCAACCTGGGTTCAGGAATGAGCCAGGGTCATTGGAGGTTGACAGGGAAGGAGACGGATTGAGCATCTGTTGGACTGCTCTCCGTCTCTGGGGAGGGGGGTATCCTGCCTTGTTGATGGCCTCTAGCGGTGGAACAGGGCGCCTAGCAGACAAATTGAGGGACCTGCTGTGGCCGACGCCAGGGAGGAGTGTGTGCAGTAGGCGGCAGCCCCTGTCCATGGGTGTCATTGCATGCCACGCACAAGGGGAGAACATGAAAAATTGGGTTTCAGTCATGGCGGCATGATGGCTGTCTTCATTGGGGATTGCTCGGGTCAGAACGTGGCACTGGATCCTGATTGGGTGGATGAGTGTCGGGAGACTCTCTGCCTCCCCGCTGCGGGGGGTAATCTGCAGGAGTATGCTGTGAGGCCAAGCTGGGGATCCTCGAGATGGTGGCTGGAATCCTGGGGTAGCTGTGGCAAGGTAAGGCAGACTGGACCCACAGGGAGAAAAAGAATAGTAAAAAAAAAAATAATAATAATATGTCATAGCCATTGTGATTATGCAATTTATAGCATAATGAAGATTAGCCTTATGCAGGTTATATACCCAATCAGATTCTGCTGCTATTGTTACTTTAGTCCTTCTAAAGCAGGAGTTCTAGATTCTCTAAAATGAGTTAGGGCGATCTCTACAGGTAAAAATTTATAAATATTTAAACTGATTAAATAAGGCTTCCTTGTGGAAGAATCTGTTTTTGTTTTGGATGTTGCTATGTTCTTTGGAGTGGGTATGGCAACTGACAGAATTATGTTTTATTGGAGCATTCTAGAGTGATTTGCTAGCTGATAATGCATGCTCACCTGATGAATCAGTTCATACCTATTAGTAGAGGACACTGACAAAAGATTTATAATATACTCATTGCTTGCAATCAATAATATATTAATACATACTTGTAGAATAAGGTTATAAAGGTTGTTTCATTGGTATATGGTTAAAGTACTGTTTACTTTTTTTTTTTATTTTATTTATTCAAGTCTAGGATTACAAATATCTTTGATCCAAGGCTCTTTTACAAAGGTTCCACGTCATAGGCAAGAGACATACAGTGGTAGGAATGATTACAATAGTCAACAATATGTCACTATAGTTATTGGATAGAACAAGATAACATTATAAGGCATGGTTACTAGCTGTTCATATGAGACAGAATAACCTGCAGCGAGGGTGAGATTAGATGAAAAAACAGTGGTATAGAAGACAGAGAAGGGGGGTAGATGGAGGTGCAACAATGATGCAGCCATAGGCAGTTGTCATGCAAAACAGTGGATAAGTGCTAGCAACGAGGGGAGTGGGTAGAGGGGGGAGGTGGAAGGCAGGTGGAGTGGGGCAGTAGATGAAATAAGAGCATCAGTGGGGTTGGGGGCAGCCGGATGGGTGGAGGGGAGAGAGGCAGAAGAGACCCCAGGGATAAGTCAGCTACAGTCGTGGGGCCAGTCACAGGAGCTGGAGGCAGTAAGTTTTGTTGTTCACATATCCTCAAATGCATGCAAGAACACTCTTACAACCACAGAGTGGTCTCCATGGACATATTAACATACAAATCTAGATAACCAGAAACCTAAACCTATTATTGTTGTTAACTGGTGATGGCACACTATTATTACATCCGAACTTGACTACCTTTCCTACTCTGATCCACTCCCAATCTCTCTCTTTAGAGATAGCACTTTAGCAACTCCAACCTACTATACATGTCCTGCCTAATCAACATTCCCCACTCAGAACTAGTGCCCAGGTCCATATCCTCCTCTCCCTAAGTCTCTTGAAGACACATAGTAGAATGATGCAACCAGGCCTAGGATGTCAAAAATGCACTGAAAATGTTATTGGAAAGCAAAGTTTCCTCATCATGGCCCTTCCCTAGCAACACTGTGTTTCATGGTAAAAAAGCCACACCAAAAATACATATACAGTAAATTGTAATGCATATCTGATTGATTCTAACAGGATGAAAAACAGATTAAAAAATAAAATATGTCAGAGTAAAGAATAATTTAAGCACTTCAATAACCAGGTGGTTTCCGCAATTGATTTTGTGCTAATTAGTGTCATCTTGAGCCTCATGATGGAAAAAATCTGAAAATAACCCAAGTATCTTCATTCATAGAACAGTCAGTTTTCTTATGTGTTAATATGCCAGCAAAGCTAAATTAGTGCAAATACAGCACATGCCGTGAGCTTTACTTTTCTCCACAAATGTAACAATATATTAGCAGTATCAACTTTTCAACATCTTTGTGTACTTACATCACATAGCAAGTGAAATTTCTGGACAGATTTGTATTCATGCAGCTGTATTAAAGCAATGTCATCTGCATGATTCTTTCATGGTACCTGGAATACACCACAACATGGTGTGTGTTATGAAGGAAACAATGTTGCATCTCATCCAGGAGAAAGATTCCAGTGCTCACCAAGGGCCATCAGCCCACAAATACACTAGAAAATCCAGCTGATAGTATTCAAGGGATCAGAAAAAAAGTCATCAGTGCCACAGATTGCTGAACGATTTATTTAGTGCAATATAGACACAGATTTATTTATTTATTGAATTTTGGTGACCGGGTAAGTCCACTGAGACAATTGTAGTCCCTTTTTCAGGGACGACCCAGGAGAGTAGAAAACAAGGCAGAAAGAATAGAGATAAGTTATACAAGGTATAGAAGTAAGGTTGCAGTTAAGATATGCAGTTCTAGGTACATAAACAAATGATACAAAGCATAGGTAAGACAATATCAAATAAGGAGACATTATATACAACAGCCTCAAAACCTATCAGGCAGTATAGTACAGAGTAAAAGTAACCACGTGCTGAGGCAAGCTAGCAGGAGAGTTAAGCATTAAGACTCAAAACATTTTATACAAAGTACAGGCTGGTATGAACATATATACAAATTATATTCTGTAGTCATAGCACCCATGCATGACAAACTCACTCTTGAGGCAGTAATCTAATGAAAAGGAGGCAGGTGTAGGAAAAGGGAGATTAGGTGTAACAGGAACAGTTCATGGAGGCAGAGAGTGAGGCATGTAAGGTAGATTGGGACGCGGGGAGAGAGGAGCAGGATTGAACACAGGGTGGAAGCGAGTTCCAATCGGAGATCACGGTGAAGGAGAAAGAATTGCAAGCAGTGGCAAGGCGCACTTTTGGCATAGTTAGTAGGGGTAGTGTGGCAGATCTGAGGGAGCGAGGAGCCTGTCTCAGACATACTAATTCCCTGAGGCTGGGAGGGGTAAATTTGTGCAACAGTTTAAACAGGAGACTAAGTGAATGGTACCGTAACTTAGATGCATAGGGTAACCATCCTAATGCGGAGAGGACAGAACAGTGGTGCTACGGAGCTAACCCCTAGAGCAAACCTACCCACCCGATGATAGGCCTTGGAGAGTGTAGACAGGGTCGAGGGAGACAGAGAGAGACCAGCAAAGGCGCACCATAGGTAAGGAGAGGTATAAGGGATTATGTGGCAATCTTGAGACAGGAACCAGATGATAAAAAAGGGCGAATTCTGTAGAGCAGACCAAGGTGCTGGTTCAGAGATTTGGAGACATTAGTGGTATGTATTTTAAGGGATAGCGATGCATCCAAGGTAATACACAGATATTTAAAGGAGTGGACATTTTCAAGAATATCACCAGAGAGGGAGGAGATGGTGAGGTGCGACAGAGTGTGCTGGGTGGGGGGGGTAGGTGTGAAAATATCATGCATTTTGTCTTTTTCGTGTTCAGGACAAGTTGTCTACCACGGAACCAAGTCTCAGGGCCAAAAAGTCAGAAGCCAGCACTTGGTTAACCCAGTCAGCATCCGGAGAGGAGCGATAGATGATTGCATCATCTGCATATAAGTGTACCGTAGCCCCTACACAGAAGTTAGGTCGGTCATTAATGAATAATGAGAATAGCAAAGGGCCCAGAATGGAGTCTTGAGGAACACCATGTGTTATGGGTTTTGGGTTAGAAACTGAGCCAGCCCATTTGCACTTTGGGAGTGGCAGGACAGGTAACTATTGATCCAGGATATGGCTTTAAAGTCAAGGCCAAGGACCTGAAGCTGCTGAAACAGAAGACCGTGGTTCACCAGGTTGAATGCTCTTGTGAGGTCCACAAAGATAGCTCCTGTGATAGACCCTTGGTCCATTGCCTGGAAGATGTCAGATGTCACCCTTATCAGTGCTGTAAGGGTGCTATGGTTCCTCCTGAAACCATGCTGCTAAGGAGACAACAGGTCATGGAGTTCCAGGTAGTCCCGGAGGTGATTATATACAATACATTCTTGTATTTTTGCCAAGGGGCAGAGGAGGAAAATGGGACGGTAGTTCTCAATAATGGAATTAGGTCCGCCCTTGTAAACAGGAGCAACTACAGCCACTTTCCATTTGTCTGGGACGGTACCAGAGAGAAACGAACAATTGAAAAGATCACGTACTGGGCGTGTAAGGGCAGGAGCTCCAAGTTTAAGAAATTTTGGTTCAAGGGAGTCATGACCTGGGGAACTCTCAGCTGGTAAACTGGCAAGACTGAACCTCTTTGAGGGTAGCCATTTTCAAGTGAAATGCTGGGTGAGACCTGTGGTGGTCAGAAGGGAGTGGGTCAAGGAGGGGAGTAGCTAACTTACTGAAGGACGAGGTGAACTTATGAAGGTCAGTAAAGAAGTCATTAAACCCCATAGCAATGGAGGAGGGGTCAGAGAGAGCAGAGCCATTGGAGAAGATTGTACTGGGAACTTCAATAGACTTCCCTTTTACAAGAGAGTTGATCTGATGCCAGAATTCCTTTGGGTTAGATAGGTGCTCGGTTTGTAGTGATTTGAAGTGAATGTATTTGGCATTGTGAAGTAAGTTCTTGCATTTATTTCTTAGCTGTCTATATACTTGCCAATCGTTGTGCAGCCCACTTCTCTTAAAGGTCTTCCAGGCCTTGTCACGTACTGACATGAGCAAACAAAGCTCTTTTGTAAGCCAGGGAGCTTTGATACCCTTGGTCCTGTGTTTTTTCATTGAGCATGAATATCAATTATTTTGGAAAAGGATAGGATTAGAAAATCCAAGGCTAGAGTTAACATCAGGTAGAGACCTGATAGGGCTCCAGTCAAAGCTGCTGATAGATGTGAGGAAACTAGTGACATCAAATCTGGACATATCCCAAACCAGGGAGATTCTGGGAGGAGGGTTAGGACTATTGTTTCGCCATACAAAAAGCATGGGGGAATGGTCCCTTAAGGTATCCGGGAGGACAGCAATAAACTTTATCTTAAGAGGGCAGTTGGTAACCATCTAATCAATAAGCGTGTGTTTACTGGACTTGGTGTTGAGACGGGTGGGTTCCTGAATGACTTGCACTAGGTTTGAGTCAACAAAAGATGCACGCACTTGGTCAGCATCCTGGTGTAGCCAGTCGATGTTAAAGTCACCACTAAGTATAAGGTCATGTTGAGGAAGATTAGGTAGGCAGGTTAGAAGGGATAAGAGACCAAGAGTAGCCTTATTAGGGGGAAGGTATACACAGCCACTGTTAAGTTTCTTTACTTTACCAAGGGTGATGGTAAGGAATAGCGATTCCACATGAGACGGGTCATCAATGAGACTAGGTAGCTCCACTGTGTCCAGATCAGACCGGGAGTAGATTAGTACTGCTCCTCCCTTTTTTCCTAACCTATCATGTCTGAAGCAGATGAAACCAGGGAGTGCCACCTCATGCTGCTTAATTGATAGTTTAAGCCAGGA
Source organism: Neoceratodus forsteri (assembly GCA_016271365.2). Taxonomy (NCBI): domain Eukaryota; kingdom Metazoa; phylum Chordata; order Ceratodontiformes; family Ceratodontidae; genus Neoceratodus; species Neoceratodus forsteri. The sequence goes on along the minus strand of CM057459.1, from coordinate 429,304,774 downwards.
CTCAGTTATACACAGTAGGTCAGGTGACACCTGAAGGGTCCATGCCTCGAATTCAGCTATTTTAGGGCATAGGCTATGCATATTAATATGAGCCACCTTTAGGCAGATGCTGCAGATTAGTGGGGATGAGGTGGGCAGTGGGCGAGCAAGGGGGCCCAGGATTAGACTCAATATCCCCGGCCTGGGCAAGCAGGAGGAACACCGATAGATGAACACCAGATGAGATAAAGGATGAGAGTATATCTTGGGTAGATGTGAAAAATAATGTATTCTGTCGTTTATGTAGCCAGTGTCCAAGTAGAATGGTGTCATTTTTTGATATACATGGGAGGTACAGTAGTGCTATGTGGGATTCTGGGAGGTAATAACAAAGGGGGGGCGGTTAGGGTTATTAGGGGGGGCAGATTACAGATGCGGCAATAACTTGATCAGCCCAGGAGAATAATAGAATTGCTGCCACTGACAATAGCAAGTTTAGGTAACTCATGGTAACGCAAAGCAAAGATACAAACAGACTAATAAGCAGGGGCAGAATGTAAGCTGGATCAGAGGGAATTACTGGATTCACAGGGATATAGGAAATAAATAAGGTACGGTGCACCAGGGAGTTTAAAAAAGTTACAGCAAGTGTTGGGTGAGGAGCACCCAAGAGCTAAGTAATAGTGAGATTAGAGAGTCGCTTATCGCCAACTAATGAAAACAGTAGTGAGGGAAGGGGCGTGGACAAAGGTGTATTTAATAGAGGCCGGGTCCGGGGCGGGTGGTGTGGGATGAAAACTAAAGTCAGAATATCAGAGAAAAAAGCCATAGCTTGGAGCCAAGAGCAGAGCGCCAGGGATTTCAAGCTAGGAGACACGAACCAATCAGGAGAGGAGCTATACTGACTACCCAATCAGGCTCACTCTCACAAAGTGCCAAGCCAATCGGAGCTCCACAGTGTGGTCCTGGGCAGATGAGGAGGCTTACCCGGAGCAGAAGTGTAGGTGGTGGGCAGGGATCTTGAGTTACGTCCGGCTGGCTTCTCCAGCCCGAGCAGCTTCAGGTCGGCAGGTGAACAACCCAGTCAGGGACACCTGAGGGCAAGAGAGGGAGGAGAAAATTTAGAGCACAACTTAAATAAAGCAAGACAGAGAGCTGGCCCGACACACTAAATTGGGGGGGGGGAACAGACAAAGGACAGGATGAGCCAGATACAGGAATTAGAGTGGCAGCCAGATGGTCACAAAGAAAACGTGATCAGGCCAGGCGCCATTAGGGAGCAAGTAAAAGAGGGAGGGGAAAGGAGATAGACTGAAGGCTGGGAGTGGGGAGAGTAATAGTAGTGGAGAAAAGCAGTGATGAGACTAGGAGAGGAGCTATGTGTTTACTTCAACCCACACACTAGATTAACGTCTTAACAATTCCCATTCTAAACAGAAAATTGGACACAAATTCTTCCATCTAATACTACAACACGCACAAGAAATCCCCTACATTACTAATAACTAGGCTGTTTTTATGGTACAGTAATTTAAGATCATTAATCAAGACAGGTTCAATTAACAGTAGGACTAAAATTATGCTGTTAAACACTAAAGCCGTATACGCTCAAAAAAAAGAAAAGCAGTGGCTTGGAGCCGTAGCAGAAGCACTAGGGATTTCAAACTGGAAGACACGAACCAATCAGGAGAGGAGCCATACTCGACTACCCAATCAGGCTCACTCACACAAAGTGCCAAGCCAATCGGAGCTCCACAGTGTGGTCCTGGGCAGATGAGGAGACTTACGCAGAGCAGAAGTGTAGGTGGTGGGCAGAGATCTTGAGTTATGGCTGACTGGTTTCTCCAGCCCAAGGTGCTGCAGGTCAGCAGGCAAACAGCCCGCTCAGGGGCACCCGGAGCAGAAGCGTAGGTGGTGGGCAGGGATCTTGAGTTACGGCTAGTTAGCTTCTCTAGCCCGAGCAGCTGCAGGTCGGCAGATGAGCAGCCCAATCAGGGACACCCAGAGCAAAAGAGTAGGTGGTGGGCAGGGATCTTGAGTTATGGCCGGCTGGCTTCTTCAGCCCGAGCTGCTGCAGGTCGGCAGATGAACAGCCCGGTTGGGGGCACCTGAGGGCAAGAGAGGCCATCTTTGACAAGTCCACTTGTTAGCATCCTCCATGCCTATGTTGCACGAAATATATCTTTGAGCAATTAATGGTGTGTGTTGGGGTCTTATAACCTTATGCCATGTGTTGGTGTTAGGCAAAAAGCATAGATCTGAGGAATACAGATGACTGATAGGCCCTTTGGAGAGGATGCCTGGATGATCTGGCAGATGATGCTAGACTTACAGCATCATATTTTCCAGTTCTGAGTTCCAGGGTCTCTTGTGTCAGTTGTGAGTCAACATTATCCGAGGGGGGGGGTCTTTTCTCTGTGGAGCTTGGCAAGAATATTTTATATCAATGGCCATGTCAGAAAAGTATATGCTGAGTGTGTGCCCATTTTAGGAAAAGACAGCCTATGCCTGACAATTTGGATTCCCCAAGATGCACAACATGCCACATGTAAGTCATGCTGTTAAGTGCTAAGAATAATTACCTTATACAACCTCATTGTTATAGGTAAGACATTAATAATGCAGGTTAAGATACATGAAAAATAGAAGAACCATTACATATTAGTTGAAAAAGAAATATATAAAAATAGAAGAACCATTACATATTAGTTGAAAAAGAAATATATATGTTTCTTAGACAGACTTCACTTTGAATACTGTGCACAGTTCTGGAGCCCACACCTGAAGAAGGACAGGGACCTCTTGGAATGTGTTCAGAGGAGGGTCATGAAGAGGATTCAGGGACAACATCAGAAGATGTATGATGAGAAGGTGGATGTACACACTAGAGGCTAGGAGGATGAGGGGGACATGACAGAGATCTTTAAATACCCAATGGGTATTAATAGATAGCAGTGTCCTGTTCACAAGAAGCAAGAGCAGGGTAACAAGAGGCCATGGATGGAAACTTGTGCAGGAAACTGTGGTAGGGATGTAAAGAAGTTCTTTACAGAAAGAGTTAAGGAGAAGTGGAATTTATTTCCAGAAGAAGTAGTCAGTGCAGAGTCTGTCTCTGACTGCAAACACAGGTAGAATAAGCACAGAGAAATTACCCATACCAGAGGAGGGAGAGTGGGCAGTCTATATCTTCAAGAAATTTGTATTAAAGGAAACTGATTATGCACTGTCTTCAAGGAAGGCATAATCATGGAAACAGTGTATTCTGCACTTAGGATATCTGTCTAACTTGTACGAACTGCTACTGGAAACCATTGTAAATGAATCCTTGACTTAACAGGTGTATATATTGTTTTTGTAATTTTGTAATGTAGTTTTTATTTGGTTTTCTTAAGATGTTACAAAGGACATACAGGTAGAGTTTACAAGGTTGACAGGGTTAGCCTGAGTTTCATACAAAGCCTAATAGCCACAGAGAGGATCAGGGCAAGGACACGTAAAGACTAACAATTACTTGATACAATAAAGATGAGAAGTACAGGGTGGGTGAGACAATGCCTGACAGTTACTAGACCACTATGTGACAAAGGAAGAGCCAGTCTCCATTTAATGCAAAGTCCATCTATACCAAAGATCATCAAAGGTTCCCTGTATATTTGATATATAGCCATTTAGCATTCCAATTTATAAACCAATTTAATCAACACTTGCCAGTTTTGTAATTACTTTTGTACTCATTCACAACCTTGTAATAACTTTTTTCATTAATGTTATTAATAAACATAACAGTTTCAATGCTATGGCTTTCTGTTCAGGGGATGGGACAGAAAGCAAAACTAGTGATGGTTAACAAAGTTTGTTATATTAAAGATCAAATCTAAATCCTGTTTAAATAGCTCCCCAACTCCTCAAGAAAAACTTTGATAAATGTAATATTTGGACATAAAACAGCTTTATATTTCTCATTAACTTTGTATTTCTTATCCCCATTATTTATTACTGCGGTCATATACAAGAAAACAGAGCAGTTGTTTCCTTGAGGGTTCATGATCTCCTATTGCTTCTTCCCAACCTGATGTCATAATACTCCGATTGTGACATCACAGTTATTCACATGGCAACATATTGCAATGTCACAGCAGAGCATTATAATTTCAAGTAGGGAATATGCTATAGAGGTAGATTGACTCTATGGGATAATGATCTTGTTTTTGTTGATATTTCTTTCAGTAATACATAATGAAGAGGAGAAATCTATAGACAATTATAGAGGATGTATGAAATAAAAACCGAATTGCATCTAAATATTGTTTTTTAATGTTTTTCCAAAGGCGTCAGCTACTCTTTAACATTCTGCCAATAAATGTTCAGAATCAGGCAGCTCTAAAACACATGTGTTTGGTCTGCATGTTGGTTCTGTATTCCCTCCAACAGAGACCCTGTTCTGTTCCTATTTATTTACTGAAACGTTTCAACAGGAAAGGCACACTGAGCAACAAGTTGCTCATTTCCAGGTGTCTCTTGAAGGAAAGGGGGTGGGAGTAACAGCATAAATAATATTCTTGTTCAGCATAAGGACTTAGATAAACATATAGAAACATAACATATGAGTATTTTTCCTGCACAGCGGGGGTTAAAAAAAATAAATTTCTATATTTCCAGGAAAATTCCCGGAGTTAAGGGGCTGATATGATCTATGCTGGCAATATGTACTGTAGCTAGGACTCCCAAGACTGGTCTGTATCCAGGTCTGTGTTCCACTTACAAAGAGATTTCTGATAAGGTGATGCCAATGGCCCGCCCTTCTGAGATCCAGTCATAATGCTGTGGAGGTGGCCCAACTTATCTGGTAGCTCAGAGGCCAAATGTGTGAGTAATAAAGGACCATAGCTGCAGGTATCTAAAATTTTCCTTTTGGAATAAAATAGGTATACAGTACTGAAGAGTCTCAAATGGAACAACACCATGTTTATCTAGGATCTGATGCAAGAAAATAAGGCCTACGCACTTCCATTTTAACAGCAAGGCATCTAATTTACCCAAAGGACAATTCTGAATAAACAAAAGTGTCATTGTCCAGCCCCCATAGGACCCAAAGGCTGGGTACTATATAACTTTGTGCCATACTTTAGAAAGTAACGGTAATGTACAGTAAAAAGTTAGCCTAGGGAATACAACAGACTGGGATAGCAAAGAGGTTTGTTTATGGGTATAAATCATTTAAGTTAAACTCTATGCTCTTTCAGTGGGAAAGGATGGCAGTAGAACAAGGGGGCATGCAATGAAGCTGGGAGGGGGAGTTTAGGAGAGATGTGCGGAAATACTTCATCATGGAAAGGATGGTTAATGACTGGAACAGCCTACCAGAGGATATAGTGGGGGCAAAGACTGTGGGGGAGCTTCATACATGTGTGGGATAGGCATAGGGATATATTGAGTACAGGAACAGGGTGAGGGAGTGACACATATGACCAGATAGGGTCAGTAGTGACAGCATAGACTGGGACAATGGGCAGACTAGATGGGCCTAAAGGTCCTTTTCTACTATCAAAATCTATGTTTCTATGTTTCTGTCTTCTATGAAGAATACAGCCCCGTCCTCCAGAGGCAGATAGTGTGAAGATGTGCTGCCATAGCATTAATGATGTAAATTTGGGAGGTTTACCCCTCCTCAGTCCTTGGGCAGCTGGACAACTTTGAATTTTTTTTTAACATGGACCTTGTTATTAAAGAATTGTTGAATAATACAAAATAACAAAACAATTTGACAGCATGACAGAACTTACAAAGCATCAACAAAAACATGGCACTGGGGACAAATAAGTAAACAAAGTCCATCATGCTGAGAACTGAGATTTAAGTCCAGGGTGTTCACTCCCCGGACAAAGCGGGAAATATATTTTTCCCAAGATTGAAAATACACTCTGTCAGGCATAAAGGGGAAGGTTTGTAAATAATATAGCACCCTGGGAAGAACATTTGGAAAGACTACTATGCAACTCAGAAAACCAAATGAAATCTGGGACTACCTAAATCCTTTTAACATAGAAACATAGAATTTGATGGCAGATAAGGACCTCTTGGCCCACCCAGTCTGCCCATTTCCCTACCTAATGGATAAGCTGCAGATCCTAGTTAACCAGCAGCTTATTTCTTTCTACACCCACCCCCTAGAATTGCCTTATGGCTGTCCTATGCATGCTTGAATTCAATCACTGTTTTTGACTCCACAACCTCCTCCAGAAGGCTATTCCATGCATCCACAACCCTCTCTGTGAAAAAATACTTGCTGCATTTGTAATTGGTTAAAAATTTAAAAGTTCAAGGTGCTCCAAATTCTTACACAGGTGGACCCATAGGAACAGGGGCTATGTTAGATGACCTGCGGTGAGCAGGAGAGCCTGCGTCATTGCCAACGTGAGGGGCGTGCAAAGACAAGCGTGTCTGCACATGTTATGGGTAGAGGCCAAGCACAAGGAGCTTCCAAAGCAGAGATATATGTTGCATTATCTAAGGCTAGTTCTAGAGACTAGCTATTGTTTGGGATCATTAAAATGGCCACCACTATATCTGTAACCAATGGGAGAATGGGTATCATGTGTAATGGATGCAAAATGTTTGACTTTGAGGTTATGCAGCTGAACACTGTGTCTTAGATCTGTAAAAGTGTATTAAGATCCAGGATTTAGAAGCTGAAATTGAGCTGTTTGATTCCAGGCTTAGGATTCTGGAAAAAAGTAAACAGGAAATGTCCAAAAGACTACAGCTTCCCAACATGGCAGTTCAATATCAGCAGTCACCCATTCTGCAAACGTCTAGTGATATGATATCTAGGAAAAGGCCTAGACCAGAGGGTGAGATTATAGATTCTGAGGGGGGAATGGTATACTGTGCAATCTAACAAAGCCCCTAAGAGAGGTAGGAAAGCAAATGACTTTCAAATACCTCTTTATCATAAAATTGACCCTTTACTGATTAACCTAGAAGAGGACATTCTAGGAAACAGTACTCTTTCAACAAATATCCAGGCAGTTGCAACATCCTCTGTGACCACACATCTACAGAATAACAATACAATCACTGCTGAAACTCAGTTGGATAACAGGAATGAGTTAGAGAACCAGCCTAATCTACTCACTTATTTGGGGGAAAATTAATGAACAGCAGGTACAATCTCCAAATGTCAGTAATATTAAATACAAAGGTAGCACTCAGCAGATATTTGTCCTAGGAGACTCTATGATCTCTAATTTAAACATAAAAATCTGTGAACCAAATAAAGCTACTCAAACATTATCTTCTTTTAGGGGGGCAAAAATACAGGACCTCACTAGAATGAGTAAACAGATTAAAAAAAAACAGTGGGGAGAACCCCTTGGTAATCATTCATATTGGTGTTAACAATATTTGGAATCAGAGCACTCAACAAATCAAAGAAGCTTACGTTGGTTTGTCTAACATATTAGCTGACATTGGTGCTAATACTGTTTTGTCTGAGATTTTACCTGTGCCAAAAGCTGACTATTACATTATCAATAAAATTAAACATTTAAATGATTGGCTACAAGTCAGTGCCTAAAACAAAACATAAAATGTGTCACACATTGGGAACAATTTGATTACCAATTGAAGTATTATGCAAAAGATGGTCTACATTTAAATAAAAAGGGTTCAGAAGTCTTGGGAAACAGTTTTATTAACCAAATTGATGCCTTTTTAAACTAGATAAAGGGGAGGTGAGATTTACTCCTGAATTACCCTTGGAATATAGTAAAATACATGATTAAACAAGTCTCAAACCAAAATTGGTATCTCCTAAACACTCATATCATTTAATTTATAAAAGAGTCTAAACTCAATATTTTATTGATAAATGCTACAAGCTTAGTGAATAAATTTGATGAACTCCAAATTATTTTATTTTCTGAAAATTTTGATATCTGTGGTGTAACAGAGACTTAGTTCTCTGATGAATAATACAAGGGTATACACTTTTTAGTAAAAATCGAAGCACCTCCAGAGGAGGAGGTGTGACACTGTATATCAAGCAAGGAATTGATTGTGTAGAGGTAAAAACAGATACCGCCTAACCCAGGAATCGGAAGCCTTTGGGTTAAATTAAACCTGGTTTTGTGTCCTTTTACACTAGGGCTTTGTTATAGACTGCCATCTTTAGATCTGAATAAAAATGATTTATTTTGTAACTATTTACAAACGATAAACCAACTGGAAAGTATTGTTTTGATGGGAGATTTTAATTATCCAGGCATTAACTGATCTACTTTAGAGGGGATAAACTCACAAGAAACTATATTTTTAGATACAATAGTCCATCTAGACCTTGATCAAATGGTACAAGAACCAACCAGACTTAATAACATCCTAGATCTGATTTTAACTAACACTGGGGATTTAATGGAAATGCCTCGCATCATGGCACCACTAGGAGGCAGTGATCATAATATGGTCCAATTCACTATGAAATATTATAAAAAAGATCATAGAGGAATTACTAAAATGAAAAATTATTATGAAGCAAATCATGATGCAATTAAAGCATATTTACAGAACTGGGATTGGCAAGAAGAGTTAAGTATGTCAACAGTAACAGAGACTATGGGCCAAAATTAAAAACAAAATTGATTACTGTATCTTTAACTGGGTGCCAGAAATAATTAAATATAAAAACAAAAAAAGATTGCCACCATGGTATACAATAGCAATTAGTAGATTAGTCAAGGCTAAAAAAAAAAAAAACCTTTAACAAATATAAAAAAAAATTGATCAAATGAAAATTGGAATAAATTTCAACAAAAAGCAAAAAAAAAAATATGCCATTAGAAAGGTGAAAAAAGTAATGGAAATTCGTTTAGCAACTACTAAAAATTATAAAAAAAATTCTTTAATTATATCGGTTCACTAAAATCTACTGAAAGTAAAGTAGACTCCTTAAAATTAAAAGGGGAAATAACTGATGATGAGCAATTAATGGCAAATAACTTCAATCAATACTTTGCAAGTATTTTTTAAAAAAAGGCTTCTATACCAACACTAAATTCTGACTCTATGGATCCTTTAATCAATTTTACTATAGCAGAGACTTATTCAGCCATTAATTCATTTAAAACCTCCACCTCTGCTGGACCTGATTGTATTCCATCTGCTTTGCTAAAAAGGTTTCATATGAATTAGCTGGACCCTTGACATCACTTTATAATAAGTCTATGGCAAAAGGGGTTGTCCTTAATGAATGGAAGGAAGCCCTAGTGATTCCCATTCACAACAGTGGGTGAAGACAGGAGGTCAAACACTACAGACCTATTAGTTTGACATCATGTTTGTGCAAAATTATGGAAAAACGTATTTCCTACAAAATTAACAAATACTGTATATTTTGAATGGGTGGCAATTTTATATTACACAACATGGTTTTCAACCAGGATGATCTTGCCATACACATCTGATCATCTTCTTTGAACCAATCAGTGAAGCACTGGATCAAGGTTTCTCTATAGATGTCATTTTTTCTAGACTTTGAAAAAGCCTTTGACTCAGTGTCACATAGCATCCTAATAGATTGTTTATCCAAAATGGAATTAAATAAGCATATAATACAATGGATAACTGAGTGGCTATGCAATAGAAGACAACAGGTTACTCTTAGAGGATATAAATCTCCCTGAACTAAAATTACTAATGGAGTGCCACAGGGTTCAGTTCTTGGCCTGATCTTATTCAACATTTTGATTGCTAGTATGAATACCATGGATGGAATATGGCTAAGTAAATATGCTGATGATGCTAAAATGGGAGGACTTGTTGATACATTATTTGCTCAAAAATTACAGGCTAACTTGAACCTAGTCTCTAATTGGGCTAACGAGTATGAATTAATGTTCAATTATTCCAAATGCATTTTGGGAAAAATAACAATTGTTTCAATTATGTCATTAATGGTAATATACTGAATGAAGTAAGTTCAGAAAATGATTTAGGTATCTTTATCGCTAATGATCTAAAATTTTCAGAACACACAAATCATACAGTAAAAAAATTTAATTGTCTGATTAATTGTATTTTGAAAAATATAAAAAGTAGAGAGTCAGAGGTATTAATTCCCTTGTATCGCAGCATAGTGAGATCGAACTTTGACTATTGTTCATCCTTTTGTTCTCCAACATTAATGCAAGATAAACAATCTAGAGAAAATGTACAAAGAAGATTTACTAAACATATTATGAATATGAGCTCTCTTCCTTATAAAGATAGATTAAAAAAACTAAATCTCTACTTACTTGAGTATCGTTCTTTGAGAGGAGATCTATGTTTAGTATGCAAGGCTACTCAAGATATTATGCTATTTGAGTCACTGTGTTTGGATTGGCATCATTCTGTGTGTAAAACCAGATCTCATGACCTGAAATTAAGGGCTATTATAAATAAGACCACGAAAAGAAATAACTTTTGTACTCAGAGAATAATCTCTACCTGGAATTCCCTTCCTTTTGAGGTCATCCATAGTACTAATTTAACTCAGTTTAAACATAATCTAGACTTTTATATGGATGAATCAAAATATGATTACCACCTATGGTAGGTGGCGAGATTATAATGGGCTAGTCCCTCAATCTCATAACTCTACTATGAACCTATGAACACAGAATTTAGAACTTAGAAACATAGAATTTGATGATGGATAATGACTGCTGGGCCCATCCAGTCTACCCAAGACCCCTAACTATTTTACAGCATTCTTTGTCCATTTGAAAGAAAATTTTTTCTTCTGTGTCTGAGATGAAGAGAAACTGAACACTCGAATTTCCATTTTTGCTGTATTTTATCAGAATCTGGCAATTGAAACATAGACAGCCAGGAGTTCCTACACTTTTAGCAGGGGTGTCTCAGGGAATAGGAGTGTGAGTAAAATATCATCAGCAAATAACATTTATTTGTATTCCTTCCCCCATAGGAAGCCACTCCATTACCCTTCTCTTTCCAGATAAGGACTGCTAACAGCTCAATATATAAAGCAAACAATAAAGGAGAAAGTGGAATCCTTGTTGGGTGCCCCATTCCAAAGTGACAGGATCCAACAAGCTGCCATTGACATGAATACAGGCTTCAAGGGAGTGATATAGCCTCTATATAATTTCTACCCATTCATGTATAAATGCAAAACTTAAAGAGCAGGTGACCAAGGAGTTGCCTGCCTGAGGAGTTAATTTGGGCCAGTATTACAATTTTTGAGCCAGCAATTAATGAAGGACTTACATTTTATTGCCCGGCTCATAACTTCCAAGTATGAGTCGAGCGGCCGCTGAACACTGTAGCCCAATCACTAAAAACAACATTTTGATGATGCTTGGTTGGGACTGTGGCTGCAGGCACTCAATATAGGGATCAGTGATACCAGGGGATGTAGGCCATCCAAACATTCATGTAGTATCTTTGATTGCAGTTATACAGATTTGGGGCTCATATTATAGGGCACAGTAGCACCCCTATAGTTAGGGTTGAGTAGGCTGTTTAATGTTAAACCCCAATATTTGCACCTTAATAACTTTGGCATCATTTGACAAAATAGCCCACAATTAGGCACGTGTGATCAGGCAGTCAGAGTCTCAAGATGTGAAAAGTTTTGTGATGGCATCTTGTTTGGTTTTCAAGATACAGAGCACCACAAAACAGAAAAAGAAAACAGGTTTTGTTTCCCAATACTTAACATTGGGTATTTTATTCTTCCACTTTCAGCCTAGATGGTATGGAATTTTTTCATTAAACTTTCAGGGATGAAGGGGCCTATGCCAAGGGTGTTCCTCTGGAAGGTTTTGTGAAAAAAATATTATATGGTTCGATAGTTACAACAATTTTAGAGTTAACGTCCTGACACGAACAGTAAAAAAAAAAAAAAAGATTGCAACTGCTTGTTTTTTATGATTGACCTCTCATGCTGAAAAAAATACCAATCGTGTCAGCTGCCATTTTATCTTTTTTTTATTTTATGTTTATTATTTAAAAGAACAAACATACAGTTTGGTAATGCTAGCACAGATATGACATTATCATCACTATACTCTATGAGAGCGCCACTTCCTCTTAATATTCACAATTTAACCATCTCGTGCTATTTGATACATCCTCTGGGGAGAATTTTCAGTTAATAACAAATATGTAAAAACTGTTGACTGTGAAATGAGTCCATGAGCAGCATAGTTTTAGTTCCACAAAGTCTCAGTTTAAATGTCCCAGTTGTCCACAGCTGAAGTAGGGAGAAAAAAGATACCATGCTCTACCACATTCATTCACACAGTGTGTGTGACCAAAGTTTTGATAGATACTTACAGTCTATGATATATTAGCTAAACTGTCTGGTGCTAACAAGATGAAAAAAGAAAACAGCTACATTCGGATCACATGAACACAGATGTAACAAGTGATCCAACGAATCTGGTATTACAATTCAATCTGATGTAAAATGTAGCATTAACACTACATTGAACCTCACATTACTTCAACACTCATGGCAGTGCCACCCCAATGAGAGCAACACCCCACGTACATATTGCAGAGTCTCAGTTAACTGCTCCCTCTGAAGCTGCGAGGATTTTCCCCTGGTTGGGAGTAAAAAAATTAAAAAAACTCAGACCGTCAATCACCTTCAGTCTTAACGTCTGAGCGATCCGACGTTGAGTGGGCAATGTTCAGGTATCCAAGAATGTGTGTTATTCAAGTTAGAGTAAGAGACATTCTTACCTGAGCACAAGTGAATTACACACCTGACCAGATATTACCCATCAATTCCTTGGTAGCTAGGTTTCTTCCTCGTCTGACGATTGATCTTCGGATGTTGCAGTGCGTACTCTGAAGGCTGCATGCTTCTGGCTCCATTGCATTGTGTCTTTGGGGTCAGTAAATAAAAACGTCTTTCCTCAGGGAGCAATTCTGAGTCAGGCTGGGAAGACCATGCTGTGCGGTATGGAAGCTTCGCGCAGCATGGCCTGAACTCCGTAGAATTTTTTTCTTTTCTGCTGGGTGGCATAACTGATGTCTGGGTATAACCCGATGTGATGGCTATCTTGCAGGAGAGTTCCCCTCCAACATGCCAGGGATAGTAGATAGTCATGAGGGCCTGCACCATCTGTTACCACAGCGATCATTTGTGGCAATTCAGAATTGTCTGGGCAGCTGCGTTGGGTAACTCTATAAGCTGTTTGAAATTGCTTGGCCTGCGCTGTTGCCTCTTCTCCCAATTCTTGCCCAAACCAGTCTTGCAAAAACAACAGAAGGTGGTCACCTTCACATCCTTCTGGCTTCTCTAGTATCTGGATGTTTGGAGCTCAGATTTGATTCTCTAAAGTTTCTATGTGAGCTTTACAATGCATGCTCTCCTTTATGAGTGTGGAAGCCACCTCCATTGCCACATATGCCTGCTTAGACACTTCCATAGTTACAGTTTGGATATTCTCCACATTAGTTTCCAGGGTTGTCACACAATTGGTGAGCCCATTGAATCTGTCCAATAAATTGTTACTGGCTGAATAAGGCGAGAGATCTTTAGGCCAATAGATTGTAGCATTTCCTTTCCCGATTCCTCAGGTGTTTCTTCATTATGGGCCTGCATAGACCTCGTAGTTGGAGCCACTTCTGAATTTCATTCCTGATCTCTGTTGCTGTTCCTTATGAGGATTTCCCATGTTGTGCCTGGGGGGGGTGTCCAATTCCATTCGTAATTAGTTTGGTGCCAAATAGCCAGTAAAAAATCAGCACTTTAAACATTAAGATCCATCATCTGACTGCAGTGTACCATCAATTGGCTGCCATATTGCTTGAGCTCCACAGCACCCCCTGCCATTTTATCATTTTAAACTAACTGACTATCTATCTATCTATCTATCTATCTATCTATCTATCTACCTACCTACCCACCTATTTATTTGTTAAGAAGGATGGGGTGCCCACCCCAGTACCACTTATCTTCACCCCCCTCCCTTCCAGGTCATGCACCGCCAGTTCTGTTTTCTAAGTGGTGGCACCAGGATACCCACCCCAGTGCCTGCGAACAGTGAAATAACACTGAGGTGCCCATTTCCCATGGTAGAATGTGAGTGTCCCTTGCAAAGAAGAAAACCATCCCTCATTGTTTTTTCTTCCTGCAAAAAGAAAATGGTCCCTTGCTGATCTGACCCCTTCAACCCGGACCTCCCACTCAGCACCCACCCCCCACCCCCAATCACCTGAACACATTCCATGGCATAGAACCTCTCCAATCAGAGACATGTCTTGCTACTGCATTATACAATATGAATGCAATGTGAGAAACTAAGGTAACTATGGTTCAATGTATTTCAATGGGGTTTGAACTCTGATGAATAACTTTGCCAGTTTTGCATATTTTAACCCCAAATTTTCAAAATGGCCTTTTTGAGACACTACCTCATGGCCAATGGTGGTGGAATTATACAAATCAGGCCTGAAAGGCAATTCCGGGGTCACTTGGCGTAATCACCTTTCGGGCAGGATTTGAAACTTTGCACAATCCTTGTTCATGAGGTTGAGTAATAAGAAGGCTATGTTGAAAATTTGGGGTCAAAACATGTAAAAATAGGAAAGTTATGTACATATGCTGAAATTTTTCAATGCTCGCTCATAACTTTGATACTTTTAAATATTTTAACCCCATAATTTCAACATAGCCATTTTTCATACCACCTCACAAACATTACAAATGTCTTTTTTCAAATCGTGGCCAAAATGAGTTTTCACAGCTGTGGCGCGGAATGACAATTCAGTGGTGCACAATGACATTTTATGTGGACTTGAACATTTTCACCTACTGGGTTCATGATGTGGGGTAATAAAAAGGCTATGCTGAAAATTTGATGTACAAATATGATAAAATGCCTGGGCTTTGAGCGAACATTCCACACCACCTCATAAACATGATACGTGCCATTTTTAAAAATCCTGGACAAGATGTGTTTTCACACTTCTGGTGTGAAATGATATTTCAGCTAATATACTATAAATGCTACATGTCATGTTTGTAAGGCGAATCATAAAATAAGTGTCTTGAAAATGTGGGGTACAAAATAACCAAAAATAACTGTTAAACTTTGCGTGTAGTGCCAGTCTTGACCCCAGTGGGTATGCTTTATGATGTGATGCCCGTGAACTGAAGGGGTGAGGGTGGGGTGATGTCGGTGTTATGCAGCACCGTTGCAGCCAGGGAATGAAAGGTGCAAGGTTGTCTGCATGGGCCTAGGTGCCATATAGTGAAGACGACTGTCCTCTTAGCATAGGGCGCTGCACCTCTCCACCCATGGGAAGCTACAAGTGATAAGACATACTTCTTTACCTTTGAAGAGTGTATCACAATGAGGCAATGGCTTGAAGCTGTACTTTGTGCTTCGCACTAGAGGCTATGGGCTGGGGGAGAAGGGTGGGCATTATGGTCGACAATACCAAGGAAGACCCAACCACTGATTCAGCAGTTCACCATATTTCTCTACTTTTGTGGTGTCAAGTTACTCTAATTAGTGTATTAACAAAGTTTTTTGCAAAGAATTTATGATATAATATTACAGCCCCCATACATGTATAACTGTAATCAAAGATAAGTGTATTAATGTTTAGACGTCCCCACTCCCCCGATATCACTGATCCTCATGTAGAGTGCCTGCAGCCCCAGTCCCAACCACACATCATCAAAGTGCTGTTTTTAGGGGTGGGGCTGCAGTGTTTGGTGACTGCTCGGCTTGTGCTCAGAAGTTATGAGCTGGGCAGTAAAATGTAATTACTGGATAAATACATAGAGAATAATGGATAGGTAAGCATGTGTTATGGATTTTTTATGACCCATAAACCTCAAAAGCGAAGCTCGAGAGGCTTATGTGGTCATCACACACCAAGGGTGTGGGAAAAAAAATCCATAACATCAAACTTACATATCCTTTATTTTGTTATAATTGCTGGACTGGAGGTTTAGACTGTATTTCTAGCAGCTTGAAAGTAAAAGACATTTTTTAGCTAGAGTGCAGTTTTATTCTTGAAGAAATTAAACTGTACTTGCATAAAACACAGTTGAAAATACTGCAGTTGAAATACTTTTTGTGAAACAATGGAATGCAACAGTTTTAAAGTCTGAACTTTGGGGACTGTCATATCAACTGGATTTCGGGTTATAATGAAGTATCATATCAACCGGATTTCAGGTTATTATTGCCTTTGGAGCATAATAACCCGAAATCCAGTTGATATGCATTTTTAACAATACAGTAATCCGGTTGATATTTATGGTCACCAGTAATTATAAAAAATGAATACTAGGTTAACTTAGCTCCCCAGGCAGGCAGCTCCTTGGTATGAGTTGCCTGCCTGGAACGTGTTTAGCTACTCTTTAATAGGCTCATTTGAATGGGTACCTTTGAAAATTCAGACAGTGATCCAGCTCTATCAACTCTTGGGGCCAACTTTGGATAAAATGACTCCTTGACTTAGCACTGCCACGACATGGCTCTGTATTCAGTTGGTTAGTGCTCAACTGAAGATAGCATCCTGGGACACCTGGGCAATTGCAAGGCGCCGCACAAACATTTTTGCTATGCTTTGCACCTTTCTGAATATCGGGCCCCAGATGTTCATTCCACACTGTGTGCTGTACACCTCTGAAGTGGTGTGACACTTTGTACATGTACTGGCATGGAGGGAGAAAACTTTAACTGTGAGAAGCAGACAGTGCCATGGTGGTTCAAAATTAATTACATTACTTACTGTGATATCAGTTCTGACTACAGATGTCATCAAGTGTGAAGACAGCTTCAGTCATTCATGCATGCACAGGGTACAGACAGTCTTGAAATAATTCACAGTGGCTAATGTACCTCTCACATTTGATAATGTTCCTTTCAAACACCATGAAGTCTTGCTATATTATGACAATTAGCAGTTAGCCACAGCACTTGAACTGCCCCGGAGAGGAAGGAGTTAATTCCAGGCTGACTGGAGTTCCAAGCGCGAGCGCTTTGCTGAAAGCTCTATCTGGCTAGTTTCAAACTGAAACTGTCAGATTCTTTACTCCGCTTCACTGAACAGTCGCTCCGGAGATCTGCTCCTTCAGCTCGGTTCATTTCTCGGTTCAAACGAGTGTTTTCAGTTCATTTTAACCGGCAATAAGTATTTATTTTACCGCATTTCGGTTCGAAGCTCTATCTGGTAAACCGTAAGTACAGGATTTTAAAGTCTGTGTGGAAATTAATTATCGGTTCGGTTTTGAACGATTCGGTTTACTAAAAAAACAATTTTAAATAATAGCTTAGGCTTTTAGAGTGCGGTTCCGGTTCTTATCGGTTCTAAAAAACCTATCTCTTAAATTGGGTTTTTCAAATACCCGTGACATGGTTAGGAACCGATAAGGGTGTCTTGCCTGGCACTGCCATAAAAGGGCAAGTTTTTGGATAGGCTGGCATTATGGCTGAGAAACCCAAAAGAAAAACCGGGCCCACTGGGTTTCAACACTGTGATGTTTGTGGGGAAGCCTTTGCCAAGGCTGACCCACACACCACATGTGTTTATTGTCTGGGGGCTGACCACCTCCTGTCAGACTGCCAGGTGTGTAAGAATTTCCCTGCAGCCACCCTGGAGAAAAGATTGGGCCGGCTCAGGGAACGAGAGGCCAGAAAGTCCGCTGACCCAGATGGCCAGCCCGGTCCAGCACCCACTGGACCAGAGGGAGTGCCCTCTGACCAGGGCGAGACTTCCTCAGGCAAAAGGAAGGCTGGTTCTGAGGAACCAGTCCCAATAAAAAAATCTAAGAAATCAGCAGGTCTGGAGTGCAAGATTGCCTCTCCAACTGCTGCAGAGATAGCTAAAGCCATACAGATTGTCCAGTCACTGTCTCAGGGACTGGCAGGCCTAACAGCTGGCAAAAGGTTGGTTCGTTCGGTTCCATGGTTCAAGAGTATGATGTTGAGGAATTTTATGAACCACAGGAGGGGAGGAAGATTTTGATCATTATGTATGTGGCTGGGGTGTCTGGACGTGCCCATTGAACCGGACATTTCTCCAGACAGACCATTAGAATCTCCCCCTATGCTGTCTGAGTCCCCTTCTCATTTTATGTTTTACAAAAAGGTTGCAGAAACCCTCCAGCTTCCCTTGGAAGAGGCTGTGGATGAGCAAGAGGAGCCTGATTATGTTGAGATGATGGATATCCTAGAGTCTAGGAGGTTGTCTATTCCTTTGCATAAGTCATTTAGGAAGCAAACAACAAAATTTTAAAAATCCTCATTCTGTCCCTCCTGTAGATAAAAAATGGACAGAAGGTATACTTTATCAGGCCCTGATACAGACTTCCTCACTGAGCAGTGTAGTCATGTAGGTGTGGTACAAACTGCAGCCTGTGACAAGGTAATATCCCCTGGCCTCACATCCTCCTGATAAGGATTCCAGGAAGATTGATGCCATGGCAAAAAACAGTATATGGCAGCTTTTTGGGACTCAGGCAGGCAAATTATATGGCTTATGTGGCTAGATATCAGAAATCTAGATGGGATACAGTGTTGCAGTTAGCCAAGCAGGCCATTGGCCAGCTGGCTAGTGAATTGAACAGGTGGCTGCTGATGGCATTGAAGCCTCTAAAGTTCAATTTCATCTGTTGTAGACATTAATGATGTTTCCTCTAGGGTCATGGCCACTTCTGTAGCTTTCCGTGAGGTTGGCATGGCTCAGGTGCACTAATCTGTCACAGGATACTCAGTCAAAGGCTATGGATTTTCCTGTGGTGGGAAATTCTCTGTTTGGAGAGCAAATGGAAAATTATATGAAAAAGATGGATGAATACAGAACTACCTACAAAAGTGCCCAGGCCAAGGAGCGGCATGCCACTCCACAGAGGCACACTCCCAGAGGTAGGGGCAGGCCTTTCCACAGGCCTTTTTATCAACCCCAAGCCTCCTCTGCTTTTGCACAGAGGGTTTTTTTCAGAGGCAGAGGTAGGCAGGGTGCAGGTAAACCGTCCCCCACCCCTAAGCCTAAGGCTACTGCCAAGCAGGCACCCTGATGGGGTGCCCAGGGCCGATTCTCCTGTACCAGTTGGAGGCAGGTTGGATTATTTCAGCCAGAACTGGTGTCCCTAACTTCGACAAATGGGTTCTGAGGTAGAAGTCAGGGTCTGGTTCTCAGCTTCAAACAGTTTCCAAAGATGAGAACCAGACATTTTCCACCTGCAAGCCCTTTAGAGGCCCTTGCTTTGGAAGCAGAGGTCTCTTCCCTCCTAGACTGCAAAGCAGTGGAAGGGGTTCCTCCTTGTCACCAGGGCAAGGGGCTGTACTCCAGATACTTTCTTACCCCAAAAAAGACAGGAGAATGGCGGCCCATTCTAGACTTAAGGTACCTGAACAAGCATCTTTTGAAACCAAAGTTCAAAATGTTAACTCTGGCAATGATTTTGCCCTCCCTCAGGCCAGGAGACTGGCTAGCCTCCTGGACCTCAAGGATGCTATTTTCATGTCCTGATCAGGCCTTCTCACCGAAAATACCTCAGGTTCGAACTGCCCTTAGGTCACTACCAGTTCAGAGCAATGCCCTTCGGTCTTACCTCTGCTCCAAGGGTATTCACAAAATGTCTAGCTGTGGTAGTGGCTCATTTAAGAAGGCAAGGGGTTGCTGTGTTTCCCTACCTGGACAACTGGCTCATTGTGGGTCAGTCCCAGATCAGGTAAAATCCCACTTGCAAGTCACCCAGCAGCTTCTCACTTCCCTGGGATTCCTGCTGAATTTACCAAAGTCAGTTCTAGAACCAGTTCAGGTACTAATCTCATAGGTGCGGAATTGAACAAAGTTGGCCAGGCATTTCTCCCTTGAAAGGGTAGAGAAGCTGATTGCCCTGGCATCCTCTTTCACCCTGCAGGTCTCTCGACCAGCAAGGCACTTTCTGCAACTTCTAGGGAACATGGCTGCCTCCACAGCTGTAGTGCAAGGAGCAAGATTCCAGATGAGAGACATTCAGTTTCATTTGAGGGCCTATTGGTCCCAAAGGAGGGACCCCCTTACCAAATTTGTCCCAGTGACCCCAACTCTGATTCTAGCTCTTCAGTGGTGGCAGGATCAGAGCAATCTAAGACAAGGGTCCCTTCATTCCCATTTCTCATTCTCTCACCTCACCACGGATGCCTCCTTGCTGGGGTGGCGCGCACTTGGGGACCTTTCCACTCAGGAGTGTGGTCCCCCAGGAATCTCTGCTCCACATCAACCTATTGGAACTCAGAGCTGTCTTTTAGCTCTTCAGGTTTTCTCAGCATCTGTCCAGAACAAAGTAGTTCAGGTCAGGACAGACAATACCACAACAATGTGGTACATCAACAAGCAGGGGGCACTGGTTCATCAGCCTTGTGCATCAAGCAATGAAGTTGTGGTCTCTGGCTTACTCCTGAACACCTCCCTAGTAGTAGTTCACCTTCCAGGGAAGGACAATGTCCCAGCGGATGCCCTCAGCAGGATTTCTCAGGGTCATCATGAATGGTCTTTGAATCCCTAGTGCTGGGGTCAGTCTTTGCCAGATGGGGCACTCCTCAGATAGATCTTTTCGCAGCCCCAGACAACCACCAACTTCCTCTCTGTTCTGTTGCAGGCCTCCAGTAATGGGCTCAGTCCCCTTGGACGCCTTTCTGTTGGATTGGGAAGGGAAGTTCCTGTATGCCTTTCCCCCCTTCCCCCTTCTCTTCAGGGTGTTAGTAAAAATCAGATCCCAGCCCTGCAAAGTGATTCTGATTCCACCAGACTGGGCCAGGCAACCCTGGTACCCACTGCTTCTGTCCCTGACAGTCCACCCTCCCTGGACCTTCCCAGGGTCCACAACCTGCTGACTTGTGCCCAGGGAGAGTTTGGTATCCTGGACCTCAACTCCTCCACCTCAAGGCTTGGCTCTTGAGGAGTTAGAATTTGCTGATTTACACCTTTCTCAAGGTGTCCTTGATATTTTAAAGGCCTCTAGGAAGCCTTCCACTAGGGCCACTTATAATTCCAAATGGAAGAGGTTCTCCATCTGGTGTTCTGGGAAGCAAATTGTCCCAGAATCTGCTGATTTGCCCATTTTGCTGGACTACTTGGTCCATCTTAATTCCTTAGGCCTCAGGCCAGCTACCTTAAAGGTTCATCTGGCAGCTGTCTCTGCTTTTATATCAGCAGGAAAGCCTGCCTCCTTTCTTCTCACCCTGTGTTTTCCAAGTTTTTAAAGGGTTACTTCACACTAACCTCCTTTTCGGACCCAGCCCCTGCCTTGACCTTAATGTTTGCATTGCTCAGTTAATGCAATCCCCTTTGAACCTCTGTCTTCAGCAGACCTTAAGTTCCTAACTTGGAAAACTGTTTTCCTAGTGGCCATCACTCTGCCAGACGCATAAGTGAGTTACAAGCCCTGTCAGTGGAAAAGGATTTTATTTCTTTTCACAGAGATAAGGTAGTCTCAGGACTAACAGAAAGTTTTTACCTAAAGTGGTTTCAGATTTCATCTTAACCAATCCATCTCCTTCCAGTATTTTTCACTGAGCATTCTTCCTGGGTGAGAGGAGATTGCACAGTTTGACGCCAAAAGAGCTTTTGCTACTATTTGGAACGCACTCAAGGGTCACAGGTTCGAATCCTCCAACTCTTCCTTACCTATGGCGAGGTTGGCAAGGGAAACCTGCCACTAAGAGGACAATTGCCAGGTGGATTGTCTCTTGTATCCAATTTGCTACCAAAACTAGGTAGAGAACCCCTCAGGACTGAGGGCCCATTCCACCAAGGGTACAGCTGCATCTCTAGCGGTTGCTAGAGATATTCCAATCTGGAAATCTGTCAAGCTGCTACCTGGAAAACAGTTCACACCTTTACTAAGCATTACTCCCTGGATGTCCAGTCCAGGAGAGATGTTCGGTTTGGCACAGCCGTGCTTCAGAGCCTATTTCCTAAGTAGGTTCTGGCCTCCTCCATGGAGGTACTGCTGTGTAATGTTAATTGTCATAATATAGCAAGACTTATGGTGTTTGAAGAAAAAATTACTCACCTTAGTAATTGCTTTTCTTCTCATGGAGTCTTGCTATATTATGACCACCCCAACCTGCCCTCTCAGAACTTCTACTTGGGTAAGGGTTGGCAAATTAGTGCAAGCACTGTGTCATGCCATTATAGCTCTTTTTCCCTTTTCCCTTTTCTTTAGGATTAGGAAAACTAGGTATTTCTGTTTTTGGTTGTATGTTTGGCCCCCCTCCTGGACTTCTGTCTTTTGGGGAGGGGGGGCCTAATAGTGCTTGTTAGGGGTGATATTGTTGTTGTTGTTGTTTCTGTTATTGTTATTCTACTAGTAGGTAGCCATTTGGCTAGTGTAGGGTTTTTTCCACACAGACTTTTGCTTAGTGTTGGCTCCGTAAAGATCTGACAGTTTCAGTTTGAAACTAGCCAGATAGAGCTTTCAGCAAAGCGCTCGCGCTTGGAACTCCAGTCAGCCTGGAGTTAACTCCTTCCTCCCCGGGGCAGTTCAAGTGCTGTAGCTAACTGCTAATTGTCATAATATAGCAAGACTCCATGAGAAGAAAAGCAATTACTAAGGTGAGTAATTTTTTCTTATCACACTTCTGCTATGTGCGCTGTTTGATGCAGGAATGGTATGCCATGAAGAAGAATGACAGCAACAACTGATATCTTTGAATCATTTAATGCTATGTCAGTTATAACAAGCATTTGCCAATGCCAAATATTTGCTGCTGGTATTGGTGTTGTAGGATCCATGATGTGGCATCAACAATTTTATGTTGACATGATGTTACCCCGACCCCAGTACATCATCTGCAATTGCAGTCGGAAAGGTGCCGAGTGTTCATTTTTCTTGTTTTGAGGGGGCTGCACCCCCCATGCAGGGGGCTATGCCCCCTGCACACCCCTCTTTTGGATTCTTTACTCTAAGATGGAGCTGAGTCGGGAATGGGGTGCAGGACCTTGGGGAAGGGTGCCAGGGTCCCAGGTGAACTTTACAGCGATGTAGCAATGTTGTCAGTATCGACCACATCGCTGTAAAGTTGTCACTGTAGTGACGATATGCTGCCATTGTACTGGGTCTTGCTCGTACACATTTTTACTATACTGTATATTTACCTAGGCTAGAGCAGATGAGATGCAATATCTCATTTTCAGTGGTGTCCTGCTTTGACACATTGTTAGATTGTAATTACCCAGGATATAGCAGCTGAGAGGCAATATTCTACTTTCAAGTGGGCTCCCACATTTTCACTCCAGATGTCCAACAGTCTTTTTATGGCCTGACATTTTGATCAAGAAAGGTGGAATTTTTAAAATCCCATCTGAAAGGTGATTTTGCTGGGTGACTATGGAAACAAGTTTCAGAGGGGATTTGAAAAATGACACCTGCCATATTCAGGAGGTGGGGTAACACAAGGGATATGTTGAACATTAGGGGCCAAAATCTGCAAAAAATAAAGTTACGAGTAAATGCTGGAACAATTTGTTTCCTCATAACTTAGTAGGTTTTCATATTTTTACCCCAAATTTTCAATATAATCTTCTGAGCATGACAGGTATAATTTATAAAACAATGGCTGAAATGTTGTTTTTCGCCACAAGTGTTAAAACACATTTTGGGTAGGATTTGAGAAATGACAGGTGCCACATTCATGAGGTGGTGTGAAAAATGGCTATGCTGAAAAGTTGGGGTCAAAATATTGAAAATTACCACAGTTACAAGTGTGCACTGAAAAATTGCAATGTAGGCTCAGAACTTTGTTGTTTTCGGATATTTTACCCCAAATTTTCAACATAGCCTTCTTATGGTCCCATATAGCCTTCTTATGAGCCACTTCATGAACAGGGGCAGACAACATTTTTAGATCCTGCCCAAAAGGTGATTTCGCGCCACAAGTGCAAAAACACATTTTGGCCAGGATTTGAAAAATGTCAGCTGTCACATTCATGAGGTGCTGTGAAGAAATGGCTATGTTGAAAATTTGGGGTCAAAATACTGAAAATTACCAAAGTTACAACCCTGCATTTGTAAATTTCAACGTAGGTTCATCACTTTGTTGTTTTTTAATATTTGAACCCCAAATTTTAAGCATAACATTCTTATGATCCCACCTCATGAACAAGGGTGGGGAACATTTTCAACTTCTGCCTGAAAGGTGATTTCATGCAGTGACCGCAAAATCACCTTTCGGGACAGATTTGCTTAATTTCAATTCCATTGTTTATGATATGGGTTCCCAGAAAAGGCATGTTGAAAATCTGGAGCAAAAATATTCAAAAATGACCATGTTATGCCACTAAGTTCAAAACCCCATTTAAATACATTGAACCGTATACCTGATTTCTTCAGTTCGTTGTCTGGTGTTGAAGAGTAAAGACGTGTCTGCAGTCCACAGAGGATTACAACGTTCGACCCCCGGTGGGAAAGTAAGGGCTTGGGGTGTTTGAGGTGCTGAGAGGGAGGGTCGGGTGGAGGGACTAATGGGGGCAACAGCAACAGACATCGATGGACAGTTTTCTTTTATACAGGGTTATGTTAAAAAAAACTATGAGGGATGGTTTGCTTTATTTCAGGTGGCGACACTGGGGGAATGGAGAGCCCCAGTGTCAGTGATATGCTTGTGGGAGGGAGGCGCTGAGATGGATGGTTGGGTGGTGCAGTTTTGGCAGGGAGAGCAACAGATATCAATGGATGGTTTTCCTTGTTACTGGGCATATGGAATATAAAAAAAACCTATGAGGAACAGTTTTCTTTATTTCAGCTGGCAACACTAGAGATGGGCACTTCCAGTGTTGCTGTTATGTTTTTGGGGGCGGGGTGGGGTGGTGGGTGCTGAGAGGGAAACACAGAAACATAAAAGGTGATGGCAGATAAGGACCATGTGGCCCACCTAGTCTGCCTCTTTTCCCTACCTAAGCCAATACCGCAGACCCTAGTTGATATGCAGCTTATCGTCTCATTCCTATTACTAGAGTACTCTTATGTCTCCCCCATGCATTCTTGAATTCCCCTACCATTTTGCCCCCACCACCTCCTCAGGGAGGCTGTTCCAAGCATCCACTACTCTTTCTGTGGAAAAGTACTTTGTCACGTTGCCCCGGAGCCTACCCCCATCTAGCCTCATATCATGCCCCCTTGTTCTTGCACATCTTTTCTGAAAGATGCTACCCTCCTGTACCTTGTTTACATCTCTGAGGTACTTGAATGTCTCTATCATATCCCCCTCCTCCAGAGAATACATATTGAGGTCCTCTACTCTTTCTTTCCTCATATGACTTTTTATGCAGTCCATGCACCATTTTTGTTGCCTTTCTCTGGACTGCATATATTTTGCCTATGTCGTTCCAAAGATGCAGCCTCCAGAACAAGACACAGTACTCCAGATGAGGTTTCACTAGTGATCTGTACAGTGAAGGGTTGAGTGAGGGGACAGTTACAGCAGGGAGAGCAACAGACAGCGATGGACAGTTTTCTTTGCTACAGGGTATACGGTATATAAAAAAAAACTATGAGGGACAATTTTCTTTATTTCAGCTGGCAACACTGGGGACTGGGCACCCCCAGTGTCAGTGCTATGTTTGGCGGAGGGTGCTGAGTGGGAGGGTCAGGTGGGGGAACAGCAACGGCTACAGCAACAGACATTGATGGATGGCTATCTTTCTTACAGGGTGTAATTCAACCTCAACAGGCTGATCATGACAGATCAGATGTGCTTGGTGGGCGGTGTAGATCAAAGTAAAGAGGCCACCTATGACTGGGTTGGCTCTTTCCTTTGAAATACACAAAGTTTCCACCTAGCAAGACAAACACTGTCATGACCAGCCTGACTGATTTTTGGTGTGACACTGATGAGTCCCTTGCAGACCACTCTGCATTGGACTGAGAGTGTCACACCCCTCAAAAGCCACTCTCTTCACAAAATGTTCGCTGCATGTGTGCGCATAGTGAACATAACAAATGATATACATTTTTAGTGACTGCACTTATAAATGTTGCTTGACTGAAAAGTGTCACTGCGGTGAAACACTCTTCGCACAGTAAACAAATTCATGACCATATCAACGTGCAATGACTTGTTCAAGTGCCAGAACATGTGAAACATCACCATGACAATTGCATATGAAGGGTACATGGTGCCTGTAGCTTGGCAGTAATATTCAGACATGTCAGCACATATTTGTTTATTGTGACTGCAGTGCTTCAAGGTGCAATACCAACTACCAACATACACGTCACCTGTCATTTTGATGGCAGGACCTTACGTAGCTGTGCATATGTGGGTATTCAAGGTGACACGTCATCACATAACAATGAAGGATGCAATAATATGCTTCATGATGTAAGAGAGTATGGAAAAAGGAGGCCTGAAATGCAGGTTTCATGGTATCTGTATGTAAACGGTTCACATATTACAGGCACACACATATTCAGCACGTTAAGACCAATTTATACACCAACTTACTATGTTATTTTAAAAAAACTGTCCCTCAGAAAACCAACACACCTCTTGTGCCGGCAGCACATGAAATGTTCACCTCAGTAGCTATGGTTTCAGAAGTGTACAAGAGTGGGTACACACACCATACAATGAGAGTTGTGTGTAGATGTTACTAACATTGCTCAATGGTGCTATCATGTGCCTGTCATGCAACTAGCGGCATCACAAATTCCAATCCCAACAGCAAAGAAATGCAGAAGGACTGCTGCAATGCAGATGCCATGGTCTTTATGCAAAGTAGACAAATCAGAACCTGAAAACAGACAAGGCAATGGGTCCAGATGGGATACACCCCGGGATATTGAAGGACCTCAGAGAGGTGCTGGCAGCCCTGCTGGCCACCCTATTCAACAAATCACTGGAGACAGGGGAAGTTCCAGAGGACTGGAGAAGGGCAAATGTGGTCCCACTCCACAAAAGTGAGAGCTGTGAGGAGGTTGGTAACTACAGACTGGTCAGCCTGACTTTAGTGGTGGGGAAGCTTATGGATACACCGCTGAAGGAGAGGATGTGTCATTCCTTGCAGCTAGTGGAGCGCAGGATCCAAGGCAGCATGGGTTCATGGCAAGTTGGTCATGCCAAACAAATCTAATAGATTTCTTTGGGTGACCAAGGAGGTAAATCAGGGAAGGGCAGTGGATGTGGCCTACTTGAACTTCAGCAAGGCCTTTGACACTGTCCCACATAGAAGGTTGGCTAACAAGTTAGGTAGCATTGGGGTGGGCCCCAAGATAGTAAACTGGGTCAGAAATTGACTGAAGGGCAGGACACAGAGGGTGATGGTAAATGGGGTTCATTCTGATGAGAGGGAGGTGACCAGAGGGGTGCCACAGGTATCTGTCCTGGAACCACTCCTCTTCAATGTCTTTATAGCAACATTGCAGAGGGGCTGCAGGGGAAGGTATGTCTTTTTGCAGATGACACCTAGATCTGCAACAGGCTTGACAGTCCAAGGGGATAGAAACAATGAAGAAGGACCTGGCCAGGTTGGAGGAGTGGTCAAAAATGTGGCAGCTTCAATTCAATACCAAGAAGTGCAAAGTCATGCACTTGGGGAGCAGAAACTCTGGAGAGGTATACAGAACATGGGAGGAGATACTGGCAGCCATCAGGCTGGAACAGGACCTGGGGATACTCATATCAGATGACCTAAAGGCAACCAAGCAGTGCGAAAAGGCTGTGGGGAAAGTCAGTAGGATGCTGGAGTGCACTGGTAGAGGTATCACCAGAAGAAAGTAGAAGGTGGTTACGCCACTGTACAGATCACTGGTGAGAGCACAGCTGGATTACTGTGTCCAGTTCTGGAGGCCACATCTCTGGAAGGACATAGACAAACTGGAGGCAGTCCAGAGGAGGGCTAAAAAGATGGGGCAGGGCATGCAGGATAAGCCTTATGAAGTACTGCTGAAGGAACTAAATATGTATTCCCTGGAAGAGAGGACGAGAGAGGGGGGACATGACAGAAACATTCAAGTACCTCAAGGGCATAAACAAAGTACAAGAGGGCAGTATCTTTCAACAAAGAAGATGTGCAAGAACAAGGGGTCACGAAATGAAGTTGGGGGAGGTTCAGAGGCAACATGAGGAAGTATTTTTTCACTGAAAGGGTGGTGGATGCTTGGAACAGCCTCTCGGGGGAGGTGGTGGGGCCAAAAACAGTCAAGGAAATTAAGACTTCATGGGATAAACATCAGGGTACTCTAGGGAAAGCAAGAAAGGGTGAGCCACAGATCCACTAAGATCTCTGGTTCAAATAGGTAGGAAAAATAAGCAGACTGGGTGGGCCATGTGGTCCTTATCTGCCATCATCTTCTGTGTTTCTATCAGGGCTCAAATATAGCCTTTCTGGATTTCTGTAGAAAGGCAGTTCAAGCCCTGGAAATGTAATTTGACAGCCAGCATTTCTGTCTGGAAATGCATTTGCTCAATGCTCTAATTTGGCCACAGTGGCAGCAATGAGCCTCTGAAGCTTGTGCGCACCATGCTTAAAGGTGAAAGGAAACAGTTTTTACATTTTTATGTTTGCTTGCACGCATGTGCAAGAAACATAATGCCATCAACCGAGTTTTTGGAGGTGTGGCAGCCCTCTTCCAATTCAGTCAGTGTGTTTGCAAGCGCAGCCGCAGTTCTCCAATGACTGCTGGAGCTGTCTATGACAGCAGTCGAAAATGCAGTGGAGTACAGTTGAAAAGGGGAGCTACGCTTCAGTGAGCAGCGATAAGATATCGCCTGCTCATGCGCTCTCCCCCTATACACACACATGCGCATACACTGCGTGCTCGCCCCCCACGCACACACTGTATAGCCGATGGGGGTGCCCAATCCCCCATCAGCTGTGCAGCGCTCCCCCCACAAACAGAGTTCCACATTCCACACTGGGTGCCCACCCCAGCATGGCTACACATGTATAGCCGACAGGGTGCACAATCCCCATCGGCTCCACCAGTCCCCAGAGTACAGGGTGCCCATGCTGGGGGCCACTGATGTGACAGCTATGCTATGCGCCGAGTGGGGTGCCCAATCCCCCATCAGCTCCATGCCCCCAACAGCCATCCTTGTGCAACGCTGAGAGCCCACCCCAGCATGGCTACAGATGCTGTCGTCGCCAACGGGGTGCCTAATCCCTCATCGCTCCACACACCTCAACAGTCTGTCCTTGTGCCATGCTGGAGCCCACCCAGCGTGGCAAATGTCCCGCATCATCTCGTCCTTTGTTTCAAAAAAAAACTAAAATAGAAAAATGGTCCCTCACTGTCTCTGCCCCACCCCACGCCCCACCCACTGCGCACCTGCCTCCCTACACCCCCCACCCCATACTTACCTCCGGACTCGCGCGATGATCTTCGTGGACCAGGAACACATCTGCACTTTTCAAAGCTGACCACGAACTGAGAAATGCTGGTAAGCTGTATAATGGGATAGGTAGGGTTTTTCAACTTTGCTGCATATCTCAGGCATTTTTTGGAATTTTTGCACCAAATTTTCAACATGGGGTTTTTAGGACCCCTTCTCATGAATGCTCTCACTGTCATGGCGTTAATTAGGCCCGAAGGGTGATTTCAAAGTCACTGCGTGAAATCACCTTTTGGGACTAAGTAATGAAATGACACTGCCATTGTTCATAAGGTAGGCTCTCAAAAAGCCTATGTTGAAAATTTGGTGGAAAAATTCTAAATGACTGTTTTGAGCGCAGTGTCATGGAGTTCCTATGCACACTCGTAAGTTCACTAACTTTCAATACTTTCACCCAGATTTTCAACATTGCCATTTTATTACACTTCCTTATGAGCAGTACAGCTGTCATTTTCACATCTTGCCAAAGCGTGTTTCCGCCATGTAGCGCATAATGGCACAGTCGTTGTGTTGAAATCAATGTATGGGACACATTAAGAAAATCACAGTAACACTATTCATGAGCAGAGGTCTTAAAATGGCTATGTTGAAAATTTGGTGACAAAATTCCCTAAAATGACGCTATTTCACGAGCGTCGTTAAGTTCACGCATGCTTTCGTAAGTTCTTAATTTCAATATTTTCACTCCAGATTTTCAACATTGCCATTTTATTACACTTCCTTATGAACAGTACAGCTGCCATTTTTCACATGTCGCCCAAAATGTGTTTCCGCACATGTAGCGCACAATGATGCAGTCGGTGTGCAAAAGCAATGTTTGGGACAGATTAAGAAAATCACAGTTACACTGTTCATGAGCAGAGGTCTTAAAATGGCTATGTTGAAAATTTGGTGACAAAAGTCCATAAAATGACTGTGTTACGAGTGAGCATTGTGCAGTTTCCATGCACCCTCGTAAGTTCATGACTTTGTAATATTTTCAGTCCAGATTTTCACCAGTGGCATTTTTCCACACTTCCTTATGAACAGTACAGCTGTCATTTTTCACAACATGGCCAAAATGTGTTTTCACACTTTCAGCGCAGAGATGCATGGTCGCTGTGGGAAATCATTGTTCGGGACAGATAAAGAAAATCACAGTGACACTGTTCATGATCGGAGGTCCCAAAATGCCCGTGTTGACAATCTGCTGTAAAAAATCCCCAAACTAATTACATTACGGGTGTGCGTTGCACAGTTTCTATGCACGCCCGTGACTTCACCAGTTTTTTAATATTTTTACTGCAGATTTGCAACATTGCCATTTTTTACACCTCCCCATGAACAGTACAGCTGTCATTTTGCACATCCTGTTCGGAATGTGTTTTTGCACCTGTGGTGCTAAATGCCGTAGTCGCTGTGCATAAGCAGCTTTCGGCTAACAAACTGATATTGCCACTGTTCATGAGGTAGTGGTCATAAAAAAAACATGTTGAAAATTTGGAGTGAAAATACCAACAAATGCCTGAGGTGTTAGAATTTCACACCATAATGCCCCACCCTGTAGAGAATGACAGACATCAGGGGTGTGACTTGGGATTCTTGCCTGTAATGCTCATACCATTCCACACCCTGCAGCCAGTGAGAGGCATCGAGGTATGCCTTGGACTCTTCGGCCCCAAAGTTCACCCCATTCTCCTATGCGCACCCATCTCATCGTATTTCCTGATGGAATGGGGTGCACATAAGGGCCAAAGACCCCAAGGCACACCGTGACACTTGTCAGTGTCTGCAGGGTAGGGTGTGGTGAAATGGCATGGCCGTTATGCCTGATGACCCAAAGCCACACCCCAATGCCTGTCACTCTCTGCAGGGTGGTGGTGGAGTTGGTTTCAGTTCAATACTTCACTGCCATTCCTATTATGCAGCTCTGCAACTTCTACACTACCAATGCCAATGCCAGCAAGCAAACATTTGGCATTGACAAATGCTTGTTAGATGCTCTCCAGTTGTTCTTTCATTGTTTACCCAATATTCTGATATGTTTTTGGCCTTTTTTGTTAAGATTAATAATCTAATTTTGATGCCTTTTTAACTACCTTGAATCACCCTCTCCTCCGCAGTTGCTGCTCTCTTTTTTCATACTGCCTGAACATTCTATGACATCAATAACACCATTCCAGGCCATTCAGATGAACAGCATAGACTGGGAGTTATTGATGTCATAGAATGTCTTGAAATACAAAAATCAAGAGCTGTAGCTGGTGAGGAGAGTGGAACACTACATAAATCTGAGGGCACCCCAAAGCTAGATTATTTTATCAACAAATCATCAAAGCATATCAGAATACATAACTGGCATGGAAAGGAAAATGGAAAGGCAATAACTATGTAAAAATAATTTCCTATATCCTTTAAAGCAGGAGGATGGGCATTTAAGAAAAAAAAACCTGAAGATACCATGTTTTACGCTGAAGCTGGTGGGAGGAACTTCAAGTGGTAGTCAGCGTGTCATGAGCTGAAGTGGGGAAGAGAGGCTGCCAGCTAGGTAGAAGTGTGAGTGAGCATGTGCTGAAGAGAAGGGGATGGGGAAGAGAAAACTGGCCAGCTGGTGAGTTGGTTGCATGTCATGCACTGAAGCAGGCAGGGGTGGCACAGCGGGTCACTGAGATAAAGCAGGAAGGAGTATGGATCATTGCTTAAAGGGACATTATCAGGTCAGCATATCGGTTTCTGGTTGTCAGTGAACAGTTTACATCTAGGCACAATTATGGACAAACTAAGTGTGTGAAATGCCTCAATGCATAGAAGTATTCACAAATATTATCTTTTCTGAGCCAATATTTGGACCAAGCAGATGGCAAAAATTCAGCTGCCACTCAGAAGCATATTCCCACGGGGAACGTGTGTCCAGCCACAACTCTGCATGCAGCTTGAAAAATCTTGTCAGAGGTATTGAACGAAGCAACTAAACCAACAAATTATGTGATGCTGAGCAAGACTTTACTTATCACTATGTAAAACAAGCATTTACTGAGGCATTCCACATACTTCAGTTTGTCCATGATTGTGCCTAGACGTAAACTCATCACTGACAACCAGAAATTGATATGCTTACCTGACAGTGTCCTTTTAAAAGGAGGCTACAGGAAATGAAATAAAGATAATGTTATTGTGCCAGGAAGTAAAATAAAAATAATGTTATTGTGCCAAGGAATATATTGCTGACTCTCCCGTACTCCCACAGGTATAATACCAGAAGTAGGAACAAGCAGAAAAACGAACTACTGAACATGACCACAAAGAGTTTGGCAAATGCTGGTATGGGAACACTAGCAAAAGAAGGTTAATCCCTTAACACAACTTTATTTGATAGTGTTTTATTTATAAATGGTATAATAGTTTGACACCATTTTTGCAGACAAACTGTGTTGTGGGTTTGGCTCAATAGTAGATGTTAACACTTCCTAGTTAGTGATGTGAAAGTTTCCCAGGAAATGTAAATTGCTAAGCTTACATTTCTGGAGGAAATGTAGCAGCCCAGCCATTGTTTCTAGCCCTGGAAATTATTACGCAATGCTCTGCTGGGACATGTACTGCAGTGCAGCAGACATCATTCTGATAACAGTACCTGGTCAAAGTAACTTTATATTGAAAGAGGCACTGACCTGTTCATACGATTAGGGCAGGCAACTCAGTCCAGGGAGTAGACTAAATGGTGAGCTAAATAAGCTACTATTAAATATTTATTTAACCAGGTTAAAGACTTAAATTTGCCCTTACAGTTGCCAGCTCATAAGTTCTGCATACGAGACAAGCAGATGCCGTGTGCTGCATTCCCACCCCTAAAACCAGCACTTTTATGATGTACAGTAGGGAATGGGGCTGCAGGCACTCTATGTACTCATGAATAGGATCGGGGAAGGGGGCTTTCTTGATGTACTAAGATTATCTTTGCTAGCAGCCCTACATGTATGCTGCTATAATCACATATGACATAGAAGATCCATACATGTAAAACTCCCAGCAAAGTTAATCTTTGCACATTTATACAGCCCCCCTCCCTTTATCCTATTCATGGGTACATACAGCGCCTGTGTGATGTAGACAGCCAGTTCTGAGTGCTGTATCATTTTTTTAATATAAAATGTATTACTGACTGTCTCTGCTGAACATCTGATGCTGTAGGAGTGACCTCACCCCCACCCCCAGGTTTCAGCTGAAAGATGAAAGCCATGAGAAAATTCTGACACAGCATGTGTATCACACACACTCAGTTTTTAGAGACAATGTGTTACATGTAAGGCCTTAATCAAGGATCCTGTTTGTCTGAGTTAATTATAGCTGTAGTTGTTATATCATATCCACTTTATGATGTTGGAGAAAGAACTCAGGTTATTACATAGAAGTGCGAAAATCATAAAGATGCTTTCATGTCCTGGAAGGAGGAAGCTTATTATGAGATCAAAAGAAGTGTCATTTGAAGGACATGAATTATGCTGAATTTGCAGAATGTAATACCTAAAAAAAAAAGACATCCTGTTTTTGTATAAGATATATATTTTTATATATATATAATCTGACAGGGGAGGAGCTAGCTAACCTCAATCAAAAAGGGGTTGGCCAACACAGTTGTTAAGGAATACTCTGTTTTACTTACACACACTTTTACCTAGACTCTGACTAAGAAAACATCTTTGGAGCACTTGTAAACAGGTAGTTAGAAAGAGAGTCAAATCTAAGTACTGTAAGTAGGAATTTGCACTGTTTAAACCTTGTTCTTTTAAAATATTTGTATGTCTTGTGATATAAGAGTTCTGTATTTTGTGTTTTACATATTTTTAACTATTTTAGTAAAATTCTTTTCAGAACTTACTTGGTCTGTCTTTGACTTCTTTTTAGTTGTAAGAAAAGTATATGGTTAAAGCAGATAGTAGGCATAAGCTTGAATGGTGGTACCAAACTGGAAAGAGAAGCGTTTTAAATCTGAGGTCTTTATTAAAGTTTTTAAGGTTCATCTCTGTATACCTGGTTAGGTGCCCGTAGGCAAAGATATCTGGCCCCCCAAGACAGAAATATCTGAGCCTGTGCATTGGGTATGCTAGCAAGAGGTTCACAGTTTGAATCCCTCCAAGACTTGAGACCAAAGGTTGATCCAAGCTCACAAAACAGACAAGAGGGTTTCCTTGTTCTGTTAAACTGTTCACAAGACTGTGCTTGGAGGTTGGCACTTTGGGAGTAGAGGGCCTGACCTGCTGAATGGGTTTGTGACAGCCTGCAGCTCTGTTCCCTACTGAACGTCATCAAAGTGCTGGTTTACAGGGTGGGGATGCAGCACACGGCATCCACTCATCTTGTACGTGGAACTTATGAGCCGGCACTGTAAG
The DNA here is from genome assembly GCA_016271365.2 of Neoceratodus forsteri. Classification (NCBI taxonomy): domain Eukaryota; kingdom Metazoa; phylum Chordata; order Ceratodontiformes; family Ceratodontidae; genus Neoceratodus; species Neoceratodus forsteri. The sequence continues at coordinate 429,270,069 of CM057459.1, read as the reverse complement.
GGAAAATTAAAGTCTGTAACCTGTTTAAAAAATATTTAAAAGTAGCTTATTTAGGTCATGGTGCAGGCAAGTTCCTGGAATTAGTTGTCTGCCCAGACAATGTCAGCTGCTCTAACAACTGCAACTCGACACATGTAAACTGTTTCATGACATCATGCTAACAATGAATAGACTATTTTGCACAGCAAAAATATTCATGAAGGTATCTCATACCAACATGCAGTGAGTTGTTCAAGTGCCAGAACATGTAAAACATCACGACAGTTGCATGTGAAGGGTACAAAGTGGCCACAGATCGGTAGTAATATTCAGACATGTCAGCGTATATCTGTGTACTGACTGTGACTGCAATGCTTCAAGGTGCAATACCAACTACCGTCATATACACTTCGCTCGCCATGCCCATGAAAGGACCTTATGTTGCTGTGCAATATGTGGGTATTCACGTTGACACTGCATCTCAGAACTATAAATGATGCAATCATATGCTTCATGCTGTGGGACATTACGGGACAAGTAGGCAGGACGTGTAAGTTTCATGGTACCTGTGTTTAAAAGTTTCACATGTTACAGGCACATATACATTCTGCAAGTTAGGACCGAATTATATGCTAATTTACTACGTTATTACAAAACTGGTCCCCTAACAACCCACCACGTCTCTCCCACCAGCAGCGCATGCAAAGCACACCTCACTGACTATGGTTTTAGAGGTGTGCAAGTGTGGGTATACACAACACACTACACTGACACTTATGTGTAAGTGTACTAACAGTGCTCAGTGCTGCCATCATGTGCCTGTCATGCAACTACTGGCATCACAAATTCCAAACACACAAGGACTATTGCTATGCAAGTGTAATGGTCTTTATGCAAAGCAGACAAATCATTATGCAATGCTCTGAGGGGACATGTACTGCAGTGTAGTAGACATCATTCTGATAGTAGTAACTGGTATAAGTAACTTTATATTGAAAGAGGCACTGACACATCCTTACAATTTGGTCAGGCAACTCAGTCCAGGGAGTTAACTAAACATACACTAAGCTAAATTAGCTACTTTTAAATATTTTTTTTAACCAGGTTAAAGACTTCAATTATACTGTATAGTGCCCGGCTTGTAAGTTCCGCATACGAGATAAGCGGCCATCAAGCGCTGCAGTCCCACCCAGAAAAACAGCAATTTCATGATGTAGAGTAGGGAACGGGGCCGCAGCACTCTATGTAATCACAAACAGGATCGGGGAAGGAAGGGCTGTCTAAACATATTAAGATTATCTTTGCCGGCACTTCCACATGTATAGGGCTATAATACATATGATATAGTAGCTCCATACATGTAGAACTGCCAGCAAAGATAATCTTAGCACATTTAGACAACCTCCCCCGCCACACATTGCTATCACTAACTACATAGCGCACCTGCAGTCCTGTTCTATACCGTATGTTATCAAAGTGCTGGTTTTTGGATCGGGGCTGCAGCACACAGCAGCCGCTCAGCCCATGCACGTAATTCATGAGCCAGGCACTGTAAGATAAAATTAGTCTTTAACTAGCTTTAAAAAGTTGCAAAACTAGCTCATGTAGCTCATTGGGCAGGCAACTTCCTGGAATGAGTTGCCTGTCAGGACCATGTTTGCTGCTCTTTAAGGTAAATAACTTTAACACAGCACACTTATGAACTGTTTCATGACACCATGCTAACAATGAACAGACATATGAACAGTTTACAGAACAATATGAGTCCATGTAAAGCTCCTTCATGACACTGTTATGCTTCTTTGAAGCCTGTGTAGGCCTGCGATGGAAACTGTGTTCAGATGCGATAAGCAGCACATGCAGGGATAATTTTTGATTGCTTTTGCTGAGACTTTTACAGATCCACAATGTGCATCTATGGTAGGCCATCAAATTCCAGACACTAAAAAAAATAAAGAATAAATACATTACTTAGTAACCATTTTCTGATTAGGAAACCCATAAGTAGCTGGAGAATCAAATCCTGTACACCCCATACTGAAGCACTTCATGTAATTGGCACTGAGAATGCCCAATGCACCTGCATAGCGGTTATGCAAGGCTGAAGTTATAGGAGGCAGCTTATCCCTGTCTGGAGCAGCAAAAACATTCACTGAACAGTAAATGGTATCATCAGCATTCATTATAGAAGATGATCACTGTGCATCAGTCAGTCCCTGAAAAAACAAACATGTTGACTGCCATCTGGACAGGGTGCCAGAGCTGAAAAGGTATAGAAATACATTTTGAAAAAAGTACAAATTACACGTCCTGAATACATGTGTGTTAGGAAAGTATGAGACGTTAGGGAGAATGGCTGGCATAAAACTGGACTTCTACGCCTTAGAAAATGTGTTTGTATACCATGAAGGTGAGGTACCATGTCCGGAGGTAACTGTGAAGATACAGTAGTGCCTTACACGTCACGGTAAGAGGAACATCGAGCAAGTCTCATAAGGTTAGAGTACTGTATTATTAGCATGTCTAGGAATGTCACCCTGAAGAACAATAAAAGTTTAGCTTGGTGCTGGACCAGTGATGAGGAAGAGTACAGCACAGATGGGGTAACAGTGATCATAAGTTAACAGCAAGCAAGTTCATGGGGTAATGAAGTACATCACCTTTGCATGTATGACCATCTATTTAGTGAATGTGTGTGGCGTGCGCGCACACACACACACACACACATAGTGCATGTACCTTGGCTTACAATTATGGAACATTGCGGTCCTCCATTCCTGCTCACTGTGTCACGCTGCACCTCACATGTAGTGACACAGGTGCCAGAACTTCACTGTGCAACTAACGCACTGCCATATGTTACATGTCACAGTGGTGTCACCTCTCCAGACTAAACCTCTGGCAATTTGTGATTGTTCACAAAAAATCACGATGTCAGTACCAAGCAGTACAGGTGGTGATAACATAGGGTGCTGTGTGTGTGTGTGTGTGTGTGTTGTGAAAAGCCACTAAGGGACACAGTGCTGGTGGGGCAGGAAAGCTATTGTCCCTGTGTGCATTGTGAAGGTTGTGGTGAGGGGTGGATGGGTACCTGGTGAATATAGAGCTGCTAAAACAGTGCATGAATTATTGCACTGCAGAAAGTGCTTAAGACATTACAGTGAGGGTTTTTTTATAGTGATCGGGAATAACCGCTACCCCTGTCGCTGTACAATTGAGTGGGGGAGTGTCAAGGAAGTTGCGGTGTGGTGTCTGGTCAAACCACTCCCATGGTGGAGTGGCTAGAGCACCAGCACCTGGCAGCACAGGGGACCTGGGGCCATGGTTCGATTCCACCCAGGTCCCCTAATGTTCTGGCTTTTTTTTTTAAAGGAAAACTACACCCAAAACTTGAAAAAATATATGTTGTGCAGAGTGTTTTAATTTATATGTGAAGTTCTAGTGTTTCCTTCCCTCTGACTGGTATTAGGAGTTTTTCCCAAATTAGCCTGCTAGCTTTATGCTAGTTTTATGACCCCTGGGGATCTTCATACCTGATAGCGTAATTGTATTTCTTGTTCCCACAGTGCATCTTGTCTCATGTGACTGTGATGTAAGAGACCCAACATTCAGCACACACATGCCAAACAAACTAAATATCTTGGAAGCTTTACAAGCTGCACAAAAATTACCAGCAGCAAAGTTTTTCAGGACAGTAAAACCTTTAGGATGAGGGTGGTCACCAAGCTGAATTCTACAGATTTTAAAATATAGCCATCTCTATTGTTGTGAACTGATTGTAATGCAATGCTTTCTGCTGGATTTATGGGCTCTGCTACATCACCATCACATTAAACAAGGTGCATTGTAGGACAAAGAAATACAATAAATCTATTTGATATGGAGATCTCCAGGGGTCATAAAACTACCCTAAAGCTAGCAGGCTAATTTAGGAAAAACTCCTAATACCAGTCAGAGGAAAGGAAACACTAGAACTTCACATACAAATTAAAACACTCTGCACAGCATATATTTTTTCAAGTTTTGGGTGTAGTTTTTCTTTAAACAAAAAAGAATTTTGCCACCTGCAGTGTTTTGCCATATCCCCAAGTCCACACCCCCTTGGAGTTAGTTATATTAATTCTAGGGGGTGGGCAATGTCCTCCACAGAGAAGTGAGGGGGCAGAGCCCCCTGCAAAAAAGAACAAATCCCATTGCTATCAATGGGGTGTGCATGGTCCTTGTATTGTCAGTGTTTTCAGTGACATTATTTTCTCTTGCACGTTTTTTTGTGTGGCATTATTTCTCTGTGCGATGTAGTCTGCGACATTATGACCCCGGGTGAGCGGATGACAGTCACTGATGAACGCAAAAGCATGGGCATGCACTGAACGACACAGCACATTTGCTTCCTACATCTTTGGTCATTGTGTCCCACTGCAATGCAAGGTGTGGTCAGCAGGTGGAGATAGAGCAGCTGAGGAGAACCTCCCCACCTAACTGAAGTAGAGCATACCCTTTGGAATGATACTGTAAACTGCCCCGACTGCTCTTACCATAACTCATTCTCGTTCCCCAGCATGTGTCATAGGCGTCACCAGCAGTGTTGCAACTGCCACCTCTACAGTGACTGTAACAACTCTACATGACAGAGCAATGTGAGATAATGAACCATTGATGTGTTCATCATTGCAAGCCATTGCATCTTCTCATCCCCTTCCCTGTCTCGATGGACCAGCATCCTTTCTCCCAAGAGATGCATCCACTACTTAGCACAATGTTGTCAAGCACTGTGGCGGGCTCTGTAGCGTGACGACCACAACAGCATATCAACCAATGTGAGAGCAGGACATCCAGGTGGTGGCGCAGGTACACAGTCAGGCATACTGGGATGCACATGGCCAACAAGCACCTCTTTTACGCTTTTCTCCCTGGTCCCCTTCTGCAGACATTCATCAGCATACATGTCATCACACACAGTATTCACTATGACACAGGGCCCACCATTTCTTGCTGCTGTTCCATGCACTGTCACCAATGTTCCACCTGAGGGAAGATAGATTGTGGTCACAGACACCTCCTCAGAGAAGGAGGATGGCTTTCACAAGGATACTCAATCAACACACCTATCCCCTTGTGGACCTACAGCAGTCCCAATAAGCAACAGAACAAGGGTCTGGAGCGTGGCAAATCGTTTCCAGACACTCAACCTTCACTGTCATAAGGCCAGCCTGTGTACAGTACATGTTTTAAGTTACTGAGCAGAATCCTCATCTCCATCCATGGGACCATCGATCATGACAAACTCCGCAAGTGATGAACTCCAAAACTTCTTCATCAAGGCAGTTTGATTGGAATCCAGACAGCTGGGTGACCCTCTAGCAGTTGTTAGCTGCATCGGCGCATGCCCAAACACATGTGAAGGACCTGCAGCATCTGTTCTCAGTTTCCCTTGCCATTGCGACACACTTTTCACATGTGCACCTATGTGCAGAAAAAACAGAAACATATAAGCAAGCAATAACACATGACGAGATGTGGGTTATCTCCTAATAAGAGCACGCCCAGGTGCATTGTTATGCATGAGGTGCTTGCGCCGAGTGCCTTATGCACCTGGGCGTGCTTATCAGAGATAACCCACACCTGGAGTGTGTTATTGGCGCTATAAAATGGGTCCTGTAACTAAATGTTAAAAAAAAAAGGAAGAAAGAATATATCCAAAATCTTTTTAAAAAGAGTTTTTTTAATAGTAGTTATAGGAAAAATAGTCCCCTATTACTGCATTGTGCTGTATTTCAGACTGGCTAGCTGGCTAGTAGAGGGCTCTCCTCCACCCAAAACACACAGTGCTGAGATTAGTATGTGCCCCCCTGCACCACACATCAGATAGTATTAATCTCCAACCGTGCTCCCGCTTTACAGATTTTGTTACTCTCGCTCTGTCAGCAGCTGCTTTGGTTACGAGTGAATAGCGGGATTAGTTTTGATGTGTTTCTTCTCCCAAGTAAAGAGAATGGTCTGGATGAATTTATTTTTTTTAGCTTTCTTGCTTGGACAGCGAAAAACAGGGTATGTGTTCCTTGATGGTAACTCCTACAGCTGTGCAGCATTTCTCACTGGTACTGGTCATTGTTGAGTTTTTTTATGCATTGGTTGTGAAGTGAAGTGAGCGTGTTCGTTACCCGCTGCCATATGCAGCAGTTTCATCCTTCACGGTTCAGTAATGCGGTATAGTATTGGGTGCGAAGTTATTGTTTTTAGTCAAGAAGTAAGATTAGTGAAGGACTGCAGAAGAAGAGATTGAGGGGGACCCTGGGACATAAACGAAATGGAGAGTTTGTAGTATCTGCGGCAGAACTAGCGGGATGGAGATGTGAGGAATTCATGTGGTGTCCTCGAGCGCTGCACAGCGTGAGAAATTGCGCTTTCTAGATTGTACTTCAGATGGCTGGCTGATCTATGTTATAGGATTTAAAAATCTTTTATAGTTTGGAAAAAAAACGACAGAGGAGCAGGTCTGAATTTCTGTAGTTGGACGTGTGGGTTTGTAACTGTATTTGAAAGTCGCGTTGAGCTTTAAGTACAGTCGGGAAGCACAGTACGAGTCACTTTCGATTCGGTCATTTGGGAGGTAGGAAAGAAAAGGTCAGTCTGAATTTTTAATAAAAAAAATAATGTTCGTAATTGTATTGGTTGAGGGGAGAGTATCAGATCAGGGAGTGCTTTGTAGATTACGGGAGTACTGTGCACAGTGGTTGCAGATCTGTTTAGCGTGTTACAGAGCTGCAAGTTGATTGTTTTACAGAGGATGGTGTTGGGGACAGTGATATTTTTGTGTGGTAAGGCTGAGGTTGGCAGAATTAGTGCCGGTTGGCATAATACATGCTGATAAGGACCACGGCTAAAAGTAGGTTTTAGCCAGTCAGCATTCTGGATTTTTTAGCCCATTTTATAAGGTGACATATTACATCAGGAGTGCAATGTGGCTGAATAAGTAGGACACTTGTATATATGCATGGCTATAAATACACAGTGTATCATAGCAAAACATACTCAAAACAGGGGGTAATTGTAACAAGTCACAGAGATGTGTATCAGGACACTGATAATTTTTATGCTGCATACATATAGTACAACAGACAACATGAATAAAATAACGTTTTTTGTTAATGTTGATGAGTAATGTGTGCAAGTTGTTTAAGCATTTTCACAACTAATTAGCATTCGGAAGCGTAAAATTGCTGAGCAATTTTTCACGTTACTTAATACCCTGTATGCTTCCTAAGATGGGCTGTACTGCACACATTGGCATGCATTACCATGACAATGCAACAGACACAGAAACAAAGGGAGCAGGAAACGGCAGTGACATGTGGCATAGCTATGTATTTTCAAATCTTAAGTTGCGCCCTGGCATATCACCATGACATCATCCTCAAAAGCCACCTCAAGGGTGTTGTGGTGAGAAAAGGACCTGCAGAATGACAAAGAAAAGACTGTAAAGATACAGCCACACAGCAGACAGAGTAAAGCCCCATCCATCCCATCTCAGGAAATAGTAAGGAATTCAAAACTGGTTAGCCCCTAACTACTGAAATGCACCATCCTGTGTGCGCAATCCTGCCCTGACTCCCCTGCACAACCCACATATAAAAAATGCCTAACTGAGAAAAGGACCGAGGTGGGGTGGGGGGAGTCAAAGGGCATGCAATCCCCACTCACTGGCTCACAGAAGATGATGAAATACACAGGTAATCCACCACATTTGCCACACATTCCTAGGGGTGTGTGTGTGTGTGTTGGTGTGAGAATACTCTGACAGCTGCAGGACACAGTGCAGCATCACAGTGATTCCAGGTGCAAGAGTGAACTTTAGCGTGAAAGGGAACGTGCAGCAAAATGCTGACACACAGTAAATATGTCTCTATATATGTCAGAACAAGTAATTAACATATTTGTGGTTAGGCAAGATCTAGCACAGTAGCAGTAATGTGCTAAAGAGTAGGCAGCTGCCTTTGGAAACCATTCACTGTGCTAACCATGCAGAGACTGTTCAGCCATTGCCATTACACATACCAGGCACATAATGCATACTAGGAACAAAAATAGTTTGTAGTTTAAACAAAACTTACCATTCATCAGCAGGTCCTGCTGCCCTCTCGTCAAGGTCACTACTGTAATTTGCAGCATCATTCAACAAACTCTGGCAGAGCCACTATGACTGTGAATGCATTAACTAGATAAGGGTGTTTCATGGGCTTAAACATAAACATTTATTTATTTATTTAAAAATATCAGATTTACAAACCTTTCAGTCAGAGACTCATTTACAAAGGCACCTCGTCGAAACTAATACAAAGATAGCACAGTTAACAAGTCCAAAAACAATGGCTCGGACAGCAGACAGTTATAACAATCATTCACTGGAGATACATGGGTAGCAGTAGATAAACAGATTTCATAGTTTAGGCTCACAGGCACCACATCAAGAAGACCAAAGCAGTTCAAACAATATACAATAGCTAAAGCAAATAGACATCAGGAGTCAAAGAGAAGCCCAGAGTGTTCACATGAAGGCTGTTGCATACACTAACTAAATCAAAGTATAGTACATTGAGAAAGGGCATCTTTAAGCAATAAGGCACAACAGGGTGTGTGTTATCATGTAATAACATAATTCCAGGGGTGGGTTGAAGCATGAGGCGATGCCGAGTAATTATTTATTTATTTGCATGTATTTATTTGATCCACTGGATCAACAACATTTGCACAAGCTATGCCCAGTGCAGATTTTACAGCACTGGTCCTGGTCTGGTGATCTGAGTTTTACCCATACCACACTACATATGGCTTAGTGATATACTGTACAGATGGCTGCATAGTCTAACCCATTGAAGGCCGAAGTTTCAGAAAACCATTATGCTACAAATATCAAGGCTCACTCCCTCCCTCACCCCCAATCACAATTAATCCTCTGGTGCCTCTACATCCATGCCACTGAGCTTTTAATGCCAATATGCTTCTTCTGCTGTTGTGAGTTAAACCCTTTATTTAAAAACATTTTGTTGAGATATTTTTGTTTTAGTTTATCCATGGTCAGGAAAAATTAATTTGTAAAAGAAACCCAAATCCTCATTTATCAGTTCATTGAATCATAATACAGCATGTTATGAATTTTTCAGAATCTATGTGTAACCTACAGTAAGTCAAACAGAAATTAGACACAAATGCCTACCTATTTGCACGTGAAGTAAATGTGGTTATTATCATTCAGTTGTAAACACCTATAGTCACAGCCAGGATTCACATTGCTAGACTCTGGGTAAGTATGACAAGTTTCCTAAATACTGGCACTTTATCCAGCTGTGTTCTGCTTGGGGTGTGTGTGTGTGTGTGTGTGTGTATGTGTTTAAACATGTAACTTTCTATAGCATATTGTATAGCACTGTGAATCCTGGCTGCAGTGTTTTTTTTCTCTGCTGTAGCTAAGCAAGACACTGTAACAAGATACTGGCCTGCTGTAGGGGCTATTAGACATCAAACCAAAGGGTAAGCTGTGAAGACTAACTTGGAGAAGATGCAATAAAACAAACTTGAATGACAGCCCCCAGACATCATAAAATACCCAGGAAAAATTAGAAAAACTCCTCTAACGGCCTGGGCAGAAACAAAACACTGGATTGAAGTGAGAACTCAAAACTGGTAGTAATACATATATTCCTGATTTTAACATGCAGTTTTCCTTTAAGAAGATTCAGTAGAATGTAAATAGTAGCCCAGAACTGCCTGCCTGAGAATGAAGTAGGTATATTATTTGGAAAAAGGGAAGGCTGGGTCTCTTGCTATGCAATGTCCTATAAAGTAACACACTGACTGCTCTTAGGATGGTAGTGTCAAATGCTATGAGATGCCATGGGGAACTTGTTATGCAGAAAGTTCCAGGAAGTGTTTAACCCATTCTACTTCTAATGGTGTCTGTACTCTCCATTTGTGCAAGTCAACTCCACTTCTCAAACTCTCAAACTTAAAAAGAAAAATACACTTCATTATAGACTGTGTTTACCAAGCACTGTGCCCATGATTAAAATAATTTGAACCCCATTCCCCCAAAAATGTACCCTCACATGAAAATGCATGATTTATGTATAAAGACAATTAAAAAAATGTATTTCTAAATGCATTAGTAACACCAATGCTTTCAAGATTTTGAAACTACTAAAAAGACAAACTATATATATAGATAGATAGAATATGGTAAACAAATATTGTTAATCCCAAAAGCTGAACTTTGTTTCTGGTATATAAATGTTTAAGAAATACCTGAAAGCTGTCTATTTTCCTTAGTTTTTAGACACTTCTTAGTCTTTCCTTTTAAGACACCAGGTGACTCTGATCATCATTGGTTCCAAGGGTTTTTAAGTCAGTTTGAAGGCATTTTAAGTATCTTCTGTTCTAATCCTTAACAAAATGCAGGGACTTCACAGACTTCTGTTCCTTGGTCCACATCCCAAACATGTGAGTATTCTTACAGGATGATAGATCCACCTCATGCCCCTCCCACATGAATAAAAAAAAAGGTGGGATGGACCTTTTGGAGCTTCTTGGGTGGAGGTGGGGTGGACCTTACTTCCCCACAAAAATCAATGCTGCCTCCCACTACTCGGGTTCTAGTTTTTGTACCATCCATTTAAGAAAGAAAATAGTACCCTACAACCATTGACTAACATGAAAGTGTATTTATCTGAGGGCAGAAAACATTTCTTGGAGGAGGGTAAGGCGGAGGAGACTATTTACACCTTCAGTCAGTTCCACGGACAGAAAACATCACATCACTCCTTTTGTAAATGCAATACTCCTGTAGGCTCTGCCCTCAGTCGTAATAAGGCAGAAGCCCCATGGTTAACTGCTGGGGGCTCAAAACAATAAGGCTGCATAGGCAGAAAAATTATGATGTCATCTGTTCCCTTCCATTCCTCATCCAAGAACATGGTAAATTAATGAAATATGGCAGGGTCTTGATGTTAAATAAACTCTTTAATGAACTATTTATTCAAAACCACAGAACCACATGCATCACATCTATACCACACAAGCGATAGCATGCACTATGGTGGGAAAACAAGAACTGCATCATCAGCGTGACCATAGGTCAAAGTTTGCGCTGAAGATGCAGGCAGGCTGTTCCGTGTAGGGGATCTGACGGTGACTGTATAAAACATTGTATAAAGGGGAATAATGAGATATTTGCTTGCTACAAGATGCCTGATGTTCTGCTGCATCATCTGCTGTTGCACTATACCCATACAAGGTATAAAATGAAAACAAACAAGTGCATTTGATCGTTACGCTCTTTGCCACTAGCAGTAATGACTCAGATGTAAAAGACTTAACACTCAGGACTACAGGTTCACTAAAGACAACTTTTGAGGATCGCTTTGTGACATGCATACAAAAGTTCTTATACAGGCTAGTTAGGATATAGTTTGGAGTAATTGCTTTATAATATGAATAACATTGTTATCTGTATTAGAAACCAGTAGGGTTTAGAGAATAACTATATGTTCATTGCTTTTGCTGGGTAAAGAAGAAAATGATTTTGTCATGACATTTCTAATGAATCTTTCTTACATGAGATTGGGAACAGGTTTTCTCATTTGCTTATGCTTATGTAGTTTAGTAGTATGGAAATATCTTAATAATAAAAGCCGCTTGAGTTATGCCAACACGCCCCCGATCTATTTTATAATATGCAAGTAAATTGAGTATCATATTGTTGTGTCACATGAATCCTGGCCTTGGCATCTGTCCTGATGCAGGTTGTCTGGATAGTCCAAAAAGAACTAATTGTTTAAACAGTTTTAGGTTCACATATTATAACTTTCTGAGCTGCCAACATCTTCTCCACGGCATAACCAATCCCTCCTCCCCACCAAAAAAAATATTGAGCTGCTACCATATTCAACTTCTGCATTCAGGAAGGCTGAGTAGCTTTTGAGCTGCAAATATAATTAAAACAGGGTTTAAAAACCTACCTGTGGCAAAAAGCTTTTATAGTTAACTGAAATGAGCAACTGTTGTATTGGTATCTGATTTTAGTTGTATTAATCTGTCATTTGATGTTGTGTGACTTCTTTTTATATTGTTAGGCACCTTGGCAATGGAAAGGTGCCATATAAATAAAATTATTATTATTATTATTACTTTATTATTAATATCTCCCTCACTGTAACCCCATCCCCCCAAAATGGTGCCTTCATGGTGTTATCGGTCTGTATGCATACCTAACACTTCATGAATAGCATAACTTTAATTAAATTAAATTGGATTAGTTAAATTTCAAAGCCCTCAAGAAATGATTAGGCTAATACACTTTGATATTGTTAAGGAACTGAGTGAATATATCAATAAAAGAAGAAAGCAAATGGAAGGTTCAGAAAAATCTTCTAGACATCAAAGTTGGCACCCGAGCCCACCCCCACTGGGGTCACTGGACCAAATCATAGGGGTACAACTCCTGCAATGGGGCAAAATATCAGAACATCAGTGCGGGACTACTGATGCATCACATGGCTTCTCCAACACAGGACAACTAGCTTTATCCCATGGTTCCCACAGCAGTTATTATACTAGATTCCAATGATCCAGAGATGGTTCACCTCAGCTGAGTTATCTGATTCATTCAGTCATTTATGAAATGAATAAAAACGTATTCAAACATTTACAATTATACAATTAACAATTATAAAAACAGCCTAGGTCAATATTTAAATATAGTTGCTGATAATATGAATAGTAATCAAATTTTCAAAATGAAAGTTAAGAAGGCTTCCAACGGTTCAATTACAAAAACTGAACTATGGGAAATGGTAGATGAAGGGATGGCCAATAACGCACAGTTCTATTTGTTATGTGCATTATATGGGTTAGAAAGAGTGGCTAGGCAAGATTTGAAAAACTCTGAGGAAAAAAACAGAAAGAACAAAAGCAACGTTACAATAAAATACTCACAGATTTCAACTCTTTTACAGAACTCATACAAATAGACACTTAAGAAATTAGAAGACCCCAGAGACAATACTAGAGGGAATTCTCAGGGAGAAAATACCAGTGATGCCACTACCAATACAGAATCTACTGGTGATACTGCTGCCAGTACTGAAAATGCTGGTGGTACTACTACCAGTGGTGAAGCTGATGGGAATAAAACTACCTAGTGCATTCTTTGAATAGCCGGGTGAGGGGTAATTTAGCCTTTGGATGTATTTATTGGCAGTATTTTGGATCTATGTATTATGTTCATTGTACTTATTGTATATTTCATATGTTGTTGTATCTTGTATTTTTTGTATTATGTAACTTTTGCAACTTTGCACAAAGGACCTCACTGGAAATGATCTTGTCTCAGCTGAGTTATCCGATTCGTTCAGTCGTTTATAAAATGAATAAAAACTTTTACTACTACTACTGCTACTACCAGTAATGGGACAGGTCCTATTATAAGTGGAGAAGACTGGATAAGAATTTTAGAGATTCTTAATAATGGTGAGACTCTACAAAGAAATGCATCCAGATCTAATTTGGACCCTTGGGAATTTCATAGGAATCCCTGTAATACTCCCATGAACCCCACATTTCCCCCAAATGAGAATGTTTTACCCCACAATGATTTTACAAATCAAAACCCACCTCCCAGCCTCCGACTGCAGCCCAGGGTTGGCACACCTATAACTCCCAATCCCTGTCTCAGTATGCAGCCCACAGTGAGCAAAATTATCACCCGCCCCAACAGTCACAGACTTCAGTCCAAGGGGAACAACCCTCTTACTATAATCCCTCAGGGTATGGGGGCTTGGGACTGATCCTACTCCAACCAACCCCAAAGGATTTAGAAAGCATAGCAAAAAATCTTAAAAGGGTGGATATGGCAGAACAGGTCAACCCAGACATGTGGAGAAGACAGTGTATGATGAAACTGGAAGACAATTCAGATTGGATTGACAACATAAAATTAATATTATCTAGTTCTGCATGGAACCGGAGGTATGGGATGAAATAGTAGAGCTCGAGGGAACAGGAAAATCTGTAGAAGATACAGTGGATCTGGTGGCCAGCAGTATTAATAAATATTGAATGGGAAGCACAGCAAAGCTTACAAATGAAGCAACAAAATGATGAATCCCCTATGCAATTTGCAGACAGACTCAAGTAAGCATGTTGTCAAGGGTTAACAAGCAAGATATGAATGACAAATAATTTATTATATGCTTTGTTAATGGCTACAAGTCATACATTCAGAGAAGCTTAATTTCACTAGCACATATGGGAAATCCCTCTTTTGCAGACCTAGTTAAAGTGGCACAATTAATATCTGATATAGGGAAATCAAAGGAAACAGTATCAAAGCAAAAATAAAGAAACATCATCCAAAGAAACGAGACCCTCTATTTAACCAGAATCAATATCCCACAGATTCTTGTAACAGTGCTTCACATACAAGTTTAACAATTGTTTCCAGATACTTCCTGCCCTATTCAAATCAAGGCTGTTTTGCAGGACCAAACTATATTCCATGTCATAGGGCAAATTACAAGCAAAATGTGAGGTTCTCCCCTAGACCCAACTAGTGACAATCACACAACCACCATGCATAGGATACAGACAGCCCCACATTAGACCCAGAGAATTAGTTAACAATACAGGTTCTGAATACAGTGCTCTTGTAGACACTGGATCTACCCACACTTTAGTTAATTTACATTTAATATCAGGGATGCCAGAATTGTCAGAAGCACCACAAATTACAGGGATAAATGGAAGCACATCCCCTTCACAGACAGTTAATTTAACCATAACATCACACTTTTGGTTCCCATAACATGGAAGTGTTGTGGATGAGCATGACTGAGAAAGTGGTCCTGGGAATGGATTAGATGCTGCAGGTCCGATATCCATCTGTAGTGAACTGCTCGGTGGTTCCTCTAGTTTGGGATCAAATTGTCATGCAGTGTTTACACACACAACTTGACAAAATAAAATTCAGAAATATATTAAAAAAGTACATGCCACTATGTGCACAGACAAAGAAACAGGCAGGACTGATTACACATGCAATAGGAGAAATCTAAGGAGGGGCACATAAACCAAAAAGGCAATACTCAAACCCAAAAGCAATGAAAAGCCAGTTAGAATTGAAAATTGTGGAACGTTTAGATTTAGGGATTATTTAAAAAGTCAGAGCCAAAACAAACTCCCCTCTGTTACCTGTAAAGAAACAAGATAGCTCTACATGATTGGGCATTGACTATTGAGCTTTAAATAGACAAACAGTGCCCTACATAGTTCAAAACACATATAAGTAAGCTACCATAGACACACTGGAGGTAAAGAAGTACAAGACAACTTTAGATCTAGCAAACAAATTTTGGTCAGTCCCTAAAAACAACCTTTTCCTTGGGAAGGGGGGGTAGTATGCATGGACCAGACTACCACAAGGCTTCATGAATTCTCAGGGTATTCTCAGAAGCAGTGGTAAAAGCCCTATGTGACATCCAGAGTGTTGTCTAGTTTGTGGACAACCTATATTTCTTACATTAACTTGAATCAGATCATCTGGAATGCCTTGAAAAAGTCCTTGCAAAATTATAATCAGACGCTTTTTAAGTTTTTAAAAAGGCCAGATAGGCAGATTTGAGGTAGAGGTTTTAGGAACCACCACATCACCACAGGGAATAGGGTTGTCAAAACAATTAAAAGACAAAATGACATCCTTAACTGCACCCAAGACAGCAAAACAACTTCAGAGTATACTAGGGCTGTTACATTTTGCAAGATGCCAGGTACCAGACTATAGTAGATTAGCAAAACCTCTGCATGAATAAAAACAAAGGGAAAGGTAAAATTACATGGAACACTGAGGACCAAACACATCTAGATTTGTTAAAACAAGAGGTTCATGATAATGTAATTGCATCTGTCAGAGATAATGCTAACCGCTCTACTTTCAGATCAAATTAAGCAGTAAATCATACTATGCAATACTCATGGAGAGACAAAACTCTGGCAGGAAGGTACTTCAGTGTACAGGGAAAACATTTGTCCCAACCAAAAGTCATTTTAAAACTGTGGAAAAGACTTTAGTGGCTATTACACAGGCACTTATAGTTTTCAGACCCAGCTACCAGTCAGAACTGATTACAGTATTAGTTCCATTTCCCATCCCCAACACACTCCAAAAAAAATGGACAAGTTTAGGAAAGCTGCAGGCCAGAGGTGGCATTTGTAGGAAACCCTGTTAAGTGATCCTTTGTTACACTTTGAATGCAGCCCACAAGAAAATCACCAACCTGCACTTATGGACCAGGAGGTCCCCACTACTGCTGCAGAGACCCCACTCCCATCACAATTCCTTGTTTATTGTGATAGATCCTACCAAATGTGTCAATGCTGTGGCAGGTAGGAATTAGTACAGTGACAGAGAGATACCAGATAGGCAAAGTAGCTTTGAGAGACCAGATTTATCTCCTAGTTGCAACATCTATGGCACAAGAGGTGGGGTTTGTGTCCTAGAACAGGCTATTTCCATGTTTGGTCATCATCTTAAGGTGCTAATACTGACTGACTTCAATTACTGCCAAAAAGCCTTTACTATTTAGCAAACTGGGCTAATAATGGGTTCATAGACCATAGACACAAAATCATAGCCTATCAAAAGTGATGGGAGAAAATAGTTGCTCTAAAAGAATTGCGCTCCTACCTTAGGGTAGTCCATATTAGGGGACATAACTGGGAGAGGGGTATACATGCTGAGGCAAATGCAGAGACAGATAGACTAGCAAAAGGAGGCTTGCCACAAAGAGCTCACCACTTCTGTGGCCTGTGTCAAACTCCTTACTGGTCAAAAGGACAATGGCATGGAGCAGCCAATCCTCCCACCTGAGGACCCCTATCTTAAAGATGACCACCTTCAAAGCCTTCTAAGTCAGCAGCAACAGCAAACCCCAGGATCATTGCCTCCACCTATGTCAGAACCATATCTGAAGAGGACACCTCCTCTGGTCCGAGACGACTGGATCTGGAAGGACACAAAACAATCATTTTGCAAGAGATACTGTTGAAGGCATTTGGGAAGCCTTAGGGGCAAGGCAGATGCTGCATGCCCCATATCACCCACAGAGCTCATGGAAAGTTGAAAGACTGAACCAATCCATTAAAATTGCCTTAGCAAAAGCACTGCAATCCAGAGGCACTAAATGGACAGATTTGATACCATGGGTCTTTATGAGGATACAGAATCAAGTGCATTCAGCAAACAGTTTTACACCATTTGAACTATTTTATGGCCAATAAATGAACACTCCATTGTCACTAGCCTCTGTTTCTTTTTCAGACCTTCCAGCTATTGAAACCCTGCTTAGAGACATTGCAATTGTATGAAAAATTGGACCACACAATTACCAACTGCAACATCAAGACACAGACCCCCCTAAATGGACTCCAAAAGTGGAGACCTAATGGTCTGGAAAAGTCATTTTAAAAAGATTTATTTTCAACTGAGATACCATCCACCTACAAACATTCAGATTTTAAATCCAAAGACTGCAATAATATTACGTACAGGACTTGAGAAAGCTGTTTCTGTTGCACAGTTAAAACCAGTGCCACAGTGCTAAAAGTTTATTACGTTTTGGGCTTTGCAATTGTTCTTTGGCCGCTATCTGTTAGAATTTGTGTGGTTAGTTTCCTTATATACTGTACATCTTGTACTGAGACATGGGAGACACCCCCTATAGGAAATTGTACACAACCTAGTGACTATTATTGCAATGCTCTAATTTTACTACAAAGGTAGATCAAATTCTGAAATCAGAACACCTTATTGTGTCCACCCATCTTTATGATATACCTTGGCTCAATGGTAAAGGAACTGTCTATGACTAGTCACCATATCCACTATATTACAGTGGTCAGACATTAGTAATATCTGTAAAGGTACAGGTGGACCTAATAAAGCTGTACAAACAGATACTGGTGACTCTAGCTACACCATCAGACTAATAGCCCTTATTCACCTACAGGTACCTTACTAAATTCCTTCAGACAGGACACCGGCAGTCCCCTCTGTACCTATTACTGAAACATCCCAAATTTTGACTTTACTTTTCAGTATCCTAATTTTGTTGCCTCCAGACAGACACATTTGTATTTTGATACTTTTGGATTGTGTTCTATCCTAGGTTTGGAAAACAAACACAGGCACACAAGTATGTCCCAAGTATGTATTTCAAGTTACCCACTGAATAAGCGATCCAGATTCACCAGACTACTTTTAATAATGAATGTTTATTCTAGCTTGTCCTGACCTGCTGTACAACTTCCAGAACCCCACTAGAAACTCATACCAAAATTTCCAATTTGTTCTCCGTACAGACAATATAAGTATTAATATTATCTAAGCAAAGGAGGGACCCTATCTTTATTGCACTACTCAAGAATGCACCAAGAAACTAGGTAACATACAGATACTGAACCCTAGATTTTTATGTTATGAAACAGAAGGGAGAAAATGTAATGTGACCTTTTCAGGGCCCAGAGAATTATGTCAATGGATAATAACCTCAAACTGCACCCCCATTCCAACCCCCCCATTACCTCAACTACAAACTTTCCTCCTACCTGGAGGTGGCAGTTTGGAGGATATATGATGCATCATTTGTGCTTATAACCCCTAACATCCCCTACATTTCCATGAAGATTTGAATTTTAATAACACAACCCTACTGGCAAAATGATGTGTTGAAGATAACTGGGGACATGAGAGAATCATAAATTAATTTCAAAATTGCAGAGTAAAACAACTTAGAGAAATGGGTGGTACAACACAATATTACTTGACCACTGAAGGCAATTGTTGGGATGAGCCACACCAGTGGAATAGAGGGTTTATAGAAGTCTTAGCAACAGCATTAGGGCTCTATAATGCTTAACAGGTATACCACCAAGGCAAAACTGTAGACAGCCTAATTAAGTCCCCCTCTTCTATCACACAGGCCATCGCTATCACGGACAGAAACTTCAGGAAGTTGTCCCAAGGAACTGAAGTCTCATTCAGTATTACCCAGAAAAATATTTTAGAAGCACAACATGACACTGTTATATAGTCTATCATACACTCATTAATGGACATCTCAATCTCTGACACACACAATTCTTTAATACCAGTTGAACTTGTGGGACCTCAGTTCTTTGCAACATTATTACATAATTCTTGTAATGACTCCCTGTCAGATATGGAGATTGATGCCATGGCCTATGCAGCCACAACTTACCTGTATCACTCCTTGTCTGCAGTTCCGTACCCTCACCTAGAGTTTCTTATTCAAATACTACTCATTTATAAAACCCAATATGGTACAGGCTTCTCAGTCCATGATATGGTATTCTATTCACCAGACTACCACAACTATGCAAAACTGAAAGTTGTCTAAGACTTCATTACTTGTTATGACTCGATTTGGAAAGGATATTCCAGTGAACGATGTACTACTTGGCATAACAAGGTCTATATATGCTCCAGGAGGCCTCATGAATTGTGTGAAGTATCTAAGGATTGTTCTCTTAATGTCATGCACAACATAAATTTTCAGTATAATGCAGTTTTTCAAATTGCAAATGGTTGTACAGCCTACTTGATCCTACATGTAGTTGGACACCGATATCCCCATCACCTGTATTTCTCACATTCTCAGCCTGCATCACTGCCTGTAATTTTGACTTCTTCCCAGCTCCCTTTAGGGCATACACCACATCCCCAGCAGTCTTGCACATACTGTACATTTCATTGAGGTCCTTATGGTCTCAACTATTTTTTTGCTTCTTAAAAAAATTCTAGAACTCAAACCTGTATCAGTAGACCTCAATGAGGCCTCTATACAGCTTCAGTCAACACAATCTCATATGAACTAGACACTCCTGTTTAAGCCTGAAATCCTATGGAATGCCGCATCTAAAACACCAGCCTATATAGGCAGCCTTGAACCTGGGGTAGGTAGTCTATGCTCATATGAGTTGTTATTGCATTCTTAGTAGAATTAAAATGTTCTGTTTTCCAACAGGGACAGTACACCACTTTGAACTTGTGATCTAGACATTCCAGACTGCCAACATCCTCTCCCCCTCCTTACTTTACATCGCTATCAACCTTCACAGGACTAAAAGAAGTCTACTTTTTCACCTCAGAGAATGATGAACCACACAGATAATCTTTCAGAACTGTTAAACATGGCAGTAGAGTACATATTTTGGGACAATTTTGATGTTATTAGTTTTATAGAGCAGCATTTACTTGTCAGTTACACACACGCTCTGACAGGACAGCTTCTACTGTATAGGCATTTTATTATCCTTTTTATGGCTGTACATTTGCATATTCTCTTTTGTACAATGTTGTTTCTGTTTAAGATGGTTTAAGAAAAGAGCAGACCTCTGCACTTTGGTGTACCATCTGCATAGGCACCACATACTGTAACTATCCATGCCTGCTCACAAACAGGGACAGTGTGATGGGGGTAACAGTGGGGGAGCACCTGGGTAACAGTGACCACCAGTCATTGTGGTTTGAAATCACAGAAAGAGCAGAACCAAACACACAAAAACACAGTATCCTGGATTTTAGGGGGCAGACTTTGGGAAAATGGGGAGATACTTGAAAGAGGCATTAAGGGGAATGGGACAGGAATCAGGGTTGAGGAACAGTGGTAGTATTTAAAATGGGGATTACAAGAACAACAGAATTATGCATTAAGCAGGTTAGCAAGAGGAAAAGGAAGAAGAGACCATTATGGTTTTCCAAGAGGTAGCAGAAAGTGAAAGCCAAAAAGATTGCATTCAGGCAATACAAAAGACACAGGCAAAGGGGATAGGGAGAAGTACCAGCAGAAACAAAGGGAGGCAGGGAAGTCAGTAAAGGGAAGCCAAAGCTCAGACACAGAAGAACACATTGCAAAATCAGTGGTTAAAGGGACAAAACCTTTTACAGGTACATAAGTGAAAAAGAAAGACAAAGGGAGGGATAGTGAGACTGAAGGGGAGGATGGGAGTTGCGTGGAGGATGACAACAGTAAAGCTGACATATTGAACAGGTATTTCTGCTCAGTCTTTACTGAGGAGAGGTAATGGGTCTGAAGGGAGTACAAGGGGTGAGAATGGTGCAGAATGGACACAAGTCCCTTTACACGAGAAAGTGTAATGAAGGAACTGGAAGTAATAAGAGTTGACAAAGCAATGGGGCCAGATGGGGTGCACCCTAGGGTCCTTAAAGAACTAAGAGAGGTGGTGGCTGAACCTCTGGCTATCCTGTTTAGCCAATCACTGGAAATAGGGAGGTACCCAAAGACTGAGGACAGCAGGATGTAGTCCCCTTATACAAAAGTGGAAACAAAGAGGAAGTAGGAACTACAGACCAGTCAGCCTCACCTCTAGTGGGAAAGATCAGCAGCAATTACTGAAGAGAGATTGGTGCAACATCTGGTTGTCAATGGACTACAGGACCCAAGGCAGCATGGTTTCACCAGGGGAGGTCATGTCAGACCAACCTCATTGAATTTTTGACTGGGTGACTAGGAGGTGGATCAGGGAGGCAGTGGACATGGCCTATCTGGACTTCAGCAAGGCCTTTGACACTGTGCCACATAGAAGACTATTCACAAACTGGGAATATGGGTGTGGGCAGGACAGTAGTGTGGTGGGTAGGTAACTGGCTGGGTGGCAGGACACAGAGGGTGGTGGTAAATGGCTGTCACTCCACAGAGGGAAGAGTGACCAGTGGGGTACCACAGGGATCAGTGCTGGGACGGTCCTATTCAACATCTTCATCAGTGACATTGCCAGGATCTAGAAGGCAGAATTTCACTGTTCGCTGATGACACAAGCTCTGTAATAGAGTAGATACACCAGAGGTGTAGACAGAATGAGAAGGGACCTGCAGAAACTTGAAGAATGGTCAAAGGGTTTGGCAGTTGAAATTCAATACAAAGAGTGCAAGATAATGCATATGGGGCACAAAAACCCTGGCACAATATATCAGTTGGGGGTGAGGATAGTATGCAACCAAGAGGGAAAGGATCTTGGGGTTGTCATCTCTGATGACCTCAAGGTAGGGAAACAGTGTGACAAGGCATCAGGTAAAGCAAATAGGATGCTGGGATGTATAGGCAGGGCATCACCAGCAGGAAAAAGGAGGACATAATTCCGCTATACAAGACACTAGTGAGGCCACCTGGGTACAGTGTACAGTTCTGGAGACCATACCTCACGTAAGGACACAGACAGGGTAGAGAAGGTTCAGAGGAGGGCAACAAAGATGGTGCATGGATTACATCACAAATCCTATGGAAGACAGGTTGAAGGAACTGAACATGTACTCCCTGGAGGAGAGAGGAGAGAGGGATATGATAGAGACATACAAGTATCTTACAGGGAGAAACAGGGTGCAGGAAAACACTATTTTTAAGCGAAAAGATGTTCCAGGACTAGAGGGCATGGGATGAAGTTGGAGGAGGACAATTCAGAGGAAACATGAGAAAGAATTTCTTTACAGAGCGGGTGGTGGACAAGTGGAACACCCTGCCAGAGGAAGTAGTGGGGCTGAAACAATCACGGGATTTAAGAATGCATGGGATAGACATAAAGGAATTCTAGAGGTCAGGGGTAAGGGGAAACAGACTTCTAGGAAAACAAACTGAACTTACAAGCTCAAATGGGCAGACTGGGTGGGCCATAGGCCCTTATCTGCCGACACTGTCTATGTATCTATGTATCTATGTATCTGTAACAACAATTAACCTCTAGTCTGAGCCTATTTAGGCCTCTGCCTCCACAGAGCCAGACAGCCACATGAGGGGAGAATCATACCAGGGAAGTTTTTTCCAAGTACCTGGGTCTCAGTAAATTGCAGCCAGGCCAAGCCATCTGCAGGGATCAGCCAAAGGTGGACCTGCATTTGATTAAAATCAAGCAAGTTGAGCATTTGTTAAAACAAAATATATGAAAAACTATATATACTGCTGACTGCAAGGCAGCTACAAGAAACTTAGTTAGCCACAAGTAGCAATTTTTAACATGTACTAATCACAGCTCGCAATTTTATTATGTTTACTAATCTTTTCTGTAGCTAAAAGTAGTGGTTCACCATTTGAACTTTCACACATTTCTATTTGTGTTAGCTTGTGGCAGCCAAAAAGCAGTGGTTCACCCTGACCTCTTACAACTTTCTTCGTGTTTCCATCTTTGAGCCTATGAAATTATTAGCTGCAACTTACATATACCAATTTGGATTGGTACCACTTTTTAGACGGCCCACAAGTATAAAATCTCAGAGTTTTGGCAGGTCGAGAGGACACTCCAAGAATGCTGCTGGGAAGGGACTGCAGAGTGGTCTTAGTAGGCATTTGGCTAGACTTGCTGACAGGGCCCCACGAAGTGGTAAGAAACTAGTTAAGCTCTTTGCCTCTAGTAAAAGATTTAGTAGTCAGGACTACGGGTTCACTAAATACTACTTTTGGGGATCGTTTTGCAACATGCATGCAAAAGTTATTATATAGGCTAGTTCAGATATAGTTTTGAGTAATTGCTTTGTAATAGGAATAATAATGTCACAAACGCACTCCGCAGGTCAGGCCCTCTGCTCCCACAGTGCCAACCTCAGAGTGCAATAGTGTGAACAGGTGACAGACAGGGCAACCCTCCTGTCTGTTTTTGGTCCGAATCACCTATTAGCCTTGAGTTCTGGAAGGAGTCAAAATGTGAACCTTATGCTAGCATACCTAATTTTCAGCTCAGATATGTACCGTCTTCGGGAATGCAGTACAATCCTTCGACCAGGGCCATCAAGCCAGGTTTCCAAAATGTACTCTTACAACTCTATAGGAGACCTAGGTATTTCTTACCTTTAAGTAAGCTTAGTAACACCATTCAAGCTCTTATCAGCTGTCAGACTTAAACACAGTTTCGGCAATCACATGTAAAATAACAGAAAGCAACAGGCAGTATTTTAAAGAAAATATGGTTTACTGAAAAATTGTAAAATAGGAAGGAAAAATCAGACACAGAACAATTCTAGCATTATCCTACTGTCATATAAAAAACAGTGGAAAGTTACAGAATACCAAATCCTATTTCAAATACTTAAGTTCTTTCTTATCTGTTACCCTTAAGTGCTTTCAAGTCCAGAGACTGTCTCTTTCAGAGTTCAAAAATCATATATATCACACTTTCACCAGATGTAGGATCATTTCAGGATGCATCTCCTCACCTGTTTTGTGAGGTCAGTTAGACCCTCCCTTAGAGTTAATTCTCAAAATAATTTTCCTTAACATAGTTATCTGCAAGGATGTAAGTTCTTCTTGTGAAAAATCAACAATTAGCCATTTCCCAAATATGACAGTCTTTGATCAAACATTTCTCTTTTGTTTCACTTCTGATTTCCTGTTCTTCTAGAGTGAGCTCAGGTTTTATGACTTCTCACCAGCATGCATCCAGATTCTCTTCCTGCTTGTCATAAATGCATACATGAAACAACTTCAAAGGCAAGCACAGGTTATGAGGGCAATAAATTGTCCCTCTGGAAGGAAGGCTTGTTAATTAGATTTCCCTGGTCTGTTTATACATCCTGCAGCTGTCAGCACCACTGAAACCTCTTGGGGTCAAAGGTTAAGTCTCTCACTCACTGCTGACTTGTGTGAGACAATCACAGACCATTTATTTGTAATATAAACATTATACAATAATATTAGAGGGTTTATCACATCACAAATAACATTGTTATATATGTGTTAGAAATCAATCGGGCTTAGAGAATAACTATTTGCTCACTGCTTTTTGCTGGGTAAAGAAAAAAATTATTTTGTCATGACATTTCTAATTAATCTTTCTTTTATGAGATTGTGAGTGGGTTTTCTCATTGATTTTATGCGTATGTAGTTTGTGGTCTGGAAATACCCTAATAATAAAAGCTGCTTGAGTTATGCCAACACGCCCCAGATCTGCTTTATAATATACATGTAAACAGAGTACTCACAATGTTGTGTCACGTGAATCCTGGCATCGGCATCTGGTCCTGGTATTGGTTCTGGTATTGGTCTGGGTGACACCCTCAAGTCATTTAGACAAGTACAGACAGAGTTTAACCTGAAAAATGTGGATCACTTTAAGTTCCTGCAAATTAGGTCATATATTGATAAACTAGAAATTATGAGACAATTCACGGAAGAACCTCAGCCACTATTAAGACCGATGAGGACATGGTCACAACAGGGAGACAGTAAACATATAATTTCCAAACTATACTCAGAACTAAATAAGGACACAGATAACAAGGAAGCAGAACACACACAAAATAAATGGGGGAGGAAGACACAGGTATCAGCTTAACACAAAAGGAATGGTTCAGATCTGGTATGCAGTGCATAAAACCACCACCTCTGGAAGCTGGAGGGAATTCCGATGGGAAATCATAAGTTGGTACTTCTTGGGGGCATGGCTTGGCTCCAAATGCAATGGCTGCCTAGAATGAACTCTCTCTGTTACCCCGGGTTTCTCTTCGAGATTTACACTGCCTAAACTTAGATAGACATAGCGGTGTAGTGGGGGATATATTGCTGGACTTACCGGGAGCAAGATTTTCTACTTCGGGCATTTGCTGGTACAGTTCTAAGCTGTAAAATTTGAATCAGCAGCATGGCGCAATATAAATGACTGGAAGCTTCTGCAGAGCCGACTACGCTACAAACTACTGAAATGTTAGCGGCCTTGCTCAATCAAATGGCAGAAGTCACATTAGCTTCCAAAAAAACCACAACTGCCATCCAGCAGCTAGAAGCTAGAATTGGCCATACAGAAACAAAAGTGGTCAAGAGTACAGCTGAAATAGAAAAGCTTACAGCCATAATCAGGAACCAGGACAGAGCGATCCAATCTCTGCAAAACAAAGTGGACGATATGGAGAACAGGAGCCGTCAGAATAATCTTCGATTCCTAGGCTCCCTGGAGGGTGTGGAATGAGGTAATACTTCAAACTTTCTTTATGATATCCTGCCTGAGCTGTTACGGCAGGAGGTTCCACCCAGACTCATGACAGGGCACACAGAATGCTCAGTCCGACTCCAAAGGCCGGGGAAAGACCTAGGCCCATCATGGCCCGTATTCTAAGCTTTGCAGACAAGGAGTGGGTCTCTGCAAGAGTGCGAGAGCTTGGAGCTCTGTCCTGGCAGGGCCACAAAATCCTGATTTTCCAGGACTACTCCTGCGAGTTGGCTGCCAGACGGAAGGAGTACACAGAAGCCCGAAAAATGATGCACTCACTCAAAATTAAATTCTCTTGCACTACCCAGCAATTATGCAACTGGAAGTAAATGGCACTCATGTGCTTTTTCAACACCAGATAGCCTAATGCAATATTTACATTTCAACTGGCCATCTCAACCCAGTCAGGAACTGAGTAATAGCCGGCAGATAGAAAAAGAGCAGGATCCGAAGAACAAATTAGCTGTTACTGGCCACACAAGAGATACTGCGCCTTCTCCTCCACCCAGCTTCCAATTTCAAGGCAGACGACCAGCCCTTTCAGCCAGATCCCTCAAGCGGCAGCAATCTGGAACCCACCTAAGGTGAGATCATCCCCAAGACCGGACCGAAGAGGCATCCCTGTTACCCTCAATTCCTCCTGCAGACACCCTAGCACAATTCTCCACACCAAACCGCTTTGCTATCCTAACTCCTACAGATCTGGATAATAGCTGCGGACTTCCCTATATATCAAGAGGAAGAGATGGTGCAAGAACCCACCAGGACTGAGGCCTACATTCAGGATCTGATTGCAACTACACCTTCTGACAGGGCCTCCTCCTCGACCGACTGGTCACTACCCCATACATCCCAGACAAACTACGAACTCTGCCGATGAATGGTCCCAGCAAGCACCCTCGGACATGGAACTTCTGCAGGCATTGGATCAACAGAGCCAGACATAGATAAGTGTCCATGTTTTCTTTCTGTTTTCCCTCTTACACAGCATGCATAGCCTAATATTGACCCTGGGGAGGAGGATTCCATTTAATGGTAGCTCCCAAGATAACTCGGCAGCAGCCTGGTTAGCTGCTATCTCTCCCTGACAGCACATGAGGCCATATTTATTATTTATTGCCAAGGCTGCACACGCCACAGAAAGAACTCAGGGCATTATTATATAAAAATGCTGTATACAGTAATAGCTGTTAGCATAAGATATTATGTTTTCTGTCATAACTTCAAGGAGCAGATTATCTGCACACATTCTAAGATTCCAGTCTTTCCCTATTTCTTTCTCTCTGTTTCCTATCACAACAGAATGGGGAAGGGGCAGTTTTCTAAGAGGCAGTTGCACTATGAATTTGGTGTTCTGTGTTGGATTACCCAGCTAATGCCTCTTTTTTCCTTTTCTCTTTCTTTTTCACCAATCTACCCCCCCAATCCCATGTCCGAAATGCACTGTAAACTGGAAGGTGGTTCCTACACCTAACACAGAAACATAGAATTTGACGGCAGACAAGGACCGCTTGGCCCACCTAGTCTGCCCATTTTCCTACCTAACAGATAAGCTGCAGATCCTAGTTAACCAACAGCCTACTTCCTCCTACCCGCCACTAGGACTGCCTTATGCCTGTCCCATGCATTCTTGAAGTCCCCCACTGTTCTTGACTCCACAACCTCCTCAGGGAGGCTGTTCCATGCATCCACAACCCTCTCAGTGAAAAAATACTTCCTCACATTACCTCTGAGCCGTCCCCCCTCTATCTTCAAATTGTGCCCCCTTGTTCTTGCACGTCTCTTTTTCTGGAAGATGCTACCCTCTTGGACTTTGTTAATTCCCTTGAGGTACTTGAAAGTTTCTATCATGTCCCCTCTCTCCCTTCTTTCCTCAAGGGTATACATATTAAGCTCCTTTAGTCTTTCTTCATATGTCTTCTGGTGCAGACCCTGCACCATTTTGGTTGCCCTCCTCTGGACAGCCTCCACTCTGTCTATGTCTTTGCGGAGATGGGGTCTCCAGAACTGCACACAGTACTCCAGATGGGGTCTCACCAACTGTCTGTACAGAGGGATAACAACTTCCTGTTTTCTACTATTGATGCCTCTTCCTATGCATCCCAGTATCCCCCCAGCCTTCCTTACTGCCTTCTCACATTGCTTGCCCACCTTTAGGTCATCTGATATAATTACCCCCAGGTCCTTTCTATTTTTACTGTTGTCAGTATCTCACCCCCCATTGTGTACGCTTCCCTGGTTTTTGTTTCCATGTGCATTACCTTGCACTTCTTTGCATTGAATCTGAGCTGCCATACATTTGACCATTCCTCCAACCTTGCCAAGTCCCTTCTCATCCTTTCCACTCCATCTTGTGTATCAACCCTGTTGCAGATCGTTGTGTCATCTGCAAAGAGACATACTTTTCCTTCCAGTTCCTCTGCAATGTCACTTATAAAGACATTAAAAAGGACCGGTCCCAGTACTGAACCCTGCGGTACCCCGCTAGTAACCCTCCTTTCTTCACTGTGTACCCATTTACTACTACCCTTGGCGCCCTGTTGTCTAGCTAATTTTATCCAGGCTACCACCTGGGACCCACTCCAAGGCTGGCTATCTTGTATATTAATCTTTGTGTGGGACTGTATCAAATGCCTTGCTAAAATCTAGGTAGGCCATGTCCACAGCCCCTCCCTGGTCTACTACTTTGGTTGCCCAGTCAAAGAAATCTATTAGATTCGTCTGACATCAACTTCCCATCGTGAATCCATGCTGCCTTGGGTCCTGTGCTCCACTGGCCTCTAGGTACTCAACAATTCTTTCCTTCAGAAGTGATTCCATCATTTTCCTACCACAGAGGTCAAACTAACTGGTCTGTAGTTTCCTGCCTCTGTCCTGCTCCCACTTTTGTGAAGATGAATCACATCTGCCCTCTTTTGTGAAGAGGAATCACATCTGCCCTCCTCCAGTTCTCGGGTACCACCTCATCCTCCCATGATTTGATAAAGAGAGTACCACCTCCCAGGCTATACTGAATTGTGACACGTATTTTCTTTATGCAAGCATTTTCTTTGCCCATATTACTCCCGGGGGAGCGCATTATTCGTTCTGGGTTAGCCCAACGTTTGGGACTAAAAGTCTCCACTCCCCTTTGACCGGCCAGGTGGGTGGGCCATTGAGGATGCTAAGACCTCGGCCCACAATACCCACCTGTATCACCGTTCAAAGGATGTGCACTATATGTAAATAGTTTAGGCACACTGTGCTTCTTTATAGTGTTACTGTCAATCCTGCATTTCCTGTTACTTAATACAAAACGCATGCTTCAAAGTACATATATATACTGTATATATATCTGTGTCTGACTTATCAACTGACCCTTTAGCAGTATGAGCTCAAAACTAATGTAGGACCCACTGCAGTTTCATTCCCCTGACAACGCTTCTCTCTATCACATCACTCCAGTTATCATGTTCCATTTCTGGTCTGACTATGGATGAAACAACCTTTATAACATGGAATGACAGGGGTTTGAACTCTCCTTCAAAATGAAAACAAGTCCTAACTCATTTAATAAGGCTGAAAACCCAGATTGCCTTTTTACAAGAAACCAAATTGATCAAGCAGGATCACAAGTACTTGGTGAAGGACTGGGTGGGGTCAGAAATCCATGCTAGCGACCCCTCAAAAAAGAGAGGCATAGTTATCTTATTTCTCAAATCTCTCCCTTGGTCAATTTCGCATAGCAAAGCCAACCCCAGGGCAGGTGGGAGATTGCTCTATTGGACACTCCACATGGCCAACTATTAGTAACCAATATATATGCACCCAATGAGGACAGTCCCTCCTTTTTTTGGATCTCAATGCTAAACTGGGGACAGCGTTGAAACCTGGTATCCTGGTGGGGGGATTTCAACTTAACTATTGTCCCTACTTTGGACAGAAGTGAACACAGGAAAGAATACCATACTTGAGGAGTACAGGCTATACTTAATCTTAGCTCCGAATATCAGTTGGTTGATATCTGGTGCCTAATCCACCCCTCAGACAGAGACTATACTTTCCAATCTGAGGTACATGGATCCCTAAGCAGACTTGATTTTTAGTTAATATCCCAATCTATGACACAATATGTCCTAGGAAATAATATCCTATCCACGGTTATATCAGACCATGCGCCAGTGCAGTTGACACTGCTCTTCGGACCACCCACACCACGGTCTACATCCTGGAGACTGGACCCCCTCCATATGCATGACCCAAAATCCATTGATAGGGCAAAATCACAAACCCAGTTCTTCCTACAAGAAAACTCTGTTTCTGAGACTTCAGCCCAAATCACCTGGGAAACATACAAAGCCACTATGCGAGGCAAAATTATTGGATATGCTGCCCACAGAAGGAAATGCAAAGAAAAAGAACTTACCCTGCTCGAAAGTGAACTTTTTAATGCTGATGAGAGCACAAGGCTCTACCCCACCCTCCCTCCATTCCGAATCTGGAAGCAAAGTTCCTACAACTGCGTATTAAACTTAACTATTATCCAGAAAAGTGGACCTAGCCCTTCTAAAAATCCGTCATACGTATTGGGAAGGGGGGACAAAATTGGGAAGATCCTAGCATACCAACTCTGTAAACAGCAATCCCATCGATACATAGCTGGGCTAAAAGATCCAAACACCAGAATGGTCCAAACTAACCCCCAAAGTGTGAACAATATCATGTCATCTTTTTATTCTCAACTATACGCCTCCTCCAGACCTAAAACTGTCTCTGAAACTCAGGCCTTCCTTCACTCTATCCAGCTACCTAAACTTTCCCAGTCTCACATTGATACCCTTGAAATCCCCCTCAAACCGCAAGAAGTCCACACAGCACTGATGATTCTCAAAACAGGGAAGGCACCTGGAGGTGATGGATACCCTGTGGAGTTTCTTCAGTTAATGTCCCCTGTGATTACTCCTCTGCTATGCCAAGTCTTTATAGAAGCTGAGGCTAAGGGCATTCTACCCCAAACTTTAAGAGAGGCCACTATAACTGTCCTTCCAAAAAAGGAAAAGCCCCCGAAGAACCAGCCAGATACCGTCCCACCTCCCTGATCAATGCCGACAGCAAGGTGTACGCTCGGGTGTTGGCTAACAGACTAAACCCTATACTTCTGTCCTTGATACACCAATCCCAAGTAGGATTTGTGAAGGGTAGGTATAGCTCAGACCACCTTCAGACTCTTCTCAATCTCATTCACATAGCAAAATCTGCTCCAACACCTGTGGCTACACTGGCAATTGATTTTGAGAAGGTGTTCGACTCTGTGGAATGAGAGTACCTTCATAACGTTCTTCAGCACTTTGGATTTGGTCCTCACTTCTGTGCTGCTATAACAACTCTCTATACATCCCCTTGCTAAGATACACACCAACTCTGTATTATCAGATCCATTCCAACTTTACAGAGGCACCAGACAGGGTTGCCCCTTGTCGCCTCTTCTGTTTCTCCTAGCAGTGGAACCCATGGCTGCTCCAATCAGACAACATCCCCTCATAACAGGTATCACTATAGGACATCCACAGCCCACAACTCTTATGTATGCTGATGACCTACTGCTTATCTTAGGAGATGTCCCAAACTCTATCCCGCCTCTTCTGACTCTGTTAGGATACTTTTCCCACATCTCTGGACTCAAAATTAACCAAACCAAAACAGAGATTCTCCCACTTAACTCCAAATGTCTCCCCCACACCATGTCCCAACATGGTCTTAAATGGTCACAACATACTATTACATATCTGGGAATTAAAGTAGGAGCCAATACTGGGAAATAGTGGGACAACAACCTAGGCCCCCTATTATCTACCTGCAAATCTGATCTGGATCACTGGTCTCCGTCTTAACCTTACACTAGCGGGTAAAGTATCAGCCTATAAGATGTCAATCGCACCCACAAGTTTTCACTTACTATCTCACATCCCCCTATTTCTTCCTACAGCATGGATTCAAAAAATCAATAAAGCCATTAGCTCCTTTCTATGGGGTAAAGTTAAACCTTTGTTTTGGCAAAAACACATTTCGAGCACACTGGAGATATGGAGGATAGGGTCTCCCCTGGATAGAGGGATATAAAATAGCATACCAATGTTCACAGACCATGAAATGGTTTCACCCACAATCTGAAGATTCTCCCCAATGGTCCAAATTAGAGCAAACCTTAAGTGGTTCTCCTGTTGCAGCTACCTTGCTGTGGCCTGGGGCCTCTATGGAGCTACTATTACACCCCACTATAGGTCCCTCAGTAAAGTACTGGTGACTCCTCCACAGAAAACTAAATATCTCCACCCTCCCCCTGTTATATACCCTCTGTGTAATGACCCCAGCATCACCACAGGTGGTCTGCCAGTGTCCTGGTCCACATGGCAAAAAAAGTATTCTATTCATAAAAGACCTTCTGGACAAGGGCTCTTTACTGGTAGATACATTTCAACAGCTACAGAACAAATGGAATTTGCATGGCTCTGATTTTTGGAAATTTCTACAAATCAGAGATGCCCTGAAACAACTGTTACACCAAGCAAATACACCAACTGACCTCTCACCTCCAATACACTCATGGATTGCCTTACAAAAAGGGATGGCCAGTGCTATTTACGACCTAATCAGAGATACTCTGCCCACCCCTAACCAATCCTCAAAGACCAAATGGGAAAAGGTTCTAGAAGTATCACTGACTGACCATCAGTGCAATCAATGCTGGCAGGTAGGACATAAAGTGTTTGCAGATGCTAGGAGTAGACTTATCCATAACAAAATAATGCACTCATAGTATAGAACCCGTGTGATGCTAAAGAAAATGCAAGTGCTCCAACATGATAAATGCTGGAGATGCCACAGACCTGGAGGTGATCTCTATCATGTCTTATGGCTTTGCCCTTTGATCACAGATGTTTGAGAGTCTGTCCTTAAAGCTGCAAACTCAATCTTGCAATGTACTATTCCTCCTAGTGCTCCTCTCATGTTACTTGGTCTTAAATCCAAAGCCCCAAATCTTAGTCCCCATGCATTCAGATGGCTAATGGTGCTAAGTATGCAGGTGAAGTGTTCTATCCTTAAAAACTGGAGATCTTCCATTATACCTAATATAACAGAGATACTGTCAGCACTTACTTATATATCTGAACTAGATAGATGCTCTCACCTGTTGAAAAGGCAACTGTCAATTTATCATCACTGCGGGGCCCCTTACATGGCATATCTGGCTCCCAGAGCAGGTGTTGGTTGATTTGCTCATAGTATCTTTCTTTTTTCCACTTTCCTTATAAGGTACTGCATAACTAGACCACTGAACTTAATTTTAATTAAGTATGCGCTGTTTATCCTTTACCCTATATTAGGATGACAGTTTTGTAAATAGTTATTGATAACACACATTGTTACTGTTATGTTTAATGTACTTTCTTTTCTTTTTTTGTTCTGGTTATAGAAGGTACAGTACAAAGATGTACATTAGCACCTCATTTCTCCAGAAACTATATTAATCACTGTTAGTTACTCTGTGGCACCCTATTCATCTCTTTTTCAGGTGCTCCCTCAGATTCGACCATCAGAAGGTACAGCTACTGAAATACATGAAGCCTTGTCTAATCAGCAGTAGTACCTCCTCATGGTTTTGGATTTTTGGCTAGATCTAAGGTAGGTGTCCTTTTATAGAATATAAGTATTAGTTTCTTGTTTCTGGTCCAATAGATGCCTTAATAACCCCCCCTTAGAAATATGACCCAATCCAATATCTGTATTACTTCCATAAGCCAATCGTATGTATATGTACTGTATAATATCATCAATCAAGTATTACTGTTGTTTTCCTTTTTTATGTTTTAAAAAACAATAAAAACCTTTTAACTGAAAAAAACAACTTTTAACTGAAAAAAATAAGTTGGTACTTCTTAACACCAGACAGAACAAAACACATAGGCATAAGTAACAATGACCTCTGTTAGAGGGGATGTGGTCAAAGAGGGACACCTTTACACATATACTGGAGCTGTACAAATATCAAAGAATTGTGGACAGACGTAGTAACTTGGGTTAAGACAGCCCTAGGCATGTCTGTACCTGATTTATGGGCTGCAAACCCAGAGAATGAGAGGTAATGCAAAAAATATATGTTCAATAGATTGACTGTGGCAGCACTACAAGCAATTACACATAAATTACTGTAAGACTGTAGCCCCACTAGAGGCAATTGGTTTGCAAATGGCAAAAAATAAATAAATAAATGATGGAAGAAATCACAGGAAGGCTGAGTCTCAAGATGGAGTTGTTCAATACCAGTTCATACTAAAAGGAGATAGATACACAGAAGGCCAAAGCCCATATAAGTGCATCTCCAGCAAGCTGGATCATCTTCCCATAGCTAACAAATGTTGGTCCAATTTGTTTTTAAATTCTATATTATTAGTGCTACCCACCACTGATTCAGGTAGGATATTCCACAAAGGGATTATTTGTTGGTTAAAAAAGGAGCGCCTTTTATTATTTTTTGGTTATGTTAGTGACAATTGATGTTTATGACTATGGAGATTACATTCCTGATTGTTCAAAGTCATTCCTAGCTGTGAGAGCATTTCAATCTCATTGCTCAGTTTTGCGTTATGAGGAGACTCCTCTAATCCACCTCTGTTCCAAGGAATACAGATTCAACTTCTCCAATCTATCCTCATATGTTAAACTGTGCATATTATTGATCAATTTAGTTGCTCTCCTCTGGACACCCTCCAGTCTATCAACATCCCTCCTGTGATATGGACTCCACGGGGGAGAGCAGTAGTCCAAATATGGTCTCACATAAGCTTTATACAAAGGTAATATGCAATCCCTGTCTCTTGAACTAAAGCTCCTCTTAATACAACCCAATACTCTATTTGCTTTATTCATAATAGAGTTGCAATGGTTCTGGAAGATAAGATCATGTGAGACCTGTATCCCCAGGTCACTATGGATTTCAACTGATGATAGTAAGTGGTTATTCGGAAAGAATTGATTATGGGTATTATTTGCTCCAAAATGCATGATGACACATTTATTAATGTTAAAAGCCATTTTCTGCCTATCTTTCTAATTTCCTTAAGTCGTTAACAAGCATTTCTTTTCCTCTTCTGTTTCTACTTGGGCTATCAATTTGGTATCATTGGCAAATTTTACTACAGTACTATGTAGGGTCTTGATTAGATCTGAGATATAAATGGAGAACAAAGTTGGCCCTCGTACAGACCTCTGTGGGACACCACTGTTAACTGGACTGAGTTCTGAGAAGTGTCCCCTGATACATACTCTTTGTGTACATTTGTGTAACCATTCTTTTACCCAGTTAATGATAACATCATTTATACCTAATCTTTTCATTTTATCTATTAAGATGTTGTGAGGTACCTTGTCAAACGCCTTACAGAAATCCAGAAAAATGACATCTAAGGGAAGGTGTTTACCATTTGCCAACGTAATATAAGAAATGGAAGGCACACCAGCATTGGAACAACTGCTGTTTTGAAATATACCATAGCTCCTGATAAAATAACGAGACAATGTGAGAGAACTAGCAGATACTTGTTTTCTGCTTGTGTGTTTATGGTTAACAGTAATTGTCCTCAGTTCTGAGGGGCGATAATAAGGTAACAAGGTGTTAAGTTTTAAGACAGAGACGATTTAGAGAGAGAGAGAGGTATGCAAGGTGCAAAGAAGACAAGCTTAGCAATGATGAGAGTCTTTGTAGATATATATATAGGATGAAACGTAACTGTTCATAAAAAAGTATCATATGTATGATGAATTGCTTGACTACTATATATATATCTGTATTTAAGTCTCAATAAAGCACTGAAAGTTAAAAAAAACTAAAGAAAACAGCACTGCTTGTCACTAATTTAAAATAATGTTTTGTTTCCCCTGAACTATGGCCACATTCCTCCTTATAGTGGTCTTATAGTCACTGGGCTCCCAGATCAGTTTGACATTTCCCTTGTAACTCAGCAGGGTGATTTTCCAGTAAATTACGTTCTTCCCTGGGACACTGAGAACACAGGGAATGCTGAAACTCTAAAGCAAAAGGACTGGGGGGTAATTTATTAGTATGATGTTAAATGGGGGAAGCTGTGTGGCACATCAGTTAGTAAAGCAAAGAAAATCATCAGAGACATTTTGAAAACCTACAGAGAGACACTATAATGCCCCTGTACAGATCACTTGTCCGTCTTCATCTTGAGTATAGTGTACAGTTCTTGTCTCCGTATCTAATAAAATATATTGACAGGACTGAAAAGGGGCAGAGGAGAGTGACCAATGTGGTTGCAGGCTTGAAGAACATGGGCCAAGAGGACAACTGGCGGACCTGGATTATTGTTCATGGGAAAGAGGAGACACAAGTGACACAATTACAGTATTCAAATAAAGTATGCTTGGAATTGTCCTTTTCCCATTTGCTAGGATTTCATAGCAATTTCCATTTCTGAATCTTATTTAATTCTAATTTCAGTAAGGATTTCAGAATCAGAATAGGAACTTAAATCATAATTCCCAAAGTTAAAACATTTTTACGTTTAATTGCAGAATTAGAATTTTTAGACTGCAATTCTGAAAACTTGAATTCCAACAATCATATCAGAATTTGGACATTCCAGTTCTGAATCCACAATTCCGAGCATCCCTAATTGAAATATCTGAAAAAGGATAATGCCATCAGACCAAATGCAACTTTTTAGAATGTACAAGAATGAAAGAACAAGGGGTCACTCAATGACATTAAAAGGTAGAAAATTCAAGGGGAACTATCAGGATGAACTGCTTCACAGAACAAGTGGTGGACACTTGGAACATCAGAGTAAGTGGTACCAGTTGACACATTTCTGCCTTCAAGTTTAAACTAGATTGTATCTTGAAGAAAAAGGTGTGGCAGCAGTATTATTCCCACTAAATTCATGAGGCAAAGAACTTGATGATGCGGGGTTCAGGTCTCTTCTCCCTCCAGTCTTCCTTAATTCCTGAAGTCATATGAATCTTAATTACCCAGCTTTTCTGTACAAGCAATATGTCTAAGGTAATGATTTCCTATAAATCTCCCAATTATCATGTAAACTACAGTGGAATGCATAAACTGTTAATCTGGGACTGTGGGTGCAGCATTCAAAACAAGTTCTCCCATACTCAGTGGCCCTGAAATCCTTGCCAGTGTTTGAGCAGTAGAATGGTGCCCTTATTTTGCCAATTAACAGAAGTAGAGCTGGATGGGGCAGGGCAGGGGAGCACTCGCTCCCCCCCCAACCCAGTCTGAATGGTGGTGCTCTATTGCCACTTCTTCCATCTGTGGGGGGTCCATAGCGATCATGCTCAGCTCCAGCAGCAGCAGCAACATTCAGATTTTGCACTGGGAAACAAAGCCTGCGCTGGCATACCACTGCATGTTGTACAATCACAGATTGGAAGGAGGGGAAGAGTGAGAGACTAATTTTTGCAATGCACATCCCCCTCATTAGAACAGCAGTAGGTGGTGCTGAGAATAAAATGGTGAGACACTGGACCCATAGTTTTAAACTTTTGTGCTGGAGGGACCAGGTGAATAGTTCAAAACAAAGATGTGCTGATACTGAGTTTTGCACTTGCCTGATCTGCCACTGTGTTGGGAAGGGGCTAACTACAGGAGTGAAGTGCTGCTGGCAAGGAGGATGGTTGGGTGGAGTTTAAAAATTCTTGGCTTAATTTACTTTAATTTTGATGACCAGATAAGCCCACTGAGACTACAGGTCCCTTTCACAGCAGCAACCCGGAATTAGTTACACATACAGTGTTCCATACAGTAACAGCATACATTGTTTGTAGTGAATAACAAGGAGTATATACATACGCAATGCGTACAGATTGAAGCTGGATTAAGTAAAAAGGATCATATGAAAAGGATCAAAACAAAGAGAGAAATCATCAAAGAGTACATATAATATAAAATCCACTATTCAAGCTGTTTTACCAAGTTGTGGAGCACATATCACCAACATAAAGAGCACTTATCTTAAAAAGGAAAATTCCATAAACCACCAATTGTACTCTGTGACCCAGACAAGGCAGGCTGAATGGTTTAATGGGAAAGCCCACCAGGTAGCACACTCACCTCTGAGGCCAGGAGATCAGAAGGCTGTGGGTTCTATCCCCACACCAGGCACTTGGGTTAATATCTCAATACTGACACTGCAGTGCTGCATGAGGGGAGTGCTGTACTCCTGAGGTGCTATCTTTCAAATGAGATGTTAAACCGAGGTCTCATCTGCCTGTTCTGGTGGTAATTCAGGTGGATGTTAAAGATCTCATGGCACTTCTCAAAAAGAGTAGGGGAATTTCCCCAGTGCCCTGGCCAAATTTCCCCCCATTCATTAAAAATACCACCAACAGCTTAATCTGGTTCAAGATCAGTTAACATTCATCTGTATCCCCCTCCCCCCAGGTCATGCCTGAAAATAGGCAAGAATTTGTCTAGTGCACTTACCCGGTCAACAAAAACTAAATAAAATAAATAATTGCCTCCCCCCACGCCCATGTTTGGGTTTGCAGGTACTAGTTTTTTTTCACCAAACTGCACCCATGGGGCATTAGAGGACACCATGCTCCATGACTGGCCACTCGACATTCAGCCCATCAATGGCTAATTCTGTTTGTTCCATTCAGCCTGTGATTGGCAAATTCTGTCTGTTCTTGGATTGGCTGCAGTAGCTATTGCAGGAAAAGGTGCACTCTTTAACTGTTGTCTCTCTGCCTTTCAGAATCAGCTATATCAGAGCTTCCTAAATTCATATTCTGGTATGTTGTGTAAAGTTATTTACTGCAGCTTTCTTTTTTTCTGGTGGTGTGAGCTCGAGAGTAAGCGTGAGTTCACCCGTAGTCTGGTATAGCCGTTTGGGTTATTGCTGTTGGTGAAATGGGATGAGGTTTTACATTTTAGATGCTTTTACAGAATCAGCAGGTTATGTAGCAGGAGGAAAAGATGGAGCTATCATTCCTTTTAGCACTGTCACACTGAAACAATCTGTATTTGATGACAAAGCCAATGAAGGTCTTGGCATCTCTGCCATCTAATTCAAAGTTTTTTCTTTTCAAAACAGCGATTCCCTGGGGGAACTGTGATCTTTAATCTTTATTTTCCAGTTGCTAATGAATGCAGCAAAGGTAAATGGTCCAGACTAGAAGACTTGTAACATGCAGTAAAGAAGTGAAAAGTCTAGGATTCTCACAGCTGTATGTACTACTGAGTCCAAAAAGAGTACGGCACACAGGAGCTGGATCCAAGTGAAATACCAATTTATTAAGCAAAACGTTGCTAAGACAATTCACAAAGCATAGCTCCAACACAGCAAATAAACAGACAGTCAAGCCCCAGTGCTTCGACTCTCTACTAGAGTCTTCTTCCAGGGGTATAGCATATAGGAAGGCTACTCCTTTTTATACACATCACCTAATTAATATTCATACAGGTGTCATTGTTTACGAGTTCATGTTATACTCTCTATACACAAGAAACTACATACACAACTAGAAACCTGAAAAAATCAAATAATTTTCAGTTCTGTTCACTCATTATATACAGTTATATGTGAAATCTCTACTAATAAATGTCTTTTTACATTTATAAATTATTTGATTGAGACTTTTTTGTCTAACTAGAGCAGCTGCAAAAGCACTCAGTCAGAAGAAGAACTTTATGAAAATGAGAAAGCTGCTAAAATTAATAAATCTCAGAGAAAAATGATATGAATCACAAACCATTTTAGTATTACAAAATTATGATACCAATATTTTTTACATTTAGGAGACATTTATATGTTTTTTGTCTTATTTCCAAATTGTAGCTCATTTTATACATCTTTCTCTGATCCATGGGAAGTTATGTCCTGAAAAAAAGAAAAGAAAATAGGGACAGAAGAAAGAGTAAAAATTAAATTCATTTCTATTATAATGCACTTCATTAACAAATAATGATGTTTTTAATCTTAATGGCAACAGATGTAAGTACTAACCTTACCAAATAAGTGCTTTACACCATTCTAAAAATTAGATGTGGCACACTTAAGGTAAATTGCTGTTTATTTTTTTTATTCTTCATTTTTTCAAATATGGTCTTAGATCCCATTGGTTATTTAATACCTGTGGTTTTACGCTCTGCAACTTGATAATCCATCTACATTCTGTCTGCAATAATAAATTTAATCTTTCACCTCCTATCTTTAATGGTGGTATCCATTCTAAACCCATGAACTGCAAATCTGTGGCTCTGGAAAAATGGTAAGCTGAAAAATGGGCTCCTACTGGCGTGTTTAAGTTTGCATTTATGATTGAACGAATATGGTCCTAAATTCTCTGTTTTAAGGGGCAGACTGTTTTCCCCATGTATAGTAGCCCACATGTACACCATAAGGTGTAAATAACATATGAGGTATCTCACGTTATTAGCTGTTCGATTGTAGCATGAACATCCATCTTTTTTGGATACTGAAATGTTGTGGCTGGAGTTGCATATTTACAAATATTACAACAATTACACCTGTAAAATCCTAGTGATCTTGTAGAAAGCCATGTCTTTTTTATTTCTTTTTTCTGTGTCATACGACTGTGTACCAACCTGTCTTTAAGACTCCAAGCTTTGTAGAAGGTTACTCATGGCTGTAATCCTACTGCCTTTGCCACTTATGTATTGCTAAGCAGGATAGCCCAATTCCTAAACACCACATTACCTATTTTACCTGCCAAATGGTCGTATTCTGTTATAAACATGCAGGGAGGGGATATTGGCTGTTGCACTGGTTTTTCCTTTATTAGCTCAGACCGTGGGATTTATTGTACTTTCCAACGCATTTTTGTTAATAAATCTAAGTTATAGCCTCTCTCTAAAAATCTCTTCATAAGTTCTTGAGCTTGCTCACTATAAGAGCAATCATCGCTACAATTTCTATGTTGCCTGAGATACTGACCATACAGGATGGAATTTTTTAATGTAGGGGGATGAGCACTTGAGGCATGGAGTAATGAATCAGTGGCAGTCTCTTTGCGATAGCACTTTGATTTAATGGCACAATCATTAGGCAATGCAGTCAGTGTCAGACCTAAAAAGTTAATTGTGTCCTTAGAAGCCGTATAGGTAAATTTGAGGTTTAGATCATTAAAATTTAACCACTTCACAAATTCTGGAATGAACTCAATTGGACCATTCCATATACATATACAATTATCAATAAATCTATACCAATGAGCTATGTTATCATAGAACGGATCTGAAGTTTGTTTCAAAACAAATTCTTTTTCCCATTTCCCCAAAAACAAATTAGCATAACTGGGTGCCATCGAGGCATCCATTGCTGTTCCACATTTTTGTAAAAAGAATTCCCCTTCAAATTCAAAAACGTTATGTTCTGAAATGAACTTAAGGCCTCTCAAAATAAATTCTTTTGGTAAATTTTCAGTTTCACCTAACTGGTCAAAAAAATACCTTACGGCTTCTAAGCCTTTTTGTTGGTGATTGGAGGTATACAATACCTCCACATTTACCGTTAACCACACATTGCTTGACTGCCATTTAGCTTTCTCCAATTTATGCAAC
Source organism: Neoceratodus forsteri (assembly GCA_016271365.2). Taxonomy (NCBI): domain Eukaryota; kingdom Metazoa; phylum Chordata; order Ceratodontiformes; family Ceratodontidae; genus Neoceratodus; species Neoceratodus forsteri. The sequence continues at coordinate 429,228,434 of CM057459.1, read as the reverse complement.
AATTCTGTGCTGTCTTTGATAGAATCTAACAACCGCATGCATAATTGTAAAAAGAACTCTATGAATTTGCCCATATTTTCTGTTAATGCTCCGTTCCCTGTTATTATTGGACATCCTGGTGGATTAATTAAAATCTTTGTGAATCTTAGAAATTGCATAAAACCCAGGTGTAATCTGGAATTCTCTCCACATAAAATTATATTCTGCCTCTCTTATTTGTCCTTGTTCGATGCCCATCATCAGTATTTTATGCAATTCCGTTCTGAACATTCTGGTGGGATTAGAACAAAGTCTGCTATAATTTTCTGGTTAGTCCAAAAGGAAAAGACCACTGTTCTATATTTGTTTGTATCCATGACAACAATGTTGCCACCCTTATCTGCTGGTCTGATGACAACATTGCTGTCATTTTGCAGTGCTACCAATGATTTTTTTTTGTTTTTTAGTCAGATTCCACCTGCTCGGCTGCACTTCTGTATTCAGGATTTCTTTAACCTGTTGGCAAACAGCTTTCTCATACATAGAAATGGCATGATTTAGTATCTAAGGGCAAAACTGGGAATCAGGTCTGAATTTTATTTTGTGTAGATTTCTAAGTGATTAACCTACTGTTAATAAACCTGTTTGTTCAAAATTATCTATGGTAAAACACCCCTCTTCAGTAATTGCACCTGATTCCGATGCCAAACTAACTAGTGGTTCTTTTTTCAGTGTTATTTCTTTTACCTCCTACATGCTTCACGGCAGCCACTCCTTCAGGCTTGCCAAGGCTAAATTCCGACCCATCCATTCTCTGAGCCTCTGCTCAAATCGCAGCCAGCCCCCAGGGTAACCCGGCATAACCCTTTGCCGGATGGGTCCCCCTCCTCCGAGAGGGAAAGTGCCAGCCAAGGGGAGGCAGATCAGCAAAACACTTGGCCCCGGGGGTATTGCTGAGATGGAGAGCTTGGTAGGACCTAGATGGCCTCAGCGAGCCGGGCAGCCATCATCCAGTTGCCGTGGAGTGGTATTTCCGCTTTTCAGTTGATCCCTCCTGCGTGCGTCTGCAGTGCTCCTGGTCTCCACCAGAGGCCACTGCAGCATGACAACCCACTACCCACCCCAGGAGAGTACAGCAGTCCTACTGACAGTCGATCCTCTCCCGCCCCGTCAGCCCCCAACTTCCCGAGTTTGTTCCCAAACCCGGATCGCCAGCGTGGGCCGAGGTAAGGTGCCAGCACCTCAACCCTCTGCGCCACCGGGCTGGCCCTAACCAGTGTTTCTAAATCAGTGCTACAAACCTCAGACATACTTGCAGTATTATAAGATTGATTAAAAGCTTGATTAACCTCATAATCAGATGATGCTAATCACTTTGATCTGCAATCATTCTCTTACCTTTACCACAATTAGCAATGCCTGAGGCTGCATCCAAAATGTAATTAATATCGTCTTGCTCCACACAAGGTTCATTGTAATTAGAGAAACCCATGGCTGAGTCTATTAGGAAATTTTGCTGCGATTCTTGCTGATGGAAAAATAATTTCGATTTTATTTTTCTAAAAAGTTTATAAAGATCAACAAATACTTGGAAATCATTAATAGGTGGTGTCGGTATGAAGGACAGTCCTTTTTCAAGCACAATTTCTTGTTCTTTAGTTAAACTGATACTGGAAAGATTTATAACCTGTTTATGTCCCTCTTGCATTCCCTCAGAGGTCTTTTTTTGCTGGTTCCTTCATTTGTTCCTTCCTCTGTGGCCTCTTCTTGTCTTTCTCCTTCTTGAATTTCCCCTGTCATTTTATCTAAAAAACTATTTGATTTATTCTGCTGATCAGTATGCTGTTGACCACCTCTTTTATTGCTGTTATTTCGATTTTCGTTTCTGCTCCCAGACCTTTATGCAAATCTCACACATGATCTCCCTCTACTTTCAGATCTTTCATATTTTTTCCGTGACCACTGTAGAATTTCTCCTCTATCATAATCTCCTGGTCTCAAAATAGTTTGGTATTTTTCTTTTCAGCTATTTGATGTTCGTATTTTGCCAGTTTATTTTGCAGTTTGGAATCAAGGTCTTTAAACAATGAATGAGACTTATATTTAAGCACTTTCTCTTTAACGACTTTTAACTCTTTCAGTAACTCTTCATGTTTAAGTGTGTCACTGCGTATTATTAGTTCAATAAATATTTTACACATTCACATGCCGCTTTGATCCATTCTTCCTTAAAACAAAAATCTTCCAATCCATAAAACGGTAAAACTGTCACTCTTAGGCCTCACGGTGCTTGCTCCCCTGTTAAATATTCTTCAAGTGTTGAAATATTAAAGCTCAAGTCAATCTCCTTAAAGAGCAATTTTTATAAATCAAAAAAATGCATTTCTGATGATATTAGATTCTGAGCCATTAATGTCAGTGGCACTTACTTCTTGTTGCTGCAAGATTTCTCATGCTCTCTTGCTTCTTGTATCAAAATTTTCAGTGGCTTCTTAACTGTAGCTCCGTTCACTCTCGGTATGTAGTGGTACCCCATGCTCACTCATATTCCAAGATAAATTTATATGGTGAAATTGCCAACTTCAGTATTTCTGCTAGGTTTATTAAATGGTCGCCCTGAATGAGTGATATTGAGCTTACCACAATACAGTCTGTTATGCTGTGTATGAGGCCTGTAGATAATCAATCAATCAATTAAATCTTTATTTATCCAGGTGAACATCGTTGAGCACAGCTCATTTGCAAGATGGACCTGGTAAGGTCGAGGTTCAATTTACATAGATACATAAAAAATAATCAATATACACACACTCTAGGATACTACACAGAATATTCAGTATACACACAGTCTAAGGATACATTCTATTCAGACTATACATTAAATTCAGGTGTAGTGGTAATAAGGGGTGAGGGGAAGGGGAGCAGGAAGTGGTGTGCCTGGCTGGTGGGGGAGGAGGAAGATGGTGGGCGCCTACACGCCAACACGCCTTCTCCATCTGCTGACACAAAGTGGCTAAATTGCAAAGTCCAGTAGATAGTGTGCGAACCGGAGACTTGCAGGCTGGTGCTCATACTAGGGCCAGCCAGATCCAATATCAAATATCTAAGTCCAAAAAGAGTATGGCACACAGGAGCTGGATCCAAGTGAAATACCAATTTATTAAGCAAAACGTTGCTAAGACATTTAAAAAAAACATAGCTCCAACACAGCAAACAAACAGACAGTCAAGCCCCAGCGCTTCGAAATAAATGTAAACATTTATTTGTAGGGATTTCCCATAGAACTGTATTTAATGAGTGAGCAGTATTGTAAATAATTAGATTTTTTCAGGTTTCTAGTTGTGTATGTAGTTTCTTGTGTATAGAGAGTATAACATTAACTTGTAAACAATGACACCTATATGAATATTAATTAGGTGACGTGTATAAAAAGGAATAGCATTCTTATACGCCACACCACCTGAGAAAGACTCTAGCATTGTAATCTCAGATTAACAACCTTTGAGCTAAAAGCTCATTTACAAAGGTTCCACGTCATAAAAGACAACACACACATAACATGTTACAGAGAGTATACATTACAAAATTGGAGCAAACAAAGCAACACATTAAAGTACAGATTAAAGTAAAGTAAAGCTGGTCTTATATACAGTATCATTATATAATCGGTACTAGGCAAAAAACAGTGACCTGGAGAGGCTAATGGTACAGTAAGTGATACAGGGCAAAGGACAGGAAGACTTGAATTTATCAATGAAAGCAAACAGAAGGCAGAGAGACGTGGAATCAGCGGTCAAGCAGACCTAAATATAGGGAATAGCCTGATGGCAGATGGAAGACATGATATATCCTTACTTTTGTCGCTTTATGCCTCAGCACTAACTGATGCATGAATGAACCAATGTGTACAAGCAGGACCCAGTACAACAGCATGCTAGCGAACATTAAGCATTGACAAATGCTTGCTTCTGTAGTGCTCCACATTGTCAATGGGTAATCATTACAACTAGGTATAGTGCACCCCTACCATTTCCATTACAAATTTCCTAATAGACTCAGCCATGGGTTTCTCTAATTACGATGAACCTTGTGTGGAGCAAGAAGATATTGATTACATTTTGGATGCAGCCTCAGGCATTGCTAATTGTGGTAAAGGTGACAGAATGATTGCAGAGCAAAGTGATTTAGCGTCATCTGATTATGAGGTTAATCAAGCTTTTAATCAATCTTATAAAACTGCAAGTATGTCTGAGGTTTGTAACACTGATTTAGAAACACTGGTTAGTTTGGCATCGGAATCAGGTGCAATTACTGAAGAGGTGTTTACCATAGATAATTTTGAACAAACAGGTTTATTAACAGCAGGTAAATTGCTTAGAAATCTACACAAAATAAAATTCAGACCTGATTCCCAGTTTTGCCCTAAGATACTAAATCATGCCATTTCTACATATGAGAAAGCTGTTTGCCAACAGGTTAAAGAAATCCTGAATACAGAAGTGCAGCCGAGCAGGTGGAACCTGACTAAAATACAAGGAAATGCATTGGTAGCACTGCAAAATGACAACAATGCTGTCATCAAACCAGCAGATAAGGGTGGCAACATTGTTGTCATGGATACAAACAAATATAGAACAATGGTCTTTCCCTTTTGGACTAACCAGAAAATTATAGCAGACTTTGTTCTAATCCCACCAGAATGTTCAGAACTGAATTGCATAAAATATTGATGATGGACATAGAACAGGGACAAATAACAGAGGCAGAATATAATTTTATGTGGAGAGAATTCCTGATTACACCTGGGTTTTATGCAATTCCTAAGATTTAATTAATCCACCAGGACATCCAATAATAACAGGGAACGGAGCATTAACAGAAAATATGGGCACATTCATAGATTTCTTTTTGCAATTATGCATGTTAGATTCATATATCAAAGACAGCACAGATTTGTCGCATAAACTGGAGAAAGCTAAATGGTAGTCAAGCCATGTGTGGTTAATGGTAGATGTAGAGGCATTGTATACCTCCATTCACCACCAAAAAGGCTTAGAAGTTGTAAGGTATTTTTTGGACCAGTTAGGTGAAACTGAAAATGTACCAAAACAATTTATTTTGACAGGCCTTAAGTTCATTTTAGAACATAATTTTTTTGAATTTGAAGGGGAATTCTTTTTACAAAAATGTGGAACAGCAATGGGTGCCTCGATGGCACCCAGTTATGCTAATTTGTTTTGGGGGAAATGGGAAAAAGAATTTGTTTTGAAACAATCTTCAAATCTGTTCTATGATTACATAGCACATTGGTATAGATTTATTGATGATTGTGTATGTATATGGAATGGTCCAAATGAGTTCATTCCAGAATTTGTGAGGTGGTTCAATTTTAATTATCTAAACCTCAAATGTACCTATACGGCTTCTAAGGACACAATTAACTTTTTAGATTTGACATTGACTGCATTACCTAATGATTGTGCCATTAAATCAAACTGCTATTGCAAAGAGACTGCTACTAAATCATTACTCCATGCCACAAGTCCTCATCCCCCTACATTAAAAAATTCCATCCCGTATGGTCAGTATCTCAGGTTACGTAGAAAGTGTAGCGATGATTGCTCTTATAGTGAGCAAGCTCAAGAACGCACAAAGAGAATCTTAGAGAGAGGCTATAACTTAGATTTGTTAACAAAAACGCATCAGAAAGTACAAAAAAATCCCACGGTCTGAGCTAATAAAGGAAAAACCAGTGCAACAGCCAATATCCCCTCCCTGCACATTTATAACAGAATACAACCATTTGGCAGGCAAAATAGGTAATGTGGTATTTAGGAATTGGACTATCCGCCTTAGCGATATAGAAGTGGCAAAGGCAGTAGGATTATAGCCACGACTAACCTGCAAAGCTAGGAGTCTTAAAGATAGGTTGGTACACAGTCGTATGACACAGAAAAAAGAAATAAAAAAGACACGGCTTCCTACAAGACCACTAGGATTTTACAGGTGTAATCATTGTAATAATGCAACTCCAGCCACAACATTTCAGCATCCAAAAAAGATGGATGTTCATGCTAAAATCAAACAACTAATAACGTGTAATACCTCATATGATATTTACACCTTATGGTGGACATTTGGGCTACTATATATGGGGAAAACAGTCCGCCCCTTAAAACAGAGAATTCAGGAGCATATTCGTTCGAACATAAATGCAAACTTAAACACGCCAGTAGGAGCCCATTTTTCAGCTTACCATTTTTCCAGAGCCACAGATTTGCAGTTCATGGGTTTAGAATGGATGCCACCATTAAAGATAGGAGGTGATAGATCAAATTTATTATTGCAGAAGGAATGTAGATGGATATTCAAGTTGCAGAGCATAAAACCACAGGGATTATATAACCAATGGGATCTAAGACCATATTTGAAAAAAATAAAGAATGAAAAAAAATAAACAGTAATTTACCTTAAGTGTGCCACCTCTAATTTTTAGAATGGCGTAAAGCACTTATTTGGTATGGTTAGTACTTACTTGTGTTGCCATTAAGATTAAAAACATCACTGTTTGTTAATGAAGTGCATTATAATAGAAATGAATTTAATTTCTACTCTTTCTTCTGTCCCTATTTTCTTTTCTTTTTTTCAGGACATAACTTCTCATGGATCAGAGAAAGATGTATAAAATGAGCTACAATTTGGAAATAAGACAAAAAACATATAAATGTCTCCTAAATGTAAAACATATTATCATAATTTTGTAATACTAAAATGGTTTGTGATTCATATAATTTTTCTCTGAGAATTATTAATTTTAGCAGCTTTCTCATTTTTATGAAGTTCTTCTTCTGATTGTTTGAGTGCTTTTGCAGCTGCTCTAGTTAGACAAAAAAGTCTCAATCAAATAATTTATAAATGTAAAAAAAAAAGTATTAGTAGGGATTTCCCAAAGAACTGTATTTAATGAGTGAGCAGAATTGTAATTAATTGGATTTTTTCAGGTTTCTAGTTGTATGTAGTTTCTTGTGTATAGACAGTTTAACATTAACTTGTAAACAATGACACCTGTATGAATATTAATTAGGTGACGTGTATAAAAAGGAGTAGCCTTCCTATATGCCATATCCCCTGAGGAAGACTCTAGTAGAGAGTCAAGCGCTGGGGATCAATTGTCTGTTTATCTGCTGTGTTGGAGCTATGCTTTGTGAATTGTCTTAGCAACGTTTTGCTTAATAAATTGGTATTTCACTTGGATCCAGCTGCTGTGTGCCGTACTCTTTTTGGACTTAGATATTTGATATTGGTTCAGGCTGGCCCTAGTACAAGCACTGGCCTGCAATTCTTTGGTTCATACACTATCTACTGGACTTTGTATGTACTACTGATCAGGGACCCATGATGTGCTGTCATGGTGGATTTATTTTATAGCCACCATTCCTAGGTTTTCGGAGGCTCTCTCTGGGAGCCATTGTGTAAGCAAATAATAACACACGATGAGGTGTGGGTTATGTACTGATAAGAGCACACCCGGTGTACTAAGGCACGAGGAACTTGCGCCGAGTGCCTTATGCCCCTGGGCATGCTTTTATCAGCATGCAACCCACACCTCAGAGTGTGTTATTGCACTTATAAAATGGGCTGAAAAGTAACTAGTTCATAATAAAAGAAGAAAAAAAAATTGCAAAAACATGTAAATTGAGGTTTAAGACTAAACCAGTAAAAAAACAGTCCCCCATTGGCAATTCTTGATGGTCAGTACAGGGTGCAGTCTGCCCCCAGACAGAGAAAGAGAGGTACTGGGCAAATTGTTTCTTTTTGTGATTTTTATTTTGTCGTCTTGTTATACTGTATTGCCAACTGAGACACCATAATTTGAGTTAAATCTGTGGTTGTTGAGCAGTAGAGCGGGCATTTCTTGTACAGCGAGCATGCTGTGCACCAGTGTGTCATTTCAGTGAGAGTGAGCGTGTTCGTTGTCAGGGGCTCTTATTTATTTTTTTTGTTTTTAACAGCTACGTATAATGTAGATTGATACTGTTTCTTGTGGATTGAGTTTTCCTGGAGAAAGTAAGTGTGTGACCAAGTGTGTCATATAGGAGCTGCTGTACTGCTCAGTTTTCACTTCCTGGTTTAGCGGTCGCAGTACTTCCCAGTTTTCACTCACTGGTTGTTTTGACGGAAAGTGAAACGTTGTGAAATGGCATGTATCCAAAAAAAGTTGTCCTGTGGTGTGTCCCATCATTGTTGATGAGGGGTGAATGTGAGAATGGAGAGTACAGCTCCAGTGCAGCTGAGGTCGAGTTTACCATTAGCGGTCGGTGATTTTAAATGCTGGGGGGGGGATCGAGAGATCTATCTATAATGGCAAGGGACAAATGGAAAGGGAAAAAAAAACATCAACAGGTACCAAGTCTGTACATTTTGTTTTGTTGTAGAAAATGGGAGGGGGCTGTTGTTTTTGTTGGCAGTTTGGGACAGGGGTAGCGCTCTCTCGGTGCAGTGGCTGTCACTTAGTATGAGCTCTGCCAGGCAGCGTTTCTGTTTATGCTTGGCAGAGGTCACTGATTTGTTGCTGTGATGGGGCATGTTGGTGGGCAGTAGTCCCGGCTGGCTACTATATCATCTGATAAGGACATGGCTCAGATGATGTAGTAGCCAATCGGAGAGTTGGATTTGTTTAGCCCATTTTATAAGTCATAACAAACAACTTTATTCCACTAGAGACAAGTACAAGGAAATGCATTTATTACAATTGAGTAGCTTCAAAAACACTACAGCATTTATTACCAGAGAAAAATAATGGAATCTTGTTCTGAACAAACATGAATTGGTTACATCAATAAAGCAGCTCCAGGGTTTGGCATAAACATATACCAAGAGAATAGAACACTGAGCAAAAGTGAGTGTTTTTTCTCTGGCAATAAATGCTGTAGTGTCTTTGACTCTACTCAATTCCCCCTTTATTTTTATTTCTTCCACAACCTCAGAATAACTGACTTTGCCTACTTTATTTAAAGAGACTTGCCAGTCTCAGCCTGTGCACCTGATATACTGTATAGGTGCCTTACCTCAGGGGAAAACATTTTAATGTGTAGATGCCCCAAAATAATCCTATTGTTAAAATGCAGTATCCCTCGTAAAATTAGTTATACTGGGTCCCAAGGACTTCCTGGTCTGAAGAGCTGCCTATGCTCTGCCTCTACGCTCAGCCAAGGTATGACGCGATGCTAGGGAGAGCACGGGGACGCGCTCTATTATAATCTGTGGGCGGCAGCTTTTTGATCTTTTTTTATATTGTAATGGTCACTTGGTGATGAAACGTGGGCACTGGTCAACTAACAAGGGCTCGCTGTCTACAACAAACAATATCGAGGCCCAGGCACCTCCCCCCCCCCAACCACCACCAGCACCACAACCTCCAAGTCTAATTTTGTTTAAATGCATTTGCCACTGGCCACAAGGGAAACTAGCCCACCAGAGATATTCTAAGAATGATTGACCTCCATGGGACATCTGTAGCCCCCTGGACCACCAATACTTAATTATTTTAATAAGTCTGGGCCACTAGCACAAAAGGGTCCCTGCTAGCCCAACTGAACTATATTTTTAAATTACTAATCTATGGATATGGATATATTTTTTTTTTTAGTTTTTTTCCCTCCTGGTCACTGGAGTGGACAGCCTCTCTCAGACATCATCCAGGAGGCGTCTCCTGCCCAGCCTGAACACCCCCATCCTGGGTCCTCTCCCGGAGCTCCGTTGGCACCGACCTTCCTAGTGAAGGACTCCTTGGCTTGTAGCCCCCAGGGCAAGCCTGCAAAGACTTCCCGGCGCTTCAGACATCTAATTGCATCCATGTTTGGTGCGGTGGGTGGAGAATTGGGACCCAGGTGGGAGGGTGGGGTCCGGTGTGGAAGCCAGGGCACGTTGCCACCTACCACCACTTCGGGGTTTTCCTTGTTCTGGTTCATGAGGTCTACCCCCTAACCCTCCCACAGTGGGTGTGAATGTGCAATGACATCCAGGTAGGCGCGTGCATGCTCCTGTGCATGCACCGGCCAACATTCACTACATAGAAACATAGACTTTGACGGCAGATAAGGACCGCTAGGCCCATCTAGTCTGCCCATTTCCCTACCTACAGGATAGGCCACAGATCCTAGTTAACCAACAGCCTATTTCTTCCTACCCCCCACAAGAATTGCCTTATGTCTGTCCCATGCATTCTTGAATTCTCCCACAGTTTTAGACCCCACAACCTCCTCAGGAAGGCTGTTCCATGCATCCACTACCCTCTCTGTGAAATAATACTTCCTCACATTGCCCCTAGAACGCCTCCTTCTATCTTTAAATTGTGTCCCCTTGTTCTTGCAAGTCTCTTTTTCTGAAAGATGCTACCCTCTTGGACTTTGTTGATTCCACGAGGTGCCTAAAAGTTTCTATCATGTCCCCCTCTCCCTTCTTTCCTCAAGGGTATACATATTAAGCTCCTTTAGTCTCTCCTCATACGGCTTCTCTTGCAGACCCTGCACCATTTTAGGTTGCCCTCCTCTGGACTGCCTCTATCCTGTCTATGTCCTTGCGGAGATGGGGTCTCCAGAACTGCATGCAGTACTCAGATGGGGTCTCACCAACTGTCTGTACAGAGGATAACAACTTCCTGTTTTCTGCTGATGATGCCTCTCCTATACATCCCAGTATACACCCAGCCCTCCTACTGCCTTCTCACATTGCTGCTAACCTTAAGGTCATCTGATATGATTACCCCCAGGTCCCTTTCCTTTTTGTTGTTGTTACTACCTCCCCACCCATTGTGTATTCTTCCCTGGGTTCTTGTTTCCCAGGTGCATTATTTCACTTCTTTGCATTGAATCTAGCTGCCATACTTCTGACCATTCCTCCAGCCTTGCCAAGTCCCTTTTCATCCTTTCCACGCCTCCTTGTGTATCAACCCTGTTGCAGATCTTTGTGTCATCTGCAAAAGGCATACTTTTCCTTCCAGTCCCTCTGCAATGTCACTGATGAAGACATTAAAAGGACTGGACCCAATCTGATCCCTGCGGTGCCACTAGTAACCCCCTTTCTTCAGAGTGGACTCCATTTACAATTACCTTCTGTGTTCTGTTGTCCAGCCAATGTTTCCAGGCTACCACCCTGGGTCCCACTCCCAGGCTGGTTAATTTGACTATTAATCTTTTGTGTGGGACTATGTCAAATGCCTTGCTAAAGTCTAGGTAGGCCATGTCCACAGCCCTCCCTGGTCTACTACTTTGGTCACCCAGTCAAAGAAATCTATTAGATTTGTCTGACATGACCTTCCTGCTGTGAACCCATGCTGCCTTGGGTCCTGTGCTCCACTGGCCTCTAGGTACTCAACTATTCTTTCCTTCAGAAGTGACTCCATCACTTTCCCTACCACAGAGGTCAGACTGACAGGTCTGTAGTTTCCTGCCTCTGTCTTGCTCCCACTTTTGTGAAGGGGAATCACATCCGCCTTCCTCCAGTCCTCGGGTACCACCCCATCCTCCCATGATTTATTAAAAACAGTAGCCAGTGGTTTCACTAGTTCGCTATGCTCCGCCTTCCCTTTGTAAGCCAGGCTGCTGGCTCAGTACCGCCCAGCCACCACTGGGAGGCACCATGTTACCAACCCCTGCAACCCTCCCTCCCCAAGAAAAGATGACCTGTCCACGAACACTCCAACCTTCTCCTCCCCCGCTGACCCCCGGCAGCCCGAGCTCGCTCCCGAACATGGGTCGCCGGTGTGGCATGAGGTGTGGCCCAGTGCCTCAAACCTCAGTGCCGCCAGGCCAGCCCTGTATATGGACTTTAATATAGACCATTAACTCAAGGTAGAGCAAACCTGTTTCTGGCAAAAGTAGGGCACTCTTATTTGAGTGGTGGCTTTCATTGTCCACCAAGGTTGCCTAAATGTATGCACTGAAAACTATCCCCATAGACTTGAATGGGCTGTGCCACCAAGCTCTTATTTCTTAGATGTCATAAAAAGTCTGAGCATGGGACAGGGCTGACAGACAGGAAATGGAAGTGACAGGCTGGCCGTGGGTTCAGCTTCAGTTACGATCCTTTCCCTCCTGAACAGGACATGGTACAAAAATATATGTTTGCCAGAAACAAGCTACCGTTGCCACAAGGTAATGGGCTATGAAGCCCAAATAGAATAAAATCTTGAAAATTTAATTACTGGCCACTAGGCCATCTAGGGGGTGATAAGTGGTTTTGCTGACCTCCCCAAACAACACTTTCTCTCTTCTTTTCCTATTTGTTTATCATTTTTTATTCTTTCTCTATTATACTTTACCCTACATCTAGCTTTTTTTTTTTTTTTTTTAATGCTGTCCAGTACCCCTTCCATATCTCTCTGCTCTCACTACTGCATTTTCTCCATGTTAACCTATTTTTCTCTTTACTTTAATAGGTCTGACATGAAGCTGACTCTTTCCCCATCAGATAAGTATTACTGTACCTAACTTGTCCTGTCCTTTCTGTCTACTTCCTAAGAACTATGAATTCTTTGTGACCCCTTTCCTATATTTTATTTTACAGGTCCAGTGGATGTCATCCCTTCAAGACTCCTACCTCTGGCTCCCTAGTACCCAGGTAAGAGACTCTCTACATATTGCCTATACTTTGTGGGTTTACTGTAATGGGCTGGCTGCGCCTGCTACTGTGTGTGTGTGTTTTATGTATTACTGTGATACCTACCACAGCACTTATTTTCCCTTTCCATACATTTTTTTGACATGGTGGTTGACAGGCTGTCAGCCCTATCCCTGCCTCCCCATGTATGGCTCTCACCTCCCCTGGACCCACTGAACTCGAAACCCCCCATGGATTGGCCTATGTCACAGTTGGGGACAGGGAGGGCATCCCCACCCAATGACTCAAATCCAGTTGGACCGCTGGTCCAGGTGATTGCGTGGGACAGAGGTTTTCGGGCAAGACTTCATGAAGTCTTCTCTGGCTGTTTTTCCGTTTTCTCCCCTTAGATACCCTGCCATGCCAGCATGAAACCGTATGTATGCTGAGACGCTCACATGCTACAGAACCATGGCTCCTCCATTCGATGTCGCTCAAGCTTCCAGCACTACCCCCAGACTTCCACCTCAGGGCAGCCAAGGCCAAGTCAGTGTGTGTTTGTATCCTTGGAGAGAAGAGCTGTCTGACAGATGTTCAGCCCCCCCAATCCGACCCCTGGCAGCCCAAGCTTGTTTCCGAACTTAGGTCACTGGTATGGTGGGAGGTAAGATGTACAATGCCTCAGCTCACCATGTCACTGGGCAAGCCTCATGCAGCTGCAGTTGTTTTATTGCATGAAACCATGCTAGCTGTCAGGTGGGATGCACGCTATGTTCAATAGCTGCCACTGATGGTAGTGTGTGTGTGTATGACACATAATCTGCAAAAATTTGTAAATAGGCCACAAATAAGACATGATGAGAGTGGTGCAGTGCAGTGGCTGTGGAGCAGCAATCTTCCGGCAGACGTTCTGGAGGATGCAGTGTTGTCCCATCTGCAGGCACCTCTCTGGGCTGAGGGAGGAGGTTGCTCATCTCTAGGCTGAGTTGGCCGGGATTTGTGGGACCTCCTCTCCCACCCAAGGACCATCAGGACCACTGCCGCTGCCTCAGAGGTTGCCAAGAAAGAGGAGTGGCTAAACCACAGTGGGCTCAGGGAGGGTGAGGGTGGTGGAACAGAGGCGCATCCCTCCAGTTGTACCTCTCAACAATTCATATGCCATTCTGGCAGAGTGTGGTTCCTCTATGGAGGCACCTGCAGTGGAGACCAAGGAGGATGCTGGGAACCTCCACAAAGGAGACCCACAGGAGGGTGGCATGGGACCCCACAGGGGAAAGAAACTCCTGGTGGGGGACTCCACTGTTAGGAGGGTAGAACTGGGGGAGGGAGGGGAGAGGGAGGTAAGGTGCCTGCCTGGTGCCATGGCTTGGAGGGACAGGGAGCAAATCCTCAGGATTGGGGGAGCAGCTGCACAGGGGAGGGAGCTGGATGTCATTGTCCACCTAGCAACAAATGACCTGGCTGAGTAAGGGATCAGAACAGTGGAGGAGGAGTTTGTGGAGTTGGGGAGGGGCCTTAGACAACTAGCATGCACGGTAACCTTCTCGGAGGTGCTACCTGTCTATGGCATGGGTGAGGCTAGGGTGCTCTGCACCATGGGATTCAATCAATGGTTGAAAAAACTGGTGCAGAGCTCAGAGTTTTGGCTTCATTGGAGGCTGGGGGTCCACCTGGAGGGATGCAGGCCTATACTGGCTTGATAGTCTGCATCTGTCCAGGAGGGAAACCAGGATCCTAGGTGATAGGTTTAAATGCTTCATTGGCAAGGATTTAAACTAGCCAAGGGGGGAGGCACTGAAAAGGAGAAGGGAAATCCTAGGCCCCCCCAAAAGAAAATCAGGATAGTTAGTGAGTAAACACCAAGACAGAGACATTGATAGGGAGAAGGGCAGGGGTAAATGGAGAAAAAGGTAAAGGCAGTTAGGACAGGGAAGGAGCAAAAAGGGGTAAGGCCATCAAAAATGGAGGGTAATGAGTACCAATGCCCATAGTCTAGGCAACAAGCTCCCTGAACTGGTGGCCTTGATGGAAGAGGGTGCCTCAATATCGTGGCATTCACAGAAACATGGTACACAGAGAACCATGACTGAGATGTCAGCATACCAGGGTACACAACCTACAGGAGGACAGGGAGGGTAGAAGAGGAGGAGGAATAGCTCTCTATGTAAGGGAAGTAATCAAAGCAATGGAACAGAAGGGTAAACAGGGAGGAGAAGAGGCACTGTGGGTCACCCTGGAGACTGGAAATGGCACCACAATCCGCACGGGGGTTGTATACAGACCCCCATCTCAGGGGGAGTAAATGGACAAGGAAATGATAGAAGGCATCCTTAGGATGGCAGAGAAAGGGGAGATATTGTTGATGGGGGACCTGAATATGCCAGATGTTAAGTGGAGTACCTTTGCTGCAGCCACATCCAAGAGCAGAACCATTCTTGATGCCCTACAGGGGACATGCCTCAGACAGCTAGTGCTGAAACCCACTTGGGAGGGACCAATCTTAGACCTGGCACTCTCAAATGGGGATGGAGAGAGGATCTCAGATCTAGAAGTGGGTAGCCATCTGGGGACAAGAGACCACCAAACAGTGTGATTCATGATAAACTCAGCTGCAGAGTCAAGCCATACAAAAGTGAGGGTACTGGACTTCAGGACGGCTGACTTTGTCAAAATGGGAGAGTGCCTCAGAAAAGCACTAGCAAACAGGCAAGAAGGAGGGGTGGAGCAACAATGGGGAAACATTAAAACTGCCATCACAGAGGCAACAAGCCTTTGTGTGAAGCAAATAAGCAATCAAAACGAAAGAAAAAAACACTATGGTTCTCAAAAGAGGTGGTGGGGAAGGTTAGGGAGTAAGAGATAGCATTTAGGAAGTATAAGGAAACACAGAAAGAGCAGGACAGAGAACTGTACCAGTTAAAGCAGAAGGAAGCGGGGAAGGCAGTCAGAATAGCAAAGGCCCAAATCTAGGAAAAGATAGCCAACTCAGTTAAGAAGGGCGATAAAACCATTTATAGGTACATTAGGGAGCGAAAAAAGACAAAGGGAGGGATAGTGTGGCTGAATAAAGGGGACGATGGGTGAGCAGAGAGGCACAGTGAAAAAGCAGGGATACTGAACGAATACTTCTGCTCAGTATTCACAAAAGAAGAGGAGTGGGAGGTACCTAATCCAATCAACAGAAGCACTCTGGATGGGGGGAGGGGGTCGATCCCAGTCATTTCACAGAAGAAAGGGTTATGAAAGAACTCCTAAAACTGAAGGTGGACAAAGCAATGGGGCCTGACGGGATTCACCCCAGAATTCTAAAAGAACTAAGGGGAGAACTAGTGACACTACTGACTACCCTGTTTAACAAATCATGGGAGGATGGCATGGTACCAGAGGACTGGAGGAGGGCAAATGTGATTTTTCTTCACAAAAGTGGGAGAAAGACAGAGGCAGGAAACTATAGACCTGTCAGTTTGACCTCAGTGGTAGGGAAAGTGATGGAATCACTTCTGAAGAAAAGAATTGTTGAATACCTAGAGGCCAGTGGGGCACAGGACCCAAGGCAGCATGGATTCACAGCGGGAAGGTCATGTCAGACGAATCTAATCAATTTCTTTGACTGGGTGACCAAAGTAGTAGACCAGAGAGGGGCTGTGGACATGGCCTACCTAGACTTTAGCAAGGCATTTGACACAGTCCCACACAAAAGATTAATAAACAAATTAGCCAGCCTGGGAGTGGGTCCCAGGGTGGTAGCCTGAGTAAAACACTGGCTGGACAACAGGACACAGAAGTTAATAGTAAACGGAGTCCACTCTGAAGAAAGGGGGGGTTACTAGTGGGGTACCACAGGGTTCAGTACTTGGTCCGGTCCATTTTCATGTCTTTATAGGTGACATTGCAGAGGGTCTGGAAGGAAAAGTGTGCCTCTTTGCAGACAACAAAAAGATCTGCAACAGGGCTGATACACAAGGGGGGTGGAAAGGATGAGAAGGGACTTGGCAAGGTTGGAGGAATGGTCAGAAGTATGGCAGCTTGGATTCAATGCAAAAAAGTGCAAAGTAATGCACCTGGGAAACAAAAGCCCAGGGGAAGAGTACACAATTGGGGGGGGTAGTAATAATAACAAAAATGGAAAGGGATCTGGGGGTAATCATATCAGATGACCTAAAAGTTAGCAAGAAATGTGAGAAGGTAGTAGGGATGGCTGGGGTGATATTGGGATGTATAGGGAGAGGCAGCACCAGTAGAAAACAGGAAGTTGTTATCCCTCTGTAAAGACAGTTGGTGAGACCCCATCTGGAGTACTGCATCCAGTTCTGGAGAGCCCATCTCCGCAAGGACATAGTCAGGATAGAGGCAGTCCAGAGGAGGGCAACTAAAATGGTGCAGGGTCTGCAATAGAAGCCATATGAGGAGAGACTAAAGGAGCTTAATATATATATATACCCTTGAGGAAAGGAGGGAGAGGGGGCACATGATAGAAACTTTTAAGTACCTCAAGGGAATCAACAAAGTTCAAGAGGGTAGCATCTTTCAGAAAAAGAGATGTGCAAGAACAAGGGGGCACAATTTGAAGCTAGAGGGGGGGACGGCTCAATGGCAATGTGAGGAAGTATTTTTTCACAGAGAGGGTGGTGGCTGCATGGAATCGCCTTCCTGAGGAGGTCATGGGGTCAAAAACAGTGGGGGAGTTCAAGAATGCATGAGACAGGCATAAGCAATTCTTGTGGGGGGTAGGAAGAAATAGTCTGTTGGTTAACTAGAATCTGCAGCTTATCCAGTAGGTAGGGAAATGGGCAGACTAGGTGGGCCAAGCAGTCCTTATCTGCCATCATAGTCTATGTTTCTATGTTTCCTGACTGTGATGTAGGGAGGGGCTGAAGTGGGCAAGAGAAAAACACACTGGGGCAAGAGTACTGGACTTCAGGAGGGCAAATTTTAAGGAAATGGGTGACTGCCTCGGTAAATACATTGAAGGTGGGGATGGCTGGGGGAAGTGGTCACAGTGGAAAAGGATCAAGGTAATAACTAAGACAACAGCAAGCTGTTTGAAGGAGGTATGTAAGGGTAGGAGGAGGAAGAAGCCACTGTGTTTCCCAAAGGAGGTGGCTAAGCTGGTAAGGGAGAAGAAAACAGCTTTAGTAACTTCACCACCTCTCCAAGCATTTGGTGTATGGCTCTTTTTGTTCTGTGCCTGGTCTTCACACAATGATCAAGTTAGAGCAAGACCAGCACTGCATCATATCATCATTCCAACCCTAACGCACACAACTCCATACATTCATCACAGCTCAGTGGATTCTATACATAACATACATTTATTTATTTATTTTTTATTTATTGATTGTAATCTCGGATTAACAACCTTTGAGCTAAAAGCTCAGTTACAAAGGTTCCACTTCATAAAAAAACAAGACGGACATAACATGATACAGAGAGTATACATTACAAAATTGGAGCAAACAAAGCAACATATTAAAGTACAGATTAAAGTAAAGTAAAGCTGGTCTTATATACAATATCATCATATAATGGGTACTAGGTAAAAAAGGAGTGACCTGGAGAGGCTAATGGTACAGTAAGTGATACAGGACAAAGGATAGGAAGACTTGAATTTATCAATGAAAGCAAACAGAAGGCAGAGAGACATGGAATCAGCAGTCAAGCAGACCTAGGTATAGGGAATAGCCTGACAAGAGATGGAAGACATGCTATATCCTTACTTTTGTCACTTTATGCCTCAGCACTAACTGATGCATGAATGAACCAATGTGTACAAGCAGGACCCAGTACAACAGCATGCAAGCAAACATTCGGCATTGACAAATGCTTGCTTCTGTAGCGCTCCACACTGTCAATGAGTAATCATTACAGCTGGGTATAGTGCACACCTACCAGGGGAATGGCACAGTCCAAGCTTTTAGAATGTTGGGTACATGAGGATTCCATGCACTAGCAGCAACTCCCCAGTTAAGCTGTGCCATTCAAAGGGGACAGAGCTATTTTTCTCTTCTCTGAAGATTTCAAGATTCAACGCCTCAGTCTGGGGCTGCAATTCTGCTCTGCAGGTTGGGGCTCTCTGTTCAAGAAGTACCCCTAGATTTAAATCGTGCCTGTTAAGCTGTAGCTTTCAAATTGAATAACTTGCCTTTTTTCTCATTCCATGTATGGATTGGAAGCCACTTCTGCCTTGCTAGGGTGTTTTTCTGGTCCCGTTATAAAAACCTTTTTTAAAGGACAAAAAGGTGTCACAGGTATGTACAGATTTAAAGGAGAGCTACTGGAAGGGGTACTCGAGCCACTGGTGCATAGATTGTGGCTTCAGTACCCCCGATCCACCCCGGAGTCCCAAAATAAATACGGGTAGTAAATTACCTGATCATTCATAAGTTTTTTATTCTGAAGCTGGTGCGGCTGGCATATTAAATAATAGAGAGGAGCCCCCTGGGAGATCGCGCTGGCAAATACCACGAGATGATGACGCGGTTTTGCCTCTTCCTCCCCATTGCCCTTATGCATGGAGATATTAAAATCTCCATTTTACTTTTACGGTGTTATTTTTCAAAGGGCATATGCTATGTTTTCCAGGTTTTATCTATTGTGACCAAATTATTGAGCAAGAATGGGCTGGTGTGGATCAGAGAAAAAATCTTCCCAAACCAAAAATTAGGAATTATCCTTTCTTAAGGGAAAGGTCTCACATGTGGGAATCTTCCCCCTCTGACAGACAAGGCAGTTTATAATTCTATAAACACACCACACGAGAGTGCTGTGGCACTGTCAGATTCCACACAAGTGGACGGATACCTCATGCAGGAGGGCCTTCATCTCAACAGGCACGAATATTCATATCTCATGTGCTTCTTTTATTGTTGCTAGAACCTTAAATATTTGGGTCTTTGCGCTGTCCGACTTTGTTCCTCCCAATTGGAAAGGTGTGAGCATTTTGCAGCTAGTGTCCATGGCTTCCTCTGTGATTCCACTGTGGACAACTTGTGCTTGCCAGCCTGCTTGGCCTACCACATTGCGTTGGCCATGAGGTCCATGTGGCTCAGATATTGGTCTGCTGATCAAGTTTCAAAATCGAAGGTTTGGAGCACAGGATCCAAGGCAGCATAGATTTATAGCGGGAAGGTCATGCCAAACAAATCTAATAGATTTCTCTGACTGGGTGACCAGGGAGGTAGATCAGGGAGAGGAGGTGGATGTGGCCTTAGACTTCAGCAAGACCTTTGATACCATCCCACATAGAAGGTTGGAAAATAAGTTAGGAAGCATGGTGGTGGGTCCCAAGGTGGTAAACTGGGTCAAAATTAGTTAAATTGGTTAAAGGACAGGTCACAGAGGGGCTGGTAAATGGTGTTCATTCTGAGAAGATGGAGGTGACCAGGGGGTGCCACAGGATCTGTCCTGGGACCAGTCCTCTTCAGTGTCTTTTACAAGTGACATTGCAGAGGGGCTGGAGAAAGTATGTCTTTTTGCAGATGACACCAAGATCTGCAACAGGTTGGATACTCCGGATGGAGTAGAGAGAATGAGGAGGGACCTGGAAAAGCTTGAAAAATGGTCTGAAGTATGGCAACTATGATTCATTTCCAAGAAGTGCTAAATAATGCACCTGGGAAGACGGAATACTGGGGAGTGCTACAGGATGGGAGGGAAGGTGAGTTGCTGACTATTACAAATGAAGAAAGGGACCTGGGGGTTATCATTTCTGATGACCTAAAGGTATCTAAGTAGAGAACAAAGGCTGCAGGGAGAGCCAGTGGCATGCACAGATAAAGGTATCACAAGCAGAAGGTGGGAGGTGGTTATGCCATTGTACAAAATGCTAGTGAGGCCTCACCTAGAGTACTGTGTGCCATTCTGGAGGTCGCACCTTTGTAAGGGCATTGACAGGGTGGAGGCAGTCCAGAGAAGGGCAACTAAGATGGTACAAGAATTGCACCAGAAAACATGAGGAAAGACTAAAGGAACTTAATATGTACTCACTGGAGAACAGGAGGGATTGGGGGCACATGATAGAAACATTCAAGTACCTTAAGGGCATAAACAAGGTGCAGGGGGGAGACATCTTCCAATATAAGAGATATACAAGAACTAGGGGGCATGACATGAACTTGGGGGTTGGCAGGCTGAGAGGAAATGTGAGAAAGTTTTTCTTCACAGAGAGGGTGGTGGATGCTTGGAATAAACTGCCACAGGAGGTGGTTGGGGCAAACACAGTGGAGGGTTTTAAACATGCATGAGACAGGTATAAGGGTACATTGGTGGTCGGGGAGAAAAGCCATTGACTAGGTATGGTCAGTGGAAACAAACTAGTGTAGGGCTTTCAGGCAGACTGGATGGGCCTGGCAGTCCTTATCTGCCAACAACTTCGATGTTTCTATGGATTATCTCTGTTGCCCTGCGCTGGACCCCCTCCAGTAATCTAATTTTCTTCTTCAAATATGGACACCAGTACTGCACGCAGTACTCCAGGTGTGGTCTCACCAATTACCTGCACAGGGGCAGGATCACCTCCCCCCTCCTGGAAGGGATACCTATAGCAATACACCCCAGCATCTTGTTGGCTTTTGCTGCTGCTTTCCTGCACTGTGCTGAGTGGTTCATTTGCCCTGTTATCACCCCAAGATCTTTCTCCTCCTCTGTAGTGGCTATCTGCACCCCTACCAACTGATAGCACCTCCTTGGGTTCCTTACTCCCAACTGCATGACCTTGCACTTCTTAGCATTGAACCCCAGCTGCCATGCCTCTGACCAATCCTTAAGTTTATCATCCTGCAGCCCCTGCCACCCTTCTGTGTCATCCACCACTGCACTGATCTTGGTGTCATCTGCAAAAGACTAATCTTGTTCTTAATGCCATGTGAGATGTTGTCGAGATGCCATGTGAGATGGTGGCAACTAATATGCCAAACAATACTGGGCCAAGTACTGAGCCCTGTGGTACCCCACTTATTACAGCCGTTGGAGAGGAGAGTCACCACCACCACTACCCTCTGTTATCTCCCCTGCAGCCAGTTCTTGATCCAGTTCACCATCTTTGTCCCTGCTCCCTGGTTTTCTAACTTACTAATCAGCCTCCCATGTGGCACTGAATTCAAATGCCTTGCTGAAATCCAGATACAGGACATCCATCACATGGCCCTTGTCGAGTTCCCTAGTCACCAAATCATAATAGTCAACCAGGTTTGTCTGACTTTTGATTTGTCTGAAGCAGAGAACCTTGCTACACTGCAAAGAACAAACTATAACTTCATTTAGGAGCTGAAAACCTGGTAAGGCATAATATTGTAAAACAGGGGAGCTACGCTTTCTACAAAAAGTTTCTTTTTTTTTTCCTTATTGGCATTAAGCAGAGAATTGCAGGATTCCATTAAAAGTGTAGTAATTTAATAACCAGAGGGAGTGAGATATAACTGAATTTGCTTGATTGTTGGGGTTGAGACGTAGGATTTGGAAGGATATTTTGCAACATTTTAAAAGTGTCCTGCTGGCTGAGTAGTTAAGAGTTTATCCCTGGTTTCACTGAAAGATTTTGTGTATTGGAATCAGACATAGCAGCCTGCCTACATTGAAAGGCCTGCTTACATCACAGGTGTCACTAGTCAATCAATTGGCTTAATTCTTAAGATTTTCAGTGTAGGAAGAGTGTAAAGCACAGCTGACTTATTTTGGGGCTGACCGCTTTCAAAGCACAAACCACCAGGCTGTTTTGGGGCTGGGGAGGGTTACCTGTGTCTGACTTGGATGTCTGGATTTTTCTCTGTTTGATTAGCAGGGTATTTTCTCTGTCAAATTGTTGTGTAGGGCATCTTGCTGACAGGAAGGCACTCATCATGCCGCTGGGTCAGAGCTTTAGCTGATTGTTTCTTGAGGGGCACAGTTTAGGCCAACCCCTTCCCACCCCTCACCCACCCACCCCTGGAAATAGTTCCTTTATACCTGGGGTCCTGACATCATTTCCTCAAGTGTGCAAGGTGCATATCACTGTCATATCCTCTCTAGCACACTGACAATATAAGCATACACATTGTATAATATATATATTTCTATATAACAAACCAATCACACAAACAAAAAAAATAGATAAACATGTGGGGAGTAGTACAATGTAATGGCTGTGGGGCAGCAGTCTTCCGGGAGTCTTTCTGGAGGCTGAGATGCTGCCCTATTTGCAGACAACTCTCTGCCCTGAGGGAGGAAGTTGCCCGTCTTCAGGCCATGCTGGACAGTAGTAAGGGAACCTTCCCCCAGGCCACACTGGACGGTAGGAAGGGAACCTCCCCCATCCAGGGAGCACCAGAGCCACCACCACTACCTCAGAGGTTGCGAAGAAAACACAGCAGTTGGACCACAGTGGGCTCAGGAAGGGTGAGGATGGTGGAACAGAGGCACACCCAGTCAGTTGTTCCACTCCACAATCCATACACCATTCTGGGGGAGCATAGCTCCCCTATGGATGCACCCGCAGAGGAGACTAAGGAGGCTGAGGACAGCTGTCACAAGGGAGGCCCACAGGAAGGAGACAGAGGACACCACAAGGAAAGGAAGCAGCTCCTGCTGGGGGACTCAATTATTAGGGGGATAGAACTGGGGGGAGCAGGGAAAACTGAAGTAAGGTGCCTGCCTGGTGCCATGGCTTGGAGGGACAGGAAGCGCATCCTCAGGATCACGAGAACAGCTGCACGGGAGTCTGAGCTGGACGTCATTGTCCACCTAGGGACAAATGACTTGGCTCATCATGAGATTAGAGCAGTGCAGAAGGACTTTGTAGAATTGGTGAGGGACCTAAGACAAGTAGCACACCAGTATCATACTCAGAGGTGCTGCCTGTCAATGGCAAGCCAGGTGAAGGGTACTTGCACCATGCAGTTTAATGAATGGTTGAAAAATGGTGTGAACTACAGGGGTTTGGCTTCATTGGGGACTGGGGTTCCACCTGGAGGGACACCAGCCTATACTGGCAGGATGGTCTGCATCTGTCCAGGAAGGGAACAAGTCTTTTGAGCAATCGGTTTAAATGCTTCATTGGCAAGCTTTTAAACTTGTCAAGGGGAAGGCACTGATAAGCAGCAGAAAAATCCCAGCCTCTCCCTACAAAACAGGGTACTAAATGAGAAAAAGACCAAGGTAGAAAGGTCAATGGGGGATGCTGCAACAGAAGGTATAGCCATCAAAAAATGGAGAGCAATTAGTACCAATGCCCGTAGTCTGAGTAACAAGCTTCCTGAATTAGTGGCCTTGATGGAGGAGGAACATCTGGATATCATGGCAGTCACAGAAACATGGTACACACAAAACCATGACTCGGACGTAAACATTCCAGGATACACTATCTACAGGAGGGACAGGGAGGGTAAAAGAGGAGGAGGAGTAGCTCTTTACTTAAGGGAGGGAATCAAAGCAACAGAACAAAAGGGTAAACAGGGAGGAGAAGAAGCACTGTGGGTAAATTTGGAGACTGGCAATGGCACTACAATCCACACAGGGGTTGTATACAGACCCCTTCTCAGGGGAAGAAATGGACAAGGAAATGATAGAAAGTATACTTAGAATGGCAGAAAAGGGAGATATTGCTGATGGGTGATCTGAATATGCCAGATGTTAACTGGAGTGCAGTTGCAGCAGCCACTTCTAAGAGTGGGTTATTCTAGATGCCCTACAGGGGCATGCCTTGAGACAACTAGTATTGGAGCCCACTCGAGAGGGAGCAATCTTAGACCTGGTTCTCTCAAATGGAGATGAAGAGAGGATCACAGATGTAGAAGTGGGTAGCCATCTGGGAACTAGCGACCATCGAACAGTATGGTTCACAATAAACACAGCAATAGAGTCAAGCCATACAAAGACAAAGGTACTGGATTTTAGGAGGCTGACTTTGTCAAATGGGTGAGTGCCTAAGGAATGCACTAGCAAATGGACAGGAAGGAGGGGTGAAGAACAATGGGAATAATAAAACTGCCATCACAGAGGTAACAAGCTTTGTGTAAAGCAAATAAACAAAACGAGCTGAGGTAAGAAACCATTATGGTTCTCAAGAAGTGGCAGTGAAGGTTCAGAGAAAAGAAAGCATTCAGGAAGTACAAGGAATCACAGAAGCAACAGGACAGAGAACTGTATCAGTTAAAGCAAAAGAAGCTGGGAAGGCAGTCAGAACAGCAAGGCCCAAACCGAGGAAAGATAGCCAACTCAGTTAAGAAGGGATAAAACCTTTATAGGTACATCAGGAGCGAAGGAAGACCAAGAGAGGATAGTGAGGCTTAATAAAGGGAGGTAGGGTGGGCAGAGGGTGACTGTGAAAGGCAGAGATACTAAACAAATATTTTGTCAGTATTTACAAAGGAAGAGGGGAGCAGTAGAAACACTCTGGATACAGAAGTTGATACCAGCCCATTTACAGAAGAAAGGGTTCTGAAAGAACTCTTAAAACTGAAGGTGGACAAAGCAATGGGGCCTGATGGGATTCATCCCAGAATTCTAAAAGAACTAAGGGTAGAACTAGTGACACCACTGACTACCCTCTTTAACAAATCATGGGAGGATGGGGTGGTACCCAAGGACTGGAGGAGGGCAGATGTGATTCCCCTTCACAAAAGTGGGAGCAAGGCAGAAGCAGGAAACTACAGACCTGTTAGTTTAACCTCAGTGGTAGGGAAAATGATAGAATCACTTCTGAAGGAAAGAATTGTTGAGTATCTAGAGGCCAGAGGGGCACAGGACCCAAGGCAGCATGGATTCACGCGGAAGGTCATGCCAGACAAATCTGATAGATTTCTTTGACTGGGTGACCAAAGTAGTTGATCAGGGAGGGGCTGTGACATGGCCTACCTAGACTTTAGCAAGACATTTGACACAGTCCCACACAAAAGATTAATATACAAGTACTAGCCTGGGAGTGGGTCCCAAGATGACAGCCTGGGTAAAGAATTGGCTGGAGAATAGGACACAGAGAGTAATAGTAAATGGAGTCCACTTGAAAAGGGGGTTAGTAGTGGGGTACCGGGGTTCAGTATTAGGACGGTCCTTTTCAATGTCTTTATAAGCGACATTGCAGAGGGACTGAAGGAAAAGTATGTCTCTTTGCAGATGACACAAAGATCTGCAACAGAGTTGATGCACAAGGTGGAGTGGAAAGGATGAGAAGGGACTTGGCAAGGTTAGAGGAATGGTCAAATGTATGGCAGCTTAGATTCAATGCTAAGAAGTGCAAGGCAATGCACCTGGGAAACAAAACCCAGGGAAGAGTACACAATGGGGTGAGATACTAACAACAACAAAATGGAAAGGGACCTGGGGTAGTCATATCAGATGACCTAAACGTGGCAAGCAATGTGAGAGGGCAGCAAGGAGGGCTGGGGGATACTGGGATGCATAGGAGAGGCATCACCAGTAGAAAACAGGAAGTTATTATCCCTCTGTACAGACAGCTAGTGAGACCCCATCTGGAGTACTGCATGCAGTTCTGGAGACCCAATCTCCGCAAAGACATAGACAGGATGGAAGCTGTCCAGAGGAGGGCAACTAAAATGGTGCAGGGTCTGCACCAGAAGACATATGAAGAGAGACTTAAGGAGCTTAATATGTATAGCCTCAAGGAAAGGAGGGAGAGGGGGACATGATAGAAACTTTCAAGTACCTCAAGGGAATCAACAAAGTCCAAGAGGGTAGCATCTTTCAAAAAAAGAGGTGTGCAAGAACAAGGGGGCACAATTTGAAGATAGAAGGGGGCGGCTCAGAGGTAATTTAAGGAAGTATTTTTTCACAGAGAGGGTTGTGGATGTATGGAACGGCCTTCCAGAGGAGGTTGTGGAGTCAAAAACAGTGGGGGAATTCAAGCATGCATGGGACAGTCATAAGGCAATTCTAGGGGTTGGGGGTAGGAAGAAGTAGGCTGCTGGTTAACTAGGATCTGCAGCTTATCCATCAGGTAGGGAAATGGGCAGACTGGGTGGGCCAAGCGGTCCTTATCTGCCATCAAATTCTATGTTTCTATGTTTGTCTGGCAGGAGACAAACCCATGTTGCTTTCTGTCCTGGAGTCCATTACCTTCCAGAAAGGTTACCAACCTCTCCTTCAAGATTGTCTCCATTAACTTCCCCACAATGGATGTGAGGCTATAGTTGCCAGACTCATCCTTGGGTCCGCTTTTGTGGAGGGGCACCATGTGAGCCATCCTCCAGTCAAGTGGTACATCCCCTGTTTCCAGAGAGGTACTGAACAAGTCCACCAGAAGCTCCGCCAGGACTTCTGTCAATTCCTTCAGTACCCGGGGGTGTACGCCGTCTGGTCCTGGTGCCTTATCCACCTTCATTGCCCTTAACCCTGCTAGCGCCCTGCCTGCTGTGATTGCCCCATCTGTCACACCCCCGTGCCTACCCTCCCTAACCCCTGAGGCAGTGACCCGTCCTTCTCCTTAGTAAATACAGAGCAGAAATATTCATTTAGCGCTTCTGCCTGCTCTGCCCCTTTTTCTGCCTGCCCCCCATCCTTCCTGATCTGTACCATCTGATCTCTGCAGATCCTTCTTTCCCTTATGTACCTGAAGAAATCCTTTTCCCCATCCTTGATGCCCTGTACCAGCCTAAGCTCTCTGGAAGCCTTGGCTGCCTTGACTGCTCTGGTCACCTCCCTTTATTTCCTCAGGTACTCCTCTCTATCCTTCTCCGCCTGGATCTCTTGAATCTCCTGAAGGCTGCTCTTTCTGCTGTCACCTTATCCAAGACCTCCCCACTTAACCAACTTGGTTTCCTGGCCCTAGCCTTTTTGTTTTGTGTCTTGGTACACAGACTAGTGCCTTCCACGAGCCCTTGCTTGATAACTTTCTATTTCTGGTTAGCATCCATGTGTAGGTGGATTCTGGCTAGGTGCCCGGCCACTAACTCCATCTTCCCAAAATCAGCCCATCTAAAGCCTAAAATCTTGGAATTGTATCCATAATGCCTCTGTTCTACCTTCCTCCCTGGCACACCTTATCCCATCTCTCACATAAATCGCCACCACCCTTTCCCTTTTTCTCTATCCCTGTGGTATATCCTGTACCCTGGGATCGCCAGGTCCCAGTCCTGGTATTGGGTGGCCCATGTTTCAGTGATGGCAGCTATGTCCACCTCCCCCTCCACCATGAGAGCCTGCAACTCAGCCATTTTGTTCCCCAGGCTCCTTGCATTCAAGGAGACTACCCTCCAATATGTGCCCTTCCCATCCTTCCTCCCCTTATGGACATTATTAATATCAACACTGTGTGAACCTTCCCTTGTTCCATCCCTACTGGTATAGGGGGTGGTAAGCCCGTTGGGCTCCCCATTTTGGAGGCCTTGTTTTCATTTCAACCACTTGCCTCCCCCCACACCTAGTTTAAATCCACCATGGTTGCTATGTATTCCCCCAGTCCGCTTTAACACTTTAATGTACAATCCCACTATCTCCCTCACTGATAGCTACCAATGTCCACATATAGTAATATTACCTTTGTTCTACTCTGTCTTCTTTTTCCTCTGAATCTCAGGGATGAGTAGAGCACACCAGTGGTTGCACCTGGTTGTGCACTCCACCAATCCCAGCAGACCCTCCCATAAGTGTGGAGGATTATGGGGTGGGAGGGATGGGGAGGTGGGTTGGGCCTACCCAGACTCCTGTGAGTCAATCAGCCTCTTGCGCAACTGTGCTCCTCAGCTCCCTCCCTCACCATTACTGTGTATTCTGGATCCCACAACCCTAAGGACTCACACAATCCCAAGGCGATAGACCACAGTACAGAAGAAGATATAAGATTTACTTTCCCCTTCAGTCACTCCTCACTCCACTCAGCGGTGGCTTGCAGTGAGGGCGAACTATCAAGATGGCATCTTATAAGTCCCCTGACTCCTCGGCCCGATTGGCCTGCCCAGGGTCACATGGGGCGCCTTTCCTCACTCCCACTCTCTTCCTCCCTCTGGTGTCTTCCTCCCTCCTCCCGTAGTTCCCCACAGAAAATTCCCCACACCGGCAGTACAATTTACATCCCCCCCCAATGTCCCACACAATCCAGTACAAGTAGACCACAGTACAGAAGAAAATAAAAGATTTACTGTCCCCTCCGGTCGCTCCTTGCTCTGCTTGGCGGCAGCTTGCAGACTCACTAGCATCATAATGCTGCCTGCTACCAGGACTTTTTTTTGCTTTTTGTATGTTTTTTTAGGTTTCCACCACCCCCAATCAAGGGTCAGGCGTATAACGATATCTGCAGTACGACAGGCTTGCTTCTGTATTTGACTGCTATGACATCTGCTGAGCTCCAGACCCACATGAACAGAAGATATCAGGGGCAATGACTATTAGCACCGTCAGTGGACAGATTTTTGACATCCTCACTCCATCTACCCCAGAGAAGGAGAGCACTCCCTTGAACACTTAACCCCCCCAGCCCATGACCCTTGGACGCTTGTACCGCTT
Source organism: Neoceratodus forsteri (assembly GCA_016271365.2). NCBI lineage: Eukaryota > Metazoa > Chordata > Ceratodontiformes > Ceratodontidae > Neoceratodus > Neoceratodus forsteri. The sequence goes on along the minus strand of CM057459.1, from coordinate 429,199,424 downwards.
GTACAGGTGGGCCGGCATGGTAAATACAATATTAAAATGTGTAAAATCATGACATCATTGAAAATGAGACTGCATCTCATGTGGTATGTCTTCTCAAACCCAATGTTTGGATTCCACTCCCACTAATGCCTACGACTATCACTTGGCACACTTTATAGCCCAAGAAAAAGGCGCTAGAACCTCGGGTCCCTCTTTCCACCAAAAACCACTAGCAGTCAATGCTGTGGAGGAAGGATCAGATGCGAGGGTCCATCACATAGCAGTCACAAACAAGAAAACTAAAGCTTAAACATGTCATAATGTATTTAACCAATGGAAAAAAAAAAAACATTGCTTGATGACATCACTGTGGTATTATGCAGTAGTGACATCAGGTGAACAACTGCAGCTTAAAAAAAAGTAATATGAAAGGTTAACATTTTGAAAATGTGTGGTATAAACCGGAGATGCAGTGAGCTGACTCGGACTATGCCATTTATCTTTGAGAGGGTGCAAGCAGGACCTTTGTAACTCACTTGTGGCCCACCCATGAAAATAAAGGGCATATTCCGAATTAGACCACTGCGTAGCCCATATCTACTCACTTGATTACATAATGACTGCAGCTAATAGAATGGACATCTGAAGTTTATGGCCCAAGTTGACAGGAAGAGAAAAAAACAAAACACTGCACTGTCCCTTTAACTGCAGAGTTTGTTTGGGGCACTGCCCAGCAGTAAAATATGTCACTTGCTGTTTTACATAGTCCTTGTCCACACCCTTCCATTCCTTTCAGCACAGAACTCAAAAGGAAAGCCTAGTATGGCAACACCCCCTTTGGAGGCATGTAAAATGTGGTGCCATCTTTTGGATGGCAAAAATCCGCTTCATTTGGGGGGTTGCCGGTACTATTTTCTGCTCAGTTGTTTTAAAAAGATTTCCCGCGTAAAACCTGGCTTGCAACTTCCGTGTATGAGCCGGGCGATTGTCGAGCGCTGTAGCCAGTGCTGGAAAAGGGCATAATTATGATGCAAGGTTGGGGACGGGACTGCAGCGCTGTCTGTGGAGCATGTAATAATCGGGGCTGCTAAACACATAAAGATTATCTTGCTTGCATGTTTACTTGTATGGGGTTAATACATAATATAAATATAGATACATATCGCCCGATTCCATCACATGATCCATAGACAGCACTGCAGCCCAGTTCTCACCCTAGCACCATAATTATGCTGTTTTCATGGTTGGGGCAGGCAGCGTTCAGCGATCACCAGGCCCGTACATGGAAGCTGCGAGCCAGGTTTTACAAGGGAAGTATTTTTAAAACAACTGAGCAGAAAATAGTAATACATAGCTGAAAAGGCTCCTAGGGCAGGCAACTGCACATATGAGTTGCCTGCCTGAAGCGCACACAACGTAACAGCTGCTCTTTTTAAACTTCTGTAACTTGGGCACGGCAATCAGTGTGGGGCACTAGACACCAGGGAAAATTATAAAAAAAAAAAAAATCGGAACAGCGCCAGCTATATGATTAGCAATCATTGCTAATCAGGCTGGCATTGGCTTGCATTTCTGATTCTTGGGTCGCAAATTGCGATGCAAACCTGCTTAATTTAGCCCTTGTGTTGGATAACTGTAGCCCACCTTTATTCAAATACACACCTATGTTTATCCCATGCATGTTTGAAGCCCCCATCAATCAATTTAACCTCCACCTCTTTGGTTGGCCATCTGTTCTAGGTGTCTACCAACCTTTCAGTGAAGAAATATTTTCATACATCTATACTGTACTGCTCCCCCCCCCCCAAGCTTCATCACATGACCCCTGGTCATCATGCTGGTCCTTGTTTGAAACTGGTTCCCCATGCACCCTGTTCACACCTGTGAGGAACTTGTAGGTCTCAATCATCTCTCTTCCAGGGTGTACATGTTGAGATCCCTTCCTGAACCACTCCACAACCCCTGAACCTGCATCTCCCAGTTGACCCCCCCCTGCAACTGGATCCTCCACCAGGACCACCAGTCCCGCCCCACACCAACCAACCACTCTGCCTGCAACGGAGACATCTGCCCTCCCCATCAGCTGACATCCTCCCTGCAGCTGGACCACCCTTCCAGTACCCTAACCAGCATGCCCCAATTTGAACACCCTCTCAGGAGCTGGACCCCCCCCACCCAGATGACCACCTACCCCTTTTCCACACATGAACCAGCACCCCCCCCCGACAAATCTCTACATATCCACGAAGGCTGAGGAATCGCACTCAAGGACTGGACAGGGAGTGTAAGTTGTCAGGAGAATTATCTCTATAAATCTGATTAAAACTCTAGTACACAGGCCCACCAACCCCCAAAATACAGACAGCTCATTACTGGGCATGATGCAGCATTTTAATATTTATGCACAAAATAATAACATACATATAAATGTAGGCACTGTTATTTTATTGTATGATAATAAACCACAGTTGCACCCCTAGTCTAATCATAGTATAGCTCCGGCTTTATCCCAAAAACTCTTACTATGCAGTGAATATGTTGCCCTGTAATGTCCATTGCAAGCTCTTGTGTCTTTCTTTCGAGTTGTGTGCACTCCCTCTCCCCTGTAAAATGATGCAACACCATTCCCTGGTGGCTAGCAGCCCCTTCCCTATCTACCATCCTCTGTAACATAGTGGTATCCATTCCCTGGTGTCTAGCGGACCACCGACGTTGGCAGGTATTGTCCCACCACCATGCCCCCACTACCTGCCATGCTGGGGATTCTGCTCGATACCAGGGAATGGCTCATCTATCTTCTGAGGGATCTGGGATTGAGGAGGGGTCTGCTAGCCACCGAGATGCTTATATGACATCATTTTTTTACAGGGACTGGGATAGGGAGGGGGAGTCCACTAGCCACCAGGGAATGGCATGACATAATTTTACAGAGATCGGGGGGGGGGGTCAGCTGGCCACCAGAAAAAGTCGTTATATTATTTTACAGGGGATCAGAGATGGGGAAGGGGCGCTGAACACCAGGGAATGGTTTATCTTTACCACACGGGAGGACGGGATGGGGGCAGGCATTTTAGAGTGGATCAGGGATAGGAAAAGGGGTCTGCTAGCCACTAGGAAAGGTGTTACATCATTTTATAGGGGGATCCAAGGGCTCTATGTCAAAACAGCGAATGCAAAATAGCGAACTAAATAATAGCGAATGCCAATAATAGCGCAAAGCACATAACAGCTACTAATACTAGTGCTCTCAACACTTGTTCTTACGCTGTCCCTCATCTCATTAACAACCATGTGAGCACCCACATTGGATGCATCAGCAACATGATCAGTTGTGACATATGCGGTGGGCTCTTCCCCCGCACCCCCCTATTTTAAATATTTTAACACCACACCGCTCATTGATGGTGGAGAGAGCGATATATTCAGATCAACGTAACTGTAAGTAGCTATTTTGTGTCGTTCATTATTATGTATCAGTCGCTCATATGGGAGTCGCTACTATTGCTTCACTATTTTTGTTTAGCTGTTGTGACGTGATACCAGATTGGAGATAGGGAGGGGGTCTCCTAGACACCAGAGAATGGTTTATTTTTACCACACAGGGGAACGGAATGTGGCAGAGATACACTGGACACCATGGAAATGGTGTGTGTGTGTGTGTGTGGGGCAGGTGATCAGGTGGGGGTTGGGACCACTGGTCAACAGGGAATGTTACTGTTTAAATGGGGCTGGCAATTGGGGACTGCTATATGTTATTATCGGGCCAATGATTGGCGGGGGGGGGGCCGGAGGACCACTACATGCCAAGTATTGATATACTGTATCATTGGGCCAGCATTTGGCATGGGGAGGGGGACCACTAGGTACTAGGGACTAATATATTGTATCATCGGGCCGGGGATTGGCAAGGACGGGCATTTGAGACTATGGGAAACTATATATAACATGTCGGTTGGCAACTGACAGAGGACCACAGACACCAGGGACTAATATATTGTTTCATTGGGCGAGGGATTGGTGGTGGGGCGGGGCACCACTAGCACCAAGGAAAATTTGCATTACATATTGGGCCATTGATCGGTGGGATAGGGGGACCACTAGCACCAGGGATCGGCGATCGTCAGGGGAGGAGATCACTGGACAGTAGGGAAAACTACATATGACATCAGCTGACGATTGACGGGGGACCACTAGACAGTTTAAAAGAAGGACACACCTGCACTCCTCCAGAGCTGTATCTGCTTGTGGTGATTTTCCCCAAGAAACAGTTAATCACTCACTGCACAAGCCTCATACAGCTCTCTTAGCTGGGGGACAGTGTGGACCGCGGCGCCTTAAAGGCCCCTTGGGAACCCCATCCCCTCCTCACTGCACAAGCCTCACACAGCTCTCTTAGCTGGGGACAGCGTGCACCACAGCACCTTAAAGGCCCCTCAGGAACCCCGTTCCCCTCCTCACTGCACAAGCCTCACACAGCTCTCTTAGCTAGGGGGCAGTGTGGACCACGGCGCCTTAAAGGCCCCTCGGGAACCCCATCCCCTCCTCACTGCACAAGCCTCACACAGCTCTCTTAGCTGGAGGACAGCGTGGACCATGGTGCCCTAAAGGTAACTTTCCTCCTTCCTGTTGATACTCTGGTGTGGGCATTAGTGCCCTCAGCTGCCCTCCGACTACAACAGATTGATTTTCTCTACCAGAGTTTTTATTCCTGCAAGCCTGGACCTTACATGCTCCCTGGAGGAACTTTAAGGGACTTCTCTGACTGCTCTGTTAGCTATTTTCTCGCAGCTTAGCCCTGCTTATTTCAGCGCTAGTGCACTGCTGCACTGACTGTTTTGTACCCAGTAATACTATCTACATGTACCACAGTTAGCTCTGATTAGTGTTTATTCCTTTGAATGCTGTGCTTCTGTCTGTTTTCGATATATACTGCCTAGCACTGTCCTAGTACACTCCTGCTTGAATTCCGTAGCTAGCGACTAGATTAATTTGATGTTTCAACAGTTTAGTTAGCCCAGTGTACAGTTTTTCAGTTGCTGTTACCTTCTGCTGGTGGCTGGCGTAGGGCTAGCCTGGGGCTTGCAGCGTGGTCTGTAGCATCTCCAACATCTCTTCTGCCCAGACTCCATTGACTCCTCTTAGTTCTCACTATCAGTGCTTCTATTCGCGGATGTGCACTAGAGCACCCAGTCTAATGCGAGTGGTAAACCAGATTCCCCTGCTGCATACTAATGTAATCCTTTGTCTTCTCTCTCATTAGGCCCCTCGGGAACACCATCCACTCCTCACTGCACAAGCCTCACACAGCTCTCTTAGCTGGGGGACAGCATGGACCACGGTGCCTTAAAGGTAACTTTCCTCCCTCCTGCTGATACTCTGGTGTGGGTGTTAGACCGTTGCCCGTCAACGCTTTGCTTCGACTGCCCCACCCCAGCCACCCTCCCACCAGGGGTGTCCCTTAATTTATTGACATCCTCCCGTCATGTGACCACCCCCCACTGTTTTCTAAGTGTCTGTGCTTCCATTAGCAGGTTCTCTCTCTCTAACACTAGGTGGTAGTAGCGTGCCTCACCCCTCCTCTCCCTTTCTGTCCCTAGCTTTCAATCTCTACGTCCCTCCTCCTCTCCCTTACCACTGGCCCCTCCTCCCCTTACCGGTTATTTCCTTCCTCAACCACTAGGAGTCAGTGTTGCCCCCCTTCTCCCCTATTCCTCCCCCATCTTCCCTGCCACCACTATCCATTCTGCCAATCCTCTCCCCATCTCCCTCTATCTCCCCACCCCTCTGCTGCCCATTCTTCCTGCTCTAGCCTCGAACCCTGCATCTTCTGCACCTTAGTCTACTGCTCTACTGCTATGCCATCGGGGCCACCTCCCTGCTGGGTGTCCACTAGCAACTCTTCAGTCACCCAGTCCCTGGTTCACTGTTAATTTGTAAGATTAAGAAACCAGCCCCTGAAACAGTCTTCCTTTGTCAGCTCAAACCTGGCAAACTGCGAGTGCTAAAAGACCACCTTGCCCACTGGGACTGGTCCCCAATTAACCTTGCCCCCCGACATCGACTCTGCCTTTAATTAATTCATCCGTACCTTCAACTCGGTCTGTGACCTATATGCTTCCCCTCGCTCAGCTTATTGTCAAAGGTTCCAACACCCCTGGATCTCACAGGCCCTACTTGATGCGCCACAGAGACAATCTCTGGCAAAAAGCCCTAGACTCTGGCAAGCCTTCGGACAGGCAGTGCTACAGGGCTGCTCGTAACAGCTGTACCTGGGCCATATGCAAAGCCAAAGCTGAATACTATAGAATCTCCCTTGCCTCCACCTTGGACTCTGGTCACAAAATCTGTGACAATATGAAAGAAATCAACACTAAGCCCTTAGCCCCTCCTCCAACCCAGCTTAACATCGATGGTGACATCTCCACTGACCTGCAACTCACTGCTGACACCCTTAACTTCTCCTTCTCGGACCTCAGCTCTGTTCTCCCCCCCAGCTTCTTTGATCCTTTCACACCTCCCCGCCTCACGCCCCCACCCCCCTTTCATTTCAGAGCCCTCTGCTCTGGAGGCTAGGTCTTACCTCCTTAAAGCCCTTAGTGGCACCTGATACAGTAATGACACCTTGGACTTCAGACTCCTTCACCTGGTCTTAGATGTGGTCCTCTCCCCCCCTTACCAGTCTGCTCAACCGCTCCCTATGCCTTGGCAAGTTCCCCTTCATCTGGAAAACTGCTGTCATCACCCCTATCCACAAAAGTGGTGACTGTACCTCCCCTGGGACCCTGGGAATTATCACCCTATCTCCATCCCCCCCAAGCCCTGGAAAAAATTGTCTTGGGCCAATTTATGGATTATCTCACCAAATACAATCTTCTCTGCAGGGAGCAGCATGGTTTCCGGCAAGGCCACAGCACCATAACTGCCCTCTTAGAATTTACCAGTTTTCTCCACTCAGCTCTTGACAGCAGATACCCAGCTGGTGCAGTCTTCACAGACCCGTCAAAAGCCTTTGACACCGCTAATCACACCCTCCTACTATCCACCCTCTCCCACCTAGGCCTCTCATATGAGGTCACCACTTGGTTTGCAGACTACCTGTCTGCCAGGTCTCAGCATGTCAAAATAAATGGCATCCTCTCTACCTGCCTCCCGGTCCTATCCGGAGTTCCTCAGGGTTCCATCCTGGGTCCCATCCTGTTCAGCCTATTCCTCAACACCCTGCCCAAGGCCTGCACTGAGAAAGTTCTTCTATATTCTGATGATGCGGTCCTCTTCTCCTCCTCCCACGCTGAGCCTACCTCTCTTCAACAATCCCTCCAGAATTCCTTTAGTAAGGCCAAAACCTGGTTTGCCAGTCATAGGCTGGTTCTAAACCACAAAAAGACTAAGGTTATGTTGTTTTGCCACAACAAAAGCAAACTCAAAGGAACCTCACTCCAAATCCTTACCAACCAACTCCACCCCCTTGAGCAGATAAATTCCTTTAAATATCTTGGGGTCACCCTGGACTCTGCGCTCACCTTCCATGATCATATCCACCTCCTAAGCACCGCAGTCAGCTCTAGGATTGGTCTGCTCTATCGCCACAGGAACTGCCTCCCCCGACTCGCTGTCTCTTCCTCAGTCCTGTCCCTCACAGATTATGGGATCCTGATCTACGGGGCTGCTGATAATACTACCCTCAGCAGAATTAAAGTCTCCTTAAACAAAGCTTGCTGTCTTGTCACAGGCAGTGGCAGGCTCACACACACCTGCACCTTATACAACTTGGCCAACTGGCTTAACTAGGAGGATCACGTGAGGTACCAGACATGTCTTTTTGCCAGAACGATAACCAGTGGTCTTGCACCCCCCGGTCTATCCACTCTCCTCCTACCATCACCCTCTACTGCTGCCACCCAGAGCTCCACCAAACCTAGCCTCCTAGTACCTCGCTTCAGTACCGCCTTGGGACAGAGATCCTTCTGTTACAGAGACCCCTCCTGGATGAACTCCCTACCCAGTATTATCACACTAGAATGCAAACTCGGCCGCTTCAAATCTCTCCTCCGTGAACATCTCCTTACCTCCCGTATCTGTACCTGTCCTTAATCTCCAACAGGTCCCCCCCTGCCCTTTCCTGCTCCATTCACACGCCGCTGCCACCACCTACCTCATGACAAGGGACCTCTGTCTTGCAAATCCTTTTCTTCTGGACCGCACCTTATTCTGAACCTGAGTGGCACCATAACCCAGTTGGTAATGTTTTACTGAGATTTAACATACTGCCTGGAGTCTTGTTTCACTGTTTTTAAGCACTATGTCTGTTGGAAAATTGTTGTTCCCAACTCAATACTTGTTTGTAACCTGTGTACTCTTCTGAGGTGGAGCCTTTGTAAAGGAGTTTATGACTCAAAAGGATTGTAATTCCAATATTGTTCAAATAAATAAATAGATCACAAGTACAACATTTCAAGTTCCAAGTTTTCTGCTTTAATTCAGCAAAAGCACAGGCCATTGACAACCACTACTGTTGCAAATAAATCACAGTAGACCGCAAGTAAACATATAAAACATACAAATTGTGAAACTAGATATTGTGAACACCGAGGTTTGTAAGGGACCAGGATAATTATCAAATGAATCTATTTAGATTGTCCCTTAGTTCATATTGGGCCCTATGCATGAACAGGTGGGAATTACACACTGGAGCTGCATATCCCACCTGCCTAGCTCTGCTGCCCTGGACAGGCAAAAGGTGCGTAGTATGCACTATCGCATGCACCCATGGGGCACCTGCAGGGTTGCACAGGGTGGCCGAGGGCAGAATTGTGGACCCAGATGGCATCCAACCGAATGCCTAGCCTGGGTCTGATAGCGGATCACTTGCACCAGAAGGCAGGGATCCGGGTGCATGAATAGCAAACGCAGGCACCCGGACCCACACGGCCATGCCCCAGTGCAGTAAATGCAGACCCACTCCTCCCCCACCACATTAATCTTCGTCCCTGGTGAAATCACAGCCCCCCCTCCACACAGTCAGAGGGGCACTGCAGTAACCCCTCCCCAACACACGGAGGGGGACTGGCCCCATGACTGCAGTAAACCCCCCACACACGCACAGCCATGCCCGTGCCTGGTGCAGTACTGGACCCCCCCACACATATATTCCCGTCCCGGTGAAGAAACAAAACCCCACACACACAAAAGACCGGACACCTCAACACTCGAACACGGCCCTCCAGTCGCCATTGGTGTTCAGGAGTTCTTCACCCCAAGGCACCGACAACTCCACCCCCTTTCCCATATCAGACAGTTGGTGACGATGCCCTGGACAGCCAGCAGCACAGTCCTCCACACACCTCCTCACAGCAGTACGTGCCTTGGTGAATGACGCGTAGTGCTGGCATGCCCCTGGGGTTGTCAGGGGATTGGGTGCAGAGCCGCCTTGCATGTGGATAATGAATGCCATGGTAGGAGGGCTTGCGCATGTATTCCTGACTTACGGTTGCCCACACACATCAGCTACGTGTGCATAGGCACCATTTCTTTCATGCATAGACACCATTGTTAATACAAAATCTAATATTCTAATTCAATTCTTCATTACCTAAAACGTTTATCACACAAAAAAATCATAGACATCCCTGGGGCAGTTTGGTTCTATACATATCCGTGGCATCCCAGTTCGTTGCCTGTGCTCTCCTGCTCATGTAGATCAATGGCTGCAAAATAAAAAGAGAAAAAATATTATTATTCTCATCTAAGTTACCACCAAAAAAGATGAGCTAAAAAGTCACATGTCAATGGGGAGCACACATACACAAGTGTTTACATGCTGCCCAGTAGGCATCACCGTTAAGACTGTGTGTCTGCTACCCAGTGGGCATCACATTTTCATTGCAGACACACTTGTCAATGGAGAGCACACATACACAAGTGTGTACATGCTGCGCAGTGGGCATCAGTTAACACTGTGTGTCTGCTACCCAGTGGGCATCACCATTAACACTGTGGCCCAGATATTCAAAAGGGTTGCGTCATGCTAACAGGGTTAACATGTCGCATGAAGTCCTACATTGCGCCATTCCGACATTCAGCAGGAGGCAGTTGCACCACTGAAAACAGGTTGAGCAACAGCGCATGCAAATGAATGCATGCTCAACAGGAGGAGGATCCATGCATATACTGCGCAACCCGATATTCAGTCGGGTTGTGCAGGTGAGACAACCACAACCCCAACCTGCGCCTGCACAACTTTGAGCCAAAAAAAAGGATCAAGTTGATGGCCACCCACAGGTGAGCTGCTGTATTGCAGGGCGCAACACAGCAGCTGCCACCGTGGCTGGCCCCAACTCGATCCCTGTGCCCCACCAGCCCGGACGCGGGCAGTATGTATCCAGACACCCCCCAAACATCTCCGATGCCCGATCGCGGGCAGTATGTATCAAGACACCTCCCCAAACAGCTCACAATGCCCGATCGCGGGCGGTATGTATGAATACACTCCCCACAATCTCGATGCCCGATCGCGGGCAGTATGTATGAATACACTCCCCAAACAGCTCGATGCCCGATCGCGGCAGGCGTGAAACAACCCCCAGTGTCCGATCACGGGCAGAATGTAAAAGCCCCAACCGAATATCTCCCTGGTGGTCCAGTGGACCGTAATGCCGATCGTGGGCAGAATGTCAAGTTACAACCCCCAAACATCTCCCTGGTGTCTAGTGTCTCACTCACCCGGCACCCTCGACGCCCTCTCCCCCCGGCATCCTCCTCCTGCTCAGCCGCTCGCCGGGCCGCCGACGATCGTCAGATTGTTGCATTACCATTGGTGTGAGCTAGAGCTATCAAAAGGTAGTCATATCAGAGCAGCGATAGTCCAGATTGGGTGAATGATCATTCACCAATCTGGACTGTCATGTACGGTGGGCTGCACGCCCATTGGCCTAGCTCTGCACCACGGCTGCAGCCCTACCGACAGTCAGTCGGCGGGCAGGCAGGCGGGTGGGATGCTGCCGCCCACCGCTGCTGGGGAGCGGGTGAGGGGCTTCGTGGGTGGGGGATACTAGACACCAAGGAGATGTTTGGGGAGGGTTGTAATCTGACATTCTGCCCGTGATCGGGCATTATGGTCCACTGGACCACCAGGGAGATATTCGGCTGGGGGCTTTGCATTCTGCCCGCGATCGGGCACTGGGGGTTGTTTCACGTTCTGCCCGCGATCGGGCATCAGGAGCTGTTTGGGGGAGTGTATTCATACATACTGCCCGCGATCAGGCTGCAGGCGCGCCGGTCCTCGACGGCTGCTGCCTGGCAGGGCGGCCAGGCGCAAGTCCTCGGGGATCGGCGCACCTACATGCTAATGGCATGCAAATGGGGCCATAACAGATGCAAATGGCCCCCCGCGCCTTGCATGAATTATGGCCCCATTTGCATGTCACCTTTTGAATATCGGAAATTTGCGCATGGCGCAATGGTACTTGCGCCACCGCAAGTTTAATGCTCAACTCTGACAACTTGCGGTGGTGCAAGTTCCACTGTGCCATGCACAGTGGCTGTGGCTGGAGGGTGATATTCAAAGGAGTTGCTCAATAGCGCAACTCCTTTGAATATCACCCCGGCCACACCCCTGCGCAACTATTTTGAGCAGCGCAAGGGCTTGCGCCTCAGAATGGCGCAGTTTGAATATCCGGGCCTGTGTGTCTGCTACCCAGTGGGCATCACCATTAACACTGTGTCTGCTGCCCAGTGGGCATCACCATTAACACCATGTGGCTGCTATCCAGTGGGCATTACCATTAACACTGTGTCTACTGCCCAGTGGGCATCACCATTAACACCGTGTGTCTGCTACCCAGTGGGCATCACCATTAACACCGTGTGTCTGCTGCCCAGTGGGCATCACCATTAACACTGTGTGTCTGCTACCCAGTGGGCATCACCATTAACACTGTGTGTCTGCTGCCCACCATTTCCCAATGGGGAGCATAGTTACACTACTATCCAAGTACTGCCCACTGGGCATCACATGTCCACTGGACAGTACCTGGAAAGTTGTTTAAGTATGTTCCCTACTGGGAAATGGCTGGTCGGTGTAAAGTTGCTGCCACTGGGAATCCCCTGTCCAACCACCATGTGCTCCCTATTGACAAGGAGCTGTGCAGTGAAAATGTGCTGCCCACTGGGTAGCAGACACACAGTGTTAATGGTGATGCCCACTGGGTAGCAGACACACAGTGTTAATGGTGATGCCCACTGGGTAGCAGACACACAGTGTTAATGGTGATGCCCACTGGGTAGCAGACACACAGTGTTAATGGTGATGCCCACTGGGTAGCAGACACACAGTGTTAACTGATGCCCACTGGGCAGCATGTACACTCTTGTGTATGTGTGCTCCCCATTAACAAGTGTCTATGCAATGAAAATGTGCTGCTCACTGGGTAGCAGGCACACAGTGTCAACTGTGATACCCACAATGCTGCAGCCCTGTTCCCAACTGTGCACCATAATTATACCGTTTTCCAGAGCAGGGCTACAGTGCTGGGCAATCACCCGGCTTGTACATGGAAGCTACAAGCCTGGTTTTACGAGGGAAATCTTTTTAAAACAACTGAGGAGAAAACAGTAGTGGCAAACCCCAAAAGCAGCATGTTTTTGCCATCCAAAAGATGGCACCGTGTTTTACATGCTTCCAAAGGGGGCGTTGTCATTCTAGTCTTTCCTTTTCAGTTCTGTGCCGAAAGGAATGGAAAGGTGTGGGCAAGGAGTATGCAAAACAGCAAGTGACGTATTTTACCACTAGGCAGTGCCCCGAACAAACTCTGCAGTTAAATGGACAGTGCAGTCAGGCTATGAAGAATCCTACTGCCCAGCAGCCCAGGACAACAGAATCCTCCATCCGGACAATATAAATCATTAAACATGCTGCCCTAAGGGCAATCATAAACAGTCAGGCAGAATTACAGCAGTCTGCCCATGTGCCGATTTTTGGCAGCCTGGGGAAGACTGGTACATGCGAGACTGCCAAATTGGTCTTTTTGTTTTTTAAATCACCTTTTCTTCTGTTCGAACCCCATCTCCGGGCAGGTCTTCTCCTCTCATGGCACTACTGAGTTGGGCAGGCTGCTGCACAATAATTGAATCAGGTGATGACAGCAGAGACATGCGCACAAGTCCCATGACAGGAGTTCCTCCTCCACCACCAGCAATGATGGGCAGATGTTTCAGCCAGTCACACGGGGGGAAGTAACTGACTGTTTTGGACACCAGTGGTTAGTGTCTGTCACTCCTCCCTCTCACCACCTCCCTAGCGCTTTAACCCGCACTCTATGTAGCACTGCACATTTGAATGTGTTCGTGAGGAGGGGACAGACTGTGGTGGTGTAGTGCGCTGAACTTGCCTTGTCTGTTGGCCGAATTGAACAAAGCAAAAGATTTCATACAAGGTCTTGCAAGAGTGAACTGCTTTAAAAAAAAGAAAAAAAGGCAGCTGCCCGAATTAACTGAATAGAGAGTGACTGAAGTTATCAGAACATGGTGAGGGAAGAGGTTTGTAAACAACACTCAGCAGGAGAGGAAGGGAGTGGGTGCAGGGCCAGTCAAGAGTCAAGCTAGTGGATGAAAAAAATAAAATCAATATATAAAAACTCTTAAGAGCTACTTGAATAAAAACAGCCTGCTGCTGCTACTGAAGAATGAGGAGTGAGATTAGTAGACAGCATTGAACATGAAGAACTCTACACTTAGTGTGAGTGATATTGGGGTGGGGAAGAATCTAGTGTTGCATTTTCCAGTTGGAAACCCAAATGTATTAAAAAAGCAAACAAAAAACAAAACAAAACAAAACAAAAAAAAGGCTTTTTCATGAGGGACTTCAAGAAAGTAATTTAAAAAAATACAGATAGTAGGAGACATCGGGCCACAATGGGCTGGAGGGAGGGGGATAGTGAACATCAAACTCTTGTAAGAGCTGCGTGAAATGCATAAAAAAAGTCTTGCAGTCACAGATAGCAAGTGAGATTAGGAGACCGTGTCAGAAGGGACTGCAGACTGGGAGGGACAGAAACACAGAGCGAGCAGACATGTCTGAGAAGAGGGAGTGGCAGCTCAAACTATAAAACTAAAAATAAATTTAACATCTAAAAGTGCTCTTTTCAGAGAGGTATCAGACAAGTAGTCTGCAAGAGAAGAGACTGAGAGAAGGGAGGGAGGGGGAGGGAGTCTAGTATTGTGCTGCTGGAAACAAAATCAATAACACTAAACTCATAGACTAAATTTGCTTCAAGTTTGCAGGACAACAGAAAACTTGTGCTGGGCAACCAAAACTATGGTCATGATTGTCCGTGGTCAACTTATTTTCAAAACAAAATTCCAAGCCTGAGTGCAGTGTATTTTTTTTTTGTTCGTTTTTTTCCTATCAACTTGGAACAGAAACTTCAGATGTCCATTCTATTAGCTGCAGTGATAACGTAATCAAGTGGATAGATATGAGATATGCAGTGGTCCAATTCGGAATACGCCCTTTATCTTCATGGGTGGGCCAAAAGTGAGTTATGAAGGTCCTGCTTGCACCCCTTCAAATAAAGATAAATGGCATAGTCTGAGTCAACTCACTGCGTCTCTGGTTTATACCACACATTTTCAAATGTTAACCTTTCATATTACTTTTTTAAGCTGCAGTTATTCACCAGACGTCACTACTGCATAATACCACAGTGATGTCATTAAGCAATGTTTTAATTTTTTTTCCATTGGTTAAATACAGTATGACATATTTAAGCATTAGTTTTCTTGTTTGTGACTTGTACTGTGATGGACACGCACATCTGATCCTTCCTCCGCAGCACTGACTCCTACTGGTTTTTGGTGGAAGGAGGGACCCAAGGTTATAGCAGCTTTTCTCTGGGTTATCAAGTGTGCTGAGTGATAGCCATAGGTATTAGTGGGAGTGGAATCCAAACATTGGGTTTAAGAAGGGGACAGTTGACCAAGACATACCACATGTGATGCAATCTCATTTTCAGTGATGTCATGATTTTACGCATTTTAATAATGTATTTACCATGCCGGCACACTGGTGCAAGCAGTAGCAGTACTGCTTGCTGTGGCAATGGCACAGGATCTGGAACAAGCCAGGAGCTTCCAAGGGTCGTTTGGGGAAGGGGGGAGATAAGTGTTCAATGGAGTGCTCTCCTTCTCCAGAGAAGATGGTGTGAGGATGTCGTCAAAAGTCTGACCACTGGCAGTGCTAACAGTCATTGCCCCTGACATCTCCTGTTCATATAGGTCTGGGGCTCAGCAGATGTAATATCAGTCAAATACAGAAGCGAGCCTGTCATACTGCAGATATCACTACATGCCTGAGCCTTGAGTGGGGGTGGTGGGGAAATATACAAAGAACAAAAAAAGTCCCTGTAGCAGGCAGCATTATGATGCTAGAGGGACTGCAGGCCGCCACTGAGTGGAGCGAGGAGCGACCGGAGGGGACAGTAAATCTTTTATTTTCTTTTGTACTGTGGTCTACTTGCACTGGATAGTGTAGGACATTGGGGGGCATTTAAATTGTATTGCTGATGTGGGGGATTTCCTGTGGGGAACTATGGGAGGAAGGAAGAAGAGGGGAGGGAGTGAGGAGAGGTGCCCCCCTACGTGACCCCTGGCAGGTCAATTGGGCCGCGAAGCCAGAGGAGTTATAAAGAGCAATCTTGGTAGTTCACTCTCACTGCAAGCCACTGCCGAGAGGAGCGAGGAGCGACTAGAGGGGAAAGTAAATCTTTTAATATTCTTCTGTACTGTGGTCTACTGCCTCAGGATTGTGAGTCCTCTGTGTTGAGGGATTGGGAAGACTCCATAGTGGTGAGGGAGGCAGCTGAGAAGCACTGTTGTGTAAGAGGCTGACTGACTCTCACAGGAGGAGGAGGAGTCGGGGTAGGCCCGACCAACCTTCCCCCATCTCTCCTACTCCATGATCCTTCACACTTGTAGTAGAGGGGCTGCGCTGGGACTGGTGGAGTGCACAACCAGAAGCAACCACTGGCGTGCCCTACTCATCCCTGAGATTCAGAGGGAGAAAGAAGACAATTAGAACAAAGGTAATATTACTATATGTGGACATTGATAGCTATCAGTGAGGGAGATGGTGGGATTGTACATTAACATGGGTATGCCTAGAAGGGAGGACGGGCCTACGGGGATGGGGCAGGCAACTGTCAGCTGTGGGCACAGGGGGCAGCTGGATGGCTGGTAGAGATATGGAGAGGGTGGTAGGCTGCAACGCTGCGGGGCAGCTATCTTTTTAGGATGACATGGACAGCAGGTGGCTGCTTGATGTGCTGGCAGCTTCAGCAACTTAGGGGCAAGATTAGTTGGTTAAGGGCAGAAATAAGGAAAGGGATGGAGGCATCATGGGGGAACCATCCAGGACATGGGGCACACAGGAGCGCCCCAGAGGTTGCAGAACATACAGACCAAGGGAGGGAAGGGGAGGAGTAAATATTGCCACCCACTCAGGAATGTAGGGGTACTGAACCAGGGAACTGGAAGAGGATCATGAATGGGGGCAGGAATGTCCCTAGAGCCGACAGCAAAAGAAAATCTCTAAACAGTTTGCCAGGGGTATCTCGAAGCAATGTACATATCAAACAATAGGTACTCAGTGCTGGCTACATTGGAGGATATGGAGGGAGAGGGAATAGTAAATGGTGCAGGAAGGAAGTGGGGTACTGACAAACCCAGAGGGCAGCAGAAGGGCAGATGGAGGGGATAGGGATATGATAGGTAATAAAAAGAGGGAAATGGCTAGGAGTGTGGGCAGGGGAATTGGAAGTTGGGGAAGGTAAGCATGGGGTGTGCGATGCTGGGAATGAGGGGGAGGAGGAAGGGAGAGCAGTAAGGGAAGTGGCAGTCGGGTCAGCTAAGGGATGCAGTGGAGGGGGAGTTGGGTTGAGGGTACTTGACGGAGAGGAGGCAGGTGGGGCAGTGGGCACCAGGGATATGCTGGGGGGGGGAAGAGGAGTCAGAACTTGGGCCAGGAAAATGGGAAGAGCCTGGGGCAAAAGCTTGAGAAAGGGGTTGGGGCCTTAGTTCTGGGGGACTCAATACTAAAAGGGGTGAATGGGGAAGTAAAGGGGAAAGGCATAATGGCATATGGGTGGAGTGCATGCCAGGAATGACAGCAGGTAGGGTTGGACAGTTTACTGTTAAGTATGCAGAGGGGAAGGGAGAAACCTCATATCGTGGAGCACTTGGGCACAAATGATTTAGAGGAAAACACAGTCAAGGAGGTACAGGAGAAGTTCTGGGAGCTAGGGAAGCTGTGTGAGGAAGCAGGGAGCTCAGTAGCTTTTTCAGAAGTCCTCCCAGTACCCAGGTCAAATGCTGCGAGGAAACGGAGGATAGAGGAGTTCAACACTTGGCTGGGAGCATGGTGTCAGACAGAAGGGTACGGGCTGGTGGAGGGATGGGGTAAAACTTGGGATAGTGGTACTCTGTATGCCTAGGACAGGTTACACTTGAGCAAGGAGGGCTCAGGGGTGTTAAAGCGGATACTGGGGGAATACATAGTAACCAGGGTGGATTTAAAATAGGTGTGGGGGGAGGCAAGTGGGTGCAATTCAAACAGGGTCTCCAAAATGGGGAGCCAAACAGGCTTACCCCATACAAGCAGGGATGGAACAAGGGAGGGTTCATACAGTGTTGATATTAATAGTGTAGAGGGTAGAACAGAGGCAATATGGATACAATTCCAAGATTAGGTCACTTACTATGGGGGTGGTGCATCGGCCACCATCTCAGGCAGAGAACTTGGACAGAGAACCAGTGAAGCAGACAAGGAGGGTCAGTGGGAATGGGAAGGGTAACACCGTCATCGTGGAGGACTTAAATCTGCCAGGAGTGGATTGGGGCACCCCAGCCACCTCAAGTGCAAGGCAGCAGGTCCTTCTTGAGGCTTTCCAGGACAGTTTCTTGGTACAGATGGTAAACGAGACAACCAAGTTAGGTAACACTCTGGACCTCATGCTGTCTAATGGGGAGTTTGTCAGAGAGCTGGGGGTGGAGGATCCGCTGGCAGGGAGCGACCACCACACAGTGTGGTTCTCACTCACAATGTGAGGCTGTGGGAACAGCGACCAGGGTGTTGGACTTTAGGCAGGCTGATTTTGGGAAGATGGGTGAGTTAGTGGCCAGGTACCTAGCCAAAATTCACCCACACATGGATGCTAACCAGAAATGGAAAGTTATCAAGCAAGGGCTCGTGGAGGCCACTAGATCATGATCAAGACACAACAAAAAGGCTAGGGCCAGGAAACCAAGTTGGTTAAGCAGGGAGGTGTTGGTTAAGGTGAGAGCAGAAAGTGCAGCCTTCAGCAAGAGATCCAGGTGGGAGGGGGATAGGAGTATCTGAAGAAATCAAGGGAGGTGACCAGAGCAGTCAGGGCAGCCAAGGTTTCCAGAGCAGCTTAGGCCAGGGGTGTCATTTCAGCAAAATCATAGGGGTAGTAAGGTGGGGGCATGATGTGGGCGGGGCCACTGTGTGGGCGGGGCCAGAGAGGATGGCATTTGTCAATGTGACATAGAGCTAGTTACCAAGTAATTTAAAAATGGGTATGAACTGGATAGTAAAGTCTGAATATAAATCTGAAATGGGTCATTACAGATGCTGATTCAAATTAAATAGCTGGTTTTCAAATTATGGAAACACCAGTATAGTGAAAGTCCCATTCCACAACTGTACTAATATTAAAAATTATATTACCACACTGTCTGTGTCCAAAAAATATTACCACACTGTTCGTGTCAAATGACTGGCACTACACAAGCTAAGCTACACACTGGCAAAAATAAAGAACCGTCTCTATATCAATACCTTACAGTACATAAAAAATACACATCAAAACATGAAAGAAATTATACTGTTATGAAAGCATACTTGGAACCATGAAAAGAAAGAACTGAGAGAACTTTACTTCTCTGTTAAAACAAGAGCTTAGTAAAAGAAATGACACACCGAAACCTGTAAAAGAAGCAATAAAAGGAAAACAAACTGATGAAAAAAAATCACATCAACAACCTGTGAAGAAAAAAAATAATAAAAGGAAAAAGAACCGACTAAAACTCACTGACCAAAAACCTGTAAAGAAAAAAGTAATAAAAGAAAAAGATCCTAGTAAAATTGTACACCAAAAAACCTGTAAAGGAAAATTGTAATAAAGGAAAAAGAACCGAGAGTCCCAGGGTTACACAAAACAAAGTCTTCCAGACTTCCAATTACTGCAGCAAAACAAATGAAAGTAGTCTTTAACTCTCCACACCTAGGCTACTACTCCCGCTTACAATAATTTAAAAGAACATAAACTCCCTCCCAAACACCCATGAAAGTGGTAAAGCAAAGGACATACGAGTGCTATTACCTGCCTGGAGGCTGGAGACACTGCTGGCACACTGGAGATTGGGATGGTAGGTGACTGGAAGCTGACTGGTGACTCTGCTGGCACACTGGACTGGTAGCTGACTGGAGACAAAACTGGCAAACTGTCTCTGGACTGGTAGCTAAGCTGACTGGAGACACTGGCTGCTGGCACACTGGACTGCTGGCTGACTGGTGACACTGCTGGCACACTGATATCTGACTGAAGACTCTGCTAGCATACTGAATTGCTGGGTGACTGGACTGGTATCTGAGTTGAGACACTGCTGGCACACTGCTGGCTGACTGGGGACACTGCTGGCATACTGGACTGCTGGCTGACTGGTGACACTGCTGGCACACTGACTGATATCTGACTGGAGACTCTGCTGGCACACTGGACTGCTGGCTGACTGGACTGGTATCCGAGTTGAGACACTGCTGGCTGACTGGAGACACTGCTGGCACAGTGGACTGGTATCTGACTGGAGAAAAGGCTGGCACACTGGACTGGTTGCTGACTGGAGGCACAACTCGCAAACTGGACTGGTATCTGACTCGAGACACTACTGGCAGACTGGACTGCTGGCTGACTGGTTACACTGCTGGCACACTGGACTGGTTGCTGACTAGAGGCACAGCTTGCAGACTGGACTCATTGCTGAGCTGACTGGGACAGAACTGGCACACTGACTGCTGGCTGACTGGAGACACTGCTGGCACTCTGAATGGACTGCTGGCTGACTGGAGACACTGCTGGCAGACTGGACTTGTTGCTGACTGGAGGCACAACTTGCAAACTGGACTGGTATCTGACTGCAGACACTACTGGCATACTGAACTGCTAGCTGACTGGTAACACTGCTGGCAGACTGGACTGGTTGCTGACTAGAGTCACAGCTTGGAAACTGGACTCGTTGCTGAGCTGACTGGGACAGAACTGGCAGACTGACTGGAGACACTACTGGCAGACTGGACTGCATGCAATCTAATTCATGCCATGGAGCCCAGCCTGAAAAAGCAGTGGCACCACTGGCCACAAAACCTACTATTCCAAAGTTACAACAACATATTTCTTGCGCAGGCGCAAGACAACATAAACATGTTATCAGCCGAGACTGACAGGGAAAGCTAACTTAAATAAGTGAGTCTTGAGGGCTGACTTGAAATTCTGGACAGTCAGGCACTCCCTTACCTGAGGAGATAGAGAATTCCACAGGGTAGTGGTCGTATATGCAAAAGAACAAGCCCCAGATGTCTTCAAATGCACCCTGAGAATCTCCTTCAATCCACTGATGAGGTATTACTATAGTCAGGAGAGGCACTAGTGGTGAAGGAGATCTTTCAGGTAGCGGGGTCCTTGCATGTAGGGCTTTGTAGGTCAGCAAGCTGACCTTGAAGGTGATCCGCCACTGTACAGGCAGCCAGTGTAGTCCGTGGAGCACAGGTGTAATGTGACTGGCCCTAGAAGTACCAGTCACTAACCTGGCCGCCACATTCTGCACTAGCTGCAAGCGGCAGATATCAACCCCCGGTAGCCCTAGGTACAGGGCATTGCAGTAGTCAAGGCGGGAGGTAACGAAGGCATGTTTAGAGTGTACAGCCGTAACAAGATATACCACATATTGATTACTGTAACAATGGTAAGATTTCTAACTAAAATATGGGGTTCTTTTTCAGCACATAGTATTCTGTTGCCAGCGTGGCTGGTGATTACTGGGTTCAATATCTATCAGCTGTAATCAGTCTAATACTTGAATAAATAGCCATGCCTGGGGTGTGGGTACTAGGAACCACCCCCTGATGGAGCTCTTGTGGCAATACACAGAGGTGCGTTTACCCACTGTCTGCACCAAGGTTTGCCATATACTTGTGAGGCTTGAAATGAAAAGTCTTCCTCTACTAAGTGCTGGTGCGAGCACGGCCTTTTTTCTTGTTTTACATACAAGTCTAGTATTTCTCTGGTGTTGCGGCTGCACCTTGATTAGAGGGACTGTGTGCGTTTCCTTGGTTTGTGTCTTGAAAATCACCAGCTCCCCTAGTAATCCAGTTTGCTCATGTTTTACTGACTTTCACCCCAAGTTTCAGAAAGACAAAATAGTCTTCTTCAAGCCAGTCTGTCGGTAGGGATGCTACTCATGATACGGGTTCAAGAATGGACTTACACTGCCAGAGGGCTGGCAGACTAAGGAGGCCTGAGTGTTCCAAAGGATGCTCCCTGTTTCTGGTCAGAGAAGGTGACCAAGGCCCACTGTGCCAGCGCCACCTGTGGTTTCCCAGCTGGAATGGCAAACCAGGCTCTGAAGTGGGTGGGAGGACATGCATGTGTGCTCCTGTGCATACATCTCAGGGAGCATGCTGCCTCACAAGGGAAGGGAGAAACTGGAGGAAACACCAGCCGCTGCAGGATAAAGTCTGTTCCCTGCAGGCCCCCTACTATGAACAAGTCAATACAAAAAGCAAGCACTCCAAAAGAAGAAACCAGATTGCTCAGTAACTTTAAAAAAATAGTTGATTTATTTTAAACATAGATTTTTCATCTATACAAGTAGTCTCTCACCAGCTATTGCTCATCCACCATGTCCCGACATGTCACATCTAATGCAAGGCCCCCTGATGAATCCTTGCATTAGAGATGAAGATATGCTGGGCATGTGACAGAATAGCTGGTGAGAGTCTACTGTAAAGGGAAAGGGAAGACTTGTTTAACCAGGAGTAGCACACTAAGCGAAGCTAGTTTCCAGATGTGACCTGGGAGCACAAGAAGTTAAGTGACTTGCTCAGGATCACACAGTATGCACCTAGGCGGCTGTGGGATTCAAACCCAGGTCTCCAGATCTGCAGCTCAAAGCCTTAACCCACTGTGCTATACTGCCTCCTATATAGATGAAACATCTATGTTTAAAATAAATCAACTATTTTAAGTTATTGGGCAATCTAGTTTCTTCTATTGGAGTGCATGCTTTTTGTATTGCCTTGTGCTGTATAGGGGCTAGCCACCCCTTAGCTTGCACCTTGATCCCGCTACCACTTTGAGCACATTACTTTTCCTTGGGGACCCCTAGTACGAACAGAAGGCACCCTCTGTGCTAGATTCATTCACCAGAGGGGCTCAGGATACCTCAAAGGCCCTTCCATGGGGGTAAGCCATCGGAACTTAACTGCAGGTAGGGGTAAGTCCTGAAGAAAAAAGTTGATAGGGTTGCATGGAGCTGGCAGATGCTTGAGGGGGAGGGGGCGCAAATTCCACGAGTTTCATAGGTGTCACTGCAGAAAGTTTGCAGGCTGAGAATTGGCAGCATCAATACTTCTGCTGGCAACGTAGCATACCCATTACAGAATGCCTGTCTGCCCACACATTCAGCAGTCTGTTACCATCTGATGCTTGTGTAAGCAGGGAAGACTTGTGATCATGCCAGCAAGAATAAAGAATGCCTATGATGAGATTAGACACATAAAACAAAAGACTGAACTATTGAAAACTGTCTCAGTATTAAAATTTAAACTGACAGATTTTTAAAACTGCTCAACTGCAGTTTTTCCTTTTATGTTTTTGTAACCCCTAGGTGGCGCTACCCCAAGGGCTACTACCCCTGTCTGCTTGGCTACTGACAGGCTGAGGGGCCTAGGTTCTATGATGGGGGCCTCCACCCAGAGGTCAGGGTTGGTAGTGGTTAAACTAGTTTGGGTACAGCCCTCTGGGACACTGTGATCCCCCTTTGTTCCCACTAGTGGCCCACACAGTACATGGGAATTACCTTCTCAATACCCCACATATGAACACTTTTTACACATATAGATACCACTTACCCTCGAGACCAATTCTGCAACACATCTCTGAGGACCCCCTGTAAAACGAGGTTAAGCAACATACACAACACAATGCTGGCACTATATGTTCGGACATCACAGACAGTATATAGTTCAATAACAACAAATCTGATTTATTTAGGGGACAGTAACACGGGAGGGGGCAATCAAGTTGACTTAGTTCGGCAATATTCAAATCACAGTACTGTGCACACATATAGGGTCTAAAGTCACACTCTGGGTACCCAGGATGGGGGCTAGCAGGTCTGTTGTCCAGGGTTGGCCGGCAGGTGCAGATGGATGGGGCCCTGTAGGAAGAAAATATATGCACAATACACACTTGTAATCCGGAGCCGGATGGCTCAGTCCGTGGGAAGAAAACACAAGGAAATCAGTTGACACACTTTGAGTAAATGAATGTCACAGGGTGTTGCCCTGATTTGTACTCAGATACCCAAGAGAATTACAGGACGGATGGTGTTGCTTCTGGGTTTCAAGCATTCAGCACGCACTGCAGAGTGAGGGGAATTAAGACCGCGATTCCCCACATGCACCAAGCACATTCATATGTAAAGGAAATTACTATACCAGACAGGCTGCTCCTCGATCCCGATCGAAACACTGCTAAAACCCGAGCACTGCAGCAGCTTCAGTCCCCTGACAGGCCACCGTGACTTCAGCAAAATCTTGGTCTTCTACAGGTTAAGCCTGGTTTCCACACTTCTGCTTCTTCTTTCTTCTACAACAGCTTGGATTCAGTCCGATTCAGCTGCACTAACAGCTGCAGACCGACTTGGGGGGCCTACACACGCTCTTCCTGCACGAATTACTCGCAGCACAGTACAGAGCTCCTTCTCCCTTCACTGTTTTTACTGAACTGACTCTTCCAGTAAAAGTGCAGGGCATTTCCTTTGGGCTCACAGCAGTTTGGTTAGCTGGTTCGGCTGTCAATCACTGTAGGGCTCCCCCTGTTGGTGCCAAAAGGCGCCAAAGTCCAAACTACATTTCCCATGAGCACCTGCCATACAATCCCCTTTGTTGCAGGCTCCAGATGAGAGTTCAAGTTCTGATTTGCCAGCAGGCTCCATTTTAAGGACCTCCTTTCAACTGATTGGTCCAATTCAGCAGTTCAGGACCAAAATGAAGAAACTACACTGCCCAGTCCTTGCTACAAGTAAGCAGGTTAGAACAAACTGCATTTTCATTATTACTCTTTAACAGATCACCAGCAAACAATTACATCTTTTAATTAGGCTCCCTCTGCGCATATAGCGACTACAGAAACAGAGCACTTAGTCAGCAGCCCAAGTGGGATTCGGGCATTGTAACACACAGTCCCCCCATTCCAGTTAATTATGTCTGCAAGCAGACAGCTCTTAAAGAGACAGTATGCAGTGGCTCTAAAGCACTCGCTGCAGTGCCATTTAAATGGCTTAAACGCCAAACACCATCCAGACTTAGCGCACTTAGCAAGCTCCTGGAAGACTTTTGAGAACCCCCATTTGCAGGGGGGGGTTACATTTTTTAATTATTTGTTTAGCCAGGACACTGTCTGAGCTGCAGCTTTTTGGGTTAAGTGAGGCCTTTTTTCAATGAGGTGAGGGCAGGCACAGGCCTTAACAGACAGAGTATAACACGAGTATCTGTAAATTTAATTGGGTTGCAGTTACCCCAAAAATTCTAATACACATTAAAAAAGAGAAATGGCATACAGTAAAGTGTTTGTACCACAGTATTCTGACAAAACCAATGGATCAGGGAAGCAATACTGTGATATTTAGAAAGACAGACTAACAGCAGGAAGTTTTTATGACAAGAAAGGGGCCATCTGCAGTTACTTTACTTGCTTGCCTTAATTCAATTTGCATCCTTACCTTTATGGCTTCTGGACTGCCCTTCTCTGTGACAAAAACAAAATGCTTCTTGCTTAATGTTGCTCTCCGCACTCTGCTCGCTCGCTAGGCACCCGGTGTAAGTAACTGCCAGCTAAAAAGTGAAAAATCACTCGAGTCTCGCGCTCTAGCCTCTTGCTCCATCGCTCGCACTCTCTTCAACTTGTTTCGTGTGGTGGTTGGGTTCCCGGGTTTTTTTTACGCTGCTGCTTCCCGCTCAACCCAATTTATTAGGTGACCCTCTCATGCCATGGCAACAGGATGGATGTTGGGGTCGCGAGTGGGGGATGGGGGGGCTGAGAGAACACGCGCAGTGTACGCCAGGCACCACCACGCCAGCCCAACACATACTCCCTGCTGAAACCTCCTCCATACAGCACAACGTGCACAAAGCGCATAGGCACAGTGCGCAGGAGGCAAAAAATTTTTTTGTTTTTTATTGGCCAGCTGGCCAGCGGTGGTGGCCATTAAGCTCATGGTAGGGCTGGGTCGCAAGCCCTGTCATAGGAGTCGCAAAATTTTCTTCATAGGGGTCGTGGAACCACCCCTGGCAACCCCTAAATGACGCCCTTGGCTTAGGCTGGCACAGGGATCAAGGATGGGGACAAGGACTTCTTCAGGTACATAAGGGAGAGAAGGATCTGCAGAGATCAGATGGTACAGATCAGGAAGGATGGGGGGTGGGCAGAAAAAGGGGCAGAGCAGGTGGAAATGCTAAAACGCTAGATGAATACTTCTGCTCTGTATTTACTAAGGAGAAGGAAGGGTCACTGCCTCAGGGGTTAGGGAGGGTAAGCACCGGGGGGGGGGGTGATAGATGGTGTAATCACAGTGGGCAGGGTGCTAGAAGGGTTAAGAGCAATGAGGGTGGATAAGGTGCCAGGACCAGACAGTGTACACTCCTGGGTACTGAAGGAATTGGCGGAGATCCTGGCAGAGACTCTGGCAGACTTGTTCAATACCTCTCTGGAAACAGGGGACGTACCACTTGACTGGATGATTGCTCACGTGGTGCCCCTCCATAAACAGCGGACCCAAGGATGTGCCATGCTACTATAGACCGGTAAGCCTCACATCCATTGTGGGGAAGTTAATGGAGACAGTCTTGAAGGAGAGGTTGGTAACCTTTCTGGAAGGTAATGGACTCCAGGACAGAAAGCAACATGGGTTTGTCTCAGGCAGATCCTGCCTGACAAACCTGGTCGGCTAGTATGACTGGTTAACTAGGGAATGTGACAAGGGTCATGCGGTGGGTGTCCTGTATCTGGATTTCAGCAAGGCATTCGAATTCAGTGCCACATGGGAGGCTGATTAGTGAAGTAGAATACCAGGGAGCAGGAACAAAGATGGTGAATTGGATCAAGAACTGGCTGTGAGGGAGACAACAGAGGGTAGTAGTGGTGGTAGTGGTGGGGAACTCTTATCTCCAAGGGCTGTAACGAGCAGGGTACCACAGGGCTTGGTACTGGGCCCAGAGTTTGGCATATTCATCACCGACATCTCACATGGCATTATGAACAAGACTAGTCTTTTTGCAGATGACACCAAGATCACTGCAGTAGTGGATGACACAGAAGGGTGGCAGGGGCTGCAGGATGATATGACTAAACTTGAGGACTGGTCAGAGGCAAGGCAGCTGGTGTTCAATTATAAGAAATGCAAGGTCATGCACTTGGGGGCAAGGAATCCAAGGAGGTGCTATCAGTTGGGAGGGGTGCAGATAGCCACTACAGAAGAGGAGAAAGGTCTTGGGGTGATGACAACAGGGCAAATGAACCACTCTGCACAGTGCAAGAAAGCAGCAGCAAAAGCCAACAAGATGCTGGGGTGTATTGCTATAGGTATCACCTCCAGGAAGGGGGAGGTGATCCTGCCCTGTACAGGTCATTGGTGAGACCACACCTGTAGTACTGCATGCAGTACTGGTGCCATATTTGAAGAAGGTTATTAGATTACTTGAGGGGTCCAGCGAGGGCAACAAAGATAATCCATAGAAACATAGAAATTGTTGGCAGATAAGGACCGCAGGCCCATCCAGTCTGCCCGAAAGCCCTACAACAGTTTGTTTCCACTGTCCCTACCTAGTCAATGGCTCCCCCCACCACCAGCACCAATCTACCCATATGCCTGTCCCATGCATGTTTAAAACCCTCCACTGCATTTGCCCCCACCACCCCCTGTGGCAGTTTATTCCATGCAGCCACCACCCTCTCTGTGAAGAAAAACTTTCTCACATTTCCCCTCAGCCTGCCACCCTCCAATTTCATGTCATGCCCCCTTGTTCTTCTACATCTCTTATATTGGAAGATGTCTTCTCCCCTGCACCTTGTTTATGCCCTTAAGGTAGTTGAATGTTTCTATCATGTCCCCAGATCCCTCCTCTACTCCACTGAGTATATATTAAGGTCCTTTGGTCTCTCCTCATATGTTTTCTGGTGCA
Source organism: Neoceratodus forsteri (assembly GCA_016271365.2). Taxonomy (NCBI): domain Eukaryota; kingdom Metazoa; phylum Chordata; order Ceratodontiformes; family Ceratodontidae; genus Neoceratodus; species Neoceratodus forsteri. Next base: position 429,171,913 of record CM057459.1, on the reverse strand, counting down.
ATCCTTGTGTAACCCCTAGGTGGCGCTATCCCAAGGGCTACTACCCCTACCTGTTTGACTACGAACAGGTTGATGGGCCTAGGTCCTATGGTGGGTGCCTCCACCCAGAGGTCAGGGTTTGTAGTGGTTAGACTAACTTGGTCACAGCCCTCTGGGACACTGAGACCCCCTTTTATCCCCTCTAGTGGCTCACACAAAATTCCGGAGTTACAGCCCCAATACCCCACGTTTACACACTGTTCACTCATACAGATACCACTTACCCTCGAGACTGATTCAGCAGCACGTCTCTGAGGACCCCCTGTAAAGTATGGTTAATCAACATACACAGCAAAATACAATACTGTTTCCATAAGTACCAACACCACAGACAGTATATAGTATAACAACAACAAATCTGATTTATTTAGGGGACAGTAACACGGAAGGGAGAATTCAGGTTAATTAGTGGCATTAAATCACAGTACTGTGCACACATACAGGGTCTGAAAAGTCACACTCTGGGTACCCAGGTTGCGGAGGGGGGGGCTAGCCAGGTCCGTTGCCCGGCAGGTGCAGATGGATAGGGCCCTGTAGAAGAAAATATATGCATAACACCCAATTGTAATCCGGAGCCGGAGGGCTAAGTCCATGAAACAGTGAAACAACAAGAATTAGATGACACACCTGTAATTGAAAAACATGCTGCAGGGGAATACCCTGATTTGTACTCACAACACCCAAGCTGAGGATCAAATGGAGAATGTCCCTCTGGATTGCCAGAAGAGCAGGGCATTAGGACAAGGTCCTTGTGACTGGACCCCACTGCAGTTGATAGCAAACGGATGTAGTCCGGGGATGTAGTGGAGTTTATGTCCAGCTTCATCACACAATTCACTGTACAGGGGATTTGAAATAGCGATTCCCCACAAGCACTATGCACATTTATATGTAAAAGGAAAGTACTATACCAGGCAGGCTGCTCCTCGATCCTGATCGCAATTACTGCAAAATACCCGGGAGTACACACAACAGCTTCAGTTCCTGACAGGCCGAGAGCGATTCAGCAATTTCTCCAGTCTTCTACAGGGTGAGCCTGGTTTCCACACTTCTAGTGCTTCTTTCTCCTCATAACTCAGATTCAGTCCAAACTGGCACTCACAAAGGCTGCAGACCGAAACTCAGGGCTTCACACGCACGCCTCCGCGAAACTATACACCGCAGAACACACAGCCCCTTCTCTCTTCACTGCTACAACTGATCTGATCTTTCCAGTCACAGAGCAGGGCATTTCCTTTAGCTCCACACTATTCTGTTGGCCGATTCAGCTGTCACTCACAATAAGACTCCCTCTGTAGGTAGAAAAAGGCGCCAAGGTCAAAACTACATTTCCCAGAGTCACTGCCCATACAATCCCCTTGTGGCTGGCTCAGATTAAGAGTCCAAGTTCTGATTCGTCCACAGGCTCCATTTTAGGGCTCCCTTAACCCAACTGGCCTAGCACAGCAGTTTAGGTCCAAAATGGAGAGGTAACACACACAGAGTCTCAGCTGCAATGAATGCAGGTTAGACAAACTACAATTTTGCTAATGCTTTAAATGATTACAGGAAAACAGTTATAGCCTTCAGATGGGCTCCGTTTGCACCTTCAGTGACCACAAAATGAAGGGATGACTCCGCAGCTCGGGTGGGATTCGAGCATTAAATACACAGTCCCCCCCAAACAAACTAATTAAAGTCTGCAAGCAGACAGCTCTTAAAGAGACAGTACGTGGAGGCTCAAATAGCACTCATTTGCAACCACAGTTAAGCAGCTTAGGCACCGAACACCACCCAGGCTTGGAGCATTCAGGCTAGCTCCTGGAAGACTTTTGGGAACCCCCATTTGCAGGGGGTTACACTTGTACCATCTTAGTTGCCCCTCTCTGTACCTCCTCCACCCTGTCAATGTCCTTACGAAGGTGCGGCCTCTAGAACTGCACACAGTATTCTAGGTGAGACCAGATGATCCGATGGATAGGCAATTGGCTCCAGGACCGGACCCAGAGGGTCGTAGTTGGTGGGATAATCTCTTCCCCAAGGAGGGTCATTAGTGGGGTCCCACAGGGATCAGTCCTTGGGCCCCTTCTGTTCAACGCCTACGTATCTGACATAAGGACAGGAATCAGGAGGGAGATGAGTCTCTTTGCAGATGACTCGAAACTGGGGGCAGGTGGATGGGAGGAGGGGAGGGTGGCCCTGCAGGGGGACCTGGAGGCTCTGGAAAGATGGTCTAGAAAGTGGAAGCTGAGGTTTAATGCAGGGAAATGCAAGGTACTCCATCTGGGGGCCATAAACCCAGGCCAAGTGTACACCCTGGGGGGGAAATACTACAAGTCTCAATGGCTGAGAGAGACCTGGGGGTGGTGGTGGATGTCAAGATGAACAACTCTGAGACTTGTAGGAGGGCAGCAGCCAAGGCCAACAGGATGCTGGGATGCATCGCTAGGGGATCACTCCAGAAGGAGGGAAGATACTCTGTATAACTGCCTGGTGAGGCCGCACCTAAGTACTGCGTGCAGTTTTGGAGGCCTCACTTAAAGAGGGACATTAACCTCCTGGAGAGGGTCCAGAGGAGGCAACCAAAATGATTTGGGGCTTGGGGACAGGACCTATGAGGAGAGGCTCTCAAGAGCTAAATATGTACACTTTGGATAAGAGAAGGACTGGGGGACATGATAGAGGTCTTCAGGTACATGAAGAGGGTAAATAGGGAAGGAACAGTGAGGGTGCTTGAGGAAGGGGAGGAAGGAGCTACTAGAGGGCATGGGTGGAAGCTGGAGGGGAAGATTCAGGGGAGAAAGGAGGAGTGCTACTTACTGAGAGGGTGGTAGAGCCATGGAATGCACTACCTAGGGGGCTGGTGGAGGCAGAGACAGTGGAGGGTTCAAGAGGGGTGGGACAGGTACAGGGGAAGGGTTCAGGAAGCAAAATCCAATGCAGCAAGAATATCCGGAACTGGGAAGGGAGAAGCCAGAGAAGGCGAGGGGGACAGCAAGGTCAGCACCCAGGGTGGGGGGTGACCAAACGAGCAGACACGAAAGATCATTAGGCCTATTCTGCTGGCATTTTAGTATGTTAGTATGTTAGACCTCACTAGCATTTTGTGCAATGGCATAACCACCTCACGCCTTCTGCTTGTGATACCTCTACCTATGCATCCCAGCATGCCACGGGCCCTCCCTGCAGCCTTTGTACTCTGCTTAGACACCTTTAGGTTGTCAGAAATGATAACTCCCAGGTCCCCTTCTTCCTCTGTAGTAGTCAGCAACTCACCCCCACCAATTCTGTAGCACTCCCCAGGGTTCCCTCTTCCCAGGTGCATTATTTTGCACTTCTTGGAATTGAATCTTAGTTGCCACACTTCAGACCATTTTTAAAGCTTCTGCGAGTCCCTCCTCATTCTCTCTACTCCATCCAGAGTATCCCCCCGTTGCAGATCTTGGTGTCATCTGCAAAGAGGCAGACCTTTCCCTCCAGTCCTACCGCAATGTCACTAATGAAGACATTAAACAGAACTGGCCCAAGGACTGATCCTTGAGGTACCCCACTGGTCACCCCCCTCTCCCCTGATTGGATCCTATTTACCACCACCCTCTGCTTCCTGTCTGTAGGCCAGTTTACCACCATGTGCCCCATGCCCAGACTACTCATTTTGTTGACCAGCCTTCTGTGTGGGACAGTGTCGAAGGCTTTGCTGAAATCTAGGTAGGCGACATCCACTGCCCCCCCCGATTTACTTCCTTCGTTCATAAAAGTCTATCAGATTTTTCTGATATGACCTTCATGCTGTGAATCCATGCTGCCTCGGATCCTGGGCCCCAATGGACTCCAGGTGCTCCACTATCCTTTCTTTAAGCAGTGCCTCCATGATCTTGTCCTCCACTGAGGTGAGGCTGACCAGTCTATAGTTCCCTGCATCCTCCCTACTACCTTTGTGTAGAGTGACTACATGTGCACTCCTCCAGTCCTCTGGAACCACACCTGTGTTAAGTCACTCTGTGAACAAAGCTGCCAGTAGCAGCTGGCCCTATGGCATGGAGGGCTGAGGCAGCGATGCCTTACCTCCTGCCACGCTGGCGACCCGTGTTCATGGTGTGAGTGGGTCGTAGGGAGCTGGCCAGGGTGGGAGAGGATCAAGCATCCAGTGGACATCTCTACTCTCTCGGGGGTGGGAAACTGAGGTTGGTATTTGCCTGACACCTAGCGGAGGCTAGGTGTTGGCACGCCTGGCCCAGTACAGCATGGGGCATGGAGGTGGAGCAGCTGGTGGGTGTGCTGCATGTGGACGCGTGCAAGACATGCCCACTGCCAGCACTGCATGCTCCGCCACCGGAAAAACTGGGAAAAATGGCAGCTGGTCAAATGGTTTGATGGCTGTCTGACGCTTTGCACAGTCCTCCAGAGGGCATCCCCCGTACTGGATCCAGTCTTGGTGTGGGAATAGGGGGCTCCCCACCACCCCGCCACAGGGGTAAGCTGTGGGGATAAAAGGGTGATGGCCCGATGTTGGAGGACATGTGCAACGGACAGTGGCCGGAATGTCAGATGCCAGGAACAGAAGGAGCTGACTAACCTGGGGGAAAAAACAGTAAGCAAAAAAAAAGCTGCCAGTGGCGCCGATAGCTCCCCTCTCAATTCCCTTAATATCCTGGGATGTATGCCATCTGGCCCCATTGCCTTATCCACCCTTCATTTTGTAAGCTCCTTCAGGACTCTCTCCACCATGAATGGACTAGTGTTCACCTCTCCCTCCCCTTTGTTCATGCTACTCAGTTGTGGTCCTTGACTCTTACCCTCCTAGTGAATGCTGAACAGAAGTATTTATTTAGTATTTCTGCTTTTCTAGGTCTCCCTCTCTGCACTCTCCTGTCTCCCCTCTGAGCCTTACAATCCCCCCCCGCCTTCCTTCTTTTGCTGACATGCCTAAAACAAGTCTTGTCCCCTTTCTTCCTCGTCTGCACCAATCTTTCTTCAGTCTGCACCTTTACACTCCTTACAGCCTTTCCTGCTTTTCTAAGATTCTTTAGGTACTCCTCCCGGTCTGGCTCCCTTTGAGTTTCCTTACATTTCCTGAAACTCACCCTTTTAGCCCTTACTTTGCCCACTACCTCTCTTGAGAACCATAGTGGTTTCCTCCTTTTCCTGCCTTTGCTTACCACCTTGATGCACTGTTTCGTTACCTCCTGTATGGCTCCCTTCAGGCGTTCTCACTGCTCCTCGACTCCCCCTCCTATCTCCCATCCCACCAGGGCCTCTTTGATACACCTCCCCATTTAAATCAAAATCTGCCCTTCTAAAGTCCAGAACTCTTGCTTAGTGTGACTAGACAGTGTCTCTGTCACCATGTTAAACCACACTATCTGGGAACTGGAAGACAAGCCCTATGAGGGGAGGCTGAGGGAGCTAAATATGTACTTCCTGAAGGAGAGGAGGGATAGGGGGATATGACTGAGACCTTTAAGTACATGAAGGGTATAAATAGGCTGGTATGGAGGGGATTTTTAAGTTGAAGGGAGGAAGAGACATGAAGGGACATGGGCTGAGATTGGAGGGAGGGAGATTCAGGAGAGAAATGAGGCACTATTTCACGGAATGGGTGGTATCAAAGTAGAACACGCTGCCTGAGGAGGTAGTGTCCTGTAAGACGGTGGGCAGCTTTAAAAGGGATGGGATAAAATGGGAGAGGGTCACTGTGAGGGGGGTGTGGAGGAAGGGGCAGCTGCAGTGTAAAGGATTGTAGCTGCACAATCGAGCAGACTTGATAGACCATATGGCCTTTATCTGCTGGCAGTTTCGTATGCTTGTACGTTTAACCGTGTGAAGCCTACACACTGGAGCAGCACTACAGCACAAGTCTCGGCCAGGACAGTACAGCTGCCCTGCCTTGGGAGGGGGGGTGACTTAGCACCCTGTTAGGGGGAGGTTTTCAGCAGCGGTACACACTGCTGCTTGGGGGAGCCAGAGTCATGGGCACAGAACTCAAAAGATTACACTGGCAACACCACACAACAGTGCCTAGCACAAGTACGTTTGGCATGGTGCCATGCTGTGGATGGCAAAAAATGCCAGAAGCGCTGCAGTGTCTAATGAGAGTACAGTCATAGTTTTGGGGGACTCAGTTCTAAAGGGAGTGAGATGGGGGGGACTAGAACACTTGGAGGGGATGTATATGGGTGGAATGCATGCCAGGCATGACAGCAGGGAGGGTGGGCCAATTTCTTCCTAAGATTGTGGGAAAGGAACAGGACAACCCCCACATTGTGGTGCACCTAAGTACAAATGACCTGGCTGGGTCCACAGTCAGGGAGGTGCAAGAGAGTTTTTGGGGAGTTGAATAGATTATGTGGGAAGGTAGGGAGCTCAATTGCAGTCTCAGAAGTTCTCCCAGTACCCAGAGCTAGCACAGTCAGGAACAGCGGTTAGAGGAGTTCAACATATGGCTGGGACAGTGGTGTCAATCCAAGGGGTACAGGCTGGTGGGGGTGGGGTGGAAAGGAACATGGGGAAACAAGAACCTATATGCCCCAGACAGGCTACACTTGAGTAGAGAAGGCACAGTAGTCTTGAAGCGGGGACTGAGGGAGTATATAGCTTCCAGGATACCGTTAAACTAGGTGGTGGGGGCAGAAGGCTGAACGACAAGCTAAGTCTCCAAGCTGGCAGACCTCCCCCGCAAGCCGGTAGAGAAGGAAGGAGGGGGAATTCAAAACTCAAAGAAAAAAGAGAAGCAGGAGAGGTCTAGAGATGGGCATAGATGGGGGAGGAACACACTGGAGGGTGATCTCCTTGAATGCAAAGAGCCTGGGAAACAAGACCGAGAGTTGCAGGCATTGATGGCAGAAGGGAAGGTGGAGATAGCTGCCATCACTGAAACATGGTCCAAACAATACCAGGACTGGGACGTAGTGGTCCCAGGGTACAAACTGTACCAGAAAGACAGGGGAAGGGGGAAGGTGTGGCTATCTATGTAAAAGAAGGGATACCCTGTAGCAGGGGATGAGGGAAAGAGGGCAGGGTAGAGGCCTTATGGGTACAGATACAAGACCCAAAGGGGAGGAGGATGAGGCTGGGAGTGGTGTATAGGTCACCAGCTCAAAGCGAAGAAGTAGACAGGGAGCTAGGGGAGCAGTTAAGGAGAGTCTGTGCAAAGGGTCATACTCTGATTGTAGGGGACTGCAACATGCCATGGGTGGAGTGCTGTATCCCAGCTACCACAAACGCCAAGAAACAGGTCATCCTGGATGCTTTCCAGGACAGCTTCCTGGTAAAGTTGGAAGGGGAGCCAACCAGAGGAGGAAACATACTGGACCTAGTGCTGAAAAATGGCGAGGGTGTGCAGTAGGTGAGGGTGGAGGACCCCTGGCAGGGAGCGATCATCACACAGTGTGGTTCTCACTTAGTAGGAGTAAGAAGACATACAGTACCAGGACTAGGGTGATTTATTTCAGGCAGGCAGACTTCGGAAGAATGAGGGGCACCTCAGCAGAATCCAACCACATATTGATGCTAACAAGAAATGGGGGATAATTAAGCTTGGGCTAGTTGAGGCCACAAACTAGTGTTCAAAGCTTTGAAAGAAGGCCAGGTCCTGGAGGCCAAGCTGGTTAAGCAGAGAGTGTTAGGGAGGATTAAGGAAAAAAGGGCCGCTTCAAAAAAATACACGAGATACAAATGGAAGGAGGATAGGGAGGAGTATGTGAAGAAATCTAGAGAGGTGACCAGATCAGTCAGGGCAGCAAAGCGAACAAAAGAGCTTGGGCTGGCACAGGGGACAGTAGAAGGGGAGAAAGATTTCTTCAGACACACAAGAGAGAGAGAGAGAGAGAGAGAGAGAAGAAGCTGTAAGGATCAGATTGTAGGATAAGGGTGGACTGAGGGTGGGTAGAGAAGGGGGTGGAGCAGGCGGAAGCACTCAATGAGTACTTATGTTCTGTGTTTACCAGAGAGAAATGGAGGCCAGTCCCACAGGGGAAGGGAGCAGTGGGTACGGGGAGCGGGGGCAGAGCTTACAGAGTGGTTAATTCAAGACAACGGAGTGCTGGAAGGTCTGAAAGCCCTTAGGGTGGACAAGGCACTGGGTCCAGACAACATACACCCCAGAGTGCTGAAGGAGATGGCAGAGGTCCTAGCAGGATCACTGGCAGACCTGTTCAGTACCTCCCTGGGGACTGGTTGCGTTCCCCAGGACTGGAGGATGGCACATGTGGTGCCTATCCATAAAAGCGGGCCCAAGGATGAGCCAGGGAATTACAGGCCAGTCAGCCTCACCTCCATCTTGGGGAAGCTCATGGAGTCTATCATCAAGGAGAGGCTGGTAGCATTTCTGGAGGAGAATGGTCTCCAGGACAACAGGCAGCACAGGTTTATCTCTGGCAGATCCTGCCAGATGAACATGGTAGACTTCTATGATTGGGTAACGAGGGCAAATGACAGGGGCCAGGCAGTGGATGTCCTGTACTTGGACTTCAGCAAGGCCTTTGATTCAGTGCCAAATGGGAGGTTGATAAGTAAGCTGGGGAACCTGGTGGTGGGAAAGAGGATGGTGGAGTGGGTCAAAAACTGGTTGGGTGATAAGCAGCAGACAGTTGTTGTAAGGGGAGAACTCTCATCCTCAAGGGCTGTGACAAGCGGGGTTCCACAGGGCTCAGTGCTGGGTCCAGTGCTGTTTGGCATATATATTGCCGATATAGCAGATGGGGTAAGCAATAGGATTAGCCTGTTTGCGGACGACACAAAAACAGGTGCAGTGGTGGACAGCAAATAGGGCTTGCTTGGACTGCAGAAAGACCTGATAAATCTGGAACACACTGGTCAAACACATGGCAGCTGGGTTTCAAACGCAAAAGTGGCACAAGGTGTGGGGTGCCAGAAACCACAAGTTTTGCTACAGACTGGGGGGAGTGCAGTTGGCCACTACAGGGGAGGAAAAGGATCTTGGGGTATTGATCACAGGGCAAATGAACCATTCAACACAGTGCAGAAAGGCAGCAGCTAAGGCTAATAAGATGTTGGGGTGTATTGCCAGGGGTAACACCTCAAGGAGGAGGGAGGTTATCTTGCCACTGTACAGACTGCTGGGCAGACCGAACCTGGAGTACTGCGTACAGTTCTGGCGGCCGTACTTAAAGAAAGATGTCAAGCTGCTGAAGGGAGTTCAACGTAGAGCAACCAGGATGATCATGGGAATGGAGGGAAAACCCTACGAGGAAAGACAAAAGGAGCTCAATATGCACTCCCTGGAGGAAAGGAGGGATAGAGGGGATATGAGTGAAACCTTCAAATATATGAAAGGCATAAACAGGGTCAACACAGAGGGGATTTTTAGATTAAAAGGAGGGAGAGACACAAGGGGGCACAGTTTGGAACTGGAGGGGGGTAGGGTCAAGAGAGAGACGAGAAGACACTGCTTCACAGAGAGGGTGGTGGCGGGTGGAACGCTGCCAGAAGTAGTATCAAGCAGGTCCAGTGGACAGTTTTAAGAGGGTGTGACAAGATGGGGGCTTACTACTGAAAGGGGGGCAGCTACTGAATAAAATCATAGAGCTGTACACTCGAGCAGACTCGACAGACCTTAGGGCCTGTATCTGCTGGTGTTTTTTGTATGTTTGCATGAGTATGTTTAGTGTGGCGCCATGCTGTGGATGGCAGAAAGTGCCAGAAGCGCTGCGCTAAACATAACAATGCCTATGCTTGTGCATTACATACCAGGTACTGGAACGTTACATTTATTTAATAAAAACTGATTTAATGTACGTAACGAAATATTTGTAAGACTTCTCACAACGTACAGTATCATGGCAAGTTTGAATTATCATTAAAGCTTTCTTTTTATGTATTGAAGTTATGCAGTGATTGCAGTAATTGAGCTGCTGCTGATGTTCGTTGTTTAGATGTGTGATCAGGTAACACTTTTTATATGGTTTTCATTAATCGGTGGGATGACAATAAAATACATCTTAAAGAGCAACTATCACGTTTTTATAAAAATCCCCAAGGATACTATAGAAACCTTACTACAGCTATTGCAATGCTGCTGTTTTTTATTTTTTACTCTTCCTATTTTGGGAGGTAGGGAGCGCTTAATCTAGCTCGACGGTTCCGCCTCCCTTCCACCTATGTGCCTGCAGAAAGTCTGATCCGCCTGATCCAGGGGAATTGTTGAGTTGAGCAGTGCCCTTGATTTGTTAATGATGGCCATTTTAAATACTCAAAATGGACTTTGAAAACTGGCTCCATTCATCTCTATGGAGTGCACCCCCATGCTGTCCATATAGTGACATCAGCAAATGCACTAGCGCGGGGCTGGATCGGGGGCAGATCAGACTTTCTGCAGGCACTAGGAAGTGGAAGGGAGCGGCGCGGCTCCACGGAGCCAAATTATGATCCCTTCCCTTCCAAAATAGGGAGACTAAAAAAGTAAAAAAACAAACAAACAAAAAAAAAAAAACATAGCAGCATTGCAATAGGGGCCAGGTAAGGCTTCTATAGTGTCCTTGGGGAAAATATCAGTAAAGTTGCTCTTTAAATAATATAAATAAATGATCTATTTCATTATGTTTTTTTAAAGTGCCTGTCTATATATATTGTTCCCATTAATCAAAAGTGGAGAGCTGTTCTTTAATGAGAAGGTGGTCAGTGCTTGAGACCTTGGGTTTCATGGGGGCGGGGGGCTGTTTGTCAGCATGCATCCCATGTCTTTGGAGGGTGGTCACAATTGGTTGAGGTTGGTTACACCATACACCATGCACGCTGTTCCACCCAGCTAACCTTACCCCATGCATGGACAACCACATAACCCATGCATGCTTTCACAATCACGGATGTGACCCACACTCGCTGTCACACCAGCCAACCAAATAATACAATGCACGCTATCACACCCAACCCCATATGCCCCATCACACCAACTGACCCCATACACCATGGACACTTTCACATGCCGTTAAGCTGGACCCCCATGTACTCTACGTAAACGCTGTCACACCCACCAACCACATACACACATTATGTTAAAGAAGGGATACTGTGTACCAGGGAGGAGGGGGAAAGAGGGGAGGCCAGAAGCCGTATGGGTATTGCTCCAAAGCCCCAAAGGTAAGAAGCTCAGGATGGGGCTGGTATACAGGCCACCCTCAAAAAGCAAGGAGATGGATAGGGAACTGCGCGAGCAAATCAGGAAGGCCAGTGGCAAAGGGAGTACAGTTATAGTGGGAGACCTCAACCTACCTGGAGTTGACTAGCGGATGGTAACTACAACACATGCTAGGGAACAGGTACTGCTGGAGGCTATCCAGGACAGCTACCTAGTGCAGCGAGTGACGGAGCCTACCAGGAAGGGGAACATACTGGACATTGTGCTAACAAATGGTGACCAAGTCCAGGATGTGGTAGTACAGGACCCTCTAGCAGGAAGCGACCACCGCTCAGTGTGGTTCATCCTCAACAAAAAGAGGGAGTCGGCTAAGACCAGGACAAGAGTGTTAGACTTCAGGAAGGCAGATTTTGCCAGAATGGGCAGCATCCTAGGGGTGTTTAGCTGAAATTAGCTCAGGGATGGATGCTGAACAGAAGTGGGCAATCATTAGAACAGGACTGAACGAGGCCACGAACACGTGCGCCAAGTCTCAGAGTAAGCAGTCCAGGTCAAAAAAAACCTAGCTGTCTCAGCAAGGAAATGGAGGGAAAAGTGAGGGAAGAGAGACTCGCCTTCATTAGGTTCAAAAAAATCTGGGCATGAGGAGGACAGAGAGGTGTTTATAAACAGCATCTAGGGAAGTGAGTAGGGCAATCAGGGCAACCAAGGCAGCAAGAGAGCTGAAATTGGCTCAGGGGATCAGAGAGGGGAAAAGGGGTTCTTTAAATACATAACGGAGAAGAGGAGTTGTAGAGGTGACATTGTTGGAATCAAGAGGGAGGTGGGATGGGCAGAAAAAGTGGAAGACTAAGCAGAGTCCTTCAACGAGTACTTCTGCTCAGTGTTCACGAAAGAAAGGGATGGCCCAATACCACGGGGGGGGCAGAGATAACAGATGGGGTCATCCAAGAGAATAGAGTTCTGAAGGGCCTTAGAGCCTTGCAGGTGGACAAGGTACCCGGACTGGACGGTGTACACCCAAGGGTCCTGAAGGAACTGGCAGAGCTGTTGGCAGGCCCTCTGACAGACCTGTTCAACACCTCCTTGGAGACGTGGAATGTACCCAGAGACTGGAAGATGGCTCACATGATGCCCCTCCACAAGAGTGGACCCAAGGACAAACCGGGCAATTACAGACTGGTGAGCTTGACTTCTATAGTGGGGAAGTTGATGGAGACCATTCTGAAGGAGAGGTTGATAACCTTTCTTGATAGTAATGATCTACAAGAGGAGAGACAGCATAGGTTTGTCTTGGGAAGATCTTGCCAGACTAATCTAATTGACTTCTTTGACTGGGTCACTAGGGCAGTTGACGAAGGCAATGCTGTGGATGTCCTGTATCTGGACTTCAGCAAGGCTCTGGACTCTGTGCTGAACGGGAGGTTATTGAGCACGCTGAGGGACATGGGGTGGGGAGAAACTGGTGGGGTGGACTGAGAGCTAGCTTCAGGGCAGACAACAGAAGGTTGTTGTAAGGGGGGAGACATCCAAGCCAAGTCCAGTAATTAGTGGGGTACCGCAGGGTTCGCTACTGGGCCCTGTTTTGCTCAATGCCTTCATTGGAGACATTGCAGATCGGTCAAGAGTAAGATCAGCCTGTTTGCAGATGACACTAAGATTTGTGCAAAAGTGGACAGTGAGGAAGGGAGGCAGGCACTCAGGGAGGATCTAGCTAAACTTGAACACTGGTCAAAGGAGTGGCAGTTGGGGTTTAATGCTAAGAAGTGCAAGGTCATGTACCTCGGAGCCAGAAATCCCAGGACCAGCTATTGGCTTTGGGGGGAGTGCAGGTAGCAGCTTCAGAGGAGGAGAGGGACCTGGGGGTACTAATCACTGGGAACATGACGGTATCAGCACAGTGTAGGAGGGTGGTATCAAGGGCAAATTAGATGCTGGGGTGCATTGCCAGAGGGATCACATCTAGAAAGAAGGAGGTCATCCTGCCCTTGTATAGATCACTGGTGAGGCCGCACTTGGAGTACTATGTGCAGCACTGGTGCCCATACCTCAAGAAGGATGTGAGACTACTGAAGGGGGTGCAGCATAGGGCTACAAAAATGATCATGGGGCTAGGGGAGATGCCTTATGAGGAAAGATTGAAGAAGCTCAACATGTACTCGCTGGAAGACAGAAGGGAAAGGGGGGACATGATAGAGACCTTTATGTACTTGAAAGGCATAAACAAAGTCAGAACAGGAGGCTTCTTCTGCCTAAAGGGGGGTAGGGTCATTAGGGGCACAGTCTGTTTTTGGAAGGGGGGAGGCTCAGGAGGGAAATAAGGAGGCGCTGCTTCACAGAGAGAGTGGTGGCAGGATGGAACGCACTGCCAGAAGAGTTAATCAAACTGAGGATAGTGGATAGCTTTAAGAGGGGTTGGGATAGAGTCAGAGGCAGGGTTAGTACAGACAAGAACACAATGAGAGTTAAACTGAGAGCTGCACAAATCGGGCAGACTTAATAGACCTGTGAGCCTTTTCTGCGGCAATTTAGTAGCGATCGTCAGTTCACCCATCACACCCACCCACTTGATACACTCGTGTCACACTCACTGACCCAGTACCACCATGCATGGTGTTCCACCTCATGATTCCATACTGCCATACGCTGTCACACTAGTCCACCCCATATCCCATGCACATTGTTACACCAACAGACCCCAAAACACCATATACAGTCACAACCTCACAATCTCACGCCATCATGCAGTGTGTCACACACACCAACACCATGCATGCCGTCACACCCAGTGACCAACTCCTTACTCCATGCATGATGTCACACCCTCTGGCCAACTACACATGTTCTCTCACACCCATTGACATGACACCATATGCACTGTGTCACACCTCAACACCGAGTGTCCCCATTAGGGATGTCACAATATCACATTTTTAGTGTCCCGATATTTGGGTAAAAATTATCACAATATGTTGATTATCACAATAATCAGAAAAATTTGAAAAAAATTCCCCATATAGCTGTTTGGATTCAGTCACCACCAGTTCCAGCCTTTGGGCATCCTGGTGCCCCCAACCGCCACTCTCCCCATTGTCTCACCAGTGGGTGATCAACATGGGGAGAGCTCGGAGGGCTCCTGTTTACCGTTAAGTACTACTGAAGGAAAGGATTGTGGAATATCTTGAATCCAGTGGCTTACAGGATCTGAGGCAGCATGATTAACAACAGGGAGAACACGTCAAACAAATCTGAAAGATTTCTTTGACTTGGTGACCGGGGAATTAGATTAGGGTGGAGCCTTGGATATTCCACATAGGAGACTCATAAACAAGCTGTGAAGCCTAGAAGTGGGTCCAGATGTGGTAAACTGGGTAAGAAATTGATTGGAAGATATGACAGAGGGTGGTAGTAAACAGACTTACTCAGAGGCAGGGAGGGTGACCAGTATGGTGCCACAAGGGTCAGTACTGGGACCAGTCCTCTATGTCTTTATTAGTGACATTGCAGAGGGGCTAGAAGGGAAGGTATGCTTTTTTGCAGATGACAAAAAGATCTGCAATAGGGTAGACACTCTGGGGGGGGGAGGGGATAGAGATCTAAGAAAGTAGTTAGGGAAAATGGCGGACTAGGTAGAACATAGAGAAAGACAGAAGTTGTTGGCAGATAAGGACCACATGGCACACATAGTCTGCCCTAAATTCCCTACCTATAGTGCCTCCAGAGACCCTACTTGGACTCCAGCTTATATCCACCATTTGCTTCTAAGATTCCTTGCATCTATCTCATGTATTCTTAAACCTGTGACTGTTCTAGCCCTGACCTCCACTGGTGGGTCAAGTGGTCCTTCTCTGCTGTCAGTTTCTATGTAAGTAAGTAGACTTGTACACATACCTTCCCCCCCCCCATTTCTTTTTCCCCATCCCTCAGGCTGGCACATGTGCAATGGTGCGGGAGTGTGAAACATAGAAACATAACATAGAAGGTGTCAGCAGATAAGGACCTCCTGGCCCACCTAGTCTGCCCTATTTTCCCTAAGTAAACAGTGCCACCGCAGACCCTCCTCAGTCTCCTTTTTCACCCTCCCTTGCCTTACTTCTAACATCCCCTTGTGTCTATGCCATATATTCTTGAACCCGGTAACCATTTTAGCCCCCACAAATTCCACTGGGAGGCTGTTCCAAGTATCCACCACCCTCTCTGTTAAGAAGTACTTCCTCACATTTCCACTCAGCTCCCCCCCAGCTTCATACTGTGACCCCTTGTCCTCGAGCAGCTTTTTCTTTGGAAGATGCTCCCTCCCTGTACCTTGTTTAGATCTGTGAGGTATTTAAATGTTTCAATCATATCCCCTTTCCCTCTTTCCTTTTAGGGAGTACATATTTAATTCCTTAAGCCTTTCTTCATAGGGCTTCTGGTGCAGGCCCTGCACCATTTTGGTTGCCCTCTTCTGTACTGCCTCCACCCTGTCGATGTCTTTTCAGAAGTGGGGTCTCCAGAACTGGAGACAGTCTCACCAGTGATTTATACAGCAGTACCACCACCTCCCTGTTCCTGCTGGTGGTGCCCCTCCCTATGCACTCTAGCATCCCACTGGCTCTCCCCACTGCCTTGTCACACTGTTTAGCTACCATCAGGTCATCAGTAATAATTACCCCCGGTCCCTTTCTTGTTTTGTGACCGCTAGTACATCTCCTCCCATTTGGTACGTTGCCCCTGGGTTTCTAAGTCCCAAGTGCATGATTTTGCACTTTTTTTGCTTTGAAACCCAGCTGCCAAGCTCATGACCATTCTTCCAGCTTTTTTAGATCTTCCCTCATTCCCCCCCCCCCCCGGTGTGCCAACTCTGTTGCAGATTTTTGTGTCATTTGTGAACAGGCATTCCTGCACTTCCAGTCCTTCAGCAATGTAGCTAATAAAGACATTGAAGAGGACTGGGCCTACTACTGACCCCTGTGGTACCTCACTGGTCACTCTACGTTCTCCAGAGTGGACATCATTTACCACCACCATCTGACTCCTGTTGCCTAGCCAGCTCACTACCCAGCTTACTACTTTAGAGCCTAATGCTAGGCTTCTTGGCTTGCTCACCAGCCTTCTATGTGGAATGGTGTTGAAGGCCTTACTGAATTCCAGGTAGGCCACGTCAACTGCTCCCCCCGGATCCACTTCCTTGGTTACCCAATCAAAGAACTCGATCAGGTTTGTCTGGCAACACCTTCCCCTGTGAAACCATATTGCTTTGGATCCTGTAGCTCACTGGTAATGTATTCCCCAATCCTTTCCTTCAGTAGTGATTCCGTTACTTTGCCCACTACCAAAGTCAGACTGACATGCCTATCGTTTTCTGCCTCCTCTTTGCATCCACTTTTGTGGAGTGGGACAGGGACTACATCAGCCCTTCTCCAGGTCTCCCGGGACCTCTCCCGTTTCTAGTGACAGGTTGAACAGGGCTGTCAGAGGAGCAGCAAGCTCCTCCTTGAGCTCCCTCAATAACCTGGGGTGCATCCCATCTGATCCCATTCCCTTATCTACTTTTAACTGTTCCTTTAGGGCTCTTTCCTCTGTAAAAGGGCTAATGTCCACCTCCCATCCCTTAATGTCCTGTCTTTTATCATAGGCCCGCTACCTACCCTCTCCTCTGTAAATACTGAACTGATGTATTTGTTTAGTAGGTCTGCTTTTTGGTGGTCCTCTTCCACACAAGCTTCTCCTTCTCCTTTCAGCCTTCCTATCCCTCCCTTGGTCTTTCTCTTTCTGCTTATGTGTCTAAAAAAATATCTTGTGTCTTTAAAAAAGTGTGATGTGAAGATGTTGCACGTACTCAGCCCCTGCACCCAGACAGTCAGAAGGCTGTTACTGCTGCATCATCTACCTCTGCTAGATGGTAACCAAGCAGCGGCTTGCGCGGTCCTCCCTCCTCAAAGAAGGAGAGCTGTCAACGGATGCTCAGTCGAGTCCTCCTTCATGCAGTCAGCCCTCAAATGACCCAGATCTATTCCTAAACCTGATTTACCAGCGTGGCAGCAGGTGAGGCACACTGGCTCTTAAAACTCTGCACCACAGGGCCTGTGCTGCATTTGTAATTTTAAGGAAAAATGGTAGAAATCTGATATAAGGATGGTGAGTAATTAGGAACCATGGCTGCACCTGGAAAGGGATGCGCTACTGGAAAAGTAAGTTGAGGCGCTTTATCATTGTATATCATGGACACGTAGGATCAGGGAACTTGATAATCCCTGGATCTCTTTTAGCCTTTTGGCGCAAATTAAAGATTGTGACCACCTCTGGCAGTCAACCTGACATACAGGCCTATAAGATGGCCAGGAACACATGTACTAAGGCTATCCGTGAGCACAAAGCACATTATTATAAGGACATCCTTGCCAAGACCTGGGCTGATGGGAATAAATTCTGGGAAAACCTCTTGGAAATCACTGGGAAAGCATCCAAACAGGCTCCAACTATGTTAAATGTTGATGGGTCTATCACTCATGACCCTGTGTTAATTGCCAACACATTTAATTCATCCTTCACAGACCTTAGCCAAACTCTGCCCCCAAATTTCTTTGAACCACCCAGCACAGCTCCTACGTCCACCAAATTAGAAGGGCCTCTGCCCACCCCATGTTTCTACTTCAGCTATCTAGGCAAGCAAGACCAAGACCTACCTACATAAGTTCTAGGAGGAACTAGGACAAGCAGTGATTCCCTCGACCCAAAACTTCTTACCCTAACTCTAGATGAAGTCCTATGCCCCCTCACCAAGCTTCTCAATCGCTCCCTCATACTTTCACAATTCCCCCAGATCTGGAAATCTGCTCTGGTTACACCATTTTTTAAGAGTGGGGACAGATTACTACCTGGGAATTATAGGCCAATGTCTGTTCTTCCCCCGCTGTCCAAAGCACTTGAAAGGATTGTTGCTGACAACTACAATGTGTTTAACAACATGGTTTTCGGAAAGGGCACAGCACATCTACAGCCCTACTGGAATTCACAGGTTTCATTCACATACCCTTGATCAGGGTCAACTTGTTGGTGCAACCTTTATTGACCTGTCTAAAGCATTTGACACTGTCAATCACCATTTGCTGATATATCAACTTGCTGGGCTTGGTATATCTTCAGAGGCCCTAAAGTGGTTCACCAGCTATCTAGCAAACTGCACACAGCAGGTGAGAATAGGGTCTGCCCTTTCTGCTAAACTGCCTGTCTGCTCTGGGGTTCCTCAAGGATCAATACTGGGACCCCTACTATTTAGCACCTTCCTCAATAATCTTCCAGCATCCTGTTCCGAACCAGTACTCCTCTACGGGGATGACACGGTCATTTTCTCAAAGACTGCTGACCCTATCCTCCTTCAGGCCTAACTTCAGAAAAGTTTTACTGAAGCCGAGTCCTTGTTCATTTCTCATAAGTTGGTGCTTAACTGCAAAAAAACTAAAGTCATGGTACCCACAGCAAGCACAAAGCCAAACAATTGGTGATTAAAAACAGTGCAGGTGTTATCCTTGATCAGACTCAATCTTTTAAATACCTAGGAGTTACTCTGGATAGTACGCTCTCCTACTCCAACCATGTTGAGAATGTCACCAAGGTAGTTAACATTCGCCTAGGCCTTCTACACAGGCATAAACACTGCCTTACTACCGAAGCCCTCAGATTGGCTATCTAAAGTTCAATTGTGTCTATTATTGACTATGGATTGGTCATTTGTGGTTCCACCACAGACACAACCCTACATCGGCTCAGCACAGCTCTGAATAAGGCATGCTGTCTACTAACTGGTATAGCGTATCGTACTCACACTTGTGACCTTTACGAACAAGCAGGCTGGCTTCAACTCCAGGCTCGCATTGAATATCAAGCCTGCCTTTTGGCTAAGAAGGCAGATCTTGGTCTCCTACCACCAGGTTCCCTTCAGCTTTTCAGTCCCTTCCGGGGCACTTGGAGCACACGAAGTTCTGTGAGCCAAACTTTTACTGTCCCTTGCTGTCAAACCTCGCTCCGACAGCGATCCATTGCAGTTAGAGCTGCTAATTTATTTAATTCCCTTCTTCCTGAGATTGCGACGACTGCAACCTTGGGACCATTTAAGCGGAAGCTGCATCAATTCCTAGTTTCCAGAGCATCTTGTGACTGCTATACCTAATCTCTGCTGACAGCTAAATGCACTGGGACCTCCCTCTTTTACCATTTGCCCCTGTATAGCCCCTATGCTGCTGCTGCTGTGCTATTCCACTCACGGCACTTCCTCCCTTATCCCTTTTCCATTCCTGCCCTCTTTTCATCCTATCTCATCCCCCCTTCCTTAACCCCTCCACTCCCACTCCCCCCCTCTCTGCTCCATTTCCTCAGCTTGTTCTTTCTTGCTACCCCCGCCCTGTGGGTCTTTCCTGCTCAAGCTTCATTGTGGAGTCTCCCTCCTTGCTCTTATTTGCTCCTTCCACCCCCCAATTCACCCCCTGTACTTTCTTTCCTTGTAAGCCCTTTCACCTCTCTTCAGACAAGGCCACTGGCTGCACTTGACACAATATTTATCTTGCCATATTGTTCTTTTGTTTATGTAATTACTTTCCTCACGTTGTACTACTTACTGAAACCATTGTAATTTGCTATTCTTGTGACTTGACGTGGAACCTCCGTAAAGAGCCCTTGGCTCAAAGGTCTTTCAATTTGTTAAATAAATAAATAAATAAATATCATGCTGCACGATAATTGCCATATTTTTTTTACAATGATAAATTATCGTCAGTGGTAATTATGATATATCGTCATATTGTGTTATCGTGACATCTCTAGTCCCCATAACCCCAAGCACGCTGTAACACCTCATTACCCCATACCCCTATGCACGCTGTTACACACTTACGTCTTACCTCATGCATTCTATGACACACACCAACAACCACATATCCCATGCATGCTTTCATAACCACTTACCGACCCCACAGCCCTGTGCCTGCTGTCACACCCACCGACCACAAAACCCTATGCACTCTATCACACAGATACCATAGCCCCATGCATGCTGTAACGCGTAACAAGCCCATACCCTCCTTGCACGCTGTACACCCAGTGACCTTTTCTGTAGCTCCTCCCCTGAAGACTGACATCCCCCACCCGCGCAACAGGGACTAACACACCACAAAGGGGCATTTGGACAGGCAATGCACATGGTGCAGGAACAGTAAGGCAGAAATGTGACTACCATTATGGCTTACATACCTTGTACAGATAATAGATCTCTTACCTGGGTCCTGGGTAGCCTGTGATTGGCATATAGAGGCAATCCAGTCATACCTGTGAAAGAAGAATAGACATGGGGTCACAAAGGATACATAGTTCTTTAGGAACACAACTAGACAAATTTTGAAAATGACACATACAACAATACTTACCTAATATGCTGAGGAGATTTGTGTCCAGTCAGGTTGGGGATCATCTTCCTGCCAGACCTGTAGAAATAAAAGAAAAGAGGGGTTACTATAAGGAAAAAAACAATAAAAGTACAACCAGAGAGAGTTACAGAAAGGTTCAATAGCTACAAGAAAAGCACAGATATTACGTACAGTAACCAGGTGATCCCAGGTTCAAATCCCACCACAGTCGCTGACTCGGGAAGACACCTTAAGCATGTCACTTGACCTCCTGGCTGTAAAACTGATTTCCTTGTTTATAATCGTCATTCTAAAAAATGCTAAATCAAAAGTAAATGTACAAGACAATGGGTTTTACAGTGTTCTGAACTTGTATCTCCATGTTTGAGGATGTGTCCTTCATTATGAAGGTCCGAGTCCTTCATTTTGAGTGTCCATGCCCATCACTTCAGTGGCAAAATACTGGCAGGTAATGCATGAAGGCAGGGTGTTTTTGCCACAGGACTCGAAGGCTAGAATGGCAGTGCCCCTCGATGGTGCCTAGCACCAGTACTTTGAGCACGTGCACGCGGTTGTGGATGGCAAAACAGTGCAAGAAGCACCATGCTCAACATAGTAATGTGTGTGCTGTGAGCACAGAACCTAGAATAAAAGTAAATAATAATAAAAAAAAAAAAGTCTTGCATACCATTTTTGGAGCCTGGACACAAGAACTTGCAGTGTACATTACAGTGCTGTGTAGTCACTACATAATAAAAGATTATCCTGTCTGACATAAGAGCAGCATCTTATTGGTGGAACCCAGCACCAATCAGCAGACCCCTCCGTGGTTTCTCCATAGCGATGCTGTATGTGCTGGCAGAAGCAAACATACATGCTATGGTAGCCATACATGCCAGACCATCCCATGGCAGTCCTTCCCCTTGAGGATGCCTCCCAGCTGTGCTGCCACCTGGCCTGCAGTGAGGTCTAGTCCTTGATTAAGCTTTTCACACTGAAATAAAAATGTTTACCTTATTTTCTTTTTGTGATATTTTAATTTTATCTGGTTGATCCTGCTGTACCTCAAGTCAGACGTATTGTAACAGTACCTCTAGGGCATATCCCAGTACCTTCCACAGCTGATGGCAGAACAGGGTATCAGCTGTGGAGACCATTGTAGGTATTAATAGCACTAGCTAATAATAGCTTAACTCTGTGAGTTACAGATCTCTGAGACACGCCTAGGGTTAAGTATAGACTAAATAGCACAAACAACAAATAAGGTGTCAGTGGTGCATGTGGCACAGGATAGAGTCAGGAATGCATGTGACATAGTGCAGTGTTGGCAGTGCACGTGGCACAGTGTAGTAATGGCAGTGCACATTTCAATGCACCGTGGCAGCAGCGTTTGTGGCAAAGGATAGTGACAGCAGTGCTCATGGCACAACGCAGTGGCAGCACTGTGCATTGGTGGTAGTGACTGTGGTTCAGTGAAGTGGCAGCAAGGCATGTGGCACTGTGGTGTTGGGAGTGCATGTGGTAACACACAGTGATGTCAATGCAGATGGTTCAGGGTGATACAATGGCACTGGGTGGTGTTAGCAGTGCATGTGGCACAGAACATAGTCGGCAATGCTAGGGTTGTCATGGTATGACGGTGTCACGGTATACCGCGGTGTCAGAAGTCACGGTATTGATACCTGGACAATTTCTAATGCTGCGATAACCGTGATTCATGGTATACCGCGGTATTGAGACCTTTCAACTAGTATTTTTGCATTTTTAGGGACAACTGTCCCTTACACTCCAATTCTCCCTGATGCAAGTGTAACCCCCGTTACCCGGGGTTACAAGAATCCCAAGTAAGACCTAGTGGTAGGCAGGGAAGGCAGCTTGTGAAACTCCAGTTAAATGGATTTCACACTGTCTCACTCTGTTCTTAGTCTCAGCTGAGACTGAGGGATGACATCATTTTAGAACTGTCGCAGCTGCATAAGCCACACTGGAATGTTGCAGTTGGAGGTTAGAGTAGAACATTGGGGAATTTGAAGTTAGTTCAGTAGAGTCTGTTGCAGTCTGTAGTAGAGGAAGGAGGTGCTCTGCTGTAGGCAGGCCATCAGAGTCCTAAGCTCTGTCAAAGAGCTATATATTTTTTTTTGTATAGTTGTGTGTTCTCACCTGAAGAGGAACACAAGAAGAGCGCAGTGAAGTGGTAGAGACTGCTTTCTGTGGTTCAGGGCCCCATCCCTGCAGGGATTGGGGGAAGAAATCAGCCTGCTTCCAGGGGCAACTCCCCTGGTCTGGCTAGGGAAAAAGAAGCTGCCTGATTTAAGTTCATGCTGAGGAACCAGAAGTTCTGGACGAGATTTCTTTGAGGAGAAAATGCCTGTGGGGCACCTGCAACCAAGGGGTGAGTTTGCTCTGCTAAAGGGCCATGTGTTTTCACCTGAAACAAGATGAAACTAAAGTGACTGTTACTGTGGGGTCAGGAAAAGACAGCCAAGTGCAGTTTGGAAGATGTGGGGATTGGACTGCTTAACTCTGTGGGGGGTCTAGAGTAATGGACACAGCCACTTATTAAGTAAGTTCAAGTTCAGCACAAATGGGATGTAAAGACAGTAGATTGAATGTGAATACATTTAAAGAGAATCTACATAGCAAAGTGTTTTAAAGGATGAGGTGTTACAGTACAGAGAAATGGCCAGGTATGAATTATGGGAGCGAGAGGTGGAGACCCCCATCAGTAGTAACCAAATTCACCTCTACGATTTGCTCTGGACACCTGTTGCTTTCTCTCAGGTACTTGGTCAATGCCTGAGGAAAGTACCCAGACGTGGGATTGATGAGGAAGATTCCCTGATGGAGCCAGAAGTGCTCATAGGTGGTTTAGGGAGCAACCAGTAAATGTTTCCATGCTATATGGAAAGTGTCCAAAGGGCTGGCAAGGGAGCCGAACCAGGGAAAACCCAGAGCAGTATACAAGTTCAGGCTGTGTGCCCAGTGTGTTTCAGAGCCTGAGGGCTTAAGTGAATGGGGATGTGTTCTGATCTCCATAAATCTGCATTACCAGGAGTGTAGCCCCGTGGGGGTCCATCTATGCTTTGTTATTCTGTTGGATGTGAATAAAAGCCACACTTTAGAATCCCACTTCTGGTATTGGACATTACAGTTATTGCTTCCTGTGTCCGGAGTTACTTTGGTGCCCCTGTTGCAGAGTAGCCAAACCTAGCCAATGTGCAGAGTGACATATTTCTCCCCGAACTCAGCCCACCAGGTAGAGCTGTCAAGATGGAAATGGACACCTGGGTGGGGTTACACAAGAGTTTAAGGAGGCTTCTTTTTCATGCAAAAATTGTTTTGTGGATGTAGCGTCCGCTGTCTGCTGCAGTGCTGTACAGTAAGCTTAGGTTTAGGTGTCCAATCCATAAGTAGACTGATGTCGGTTGAGAGACCTTCAATAAAATTTAAGCCAGTCTTTGACTTCTTCCTTCCATTTTTAATTTCAATGTTCAGTTTCAGGACAAAAGTTTTTTTTTTTTTAGTTGGCCCGCCCGCCGGTGGATTTCCGCTTGCGACGTCGGCAACCCAGGTTCGGGAACGGACCCGGGTCGCTGGAGGGCCGGCCGGGGGAAGTAGGATCGAGTGTCCCATGGACTGCTCTTCTTTTCCGGGGGGAGGGGGAGGGTCACTCATCATTATTGTCCTCTCCTCTGCTGTCCGTTTGGAACAGAAGCAGAAAATGATGTACTGGTTTCAAAATGAGTGACATCCCTCCAAAAAAGTTGAACAGTTTGTTGAGGGTTACACCCCCCTCCGCGACAATTCCACAACACCCGACACTACAGCGACAACAGCACCAGGTCGCTGTAGTGTCGGCCACGGACCCCACCACTGCATTCAGGGTATTGCCCCCTCCCCAAAATCACTCAGACTCTGAGTTGGTTATTTAAGTAGCAGGGGTGGGGGCATATGGTGACGACCAGCCATCCTAAATACATTTGTTGATTGGGCTTGAGCAATGGGGTGAGGAAGGGATCAGCAGCAGTAACCAGGCCCAGCATCAAAATTTGTTATGTTATTTTGTTAACAGTAACACTGTGTAACGTGTCGTCTGTCATGTCATGTAATGATCATCATGTTAAGTTTTTTATCTTTGTGGTGACAGTTTTAACAAACTGTCTGTGGTTATTGTCACTGTGTGTACAGACTCAGACTGCAGACTGGTCAGCTACCTCTTCGGCGGGGCCAGCGAGTGACAGGTAAGACCACAGTGATCATTCACGTTACTGTTAACTGTTGTGCTGCTAGTGCTCTGTCTCAAGTGGTCATGCGTGTTCGTGTTCATTCATTGTAAATCTGAACTATAGAGAGCAGACAGTCCTGTCAGTCTGTCAGAGGCACAAAACTGTCAAGGTTAGTCAGACAGAGAATGAGACACACACTGAGAACTTTTTCAGGTTCATTTTTTATTGTTAAATAATAACACAAAAATTGCCATGATGCTAGTGCCATTTACATTTGCAAATTGCAGTTTGCATTACACTTACAATCTGTGTTTTCAGTTTCAGTGATAAGAATGGGCACTAGTAGTCTGTGTGCTCCTTCAGTTTTCATTCTCAGTTGTTCCCACCCTTCCTCTATCTGATTGTGCAGCACAAAGTAACACTGCTCAGAACACCTGCAGTGTGGATAACGAATTTGATGCCTGCCAACACATGCCATATCCAGAGCGCACTCTGCTCGCTAATCCAAATTCTTTCTGACGTCTGCTGCTGTTACTTCCTGACTCAGAGTCCTCCCTCTCCTCCTAATGTGATTTGTGATATTTCATACTTGGCATTGGCTATTCAGCTGACCTAGCACATTTAGTGAAGTTGCTGTCTTATCTCATCTGTCTGCTTGATGCACCCAGAGTCCCTCCAGTCCAGTTCCACTGTGGACCACTTCATGTCTCCTCTGTCTGCTCCGCCTGATGCCCCACCAGAGTGGTCCCTAGGATGGAGTGAGTCCTCTCCTGACTCCTGATGAGTCCTCTCTGACTGACTTAGGTCATCTGTGTCACAAAACTTTGGTTGGCTGGCTCAGCTGAGCTCTTGGCTGACTGTGGCTGGGGGCTACCCAACACAAAACCAAAAAGAGAAATTGCTTTAATTGCGTAATTACCCTTAGCCTAGCTGCTAGCTTAACAATTATAGTCACTTGACTCAGCAGCCACCAACGATGGCACTGAGGATATACAAGCCAATTCCTTTAATGCTGTGCAGAACTCCAGTCCTCCTGAATCACTTATCATCATGAGACTTGACTCATGAGTCCAGAGTCCAAGGTGGCAACAAGATGACTTGAGTCACTTGGGGGACTACCTAAAACAAAACCCAGTGGAAAAAGTAATTTAAATTCATACATTTCTTAATTACTTAAATAGCTAGTAGCTTAAAAAAAAAAAAAAAGACAAATTAGTGCCTGCCACTGCCATGGCACTGAGGATATGCAAGTGGATTCCTTTAATGCCAGGCTGCACTCATGTCAGTCCACACGACTCAACTCACAACAGCATGACTCTCTCAACCAAAGCAAGTCAAGCAAGCAACTCACATTGGCTCACTGTCTCAGCTGGAGGCTACTGTAGTTAAATAGCCATTACCCACCTTAAAAAAAGAAAAAAGCAGCCAGTGAGTGCCTGCCACGGCATTGAGGATATATAAGTGGATTCCTTTACTGTCAGACTTGACTCGTCACAGTCACAGGACTCGACTTGAGTCACAGTATAGCACGACTGACTCAACCTAAGAAAGTCAAGCAAGCAACTCACATTGGCTCACTGCCTCAGCTGGAAGCTACTGTAGCTAAATACCTAGGGCGGGATATTCAGAAGGGTTGCGCATGGTGCAACACAGTTGCGCCATATGCAACCCTAAACTGATGCCCAGTAGCGATATTCAAAGGGCATTGAGCCTGGCACAAATCCCGATACGCTGGGCGCATCTTCATATATCCAGCGCAGGTAGGGCACCGTGCCCATGCATTCTCCGCATCCCGATATTTGGCCCAGGATGTGAGAGCCCATGCCATCGCAACCCCTGCGCTGCACACACAGGTGAGCCAAAAAGAAGAGCAACAGATGGCCACCCACAGGTGAGCTGCCATATTGCGGGCACAACCGGCAGCTACTGCCGCAGAAGGAGCACCAGCTCCAGCGGCACCTTCGGTGGCGCCCCCATCCTCGATTGCGCAGTATGAAAATAATAGTCCATATCCCTGGTGGTCAGTGGACGCTTCGCCAATGTCAGCAGGCGTCAGTAATATCTTATGACAAACCAATCCAACCCTGGTGGTCAGCGGTACCCCTCCCCTACCTACTGGGCCCACGGCCCGGCTCAGCGGCGGGCGGCAGCTCTCCACCGCCTGCCGCCCCGCCGACTGACTCCGTATGGTAGGGCTGTACACCCGGTGGTCCTAGCGTGAGCCAATGGGCGTGCAACCATACCGTCTTCCACAGTCAGATAGCGAATGGATCCATTCACATTTCTGGTTTCGACTAACATGGTATAGGCTGCATGCCCATTGGCTCACGCTGGACCAATGGGTGATACAACTACGTCGCGTCAGTCGGCCAGGCGTGAGTGTAGCGGAGTGAGGAGCTGCCGCCCGCTGACCGGGGCGTGCGGTAGGGGCTCAGTGGGCAGGTGGGGAGGGGTACCGCTGGACCCACCAGGGTAGATGATTGTCATGGAGTAATACTGACTGCCCGTGATCGGGTGCGGTGATCAACCTGAACCACCGAAATAAGACAATACTCATAATAACATATGCCAGCGTGATCGAACAGTAGAGCACTTTGCGCTTAGTGCAGGGGTGTCGGTCCCCGACAGCTGCAGCCTGGCAGGGCGCCAGGCGCAAGTCACCGGGGATCATGCAAATGGCCCCATTTGCGCCTTGCATACATTATGGACCCATTTGCATGTGCACTTTTGAATATTGCAGTAGTTGCGCCTATCGCAATGGCACTTGCGCTAGCACATCCCCCTACTCCACTCTGGCCACTTGTGCTGGTGCAGTGCCACTGCGCCATGCGCAATGCGGGTGGCCAAGGAGCGATATTCAATGATGCTGTGCCATGGTGCAGCTCCGTTGAATATCACCCTGTCAACGCCCTGCACATCCAAGTTGCGCTGTGCCCAGGCTTGCACCACAGCCTGGCGCAGTCTGAATATCCCGCCCCTAGTATATTAAAAAAGGAAAAAAGCAGCCAGGTAGCCACCATGACATTTGGGATATATATAGACTAATTCCTTTAAATGCCACCATCTCTCACAGTTGGCTTAGCTCAGCCGATTGGCTCTGGCTGTTGGTTTGGACTTGAAGTCTTGGACATAGTGAGTGGTGAGTGCAGGCAGGAGTTGTGTTGTGGTGGTAGGGTACTACACTGAGAAAGTAAATATGAACACAAATCTCTCCAAATTTATTTGCACTACTTACTATTACTTTTACTAAACGTACCTTGAGGGGAATGGGGGGACTTGGTCTTGGAGGGAACCCCAGGCTGTGAGGTGAGGATGGAGGAGGGACTCAGCCTAGTCATAGCCAGACAGTGAACCTTGATTTTCCAGTCAGAACTGTTCTGATTCCAAGTAGTGCTCTTGCTGTGCCTGCTTCTAAAGCTAGTAGCATACTACTTCAGTGAAGTACAACTCTAGTCTGCATCACCACCAGGAGTGGAGTGACTGGACATTCCTTTTGTATTCATCAACTCTCATCTTTAAGTTATTGACAATTTAACATAACAAATGTAAATCAAACTTACTACTCGTACTCACTGTGTTATTTTTGTGTAGCATTTTTGGTACTGGTAGCATTTTGTGCTGTAAGCTAAGAGTACATCAAAATGCTTTACTTATAAACGGTATGTCACTCAAGTGTCAGACTGCAATGAAATGACATTTTTTAATATAAATCTACTTCTAGTGCTCGAAGCGTCATGCTCATCATCAGGTCAGGAGGAATCTGACTTAGTCAATAAAAAATATATTTCTCTTGCACATACTTGACTCATTATCTTTATTTTCTCTCATTAAATTCATAATGTATTATTTACTAGTATTTTAACTGCTTTTACGTGTAAAATTTGATTAAAATTGCATTATTTTTGAATATTTTAGGTTTTCCCATTGGAATGCATTATACCGCAGTATCACACACCGTGGTTATCATACTGTCAAAATTTCATACCGTGACAACCCTAGGCAATGCACGTGGCACCACACTGCATGCTGCACTGTATAATGATGGCAGTGCATGTGGGGGATGGAGAGCACTACAATTTAATGAGTTCAGGTACAAATGTGAATGCATTATATCACTGTCTAGCCCCCAGACCAGCCTCTACCCCTAGATAATGAATAGCCACAAACTACCCATAATACCTATGGACTAGTCACCCTGTTGACATCTCCCTGTAGCTGGAGCACACCTCCACCATCCCTGCAACTGGACCAAACTTCTCCCCAAACCAGCCTTTAGAAAGCTGATCACCCTTCCTGGACCACACAAAGCCCTGGACTTGATGCCTCCCAACCCAAACCACATATCCACCCATGGACAAGTGTCCCATAATATGCTAACCACTCCGCATACAGCCACAACATTCTACCCTCCCAGCTGACCACTGTCTCTTAAACTGCAACCCTTCTTGGCTCACCACAGCCCCCCAGCCTGCATCCCCCACAACCAACAGCCCTCCATACAGTTGGACTCTCAATCCATACCACCCTTCCTGTCCACAGACCAGCTGTCCACCCCCCCTCCCGCAGTTGGAACAGCAACCACAAACCACCCTTAACACCTATGGACCAACCACCTTGTTGACAATCTCCCTGCAGCTGTCTCATAACACACCTGGGTGTATCATAGTAATGTGTCCACAGAAAAGGACCATCCTGGCCCATCCAGTCTGGCCATCTTGCCCTTCCCCTACTTGTCACCAGTGCACAAGGAGCCTATCCTCTGTCCTCTAACCAACCCCATATGTCTATCCCAAACGTTCTTGGATCCTTCCACTATTTCGACACCTACCACCTCCTCGGGCAATCTGTTCCAGGGTTCAAACACCCTCTCAGTGAAATAACACCCCCTTACATTACCTTTAAATCTTCCTCCTTTCAATCAAAGTATGACCTCTTGTTTTAACTCCGACTTTCCTTTTAAATAGACTTCCTTTCCTCACTTTCTTTATCCCCTTCATGTACTTGAATGTCTATCATGTCACCTCTCTCTCTTCTAAACTCTAGCGGATACAGATTTAATTCTTTCAATCTTGTCTCATATGGTTTCCCTTGCATACTGTCACAGCGTGTGGGAATAAACTTCAGACGAGGCAAATTTACAGGTTTAAACACTGTGAAAGGTATATTTATTTTCAAAAGTTAGAAAAATAATAAATGAAAAACAAAAAAATTGCAAAGATAATCACTACTTAACATCAGTAGTTTCTCACATATTACAGTCTTGGATCTTAGAGCTCCTAAGACCCTTCTCATCTGCATTTAACAGCTTGTCTACGCAAACAGTAGAACATCTCTCCTCTCTCTGGGCTGAGCCCCACTGGACTGACTCAACTGCTCTCAGTGAAGAGGTTTTTATATCTTTTGGTGGGGTCACCTGACTGAGCCCTTTTCTATTTACATGTCAGGACATGCTGTTTTCTACCAAAACAGTAGAATGGGGTTGGTTGAAACTTTCTCTCACCCACTGTGTGAGCTTCACTCTAGGGTCCCTTAATTCAGCTATTTTTAGTACTGTCCACCATACTAAGTTACTGCAATACAACAATACTTTTACAACATTACTCTGGGGCTGTCATACAGTTTAGCAAGGTACCCATCTATGCTCTCGGAGGACTTCAGTCTCTAATGACTGTCTACCCCCTATTTCACTCTGGTTACAACTCAGACATTTCATATGTAATATCATGAACCCATCAATAGGCATTGTTTCAGCACCCATCACTTGGCATCGTTTCAGCCCTGTGCACCTACTATCGACCATCATTAGTACATTAAAAGAGGAAGTACTACTGTACACAGCAGTTTTATGCTGACTTCTAGCTTCCTTATCTAGCTATCAGGGTAGCTGTACATGCCTATACCACAACCTTTCTGGGCCAGTTGTACCCAGCTTTAACCCCATTCTAACACACTGTTTCCACTGGCCCAATCATAGGTTCCACCCCATACCTAGATCTTCCATGACCCTAGGTTCCTCATTTTATATCATACAGTATAGACATTTCTTTTATCCATTTCCCTTTCATATATTTTCTGGTAGACAAGGAACCTTCTCATACTGATCAACCAGCCAGTTCCTAACTCCCAAAACCTTTTGGGTTTCCTTTTAACCCTTATTTGTAACATACCAGGGGTTTCCTTTCAACGCCTACAGTTCTGGTACCCTCAACTGACTGTACTCTGCACCAGCCTAAAAAGCAATATTAATTTTAAACATTACATGTTTAATATATTTCATCCCATATCACTCAGATCCCCAAGACCAATCTACCCAGTCAGTACTGTAAATACTGTTAACAGTTTCAGTTGTAACTGAACAAGAAAAGATCCTTCAGCCTCAATGGCTTCTTCTTTCTTGCTTGAAAGTTTCCACCCAATACAGTATCCCTAGCAAACAGTCTCACCTGGGGTCTCATCTTCCTGGTCACCGTCCTGCACCAATAACAGCCTGGGAAATGGGCAACAACAGGATCTCAAAAGTGGCTGGCAACAAAGGTTCCACTGGCGGGGCTCCTCTTCTAGGACCCAAGGATCCTGCTCCTCTGCTTCAGCCATGAAATCCTCCGGTCGGGAACACTCCATCAGCACCTGGCAGTGGTGCTCCGCCTCTCTCCGGTGCTGGTCTGCCTCCACGTTCCATCAAACTCCAATCCGGTTCTTCTCACCTGGGCTATGATATGCACACCAGTAAGCCCCTCCTCCTTCAACAGATCCCAGGCAACCACGGGATCCTGGAGGTAAGCCATCCTGCTCTGTGCCCTCATGTCTGGATACCAGGGTATCTGGGTACTAGTCTCCCTTCTTTTCTCTGGACAACTAGTACTATCCCACTGCTAACACCAAGTTTGTCATAGCATGGGAATAAACTTCAGATGAAGCAAATTTACAGGTTTAAAACACACCTTTAGGTGATATTTATTTTCAAAAGTTAGAAAATAATAAATGGGGAAAGAAAATGGCAAAGAAACTCACTACTTAACATCAGTAGTTTCTCACATAATACAGTCCTGGATCTTAGAGCTCCTAAGACCCTCTTCATCTGCATTCAACAGCTTGTCTTTGATAAGATGGCCAACAGAGTTAAGCTAGCCCTGGCAAGAAAAAAAAATACAGGTGAGGGGTACATGCAAAGTGGATATACATTAAGGATGCATTACTTGAAGCAACATCCTACTGTGTTAGAGAGAAAGGCAAGAGCAGAAGAAGGAGGAAACCACTTTGGTTCTCAAAAACAGTAGCAGAAAAGGTCAGAACCAAAAGGCTGGCCTTCAGGAAATATAAGGGAACACAGTGGGTTGAAGATAGGGAGGCATACCAAACTTCCCAAAGGAAAGCAGGGAAGGCAGTAAGGCAGGCAAAGGCCCAAACCGAGGAAACACTAGCACAAACAGTAAAAAAAGGGGACAATACTTTCTATAGATACATTAGTGAAAGGAGACAGTCCAGAGAGGGTATTGCTAAGATCACAGGGGATAAGGGGAAGTGTGTGGAGGAGGACCACGGAAAAACATCTATCCTAAATAGATACTTCTGCTCAGTATTTACTAAGGAGAAGGTAGGGCAGGGCCCACAGCTCAGCACCACGGACACGGGGAAGGGAGGTGTGCACTAGTCCTTTCACAAAAGAAAGGGTCCTACAAGAGCTTGCTAAGCTCAGGGTGGACAATAAAATGGGACCTGATTGCATACACCCCAGGGTACTAAAGGGGCTAAGGGTGGAACTAGCAGAGCCATTATCAGAACTGTTTAGTGAGTCTCTGAGCACAGGAGAGGTCCCAAAAGACTGGAGAAGGGTTCATGTGATCCCCCTCCACAAGAGTGGTAGCAGGAAGGAGGCAGGGAACTACAAACCAGTCACTCTTACCTCAGTAGTGGGCAAGATTATGGAGGCACTCCTTAAGGAAAGGATAGTGCAACACCTGGAATCCATAGCAGCACAGGATCCCAGACAGCATGGGTTTAAAACAGGAAGGTCCTGTTAAACTAATCTTATAGATTTCTTTGACTTGGTAACCAGAGTGGTGGACCAAGGGCGTGCAGTTGATGTCGCCTACCTTGACTTCAGCAAAGTTTTCGGTATAGTTCCACGTAGATTGATTAATAAGCTGGGTAGGCTCGGGTGGTCAGAAGTTGGTCAGCTGGATGGCAAACTAGTTATGGCCAGAGAACAGAGGGTGGTGGTAAACGGTATACAGTCAGAATAGATGCAAGTCACAAGTGGGGTACCGTGGATCAGTCTCTGGGGCCAGTCCTCTCAATATCTTCATCAGTGACATTGCAGATGGACTGGAGGGAAGGTTTGTCTGTTTGCAGATGACACCAAGATCTGCAACAGAGTAGATGATCCAGATGGGGTGGGCAGAATGAGAAGAGATCTGGATAAACTGGCAAAATGTTCGTAAGAGTGGCAACTGGGGTTTAATGCAAAGAAGTGCAAGATCATGCACATAGGGAAGATAAATCCTGAAGCTACCTATAGGTTGGGAGGGGAGTTGCTGGCAGTCACAAGGGAAGAAAGAGACTTGGGCATCATCAACACAGATGACCTGAAGTCATCCAAGCAGACCACTAAAGCAGTAGGTAAGGCTAGAGGGATGTTGGGGTGTATTAGTAGGGGTATCGCAAGTCATAAGAGGGAGGTAATAATCCCTCTTTACAAGACACTGGTTAGGCCCCATCTGGAGTACTGCGTGCAGTACTGGAGGCTGCACCTGCACAAGGACATTAACAAAATGGAGGCAGTCCAGAGAAGGGCAACCAAAACGGTGCAGGGACTGCATCAGAAAACATATGAGCAAGCAAGCAATTCTTTATTTTTAAAACACGCCTTTCCAGAACCAAAGCCTGCATACAATAAATAAATCAAATACAAATTAAAACAACATCCTAAAATCAATCAATAAAATATACTTAAAATCAGGTGCACGCCAGGCTAAATAAATATGTTTTAATGCTAATTTAAAACTTTGGACGGTCAGGTAATTCAAGACTCTGATGAGGTAGAGAATTCCACAGGGTTGAGGCCATAAACTAAATTATCTGGCCCCAGATGTCTTTAAACAAACCCTGGGAATCTCTAGCAATCCCTCATCAGTAGATCGGGCGTACGGGAGGACGAGTAGGATGAAGAAGATCTTGCAGGTAACCGGGCCCCTGATCATGTAGAGACTGTATAGGTCAGCAAACCGACCTTGAAGGTAATCCGCCACTGTACTGGCAGCCAGTGCAGTCCACGGAGGACAGGCATTATATGACTGGTCTACATATACCAGTCAAAAACCTGTCCGCCGCATTCTGCACTAGCTGCAAGCGGCGGATATCCACCCACAGTAGCCCTAGGTACAGGGCGTTGCAGTAGTCCAGGCGGCAGGTAACGAAGGCATGGACCAGCGTTGGAAGGTCGTCAGCAGGAACCAGGTGCTTCACCCAGGCTATATTCCTCAGATGAGGACAGATTAACAGAGCTAAATATGTATACCCTAGAGCAAAGGAGGGAGAGAGGTGATATGATCGAAACATTCAAACATCTTAAGGGCATTAACAAGGTGAAACAGTCTAACATGTTTTAATATAAGAAAAATAGCGGGACAAGAGGACACAGCATGAGATTAGAGGGAGGCCGATTAAGGGGTAATGTGAGGAAGTTCTTTTTCACAGGGTGGTGGATGCATGGAACGGCCTACCTCAGGAAGTGGTGGATATGAATACAGAGCAGGGCTTCAAACAGGCATGAGATAGGCATAAGGGAGCAATACAGATGAGTATGAATAGACAGGCCATTGACAGAGTAAAGGCCTATGGCACAGTCATAAGGTAGAAAAAATGGGCAGACTGGATGGGCCTTGTGGCAGTATAGTGCAGTGGTCTAAGGCTCTGAGCTGCAAATCTGGTGACATCCAGCAGAACAGACATGGGTTTGAATCCCACAGCTTCCACTTTCATACTGTGTGACCCTGAGCACGTCACTTAACCTCCTTGTGCTCCCAGGTCGCTCCTGTAAAAAGCTTTCAGCTTAGTGTGCTATACCTGGTGAAACAACTAAAATAAAACTTCTATGTCTATGCAAACAGTAGAACATCTCTCCTGACTGACTCAACTGCTCTCAGTGAAGAGGTTTTATATATATTTTGATGGGGTCACCCGACTGATCCCTTTTCTATTTACGTGTCTGGACATGCCGTTTCATGTCTGAACTTGTTTCAAAACCAAGGTTTTTGTTTTTGTTTCAGGGACTTCCTGGTTCAGTTAAAGGTACAGCGTATATCTCCACATAAACGGACTCTCTATATCTGTGATCCACAGTGACCAAGAACTTTTATAAAGCATTTCACATTATTTTGTTCAGCCTCATATACAGAACTTTATACAGTAACAGGTCTATAGTGTGAATTTATGAAAATACCTCAAGGATTTTTTATAACTGTACTAATCATTAAATTACTATTGTTTTATATGGCTTCTGAATCCTTTTTATTTAAAAATACTTTATTAACTATATTTATTCCTATTTAAAATAGCCTTCATGCTTTTTGTACACAAAATGCACTTATGCATTTTACACAACACCTCTCCGGGTGTTTGGCATCATTCCAGGGACTGAATGGATGGAAATGGAAAAAGAATGAAGAGAGAGAACTAGTAGGAAGTTTAGTAGGGACAGTAAAGAGCTATGCTAGGTAGCTGACCCTAGGTGGGTAGGAGGAAGAAAAGCAAAGAGAAAACATTAACTGTTGCCCAACAGAAGTTTTGGTAGCTAGGAAATAAGGAGAGAGAAAAGTGGTCCAGTCACAGCTGAGGGTGTAGCCTAACTTCGCCACACATACCCTGCACCATCTTTGTTGCCCTTCTCTGAACCTTTTCTATTACATCTATATCCTTTTTTAAATGAGGCCTCCTGAACTGTACCCCGTACTCCAGGTGAATTCTAACCATGGTCTTATATAATGGCACCAGCTTTGCCCTCTTCCTACTAGTTATGCCCTTTCCTATGAACGTCATCATTCTATTTGCTTCGCCAACCACCTTACTACATTGGTCACTTATCCTAAGGTTGTTTGACATTATAATCCCCAGATCTCTTTCCTGTTCGCTTTATCTGCTCTCCCCCAACTGAGTACTTGGCCAGTTGATTTTCATACCCTATATGCATCACTGCATACTTTGGCTGCCACGTTTCTGACCATTTCTTTAGTATACTCAAATCCCTCCTCATGGCCTCAACCCCTCCTTCAATGTCGACCCTATTCCATAAACTTTCCATCATCTGCAAACAGACACATTTTCCCTTCAATTCCCGCATATATATGTATACTGTATATTTATAGTTATAGATATATGTTAAAGGATTGGTCCTAGTACAGACCCTTGAGGAACCACGCTCGTAACCTTCCTTATTTCAGAATGTACACCATTTACCACCACCCTCTGACTTCTATCCTTCAGCCAGTTTTCCACCTATCTAGTTATTTTCTGTCCCACCCCCAAACTCTCTACCAGCCTGCAGTGAGGGACAGAGTCAAAGGCCTACCGAAGTCCAGGTAGGCAACATCAACTGCCCCTCCTTGATCAACCATCTTCATTATCCCATCAAAAATTCCATCAGATTTGTTCGGTGGATCTCCCACTAGTGAGTCCATGTTGCTTTTCATCTAATAGTTTGTTGTCCGTTAAGTATTTTACCACTCTTTCCTTTATTAGCACCTCCATCACCTTGCCCACCACTAATGTGAGGCCGAAGGTCTGTAATTCCCTGCCTCCTCCTTGCAACCTCCCTTGTGCAGTGGTACTACATCTGCCATCCTCCAGTCACTCAGAACACACCCTGGCCCAGATATTCAAGGAGTTGAGCCATGCGTAATAGGGTTGCACCTGCACAAGTCCGAAATGCGCCATTCTGCGATATTCAGCAGGAGGCAGTTGCGCCCCCGAAATCATGCTGAGCAACAGCGCAATGATAATGAAGGCATGCGCAACCGAAGGGGGAGGAACCATGCATAAACTGCACAGCCCGATATTCAGCCTGGGCCGTGCAGAGTTATGAAGGCGCAACCCCTACCTGCGCCTGCACAAAGTTGAGCCGAAAAAAAAAGGAACAAGTCGAGGGCCACCCACAGGTGAGCTGCCGCATTGCAGGGCGCAACACAGCAGCTGCCACCTGTGGGTGGCCCTCAACTTGTTCCCGCCGCACCTGGCAGCCCCCCCATGCCCCGATCGCAGTCATAACTGTCCCCCGAGTAGCCCGATCGCGGGCATAAGTGTAACCCCACCCCTGAGTAGCCTGATCGCGGGCATCAGACCTCCCCATAAAGTCAATATCCCTGGTGGTCCAGTGGACCGTGGTAGCTAGATCGTGGAATAACAGTATCCCCCGAGTAGCCCAATCACGGGCATACCTTCATCCAACCCTCCCCGAGTAGCCCGATCACGGGCATAACTCAACCCGCCCCCATTAGTCGATCGCCGGGTCAGATTCCCCAAATATCCCTGGTGGTCCAGTGGACTGAATGGAGCCCGATTGCGATGAGCATTCCTACTCCCCAAATATGAAATCCCTGGTGATCTAGTGGACCCCCACCCCACTGAGCGCATCACCCGCTCCCCGTCAACGGCGGCACCCCACCCGCCTGCGCCCCGCCGACAGCAGCTCGGTATGGCTGCCGCCCATTGGTTCAAACATGAGCCAATGGGCGTGCATGTCACTAGTCGGTCCCGACTAAATTACATATCTGTACTGCACTAGTATGGTATAGGCTACCGCCCATTGGCTCATACTCTGAACCAATGGGTGTGCATACATACCGAGCTGTCAGTCAGCGAACGACAGGCCAACTCACCACCAGCGAGGGGTAGGAGGTGGGACTCAGTGGCGGAATCACTAGGTCACCGAGTCGCCTCTGAGGGTGAAATAGCCCGCTCAACCCAGACTCACTGAACCCAAAACTGAACTTTGAAGGAATCGTCATATCAACACAATGAGGC
Organism: Neoceratodus forsteri; assembly: GCA_016271365.2. Lineage (NCBI taxonomy): Eukaryota > Metazoa > Chordata > Ceratodontiformes > Ceratodontidae > Neoceratodus > Neoceratodus forsteri. The sequence goes on along the minus strand of CM057459.1, from coordinate 429,134,177 downwards.
AAACAGATTAGCCCGATCGAGATATTATGGAGAGTTACCGCCTCTGCAGTCGGGCTACCGGGGGGTGGGGTTACCGCTTCTGCCGCGTCCGGGCTACTGCGGAGTGGGGATTACACTTCTGCCTGCGATTGCTAATCGCGGTCCACTGACCACCAGGGATTGAGACATGTATTGTCCTTATGGTACGCTCCTGCGATTGGGCTGCAGAGTCGGTCCGATGGCTACTGCCTGGCAGGGCGCCAGGCGCAAATCATCGGGGATTGGTGCACCTGCATGCTAATGGCATGCAAATGGAGTCGTAATCAGATGCAAATGGCCCCGTGCACCTTGCATAGATTATGGCCCCATTTGCATGTCACCCTTTGAATATCGCAGGTGCTGTGCATGGTGCAAAGGAACTTGCGCCATCGCATCTCAATGCTCCATTCTGACCACTTGCGCTGGCGCAGTTCCACTGCGACATGCACAGTGGGGAGTGGCCAGAGATATTCAAAGCAGTTGCGCCAACTATTTTGAGCGGCGCAGGGGCTTGTGCCACAAACTGGCGCAGTCTGAATATCTGGGCCCCTGTATTTAGGGACAAGTTAAATAACTTCGCTAAATGTGTTGCCAGCTCATCCCTCAACTCCTTAAGAACCCTTGGATGCAAACCATCCGGCCCCATTGCTTTGTCTACCTTTAATTTTCCAAGTTCTTTCTTAACTCTTTCCTTACTTAATGGACTTTGATCCCGCCCACATTCATCTCCTCCCTTCTTCAACAACTCAGGTCCTTTTCCATCCCCTTCCACTGTGAATACAGAGCAAAAGTAACTACTTAGAAGAAGACGACAAATCAGCATTTATATAATGCTTTGATACACAGTGTATCCGAAAGGACTTTACAAGCAATGCTAGACTGGTAATGAAGTGACTGAATGTGTACTGGTACAGCATCGCACATCAACACCTCACACACAGCCCACACACATTTAAAACCCTCAGTTTTCAAATTCCCTCAACCTTAGGTCCCTCCCTCAAACTACAATCCTGTTTTGTCTAGGGTTACCACCTGTCCTGATTTTTACAGGACAGTCCTGATTGGAGAGCTGTGTCCTGCAAAAACATGAAAAATACTACATGTCCTGACTCTATAGTAGAAAAAATTTTTCTAACTTTCCACTAAATGTTGCAGAAAACTAGAATACCTAACTAAAATACATCAAAATGATAAGAAACAATAGAAGCAACTACGAAACTACAATATTTAGCCTTAATTCTGATTATGTAGAGAAAACAAGTCTGTTGCATTGATCGAGGTTACGTACTGTCCTGCAAAAAATCATGCTTCAGTAAGAAATGTCCCACTTTGGGCTTCTTAAAAGGTGGCAACCCTAGTTTTGTCCTCCTCTTTTCCCCCACACAGCTAAAAAAAGTTTTATCTCCTCATTTGTCATGTTCAGCAATTTTCTCTTCTGTTTCTGCTTTTGCTCTCCTAATCAATTTCCCTGCCTGTCTCGGTTTCTCCTTCTAATTTACTCTGTCTATCACACTCTTGAGTTTCTGAGTATTTTGAGTGAGTTGTAGATTAAATCCCAATAACCCCACACCTTGTTGTGGATTATTGCTTACATATTTGACTGTCCTGTTGAAATAAAACGTGCAGCCATCATGGCAACCTTTGTTCTGGGTTGGGAATAAATCATTACAAATTCAATTTGTGGATGCAATAATATGCAGTTACTATTTTGACTTATTTATGCTGTTACACTGGCATAATACAGTAACCCCACTGACCTAGTGAATGATGTTATTATTGTGACAATTGGTTGTGCTGGATTAACATAACATGTGCTTTAGACCAGGCTCTGTCTTCAAAAGGAGGCCCTTCCCATTGAAAGTTAATGGCACACCAGTAGTACAAACTGCTTGCCAATTGTCAGAACTAAAGAGGCGGATTTCATGTGATTTCCCCACACTGAAAAGTAAAGTTTGTACCAGGCAAAGTTTTACATCAAAAAAAAAAAAAAAAAAAAAAAAGCAGCATTAAGGATTGAAATTATTTTCACGGTTTGCCCGTTCAGATGCACGACTTTTGAAAATTCAAGCGCACCACAGTATCAAAGTACAGGTGAAATGGTTTCTCCCAGGCATACCTTGTGTCCCTCATTACGAGGACATCCCTCATTACCCTTCAAATTGCTCTATCCTCATCCGTCCCTCATTGAAAGTGCCAACCACAAAGTGAATGTGAAGTACTGTAAATTCAGAGTTCAAAATTAAAAGTCATGATATTCCAATATGCTAAAGCAAAAATAAACATTGTACAAGTAAACACAGTGGTTTACTTACTGTTCTCAGCTTGTACAGTATCTCCATGCTTGAGGATGTGTCCCTCATTATGGGAGACAGTCAGTGTCCCTCATTTTATGTGTCCAGGTGCCTCCTTTCTGTGACAAAGGCTGAGAGGTATGCACTCAGGTCAGAGCTGCTTTAGCCTTACAAAACATGCACTGTGTAGTACCTGTATGTAAACCCTAGGTGACGCTATCCCGAGGGCTACTACCCCTGCCTGCTTGGCTAGTAGCAGGTTAAGCGGCCTGGGTACTGAAACGGGTGCCTCCACCAGGTCAGGGTTATTAGTGGTCAAGCTAACCTGGGCACAGCACTCCGGGACACTGCAACCCCCCTCGCTCCTGTCTAGTGGCCCGAACAATATACAATAATCACTTTCGCAATTACCCTTATTCACCATGCGATTACCCACACTGTTTGCACTTACCACCAGGGCTGGTTCCTCTAGCTCGACCCTGGGGACCCCCAGTAAAACAAGGTTATGCACAGCAAATAGCAACAGTACAGTACTCTTGGCACAAACTGAAACCACAGTCAGGTTAAATGCAAAAAGAGTTAGGTCTGATTTATTTAGGGGACTTGAACAAGGGAGGGGCGTAATCGGGTTGATTTGCTTAAAGGCTATATCAATCAGACAGTTATGCATGCACTTCAGAGTCCCTACACAGTCACACACTCTGGGTACCCAGGTAGGAAGATGGTGGGCTAGTCACGAATGTTGCCTGGGGTAGGCCGGCTCGCAGCTGGTTGGGGCCCTGTGATGGAAGAAAGCAACACGCACAACACACACTATTTGTAATCCAGAGCCGGCAGGCTCAGTTCGTGACAAAAAAGACTACAAAGCAATCAGATGACAACACTTTAGATTTAGCTGTTGTTACAGGGAGCTACCCTGATGTTTACTCATGATACCCAATGCAGGACACAGGCAGGACGAAATCGAGACAGCAGGTTGTTGAAATGGAGTGCCAGGAGAAGCAGAGCCCATACGAATCACCAAGGCATTGTTCCTGTTCAAAGCATGAGCAGAGGGACAATCCCCAGGCAGGACTCTCGTCGACGGCTTTCTCTGTGCAGCAGGTAGTCTGGCTGGGCCAGTGTGGCAAAGCCCATGCCCAATAGAGATGAATACCGATTCAGTCCATGGGAGCTGGATGCCGCCTCCAGCAAGCAGAACACAGTTCAGCACACAGTGGGGAATCAAATCACGACTCACTAACAGCACAGCACATTTACATGTTAAGAAATTCTACTGTACCAGCAGATTTCTATCCAGTCGCAATTACAGAGTCTCTGCATAAACCGGGAGTTCGAAGGTGGCTGGAAATCCTGACAGGCCGATCGCATTCAGCAAATCTTCTGTCTTCTTCGGGTTAAAGCCTGGTCACAGTTCGGTGGCTTAAATCATCCTCGCAATTCGGATTCAGTCCAAATAAACTTCAATTTCCCTCTCAGGGACAGCAGGCAGACAGGCAGGCAGGCCAAAACGCAGCCCTTTCACAGTTCTCACATGCGAATCTATGCAGGATTACTGCTTGATTGACTATCTTGAGCTGTTACTCCTTTACTTCCCAACTCAGATCTGAACTGAAACTGCAAGGAGTCTGGGACTTTCCCCAGGATCCAAAAGGTTCGGCTGGCCGATTCCTCTGTCAGTCACAACAAGGGCTCTCCCCTCCAGGTTCATTTAGGTGCCAAAAGCCCCAAACTACAATTCCTACAGAATTTTGCTCCCACAAAGCCCCTGGGGACAGGCTTCATTTTAGAGTCCCCAAATGTACTGATTGGCCCATTTCAGCAGTCCAGGACCAAGATGGTGGAGATAAACAGAAATGTCCATGCTGCAAAGAAGGCAGGTTAGACAAACTGCAATATTATTACTATTCTAATAAATGATCAGCAAACAAGTACATCTTCTAACAGAGCTCCCTCTGCGCTAATAACGAAGGCAGAACAGAGCGATTATTTGGCAGCCCGGGCGGGACTCGAGTATAGAAACACTCAGCCCCCTCCCAGATTAATTATGACTGCAATCCAGGCAGCTTTTAAAGAGACAGTACACAGAGGCTATAGAGGCACCCTCTGGCAATACATTTAAACTGCTAAAATGCAGGACACCAACCTGGCAGTGAGCATTTAGGCAAGCTCAAGGAAGACTTTTCGGGAACCCCATTTGTAAGGGGGTTACAAGTAGAATAAATACTGTACCCATCCCACACTGAGAAAGGGGGGAATTATCAGCAACCTGCTATTTGAGTTTTGGACAACTCTCTTTGTTCAAAATAACATACGTAAGCAATAATACCCAACAGGGTGGGCATTATTGGGAAATACCAGACTGCCCAGGGGCGTAATGAGGCCCGACGCCACAGGCGGAGGGCCCTTATAGCCCCGGAAGGTCCGTATTTCCCAATAATGCCCACTCTGGAGGGTATTATTGCGCTTAGAAAATGGCTGTGTACATTTTAATGAAGTTGTAAAATAATACAGTAAATGCCTGTGAAAAAATTTAATAGAAGTATTTGAGATACATGTATTTATAAAGTAGTTCATAGGCTGTTCCTGGTGCTGTTGCTCCTCCCTGCAGCATTCTGGTGGCTTGATCCCCCCACTGAGAGACAGTCACACATACAGACACTGATTGCTAAAGGAGAAAGGGAGTAAAGTCTTCATAGGACTGACTGGCAAGTTTTTCTTTTTGGGTGTTTGTTTCATTTTTTCGTCTGAAGTTCGATTTGTGTGCTCTCTGACCTTTGATCGCAATGTAGGAGGAAGTACAAAAAGAGCCATTCGCAGTCGGTGTAAACGGAAAGAAGAGATTTCTTGAGGATTTATTTAAATAGTGAGGTAAATCCTTTTTTTGTTGCTGAGTGATTGCAAGGGAGTTCTGCTGAGTGATTATTGTCTGTTTTCGGTCGGCACGGTACTGCGAGATCGCACTCGGGAGACGGCTTTCACGGTGTGCGACAGCGTGGTCGGGAGAGTGATGCAGTTGAGTGACTTTTCCAACGGTAGGATTACTGGACTGTTTTTTATTTGTTTTTAAGATTAGGAGCGGTGCAAGCAACTGTTTTGTTTGGTTTGCCATGGGGAGATGAGTGCCTTCGCTAAGCGAGAGAAATTAGAGCGAACTGCAAGTACATTCTGTTTGGTTTGCATGGGAGATGAGTGCTCTCGCTAAGCGAGAGAAAAAGATGGCGGCATTTTTAAATTTTGCTCGGGCGATTAGCCAATTAAAAAGCAGGCTGGTGACAAGTATGGAGTGTTACAGTGAGGTGCCACTTGGACTGGCACTTGTTGTTTACTGGGCATTTATTGAAAAATAAATGCCCAGGTTGGAGCCACTTTCAACCAATCAGGATAAAGAATCCACTTTGGCCATTTTCTAAAAAAAAAAAATAATCAAAACATTTTCTCTAGAAACAAAGACGGCAGAAGGAGACCGCTAGGTCCCTCTAGTCTGCCCATTTGTTTTAGACCTATTTTGACACTCTAGTTGCCCTTTGTAGTCAGGACTCCCTTGCGCCTATCCCATGCATTCTTGAATCCCCCCACAGTGTTGACCCCCACAACCTCTTGGGGCAAGCTGTTCCAGACATCCATCACTCTTTCTGTGAAGAAAAACTTCCTGGTGTTGGTAGAGAACCTCTCTCCTTACAGCCTGAGGTCATGTCCCCTGGTCCTGGAGCCCTTCCTGAAGTGAAAATGTTCCTGTGCCTGTACCTTGTTAATGCCTTTTATGTACTTGAATGTTTCAATCATGTCCCCTCTCTCTTTTCTCCAGGGAGTACATATTCAGTTCTCCAAATCTTTCCTTGTAGGACATGTAATGCAGACCCTGAATCATTTTTGTCGCCTTTCTCTGCACTGTTTCCACCCGGTCAATGTCCTTCCTGAGGTGAGGCCTCCAGAATTGGACTCCGTATTCCAAGTGAGGCCTGACCAGCGATCTATACAGTGGTAGTACCACCCCCTCTCTTCCTGCTCGTGATTCCCCTCCCAATGCAGCCCAGCATTCTGTTGGCCTTCAATGTTGCCTTCTCACACTGCTTACTAACCTTTAAGTCATCTGAGATTATGATTCCCAGATCTCGTTCCTGGTTTGAGGCTGCCAGTCTTTCACCTCCTAGGTAATACTCCTTTCTTGTAATTTTTTTCCCTATGTGCATGACCTTGCACTTTTTGGCGTTAAATCTCAGCTGCCACACTCCAGACCATTCTTCTAGTTTCTTGAGGTCAGCTTCCATCTTGCTCGCGTCTGAGATTTTCACCCTGTTACATATCTTGGTGTTGTCTGCGAATAGACACACCTTCCCTTTCAGTCCATCAGCCATGTCTTCTACAAAAACACTGAAGAGCAGAGGCCACAGCACTGAGCCCTGGGGCACCCCGCTGGTCACTCTGCCTTCTGTCAATTGCGTTCCATTATCCTGTACTCTCTGGGTTCTTCCTTGTAACCAGTTTTGTACCCATCTGACTACTTCTGGACCAACCAGTGTGGTCAAGCTTCTTTATCTGCCTTCTGTGCGGAACCGAGTCGAAGGCCTTACTAAAGTCTAGGTAGTTCACAACTACTGCCCCACCGCGGTCCAATATTTTTGTAGCGTAGTCAAAAAAACTTGAGCAGATTTATCTGGCATGACCTACCTGCTGTGAAACCATGCTGTTTAGAGTCTTGTCGGGTGCTAATTTTGAGGGATGTTATGATCCTCTGTTTGAGTAGTGTCTCCATTAGTTTCCCTACTATAGATGTGAGGCTCACTGGTCTGTAATTACTAGCCTCTTCGCAACTGCCTGATTTGTGAAGTGGAACCACTATTGCCCTTTTCCAGTCTTCGGGTACCATACTGCTGTTCAAGGACTTAGTGTATCTTAAAGCTTACCATGCGATGGTCGCTGTTGCTCATATGACATCCCGCTTCGATGTCCTTGATCTTTTCCGAGTTTGTGAGTACAAGATCGAGAATGTTATCTCCCCTGTTGAGGGTTTTAATAAGTTGAGTAGTCCGCACCTCGTAGTAAGAATAAGAAGTCCCTACTTCTTCTTCTTGCTGCTGTTAGTGTGCTCCAGTTAGTATCTGGTAGGTTGAAGTCCCCCACGAGTATTACTTCACCTTTATCAGACATTTTGTGGATTTCCTCTATTAGGTTTTTGTCTCCATCTCCTTGACTTGAGGGCCTGTACACGACACCGATTCAGAAAGGTTTCCCTTGCTCGTGTCTACTGTTAACCACAGTAACTCAAAGTCCCCAGGTTGCCCTTTTACTTCTGTGGCTTTTATTTCCTCCCAAATATAAATTTATTTTATTTATTTATTAAATTTTCATTACCGGGTAAGCCCTCTGAGCCCCGAAGGTCCCTTTTTCAGGGGCGACCCAGGATATGGTACAAAGACAGATTAATGTGTACAGATTGTTAGGTAAAACAAGTTACAGAGATAGTACAATCCTAAGTAGGTAACAGCGAAGACAGTAACACAGAGGTAGCAGTATTACACATTTAAGTAATTAAGTCAGAGAACATATTCAGCATACGCACAATGATTTTTTATCAGGCAAGACAATCATGATAGGCTAAGTGGGAGAAAGAGGAAGAGGGGTAATATTATTTGTTGGATTGAGGGGAAGACTACCCTATACCTTGACAGTGGCAAGTACTGGTCTCTGACATGTGAGCCTTGAGCCTAGTGCGAAAATTTAGTAGGGAGGGGGCTTCTTGTACTGACAGTGGGAGTTTGTTCCACAGGACAGGGGCAGAAGGCGATGATCACTACCAGCCTTAGTCCCGACTCTGGGGGTTACTAGTATAGACCTGCCTGAGGTTCTGAGTGTCCGAGAGTTGTGCTTAAGGGAGATTATCCCTTTTAGGCTGGGGGAGCTGCCAGACTCAGTATTTTAAATGCAAGGCAGAGCATGGGGTACTGAAGTTGCGAAGCAAAGGAAGGCCAGTGCAGTAGGGAGAGGGAATCGCAGGGGTGGCTTCTTGGGTGGTTATGGGTAGCAAACCGTGCCACGTTATTGTACAGTACCTGTAGCTGGTTGAACTCTTGCTTTGGCATACCCTGTATTACTGGGGCTGCATAGGTAAGTGTTGGGAGCAAGACACTGGCAGCAATTGCAAGCCTTGCGCCTGGGATAAGCTGGTCTTTTAGCCGGTATAATGTGCCAAGTTTACTGCGTATGGTCCTGGTTACTTGGCCTACATGGGACTTGAAGATGAGACCTTGGTCAATTATTAGCCCAAGGTATTTTATGGTGTCCACCACATTTATGCTTGTTCCCGCTAGAGAGTTAAGCTGTAGGAGTCTGGACCTATCCTGCCCTAGGGAAGTAGGACCAAATAGCATTTATTTCATTTTGCCTACATTGAGGACCATTCTGTTGGATGTGAGCCAGGCCTCAAGTGTTTTCAGGTCAGCTTGGAGCAGAGGGCCTAGTTCTGGCAGATTTTCCGTGGAGTGGTATATTACAGTGTTGTCTGCATATTGAACAACAAAGCTGCCCCTGCAGGAAAGGTTAAGGTCATTTGTGAATAAAGAGAACAAGAGGGGACCTAGAATTGAGCCCTGAGGTACACCCTCTTTGATAGGTAGGGAATCCGAGTACTCCCCCTTCCAGATGACCCTCTGAGAGTGACCTGAGAGGTAGGTCTTGAACCATCCCAGGGCATGGGGATCAAGACCTATTTTGTCAAGCTTTGTTAGTAGGAGGTTGTGGTCCACAAGGTCGAAAGCCTTGGACAGGTTGATAAAGATTGCACTGCGGTCGGCCTTCCTGTGTCCACTGCATTTAGTACGTCTACAGTAAGATGGGTGAGAGCTGTATCAGTGCCATGGTTCGTCCGGAAGCCATGCTGAGAGGGGGCAAGGAGTTGATGGGACTCAAGGCAGTCCCTCAGCTGCCCGGAAACCAGACTTTTCTGCAGTTTAGCTAGAGTGCATAGCAGGGAGATGGGTCTGTAGTTGCTAATAAGTTCCCTCGGACCACCCTTGTGAATGGGGACCACATTCGCCTGCTTCCATTGCAGAGGGACAGATCCTTCCAGTAGGGATCTATTGATGAGCCAGGTCAGAGGTCTAGCAAGGGACTGGGCTCCTTCCATTAATAGCCAAGGGCTGATGCCATCAGGGCCTCCTGCATCTTTGGTTTTAAGAGGCTTGAGTACAGGAAGGACCTCTTTGGTCTTGACAAGTCTCAGGTGGAATTGGGGGCCATTTAGGCTGGAGAATTCATTTGTGATCAGTGCAGGTGTTGAAGGAGGCAGTCCAGCCTTTTAGTCATCTAGGTTGGTAAATCGGTTGTTTATTTCCGTGGCTGTTGTCTGGCTGTCACTCTCTAGCTGTCCAATTATCTCAATAAGGCTAGTAGCCTCCTTGGAGCTGCCCTTGAGTAGTTCATTGATGTGGGACCAGAAGAGCTTAGGGTTGCCTAGGTTGGTCACGTTGCGATATATGACATACTCCTTTGCAAGTATAGTAGAGCTCTTACATTTGTTTCTCAGAGATTGTACGTCAGAATGTCGGCCGAGAGCAGAAAGTCGGAATTTCTTCCAGGCCTTGTCTCGCTAATCATCATGGATTTTAGTGATTGGGAGATCCACTTATAGCAGCTTCCCTTTGTTCTGAGTTTCTTGAGAGGGCAGAGATGGAAGCTGCCTTGAGAAGTGAGTCTTGAAGAATTAAAAGGCCTCTTCCAAGGTTGGGAGAAGCCCGATTGGACTCCAGTCCAAGTTGGTTAGGTAGTCATTAAACTGTCCTGTCGTGAAGTTTTGAGTAGTCACGGACAGTGAGTATCCTAGGAGGAACCTCAGGTGCTCTGTTCTTCCAGATGCAGAAAATAGAGAGTGGTTGCTAAGAGCGTCAGCCATTAGGCCTGCATTCTGGATGTTGAGGGGATTGGATGCCAGAGCCCAGTCCAGGATGGTGTGGTTCCCAATTTTGTGACGCAGCCAAGAGCACTTTTTAAGGGTCTGAGGCCCAGTTTAGGTTGAAATCCCCCAGGATTAGGAGTTCTGTAGGTACTTCTTTGTTTATTGTTTTTGTAATACAGTCCAAGGCTTGGATAGCAGTCTTAGGAGGGTTATAGACGCAGCCAAGGGTGAGGTGCTTAACTTGACCAAGGTTAATCGGATGAAAATCGATTCTCCGCCTTGCCATTTCCAGGGTTCAATGTCAGTTGCGCCACTGTGAGGGAATCCTTCACATAGATTAGGACCCCACCACCTCTTTGTTTTCCTAACCTTATGGAAGGTGTTGTAGCCTAGGACCTTGATCTCGTGGTCTAGGATGTGGCCCTTGAGCCAGGTCTCCAAGATAGCAAGGATATCAGGCTTGTACTGGTCCAGCCAACCTTGTACCTCCTGAATTTTTGGTCTGAGGCTGCAGATGTTCATATGCGCAATCCTTAGACCCTAAGAGGATGCCCAAGACGGGACCTGAGGGGAGGAAACGATGATTTGCAATAGTAGGGCCTGGATTGACTGAACTCTCCTGCCAGAAGCAGCAGAAGAGCAAGAAGGCAGAGTACTGAAGGGCTATCAGATGGGATGGAAAAACTGTGTAACCTCCTGCAGGCAGCCTGTAGAGCCTTGTAGTATGTGCCCCTTCTTACCAGCTCATGGGCTATCAGGAGGGCATTAGTGCTGGGGGGAGAGGTCTAGTTATAATGATCGTTTGGAGAGTGATCTTTGTATTGTGGCCCCTTGTAGTCAGAGTATCCTTGTTCTATACTCCTGTCCACCCAGAGGAGGGACATAATGTAGAGAATAGCCAAGAGTATGCCCCTATTCGGAGAGGAGGCAAGTGGCTTGTTAGCCCAACAAGATCTATGACAGAGAATGCCAGGGCCCATTGAAAGTCTCTCAATGGCCATCTTTACTTAGCATTAACCAAGTAATTCTGGTTCGGCTGTAGGAAGCTTGGGAGTGGTGCTAGTTGTGATTTTGCCAGTAAGTTAGCAGAGAGCTCCCACAGCAGAACCTATGAGGACTATTCCTGAATTAATTAAGCCTTCTCTATCTGAGTATCCTTAAGTCCAGCCCTGTCAGACACTAGAGAATTGTGCCACAAGTTAAAAATTCGTGGTGACTACAGCTCCTCACTTAAATAATTCCTTGGTGGTGCAAGTGTTAATTCCAACCCGGGGGTACTTGTGGACTCTCCGTTTCTACTCTCGTTTAGTGGCACGCTAATCTGGTCAGGGATCAGGATGAGCTGGCTGTGTTCACTTGGGAATAAGCTGGTTATAATGTCGAGAGAAAAGTGAGGTAGAGCTCAGTAGTGAACTGCGAGTCAGGCCAGGTGGTGATGCTGTCCTCTAGTGGTTGAAACTGATAGGCTAAAAACGGCACGTGATCAACAGTATAAGTGCAACTGTCGACCAAGGGTGGTGGTGGGGGCGGCGGGGACCCTTTTCAACGAGCCGCGTGGCTGGTGTCCACCCCTTGACTTATCTTGTGCTTCTGGAAGGGAGGGCTGTCATCTGTTGGCCCTCGCAACCGTCCACCTGGCGTGGGGGGGGGTGTTCGTTAGTTTCCTTCTCAGGGATCCCAGCTGTGGAAGAGCGAGGAGAGAGGAGCAGGTTAAATGAGGTAAGGGATCCTTTGTTTCAACTCTGAGGGAAGGGTGAACAGAGAGAGGGCTTGGAGGCAGAGGTTGCAGGGAGGAGTTGTTTCTATTTAATTAAATAAACTGGGATTCGAGCTTCTTGAAACGCTGTGCATGGGGAGGGCTGCATTTAAAGATCTGCTTAAGTAAATAAGTAATTTAACCTAGGATTCGACCTTCAGTGTGGGAATGGGGGGAGAGCAGCTCTGAAAGTTAAAAATGGGCAGCTCTGCAAGTTAAATTACAGCACCTTGCAGCATTGACTACTATATTCAGTGAGTATAAATTAGGGAACTGAATTACTTTAACTTCCAGCAAGCAGCTGTGGTTATACACAATTTAGGCAGTTATTTGTCTTACACAGCCTTGCACTGAACCCGTAACTTAGCAACTTTAAAAACAATATGGAACGCATCCTTTCGGTCTTAAAGTAACAAAAGGGAGATGCTGTTTTTACAGTTTTAAAGCAGTCCAAGCACCAGCCAGGAGACTATCTCCACTTGTGTGCCGATTAAATTAGAACAGATTACATTCAAAAAGAGAAAAGGCACCACACACCAGAGTTCCTTTTCCCTGATAGTCCAGACTGCATCCAAAAAGTGAAATGGTGCCAGCGCCAATGTTCCTTTCACCGAGCTGTGTGGTTGGCGTCCGCCCTTGACTTGCCTTGTGTTTCTGGAAGGGAGGGCTCTCATCCGTTGGCCCTCGCGACCCATCCACCAGCGCAGCGGGGGAGATGTTCGGCTTGGTTCCTTCTCAGGGATCCCAGCTTGTGCTTCTGGAAGGGAGGGCTCTCATCTGTTGGCCCTCACGACCGTCCACCCGGCGTGGGGGGGGGTGTTCATTCAGTTCCTTCTCAGGGATCCCAGCTGACTTGCCTTGTGCTTCTGGAAGGGAGGGCTCTCATACGTTGGCCCTCGCGGCCATCCACCCAGCGCGGGGGGGAGGGGGGTTCGTTCGGTTCCTTCTCAGGGATCCCAGCTACACTCCCCCTCTTTTTTTCCCTGCATATCTTTCCTGAACAGACTGTAACTGGGAATGGCCATATCCCATCCGTGGTTTTCCGTGACCCACGTTTCTGTTATAGCCACCCACTCCAACCTGTTTCCAAGATGGCTGTGAGTTCAGGAAGTTTACTGGTTAGGCTCCTAGTATTTGCAACCATTGCCTTCCAAGCATGTGCATCCTCTTTGGCTCAAGGCTGTACCCTCTTTCTGGACTGCTCCAGTTTGCTCTTTACGGCCAAGAGATTATGGAGGTTGCTGGTTCGGGCAGATGTTGGCTCAGATTGGTTTTCTGTGGATGTATGCACCATTTGGCATTGTGGGGAGTGATGACCATCCCACTGATGGCAGGGATGTGAGCTGCGTCATACTCCCCTTGATTTAAACTACCTGTATAGACAGAATTTTTGTCAGAGTGCTGGCACACATTCTCTGTTTAGGTGCAATGCATCATATTTTTAAAAAAAAAAAAAAGCTCTTTCCCAAAAGTTGTGCCAGTTCCCTATGTACTAGTATCCCCTGTCCTGGCACCAATCACGCAGCCATGAGTTGAATTTGTCTACTTCAATATCTCTGACTCGCTTAGTGCTTTTTCCTTTTTCCCCCCACACTGGCAGCACTTCTGAGAAGGCTAATTTGGACAGCAGGGAAGAACGTTTGTTGGCCAGGTCCTCGAAGTGCCTGAACTGTGTGATTTGCCAAGTCATTGGTACCAAGGTGCATTGTTATATGTGTAACATCCCCAGATTCCTGCACAACTGTCCGAATGTGGTTAATGTCCCTACTGCAGAGGCTCTGGTGACACTTCCACCACAATGTCGCTTAACATTTTGTATTAGGTGGTGTTCCACCCTTGGACTCATGGAACCCCGATTATGAGAATTTTGCTATTGTTTATATTTGTGCTGTTTTTATTTTGAGTTTTAGTATTTATGTTTTCATTGCATTTGGTTTTGTTGTTGGTTATATTTTGAGTATTTGTATTTTTGTAGTTTGTATTGGTTTTATTTGGCGTGTTAGCCTTTTTTGGTGGTTTGATTTCTTTACCTTGTATTACTTTTGTCTGTGGTTGGCAGCAGTGGAGCGAACCTGTGTTTTGTTTGGATGGCTGGGAAATGGTGGTAGTGGTGGTGGGGGCTGAGAAGGTTTGCTATAGAGTTCCCTGTATTGGAGGTCATATATTATATTCCAAGCATCCTGTAGTTGGGCTGCAAGATCTGCTATGGTGCAACACACACAGCAGGGTCCTGGATGCTGTTTGTAGATCCTATTGTACAGTGCACCACAGTTTTCGTAACTGACAAGGTCCATTTTTTTTTTGTTTTAGTTGAGAGATAGTGATGATTATTGTTTCTTGGCAGGAAGTGTGGACGAAAAAGAAAACAGAACAGTGGATTTTTTTTTTTTACCTATTACTCTCCTATCAGGTGTTGTATGTGCCACACACCTATAAAGCAAGAGCACTTGGGGAAGGTGGTGGATGTATTCTGACTGTTCCCTGTATGCTGTAGAAAACATTCAGGTAGCTGTTGAACAGACACAGTCTAGCTTGTACTCCTGCAAGGCAAGAAGGAATCTGGTTACTAGCTCAGTTGTTCTGCCCTTTGGCTCAGAACAGCTCCATGGAGTCCCCACTGCTTGCAGTAAAATCCCTGCCTATAGTCCGTGCATCCCAGCTCCCTGCTGCTGTTGGGAGAGGAACTGATCCACTAGCTGCAGGACAATACCCCCTTCTCAACGCGGTAATGCCCATGGAACTGCAGCAAGTTCCACTTGTAGCACTTCAGTAGGCAGACCTGCAGGCAAGAGCATGCTAAATTAGGATTCAAATCTCTACTTGCGCTTTCCTGCAGGTGAAGATCAGTGACGCCAGCAGACATTAAGGCTAGGAACTGGACTGCACTTGGTGTCTGCCTCCTAGGGTTACCCTTTGTGTCTGAGCTGTTGCTTCTGGTTGAAGCTTTCTATTAGCTGACCACTATTTCAGTAGTGGGTAGAGCAGACAGTAAGGCTAGGGCTGGACCGCTCTTGGCATATGTCTCTAGGCGTGCCCTTTGTGTCTGAGCAATTGCTTCCAGCTGAGAGCTTTCTATTAGTCGACCACTACTGCAGTCATTGTACAGCAGTACAACTGTTGATTTACATACAGCAGCCAGGAATTCTGGGTAAGTGTTCCAACTGCTCCCTATGCTAAGAGAGCAGCCGCTGGCTGGGTCTGAGCAGCACGATCGAGGAGAAGTTGCCTCAGGAGCCCAGCCTGTGCACTCAAGAGGAATTCAGCCAGGCAGAACTGCATACCTCTCAACTGTCCCCGATTTTCAGGGATACCCCTGATTTTGCCTCAGAAATTTCTTCTGTCCCTCCTAAATTTGACATTTCTCTCACTGAAGAGTAGGGACTTGAATCACAAAATAATGCCAGCCACTGATGTTACAGTCTAGTTATCATTAAGAAAATGCTATTCATACTAAGAAGCATGTTGTACACAGCTTCTGAAACTACTATTACTATTTTTCAGATGTGTCCTGATTTTGGTCATTTGTCCCTGATCATTTTAAGCCCTGTCCCTGATTTGTGATGAGAAAGGTTGAGAAGTATGTAGAACTGCTGTCAAGGAATCTCTGCTTCTGCACCTGTCGGAGTCTGCCTTCCCTCTGTGACTGGTCTCTCTGCCCCAGTCACTTAAAATAAGTGAAGCTCAGCAGGCAGTAAGGCTACGGGATGGACCGCACTTGGCATATGTCAATCAATCAAAATCTATTTATCCAGGCGAACATCATTGAGCAGAGTTCTTTTACAAGATGGACCTGGTTAGCACAGGGTCGGGTAACATCCATCATAAACACATATAAATACATGTAAATAAGTATATAAACACAAACACAATGGTGCAGTAATAGCGGAGTCAAATGATAAAAGGAAAACAAGGCAAGCCATAACAGAGGAGGATTCAAATGCAAGGGGGCAGGTCCACCATTGAGCCATGCAACTGTATATAAACCATGTTCTCTGTATAGAAGTACCAGTTAGTTCATTTACCAGGGGCAGTCACTAGCATTAGCCATGAAAATGGCTTGGAGAACCACCAGCTAATGGCAGATGGGGTACCAGGATGGGTATGTAATATTATTATTATTTTATTATTTAGCTTTTGTTAACCAGGTAAGTACACTAGACAAGACAACTGCCTATTTTCAGGTACGACCCAGGAGAGTACAGGAATTACAGATGAAGTACATAGGACGACATAGTACAGATTAAAAACAGCAAGTAGGACAAAAGCGCACAACAAAAATACAGGAATTAGGCATTTTACAGTTCGAGAGCAATATAACATAGATTAAGGTAGACTACAAGCCAACAGTTTAGTTCAAATATAACCACAGCAACCACTAAGCGCAGTACAGAAAGGCACAGTTGCGATTACAGCAGCAACACACTATCACAGCATGCGCCCCTCTTCCGGGAAATATCAAGGTAGAGGAGTAATGTGGATCACGGGGTTTGGGCACCCACAGGCCGAGGCGAGTTTGAGATGACTCATGGGAGTAGTTCAGGCAGCCCTGTGAGGGGGCAGCGTGGATCTGGGCCGGGAGGGTGTTCCAAAGTCTGGGAGCACTGGCTGCAAAGTCCCTATCACTCATTTGGGTCCGGGTGGAGGGTACCTTAAGCAGGGCAGCCCCCTGAGACCTCAGAGGATAGGATGATGAGGCAGCCGGGGCCAGGAATTTCACCAGCCCCGGGGGGTGCCAGTGCCAAGGACCTTGCCCGTGAAACACCCTAGGACATAGTCAATATGGTTTAGAGGGGAGAGCCAGTTAAGTTTGCTGTATAGATCACAATGGTGGGTGAGACGGGGGGGGGGCAGCCAGAGCAAAACGGCAGACATTGTTGTATGCAGTAGTCCACGTAGCAAGATGGGCTTTTGTGGAGCGGCCAAATAACAGGAGCCTATAACAGAGCGACAGGAGTAGCACCCCTTGGGCGAGGGCAACACGTGCCACCAGGGTAAGGTTGTTTTTGGCTCTGTAGGCCATACCCATTTTGCTGTTGACATTCTTGCATGTGATCTGGATATGGCGGCCAAGGTCCAGTTGTGGGTCCAGCGTCACCCCGAGGTATTTGAAATTGTCCGTGACAGTGATTGGGGTGCCATCAGTACGTGGTACACAGAACCCGGATGGGGAGGCCTTGATCTTGGCCTAAGACCCAAGAGCATGGCCTGGGTTTTTAAGATTGAGGACCAGCTTGTGGGCGAGATCCATGTCTGAATGTTCACCAGGTCCTCACTCAGATGGCGATTGATGACCCTCATTTCTGTGGAGTGTCAGGATGACCAGGTCATCGGCATATAGGATTGGCTTGCAGTGTACAGCGACTGCGGAGATTGTTCTGAAGATGGAGAATAGCAGGGCCCCAGGACAGAGCCTTGGGGACAACCATGGATACGGAATAGGGCCTGAGACTCCTTGCCATATTTAACCAGTTGCGTTCTGCCGTGTAAATAACTAGAGAACCAGCTGAGCACAGCTGAAGATAGACCAAGGGATCTAAGCTGTGTGGTGAGCATGGCATGATCAACTAGATCGAAGGCCTTGGAGGTCTATAAAGATAGCCCCGATAGTTGCCTTGATCCATGGCTGCCCTGATCCATGAGGAGACAGTGACAAGGGCAGTGGATGTGCTGTGCCCTTTACTGAACCCATGCTGTACAGGTGTCAGTAGATTGTGGGATTGCAAGTGCTCCGAGGGTTGCCCTGCCACAACTTTTTCTAGAAGTTTACTGACCGCTGATAATATGGATATCGTGTGGTAGTTCTCTATTAATTTAGGGTTTCCCTGTTTAAGGATGGGTACCACCCTGGCTACCTTCCATATGTCAGGAATAACACCCGATGACAGGGACAGACTGAAGATGTGTGTCACCAGTGGAGCAAGCCATGGTGCACCAAGGCTGAGAAGCCTCGGTTCCAGCCATCCTGGCCAGCACTTGAGAGGAGAGGCCGAGAGTAGTCTCTGCACCTCATTTACCATCACTGCCCTGAAGTGGGAGGCCGGACGGGGTAGTGGTGGCGCTGAGACCTGTACACCATTCTCCCCACCACCCGGGGGGAATGACGAGGTGAAGGCAGAAAGGTCCGAGAAATACCGGTTAAAGGCATTAGCGATAGTCACCGAGTTGTTGCAGCTGGCACCATCAATAGTCATGTCAGTGGTCTCAGCACTCTGGGAACCGCTATGTTTTTAATGTTTCTCCAAAACCTCCTGGGGTCCCTGGCAGAGAATATGTAAGCGAAGGATAAATATTGTGAGAAGTGAAGTCCCAAGGATAGGTCGGTAGAACTGATGCAGCGGTGGGGGCCTATGGGGAGAGGGAAAGAGGAGTTAGGACTTTTATAGTATGATTGCGTGTAGATTGTGGATGAGTGTAGTACAGAGTTGTGAAAAGAAGGCTGGAGAAAGCGGGAAGATAGACCAGTATAAAAAGGGAGGACAGAGGCATCAAGGTGTTACATGAAAGCATGATGGCAGACCAGGGCCAAGGAGGAGACAAGCACTAGAAGTAATTTGTTCATGGTTAAATGGTACAGGTTAGCATGATGACAATTCATGGTCATGGGAAACAATTGCACTGATCATTTCTGAGACGTGAATATAAAAGCTTGAAAGAAGAGATGCCGATGGGTGACCTCAGTTTCAGTTTTTTGCAATTTATTCCACAAGGAGGACAGTGTAAAGCTTATAGCAGCACTGCCAGCGAGGATTAACTCTGGAACCATCAGTAGGAGAATTTGCAACTTCTCAGGCGTAATTGTCTATTGGTTGTATAGGAAGACAGTCTGTAATGTATTGAGGCAGTTTTGGAATGAATATAAGGCCCATAAGGCATATTTTATCACGCCTGAACGGAAGAAACTCACCCACTGATTGTATAGCAGCAAAGCTCTATGATATATAATGTCAAGTTTGTGAGGTAGGAAATGGACAGTGACTGTAGAGGATGTCAGCATAATCTATCAAGGATAGAAAGGTTGATTGTACCAGCTGTAGTTTGGCATCTCTAGTTAAGAAGCGGGCTATCCTAAAGAACAGGCCAAGTCTCTGTCATAATTTTTGAGTAATTCTTCAACGTGCTCTATAAAGGAGAGCCTATGGTCCAGCCATACTCCCAGGTATTTGAATTTAGGGACAAATTTCAACTTCGCCAAGAATTGTAGTAATCTGCGGCACAGGATCTGATAGGGCAGAATTTTCCATTTGGGCAGAGGGAGAAAAGAGCATTGCTTTTGTTTTCTTGGCATTAAGTAATAGTTTTTTGTTTAGGAGTTGGTGTTGCAGCAGGTTGAACTCAGATTGAAGGTCATTACATGCAGATTGTAATGACGAGCGGCTTACGTAAAGAACTGTGTCATCTGCAAACAGATGAATGTTGGCCTTAGTTATGCTTTCATCAATATTGTTGATGTATATTGCAAATAAGACTGGTCCTAAGATAGAACCCTGGGGAACACCTCTTAGGAAAGGTTTGAGAGTTGAGAGAACTCCTTCTGCTTTCACCTGCTGGAAACGATCAGAGAGGTAGTTGTTGAACCACTGTAAAGATAATGGGTCAGCACCTAGTGAGGTCAGGGAAGAGAGTAGCAGAGAATGGTCGACAGTGTCGAAGGCCTTGCTCAGGTCCAAGAATCCGGTGCAGGTGTAATTCCTCTTGTCTAGCTCTCTTTGCCAGTCATTAGTCACTTTGGCAAGTGCTGTGATGGTGCTATGTTTAGCTATAAACCCTGATTGGACTGGATTAAACAGGTTATTAGCTTCTAGATACTGCCTCAGCTGGTTACTTACGACTTTTTCCAGTAATTTTGACAAGACCGGGAGAATCGAAATTGGTCTGTAATTATTCCGATCACAGGGATTTCCGGACTTGAACAGGGGTATGATGTGCACTGTTTTCCATATTGAAGGAATGGATCCTTGAGTTAATGATAGGTTAAATAAATGGGTTATGGGCACGGCTAACACATGGATGGCCACCTTCAAGAAATGTGGGTCAAGGGTATCTGCACCAGCACTTTTTTTTTTTTTTTTTTTTTTTTTTACACATCCAGTTTTAGCAATAGGTCTTCAACTTCTTTCAGAGTAGTAGGACGCAAGGAGAAGACTGAATCGGTGATGCTAGGATCTGCACCTTGACTATCCACCTGAGAGCGTATCAAATTCACAGGGGAATTGTGGAAGGTCAACCCTGCAGTCGCAAAGTGATTATTGAAGGCATCCAGAACTTCCAGTCTGTCACTAATGGTGTCATTGTTTAAGGAGATTTCATCAGGTAGTGAGCCACCGGACGGTGACCAGACAAGTCTTTGATGGTTTTCCAAAATTTTGTAGGATTTTGGAGGCAGAGAGAAATTCAGAATGATAGTATGCAGCTTTTGTATCTCTAAGCATTCTAGTAAAGAGTTTCATGCCCTTTTGAACTTACGCAGTCCGCAGCAGACTGGGTTTCGTGCTTTTTCATAGGTTATATCTTCTCAGTCAATGCAGATTTTAATAATGGTGTGCACCATCTACATGCATTTTTTGCTATTTGCACCTTAACTATAGGGGCATATTTATTTAGGGCGTCTAGGATAATTTTGCTGAGTATGTCGAATGCTGATTGCGTGTTTTTTGCCAAATAGAACTCTTGCCAATGCAAGGAGTGTTTCAGTTTGTTTATGTAGGCAGTGAGATCAAAGTTCCGTCTAGATCTCTTGGCAGCAAACTTCGGCGAAGTAATAGGTTTGTTGCTTGAGCTTATGCAAGCAATAAATGAGTGATCACTGAAAAAGGTGCCAGCAAAGGAGAAGAGATGTGGTTTATTCACTAGGATAACATCTAGCGAGGAGCTGTTATCCACGTTCTTTTATTTACTCGTGTTGGTTCGACAATGAGTTGCGATAATCCATGGGTGTCACATAAAGCTATGAGAGGAGCGGCGGTTTTAGATAGCCAGTCTAAATTAAGATCCCCAAAATAATTATTTCTGAGGATTGTTGTCGATGATATGTCTCTAGGGTTGCCCTTTGTGTCTGAGCTGTTCCTTCTGGTTGTTTCTGGCTGAGAGCATTCTATTAGTTGACCACTATTTCAGTAGTGGTACAGCAGTACAAATGCTGGTTTACATACAGCAGCCATGAATTCTGGGTAAGTGTTCCAACTGCTCTCTATGCTCTAATTAAGAAGTGTTTTTTTTCTCTCAACTCTGCAGAGTAGCATAGGTTTTCTGAAAAGTTCGCAGTTAGTAATCTTTAACAAGCCGTTTAGTTCTGTAACTGCTGGTTTACTATGAAACAAGCCTTCGCTAGGCGAAGGGAGCAAAAAAGTCAGAACTTACCGCTGGGAGCGGATTTTGAGAACTTTAGGTGGAGGTGCCCTTCAGGTTCGTTACCCAGTTGTCCGATTTTGAAAGAGATTCCAATTTGATATTCCTGGGGAAAGATCATGCAGTTCCAGAACAGAGAGGGTCCCAACACTGCTCATGGTTCCTTGCTTAATAATATATAAAAAGTAAACCAGTTACTCCTTCGATCAGATCCAAAGGTCTTTGGAACGTGTTTAGTGATCCGCACAAACTTAGACACCCGGTTAAAGAGCGTGTCTTTTTTGCAGGAAGCAAAAGTTATTACCCTAAAAGTAATTTTTGTGTAGGAAAACCAAACGGACCGATAAACAGAATACCTAGGAGGCTCCAATACCCCAGAATATCAGCAAAGCCACCCTGGTTAAAGAGCGCGCCTTTTTACAAGAAGCAGTGTACCCAATCGAAGTAGAGACATAATTATCCAATCACATGCTGATCGGCCAATCACGGAGCGCGGTGCCCCGTAGGCGCAGTTAAGAGACAAAAACTTTCACCTGCGCTGGGTCTCAGACCATAGAATTAGAAGACAAAAAATCGTTCTGTGTCCCATAGTCTTAGGGCCAGCCAGGTGACACGGAACATATATAGGATTGTGCACGAGCACCAGTTAACAACAGGGCTATTCTTTCACCGAGTTGATACTATGACGACAGATTAGGTAATCCAGACGTCATAGTACCAACAGGTGAAAGAACAGCCCTGCCCTTAAATGGTATGCATGCACTGTTCTGTACAGTGGAATGTCGTTGCCTCCAAAAAAAAAAAAAAACTAACATTCTTTCTTTTAAAATAAGACTAACTGTGAGACTGCTGCTCGAGGACACCATGTGTGACGTCCGTACTGCAGCAGACCTGCGGATGTCACTTTTGGTTCTGCTGCACTACTGACGTCACTAGCGCAGCAGAACAACATTTTGAGAGCGCTAGATTTCAATGAACAACGGCGTTCCACTATACACTATAACAGTGGCTGGTACTGGAGCCGAAAGAGCCAAATGTTCAGTTCCAGAATCTGATTCTTCTCCTTTACTCTTCAGTCCTTTGAACACTTAGAAACCATATGTCTACCAACCCAGGCTGAATTAGCTTTTCTGTAAAGTGTCATTCATTTCTGGTTTCTTTTTTTTTTTTATTTCGTTGTTTAACCAGGTATAGCACACTAAGCTGAAAGCTTTTTTACAGGAGCGACCTGGGAGCACAATTTCAACCTGGTTTGGGCATTTGACTTACTTATTGCTGTCTTGGAGCCCCAAGTTGAACGACACCAATCCTCCTTGGCCACTGATACAAATCCCCCTCCCTTCCGCTCCCAAAGCGGGTCCTCCACTACCAAACATACCTCTCAACTGTCCCTGATTTTCAGGGACATCCCTGATTTTAACTCAAAATTTTGCTCAGTCCTCCTAAAATTTGTGTTTCCGTGACTAAACTGTGGGGATTGTAAGCACAAATTAATGTCAAACATTAAAGTTACAGACTTGCTCTAATTTAGAAATTGTATTTTACACTAAGCACCTTACTCTACCAGCTTTCTGGGTGGATATCACTAATTTTGAAAATGTGTCCCTGATTTTGGTCCTTTGTCCCTGATTTTTTCAAGCCTTGTCCCTGATTTATGAGGCAGGAGGTTGAGAGGTATGCTACCAAACATAAGAATGCAAGTGCAGGACTCCGAGCGGGAGAGCCCTACTGTTCTAATAAGATTGATATTATCCTCAGCGCAATATTACGTTGGTTCATAAGTGTACACGTGTTTTTCAGCTGTTCTTGTTAATTTTACTATAGTCCTCCACTCACTGACGCCACCGCAACACCGTTTCCGCCTCACAGGTGACGAGTTTGAAGAAGGCTGACCACTGCTTGAACCAAATGATCTCCTTGGTATGGCGGACAAATGAGTGGCCGAATGGGATGATGGGGTTTGTAGTCCAGTACACTGAGGAGGCTGAGCCAAGAGTCTGAAGACGGTAAGACATTAAGGGAGTTGTAAAATACAAATCGGGCTGTGTGAATAAATATGGCTAACTATGGTAAGTCTTTATTACAGATGGGTGAAGTGGAGGAGCGGCGCCTGTAAACGGTGCTGATAAAGCGTGTAAATCACTGCTAATATACTTTTACAGTTATTGTACATCCTACGTGACAACTTGCACAATTTCCAATGTTTAGACTGTAGTAAGGCACTACAGTACTTTTTCAGCTTGTTTCACCGTCGTCGCGCCGTAAAACAAAGTCGAGTCTCGAATTTATGTCAGAAATGTAGTTTTAACCTTTTATTTCAAAAGCGAATTAATCATGGATTGTACTGCGTTTGCTGCTAATCCGTTGCCTTCACAGCATCTGGAAGCTGCCAGCTCACCGAGTAACTCATACTCTGTCTCTCCGACTTCAGAGCACTTCATTTATGGTGGGATGTATCTCTGGTTGAACTAGTTTTAGCTTTTAACACTGCAAAATAAACCTTAACTCAGTAGTGATTTTGTTTTTAGATTGGAAGTGTGATTTTGTTTTTGTGCCTTTACTAATCCTTGCATAATAGCTTCGTACCCTAGTGGAATAAATTTGAGTAAATAATCCTTTTTTCTTAATTCATCTTTATTTTCACCTAGAACACTTGTTATTCGGGGATTTATTTAACTCTAAAAAATGATTAGCGTTTTGCTCATAAAAGTGTTAAATCTTTGGGAAAATGCATAGCTCTTGCCTCACTGTGTTTAACAATCACAGCACTTCTAGAAAATCTGTATAAATACCTTCTGTACAGTTAGTATAGTACCAAGAAAAAAAACTGCTAGTCAATTATTTAAAACCCTGCTCTTATAACGAGTTATTTCCACTCATAATCTGGGAACAGGACACAAAGAACAGATAACCAGTTTACAATGCAAAGACAGGTAATTTTAAGATGAAGCAAGGTAAACATTAATAAAATACTGTGGAAGAGTGGAGTTTAGGAGGCTTAGCTCTTAACCACTTTTATAATAATATGGTTGCTGTTTAATATATAATCTTGATTTAAATTCCATTTAGATTTACTTAAATAATATCTAAAGTCATGTTGTTCCGTGGGTTTATAACCATTCCTGTATAGAACTTGCAATGCATGATTTTAAATTATACAATGTGTAAATCCAAAGTCCCAAATCCTGCATCCTGATTGGTCGGCTGGCACAATGATAGCGTGATAAATCCTCCAGTGTACCCACTGGAAGAAGTGCCAGCCACCCTTATGCACGTGCTAATCATTAGCTTTCACTTCAGGCAAACTGCCGATTTGTCCTTGCTTAAGCTAAAACACATGATGAAATTTTTAGCAAAATGGCCTCCTCTTTCGAAGTGTAGGGACCTAAGTGAGTTAGAACATAGTTAAAAAACATTAAAAAACAACATTAAGCCATTGTATAATAAAATTATCCCTCCAGGGTGTGGGTACGGAGGACTTGAAACGACTGGTGTGATTCGGTCACTCGGCTGCGCCTCGTGACCGATTCACACCAGCCGTGGTAAATCCTCCAGTGTACCCACACCCTGGAGAGATAAATTGCTTAAATGACTCCCAGTAAGCTGAAGAGTTATGCCCCTCCTTCATATCATTTACATTAGGTTTAAAATATAGTTTTAATTCATATGTAAGAGTACTATCATTGATAATATCATCGTCTAGAGCATGTTGCCTCTTTGCCTTCTAATATCAAGACTCATCAGATTTAATTCTTGTAGTCTGTCTTTGTAGCTGAGATGCTTTATTGAAGAAATACATTTTGTGGCCTGTTATCTTTTTGACAGCGACAATATCCTTATGCCGGAAGGGTTCCAGAACTGGCTTGCAAAAGCAAGATTTGGCCTTACGTAACCCATATATAAAGGGAAAATTATTTCTTAATTTCTAGATGTTTTATTTGTCTTTATGGGCTATATAATTTTATTGGCTGTACTAATAATTGTGTTACATTGTTCATGGTGATTAAGGTTGGCAGTTACCATGACTCCTAAGTATTTTTCAGCAGTAGTTTCTTGTAGGGGTTTCCCCACATCGGAAACATTTGGCTTTATTATTATGTAAACCAAGGTGCATTACCTTGCATTTGTTGATGTTAAAGACCATGTCCCAGTGTTGTGTCCATTCTGTGGTCTTATCTAGGTCTGCTTGAATGGATTGTACTTGCTCAGTATTTTTGCAAGGCCCCCAGTTTTGAGTCATCCGCATATTTTGTCACAAGGTTATCTACATCATTGGCTAGGTCTGAGATGAAGATGTTAAAAATAACCAGTCCTAAACCTGAGCCTTGGAGCCCAGACTAGTAACTCTACCCGGTTTTGCACTATGTTCTTTAATTTTAACTTTTTGTGATCTGCCTAGTAGCCAGTTTATGTACCATGGCCCGGATATTCAAAAGGGTTGCACATTGCGCAACTCACTGATGCGCCCCGGTGCGATATTCAAACGGGGATTGTGCCTGGCACAAATCTCGATGCGCCGGAGAGCATCAGTAATGTATGCGGCGCAGGTAGGGGGGCGTGCCCATGCATACTCCGCACATCCCGATATTCAGCCCGGGATGTGCTGAGTCCAGCTACGCGCAACCCCTACTTGCGCTGCACACAGGTGAGCCAAAAACAAGGAATAACGTGTGGCCACCCACAGGTGAGCTGCCATATTGCAGGGCGCAGCACGGCAGCTGCCACCTGTGGGTGGCCACCCGAGCTCCGGCTGCACCTTCATGGTGGCACCCCCCCACGCCCGATTGCGGGCATCTGTGTAAATAAATAACATCCTATCTCTCTGGTGGTCCAGTGGACCGCTTGCAGCCCGATCGCGGGCTTAAGTATATATAAAGCCACGTCCTATATCCTGGTGGGTCCAGTGGACGCTCGCCTTGATTGTAGGCATTTTATTAAAAAATAAAGTCCAGTATCCCTGGTGGTCAGTGGTACCCTCCCCACCCCAACTGAGCCTCACGCCTGCTCCCCGGTCAATGGCGGGTGACACGTGAAGTGAGGGCTGCATGCCCATTGGTCCTGGCGTGAGCCAATGGGCATGCAGCCTATGCTATCCTACATTCCAGGTATGGGATATTCACATATCTGGAATGTGTAGTATAGTCTGAACTGCAGCCATTGGCTCACGCTGTGGACCAATGGGCAAGTACACCTACGGTATCAGTCGCGAGTGGCGGGCGGCAGGCGGTGGGGTGCTGCCGCCGCCCGCTGACTGGGAGTGGCGGTGAGGCTTAGTGGGCGGGTGGGAGGGTACCGCTGGACCACCAGGGATATTAGACTTTATTTTTGAATACATGCCCACGATCGGGCTGTAGTGTCACTGGACCACAAGGGATATAGGACTAAAATTCTTTATACTTAAGCCCGCTGATCGGGCGGTAGCGTCCACTGGACCAGATAGGATGTGAATTCTTTTATACTTAAGCCAGCGATCGGGTGTGGCGGTCCACTGGACCACCAGGGATATAGGGCGTGAATTCTTTTATGCACTAAGCCCACGATCGGGCTGTGAGCGGTCCACTGGACCACCAGGGATATAGGACGTGAATTTTATTATACTTAAGCCCGCAATCAGGCTGCGAGCGGTCCACTGGACCACCAGGGATATAGGATGTGCTTTATTATATACTTAAGCCCATGATCGGGCGTGTAGCGGTCCAGTGGACCACCAGGGATATGGGACGTGCTTTATTATATACTTAAGCCCATGATCGGGCGTGTAGCGGTCCAGTGGACCACCAGGGATATGGGGCGTTATTTAAATCTACATATGCCCGCGATCGGGCAGAGGGGCACATTGCCGCGTTGTGCAGGGGGCGTCGCTCCCCGATGGCTGTTGCCTGGCAGGGCGCAAGTCGCCGGGGATCGGCGCACCTGCATGCAAATGGGGCCCTAATGACATGCAAATGGCCCCATTTGCACCTTGCATACATTATGGCCCCATTTGCATGTGCACTTTTGAATATCGCAGTTGTTGCGCATAGCGCAAGGGAACTTGCGCTAGCGCATCCCCCTGCTCCACTCTGCCACTTGCGCTGGCGCAGTACCACCGCGCCTACGCGCACTGCTGGTGGCGGGTTGCAATATTCCAGCGATGCTGTGCGCATGGCGCAGCCGTTGAATATCGCCCAGTCAACACCCCCGCGCAGCTAGTTGCGCTGCCCAGGCTTGGCGCCACAGCCTGCAGTCTGAATATCTGGGCCCCAGTATATAATGTGATGGTTTACTTTCAGCTTTTTCATTTTTTTCTATGATCTCCCAATGTGGAACTATAACAATGGCTTTTAAAAATCATGGAAAATCATATCATAGGGACTGTCTTATCTGGCTGGTAACTGCTGATGTTATTATAAAAGCTTTAATAGGTTGGTGACACAGGAGCGTCCTTAGGTAAATGTTAGTTATCCCTGTATAGTATGTAATATTTTGTAGATTGTCGTTTATTAAACCTTCCAGTATTTTCCTGGGATTGAAGTGAGCCTAACTGGTCTAGAATTAGCAAGTTCCTCTTGATTACCTTTTTATGGCTGTGGGCGGAGCCTACAGCCATCTTGCTATCTGTAGCTGGAAAATGGAGTATCGTGGAACACGTTTTGGACTTTTCAATGTATTCTACCATGCCAACTGAAGTAAAATACTCCCTTCTTTTTGTTAAGAATGTTGGAGACATAACTCCAAGCTGCTTATCAGATGCCATTAGGAAACTGAAACAGCTTGTTAAATATTGGTTGCCTATTAAACTGGAGTTTTGTTTACCCCCTTCAGAATACAACAACTTCCACATTTAAATACTTAGCATTTAAACAGCTTCTTCCCACTAGTTTCACTTGGGAATGTGTGTGTTTCAAGAAAGATTCATAGCGCATAAATGTCATCCCTTTCCCAGCAAATCTATAGTTTACACTTTTTAACCTCTAAAGACACTATCTAATAAGCACTGTCTCAGGCATATGCCAGGTCTTCAGTGAACTATCCATACTAAATATGTAACAATCAGCAGGCATTTTCTACTGTGCTTTTGGGAAAAAATATATTGAGCTACAGCAAACACACACTCACTCTGTACACACCATCCTCATGGCCACAACATTCAAAATAAATACTGCATTCGTATGTGTTATAAAACAATAAAGAAACTGTTTTATGTCCGTGAACACAGTGAAGTTCAGTTCAGAGTAGATTTCCTTTAAATATTTCTTATCCTGTATTTTGTATCCTGGATAGGGCAGGGAGATGCTACATCTCATTGTCATAAGGTCTTCATTTGCACATTTTGCACTGTATTTACTCAGGCTGTCCCAGATTAGATGCAATATCTTGTTTTCAGTGGGGTCATGATTTTACCATTTGATAATATATTTCTTCAGGGTGCCTATTCCAGGGCCCCATAATCAAAGGAGATCGTGGCACATCCCGAGCGCAAAGGGAGATGTGCCGCACAACTCAACAATGTGCCCGCGGTGTGATATTCAAAGCGTGCGGCCACAAGGGAATAGGCCAGGGTGCAGACAAATAGTATGTCGCGGCAAGTCGAGGGTGTGCTCCCATGTATATGCCGACTGTGGCATACCGTGAGAATGCACCACTCGCAGTCCAGAGCAGCACGCTCACATTTAGACCCATGACTAGCTGGCCTAACCTGGCCAGCCACCCACAGGTGGGCTGTGGAAGTGCACCTAGGTGCACAGCAGCCTGGCAGCCCTGGTGGACTAGAGGAATTCTCCCATCCCCGATCAATCCAACTCCAACCCAGAAGAGCTCCATAAGGTAGGGGCCCCCGGACCCAATCGCACAGAAGAAACCATGGTCCATATCCATAGCATAGAGGACACCCATCCACCGCCTTGGTATAGACACCTCCCTACTCCCGTGCCGACCTGTTGCGAGACTGGCACTGCCCTCCACACCCCTGCCACTGCTAGCCGTCCGACTGCACTGGACCCGGCTGGGGACCTGCACGCTGGAATGACCCAAGTGGCTGTACCGCGCATTGGGGCACTACGCAAGCTATGGACCCACCAGTGTATGCAGCCGTGTTTATGTCCCTGGCAGACCGTCAGAGGAATTGACATACCTCCAATGCATGCCTTGTCGATGCTGTATCTTCCTGCTGTCATAAACTGCTGCAGGCCCTCTCCCTGGTCCCCTGTGTAACATGCCACCCTCTGGACTGCGAGGTATCCTGGGTGCCATGGGATGCAGTATCCTGCAATGCCATTTGCAGTGTATGCTCCAGGCTATGGATAGTGCATCCGCAGTTCCCCGATTGTACAAACGAATGGAAGGTAGGATGTAACATGCCTATTCTGGGACCTGTGTGAGTGGGTACAGCATCGGCTGTCACCCACACTGAGCAGTGCAGTGGCACCGGGATGATGGATCCGCATGTGAGCGCCTGAGGTTTATAGCCACTGGGCATTATCGCCCGCACACAGCTTGTGCTGATGTATGACATATTCTCATCCTACTGCCAGTGCTCCGCCACCCGAAAATAAGATGCCACTAATTCTGTGAACTATCCAGGCTAAATATATAGCGATCAGCAGGCATATTCTAGGAAAATACATTGTAAAAATGTGTAAAAGGAAGACCACATTGAAACTGCCTCTGAGCAGATCTGCATTGTGCAAATTCATTAGAAATAATGGGTAAAATCATCCCAAAAGCTCTCCACAGCCATATCGGCTCTGACCAGCGCTTGTTTGTAGATAGGGGTCATATTGGCCATTTTCAAGATTGTTGGAATTTGTGCTGTTTCAGGGAAGATTGATACATGATTTGTAGAGGCTTAGCTATGCTATCTGTCATCAGTTTCATCATACATGGGAGATGTTATCAGGCCCTGGTGATAAATTATTTCTGAGTTTTGAAATTTTTCCCTTAAAAGTTACTCCCTCAAAGAAAACTTTGAAAAACATAATAATTAGGTACAAATCAGCTTGCATTCCATATATAGTCTATGTATTCTATATTTTCTCTTCCCGTTGTTATTTATTACGAGAAAATGTGCACGAATACATGATCTTTTATGCCTTAGAGTTCATCTGCCTCTATAGCTTACTCCCTACTTCATTATAATCATCTGTTGTGACATCACAGTGTGTTGCCATGAGAGTAACTGTGATGTCACAAGCAGTGCTTTATGACCTTCGGTAGGGAGAAGGCAACCGGGATAGATGAACTCTTCAAGAACAGAGATTTTGTTTTAATGCAGATTACCTCAGTAATAAATAATGGGGTGGAGGAATACAGAACTAATGTGAAATATAAGCTGGACTGTGTCTAAATACTGTGATTTGTTAAAGCTGTCCTGAAGGTGTCAGCTGCTCTTTAATGCTACATTTAGTAATAGTGATTTTTTTTTTTTTTCAGAACCTGGTTCTTTAACTTCATATATGTGATTCTGACTCATTCTGAATTGTGTTGTATGTAAGCAATTTCACACAATGGGGTGTGGGTTATGTTCCAATAAGTGCATGCCTAGGGGCGTTGTGAGGCATGAGTGCCTTACTGCCTTCAGAAGTGCATTTATCAGAGCGTAACCAGCACCCCATAGCGTATTATTGTGCTTATAAAATAGGTTTATGTTGATACATTCTGTAACTTTTTTTAAAAGAATTGTAAAATATTTAAAATGGTTCCTTTTTGGAGCAAAATAGTCCTCCTCTTTCATGTTGTCTGTTGTAGGTGCTGGTGATTGACTGTAAGAGTGCAGGGGCAGGAGCAACTGACTGCAAAGTTATTGTTTTTGATTTTTTTTTTTAGAAATACTTCTTGTTTTAGTTAACTGTACATTTGGGACCAGGAGGGAGCTAATCTGGTTAATGTAAAGACTGACTGTGGCTGATTGCTAAGCCTCCGGCAAGACCAAGATTTTCATCTGGTCTTACTGGCAGCATTCTGCCATCTGCGGTAGCAAGTTTGACAAATCTGCCAGTGGTCTGACTCTCTGTGGGTTGTCCAAAACTGTGGGCAGCTTTGGAAGAACACTGTTGAGCTCTGCGGGTCGGGAGGGAGACTGACAGGATTACCAAAAAAAAAAAAGAAAGAAATATCTGTTTAACTACTTTGAAAATTGCATTTTCTTTGTTGCGTGGAAAGCAGTGCTGATCGCTGGGGAGGGGAGAATGGTGGCCATAAACGTTTTCAAATTGATTAAGTGGCTCCTGGATTACACTGACTAAATAGGCCACTTCTGGGCCTTTTATTTTGTGTGGTATAAGGCTAAAAAAGACAGCTGGCAAGTGACCGTAGCCAATCAGAAGGCTAGATTTTCCCCACCCATTTGATAAAAATCAAATACAGATAGCAGAGACCCAAACTCCTGCTATTTGCTAGGCATCTTGATCACAGCAATAATAATAATAATAAAAAAAAAAAAAGGGTCTGGTTGTTCCCCAGGATCCCCACACTGAAGGACTGGTGGGTTATTGTCCACCAGATATATTACATGGAAAAGAGTACACATGGCCTTAATGATCAGGATGAGAGGTGTGCCTCCCACTGGACGGGCTCGCTGCAGTATTATATGCCCAAAGATTTATCCTTTGTTCCGTAAGGGGAGTGGGGAAATGAGTGGTTTTATATGCTTGAGTTGATCTGGGCTGGACTGCGGGGAGGAGACTGTATGCTATGGAAATGGAGTGTCCCATGGGGGTGGTTTTAATACTGTTATTGAGCTGTAATATATAATGGCTACAGTTGCTATTTTAACAAATGTGCAAAAGTATTTTTTGTTTTTCTTGTTCTTTACCAAACTGTGTGTTACTGTCCATAAACCTGTCAATGTTTCTTGAAATCTATTCAAAAAAAGGAATTCACAAAACAAAACAAAAAAATCAAATACGTAATGGTTTGCAGCAGAATATAAAGAATAACTAACCCTCACCGTGAGAAACAAGCTGGTAACTGTACAGCTCGTTAGTGCGGTGACATTAAGTAACGAGTGAAGCTCAAAGGCCTAATATTGTCACCATAGTAACGTGGGTGTGGAGTTACCAATGAGTTCTTCACAGTGAGTTTTTTTATTGTATATAACAGAAAATGATCATGTTTTCCAATGTTAAAAGGTTAGTGACTTTTATATAGTCTTTGAATAGTTAAAGCTCTGTGTGGTGTTTCTTTACTTCTGAGGTGCCATTTGAAGCGAATCAGGACCTGAGCTGTACTGTAGCTGTGTGAATCAGCGCATGCTCCGGTCTGTTGGTTTGGATGGTTGGACTGATTAGGGCAGCTGGTAGAGAAATAATTCACATTATACTGTGGGGTCCAAAATTGGACACTCTGGCTGACTGGCACCTTTCTGCGGTGGTAAATCGCGTGACTGCCACAAAGGTGCTAGTCAGCCTTCACCACAGAAAACTTTTTGACCCCAAAATGAAAACTTTAAAGCTGCCCTACTGGATTCTCCATAAACTATGATGGAGAACCGCACCACACAAAACACTGAAGTCAACCTCCCAAGGAAACTTCCTGCACAGAAACAGTTCCCAAACCAACTCTCCACAACACTAACATTTTTTAGTACCCTCCCAAAATTCACCGTCACTGCCTGCCTCACCCACCACACTCGCTAATGACGACAACTCCAGTGCTCTTGCAGCAGGCTGTGTAAAGACGTACTGCCAAATGTCATGCTGTTTGTATGAAAAAAAAAAAAACCTGAAAAACTACAACCGCAGGCTTCTCTCTTTAAAAGAAACCATGCCACTTTACTGTGTGTTGAGTGGGGGAATGGCTGGATTATGAGGTGGACAGGATGGCTCCTAGAAACATATTCTACCTCACAACAGGGCACTATTCTATCTACAGAGGAAGGATACCACACTTAAAAAAACAAAAAAATTATTTTTTTAATCCTTAACTACCTACATATTGTATAATCGCAATAAACCACTGCAGGATATGGATTATGCTGGGATTTACTGACTTCTGGTGTGGTTTACTTACTCGGCCTGTGGACCCATGGCCAAATCACACCAGGCATGGGTAAATTCAAGCATAACCCACACCCAAAAGGGAGGGTAGTCAGAATAGCAAAGGCCCAAAAGGGAGGGTAGTCAGAATAGCAAAGGCTCAAACTGAGGAAATGATAGCCAACTCAGTTAAGAAGAGGGATAAAACCTTTTATAGGTATATCAGGGAGTGTAGAAAGACAGAGAGAGATAGTGAGGCTGAATAGAATGGACGGTGGGTGGGCAAAGAGGGACAGTGAAAAAGCAGGGATACTGAATGAATACTTCTGTTTAGTATCCAGTTAACAGAAGCACTCTGGATAGGGGGGGTCGATCCCAGTCCTTTCACAGAAGAAAGGGTTCTGAAAGAACTCCTAAAACTGAAGGTGGACAAAACAATGAGGCCAGTTGGAATTCACCCCAGAATTCTAAAATAATTAAGCAGAGAACTAGTGACACCACTGACTACTCTTTTTAACAAATCATGGGAGGATGGTGTGGTACCTGAGGACTGGAGAAAGGCAGATGTGATTCCCCTTCACAAAAGTGGGACCAAGACAGAGGCAGGAAACTACAGACCTGTCAGTTTGACCTCTGTGGTAGGGAAAGTGATGGAATCACTTCTGAAGGAAAGAATTGTTGAGTACCTAGAGGCCAGTGGGGCACAGGACCCAAGGCAGCATGGGTTCACAGCGAGAAGGTCATGCCAGACGAATCTAATTGATTTATTTGACTGGGTGACCAAAGTAGTAGACCAGGGAGGGGCTGTGGACATGGCCTACCTAGATTTTGGCAAGGCATTTGACACAGTCCCACACAAAAGATTAATAGTCAAATTAACCAGCCTGGGAGTGGGTCCCAGTGTGGTAGCCTGGGTAAAACATTGGCTGGACAACAGGACACAGAAGGTAATTGTAAATGGAGTCCACTGTGAAAAGAGGGTTACTAGTAGAGGTACCACAGGGTTCAGTACTGGGTCCAGTCCTTTTTCGTTCGCTTGCTTCAGCGTACGCAAAAACGTATTGGAGAGAGTAGCACACTTGGAGTGTGCCTCTCCACCCAATGCACTGCTCAGTTGAGCAGGCGTGATGGTCCTGCACCAATGGGTGCAGCAGCTCAGCTATGATAAGCGGTTGTCTTGGCTTCAAAGAAAAACACCGTTGCCATGCCTGGCCCTTCGCGTCACGTGCTACCTCCCCAGCTGCGTCCATCACGCGCCTCAAAGCTTTGTGCCACGCTGGGAGCCCACCCCAGCGTGGCAAACATTGTTTGCCGAGGGGTGCCAATCCTCCATCGGCTCCACAACCCCCAAAGCCATACTGCTGCGTGGCAAACCGTTTGTTTGGATTGCCGGACGGGTGCCCAATCCCCATCGGCTCCTCGCCCCCACACACATCTTCTGCCATGCTGGGAGCCCACCCCAGCGTGGCAAACCCCTCGTAGTCTTTTTTCTTTTTAACCTGTAAAACAAAACGGTCCCGTGGCGCGTCTCCCAGCCCCTCCCACAACCCGCACCCACCCTGCGCACCCAGCCTCCCCACCCCCCCACCCCATACTTACCTCCGGACTCTGGCGCGGCAGATCTTCGGTGGACCGGGAACACGTCTGCACTCTTCAAAGCCGACCGCGAACTGAGGAAATGCCAGTAAGCTCTATAGTGGGCTAGATAGGGGGGTTTCAACTTTATTGCATATCTCAGTCATTTTTTGGAATTTTTGCACCAAAATTTCAACATGGGGTTTTTGGGACCCCTTCTCATGAATGATGTCACTGTCATGGCGTTATCCGGGCCCGAAGGGTGATTTCGCAGGCACTGCGCGAAATCACCCTTTGGCCTCGGATAACGCCATGACAGTGACATAATTCTTGAGAAGGGGTCCCAAAAACCCCATGTTGAGAATTTGGTGCAAAAATTCTAAAAAATGACTGTTTTACGAGCGTGCGTTGCGCAGTTCCTACTCAGGCTCGTAAGTTCGCGAATTTTCAATATTTTCACTCCAGATTTTCAACATTGCCATTTTATCACAACCTTCTTATGAGCTGTACAGCTGTCATTTTTCACATCTCACCCAAAACGTGTTTCCGCCCATGTAGCGCACAATGGCGCAGTCGGTGTGCGAAATCAATGTATGGAACACATTAAGAAAATCACAGTGACACTGTTCATGAGCACAGGTCTTAAAATGGTTATGTTGAAAATTTGGTGAAAAGATTCCTAAAATGACTGTTTTACAGCGTATGCTGGCGCAGTTCCTATGCGCGCCGTATCGCCATGTAATTTTCAATATTTGCACTCCAGATTTTCAACATTGCCATTTTACCACACCTCCTCATGAGCAATACAGCTGTCATTTTTCACATCCTGCCCAAAATGTGTTTCTGCCCATGTAGCGTGCAATGGCGCAATCCGTGTGCGAAATCAATGTATGGGACACAGTAAGAAAATCACAGTGACACTGTTCATTAGCACAGGTTTTAAAATGGCAATGTTGAAAATTTGGTGAAACAATTCCTAAAAATGACTGTTTTACGAGCGTGCGTTGCACAGTTCCCAGGCACGCTCGTAGGTTTGCCAATGTTTAATATTTCCACTCCAGATTTTCAACATTGGCATTTTACCACACTTCCTTATGAGCAGTACAGCTGTCATTTTTCACATCCTGCCCAAAACGTGTTTCCGCCTATGTAGCGCACAATGGGGGTAACAAACAGGTCATGCTGACAATTTATTGTGCAAATACCAGCAATCGCACAGGGCATTAGGGTAAAGCACCATACATGCCAAACACCACTGCAAATATCTGCAAGCGAACGTTCGGCACTGACAAATGCTTGTTAATGTCTTTATAAGTGACATTGCAGAGGGACTGCAAGGAAAAGTATGCCTCTTTGCAGATGACACAAAGATCTGCAACAGGGTTGATACACAAGGAGGAGTGGAAAGGATGAGAAGGGACTTGGCAAGGTTGGAGGAATAGTCAGAAGTATGGCAGCTTGGATTCAGTGCAAAGAAGTGCAAAGTAATGCACCTGGGAAACAAAACCCAGGGAAGATTACACAATGTGGGGGTAGTAACAACAATAAAATGGAAAAGGACCTGGGGGTAATCATATCAGATGACCTTAAGGTTGGCAAGCAATGTGAGAAGGCGGTAGGGAGGGCTGGGGATACTGGGATGTATAGGGAGAGGCATCACTAGCAGAAACAGGAAGTTGTTATCCTCTGTACAGACAGTTGGTGAGACCCCATCTGAGTACTGCATCCAGTTCTGAGACCCCATCTCCATAAGGACATAGACATGATGGAGGCAGTTCAGAGGAGGCACCAAAATGGTGCAGGGTCTGCAAGAGAAGCCATACGAGGAGAGACTAAAGGAGCTTAATATGTATACCCTTGAGGAAAGGAGGGAGGGGGACATGATAGAAACGTTTATACCTCAGTGGAATCAACAAAGTTCAAGAGGGTAGCATCTTTCAGAAAAAGAAATGTGCACGAACAAGGGGACACAATTTGAAGATGGGGGCGGCTCAGGGGCAATGAGAGGAAGTATTTTTTCACAGAGAGGGTGGTGGATGCATGGAACAGCCTTCCTGAGGAGGTTGTGGGGTCTAAAACTGTGGGAGAATTCAAGAATGCGTGGGACAGACATAAGGCAATTTTTGTGGGGGGTAGAAAGAAATAGACTGTTGGTTAAATAGGATCTGTAGCTTATCCTCTAGGTAGGGAGATGGGCAGACTAGGTGGGCCAAGTGGTCTTTATCTGCCATCAAAGTCTGTGTTTCTGTGTTACCCTGTCATAGTTTATTGCTTAATTCTAAACCATGAACTATTTCTCTGAATGTTCCAAACTGTGGATTGCAGGGTTGGGAAATGCTGGGAAACAGTCTTGTTGTGTATTACCAGACCAAGCAAAAAATAGCTGCTCTAGGAAACTAAGGTGCAGGGATTAAAATAAAGCTCAGTCCAAAAAGGTATTGAACTGTGAGCTCATAATTGGGGAGGGAGTGCAGGAGATAAGCGGGTTAGGCTAATACCTGATACATAAATTAATTACAGTTCCGTGCCCTGTGCCTTTAAACAATCCCACCCTCTGCCAAGTATCCCTCCCACTTCCCCATCGCCTCCTGTGCCCCATAATATGAACCCAACACTGGATTGCCCAATCCCCAGTGTTGGTACCTGAAATAAAGCCATCTCTCAATGTCTTTCTAATTTTTTTTTTATACACTGTAAAAGCAGGTCAATCAGTAACTGTTCACCCTCTGCCATTACCCGACCCCCACACATTCACAGCACCACACCACCACCCTCATCCCTTACTTACCTACTGGTGGTCCAACACCATAATCCTCTGGACTGGAGACATATCTCACTCTTCAAAGCCGGATGGGAACTGAGGAAATCGGGTAAACTGCAGTAAATGTATTTTAGTGCATTTTTAACTTGTACTCGTAACTTGGTCATTTTTGTAATATGTTCCCCCAAATTTTCAACATGGCATTTTTGGGACCACACCTCTTCATGGACACGGTAGGTGAACCTTTTCAAATGGATCTCAAAAGGTGACTTCACAGTTGCTCCATGAAATCACCTTTGGGTGAGTTTTGAACATTTTCACCTTCTAGCTTTGGAAACGGGAGTGGTCCCAGAGGATTGGAGAGAGTAGATGTAGTCCCACTGCAAAAGTGGTAGCAGGGAAGAGGCTGGCAATTATAGGCCAGTCAACCTGACTTCGATGGTGGGGAAAGTTAATGGAATTACTGCTGAAAGAAAGGATTGTGGAATATCCTGAATCCAGTGGGTGACAAGACCCAAGGCAGCATGGATTCATGGGCGGGGGGTGACAAACAAATCTGATAGATTTCTATGACTGGGTGACCAAGGAACTAGATCAGGGTGTAGAGGTGGATGCAGCCTACCTAGATTTCAGTAAGACATTCAACATTGTTCCACATAGGAGACTAATAAGCTTGGTAGCTTAGGAGTGGGTTCAGAAGGTGGTAAACTGGGTAAAAAATTGGTAAAGGGATAGGTGGCAGTGGGTGGTGAATAGAGTTCACTCTGAGGAAGGGAGGGTGACCAGCAGGGTGCCTAAGGGAACAGTGCTGGGACCAGTTCTCTTTACTGTATTTATAAGTGACGTTGCTGAGGAGATGGATGACACTAAAATCTGCAGTAGGGTGGACACTCCGGTGTGGGGTGGAAGGGATGAGCAGTGACCTGAGAGAATTCGAGGAGTGGTCAAGGGTGTGGCAACTGGGTGTCAGTACAACAAAGTGCAAAGTAATGCACTTAAGGTGCAGAATCCTAGGGGCAGAGTACAGAATAGGTGGAGAGGTAGTGACAGCCACCGAACAGGAAAATGACCTGGGGGTAGTCATATCTGATTACTTAAGGTTGGCCAGGCAGCGCAACAAGGCAGCTAGGAGGGCTAGTGGGATGCTGGGGTACATAGGGAGGGTAACACCAGCAGAGAGGAAGGTGGTGTTGCCTCTGTATAGCTCGCTGGTAAGACCCCACCTAGAGTACTGTGTCCAGTTCTGGAGACCACATCTCTAGAACGACCTAGACAAGGTGGAGGCGGTCCAGAGGAGGGCAGCTAAAATGATGCAGGGTCTGCATCAGAAGCCCTACGAGGAGAGGTTAAAGGACCTAAATATGTGCACCCTGGAAGAGAAGAGGGAAAGAGGATATGGTGGATACCTTTAAATACTTAACGGGGGTAAACAAGGTATAAGAGAGAAGTATTTTTAAAAATAAAAAGATGCTCGAGAACAAGGGGACATGCAAGAAGTAAGTGTGTGTGTGTGTGTGTGTGTGTGTGTGTGTGTGTGGTAGGTTCAGGAGAGATGTGAGGAACTGCTTCACAGAAAGGGTGGTGGATTCCTGGAACAGCTTTCCAGTGGAGGTGACTGGGATGAAAACTGGTGGGGTTTAAGAATGCATGGGAAAGGAATGGGGGGAGGGAGAATGGGCCAGAGGTCAAGCAGGATCCGCAGTGACACTGTAGGTAGGGAAATGGGTAGACTAGGTGGGCTAAGCAGTACTTGTCTGCCAGCAAATTCTATGCGTCTATTAAGGGATATGCCACATCAGGGTGTGGGCGATGACAGGACTTACTCACGCCTGGTGTGGTTTACTCAGGAGGCGCAGCCGAGTAAGGAAACCACACCAGAAGTGAGCAAATCTTGCCATTACCCACACCGGATACTGGTATATTACTATTGTACAATGTGGAAAACAAAAGAAAGAAGTTTTTTTTTTCCCCCTCACGCATCCCACTTACCAGGCGGAAAAAAAATGGTGGCCGGCAGCTTTGAAGTCTGGTGCCCTGACTGGCTGGCACTTCTACTGTGGGGTGACAGCATGATTTACAATGTGTAAATCGTGTCAGCCAGCCAATCAGGAACCAGCATTTTCTTGTTTCTTGCCCATTGTATAATGTAGAGTTAACTTTCCTGTGGTTTCATGGTTTACATATTTGCACATGTAACAATGTTTTCCCTTTGTTGCCCACTGTACTTAACCATAAAAGTTCTGAGTTTTATTCTTTTATGTCTGCTCCTCTCCCACTTTTATGTTCTTCTTAACTTAGATTGCTACCCATCCTCCTCGCTTATTTGTTCTATCCCTTCTGAATAGTTTACATCTCAAGAGTCTTCCCCATGTATCTTCATCAGGTCACCATGTTTCTGTTACTGATATTATATCTGGCTTTTCCCTTGGTACTAATCCTTCTAATGGTCCCATTTTGTTGCCTAGGCTTCTAGCATTAAATAGTAAAACATTCTGTTTATTACCTTGTTGATCATGTTTTTGATTCCTTTTCACGCTTGTTTCTCTATCCACATTTTCCTTTGTGTTTTCATATTCTGCTCTCCTCGTGGTCCGACTGGCAGTAATTCCTTTGGTGAGATTGCACCACCCTCCTCATTCAGTTTAAATGATCCTGTGTAGGGTGCAAAATACCTATTCTTTATGTACTCCAGGATAGGCGTTCTTGATCGGGGACTCCTAAATCCACTGACTGCCTGCCAGC
Source organism: Neoceratodus forsteri (assembly GCA_016271365.2). Classification (NCBI taxonomy): domain Eukaryota; kingdom Metazoa; phylum Chordata; order Ceratodontiformes; family Ceratodontidae; genus Neoceratodus; species Neoceratodus forsteri. Next base: position 429,093,841 of record CM057459.1, on the reverse strand, counting down.
TGGGGCACCTAACTCAAGCAAGCTCAGGCTGATCTTTTTATTTTTTTTTCCTCCTTTCTGGCTCAGACAAGCTCCAGTCTCCTCCCCTCCCACAGCTGAGAGGTTAATTTATTTTTATTTTTTGATGCTGGAGAGCAAGATGAGTTACATAGCCATTTTTTACAAGTGACCAGTTATGCATAAAGATACAGGGCAGACGACGTCCAGTAAATACAGAGTACAAAAATAAACAAAGAAACGATAACTAGAAACAATTGTAGTATGAATTTTCAATCTCATGTTGGTGGAGATGTGGGTCATGTGCAGGGCTAGAAATAATTTTTGGGAATGGCTGTCCGAGGGACAGGTGAAATATAAAGTTTGCCTGTCCCACAGAATTTATAGCTGTCCATTTAGTTTGGGGTAAGTAGTGTAAATGTCGATTTTAGAATCCGAGCGGGTGCCCTCCAACACACACACACACACACACACACACACACACACACCTGGGACTGGATCTTTAATTGCTTCACCTTAGGTTAACACAACTTAGGTTTGTATTTTAAGAACATTTGTCTTGTTTCTGGCTAGACTGAAGGAGACTATTATTTTTATTTAAGTACACACCCATTTGTCTGCAGAACTCTGAAAGGGGCTTATTGCTTGCCTGTTTTTCCTCCATATCTTCTTTCTTTCAAAGAACAGCCCTCACAATTGGTTTTAATCACTTACCCTGCCTGACCACTGCCTTCTATTTTAATAATCTTTTTTTCTTTTTTATGTCCCCCCTTTTTCAAGTCTGTGGTCTGCCTCTCCTCCTTGCTTATCTTGCAGCAGGGCTTTTTTTCCCCCGTAAAGTAGGGCTTTTACTGTTACCCATTTTTCTACATTTATATGATGCTGGGAACGGAAGAGCTTTTTAGGTTAAAAAAAAGCTTACTCATTCTGAGCCCTATTCGCATTGTCTCCTTTCTCGATGCTGCCACTTGATCGTGAGTCAGTCGAGAACTGCGATTTGCAGTTGTGAACCCAGCCAGCAACATTATGAAATGTAGTCAGCAACGCGGTTCTCCTGCTTGTCAGCTGCCCGCCTGCATTGAGTTAAACGGATACGCGCTGCACACCTAGAGACGTCGGAACGTCAGCGTGTTCATTACGGGTGGCGGCTGACTGAAGCAATCTTCCACTGGGTCCTAGTGCCGATTTCGGATCACAGGCAAACGCCTGTCCCAGGGACAGCTAAGAATGGCAGAATGGCTGTCCGAAAGAAAAAATGGCTGTCTGGGACAGGTGGACAGCCGGTTATTTCGAGCCCTGGTCATGTGTGCCCTCATCATCATGTGACTGTAGTGATTGTCTAAATGCATGCACAGAAGTGCATTAACCGGATCATGCACAGAAGTGCATTAACCGGATCATGCACAGAAGTGCATTAACCGGATCATGCACAGAAGTGCATTAACCAGATCATGCACAGATGTGCATTAACCAGATCATGCACAGATGTGCATTAACTGGATCATGCACAGATGCGGTCACATGATGATGTGCTCTGTCATTGGCACTGAGAGTGGTTGCCAGAATGACAGACTGTGGCAGATGGAGGCACAATTGGCAGCAGCAGCGTTTGCTTATTTGCTAAGAGGTGCTGTGAGAGATGACAGAGAAATTTAATGTACAGTCCTTTTAAGGACTATTTTATGACACTACAATACTTTTAAGGACTTTAATTTGTAGCAGAGACCGTACTAAAGCCCTTCTAATGTCCACAATGGGCAGGATCTTTGCTGAGGCAGAGCAGAGCAGTGGGGTGTATATCTGTAAGTAAAGTCCTTTAAAGGACTTGGTGGGAGCAGCAAAGCAATCAAAGTATTCAAAAGTCCTTTTAAGGGGTAAGGAGGGGAATGAACTTGGCTGGGGCAAGGCAAGGGGCAGATCAGGGAGGCTTTTTATGGACTTGGGGGTGGCAGGCTGGCAGCAGACTAGACGGTCAAAATATTCAGAGGTTCTAATGGGCTAATAAGGGGAGTGAAGCTGGCTGAGGCAGGGGAATTACTAAGCAGCCTGTCAGAACTGTGCATGCATTAGAGCAGCTGTATACATGTTAGCATGCTGAGCATGCAAGTGAACTTGTATGAGAGGCCCTTTTTAAGGGCGCACTATCAGAGTTTAAATAATCATCCTTTAAGCGCTGTGGTGTGCCACAAGATCAAAGCACTGTCACCTGAGGCAGAAGATTTTTTTATTTTTTTTGCCATAGAACATTTTGCCCTCTGGTGGCCATCTTTGCTTGACATTCACGCTTTTCTGGCAGTAACCTCCCAGTCCATCAATTGCTTCTGTGCCGGGCCAGTGGGAATCCACACAGAGTGGGGCCGAGAGTACTGGTGGCCGAGGAACATGCACTTTGACATTTTCTCCCCATCCCTTAAGGCCTACTGACCTCCTACTGGCATTGAGCAGTGCCCTGTCAGGCCTCATGTGCAAATGATGAACCCCTGTGGGGAGACAGGCTATCCCTGCAGCAGTGGAATCCAGCATAGTCTCACTCTGGCTGGGAACACGGCCAAGTAGCAGTGCTACCAACCCTCTCAGCCACCCAGTCAAGCTTCAGTTCCATTCCTGAACCTGGATGGCTGGCACAGGGAACACAAAGCGCTGCCCACTGGGTCATTGGGCGACCCTGAGATTTTAAAGCCTGTTTAAAGGATGGGGCGGGGCAAAGTAAAGTCCTTGAAAAGACTTGAGACTGGCAAATTAAGTGTTTTAAAAGCTCTATTAAGGGCTAATGACAGTCAGCTCACAGGTCTTCTGCAAGCCATGCCTCTGCTGCCTGAGGGCACCTAATCAAAAGATGTCCTCTGCATCCTCCAGGTGAAGTTTCACTGACACAGGGGGTTTGAAGAGTTACTTCCACTCCATTGAATCCTGCCACCTCCACTGCATCCTCAGGGTTGTGAGGGCAGATCGCCATCACCCTGTACAACACCACCACTGATTTGAGCACCCCCAGAGACCCAGCTAGACCTTCAGAATCATTTCTCCAAGCTACAAGGCCATCCAGTTGGCTCACAGATCTCCTGCAAACCATACCTCTGCTTCTTCTGGACATCCAATCAGAAGACCCCTCCACATCCTTGGGGTGGAGATTCAACCACATCAACTGACTTCTTAAGCAGTTCTCTGCACTATGGTCTGGAGTGCAAAGGGCCACAGCACTAAGGGCAATAAGGAAGTCTGCCTGAGATTCAATTGTGGAGTTAGCCGGCAGCTGGACATGCTGCCTATCTACTGTGTTTCTACTATATGGCTTTCACAAGCCTCATTCCTGTCTGGTGCAGCATTTGTGTTTATTCTCTGCTTGCTTCATGGCAGTGTGCTGTGCCCTCCCTTTGTTTGACTGGCACCCGCACTTCGTTGGCTGCATCCCTCCTGGGCTGCCCTTTATTGTGGTAATCAACTGCATTGTGGTGCACCTCAATTGCATCCTCTACTAGCTACACCCTATCTGGGAGGATCTCACGCTCAAGTTTTTATCTCGTCTAATTTGGTGAGCTTTAGGGTTTGCGCTTATTCTAAGACCATCCGAGCTGGAAATCAAATTATTTAAACCCAAGCTCCAGAATAATCTCAGCTTTCTGAAAAGTTCTGGAAGGTTATTCACTCCCCATTTGACCCCCCTGCATAGTTTGTCCCCTCCTTGCTGCTAATGAATGGTTCATCTATCTCTGACCCATCCTCAGTTGCAGCTGACAACTAATTTTTCACTACCTGTGCTCTCCCTCCTTCCACTTATCCTACCAACTTCCTATCCCCCACTTTTAATCCTCCTCCTCCTCTCTGCCGCCTTCATCTCAGGGTTTCATTACTCACCTGTAATTCCCAAGGAGACCTTGCATGCTCTCTCCTCTCTCAACCTGTCCAGATGGTCTGGTCCATAAGCTGCTTCGACTCTCTGCCCCTGCCATTGCCTCTCCCCTCATCCTTCTTCTCAGCCTCTCTTTTTCCCCTCTCTGCTGTCCCTTAGTCCTGGAAGTTTGCCAACATTCTCCCCCTCCACAGAGGGGGAACCCGACTTATCCTGGTAACTTCCATCCCATCTCCCTTTTCCCCACACACGCCAGGCTGCAAAAGAAATATATATATATATATGTATTTTTTTTTTTCTCCAATTGTTTAACCAGGTGAGACACACTAAACTGAAAGCTTTTTTACAGGTGCAACCTGGGAGCACAGGGAAGTTAAGTGACTTGCTCAGGGTCACACAGTATATGCAAGTGGGGGCTGTGGGATTCAAATCCAGGTCTCTCGATTTGTAGCTCAGAGCCTTAAACCATTGCGCTATACTGCCTTTACTTGTGCCTTGCTGACTTCTCTACTCCTTCAGCTTCCTCTCTCTCTTTTCCATTCTGGTTTTCATAAGAACCACTCCATAGTCTCCTCCCTGCTGTGAGTCACTGATTCTTTCTATCCTTACTGAGATGGATCAGGGTCATAGCACAGCATACATAGATGATGTAAAAGAAACACTGAAATCTGTATTCCTCAGTTTAAATCCATTTTAATAAGTACAAATGGTCAGTTACACAGGCAGCTTCGCCCACAGCAAGCCCTGATGCTTTGAGTCATACTCCCTTGACGGAGAGTCTGTTAACTTGAAGCACCGGGGCTTGCTGTGGATGAAGCTGCCTGTGTAATTAATCATTCATACTATTAAACTGGATTTTAAACCAAACTATACAGATTTCAGTGTTCAGCAACCAGTCAGAGACTGCCCCATGGAAGGGTGTGCAGTAGGAAAAGAGCAATACAGTAAGACCAAGAATTCCAGCACCACCCACTAAAACACAGCGTACACCTAATCCGTGAAACCGGTTGGAGGTTGTGGGTTCCTCCAGTGCCACTTTCTGCAAGAGGTAACAGCATTCATGTGAATAAAATGCTATTTGGATTGCCCTTCCTGTCTCCTGCGGTTTGGTGGTTGGTGCTGGAATTTTGGTCTTACTTTATTTACATCAGCCACAAATGGAGGGTTTCTTCCTGATTCTGTTTGCTGTTCTAGGGCTGGTTGCTCTTTACCCTACACCAACCCAGCCCTGCAGTGCTTGCAGACTGAGTTCCTTTGGACTTCACAGTTTCATGTCATAGCATCTGTCTTCACTGACTTTGCTAAGGCCTTTGACTTAGTTGCCCACCTCCTCCTTCTGGATAAGCTGAGCTCAGCCAGCCTCTTATTTTCTACTGTTGACTGGTTATGGTCTTACCTCTCCAGCCATCTCCAGTTGGTATGGGTTGCAGGAGCACATTCTGGGACCCATCCTATTTTCAGTCTGACCTCACATCTGTCTGTGCCAATTCGCATATCCACATGTATACAGAGGACACGGTCATCTTCTCAGGTACCTTGGCTCCGAACTTGGAAACTTTCCATCAGCGTGATTTCCACAATGTCTTATGTTGGTTTCAAGTCAACCAACTCTGGATCGACACACACAAAAAAAAAAGTGTCCATGACCTTTGACACAATTAAGAAACTGGCTAGGCTCCCCTCCCCTGTTTTCTGCACCCTGGATGGTCCCCCCACCTTGAAGCAGGTTCCGCCTTCAGATGCCTCAGTATGTGGTTGGACAGTAGGTTCGACTTCTCCACCCACATCAATGCCATCTACTCCAAACAATGCCCTAAACTTGGGGCCCTGTATCACAGGAAGGATGGCCTCTCTCCTCAGGTTTGTGGGGTGCTGGTAGCTAAAATGGTGCTTCCAGTGTTTAACTGTGTAGATGTGGTCAGTGGCACTCCCCTCACCTTCCCTGTACCTCCGTCACCAGACTGGATACCCTCTGCAATGCTTTTTGTCATTTTGCTAGTAATGCTCTCTTTTGTACTCATCACTGCTCTCTCTCTCTATGCCTCCTTTTCTTTCATGTTGTGTAACTCTCTCTGCCTCCGTCATCTCCAAATACTGGTTCGGGTCTTCTCCTCCTTACCTCTCCTCCTTCCTGTTTCCCACTACCTCTGCTTCTTATGCTTTTCACTCTAGAGACCCATGCACCTTCTCCCTTCCCACCACCACTACTCCCTGCTGGGCAGTCTGTATTCACCTGTCACCCCTCCCAGCTGGAACAGTCTCCACTCTGAAACATAGAAACGTAGAATTTGATGGCAGATAAGGACTGCTTGACCCACCCAGTCTGTGTTTTTCCATACCTACAGTGTCACCATAGACCCTACATGATCTTTAGCTCTTTCCCCCCACCTTCCTTTCTACTAAGATTCCCTTATGCCTGTCCCATGTATTCTTGTACCCCACCACTGTTTTTGGTCCCATCACCTCCATTGGAAGGCATCCACCACTCTTTCTGTGAAGAAGTACTTCCTCACATCTCTCCCAAATCTACCCCCTCCAGCTTTATTGCATGCCCTCTTTGTTCTCGAGCATCCTTTTTTTTTCAAATAAATAATCTTCTCCTGCACCTTATTTACTCCTGTGAGGTTTTTAAAGGTCTCTATCATAGTTCCCTCTCCCTCCTCTCTTCCAGGGTGTACATATTGAGGTCCCTTGGTCTCCTCATGGGGCTTTTGATGCAGACCCTGTGTAATTTTAGTTGCCTTCCTTTGGATAGCCTTCACTCTGTCTGTTTCTTTCTGGAAAACAGTGGGATCTCACCAGTGATCCATACAGAGGCAGCACCACTTCCCTCTTTCAGCTGGTGATACCCCTTTCTATACACCCCACAATTCCACTAGCCATCCCAGATGCCTTGTTGCACTGCCTGGCCACCTGCAGGTAATCAGATATGATTGTCCTCTGGTCTCTTTCCTGTTGGGTGGTCATCACTACCTCTCCACCCATTTTGTACTCTACCCCAGGGATTGTGTGCCTTAAAGTACATTATTTTGCACTTCTTCACACTGAAACCCAGCTGCTATACCCTTGACCATGCCTCAGGTTTTCTCAGGTCTCTACTCATTTTTCCAGCCCCCACAGAGTGTTCACCATTGCAATTTGGTATCATCCATAAAGAGGCAGCCCTTCCTTCCGGCTCCTCTGCATTGTCACTTATAAAGACATCAAAGAGAACCAGACCCAGTACTGATCCCTGAGGCACCCACTGGTCACCCTCCTTCTCTGGAGTGAACTCTGTTTGGCCAGTATCCACTGTTGCCTATCCCTTAACCAATTTTACCCAGTTTAGCACCTGTGGACCCACCCTAAGCTGCCCAGTTTCCTTGTGAGTCTCTATGTGGAACAGTGTCAGAATCCTTACTGAAATCTAGGTAGGCCATGCCGCCACTCCACCCTGATTTAACTTCCTGGTCACCAAGTCAAAGAAATCTAGCAGATCTGTTTGAATGACCCCCCTCCCCACCCTGTAGATACATGCTGCCTCGTGTCTTGAAACCCACTGGATTCAAGGTGTTTCACAATCCTTTCCTTCAGGAGTGATTCCATTAATGTTTCCACCCCGATGTCGGGTTAACTGACCTATAGTTGCCAGCCTCCTCCATAATGCCACTTTTGTGAAGTGGGTCTACATCTGCCTTCCTCCAGTCAACCACTCCTGTTTCCAGTGAGTTATTAAACAGGATTGTCAGAGGTGCAGCCAGTACTTTCTTGAGCTCTCTCAATATCATTGGATACACCCCATCTGGCCCCACTGCTTTGTCCACTTTCAGACTGTGACCAGTGTACACCTCCCTCCCTCCAAAGCTCCTGTTTCTTTTCTTTGTGGCCCTTCCCCTTCTCCTTCCTCTGTGAATACTGAACAAAAGTAGTTGTTCAGGATATCTGCCTTTTCCTGGTCCTCGCGGCATAGCTCCCCTTCACTTCTTAACCTTAAAATCCTCCCCTCAGGTTTTCCTCTTTTCACTTAGGGTTTTCCTCTTTTTACTTGGGGTTTTTCTCTTTTCACTTACATACCTAAAACAAACTCTGGTGAGAGCCGATACAGCTGTGCCGTCAAAGAATACCATACAGCAAAATGGTGGTGATGATGCCACTGCATGTGCACAATGCTCGCATATGCGCAGTCTGCTTTACACCACCATCTGTGCTAGCGGCCTTCATTTCCTGTTGTGAAGGGGAAGGCCCAAAGAGGTGTGTTTTTTGGCCGGCAGAAAAGAAGTGCTGCATAAACACACCACTGAAAATGTGCTGCAGCACTGTGGAAGCACATACTGACTAGCGGTATGGTCACGTGCTTCCACAGTGCTATACTCAGTACTCGTGTTGCCATAACGACTGTGGAGTTCTGCTTCCACAGCTGTAAAAATGTCTTGTCCCCTTTCATTACTACCCATGCTATTCTTGCTTCAATTTGTGCCTTTGCGCTCCTTACTGTTTTTCTTGCTTCCCTCTGTTTCCTGTGATACACCTCCCTATCCTTCTCCCTTTGCATCTCCTTATACCTTCTGAATGCTACCCTTTTAGCCCGTACCTTTTCAGCTACTTCTTTCGAGAACCCTAGAGGTCTATATTTCCTCTTTCTTTTGCTCACTTGCTTGGCACAAAGGTTTGTTTCCTTCATTGTGCCCTCCTGTAGCTTCGCCCAGTGTTTCTTCACCTAATCCAGGTCGTCCCTGAGGAATTCATCATCTATCTCTTTAGAATTTGCCCTCCTGAAGTCCAGGACCCTCATCCTTGTGTGGTTCAGTTCTGCAGCTGTCTATGTAGAACCACACCGACGGTGATCACTGGTCCCCAGGTGGCCTTCCACCTTGACGCCTGCAGTACTGTCCCTGTTAGTGAGCACCAGGTCCAGTATTGCCTCATCACCAGTTGGCTACATGACTGGTTGCCTGAGAATGCCCCTGCAGGAGTCCAGGATGTCCCTGCTTCTAGCTGAAGCTGCAGCTGGAGGCTCCAGTCTACTCCAGCAGCAGCACCGCCTCTTCTGCCATTTTGCTAGTGGTTTCCACCAGTACCTTCTAAATCCTCCTGTACTGGAGGTCTGTAGATCATGCCAGTGTGAATAGTGACTCCATTTCCTGTCTCCAGGGTAACTCACAGTGCCTCTGCCTCACCCAGATTTCCTGTATTTCCTTCACTTCTATGCCTTCCTTCACATAAATGTTGGTGTCTTCTTGTCATCTTGTTTTAAACTCTGGGAAAACCAAATGTATGGTCTTTACTGGTCCCAGGAAACTGAGACATAAATGTTCAGATCACCGATTTAGTGGGGAACCGAATTGAACTGGTGGATAGTTTTGACTACCTGGGGGTGACCTTAGACACTCAACTCTCATTTAATTTACAGGTGGCTAAGACTGTCAGAAAAATTCATCAGAGAATTGGAATGTTATTTAGGATTAAACCCTTTCTCATCCCTGAATCTCGTAGACTTCTTGGTCACAGTCTTTTGTTAAGTGAATTTGACTATGCTCTCTTGATTTACTCTGGTACAAATGACAAAATGCTTCTGAAACTACATGTAACTTATAATAGTATATTACGTTTTATGACAGGTCTCTCAACAAGAACACACCATTGTGTGTTGTTAAGGGAAGCTAATTGCCCCTTTTTTTTTGGATAGGATAAAGTAAAGTTTGGAGTTTTTGCATATAAAAGAACCCAGTGTTTACTTCCCCAGGTGATTCAGAATCTTATTCCCTTACAGCAAAGTTATCTTGAAACAAGGTCTCAGTCCAAAGGTTTATTTAGAATCCTCTATACAAAAAAAACAGTTGGTGTCAGAGGTCAGTAATGTACAGGTTAATTACATTTTTAGTGGTATTCCAACTGAAGTTACTAATGTTAGGACAGTTTGAATGTTCAAGAATAGGCTTGTTAAATGGTTGAATAGTCTGATTGATTTTAATTGTGGTTCCTAACATAATACTGCATTTATGTTTTAATATTGTAGTTTGTATGTTTTTGTACTAATGTTTTTTGTGTCTTTACTGTTTGTCAGCTTGTCACATGTGAAAACGGGCAGTTTGCTCATCTTGCTAACAAGTACAAAAATAAAATGAAATGAAAATGAAAAGCACCACAACTCTCCTTTTCTTCCCATCCTGCCCTTGCTGAACTAAATATAGCCTGGTATGACCATGTCCCAGTCATGGTTTTCAGTGCACCATGACTTGGTAATGGCTACAGTATCCAGGCCAGCCTCTACATCCAGAATTTTATTTCTAGATTTTGGCATTTACATGTGCCTTCCAGATTTGATTACCACTCTGCTTGCTAACCCCTTTTCCTTCCCTCCTTCCTCTCTCTCCTGTTAATGCTCTAGTTCCCATCCCCATTCCTTTTCTACCACCCTGCTTATTTTATTAATTTGCACCCTGGGTGATTCATCTCCCTTTGGGTCTTCTCTACTCTGTACGTGTGTGTGTGTGTGTGTGTGTGTGGTTGCAGTTTATGCTTCTCAGATTCCTTCCCCCACCTCTCTCAGCTAGTTTAAATGTACATCAGAGTAACCATTTAAATTGTTCACTGGGGATTGTGGTGCTCCTCTCGGACGGATGCAGGCCATCACCCTTGTATAAGTCCTCATCCCTCCAGGTATAGTCCCAGTCCCAAAAGAAGCCAGATGCTTCCTCTCTGCAGGCACTGTCCTGGGCTGTTAGACCGCAGTCCGTGGTGCAAGGCTGGTGTGGATGGAAGGGGGGCTGCCAACCCCTTACATTAAGTACCAAGGCCAACAGACACCGTCACCCTCTTGGAACTAAAAAGGAAGCTTGCAGGACCACAGTGAGCTCCCAAAAAAATCCAGCTTTTATTTATCAGAATTATAAGTGCTGTGTGCATTTGTGCAAAAAGCTCACAATACAGAGTCCTGTGCACCAGGAGCTGCTTTCCACTCACCCTGGCACTTTGACTTAAGTCCTCATAGAGGGGCTTGGCTATGGGAGAGTAAGTCCAGCATTTTATACATCACCTTCTTAGTATTCATTAAAGTGCAAACAAGTGCAGTGACACAGACAAATTCAAACAAGCTTAAAATACAGGTAAAACATACACTCATTTCAGACAACAGTTATGCAGAAGGCTACACAGAGTGGTAGTTGTTTCACCATACCAATATACAGAGACAATTTCTGGTCCTGCTAAACTCACAATAGGTGCACGCAAGAAGGCTATGTTTCACATTTCACCAACTGTCTTAACTCCTTAAAGGGACACTGTCAACCCCCTCAGGCATCAAAGTGTCCCTAGTTTAAAAAACACATTTTATGATTGCTCACAGTCTATAAAGATTGCTGATGTAGCTGGTTGTTTTATTCTGATTCTATTTTTCTTTTTAAAAGTGAAAAACTGACCAACCACCATAATGGTGCTACCACACCAAAACATGTTTGTTTACATCTCTTGATCAACTTCTTTCTTAGACTTGGAACCCCACACAATCTAGCCACTTAGGATGCAGTGAGAGGAGAGGACACTGTTGCATCATGGATGGCTACACTGTTTGGGGGTGTTCATAATGCTCGTCAAGTGTGCAATAAGAGTTGATCAAGGATTTGAAACAAAACAATGTTGTTTATATTACACCATTACCATGCATTTCAGTTCCACTAAGAAAGGAAGCCGAGAAAACAAACTGCAATGTCAATGCATTTTAGAGAAGGTAAGCAATCATAAAACATGGGTTTTCAACTAGAAATATTATGATACAAAAAGGGTTGATAGTGTCTCTTAAAGAGCAGGTGTTTACTTCTAATAAGTAGAAAACTGACTGTTTTATTTATTGTATGTTGACATGTTAGTAATTATTTTTACTTTTATAATAAAATATTTTGTTTGTGCAGTGAAACAAGACTGTTTCTAACCTTTCGTTTCACAGTGCTAGTAAAAATAATTCAGTAGAATTCTGGCATTGTGACGTCAGAAACTGCCAACTACTTAGGAGCCCAATGTACTTCTGTGAGAAACTAAATATATTGCTCTGTGTTTTCCAAAAGAAATAGTCTTCTTTCAGCAACAAACTTTGCCTTTTATATGTTTGAACTATTGTGGTCCATAGTAGGATTGTACAGTTTTTAAAACCGCAATTGGCTTCTCTTTCCTTTTTTCCAACTAAAATCAGCTGAGGAAGAAACTGTCACCTGCTTTATTATAACAAAAAATATCACAGGTTTTCAAAAAATCAGATATTGTTATTAAATATATAATATTGTGGTGGTAGAAAGTGTTATTTATTTATAAAAACCTGAAAACAGGTTTGCAGTTTTTTGAAATACACTGCCAGCCTTGCTAGCAAGGCTTTTCTGATATCATAATACAAGAAGTCCATTGGATTCTTTTTTTACCAGTAGTTGACAAAATACAAATAAAATGATGAAATTGTAATTCAAATAACAAATAAAAGCAAATAAAATGATTACCGAGGCCTCTAAAGGCCCCAAACCATCATTCTTTAAGATGTACAGCCTTACTAAGCACTTGCTCTTGAAAGAGCAATTCTGTATAATAAAAAGCTGAAAAACACTAGATGTACACCAATTATATTTTAACTTTATTGTTTTCTAGTTCTTTGCTGTTTCTTTTTACTTGCCCCTGGTGTTGGTCTACTAAATATTGTAGATAATGCAGCAGTTATTTCACAGAACCTTTCAAAATGTTTATGGACTCTCCCTGCTAACCACACAACTGCTATTTGTGACACCAGATCCGTTGTCATGGTGAGTACTATGATGCCATAAACAAAGGCATTGTGAAGTTAACCGGGGTGTTTTCAAATGTTTTCTATACAGACTTTTTAGCTGGACTACCAAGACGTGCTGTAAATCTCAGAAAGAAACATTGAAAATGAACAAAATGTGTTCTCCAGTGAACTGTAACAGCCGAAACATCTTATTTTTGAAAACACATGCTGAAGTGCAGAGTTGTTCTTTAAATCGCTAAATGCTATACTGGCTACATCAAAAAAAGGCAGAAAAATGATGGAAGTAGCTAGAACGACCCTGCGATCACCCAGTTCCATGTCATTGGGAGATTCCTTATTTTAATTATGGGAATCGGCTAGAGTGTGGTGGCTATGTGTAGAAGTAGATAGAAACAGAATACTTAGTCATTCATGCATGTACTAAAAAAGAAATAGATTGCTATGTTAAATTTTTTATACAACCATTTAATTTAGAGTAATGATGGGGGAGGCACAACGTTCTACAAATACAAGAAAGCACTTGTATGCTTTACAGTAAATTGCAAAAAAATCTACAGCTATATCAGAAGAAATCAGTGTAGCAACTACAGAAAGGGTTTAAAGTCCCACTGATCACTCAGTGCTTGTGGTTTTAAACTCTTAAGTTTAAAGATCCACTTACTGTCTTTTGTAAGGACAGTGTTCAATCTTTCACCCCCATTGCTGGGGGATACCCATTCAAGACGTACAGGAAGAATGCAGTCAGGGTTAGAGGCATGGCAGTCAAGAAAATGTTGTCCTGCAGGGGTGTCCAAGTTTGTATTTATGAAAGACTGATTGTGTTCATGTATATGCTTTGAGTTTCCTCATAGTCCTCTCAATGTGTACTGCATGCACACCAGAGAGCATATACCAGCAGTTGTGGTATTGCCATGTGTTGTGCTCATGTATCTCAACTTTGATGTCGCTCTTTGAGAAATGGGAAAAGTTATTACCTGGTACAGCATATTTACAGACATTACATAGAAACGTAGACTTTGATGGCAGATAAGGATCGCTTGGCCCACCTAGTCTGCCCATTTCCCTGCCTATTGGATAAGTTGCAGATCCCAGTTAACCAACAGCTTACTTTCTCCTACACCCACCAGAGTTTGCCTTGTGTCAGTCTGTCCCATGCATTCTTGAATTCCCTCACTGTTTTTGACCCCACGACTTCCTCAGGAAGGCCGTTTCATGCATCCACCACCCTCTCTGTGAAAAAATACTTCCTCATGTTGCCTCTGAGTCATCCCCCCTCTATCTTCAGATTTTGCCCCCTTGTTCTTTCACATCTCTTTTTCTGAAAGATGCTACCCTCTTGGACTTTGTTCATTCCCTTGAGGCACTTGAAAGTTTCTGTCATGTCCCCCCTCTCCCTCCTTTCCTCGAGGGTATACATATTAAGATCCTTCAGTCTCTCTTCGTATGGCTTCTGGTGCAGACCCTGCACCATTTTAGTTGCCCTCCTCTGGACTGCCTCCATCCTACTTATGTCCTTGCAGAGATGGGGTCTCCAGAACAGCACCCAGTACTCCAGATGGGGTCTCACCAACTGTCTGTACAGAGGGATAACAACTTCCTGTTTTCTACTGGTGATGCCTTTCCCTGTGCATCCCAGTATCCCCCCAGCCATCCTTACTGCCTTCTCACTTTGTTTGCTTACCTTTAGGTCATCTGATATGACTACCCCAGGTCCCTTTCCATTTTGTTGTTGTTGTTGTTGTTAATGTCCCCGTGTACTTTTCCCTGGGTTTTCCCCAGGTGTATTACTTTGCACTTCTTTGCATTGAATCTAGCTACCATACTTTTGACCATTCCTGCAACCTTGCCAAGTCCCTTCTCATCCTTTCCACCCCTTTGTGTATCAAGCATGTTGCAGATCTTTGTCGTCTGCAAAGAGGCATACTTTCCTTCCAGTCCCTCTGCAATGTCACTTATAAAGACATTAAAAAGGACCAGACCACATACTGAACCCTGCAGTATCCTGTTAGTAACTCCCCTTTCTTTGGAGTGGACTCCATTTACTATTACCCTCTGTGTCCTGTTGTCCAGCCAATTTTTTACCCAGGCTACCACCCTAGGACCCACTCCCAGGCTGGATAATTTGTGTATTAATCTTTGTGTGGGACTGTGCCAAATGCCTTGCTAAAATGTAGGTAGGCCATGTCCACAGCCCCTCCTGGTCTACTACTTTGGTCACCAGTCAAAGAATCTATTAGATTCATCTGACATGACCTTCCCATTGCAAATCCATGCTGCCTTGTGTCCTGTGCCCGCTGGCCTCTAGGTACTCAACAATTCTTTCTTTCAGAAGTGATGCCATCATTTTCCCTACAACTGAAGTCACGTTAACAGGTCTAGTTTCCTGCCTCTGCTTTGCTCCCACTTTGTGAAGGAATCACATCTGCCCTCCTCCAGTCCTTGGGTACCACACCATCCTCCATGATTTGTTAAAAGGGTAGTCAGTGGTGTCACTAGTTTTACCCTTAGTTCTTTTTAAATTCTGGGATGAATCCCATCAGGCCCCATTGCTTTGTCCACCTTCAGTTTCAGGAGTTCTTTCAGAACCCTTTCTTTTGTGAAAGGATTGGTATCGGACCCCCCCAATCCAGAGTGCTTCTATTGATTGGATTAGGTACCTGGCAACAGTTCTGGGAGCGAAAGTTCTTTAAATTTGATGGACTGCATCTGACTAAGGAGGGAGTCAGTGCATTGGGGCAGAAGTTTGACGTCTTTGCAGAATATTTAAACTAGTAAATGGGAGAGGGTGCAGCACCCCATCGTCGAATGGGAAGAACACCCCTCCCCTCAGCTAGTGGTCAAACAGAGATTCAGCATGTTTGCAGTTCATTTGCATCACCAGGTAAGAAAAAGGTTTGTCTCCCATATAGCCTTTAGGGCTAATGCCAAACCTCACCCAACAACTAATGCACCAAAATCTGGCCAATGGAAAATCATGTACACAAATGCTCACAGCCTGGGAAATAAGATCCCAGACCTGCAGGCAATAATGTCAGAGCTAAACTGTCCGAGGTACAAAGGGGGAGGAGTGGCCCTGTATGTCAATGAAAATATCAAAGCTACAGAAATTCAGAATACACAAAGGAGCCAGAAGAACTGTGGGTTACCCTGGAAACAGAAATGGGACAGCCATAAGAACTGGGGTTGTCTTCAGGCCCCCAGACCAGGGGGAGGACATAGACACATTACTGTTAGAAGATATACAAAACATGACAGCTAAAGGGGAGGTTCTGATAATGGGAGACTTCAACATGCCAGATACAGATTGGTCAATACCAGCAGGAACATCTGCCAGAACTAGACACATAGTGGATTCCCTGCAGGGGGAGGACCTCAAACAACTGGTACAGCAACCCACGAGAGACAGGGCTATCCTAGCTCTAGTACTGACTAACAAGGAAGGGATCACAGATCTCCAGGTAGAAGGTCACCTGGGGGCCAGTGACCATCACATGGTATGGTTCAATTTGGCTACTACATCTAAATCATCCCATTCAAGGCAAAATATGGGACTTCAGAGGAGCTGACTTTGATAAGATGGCCAACAGAGTTAAGTTAGCCCTGGCAAAAGAAACACAGGTGAGGGTACAGGCAAAGTGGGCAAGCATTAAGGATGCAATACTTAGAACAACATCCCATTGTGTTAGACAGAAAAGGAAGTGCAAAGAAGAAGGAAACAACTTTGGTTCTCAAATACAGTAGCAGAAAAGGTCAGAGCCAAAAAGCTGGCCTTCAGGAAATATAAGGGAACACAGCGGGATGAAGATAGGAGGCATACCAAACTGCCGTAAGGGAAGCAGGAAGGCAGTAAGGCAGGAAAGTCCCAAACTGAGGAAAAACTAGCACGAACAGTAAAGAAGGTGACAAGACTTTCTATAGATACATTAGTGAAAGGAGAAAGTCCAGAGGGTATTGCTAAGCTAATGGAGAAAAGGAGCATGTGAGGAGGAGGACCCTGTAAAGGCATCTATCCTAAATAGATACTTTTGCTCAGTATTTACTGAAGAGAAGGTAGGGCAGGGCCCACAGCTCAGCATCATGGACACAGGGGAGGGAGGTGAGCACTACTCCCTTCACAAAAGAAAGGGTCCTACAAGAGCTTGCTAAGCTTAGGGTGGATAAGGCAATGGGACCTGATGGCATACATCCCAGGGTACTTAAGGAGCTAAAGGTGGAACTAGCAGAGCCATTAGCAGAACTGTTTAGTGAGTCTCTGAGCACAGGAGAGGTCCCAGAAGACTGGAGAAGGGCTCATGTGATCCGCTCCACAAGAGTGGTAGCAGGGAGGAGGCGGGGAACTACAGACCAGTCAGTCTTACCTCAGTAGTGGGCAAGATTATGGAGGCACTCCTTAAGGAAAGGATAGTGCAACACCTGGAATCCATAGGGGCACAGGATCCAAGACAGCATGGGTTTACAAAGGAAGGTCCTGTCAAACTAATCTCATAGATTTCTTTGACTGGGTAACCAGAGTGGTGGACCAAGGGAGCAGTTGATGTCGCCTACCTTGACTTCAGCAAAGCTTTTGACACTGTTCCACATAGAAGATTGATAAATAAGCTGGGTAGGCTGGGTGGGTCAGAAGTTGATCATCTGGGTGGCAAACTGGTTGACGGGCAGAAAACAGAGAGTGGTGGTAAATGGTATACAGTCAGAAGAGATGCAAGTCACAAGTGGGGTACCTCAGGGATCAGTCCTGGGGCCAGTCCTCTTCAACATCTTCATTAGTGACTTTGCAGATGGACTAGAGGGTAAGGCTTGTCTGTTTGCAGATGACAGCAAGAACTACAACAGAGTAGATGATCCAGATGGTGTGGGCATAATGAGAAAAGATCTGGATAAACTAGCAAAATGGTCAGAAGAATGGCAACTGGGATTTAATGCAAAGATGCAAAATCATGCACATAGGAAGAAAACCTGAAGCCACCTATAGGCTGGGAGGAGTTGCTAGCAGTCACAAAGGAAGAAAAGAGACTTGGGCATCATCATCATCACTGATGACCTGAAATCATCCAAGCAGACCTCTAAAGCAGTAGGTAAGGCTAGGGGGTGTTAGGGTGTATTAGTAGGGTATCACAAGTCGTAAGAGGAGGTAATAATCCCTCTTTACAAGACACTGGTTAGGCCCCATCTGGAGTACTGTGTGCAGTATTGGAGGCCACACCTTCACAGGACATTAACCAAATTGAGGCAGTCCAGAGAAGGGCAACCAAAATGGTGCAGGGACTGATCAGAAGACATATGAGGACAGATTAACAGAGCTCAATATGTATACCCTTGAGCAAAGGAGGAGAGGTGATATGATCGAGGCATTCAAACACCTGAGGGCATTAACAAGGTGAAAGAGTCTAACATGTTTAAATATAAGAAAAATAGCAGGACAAGAGGACACAGCATGAGATTAGAGGGGCCGATTAAGGGGAATGTGAGGAATTCTTTTTCACAGAAAGGGTGGTGGATGCATGGAATGGCTTACCACAAGAAGTGGCTATGAATACAGTGCAGGGCTTCAAACAGGCATGGGATAGGCATAAGGGAGCAATACAAATGACTGTGAATAGATGAGGCCACTGACAGAGCAAAGGCCGATGGCACATTTATAAGGTAGAAAAAGAAATGGGCAGACTGGATGGCCTTGGGTCCTTATCTGTCAACCTTCTATGTTTCTATGTTACCTCACCCTCCTCTTCTTTTTGAGATACTGACATAACAACTGTATCTGCGGTTTGTCTTCAAGCCCTTACCAGACCACCATTGCTCTCTCTACCAGTCCCTAGGGTGGCTGCCTCTACAAAGTGTTTCGACTATGCTATTGGCTGCCTAGTGGACAACTCACTCAGGAACCCCTTGCAAAACTTCTGATGGAAAGAGTGGCTTAGAGGTCGCTTAGGGCATCCTCTGTCCCCACACTACAAGTGTCCCGTGCCTCCACTGCCATGATTATGAGAGCTTTTTCCATCTCAGCTCCCTCCCTATGGAACAAGCTCCCACCATCAGTCCGCTTGTCTTCCTCCCTCCTGGCTTTCAAATGGAACTTAACCTGGTCTCTGACTATGGCAAGCTGTCATTGCACCCTAAAATAACCTTGGTCCTTGTAGCCTACTTTCCCCTTCATGTGTTTCCACACTCCTCTCCTTTTGCCTCTCTTGCTTACTCCTCTCCTGCTTACTCCTCTATCACCCTCCCTTCCTACAGACCCCTCTCACTAGCTTTACAGTTCGATTCCTAGCTAGCCCTGCCATTGTTTTTATTACACAGTCCACAGAAAGAAAAGAAGTGTGCAAATGAGTTACCACACCAATTTTAAATCCGACTTCTGTTAGTGGAAATGAAGAACACAGTCCAATTATGTTTCCAACAGTGCAGGGACTGCAATTTATTCAGAACCATTCCACAAAAATATAGGGTAAAGGCATGTGGTAAGGAACCTCCAACAACAAAACAACCCTAAGCGCCTCGACTCTCATGAGTCTTCAAATGTTTTTTACCTGCACTGTATGTATATAAAAACTTTGCACTATTTTTCTACTGGAATACAATTCCTAATGTTATTGTATGTAACCACTTATCTACTGTACATTTTCTTTTTTTCTCTACACCCATGTTTTTTTAGGTGTACTAATGCTCTGTATGTACCAATGACATTTGGTTCCATGTTTATTGCCACTTCGTTGGCCGGGCCATGCCTGAAAATGGTCATCTGGATCAGTGCACCTACCTGGTTACCAAAGACATAAATACATTTCAGTATCCCTGCTTTTTTCACTGTCCCTCTCTGCTCACCCACCGTCCCCTTTATTAAGCCTCACTATCCCTCCCTTGGTCTTTCTTCACTCCCTAATGTGCCTATAAATGGTTTTATCCCCCTTCTTAACTGAGTTGGCTGTCTTTTCCTCGATTTGGGCCTTTGCTATTCTGACTGCCTTCCCCGCTTCGTTCTGCTTTAACTGGTACAGTTCTCTGTCCTGCTCCCTCTGTGTTTCCTTATACTTCCTGAATGCTATATTTTTCTCCCTAACCTTCCCTGCCACCTCTTTTGAGAACCATAGTGTTTTTTTTCTTTCGTTTTGATTTATTTGCTTCTCACAAAGGCTTGTTGCCTCTGTGATGGCAGTTTTGATGTTTCTCCATTGTTCCTCCACTCTCCTTCTTTCCTGCTTGCTAGTGCTTTTCAGGAACTCTCCCATTTTGACAAAGTCAGTCCTCCTAAAGTCCAGTACCCTCACTTTTGTATGCTTGACTCTGCGACTGTGTTTATCATGAACCACATTGTTTGGTGGTCACTTGGTCCCAGATGGCTACCCACTTCTAGATCTGAAATCCTCTCTCTGTCCCGTTTGAGAGTACCAGGTCTAAGATTGGTCCCTCCAAGTGGATTCCAACACTAGCTGTCTCAGGCATGCCCTTGTAGGACATTGAGAATGACCCTGCTCTTGGATGTGGCTGCAGCAAAGGTGCTTCAGTTAACATCTGGCATATTCAAGGTCCCCATCAACATCTCCTTTTTCTGCCATCCTAAGGATGCCTTCTGTCATTCCTTGTCCATTTACTCCCCTGAAACGGGGGTCTGTATACAACACCTTCGGATTGTGTTGCCATTTCCGGTCTCTGAGGGACCCACAGTGTCTCCTCTCCTCCTGTGTACCCTTTAGTTCCGTTGCTTTGATCCTTCCCTTACGTAGAGAGCTACTCCTCCTCCTCCTCTTCTTCCTCCCTGTCCCTCCTGTAGATTGTATACTCTGGTATGTTGACATCCCAGTCATGGTTCTCTGTGTACTATGTTTCTGTGACTGCCACAATATCCAGGCATCCCTCTTCAATCAAGGCCACCAGTTCAGGGAGCTTGTTACCTAGACTATGGGCATTGGTGCTCATTACCCTCCATTTTTTGATGGCCTTACCCCTTTTTGCCCCATCCCTGTCCTTACTGCCTTTGCCTCCATTTACCCCTGCCCTTCTCCCTATCAACTTCTCTATCTTGATGTTTACCTCACTGACTACCCTCATTTGTTTGAGGGGGCTAGGATTTCCCTGCCCCTTTTCAGTGCTCCCCTTGGCTAGTTTAGATGCTTGCCAATGAGCATTTAAACCTATCACCTAGGATCCTGATTCCTTCCTGGAGTGATGCAGATCATCCGCTAGTGTAGGCCTGCATCCTCCAGCTGGACCCCAACCCCAATGAACCAAAACCCTGAGCTCTGCACCAGTTTTCAACCATTGATTGAATTCCATGGTGCAGAGCACCCCTATCACCATACCATAGACAAAGCAGCATCTCGAGAAGGGTTACCGTACATGCTACTTGTCTAAGGCCCTCCACAACTCCACACAAACCTCCTGCACTACTCTGATCCCTTCCCAGCCAGGTCATTTGTTCCTAGGTGGACAATGACATCCAGCTCCCTCCCCCATGCAGCTGCTTCTGGATCCTGAGGGATTCGTTCCTGTCCCTCAAGCCATGGCACCAGGCAGACACCTTACCTCCCTCCACCCCAGTTCTACCCTCCTAACAATGGAGTCCCCACCAGAAGTTCTTTCCTTCCCTGTGGGGTACCATGCTACCCTCCTGTGGGTCTCCTTTGTGGAGGTTCCCAGCATCCTCCTTGGTCTCCACTGCGGGTGCCTCAATAGAGGAACCACACTCTGCCAGAATGTCGTACAAATTGTGGAGAGGTACAACTGTAGGGCTGTGCCTCTGTTCCACCACCCACACCCTCCCTGAGCCCACTGTGATCCAACCGCTCCTCTTCTTGGCAACCACTGAGGCAGCAGCGGCGGCGCTGGTGGTCCCTGGGTGAGAGAGGAGGTCCCCCAAATCCTGACCAACTCAGCTTGGAGACGAGCAACCTCCTCTGTCAGCCCAGAGAGGTGCCTGCAGATGGGACAACACCGCATCCTCCAGAACGTCTCCCGGAAGACTGCCGCTTCACAGCCACTGCACTGCACCACTCCCATCATGTCTTGTTTGTGGCCCTCAACTGCTGTTTTGTATGCCTCTTTCCTCTCTCTGTTTATTTTTTCTTCATTTATTTTATTTACATTGCAGTGAGTACACTTAAAAACGAACAAAAGACAAAAACTTTGGCCTTTCTGGCAGCCAGTTGAGGTTGCTTCTAGGGTTTTGGGTAACTTCCATCCTACTGCAGACTAGCTTGTCCCTGAGATTATTAGCCCTGCTGAAAGCAACCTCAGGTTTGGAACCTACTGTCAGGCCTACCTCTGTGTCACTCTGTGGGATAGGGCAGTTGTAAATAATGTGCCCAGTCTTCCAGCCATTTGTTATGTTTCATGGTACATCGCGCAAAACATTTTGTTAGAATGAATAGCTTTTAGGAGGTGTGTCAGTGTCATGTTCAATGCAGGTAAAGCTGTATTGGACTCATCGCTGACAGACCAATGACTACCCAAGCTGACTATGGCAGTAGTCACAGTTTGGTGGGTGGAAACTTTGTGTACTTGAAAGAAATAAAGAGCTCTAATGAGAGAGTGCTTCAGTCCTTTCATTTGCATAAAGTCGGCTGGCAAGCAGCTGAGCAGCTTTATAGAGGGAATCAGGTGAGGTGGTAGCTGTATTTGGGCTACTGTACATGAAAGTCCACCTCTGAATTACCTAAATTGCAATGGCTTAGACTTTTTTTTAGCAATTGTTTTTTCTTTATTTTGTAGGAATAGGTTACTTATACATTTGTGCTGCCAGTGAACTGTCCAAAACGTTAGACTAGACGTGACGTATGAACCAGATCTGACCTAATCATCACGCTCAGAGTGCTATAAGCCAGTCCATTGCTATATTGATGTCTGACTGAATGGTTGCTTTTTCTGTCACAGATTAATTAAGGAACACACACCTTTACATACATAAATTTACTATTGGTAAGAAGTCGTAATTTATTCCATGTTTCAGTCATGATTTAAATTTCAGGCTTGTTTTCTTATTGTCTGGATATCCTGTCCGTGATTGTCCATGTGCGGTAGAGTTGCAGGTTTCTCAGTAATGAAAGTAGTGGATATTTTGGGCATCAGTGTATATTGTCATAGCGTATGTAAGCCACTCCTCAGGGCGGCCCAGTGACGCAGAGGGCTGAGCGGGCCGGACGCTACCTGGCCACACTGGTGACCCATGTTCAGGAATAGACTCGGCTCGCCGGGGAGCCAGCACGGGGGTGTGAGCAGGATTGAGCAACTGTAGGGCAGCTCTCCTTTCCTCTCTCGGGGTGGTCGTGGACCCCCAACCCCTGTAGTTCCTCTGCCACCGGGTGGAGGTCCAGTGGCTAGCGTAGGCAGAAGGGGCGGCAAGTTGTGGGAGGGTGTTTTGAGCCGTGGCATGTGCATGCCTCCACTTGCATTTGCCCAGCTGAGAATAGGACGAGTGGAAAAAATTGGGGAGGAAAAAAAATGTAAGCCGCCCTTCTCAGGGCTGACTTACTAATCTGTGCTCCCCCCTGGTTGGCTAGGGTCCTGTCTTGGGGCATCTGTGTGCTCCACCCCTGTTTAGGTGGGGGGCATTGCTCCGGGGTCCAGATAGAAAAGGGGGGGTCCTTTTTGGTGGGGAGCTGTCTGGCACTGTATAGGGCAAGTAGGGTTGGGGGGCTAACATCCCCTTGGCCTGGGAGGTTCTGGCCTGTGTGAGCATCGAGGTTATGCATTTCAGTTGTTTTCCAAAGGGACGGGTGGCAGGAGTGTAGTGACTGAGGGGTCCAGGTTCTGGGAGCTCACCGGAGGGAAGGACAGCAGCTGAAGGAAGATTAGGAGGTGGCTGAGTTCAGGAGGCCTGGTTCTCCAGCATTGCAATGTATGGCAGTGGGGCTGCTTTTGGTGGTGGCAGGCCGCAGCAGGGCTTCTCTGGAGTGGCAACTCCAGGGGCTATTACCTGGTGTGGCACGATGCATCAGGATGGCGGAGGGTGCATTTTGGGGATTAGCATATCATGCCTGCAATGCCCTTGTCTGGGGCAGGACTGGTGTTAGACTCATTAATGAAATGTACAGAGTGTGTAACTGGGAAGAAGGGCGGTCTTGCCCATTCTATATGCAACCCTGACATCGTGGTCCTGGATGGGAAAAGAGGGTGGTGAGCTGGTGGGTTAAGGATTGTGTGTAGGGCAGCCGCGGAAGGTATATAGGCCGCAGCCCGGTGTTAATGAATCTCGGGCAAGGGAGTAAGGGACTCCCCCGGGGACTGATGGATTGGTATTTCGTACCCTGTAAGGTTCTGAGCTTTGAAGACAGCTCTAGTTATCTGCGTGGAGTCTGTGCCTGGTTTAACTGTCTTAGGCTTGTGAATGCATTAGTATCACCTAGTACTGCATTGCCTCTAAGTTACTCTACGTATGCTTTGGTCTTCCGGCTCCATGCAGCTGAGCAGTTTATTTATTCAGTTTAAAATCGAAGATCAGAACTAAATTTCTTTTCTTGTTTCTACTCCATGAGTGCTGAAATTTATTAAATTAACTCCTTGTTTTCCTCCTGAGATGAAGTATGCTATTTACATCTTAAATCTCCCACCTCCCCCTGGCTTGACCGTGTGTTGCAGCTAGCGGTGAGAGGTGGGTTGGTGGAGTAGCTGTGCTCTGCACTGTGTTGACAGAACCAAGCTGAGGTAAGGCCATGCATTTTTATATTTATGGCTTTACCTCCCTGGAAAGTTTTTGGTCTGTACCCCCCGCCCCCTGTTGCTACCATCAGGACCCCTAGACACAAATGGGGGGTGGTAAAACTTTAAATTAAGTATTTGTCATTAAAATATGTGCCGTTTAATGAATCTTCTTTTAGTAGAAAGTACTAGGAAGATACAGTAACTGTTATTTGTTAGCTCTAAATATTGGTTAGAGCTTTCCATAGCTCTGTTCAGATGCGTGAATTTTGACAGCTTGCGATATGCCTGTTCCTGTGTCTGTCACGTAGCATTAGGGAGGTGTGAAAGGAAGGTGACATATCTGTTTAAATAAATCCATGTGAGATATTAGTTTGACTTCAGAATAGTTTAAAGGCTTGTTCACATGGCTGACTGTGAGCTGTTGTTAGTGGCTTACAATGGCCAAATCGGTACTCCTGCCCACGTGTGAATGCTGCCGTTTGGGCATTTTTCCATTGCATGATGTTGCATCCATGTTCCCCCTTTTCCTGGCTTTGTGGAGTGGTGTTGGTGGTTTCCTGTGCCGTCTGAACAGCCAAACCACCTGCACCACTCAAATTCCCCTATTAAAGTAACAGTGACCGGTATAGTATTAAATCGACAGAAAAGAAAAGGGCATCAGCAAAACCGATGCCGTGTGAACGCGGCACTCTACTGTTTCATAAATTTGTTTTGAATAAATAAAAATGAGCCACCAGGGCAAGGTGCAGTGTGAACGAGCCTTAGGTCAGCCTTCTTGATCAGTCTAACTCTGAAGTATGCATGTAATATCAGGAAGATATTTGCTTTGTCTGCTAAAACTTACTGCTTCATTCATAATTGGAAATTCTTGCATTTCAGACTGATCCCTATTGTGCCAAAGAATATTATTGCTATTTCAATGGAAGATGTTGCCTATTCATGTTACTCATCTCCAATTAAATATATGATTAAGACCATGATTTGTTTAATTCATGGTTTTATGTATGCACTATTACTAAGTGGTGCAATCACTGTCAGAGAGAACAATGTCTTGCATCCCAACAGATGCTGGCTGCTACTTGCACTTTATATTTATTAAAAGAAGTGCTTGTTTTATTCATAAATTAAAAAATAAAGGGAGTGAGACAGCTTCTCCTTTCTCAGCTAAAGGTGAGTGAAGCCAACAGAATGAAACGGCAGGGAGTCAGGAGGCAAGCTGCAGTGTCAGGAGCTATTGCGCTGTAGAAGCAGAGTGAGAAGCATGCAGGCTGATCCGCTTCATAGACTGCTTTTCTGTGACTGAGGCTCACCTAAACAAGAGGCTGCCTTTCTAAGCAAACAGAGTTGTCCTGAAGAGATTGTGAGTTACAGAGTGCAGCTACGGAACTTGAAAGACGTTGACTGGTGATCTGGGCATGGGAAGCTTATGGTACTGCTACAGGGTTCCAAGTCAAAACAGCAAGTCCAAAACCATGCGGAGCGCACACAGTGAATCTGAAATGGCGAGACCCATAACAGCGCTATGCAATACAATGCTGAACAATGACAGCGAGACCCCAATTATAAGTCGGTTGCGGGGGCTGTGCCCCCATCTCAACACAAGTCGACCAGCAGTACCCTTACAGCGCTAAACTTAACACACGCCTAATTTCGACATTGCTGCAATGATGAGTGCTGTTTTTACTCACGCTTTTGAGTCGCTTGTCTTGACTGGACACCCTGCTACAGTAGGTTAAGATTACTGGAGAAATGAATTAACAGTATAAAGCAAATGCAAAGTAGGCAAGGACAGTAATGCAGTGTTTCCAGAACAAGTCTGAAGTGTAACTAGAAGGGCACTAATTCCCTTTGGTTTATTCTTGGAGGATTCCTAACCACTGCCTCTGTTTTACAAGGTACAAGGGTATGGATGTTGAGAGAAGCAGCAGGACTGCACATCGCAAAACCACTGCATTTAAGTGCATTTTGGGACTGTTTGTCTGCTCTTCAGGTGATCGATTAAAACACAAGTGACAAAGAAATGTTTTGCCAGGTCTATTTATAAAGTTTTCCCCTCAATAGATGTGAAAGAATCATAAGTTAGCAATAACCCATGACAGGGTGTGGGGTTATAGGCATTTAATCCACGCCTGGGGTGCATTGTAAGGCACGAGCTCAGGTCGAGTGTCCTCACAGCACCCCCGGTGTAAATTAAATGCCTATAACCCCACACCCTGGAGTGGGTTATTGCGCTTATAACATGGGTTATGTTGAAAACAAGGAGAAAACAAAACAAATGGGTTTTCTCCCCATTTTCATACAAAAAAAGTGACTGTATTCTGCCACCTGGACAAATAGTCCCCAACAAATAATCTAGATGTGAATGCTTTTATGCACATACAAATGTCATAAATAATGTACTCACATGATTTCTGACATTTGATGTGTATTATATTGTTTCCTACATGTTCGAGGAGGTTTCGTTTCCTGCTCCCCCAACGACAGACACACATGCAACTGGCAAGCTCAGAGCCAGCCCTCAGAATATTTCTTCACACACACACATATGCATCCATACATCGCTGAGCTTCAGAAGTCCATACTGAAGTGGGGTGGTAGCATTGTTTGTGTCTTTCTCCTTCTCCCTCAGTTAGCTCGTTCTCGCTCTTTTGCTTCAGCAGAGAGAGAGAGAGAGAGACAGAACTACTGCAGAGATCGAGCGTCTGTCTTTAGGTGGAATGCAGGGGAGATGTGTGAGAGCCGATCACATACAGAGACAGAACTGCAGGGAGCGAGAGCCTCTCTTTTGGCAGAATGCAGGGGAGATATGTGTGTGTGTGTGTGAGAGAGAGAGATGCAAGACAGCTGCTTTAGGTCATCAAATGTGCTGTGTGTCTCTCTCTCTCTCCGTCACTGTGCCACTTACAGCGTGGGGCACAAGTGCTTCAGGAACAGATGGCACAGCTGCGGCGAGGTGCATTCTCTCTCTCGGCATGGATGCTGCCCGATCTCTCTGTCTCTGTCTCTCTCTCACCTGAAAGCCGGTGACTGTTTTCAGCTCTGTTTCAGCTCCCTCTCTCTCCTGCACTTATAAATACAGTGCTACGTGACTTACAACAACAGCCTGCTGTGCTTCTTTACAAATTTCACCGCAGCTATAACTTATGCGGGGAAGGGGGGGTATAACATTTGCCCACACTGTGTGCTAATCCCCACCATGGTCTACTATGCAATGTCACTTTACTGAAGCGAACACTCTGCGATACTGAAATCTACTGTGTTCGACGTTGTGCTGTGACTGTTGGCCTTCACTGAAGTGACTGCAGAGGTGTACAAACCTGTTTTACTGATATTGCATAATGTCTTCTCCATTACAAAACCTATCATTTGGCACATATTTTTAATTCCAGTGCGAAACCACAATAGTTTTACAACATTATCAGCGTGGACCATACTGTGTTACTGCTTCGCTAAAGCCGAAAACAACAATGGCTGCTACAAAAAAATGCAGAATTGACACTATAAATCCCTCCCCCATGTGCTCCGTTCTGCTCTTCTCAGAGAAAAAAGATCAGGCATGCTAACCATGGATTAAATAGGGAATTTTATCCACAGGCACATGACACCTCTTCTCCAGTCATGTCAGCTCCTTTACCTAACCCATTATAATGCTGTTTATTTATTTTTGGACCTATGTGACTTCCAAAACTTGTGTACTGTAACATTTACAGGATGTCCAACTTATTTACTGGTGCAGTAAAACTGGTACACTACAACAATCTGCAATCAATTCATTTATATATTTAGAGGCTGTTGACCAGGAAAGGCATGCTGAGTCAAGGCTCTTTTCCAGGTGGGGTCAGGAGGAAGATTCTATTAGTTCATATCACGTAATTAATCTTAAAGCTTTAAAGAATCTTAAAGTTTCTATCATGCAATTAGTTGACTTACTGTACTATGTCGTAGAACTTGCGGAATTAAATGCCCTTAGTTCAAGTGAAATGATTTCCCCAATTACTTGCATTAAGATGTTTGAGAAATGTTATTTACAGGTACTGTTTTTGACTATACATGTGCAAACTGGAGAGCTTTATGTAAAACAGCACTGTATAATCATTCTTATGCTGTGCAGGTCTTCTGAAGCCCCCCCACCCCCATTTATTTAGTTAATGAAATAATTTTTTTTTTTATAAATACAGTGTAAGACCATCTTAGTTTTAATACAGTCTTATAGCTGTTCTGTGCTTTTGTCCACAGTGAATGATTATATATGGCCTAAGCACTGAACACTTGTAGTGCTGAAATCATTCAGTGCTTCACTGTTTATTTGTTTTTGATATCCAGTTACGCTACACTGAGGGAAAGTGGAAATTGCTTAACCAGGAAAGGCACATTAAGTCTACGCTTGTTTCCATGTCCGACCTGGGAACAGAAGGAAGTTAAATGACTTGCTCACTGTTACAAAGTATGCAGGTGGACGCTGTAGGATTCAAACCCAGGTCTCCAGGTTTGCAACTTATTGCTCTACATCACAGGGCTATGCTGCCTCAATAGGTGTAAAAATGCCTACCATATTTTTAGACATGACCTGGTACAATTTACAATGGCTGCCATGAGCAAAAGAACTACAGAAAATATTATCAAACAACCAAGTAATAAGTGGAACCCAAACAACAAGGTTTTACAGTTCTGCAGAATTTACACTAAAATTTAGAATTAAGCAGTGCAAAGAGAGCTGCATGTACTGTACATCAAAATGGATCTAAGGTACTGCAAGGGCAATATACAATATTATAATGAATAAAATACATAGACTTGGCAAAATCGGAGCACTATTTGCTAACTTACCATGCTTATCTGATGAATAGGCATTTGTGTTCCTGAGCACAGAGAGGGGCAAGAGAGCCTCTATGATAGTTCTCTTCACCCCACATCTGGTCACAGATTCAGCTTCTGGTCACTGCTGTTCTGTAGAGCTACATAGATGGCCATGGGGGGGCATGGCAGACGGTTTGACCACTATCCATGGCATTTGGAAGACCACTTACTTATGGCAGCAAAGAGTGTTGACTATGAAACAGGTTCATTTAAACCGCATAGTAAAGTGCAGTTAGTGCTTTTAGTGTGTTGTGAAAAAGTGCAAACACCTGCTATAATATTAAAAGCCCTACGTGCATTTGGAACATACCAGCTGTAAATCTGAGAATTAGGCAAGACTGACCCTCCCCCCGGCCTCTCACCGGGGGAAGGTCGCTTTGCCCACGGATACCATTGTATAGAGGAAGTGGGCTGCCTTTGCCTTCAGGCAAAGAAGGCATCCCAGGACCAGAAGAGACCAATCGGGTGCGGAAGTACCTGAGAGGCTGGCACAGGCCATGCCAATAGGGAGTGGCTTGGGCAACGAGAAAAGAGTTGGCCAGAGGGGGATCATTCTCTTTGGACCAGCTTTGAACAACCATTGTTTAAAGTACACATGATATTCCCAATGCAGTTTGCACCTGTTATATTATGCATGACGCTGTTGTATACAAAATGTAAAAGTCAATTTATTTCTCTCAGGCACTGATGGGTCCAACCCCAGTCCTAGTGCCCGCCTGAGAATAAAAAATAATTCTCCTTAGTGTAGTGTCCCACCTCAGTCCCCGATTGCCCATCTGATGATAAAAAACATGTTTTCCATAGTGCAGTGTCCCACCCCAGTCCCCAGTCGCCCACCCAATGATCAAAAACATATTTTCCATGGTGTAGGGTCCCTCCCCCCTCCGCGGTCACCCATTGCTGTCCCCAAAGGAGCAACACTCTTCCCTGGTAGTCTGGGGTCCTCCCACCCTGTCCAGTGTGACCCACCACCCAGCCCCCCAACCCAACCCCCAGCTGGTGACCAGCACAGCCCTCCTCACAACACCGTGGCTGGTCACTGACTGAGCCCTCAAGGAGCGCGTACTGTATACAGTATGGCTCCCTGACTGTAAAAGGAGAGTAGGCAGCTCTTTAAACGGAGACGGTTTAAAACCACAAGGACGGAATGACCACAGGGACCCTTTCTGTAGCAACTGAATGGAGTTGTGTGATAGAACTGTCAATGTTTTTGCAGTTTACTGTATGTAACATGTAAGTGCCCTTGCCCCCCCCCCATGTTACCCTAAATTTATTTATTTATTTGAAAATTGGTGACTGGAAAAGGCACACTGAACCGAGGCTCGTGTCCCGGTGTGACCCAGGGAGGGGAGCAAAGAATTAAAAATGATAGTGATACATAGTGTATAGACATACAGGGTTACAAAAAGGTGCAAAGTCATAGCCTACAAAGACCACAGAAAGTGCATAACGAGCAAACAAATCATGAGTAGGTGGCTGCACTTCAGAGCAAGTGTATGAGGGACTGTTAAGGGTGGGGGGAGGAAGAAATCTTGGCTGATACCTGAAGGAGGGATGGGAAGTACTGAAGTGGACAGAAGAGAGAAGCAGGTTCTGGAGTGAGGGGAGGCGATAGGCAAATGCTGTTTGGCCAGCCAAGGTATGTGAACCAAGGCAGAGCAAATGTGAGATGGTCCCTGGAGTGGAGGGAGCGGGAAGCAGAGGGCACAGTGCAGAGGAATAATGAGAGGTAGGCGGGAAGGGACCCAAACCAGAATTTAAATATAACAGAGGCACAGTGCATCTGGCAACAGGATGGTAGAGGAAGACTGGATAATGATGTGTAAAGTGAGCAGTGATGGGTTCAAGAAGGTGAGTTGGTTGCAAAACGACAGGAGGAGTTACAAGAGGGTATCTAGTCTAGCCAAGGAAGATGAGGAGGTGGAAATATAGATCACATCCACGTAGTCAATAATGGAGAGCACCATTCTGATGATAAGCACTCAGTGAACCTGAAGGGAAAGACAATCTTTATTTTGGTACAAAGCACCAAGTTTAGGATGGAGCTTAGCATGGATGGTGTCTGTGGGCCATGAAGTGAAGCTTGTTGTTGAGCCACACACCAAGGTACTTGAAGGAGGAAACCACTTTAAGTGGGGAACCATCCAAGATGGGTACTGATGGGAGTCTGGCCAGTTTTGGGGTACCAAAGGTCATGGACACTTTTTTTTTTTTTTTTAGTGTTAACTCAAAGCTGGTTTAACTGGAACCAACACAGGACATTGCAGAAATCTTGTAGCAGATTTTCCACATCGGAGGTGTAGGGACCAGAAGTGTAGATGACTGTGTCATCTGTATATGTGTGAGTATGCGAGGTGATACAGGCTGATGGGAGATCCTTTAGGAAGCTAGAGAAGAGTGTGGTGCCCAGGGTGCAGCACTGTGGGACCCCTGCCTGGATGGGAAGAGGAGGTGACTGGTCGCTACCATCCAGTACTGACTAGATGGTACGTGAGGTCAGAACAGAGCCAGTCAGCAGCAGCAGCTGAGAGGTCAGCAGACCAAGCTTACTTAGGAGGACAGGGTGAAACACTGAGCCAAAGACCTTAGTCTGATCAGTGAAGATGGGTGCTGTGATGTGACCCTGATCCATCCCTGAGAGGATGTAATCAGTTACATGCAGCAGAGGAGACGGTGGAGTGATTCCTCCTGAAACCACACTTGAATAGGAGAGGAAATCGGAGGAGGAGGGAAGTCTGAGTGCTATTGTAGACCAGCATCTCTTGCAGTTTGGCAAGAGAGGGAGGAGGATACACCGAGAGTTACTGGAGGAGGAAGGTCCCCATCAAGTGAGTGGTGTATCTTTGGCCAGCTTCTATGACTGTGGGACCACATGAGGGAGGGAGGCTGAAAAGGTGAGTCAAAGAGATGCAGTGGCAGGAGCAGAGGTATGAAAAAGTCTGGGATCAAGTCAGTCAGGCGAGACTTACTCAGACTCGGGGAGTAAAGGGCAGTCAGGGTCTCCTGGGTGGTAGTGGAGAAGGGAAATCCTGGGAGGAAGGAAACAGGAACGTGGTATGATGGAGTAGTGGCAGGCGGGAGAGGAAGGAGAGCATAGTGAAGAACTCATTGAAGGGGAAGCAAAAGAGGAGGGTCAGATACAAGTGAACCATTAATCAGAAGAAATGAGGGGCCAGATTGGGTAGGAGGATCAAACAGGGAGCAAATTACCTTCCAGAACTTCAAAGGATTGTTTAGGTTATTCTGAAGGCTGGCCTTGAAGATGTGATTTTGCAATCCTAATAGCCTTAGTGCAGACGTTCCTGCTAGACCTACTTGAGAAAGTTAGGAAGAGAATGAGATAATTTATAGTAGGACCAAGTGAGGCCATGGGACTTGCACTGATCAATAATTTCCTGGGTGATAGTAAGATTTGACCATGGACTTTTTGAATGGGGTTTGCTTGTCCCAGAATAAGTAGAATTTGGAGTGGAACATGGAGAGGGCAACGTGAGTAGCACATGTGATGTGGAAGGCTGTTCAGTCAGATGCAGCAGGGTCACTCAGGAGAGCCTGAGTGTCGAGTGACCTGCTCCAGATGTGTTGTGGAGAAGAGGGAGGGCATCTGATCTTCCTAAACCAGAGCATCATAGAGTAGTCATTGAAAGCATCGGACAAAATACCAGCCACAGCAGTGCGATGAGGGTGGGAGGAAGAACCCAGTCCAAAAGGGTGTGGTTTTGGGAGGGTGGGTTGAGCTGAGTAGCATAGGAGATGATCAGTGTGAGATTGAGGACTCCATTTTATGTATGACTGGCCTAGAGGCTAGGGAGAGCCAGTTGACTTTAAAATCCCCAAGAAGAGCAAGTTCAGCAGGCAATAACGGTGATAATAGAGCTAGATTAAACCAGGGAGGCGGATGAGATTTTGGGTCAAGCACAGAGTACGTCAATGAAAATGGGTACCGTGGAAGAGAATGATGAGTAACAGTCTGAAATTGAATAATGGCAAAAGGAATATTTCTCTTTCAGGTCTGATGTTTCTAACTATTTCTACACACAGCCGATCCCAATATTAAAACTAAGAATCTCCCAGTGACACAGAACTGGGTGATCACAGGGTCGTTCTAGCTACTTCTGTCATTTTTCTGCCTTTTTCTGATGTAGCAATGTGACGTAGACAGCCAGTTCTGAGTGCTGTGTAATATTTTTTTTTAATATAAAATGTATTAATGACTATCTGTGCTGAAAATCTAATGCTCTAGGAGTGAACTCAACCCCCAGTTTTCATCTGACAGATGCAAGCTAAGAGAAATACTAACAGCATGTATCACACACACGCAGTTTTAGATGCAATGTGTTACATAGCAGACCAGGAACTAATTGTTGTTTAAATTAACTTTGTTAAGAACGAAATCATAAAAAAAGGTTTATGACGTTGAAGAGAAAACCTAGGTTATTACACAGGAGTGCGAGGTTGTAAATACTCATATGAAGCCTGTGTGAGGAGGATGCAGTAGGATCAAAAGAGATGTCATTTGAAACACGAGTCATGCTGAAGGATTGCAAATTAGATAATTAAAAAAAAAAAGCCTACTTTTTTTTATTAGATATATTTTTTTAAATATAATCTGACAGAGGAGGAGCTGACTGACCTCACTCAAAAATGGGTTGTTCCATACAGTTGTTTAAGGAATACTCTGTTTTACTTACATATATTTTTACCTAGACTCTGACCAAGCAAGATCGGTGAGCCCTTAAGCAAGTATTTAGAGACTAAGTACTGTAGTAGGAATTTGCACTGTTTAAACCTTGTTTCTTTTTAAAAGGTTTGTATGTCTTTTGATATAAGAGTTCTGTATTTTGTGTTTCACATATTTTTAACTAATGTAGTAAAATTATTTTAGAACTTACTTGGTCTGTCTTTGAATTTTTTTTATTTTGTAAGAAAAGTACATAGTTATAGCAGATACTAAACATAAGCTTGAATGGTGGTACCAAACTGGAAAGAGAAGCGTTTTAAATCTAAGGTCTTTATTAAAGTTTTTAAGGTTCATCTCTGTGCACCTGGTTAGGTGCCCTAGGCAAAGATATCTGCCCCCAAAGACAAAAATATCTGAGCCTGTGTATTGAGCACAACAAGAGGTTCACAGTTTGAATCCTCCAAGACTGGAGACCAAAGGTTGATCCGAACTCACAAAACAGACAAGAGGGTTATCTTGTCTGTTACACTGTTCTAAGACTGCGCCAGAGGTTGCCACTTTGGGAGTAGAGGACCTGACCTGCTGAGTGGGTTTGTGGACAGACTGGTTGGCAGCGGTGGCATTATTTTCGTATCACAAGCTTTATTGTTCTGTGTCAGCTGAGACCATAGCTCTCTTGCAAAGAAAGAAAGAAAGAAAAAGGAGTTTTATTTTAAATAGGAAACAGAACTATATATCATTGGCGTACAGTCAGGTTCCTACCCATTTTATTTTTTTCTCTAAAGTACAGTCAGAGTAGCCGTAGTCAGGGAAGAAGAAGATGGCTTCGACTTCAGCAGGCACACTGTAGAGTCGTGAAGCAGTTGTCAGGGGACAGGGGAGTCCGTTCAAGGTGACAGCCAAAAGCAGAACCTCATAGAGGCCCTGATGGTAGCAGATACCAGAGCAGCGAGTCACCGACCGTGACTGAAAAGGACAGCAGGGCCACTGTCAGTGAGGGGCCACAGCAGCAGGGAAAGGTCACCAGTATCCTGGATCCAGAAGTACTCAGGCTACAAACTGAGTTGCGCAGGATGGAACTGGAGGCGAAGCGAGAGGCTGCCCGAAAGGCAGAGCAAGAACAGAGGGAGGAGGACCGTGAGGCAGAGTGACAACAGAGGGAGGCAGACCATGAGGAGCATGAGCACCAGCGAGCTGCAGAGGAGAAGAGAGAGTGAGAGAAGAGAGAAGCGAGAAGCAGAGGAGAAGTGAGAGCGAGAGAAGCGAGAGGCAGAGGAGAAGAGAGAGCGAGAGAAGCGAGAGGAGAAGAGAGGGGAGCGCCAGTGGCAACATGAACTGGAGAAGCTACGACTCCAATCAGTGGAACCAGAGCAGGTAAGTGGCTTGGGTTTAACTGGGACTGCAGGACTGGGTTACAAATTGAACTCCAAATTAATAGCTGAGGTTAAGGAAGGGAGGACATGGCGCCTTTTAAATTCTTTTGAAAAAGTTTGTATTCAGGCTAAAATTCCTAGAGAGTCCTGAAGCTTCCAGCTATCCTGCTACTTACGGGAGAGCTCAAGATGCATTGGGTCAAATGGACAATGAAGACAGCAATGATTACAGAAAGCTAAAAGCTGCACTGTTAAAAGTTTGAATTAACTGCTGAAACATACAGAGCTAAATTCCGTAAGCTCAGGAGAGGCCCTGATATGAGCTATGAGGAGCTAGCCACGAAACAATGTCAGTTTTTAAAACATTGGTGGGAAGGAATTGAGGCAAATTCTGTTGATAAAATTGAAAATGTGATTTTATTAGAACAGTTTTATTGGGCATGCCCAGCAGAGCAAAAAACCTGGCTAGAGGACCGAGATACAAAAACAGAGCAAGAGGCTGCTGAACTCTCGGACTGCTATGCCAAGAGTAGACCTGCTCTGAGAATGAATGGGCCGGGCATGGCAGCGCAGAAAGGGAAAAGTGCGCCTTCAGGGCAGCTAAAACCCTCACTGCCTCCACCGAAACCAGTTAGCCCCAGGTTTCAATGAAAAGATTTATCTGAAGTAAGAAATGCATGTTGGCTGTGTAAGGAAACTGGGCATATTGCCAGACAGTGCCCCAAAAAGACGAGCCAAAATACACAACAGGCTGCTAGAAAAGAAGTAGGTTGTTTGTGTGTCCCTGAGAGCATGTCAGTGAACATGAGGGAACACATGCACCCAGTAATAGTAAATGGGGTACAGACACAGGGGTTAAGGGACACAGGGGCATCCTGACATTGGTAAAGGAGGATCTGGTACAGCCTGGTGAGCTTATAGCCAATAAATACATAATGGTACAAGGGTTTACTGGTGAAGAGAAAACATTGCCACTCGCTAGTGTTCTCCTGGACTGGGGTGAAACAGGGGGAACTGTGCAACAGGTGGCTGTAGCCAACACATTAGCAGTGGATGTGATCCTGGGTAACAATCTCCAGCAGGGGATGGGATGTGCAGTTACCCGTAGCCAAGCGGCAAGGGAAAATAGTAGTTCCCTGAACCCCACAGAAACCAGTGTAGAAACCACTGAGAGGCTGGTTCCCCAACCTATGTCTCCAGATGGGGAGACTGATAAAAAGGGGGTAGAAATTTTCCCGGTAGCGAGTGACCACACAGCTATGGAAGGTTATTCCGAAGAGGGAGGGGTGACCAATTATCAGAGGGTTGGGACTGACAGTGATCCTGAGGGCCCTGACGCTAGTGCTAGGGACCCTAGTTTAGCGACTGAAGGGGACCTGTCCCATGCCTTGGGACTGTGTGAAGGGTTTGCAGCTGCTCAGAGGAGTGACCCTAGTTTAGAGAAGCTGAGGGCTTGGGCAGAATCAGAGGGCACACAGGGAGGTGACGGCAGGCATAAGGTTTATTGGTAAAATGGACTTATGTATACACAGACAGTACAGGCAGAGGGAGGGACACTAGGCAGGTAGCTTGTCATTCCCCAGGGATATCGTGAGCAGTTGCTCAGGGTTGCCCATGATATTCCCTTATCTGGTCATCTGGGAATTGCACGAACTACGTAGCGGTTGGCTCAGAATTTCTACTGGTCTAACTTCACCCAGCAGGTGAAGGAGTATTGCAGGTCTTGTCACCGGTGCCAACAAACAGGGAAGGCGGGCAAGAAAACCAAGCCACCCTGATCCCTTTGCCCATAGTGGAGGAGCCATTCCAGAGGGTGGGAATGGATATTGTGGGGCCTTTAAATACCCCCAGCTCCTCTGGGAAGAGATTCATCCTGACTGTGGTGGATTATGCCACCCGGTACCCAGAGGCAGTTGCCCTATCCTCACTGAGGACAGACAAAGTGGCAGATGCCTTACTTGAGATTTTCTCCGTGTTGGGTTTCCGAGAAGGTAATCACAGATCAAGGGGTTCCTTCATGTTGGACCTGATGAAATGTTTATGGGAGAAGTGTGAGGTGGTGCAGAGATGCATGGCACAGTATCACCCACAAGCCAATGGACTTGTGGAATGATTCAGTGGTACCCTAAAGTCAATGCTCCAGGCATTTGCTGAACGGCATGGGAGGGACTGGGAGAAATACCTTCCCCACCTATTGTTTGCATACAGGGAGGTGCCCCAGGAGTCGACAGGATTTTCCACGTTCGAACTCTTGTATGGACGCCGGGTACGTGGGCCCCTAGACTTCATCTGGGAGGACTCAGAAGGCAAGCACGCCACTCAGGGAACTCCCATTGTGGATTATGTCCTTAGGTTTAGTGAAAGGCTGAAGGAGCTTATGGGGACAGCCCAGAGTAACCTAGCAGCTGCCCAACAGAAACAAAAAGTGTGGTACGACCGCAGAGCCAGAGTTCGCTCGTACATGGTGGGTCAGGAAGTCATGGTCCTTATTCCGGTCCGGAAAGACAAGCTGCAAGCTGAGTGGGCAGGACCGTACAGAGTGGTTAGGAAGGTAAATGACGTGAACTACATTGTGGAGTTACCTGACAGAAGACAGACTGAAAGGATGTACTGTGTCAACATGATGAAGCCATATGTGAATAGGGCTGACATGGTGTTTGCAGTGAGTAGTCATGGGGAGGGACGGACGAAGGAGACCCCCTTCTGGATTTGCTGGAGGAAAGTAGGCGGGAGTCCTCTGTGGAGGAAGTAAAATTGTCTCCCCAGCTGGCCCTGGACCAGGTCCAGAAAGTAAGGGAGGTTTTGGCAGACTTTGCCCCCTTCTTTAGTGCCAAGCCTGGACTAACCCCCTTAGCGACACACGATGTGGAGACAGGGACACAGATGCCCATACGGTGGACAGCATATCAGATGTCAGAGGCTGTCCAAAAGGACCTTAGGAGGGAAGTGGAGGAGATGCTGGATTTAGGGGTAATCCAGAGATCCCACAGCCCCTGGGCCTCACCCGTAGTCCTTGTACCTAAGCCAGATGGCTCAACTTGTTTCTGTGTGGACTGTCGTGTACTGAATGCAGTCACGAAGTCCGATGCCCACCCAATGCCCCGGACGGACGAACTCCTGGAAAAGTTGGGAGGGGTGACCTACCTTATGACTGCTGACCTGACCAAGGGGTACTGGCAGGTAGAGTTGACAGACAGCGCTAGGGAGAGGTTGACCTTCATCACTCCGATAGGCTTATTTGAGTTTAAAGTAATGCCTTTCGGAATGAAGAAAGCCCCAGCCACTTTCCAAAGGTTGGTGAACCAGGTGTTAAATGGTGCTGAGGAGTACGCCGTGGCATAGCTGGATGACATTGCCATCTTGCATACCAGCTGGGAGGAACACCTATCCCACCTTAGGGAAGTGCTGGACAGGATACAGAGGGCCAGGCTCACTGTCAAAGCCGAGAAGTGCCAGGTGGCCATGGGGGAAGTGGCATACCTCAGGCATGTGGTAGGCCGGGGACAGCTCCATCCTAACCAAATAAAAATAGAGGTGATCCAGGCATGGCCCAGACCAGAAACCCAGAAGCAGGTCAGGAGCTTTCTAGGGACAGCAGGGTACTACATGAAATTTGTACCCAATTACAGTGCCCTGGCTGCTCCCCTATCTGACCTGACAAAGAAAAAGATGCCAAAGAAAGTTACCTGGGGTCCAGCCTGTGGGGGAGCCTTTACCAGACTAAAGGAGGCACTGTGCAGTGCTCCTGTTTTGACAATTCCTGACTATAGCAAAACCTTTATAGTTCAGACGGATGCCTCAGACGTGCTTATTGGGGCAGTACTGAGCCAGATGTCCAGCCAAGGGACAGATCACACAGTTGTGTACCTGAGCAGGGAGCAAGTGTGCTCCACGGTGGAAAAGGAGTGTCTTGCCAGTAGTGTGGGCCCTAAAGAAATTAGAGCCATATTTGTATGGGCAGCATTTTGTGGTGCAGACTGACCACAGCCCTGGTTTGGCTGGCGCATATGGGGAAGAACTATGGGAGACTACTAAGATGGAGTCTTGCTTTACAAGGGTATGATCTAAAAATCGTACATAGGGCTGGAGCAAAGAACAATAACTCAGATGGGCTGTCTAGGTCTATGAGGAGTGAACTGATTTGGGAAGCTCATCCCATGTAGGGGATAGATCCCCCAAATTCAGTCTAGGTGGGGAGGAGTGTGACGTAGACAGCCAGTTCTGTATAATATTTTTTTTAATATAAAATGTATTAATGACTATCTCTGCTGAAAAATCTAATGCTCTAGGAGTGACCTCAACCCCCCCACCACAGTTTTCAGCTGACAGATGCAAGCTAAGAGAAATGCTGACAGCATGTATATCACACACACTCAGTTATTAGATACAGTGTGTTACATGGCAGACCAGGAGCTAATTACAGAGTTGTTTAAGTTAACTTTGTTAAGAGGAGATCATAAAAAGGTTTATGACGTTGAAGAGAAACCCACAGGAGTTTGAGGTTGTAAGTGCTCATATGAAGCCTGTGTGAGAGGATGCAGTAGGATCAAAGAGATGCTGAAGGATTACAAAATTGATACTTTAAAAAAAAGCCTACTTTTTATTAGATTTATTTTTAAATATAATCTGACAGAGGAGGAGCTAGCTGACCTCACTTAAAAATGGGTTGTCCTACAGTTGTTTAAGGAATACTCTGTTTTACTTACATGCATTTTTACCTAGACTCTGACCAACAAGATCGGTGAGCACTTAAGCAAGTAGGACTAAGTACTGTAGTAGGAATTTGCACCATTTAAACTTTGTTTCTTTTAAAAGATTTGTATGTCTTGATATGAGTTCTGTATTTTGTGTTTCACATATTTTAACTATTTTAGTAAAATTCTTTTAGAACTTACTTGGTCTGTCTTTGACTTATTTTTAATTTGTAAGAAAAGTACATGGTTATTGCAGATACTAAACATAAGCTTGAATGGTGGTACTAAACTGGGAAGAGAAGCGTTTTAAATTTGAGGTCTTTATTAAAGTTTTTAAGGGTTCATCTCTGTACACCTGGTTAGGTGCACGTAGGCAAAGATATCTGGCCCCCCGAAGACAGAAATATCTGAGCCTGTGCATTGGGTACGCTAGCATGAGGTTTACAGTTTGAATCCCTCCAAGACTTGAGACCAAAGGTTGATCTGAACTCACAAAAACAGACAAGAGGGTTACCTTGTCTGTTATACTATTCAAAACTGCCTCAGAAGTTGGCACTTTGGGAGTAGAGGCCTGACCTGCTCAGTGGGTTTGTGACAGCAGTATAGCATTTAGCTGTTTAAAGAGTTAGACATTTAGTGACATTTGAAACATAGCCTTCCTGCGTGAACCTATTGAGTGAATAAGCAGGACCAGAAATTGTCTCTATATGATAACTACAGTATAGTAAAATGAATACCATTCTGTTTAACCGTTTGCATAACTGTTGTATAATAACGGATATTGTTTTTCCCATAGGAAACCCAGTTATAATTCGCCCGTTATAAGCGTGCCAGGTTTCAGTAAGCTCTGCGCATGCGCTAGCTGTGGTTCTTCTCTTAGTGCTGGCTGCCCATGGTTATGGATGCCGGATGGAAATTTCACCGCTATACGAGCTTAGCGGTGAGTTCAGAAACAGAAGCACTGGGCTAGCTTCAAACTGTTGCAGTTCAAAAAAATTTTTTTTGGGGACATAATGTTTCTCTATGCAGGTCTTTGCATTGTGGACCACGCTGAAGCCCAACAAGTCCATGGTAGCTGAGGAACCTCATTTATTTTATATAATTGCTGCGGTAAAAAAATGATACCCAGCAATTATATAAAATAAAATATGAGGTGGTGTGTAAAACTCGATTGTACACCCACCCTTTTTGTGGGATGCATTTCATAAACCCCTTGGGATTCTCCCTCTGTGTTTATGTAGCATACCACAACTCGGGTGTGTGTAAAATCTCGTTATACACCCCACCCCATACAATATTCTATATATATTTACCTGCATTTTATGCCTGTTTGAATTTGTATCATTGCACTTGTTCGTACTTTAATGAATATTCATAAGGTGATGTATAACATGCAGGACTTGCTCTCCCTCATCCACACCCCCTGATGAAGACTTGTTTAAGTCTAAGTGCAGCTCCCATTGCAACGGACCTCTGTATTGTGAGCTTTTTTCGTGAATGCACTCAGCACTTGTATTTATGAAAAATAAAAATGTGATGTTTTTGGAGCTCACTGTGGTCCTGCAGGATTCCTTGTTAGACTCTTCTCTTTGCATCACTCTTTCAACCATGAGTTGAAGCTCATAGTGCAGAGAACCCTTTCATCCCCTTGTCTTACACAGGCAGCACCTCAGCGAAAGTTGCAGAGCATGCTACCTGTCTAAGATCCCTCCCCAACTCCTAAAACTCCCCCTGCATTATCCCAGCCCTGTCCCTAGCCGGGTCATTAGTTTCCAGCTGGACAATGACATCCAGCTCTGCCTCCTGATTTGCTGCCCTAGCGATTCTCAGAATCCACCTCTGGGCTGTGATGCCACATAGGCACCTTACCTCCCTTCCTATTCCCAAATCTATCCCCCCTCGCAATAGAGTCCCTCACCAGAAGTTGGTTCCTCCTTCTCTGGAGTCCTCTATCACACTCCTTGGGATCTTCACTATGGAGGACCCCATATCTCCTCCATGGCCACTTCCACAGGTGCCTCCTCCCAGCAGTCCCACCCTGCCAGAGCAGTGTAGGAATTGCATAGTAGTACCAGTTGCAGAATGCGTCTCTGACCCACCACCTCTACCTTTCCAGAGCCCACAGTAATCCAGCCGGTCCTCCTCACTGGCATCCTCTGAGGTAATGGTGGCAGACTTGGTGGCCCCTGGGTGGGGGAAGAGGTCTCCCAAATCCTAGCCAACTCAGCATGGTGTCTAGTGACCTCTCCCGTCAGCCCAGTGAGGGTGTGGGCAGATGGAGCAGCACTGTAGTGTCTCTCTGAAAACTGATGCCCCACAACTGCACTGCACCACTCCCAGAATTCCCAATTTCTACTGTCCCTGTGTCACCCAAAAATACTTTAGTACCCTAACTGCTTACCCCTTTTTGTTTGCTACTCACCTTTGTACCCTTACCCTAGATAGGGTGTTACCTCCTAACCTCCTCAGCAAATTGTTTCCACTTGTATGAACTGTTTCTTCCTGCCTTTACCCTCTTACCTTCGTCTGCCTTCTCCTACTCTGGCAACTGCACCTTTTCTTTCACCTAATCCTTTGCTACTTGACCCTAGATATGGTGTTATTTGTTTTCCCTGTTTCCTTTTTAAATCCCTTTATACTCCTGCCCTAGATAGGTGTTGTGCCTATTCCCAGTTAAGGCCTATCATTTGCCTCCACCCTTCCCTGCAGTGGGTGTTACAGTGGGAGTGACTAAGAACCTTACTTTATATCCAGAGTCTCTGCTTTCCTACTTCCTTCTGCTGAAGCCTGCCGACACCTAAGGTGTCAGTTACCTGTTCCACTCCTTCGCTGGGACACGAACATGCTTGACATGTTAGGAGGGAGTCCTTTTATTTATTTAGAAGTTGGTGACCAGGAAGGGCACACTGAGCAAGTTCGCTTCCAGGTGTGACTCGGCGGGGGCAGTGAATGCATACAATTTACAATAGAATCAGTGTCCAATTAACATTTAAAAGGAACATTCTGACAAGAGGATCTGGTACATTACGTAGTAAAAAAAAACAAAAAACTGGACAATTAATACAAAATGTATTTCCATTTCCATGGCACTTATCGAAAAGAGTAGGGAAATTTCCCCGGTGTTCTAGTCAAATGTCCCTCATTCACTAAAAATACCACCAGCAGCTTAGTCTGGTTCAAGGTCAGTTGGAATTCATCTATATCCCCCTCCCCCAGGTCGTGCCTAAAAATAGGCAGGATTTGTCTAGTGCACTTACCCGGTCAACAAAAACTGAATAAATAAAATAGGCCAAATAGTTGCGCTATGTATTAACAAACACGAGGGTACCATACAGATGTGAAGATAGCGTGGGAGGACAACTAGAGTGGGTGCTTGTGCAGTCAAGGGTTGAGCAGGCTGATGTAGTTGAAGGAAAAGGGGTGTTGGGGGTACAAGGGGGTGTTGAGGTGCAAAGGGCTAAAGGGGGAGAAGGGGCACGAGCAAGGAGGGAGGATTGAACAGGAGAGTGCACGTTTCAGGCATAGCAAGGAGGGTGATTATCTGAGGGAAATAGAAAGGAATTCCAGAGGGAGGGAAGGTGATAAGAGAAGGCTGATTGGCCAGAGTAAGATGATGGCGAGGGGAGAGAGAAGATTATCTCTGGCGACAGAGGATAAGAGGATAGGGGAGGAAGGTTAGAGCAGAGAGGAGCGTAGAGGGAGGGACCAGAGACAGCATTTTGAGATGAGGAGGGTGACATGGTGCTTATGACACAGTTGAAGAGAGGTGAGGGAGAGGGAGGAATAGAGGGAGCAGTGATGATGGGGGTGGGGGGTG
Organism: Neoceratodus forsteri; assembly: GCA_016271365.2. Classification (NCBI taxonomy): domain Eukaryota; kingdom Metazoa; phylum Chordata; order Ceratodontiformes; family Ceratodontidae; genus Neoceratodus; species Neoceratodus forsteri. The sequence continues at coordinate 429,050,195 of CM057459.1, read as the reverse complement.
GGGACATTGAGTGCGAAGTGACAGAAAGCATTGTAAAGGGAGCCCAGCTTGGCTAGTGAGGAGATGGGGGTATTTCAATAGACTATGTTGGCATAGTCAAACAAAGGGAGAATCATTTTATTTAGAAGTTCTTGGCAGACTGACAGGGAGAGGGAGTCTTTATTTAAATACAGGGCTTCCAGCTCGTGCGGAGTTTAGCGTGAATATGGTCTATATGGAATGAGAAGTCTAGTCGGTTGTCTAACCAGATTCCAAGGCATTTGAAAGAAGGGGACTTCATCTAGGGTGGTACTGTCCAGAGTGAAGAAGAGGGGTGGGGAGAATCTGGCCACTCTTTGAGGGGTTCCAGAGGACATCAACATGGTTTTCTTGGCATTAACTCTGAGGTGATTGTCACAAAACCAGCAAAGGACTGAGTGAAAGTCAGATTGTAGCTGAGATTGGACTTCTGGGGCGGAGGGACAAGAGACATAAAGGACAGTATCATATGCACATATATGTCTGTTTGAGAAAGAACAGGTTATGAAAAGGTTGTTGAGAAAAATGGAGAAGAGGACAGAGCCTAAAATGGAGCCTTGGGGAACACCGGCCTGGACAGGTGTGTGTGTGTGTGTGTGTGTGTGGGGGGTTCTGTCTGTAAAGACACACTAAGTCTGGCCAGAGAGGTAAAAGTTGAACCAGTTGATGGTCAAGGAAGAGGGTCCAATGGAGCTGAGTTTTTAGAAGAAGGGGGCTGAGAAACAGAATCAAAAGCCTTAGCAAGGTCAGTGAAAATATCAGCAGTTATTTGTCCACTGTCCATGTCAGTGAGGATAGAATTAGTTACGCGTAGGAGAGAGGTGATGATCGAGTGACTAGTCCTAAACCTGGATTGGAAGGGAAGGAGGAAACCAGAGGAGTTAAGAAGGTCAGTAAGGCAGCAGAATACAAGGGATTCTTGCAGTTTGGCCAGAGAGGGAATGAGGGATATGGGTCTGTAATTCCCAGGAACAGAAGGATCCCCCTCTTCGCAGGGGCATCACTTTAGCAATCTTCCAGGCCTGGGGGACAGAGCAAAGGTTGAAGTAAAGGTTCGGCAGGTGGGTAAGGGAGAGAGTGATGGCAGGATCAGAGATGTGAAGAAGGTAGAGGTCGAGACCAACAGGACTGGACTTGCTGGGATTTAGGGAAAGAAGAGCATAGTAGGCTTCATGACTAAAGATTATAGAGAAGGAGGAGCCCTGAGGTGGGGAGACAGGGGTGAGAGGGAGAGTACATGTGATGAAAAAGTTAAGTAGGGAGACCACTGAGGCTGGATCGGAGACAGGTGACCCATCAGTGGTAAAAGTAGGGGTTGAGGGATGGGGGATCAAATAGAGAGTGGATAGTGCAACAAAAATTATAGTAGTCTTGTAAGAAGGCTAAGGGTCTAAAGCCATGTTTACAGTAGAGAATATAAATAAAATACCGCAACAGCGCGGTACTGTCCATTAGCCACCCGCATCCTGTCTGTCTACACCGCCTCTGCACTGCTGCATTCAGTGCTGGTGAGGGCTGCATCAGCAGGGAGACAGCCATCTGCTGGCTGATGAATGGGTTGCTGCGGCACAGGCAGTTTACACTGCTGCTTAAGCCACTTGCTCCTCTTGGCGCTCCAGCTTGCCAGAGAATCTGGGAGCGTCTTATCGAGCAGCTTTCCCTGATCAGGTATATGTCGATACAGTCACATTTGCACTGGAGTAACTGGAGCACACGGGTTACTCCAGTGCAAATGTGACTGTGCAAACAGGGCTTAAAAGTAGACAGCTGCTTCACTACTGCCTAAGCCATACCTCAGTTCACAGCTATTCTCCTGACTTAGCTAATTGGAAGGATAAGTATCAGCTCCCTTCCCCCAACTCAGACAGCACACTAACAATTGTGTTTTTTTTTACTAACTGAAGGTTCCAATTTACTTTGTAGACCTTACACTTCTAAATAACTGTCTAATTACCCCCAGTTAAAAATGTTCTAGCAGAAATGTTCTAGCTGCCTCAATCAGCTTTATCTGCCATTCTGCCTCTCCTCTCTCCCTCAAATGCATACCTCTCAAATGTACCACATTACGAGGAATGTTCCTCATTTTACTTCACAAAGCTCCCTGTTCCACATTCAGTATTAACATTTTAAAGCAAAATCCATAGTAAATTATGCAAAAATATATTATTCAATTAATAACAGACTTTCTGAACATAAATGCAAACCTTTTAACAGTTTTCTGAGCCTCCTAGGTAAAGATTTGATTAAGTGTTCCACATTTTGCTCAGTTGTTTCACATTTTGAGAGGCAATGTTCCACATTTGGGGGACAAAAGGTTGAGAGGTATGCTCAAATGCCACCTGAAACTTCTCCCTGCTCCATCTGCTCCTGTCAGTCCCCCTCCTGACCCTGGCTGTCTCCTTCTCTCTGCCTGTTTGTTTGGTTGGTCAGATTTAATAGTTAAACTTTTTTTTGCAAACTTGTTTTACTTTGTTGGAAGTCTTTAATGTGAGTTCCTGTACTCAAAATTTTATTACGCCACTGCTCCTGCTTTTATTATTTATTTCTTTATTTGAAAGCTGGTGACTGGGAAAGGCACACTGAGCCAAGGCTTGTTTCAAGGTGTGGCCAGGGGGGTACATAAAATACAAAAATAAAAGCATACACAGGGCTAGATTCATGAAAGAAATACTGCGGAGTAAATGCCTGCTACTTCAGGTAGCATGATGCTGTTTAATACCTCCTAATTCAGGAAACGACCTCGGAAGGAAACAGCAGCAGTTAGCGGGACACATTTACAGGATTCCAGTTAAACACTGTGTAACACATGCTAACTGCAGGGGTGCACACCTCTCAACCTCACAAATCATAGCACTGGCTTTCAAAAATCATAGCAAAGGGCCAGAATGTGTAGCACTCAGTGGCGGAGCCAGGTTCGGGAGCATTTGGGAGCCAGGGGGAGCCATTCAGTCAATCATGGGCTCCACAATGGGCACTAAACATTGAACAAAGACGGAGGTGGGGCACCACTACTCACACTGGGACAGCCAGGAGGTGCGACCATCCCCCCCAGCCCCGCCACTGGTAGCACTTTCTTATTTTAAACAATAGTATGTCTACAGGTAGTTGGACCCCATATAGTTAGTAATAAGGAATGTTTCTATCAATTTAGTTCAATGATTTAATAGTTTGTGTGTCCGGAAATAGATCTAACATTATGAGAAACCTCAGTAAACCTATGCAGAGCAAGGGTAAATTTGAGTGTGAAAATCATCGCTATACGAAATTCATAGCAGTTGAGAGGTATGCAGGGTGCATCAGTTGAAGAATAGCACAGCAGGACACCACAGCCACAGAGAACAAAACACAACCAGCAATGCAGGCACAGTGACAAACCATGCTCACTTGGTGCAGTTTCTGAGAGATGCAGGCCCTGTAGCACACAGAATTGCTTGAAATGGAGTTGCCTTCACTTAGCATGACAGACAAGAACACTGTCGCACAGTGTTCGGAAGCAAATAACACACTGTTCCTGCTGTGCTAAATAAATGAGTTCTCGAGCACACTTTAAATAGCATAGTACTGCACCAGGATGCAGTAGTGTCACAAAATGGCAGTTGTATGGGCTGCCTACATACTAGCAACAGCCCATGAGACAGAAAGAGATGCAGAGGGTTGATTGTATATGTTTTTATTTAGAAATTATTCACTCAGAATAGCCCACCTGAGATGTGAGAGATTGGCTATAGTGGGTCATCCCTCTACCCATTTCTACAACTGGGTGGTCTGGAGCACTGGGAGGCTAAGTAACTTGCCCAGGGTCACACAGTGATAATTTGGCTCTAGCAGGGTGTGAACCTGTGTTCTTCCAGTTTCCAGGCCAAGAAGTCAAAGGACCACACAAGATACTACAGTCCTGGGTGTCCAGGAAATAGACCGACTACTGCATACTGGATGAATGTGCTTTAAAAGGCAGACCGTGGTTGCTCTGTGCCCATTCTGAATTACATGGTGCTTGCACTGCTGCAGGCTCCCACACTGTGTAGAAGTGCCTGTGATGTCATCTCCTGCAACCCAGGTAACAAGCTAATGACCTCATGAATGTATGACATTGGCAAAACTGCACCATGTGATTTATGAATACAGCTATCATGCCTGTTAGCAGTGCTGCTGTTGCTTCATGAATCTTGTGGTGGTCTCTATTTACGTTGTGCTAGTTTCACCTTCATGAAGCTAGCTCACTGTATTAATGATTGGTACAAAGTACACAGAGTACAATTAAACAGAATACAAGTACACATTAAAAGTAAATGGCGCTAAACAAAGGTGCAATGAGTGGCTTTGATGTGCAAATAAAGACGCATCAAAGCTAGTGGAATAAATGTCCGTGCAGATGTGGGAAAAGAAGGAGCCCGATACAGGCTGAGGTAGAACACAGAAGGAGGCCCAACAACAGGGATGGTAGGTGCTTCAGTAGGGGAGGAATCAGAGAGAGGGATGACAGGAGCAGTTGGGGGAGGGAAGGAGTTTTAGGTGGTGCCTAAGGGAGATGGGGGAGAGATAAAGAGAGGAGAGGAGCAAGTTCTAGAGGCAGGGAAGGCAGCAAAAGGCTGCCCAGCAGAGGAGTGAGAGTGGGAAGGGAGAAAGTGAGAGGATCCCTGAAGTGGAGGGAGTGTGAGGCAGCGGGAATGGGAGAAAGGAGTGAGGACAGGTAACAGATCAGGGACCCAAGCCACAATTTAGAGATGGAAGGAGGCGCAGTAGGACTGCTGATGTGAGGGTAGAGGGCGAGGATGGATAGGGAGGAGTATAGGGATGAGTCGTGAGTACTAGGGGGTACTTGGTAGCAAAGCAACAAAAGGCATTACAGAAGATATCCAGTCTGGCAAGGGAAATCACCTGACTGACTTTTTTGCCTGCACTTTTTATTATAACCAGTGGTACTGCAGTTTTGTCACCTGTTCTTCTGTGCACTGTATGTACTTTGTACCTTTATGTTGATTGTTGTACCATGTTGATGTTTATACCAATGGCCCTGTATTTTACCACCTGTACCTTTACATACTGAATGCATTTTACATTGTAACCTTATGCTGCCCGTTTTACTCATCCTGCTGTTGATGCCTTTTACTTTTGCTTCCTGTCCCCCTCCTTCTGGATTGCACCTGGAAATGAACCTTGGCTTAGTGTGCCTTTCCCAGTTTTCCAATAAATAAGCAGAAATGTTGCATAAAAAGCATTGGAGGAGTATGGAAATGTATTTCTAAAATTTACATGCTCCAATGGGCAGGTAAGTTAAATTTTTTTTTATTTATTCTGTTTATGCACTGGTTTCTCTGAGGCATCCTTCGGAGGTGCCAACACAATCCTACCTTCTTCTCACTGCTGTGGCCATCCACACCAGTTCACCCTTCCCTGAGGGACTTCCCAGTGCTCTGGATCACCCTCCCCAGAACAGGGCCCACCCTCCTCTGTGGCTCTATCTGGAATTAGAGGGTCCATCCTCTGGGAAGTCGGCTGTGGATCCCCGGTGTGGCCTGGCCCAGCATTGGGGATGAGAGGGAGATCTCTGGGGCCCTCGTCATCTCCTCGTCAAGCCAGGGATTTTTTCTTTTTTTTACTTTGTTGGTGACTGTCCCTCGCGGAGCCTGGCCAGCAAGGCAATGGAGTGCTGTGGCTCTGCCCCCAGACATACGCTGCACCGCTACGATCGGTGCTCCTCTGGCTGCCACCAGAGGTAGCTCCAAGAACGAGCACACCCCACGCCTTCCCCTGGGAAGAGAGAGCAGTCCATCCGACGCCGATCTCTCTCTCCTGCCGACCGCGGTCCGGCTCATTCTCCTGAACTGGGCGCCATGGCGCGAGGTGGCGCCCAGCGCCAACCCTCAGGTGCCAACCAAAGTGGACAAGGCAGTGGGACCGGATGGGATGCATCCCAGAATACTGAAAGAACTCAGGGAGGTACTAGCACCACTGACAGCCATATGTAACAAATCACTAGAGGAGGGAGTGATACCAAAGGACTGGAGGAGGGTGAATGTGGTACCACTGCACAAAAGTGGGAGCAAGGTGGAGGCTGGAAATTATAGGCCAGTCAGCTTGACCTTGGTGGTAGGGAAAATCATGGAATCTATGTTAAAGAAAAGGATTGTGGCATACCTCGAGGCTAGTGGGGCACAAGACCCGAATCAACATGGATTCACAGCAGGGAGATCTTGTCAAATAAATCGGATACATTTCTTTGACTGAGTAACTAAGGTGGTGGATCATGGAGGCGGGGTGGACATGGCCTATCTAGATTTTAGCAAGGCATTTGACACCGTCCCACACAGGAGGCTAGTAAACATGTTGCGCAGTCTGGGAGTAGGTCCCAAGGTGGTATACTGGGTCTGAAATTGGCTGAGCAAAAGGACACAGAGGGTGGTGGTAAATGGAGTTCAGTCCCAGGAGAGGGGCAGTGACAAGTGGGGTGCCACAGAGCTCTGTTCTTGTGCCGCTCTTCTTCAGTGTCTATATTAGTGACATTGCAGAGGGGTTGGAAGGGAAGGTAAGCCTCTTTGTGGATGACACCAAAATCTGCATTAGTGTAAACACTCCAGACGGGGTGGAAAAGATGAGAAGAGACCTAGGCAAATTGGAGGAGTGGTCAAGAGTGTGGCACCTTAAATTCAATAAAAAAAAAAATGCAAAGTCATGCACGTGGGCCACAGGAATCCTGGAGAGAAATACAAAATGTGGGGGAGATACTAACAACAACAAAACTGGAAAGGGACCTGGAGGTAAACATAACAGATGACCTGAAGATGGCCAAGCAATGTGAAAAGGCAGTGGGGAGGGCCGGAGGTATGCTGGGGTGCATGGGAGGGCATCGCCAGTAGAAAACAGGAGGTGGTGATGCCACTGTATAGACAGTTGGTCAGGCACATCTGGAATTCTGTGTTCAGTTCTGAGACTGCATCTCCGGAAGAGCATTCACAGAATGGAGGCGGTCCAGAGAAGGGCAACAAAAATGGTAAAAGGATTGCACCAGAAAACATATGAAGAAAGACTGAAAGATCTCAATATGTATGCCCTGGAGGAAAGGAGGGAGAGGGGGATATCTTAGAGACATTGAAGTACCTCAGGGGAATCAGCAAGGCCCAGGAGGGCAGCATCTTTCAAAAAGGGATGTGCCAGACCAAAGGGTCACAGTATTAGGCTGGGAGGGGTGAGACTCAGGGGCAATTTGACGAAGTATTTGTTCACAGAAAAGGTGGTGGATGCATGGAACGGCCTCCCAGTGGAGGTTGTAGATGCTAAAATGATTGATGAGTTCAAGAATGCATGGGATAGACAGAAGGCAATCCTAGTGATAGGAAAGAGAGGGTAAGATGTTGATCATTTAGAATCCGGAGTTTAAGTGGGGGAAATTGGCAGACTAGATGGGCCAGGCGATCCTTATCTGCCGTCAAAATCTATGTTTCTGTGTTTCATATCTTGACATAGGCTGCAGTTGCAGCCATGGTGAGCCTGTGCTGCACGGTAGTTGTTCAGGTTCGATTGAGGCTATATTTTTCAGTGAAAGCCTCGGTGGCATCATGGGACCGGGATTGCTGTGCCATGCCGTTTTTGATGATTTAGAATGAAGTCGGGTAGTGTAAACTGTACTGCACCCCCCCGGTCCACTAGTGCTCATTGGGCTGGCGTATAGACCTGCCAGTGATCAGAAATCTCCACCGGGAAGTCCTGGATTATTTTGATAGGGTGCCCCTTCCAAAGTATAGCTCCTTTGGCTCTTGCCCAGCTGAGAATTCTTTCCTGGTCTTGAAAACGAAGGAACCTGGCCAGCAAGGGTCGATGAAGTTCAGCAGGTTTGATGGGGGTGTGAGGGAACAATGGGCCTAATCAGTTTTGATGGCCAACAGGCAGTCCGGGGTAAACATGTTGGAAAGAGCTGCTTGCAGGGATTGGACAGTGTTCTTTTCCTTGCTCCTCTCTAGGAACCCACAAATATCAGATTGTTGTGTCTGTTGTGATTCTTCAAGTCCTCAAATGTTCCTACAGCAGTCGGAGGACCCAGTCCTGATCTCAAGATACCCATCAACTTTGGCGGAAATATCCTTTGTATTCATGGTCCACTGCTTGGCAACATTCGCTTGTTCCTGATCTGTACGACATTCTGCATTAGTCCTTTGTGTAGCTATTTCAAGCTTAGCTATCTAATTCATCAGTTGCTCAAACATGGTTTTGATTTCTGACAGGGCCATCCCGACTCCGCGCCACCATTTTAAGAGATGAGGTAGCTGGCTGAGGAGAATTTTCAGAGGTTGTTATCTTTGTGATTGGACCACTGATTTTTTGAGTCAGCTGGATCAGATTGTACCTCTAGGTGAGTACACTCCTCTGATATCAGTTTTATTGAAGTAGCTGCGCTCATTGACCAGATGAGGTCGAATAAAGGATAGGGATCTGGCAGTAAAAAAGTTAGGCAGCCATCTTGTGGGTGCCAAGCCACGCCCTCCCAACAGTATTGACATTTGATCATTGCTTGTTAATTTTTAGGGATAAAAAATATTGGGTAGCACTCGTTTGCAGTGGTGTCTGATAGGCAGGGCTACTGGGAAATTGTGGAAACGCTTTCCCCAAAAGTGCAGAAATTGCGGGAGTTGTATTTTATGTCCCCCTTGCTCCACAATATATCATTTTTTTTTTTGATTTCTGACACACATACTAGCCAATTTAGACTATTAAATACTTACTGCATATTGTTTTTTGTATATGCTTACAACTTGAAGAAAGGTCTGTGTTATTGATTAATATGTAGAATATCTTCTAAAATCTAAAAACATCAGCCTTATGCAGCACTAACTATATTTTGTTTTGTGAGCCTCCAGTTCATCAGTATTATTGATTTTTTTTTTTTTAATATATTTTACCAGGTAAACAAACAGAGCCCAGGAAACTCATTTCTAGTTGTGACCTTGGGAGGGAAGAGAGCATGGTAAATCACAGGGAGTACGTACAGTCTCTGAGTGGAATACAGTATACAAAGATATACATATTGTACAAAGAGCAAGTGAGTACATTTATGGCATGGCCCCTTGATGTCTTGTGGGAGAAGTTACAAACATGAGAAGCCAGGGATTTCTGGTGATGTCACCGCCTGACATGGCAACTTGATCTTCAACTCAACTCCTGGCTTCCTGTAAAAGGTCCCCAGACATTGGTAGATTGAGATAAAATCTCTTACCTTTTCTTCCAGGGTGCCTTCTTACTTTATGGGCAAAAGATCAGCGATGGACAATCTGGCAGCAGATGCAAGTGGATGGAGGACTGACAATTCTGCCAATGAGGCCTCCACATCCAGAAGAATGTCGTTGGCCAAAAGAAAAATTGATGGGAATTCCACTGGACACTTCATTGAAAAAGAAAAAGTTGGATCTAATGCTGAATGAGCTCTAGGAATTCAGAAGTGAGCACAAGAAAGATCTAGCCGAAATCTGCTCCAGTATCACTTCATTGAAGGAGACAGTGACTGAGCAGCAAACTGCACTCTGACTTGGACTTCCAAGCTGACCACACAGATAGGTTGCTCCTGGAGACTTTCTAGAAAATACACTCTCTGGAGAATAAATATGAAATTCTTGAGGGATGCTATCTATCTATGGAATCAGAGTAAAGGCGTCAGGCATGGGCCTTAATTAGTTTTTAGAGACCTTTTTTCGATCTTGCCTAAACCTCACATCTGATTTTGTACTGGGGATCGAATGAGCTTATAGAGCTTTGGGCCACCCTCCGTCAGTCAATAATGGCAATGCTCTATAATCAAGGTCAATGATTTATGATGATTAAAGTAATGAAATTCCATTTTGAAGCCCTGAAATTCCATGAATTACACTGGTTATTGTTCGTCTAATTTCTGGATTTTACCAGGATTCTACTGTCATTCATTTAGAATTTGTATAAATAATCAGAATAAAAGAAGGCTTAATATACAGAGCATTAATCGAAGCAAATCTGGGAATATTACAGGAAGAAATTACAAGTAATAAGCCGTGACAGGGTGTGCATTATAAAATTTTATAACATGGGGTAGTGAATTTAACTTGCCTCATTGGTGCAACAGCATCAGCTGACCATTCATTAATCCATGATATACACACAGTTGGTGTTATGCACCGTGGAGAGATCCTTGGGCAGACCTGCCGTCATTATGTGTGGAGACAATTATTTCCAAAAGGCAGCCATTACAAAAGATAGCAAAGTGGGTGATACTACGTTGAGGGAGATCCAGTGACTGAGAGCACACCCAGATGTCCTGAAGTGCAGCGGGGCAGAGTGACTGTTCCTCCTTCCATGCCTGTGTGTGTGTTCAACTGTCAGGGTTTCTGTTACGCTGTGCTGTTCCTTGTCAGTGCATGCTAAGTAAGGCCCCCCCCCCAGCAACAGTCATACATAGTGTGAATGCAGTCTGCCGAGTGAGAGAGACACACACAAACACACAGCAGGAGATGCACACTGTACATGCTGCAAAGTGCTGTGTCTTTCTGTGTGTTTCTGTGCAGGAAGAGTCGCAAGCGGGAGAGAAGGAGGCATGTGACAGTGTTGGTGCAGGAGACAACGGGAGAGAGAGCAGCGGTAATGTCTGCCTGACGTTTTTATTGCCATGCATGGCTCTTTGTAGCCATGCTTGTGCCTTGCCTTGCTGCAGCATTTGTTCCTTGTGTGACATAGGCACAGGTGACACTGTGAGCGGGAGGCAGTCGAATGGGGGGGAAGTGCCCATCCCGTCCTGTACTGATGCACTGACAGAGAGAGAGTGTGCACAATGTGTCCAAGTTTGAGCAGCCCTTCCAAAAGACAGATTGAGAGTGACAGTGTGTGATACATGGTGGACAGAAATCTTGAAACTGGGCAAGTGAATCAGCAGCGCATCTCCCCCCCCCCCCGACTGACTGAACAGTGTAAGGCAGTGCACAGTGAGTGGGGGGGAAGAGAGAGAGAGAGAATGCTTCTTGCCCCACCAGCCTGGCTTTTAGTGAGCACCAAGCAGCCTCCGGAAAAAAACGCAAACTTCAAAGACATTTTCTTGTGTATGTTTGGCACCTTGACAGATAAAGCAGCAATCGATCATTGGGGACAACTATGTTAAGTGTAGTGTTTGGAGGTGGAGTTGACTGGCCCCCACCCCTATGTATGTCCTGACGTATTGAGCAGCAACACACAAAACCCTCCGTGGCGCCTTTCTTACCTCAGTTTTGGTTGGTAAAACACCATGTGTTCCACTGACCGTCCGCTAATACCTGCCTAGTCTTCTCTGACGCACCATGTTGCAAAGTGTGGCTAAACTTTTGTTGAGCGTCTACGTGTGCCAACCTGACCTTGTTTAGCCATAAACCACAGGCTACGGGATGATTTGCAAAGGCTGCCTGCTACACACATCACTGTAGGAATGTTACATTTTCTCAGTTGTCGCAGCCAGAGGCTCGCACTCCCAGCAATCCTGTCCCAGTGAACAGCAGCGATCACGCTTACTGAACAGCACGGTGCGCTCCATGAAATACAGAAGTTGTACAGCCCTGCTGCTGTAGCACCCAGGAAAGGACACAGAGTTTGTGTCGAGGACAGGTGTCCCCTGAGTTGCTTAATGCAGTCCCACAGTGTTTCACAAAACCCGATTTCCATAGGCTCTACATGAGTTTGCACAGCTTTGATGGTACTACTTTCTGTCGTGGAAGCACACGCGTGTTAACGCTTGTCATTTTAAACATTCAAATACTCATTCCTGTATTTTTTACACAGTTGAGTAACCTAATGTTATAATGCTTACTTTAATGCATGCCCCAGGGTATAAAGGCATAAGGCCAAAGGCTGAGTGCCCTACACCACTAGGTATACATTAAAATCATATGATGCACACCCTGGAGGGCTTATTACACTTATAAAATAACTCTTTAGTAGTTTTTTTGGGGAGGAAAATGAGATTTGGCACCTGACTGTGCATGTATAGAGATTTAATGCATGGTCAGGTGACATCCCTTGGCCAATTAAATTTTAGATTTTTTCTATCCATTTTATAAGAAAACGTCAACTTCTGCAGATTTGCTGATTTTGCCTAAAATGCCAAATTCGTGAAGTTCTTTGTTTTTACTGGTGTGCAGGCAGTTCAAATTCTGGAATTTTAGTGGATCTTCCAGTTGAAAAAAATTAAATCAGTGGCCTTGTTTATAATTCTGCAATACAAAGCTATGCTGTAAAACAGAATGTGGTTTATGGCCATGGAAGGAGCTGTCTTTTTATTTTAGTCCTTGATAACCAGGTAAGGCCCACTAGGCACAAGTACCTGTTTTCAGGGGTGACCTGGGAGCACTGGGCAGTCAAGTGACTTGCTCAGAGTCGCACAGTTTGCAAGTGGAGGTTGTGAGAATCAGACTCGGGTCTGGGCTGCTGGATGTACCAAGCTGCTTCACACCTGCTCCTCTAACCTCTAGGCTATACTGCCAGCCCAAGGGATTGAAGGGGTTCAGATTTATGTTGACCATGACTATTCTCCATGAGTCATGGAACAATTCAAGAAATATAGGCCTGTTCTAGCACATAAGTTGAGATACCAAACCACCTTTCTAGCCAAGCTCTGGGTGTTTTATCCCAAGGGACCAGTCCTGAATGAGATGATTGCTGAGGATACTGAAGAACTGCAGCACAAAGGCATCTCACTACCTAAGCTGCCTTGTGCACCAAACACTGCAGCTCGCACATCTTAGTTTGACTCTGTGGATTTTGCCAGGCAAATCCATAAGCTGCAGACAACTGCTGTGATCAAACACGTGCATGCTTTGCTTCAATCATTCAGTAAGGTACCAGACACTTGAATTATTTTGATAATGTCTCTCTCTCTCTCTCTCTCTCTCTCTCTCTCGGCTGTGGAGTGGGATGAAGACCAGCAGCTCTTCTTTATTGAATCGTGGTCCCTGACTTTCCCTTTCTTGGGTTTAAATCAGCATAATGGCAGAAGATACATTTTTGAAGTTGTTACTGTTTTTTTTTTTCTTTTTTTGCGAAGTGTTACTGCCAGCTGTTTCAACGCCTGATTCAGGACTTATTGGCTGTTAGCTGTCAGCTTTATGTTCTCAGCTGTTTTCTCAGAGATGGGGTTATTAGCCCTGTTTGTGGTTCTATCCCATTGCAGCCTTCTCTCTCATAAGCCTTCTTGGGTCACCCCTGCCTGCCCCCCGTTCAACATTGTGCTTTAATTAACTGCTGGGGCACTTCTTTAGTTCTTTCTTGTCTGGCATTTTCCTCCTATTTATATTTACCCATGCTGAATTTGGCTGGGTTGGGTTAGCTGGCTGAGGGGTTTGGGGGCACTTCACGCCCCTGGAATCTCTGGGAACTGGGGGAATGTTGCTGCTGCCCTCAGCACGGGAAGCCCATTGCTATGTCCTAGCATGATCTCAGATCCGGGAGCCTACTGTTTCCCTTATTCTGGCACAGTGGCCACAGCTGACTTGCTCTGCTGTTAATTTAGACCTTCGGCAGCAAATGAGTTTGACCTGCTGCCTATGTCAGGAGTTGGGGAGGAGTTGGCTGCACAAATGCTCTTCTGTACACTTGCTTTTAGAAGTTTACGGGTTGCTATAATAAACTAATACGATACACACTATTGCCAGGAGCTATGGCCTTTCTCATAATCCCCTGTACCATGGATGCTGCTTTGTAATTATCAAAGCCCCCATTTTTTTAAACATATTAATATTTGCCGATTTTTTTTTTTATTGGTTTATTCAGAATTCCAATCCTTTGAGACAATAACAGTACAGACATTATAATACAATAAAGTATTAGTCATATACAAGTTGAGCATATTGTAACCAACTATATATACTGTATGTAACATAATTGGTAGAAATAGGAACAGAGCTTAAGGCAATTTCTGTGTACAAAATTCAGTTCAGATATAGAAGTTGTGAGGGCAGGGTTGATCAGGTATGGGTAAGGCTAAGGGTAAGAGCCAAGATCCTTGAGGTTAAGGTGGCTAGGTGGAGACTAGGGGTAGAGGTAGTTGGGAGGAGTAGATAGGGAGAAACAGGAAGATCAAAAGTTGGACGTGTTCCTTGTTCACAAAGGTGGAACGGGGGAGAGAAGGAGAAAGGAAAGGAGGAGGAAAGGGCTAGACATGTCCAGGTTATGGCCAGATGGAATAAGGCCAGAGAGTAGGGCAACGTTCATTGCTAGGATTATAGGAGTTAGTAACATTCACAGGAGCATTAGGATAGAAGGTGGGAGCACAAAAGGAATTTAAAGTGGCCAAGTTTCAGTTTCTCCATAATAGTGAAAGGAGCGTTGGCCCAGTGAGTGTTTTTGTCGTGGCACCTGGTGAGTTGGTTTGAGTGAGCTCCTGGTGAGTCTTGCATGTGTAGTTGGTTGCAGTAGAATGGAGAGCCAAGGGGCCGTGAGTCCATTGGTGACTGTTCTGGCTGATAAGCAGGTGTGGTATTGTAGCCTGCCATCAAAGTCCAGCCAGTTTGGTTATAAAGGGAGCAGGTATGGGTGTTACCGGGGCAGCCCAGAGAGAGAGGTGGCAGGCTTTGTTGAGTGACATTTTGACCCTGTTTAGGGCAGTGCTGTCTGCCGCCCCATAGATAACAAAGCCATAGTCAATCACAGATAGTACCAAGGAGGAGATGGCAAGCTGTAAGCAACATGATGTACGAGGGAGCCAGAGCTGCATACCTAATTACATTAATGCCTATGTTCTGGTGATGGCAATCCTTCTTGCCCTGTATTCCCATCTGCCCAGTTACAGCCCTTGTAACCTGTTGGTTTGCACTTGGGAGGCCTGCATGCCTTTGGCACTCACCTCCTGCCTGTTAGGCTGGGCCCTGTTTCATGTCTGGTCTTGCAGGAATTTAGAGAGTGAGTTTTACAGCTCTTCTACCTTGGAAGCCTCATACACTGTTCTTCTTGGCGAATCCCTCAGAGCCACTGTCTCCTTATTTGCTGTTCTATGATTGCTTGTTGTTTACGGTTCCTGTGTCTGTTATTTTTGTTTGTATCAACGTCCCGATGTGGCCTCAAATAGTATGCTGCTTTCTTACAATGTGCTACAAGTAACACCACTTCCTTATTTTAGTTCACCTCCCTTTGGGAAATTAGTTATAGTCGGGGTACAGAGTCCAACCCACAGCTGGTCCATAGGAGTTGGATGATATTTTCGACACCAGCACTGGGATCTATAGTTCTCACCTATAGTGAACTGTTTCAGTGTCCAGTTACCTTACATTAATCTCCACCAAAACGTCAATGGCGTAAATAAGCTGGTAAGCGGTCTAAAGTTATTTTGGCTATCTGGGAAACGTATCAACATTTGTTCTTCTGGAAGAGAACACATTTGTCAGATCAGGAACATCAGAAATTTTGTAAACTGGGCTTTTTCTGAAGTGGTTTCTTCCTCCTACAGGAATGGAAAATGCTGAGGTGTGGCTCTCCTCATCCCACGACAAGTATTGTTTCATTGCACCTCCACTTACTCTGACCCTCACTGGAGACTGGCGATTGCTACGAACGTATCTGAGTAGAGCAGTAACCATTGCTAGTATCTATATCCCTCCTGGGGCAGATACCTCGATAGTGCAAGCCCCACTTAATATGGTGCTTAAACACCAATGAGGAATCCCCTTTTTGGGTGCTGATTATAGTCTAATTTTCGATAAATGAGACACCATTAACTTTTCTCCCCCTTGGGTGACTGCTTCGCAAAAAAGAGGTAGGGTTATACTTAAAGAAAGTGGGTAGCCTTATGGAAGTACTTGAACTCTTATCGGAGGCAATACAGTCGTTATTCCTGTCCCCATAAGTTTCAGACTCATACTGACTTGTTACGTATTACCTCAGAACATGTGGGATGGGTAAGTCTTGTAAAATACTACCCATATGGTTATCAATCCATGCCCCTTGACCATGGAACTCTTTTAGAGTTCCCCTAAGGAGTACAGGATATGATGCTTTAATAATTCCCTTTGAACTACTTGGAGTCTAGAACTTTCATCACAGATAACGTTTCTGAAATTTTAACAGAAAATGATGCCCTGAGACCTCTCTACCATTTTATAGGATATAGTGAAAACCTTCCTTCGAGGGAACTTATTAGTCATACCTCCCATCTTAAAAAACAACGTGAAGGAGAGCTGCAGGATTTACAGGCACAACTGGCAGGGGTTCAATCTAGTGACGCCCAAGTGATTAGTTTCTTGGGACCACAACATTTTTTCTTTCCCATATGTACTTTTCTGGAGTTTTTTCCCTTTTTCTCCCCAACCTGGGACCCCAGCAGACATGAAGGTGCCAGGTACCGCTTGGCCCCTTCCACCCCACCCCTGGCTGTCACCGCCACCCCCTCTCACCTATGCTCCCCGCCGGCCCTCCACCCAGTGGGAGCAGAACTGCGGAGGGTGTGGGCATCCACCCCGAGAGGGGAGAGCTGCCTTATGGCTGCTCAGTCTTCCTCCCTCCCCTCGCCACACTGGCTCCCCGATGACCCAAGTTCGTTCCTGTACCCAGGTCGCCGGCATAGTGCAAGGTAAGGCATCCAGCGCCTCAGCCTTCAGTGCCACTGGGCCGGCAGGACCACAGATTTTGAAATTAGAGATAAATCTAGGATATCTTAAATATTAAAATGGAGCAGCTTTACATTATTTAAAGCAAAGGTTTTATGAGGAGGGCTCTAGGGCTTCAAAGGTACTGGCATTTTCCTCTAACATCAAATGATGTTGAGTGCCATTATAGATATTAAGGACTTGACTGCAGATGAGGTCCAGACAGACCCTGCTAAAATCTTACAAACCTTCTGGCAAAACTGCTCTGACTTATATGCCACTGAAGGTGACCTCACCTTCACTGCTGTGACGCAGTACCTACAGCTCTCGCATCTTCCCCAGTTGACAGGTCGCTCAAACCCTTATAGTCATGGTTGCCCAAGAAGAGTTACTCTCTGTCATTAAGGACTTAAAATGGAAAAAGCCCCACCATTGATGTGTACATGGGAGAATTCTTTAAGACATTTCAGGATTCCCTATCTCCTACAGTTTTACGGGTCTATTGGGTGATTCACACAGGTAAACTGGTCCCTCCCCCCTGGCAGCAAGCCAATATTTCTGCCATCTTGATGCCTAATAAAGATAAAACCTCTACTCCCAAACTGGGTGGCTGCAACTAAACAACCGAATCAAGTATCAAACCTGCATCACAGCAAAGAAAATAATGATGGGCAGTGCTCCACCAGGAGTCTGCTTCCTCCTCAAACCCAGAATCAACAACTGCAACACCAGGAGCTCTAAACCCCTAACCCTGCAAATCCCCCACTGTTGCACAACCCAAGGCCAAAGGTCCTTTGCATATAGGGCTCCTATCTGGTGAACAGTCTCGCTACTGACATCTCTAACTCACCAACACTGGGCGTTTTCAAGGCTAAGTTCCACCTCTCCCTACCTGGCTCAAGCACCTGTGACTGCTCTGTTTAATGCAGTTTTCTCCTTACTGCTGCCCATAGTCCCCGATATCTGCTGTTGTCCTCCCACTGAGCACTTCGTCTTTCCATTGCCCAACAATGGCTCTTTCCCCTGTTCTGTGGTGACAAAGCCTCTTTGGCTGCCTTACTCTGTCCGACCCGCCCCCTTGCCCATTCCCCCCTCGCGCCCCCTTTTCCTTTGCTTTCATCTCTTAGTGTTTTTTGTATGGTCCCTGTAACAACATGTAATGACGATTGTGTTTACTGATTTGTTGTATACTGTATCTTGAAACCTGTATGATCTTTATGTCTATGCATTACTGATGTGGAACCTTTTGTAAAGAGCCTCGCTCAAAGGTACTGTGTAATCCTAGATTCAAATAAATAATAATAAAAAAATCAGTTATGCCTCGTACAGGCCAGTATCAGTGTTGAATGTCGACTATAACATTTTTGTTACAATATTGACAAGACATCTGGACAAGCTCCTTCCTCTTTGACCAATGGAGACCAGACAGGAATTGTTAGGGCATGGCAGGCCCAGGACAACATAAAACAAATGTTGCATATTCTACACCATGTCACCTAGCCACAACAATAATTTTAATAGTTTAAATGTTAAGAAAGCATTTGACTGGGTGTCTTGGAATTTCTTATTTGCCACCATGAAATTTATGAATTTCCTTTCACCTTTATTAAGGTGCTCCACTCTAAGCATATGTTAAGGTCAATGGACAAATCTTGGACTCCTTTACTTTATACAGGGGAATGCATCAAGGCTGCCCCCTGTCCCCTATATTGTTTGCTATTTACCTGGAGCCCTTAGCCTAGGCTCCTAGACTTCACCTGGATATTCAGGGCCTTTCCCTGGGAGGTAGGAATCACACCTTGGCCTTACATACAGATGATTTACTTATTTATCTGCAGGACCCTAAACCTTGTTTACCTGTTCTCTGGCAGAACCTAACTGATTTTGAACACCTTGCGGAGCATAAGCTTAATGCCTCCAAGACAGAGGTCCTTCAGTTCCATTACACCCCTGATGACCATACTGAAAGACACTTTAATTTCTGCTGCCCCCCAAGTTCAATTGAGTACACTGAACTATATGTCCTTAAAGGGATCACGTATTAAGGATCTGGACACTTAGAGAATGATACCCCTCTCCCTGCTTCAATGTATAGATAGCGGAATGATTTTACTTCCTCATTTGTTACATCTAGGTCAAACTCCCCTTGTTTTGCCTCCACCAAACTCCTTTGGGAGGGGGGATAGATTAATTTCATAATACTTTTTTTTTGTAGGGGGGGGGAGCTGAGCCACACATGACATTTACCACTCTACAGTTACCCGATGAGCAGGAAGGGCTGGCCCTCCCAAACTTTTTACTATACCATAGTGCAGCACAGATCCGTATGGCTTTGCATTGAATGACTTCACAGTATAAGGCTCACTGGAAACCTCTAGAACTGGTTGAGGAATATTTGCTTTACAGTTACAAAACACTTTTGCAATATCCCTCCATACTACCAACCCAACTTCCAACTAATCCTTTTACTTGTAGTACATCAGCATATTGGCAGAAAATGTGTGCTTATAAGAGCCCTAGAGTTACAAGATTTTTAATTACCCCCCCTTTCCCAGAATGCCTCTTTTTTACTTGGGAATTAGACCACTTTTATGCTCACTGGAAGTGGCTGGGACTGTCTATCCTTACACAGTTTCTTCAAGGCAGAGAGCTTCTTCCTTTCCCAGAGTTGGTTACGGCCTTCTCTCTGCAGCCTTTAGACCATTTTAGATACATGTAGGCTTCAGTAGTGCCCTCTAGACATAGAGATACCACAATTTCATTAACTGCTGATCTCGCTCTTGAGGGGAGACCCCATTCTTTCCCTCATATCATCTCTCTCTATCAAGCTTTCATTAAGCTGTACGGCCATAATGTGGATATGGTCCTTTCCAAATGGGAGAATGACTGGCAAATTCAGATAGCCCTACAAACATGGGTTAAATATATATCCCAAATTAATGGACATCCTACTGAAGGAGAGGCTCATGGCATACCTGGAGGCTAGTGGGCTGCAGAACCACCAGTAGCATGGCTTCACAGGAGTGAGGTTATGTCAGACAAATCTCATAAATTTTTTTGACTGGGTTATTAAGATGATGGATCAAGGGAGAGCAGTAGATGTGGCCTATCTTGACTTCAGCAAGGCTTTCGACAGTGTGCTCTACAGCCGGCTAGTTAAGAAACTAAGCAGCCTGTGAGTGGGAAACAAAGTGATAGGCTGGGTGTCTAACTAGTTGAAGGATAAGAGGCAAAGGGTAGTGATAAATGGCAGACACTCAGGGGACATGCGTGACTAGCAGGGTGCCGTAGGGATCGGTGCTGGGAACAGTGCTCTTCAGTGTCTTCATAAGTGGCATCGCTGAGGAGGTGAAGGTGTGTCTCTTTGCAGATGATGCAAACATCTGCAGTAGGGTAGACATTGAGGAAGGGGTGGAGAGAATGTGAAAGGATCACCGGAAACTAGAGGAGTGGTCTAGGATGTGGCAGCTGGGTTTAAATGCCAAAAAGTGCAATGTCATGCACGGGGTGGGGGAGACCCAGGAGCAGTGTATAAGATGGGGGGATAGGTACTTACAGTCACTAAGCAAGTAGGAGACCTCCGGGTTATTATATCTAATGACCTCAAGGTAGCTGGTTAGTGTGGCAAAGCAGTGGGAAAGGCTAGTAGGATGCTAGGATTCACTGGGAGGGGATTACTAGCAGGAGGAAGGATGGGTACTGTTTTCATATTACTCACTAGTGAGGCCCCATCTGAGAACTGTGTCCAGTTCTGGAGGCTGCACTTCTGCAAAGACATGGACAGAGTGAAGGTAGTACAGAGGAGAGCAAACAAAATGGTCTGAGGGTTGCATGAAAAGCCATACAAGGAAAGGCTGCAGGAACTCAAGATGTACTCCCTGAAGGAGAGAAGAGCAAGCGGGGACATGATTGAGGCCTACAGGTACCTCACAGGGGTGGACAACGTGCAGGTGGATTGTCTATTTCAAATAAAAAAGGCACCAGAACACAGGTAATGCAGTGAAGCTAAAAGGGGGAAGTTAGGAGAGATGTGAGGAAATATTTATTCACAGAAAGGGAGGTGGACGACTGAAGCAGCCTGCCAGAGGAGATAGTGGGGGCTAAGTCTGCAGAGAGCCTCAGGCATGCATGAGACAGTCACAGGGACAGATGTGGTAGAGGAAGGGGGAGGGAGGGACACCAGTGACCAAATTGGGTCAGAGCTGTTGGAATAGATGAAAAAAGGGCAGACTAGATGGGCCTACCGGTATTGTATGCTGACAAAGTCTGTTTTTTTTTTTCCCCCGGTACCCTCACCTATCCTTGGACCCACCCTGTCCTGCCACCCCAATGCCCAGGCTTGCCCTCCTGGGTGGGGCCACTGGAGGCTCCCCTCAGCAGGCATTGTTAATAAACTAACTTACCCACCGGGTTGGGGCCTGAGGCTGAACCCCGGCGGACATGGGAGGCAGTGGATGGGCAGAGGGTGGGTCATGCTGGGGGGCTAGCTTTTTTGCTGTTGGCTGTCTGGGGTGAGAACATGCAGTGATGTACAAGCATCTGCCCCACCCCTAATGTAACAGCACGGTTGCAGCTGTACCCCAGCCTGTGCTAGGGATCCGTAAAGCACCAGACACTCTTCCCTCCTCCCCGGAGAAGCAGAGCAGTCCCAGGGTGCATGATCCTTCTCTCCCAACCGGCCCTCTGACTCCCAGGTCCATTCCTGAACCCAGGTCGTCTGTGTCACAAGTGGAAATCCAACCGCTGCACCGGCGGCCCAGCATATTTCACTGGTTTTAACAGATTTTTTTTATCAAGGTTTTCATTTTATCCTTTTTGTGTATAAGCCCCCCCCCCCATTGTCTAGGGGTATGCCAGATGGTAACTACAGAGGAGGGGGGATCACTTGCAGCCAGGAAAACATTGTCACAGGAATCAAACTTGTTACCTGGGTTCCACTGAGTGGTCTCCAGGGGCTGCAGGCAGTTCATATGGGGTGCAGCAGCTCATGAGGGCAAACTCTTAGTCAAATCGAGATTACTTCAAGTGACTCCATTGTCCACTCAGAAGTAAAAGTGCAACAAAACGATTTAATGTGGAAATTGATCAGTTCACTCCATGGAATGTGGGGTACAAAAATCTATGGTGGGCAACTTTCCTAGGCAAAGAGCTTAACGGTCTGCATTAACCCTTTTTTCATGAAAGCTTCTTTCTGCAGTGCTTTCCCTCCGAGCCATGGAGGCTCTCAAATCCTGGCAGCAGCACTTTGCAGTGGGCCACACCAGATTCCCATCCCACTTCACTCCTTTACAAAACTCACTTAGGCTTCAGTGTCTTCCTGTTCACAGCCAGCACTTACAGGCACCCAAAGCAGCTTAAACTTGGCTGAAGCTGCATACAGGCGGATCCAATACCTTTGGTGGTAGTTTGAATCTGGAGCTCTCCCAAAATCTGCTGGTCTGCTACCAAGCAGAGACCCCAAACAGAAATGGTCAAGTCCGTTCTCACCGATGTCAGTGCAAAGCTCCGAGCATCCCAGGGCATCTTATCTGCAGCAGGGCCCTGGCGATCCCAGAGACACAGAGCACTTTCCCTTCATTGGCTGCATAAGTTTCCTGAACACTTCATTTGGCCAGACCACAGTGCTACTCCGGAAAGGGAGACAAGATGCCACCACTGCCTTCCCCGCAGTACAGACTGCTTCATCCACACTGCCTCAATGGTCTGGCCAGACCAAGGACTCTCCTTGCTGTCGCCCTCGGATGAGGATGTCTTTTGTGCCTCCCCACCTCAGTGCCAGAGATCTCAAGGTGGGCACTTGTTTACATTCCCCAGGCTCCAGCTACCAGAAATGGCACAGGAAGTCCCTTTCATTTGCTTCAGAAGATTTGCGGTTACCCGACCGCACACACTACTGCCAGTTTTCAAGGGCAGTGGGCTGGGGTGGCAAGTGACCCACCCAGGCCCTTAGTGCAGAAAATGGGTCACTCTCCTCCCTCTTCTTCTCTCTGGACTTCAGCCTCCTCACTTTGGTGACAAAACCTCCCTTTTGTGCCTTCTGGCCTGAGGCCCCAGCTGCCAGCAGGCAGACCCTCAGCTCCAGATCTACCAGCAACACACTTTAACTAGCAAGCTCTCAAAGGGGGTTCACATATGTGAACATATAAGTGGCAGGTTGTGAAGGGAAGGACCACTGTCTGACTCCCTCCGAGACTCCTATCCAAGTTTAGAATCAGCAGGGCCATCCTAAATCCTCTGCTGTTTGCATCAAAATCCTTTCAGAATGAACTTTACACAAGGAAAAACGTACCCTTCCACTTGAAAAACGTTTTGTAGTTACCACCCTATTTGAGTAAATGGCACGATTTCCACTTTGTTGCTAACATTTCTTCAGTCCCTGTTACAACTTAGATAAGCTGCTTCAACAAATATCTTAATGCAAATATGCTTAACCAGAGGATTTAGAAACCAGACCAGGCAGTGAATTTGTTGAAAGCAGCCTCACACTGAACCCCTTAGGAAACCCCTTCTCACATCACACTGAATTGTTTTAACCAAACCCAAGGTTACATGCCATATTTATTTATTTGAAAATTGTTACCTGGGAAAGGCACACTGAATCATGGCTCATTCCTAGGTGTAACCCAGGGGCAGCGGGAAGAGTGGTACATTAGTACAAAAAACATAGCATCAATGACTGAGTACAGAATAAATGTAAAAAAAACATAGAATTAGTCAGAAGAAAAGGATTGGAAGGTCCATCTGATCTGCCCTACTTTACCTGCCTGTTGCTACAGCTTGGACACTATTTGATCACCAGTGTCCCTCATCCCCCAAAATAAAGTGCATGAGAGCATACAACTAACAAGATAAAAGTACAGTGACAATAGTAGAGTAGCATTTATGTGCAATAAAGTGACAACCGTGCAGGTGGTAAAATAAATTATAATAACTGTGGAGCCAAGTGTAGTTCAGTCAGTGGCAGTACAGGTGAGTTCAGATCTGTAGCACAGGTGTGGCAGGGCCTAGCAGAGTAAGGTGGAGGAATGGCAGGAGCAGGACAGGGCAGGGAGAAGTTTTATCTGGTGTTTAAAGGAGAGGGGACAGGGAGAGGACAGAGAAAGGAAGGTAGCTAGTTCCAGAGGGAGGGAAGGTGATGGGAGAAAGTAGATTGTCCAGCAAAGGAGTGTGGTTGGGGAAGGGAGAAGGTGTTGGAGTCCTTGGGGTGAAGGGAGTAGGAGACAGAGGGAAGGGGGGACAGAAGAATGAGAGAGGTGTGGAGGAAGGGACCCAAACTAGTATTTGGATGTGAAAGATGAATGGTGGGATTGGTGATGTGAGGGAGAGTTGAGACAGGGAGGAGGAGAAGAGAAAGCAGTGGTGAGTACGGGGGGGCGGGTGGCTAGTAGTGAAACAACAAAAGCATCACAGAGGGTGTCCAGTCTGGGGAGGGAAGAAAAGGGGGCAGTGCCGTAGACCACATCCGCATAGTAAAACATTGGGGAACCATTTTGGTGACCTGCTCCTGGCAGACCTGAATGAGGTTTTTGCAGTACAGGTCATCCAGTTTGGGGTGGAGCTTGGAGTGGATGGCATTAATTTGGACTAAGAAGTCAAGCCTGCAGTCCAGCCACACACAGAGGTACTTGAAGGAGGGGACCACTTCAAGGGGGTACCATCCAAGGTGGTGAAGATGGAGTGGGAGAGCGTGGCTAGTTTCTGGCTGGTGTGACACTTGGACAGCTGGTTCTGATTGCTATCTGATTTTTGTAATATAAAAATGTGTTATTGAATGTCTCTCATGAGAGATGCTGAGACAGCCTGTGGGATGCCCCCCCCCACCCCCGCTGGTTTTAGCTACAAGGTTTTACCTGGAAGGCCAGGAGATAATTACAGGCTAGAAGAGACCTAAATTAGGATATCCTGTTTATCTAGCTTAATTGTAGCTTGCCAGCTGCTAGGATTGGAAATCATAAACTTTTATAACGTTTGGAGGAAGAGAGCAGGTTATGACGCTTTAGTGCGAAGTCATAAAAGATTCTTTGTGTCCTGGGAAGAAGAGTTACTTGAGATCAAAGAGGGGATGTTATTAAAAGAGTGTCATAATTTGTGAAATGAGTTTTGCTGAAATATCACTTAATTAATTTACATCCTGATTGATAAGACATCCTGGATGTATGTTTTTTATATTCTGACAAGGAGGAGCTAGGTGACCTAATGCAAAGAGGTTGGCAAAGCCAGTTTTAAAACAGTATTCTGTTTTCCACTAACACCACATGTTTAAACTCTTTTGACAACATCATCTGTCTGTCAGCACTGTTAGAAGAAATACCTTAGATGGACAAATCTAAGTGTATGTTTTGGTAGGAAATTGCACTTTTAAACCTTATAATTTTAAGCGGTTGTATGGTTTTGTGATGTACTGTTCTGTATTATTATTATTCTGTGTTATGTACAGAGGGTGGTGGTAAATGGCTGTCACTCCACAGAGGGAAGAGTGACCAGTGGGGTGCCACAGGGATCAGTGCTGGGACCGGTCCTATTCAATATCTTCATCAGTGACATTGCGCAGGACCTAGAAGGCAGAATTTCACTGTTCGCTGATGACACAAAGCTCTGTAACAGAGTAGACACACCAGAGGGTGTAGACAGAATGAGAAGGGACCTGCAGAAACTTGAAGAATGGTCAGGGGTTTGGCAGTTGAAATTCAATGCAAGGAAGTGCAAGATAATGCATATGGGGCACAAAAACCCTGGTACAATATATCAGTTGGGGGCTGAGGATATAGCATGCACCAAGCAGGAAAGGGATCTTGGGGTTATCATCTCTGATGACCTCAAGGCAGGGAAACAGTATGACAAGGCAGCAGGTAAAGCAAATAGGATGCTGGGATGCATAGGCAGGGGCATCACCAGCAGGAAAAGGGAGGTCATAATTCCACTACACAAGACACTAGTGAGGCCCCACCTGGAGTACACTGTACAGTTCTGGAGACCTTACCTGCGTAAGGACATAGACAGGATAGAGAAGGTTCAGAGGAGGGCAACAAAGATGGTGCATAGATTGCATCACAAGTCTTATGAGGACAGGTTAAAGGAACTGAATATGTACTCCCTGGAGGAAAGGAGAGAGAGAGGGATATGATAGAGACATACAGGTATCTTACAGGAGGAACAGGGTGCAGGAATACACTATTTTTAAGCGAAAAAGATGTTCCAGGACTAGAGGGCATGGGATGAAGTTGAGGAGGATGATTCAGAGGAAATGTGAGGAAGAATTTCTTCACAGAGCGAATTGAGTGGACAAGTGGAACACCCTGCCAGAGGAAGTGGTGGGGGCTGAAACAATCGCAGAGTTTAAGAATGCATGGGATAGACATAAAGGAATTCTGGAGGTCAGGGGTAAGGGGCAACAGACTTCTTGGAAAACATAAACTGAACTTACAAGCTCAAATGGGCAGACTGGGTGGGCCATAGGCCCTTATCTGCCGACACTGTCTATGTATCTATGTATCTATGTATTTACATTTGACGTTTTGTTATCTATTTTTAAGTAAACCTCTACTTTAGAGACTACTTGGTGTGCCTTTGAAATTCTTTTCCTTGACAAGTGAAGCATATATGGTTAAAGTTGACTCTATTTAAAAGCTTAATGGTGATACCAAACTGGGAAAAGGTAAGAATTTTTCCTACTGTCTTTCGTAGAGTTTTTATGGGTTCATTTTGTACCTGGTTAGGTGCCCTAGACGAAAGATATCTGGCATCCCCCGAAGAGCAGAATTATCTGAGCCTGTACGTTGGGTACGCTAACAAGAGGTTCACAGTTTGAACCCTTCCAAGACTTGAGACCAAAGGTTGATTCAAACCCACAAAACAGACAGGAGGGTTACCCTGTTTCTGTTTCCTATTCACAAGACTGTGCTCGGAGGTTGGCACTGTGGGAGCAGAGGGCCTGACCGGCTGAGTGGGTTTGTGACAGCTGGTACCAAAGGTCATGGACCCCATTTTCTTTAATCTTGTCCCAGAGTTGGCTGGTGTGCAACCAGCGTAGGACATTGTGGAAATCTTGGTGAAGCGAGGCTTCCACTGCTGAGGCCAAGAGGCTAGAGGCATATATGACTGTGTCATCTGCATACAGATATGCAAGTTGGCAGAGGGGAGGTCATTTAGGAACTTGGAGAAAGGGATTGGACCCATGATGGAGCCTTGGGGGACCCCAGTCTGAATAGGAAGGGGAGGGTGCAGGGCACTTCCAATCTGTACCAACTGCAGATGACCCAAGAGGTGGGAATGGAACCATTTGACAGTGGAACCTGAGAGGCCGGCAGAGCACTGCTTCTCCAGGATGAGGGGTTGTGCCACCAAATAAAAGGCTTTGGCAAAGTCTATGAAAATTGCTGCTGTGATTTTCCCCTAATCCATCCCAGTGAGGATGGAGTCATTTATCTGCAGCAGGGAGAAGACGGCGGAATGGTATTTCTGAAAACCTGACTGGAAATAGGCAGTTGGCAGAGTAGAGGAAGTTGATAAGGCTGGAGTAAACTAGTTTCTCTTGCAGCTTGGCAAGAGTTGTGAGAAGGGAGATTGGATGGAAGTTGCCTGGGGAGGAGGGGTTGCCTCCTTTGTGAAAGAGGAGAACCTAGGCATTCTTCCAAGACTGAAGGACAGCACTGAGGAAGAAGGACAGGTTGAGAGGGTGAGTAAGGTGGGAGGCAATGGCGGATACTAAGAGATGGAGAAGTTTAGGGTCCAGACTGCTGGAACTGGATTTAGATAGGTTGAGGGTGGAAAGGATGAGTAAGGTTTCCTGAGGAGCTTTAGGAGAGAAGTCAAACCCCTGGGACTGGTAGGATGAAGAGGAAGATGAGGGAGAGTGGGGAGGAGAGGTGCCAAGAGGAAGGGGAAAGGGAGAGCACAAATAGTAAAAAATTAAAGTGAGCAGCAATAGAAGGGGGTCAGAAACAAGTGGTGAATCGTTTACCATAAGGGCAGGGGGGGGGCTGGCTGGGTAAGGGGGTCGAAAAGAGAGTGAATAACCTTCCAGAATTTTGCTGGGGAGTTAAGGTTGTTCTGGAGGTTGGTTTTAAAACGGAGTGATTTAGCAGTGCAGACACCCTTCCTGCAGGAGTTTCTGAGCTTCTTGTAGGACAGGTGGGCAGGCATGGAGTGGTATAATTTGAACTGGCCCAAGCTTGGTCATGGGGTATACACTGGTCTATGGGGTCAAGCATGATCCAGGGGTAGTGGGACCCTTTGATCCTAGGTTTTCTTAGGGGGGTATGCTTGTCGCACATCAGGGTATTAAATAAGATGGGAAAATTGATAAGTAGTTTTACATGTGAAATGCTAATCAGTTGTAAAAATGCATAGCACTGGCCTCAGTTTGATTAGCAAAATTAAAATATTTGAAGCTGAATGAAGTCCTGTATTAAAATTAACTCTGTCTTTGCTTCAGCTGTTTCAGTACCCTCAACACACACTTTCTTTTAGAGGAATGCAGACTGCTTTCCAATCTCATATGCAGAACCCCCCCCCCCACACTCATGTCCTCAGCCAGAAATGAAGTTGCTGCCAAAGCACCAATCCAATTGGCAAAACCCTTTCCTAGCCTGCAGTACCACCACTCTTCCCACTCATGTAACCTGGTAGAAACTAAGTACGCTTGCTGAGCCCGATCCCATGTGTGCCAAAATCCTCTCTCCACCCATCTAAGCCCCCCACCCTCCTTCCACCTTCCCCACCCATGTCCTGTGCCAGAAACAATGTCACTGTGCTTTATTTTGTGCTCCCTGACTTGTTTTTATGTACTGCACCAAGAACCCCTGGGACTGGGCTCTAAATAAATAAACTACTAGTAAATCCAGTGTATACCAAATCCTCCTCCCACCCATTTCGTTAGTCACCCTCTCCACCTGTGCTCCCTACAGACACGCCCATTGCAGCTAACTGTTCTACAGTAACCTGCAGGGTGTCACTAATAGTATGCTAGCAGTCTCACTGCTGCGGGCCCAAATGCCGCCAGTCACCCCCATACGTATATAGCAAAGCATTACTCGGAGCAATTGCCAGCATTTGGACCCATGGCAGTGAGACTCGTAGCATACTATCAGCGGCACCATGTACGTCAATGTAGAACATTTGGCCACTTGTGGGTGAGTATCTGTGGGGACATGTGTGGAGAGGGTGGTGGGGCTGAGATGGGAGGGTCACAGAATGGATCACTTTGTTTTGCAGTCCAAAAGTAAGACTGGATCACATGAGCAGCTGGTTTGCATCCCAAAGTGCGATGCAAAACCGGCTATTTAATACCCTACAGATATGTGTCAGTTTGGAATGGAACAGAGAGAGGGCCACATCAGTGTCGGGGTAAAGAGGATGGGACACCAGTCAGCTGCAGAAAGATCATTTAGAAGGGAGTCAGTGTTGAGTGACCAGAGGGACCTGGGCCAGACGCATTTGAGTTAGAGGTGAAGGGACTTGAACTTTCCTGATGCAGAAGGTCATACACTGGTCGTTACAGGCATCCGACAGAATACCAGCTGCAACAGTTTTTTGTGTGGGGGGGGAAAGAACCCAGTCCAGGAGGGTGTGGTTGGGGGAGTGAGGATTGAGTTGGCTGGGTTCTGAAATAAAGTTGGGTGAGATTTAGGGACTCGGTCCTGAAGGAAGTTTGCCTGGAGGCCAGGGAGAGACAGTTGATATTGAAGTCCCCAAGGAGAATGAGTTCACTGGAGGAGGAGTAGGAGGCAAGAGCATAGAGGGAGTCAACCAGAGAAGGGGGAAGGGGGATTTTAGGGGAGGCGTGAAAGATTCCAGTGAAGATGGGTAAGGAGGAAAGAAAGGAGAGCTCGACAAGAAGAAATTCATGGGAGAAAGGTACTGATTCCCTCAGAGAGATGGAGCAGGAGAGATTCTGGTGGACATAAAAGGAAACACTACCACTCAGTTTGCCAGGGTTCTGCCTAAAGGGGTGGTAGTCAGGAAGTGCCAAGCTAGAGTTGGGTGTCCTAGAGGAAAGCCAGGATTTTGAAATGTAGTGGTCAAGAGAGTGCTGGGAGACCAAGGTGATGAGCAAATCAATTTTAGTGAGAAGATTCCTTGTGTTAAGGTGTAAATTGCTAAGGTTTTGGGAGTAGAGAAGAGGAGGGAGCAGGGGGAGAGGACCAGGGGTAGGTTCAGCGTCACCAGCTAAGAGGAGGAGTAGGCTAAGGAGCAGAAGTATAGAGTGGGACTTGCATCCCTGGGTCGGGGAGGATGGCTTGGTG
This sequence comes from Neoceratodus forsteri, assembly GCA_016271365.2. Lineage (NCBI taxonomy): Eukaryota > Metazoa > Chordata > Ceratodontiformes > Ceratodontidae > Neoceratodus > Neoceratodus forsteri. The sequence goes on along the minus strand of CM057459.1, from coordinate 429,020,380 downwards.
GAGGAATTCACAATTTACGGATGGGGGAAGAAGGGGTGAATGGGAGGATAGTATGTGAATAGAGGGAGAAAATGGGGACAGAGGCAGAAGAGGAAGGAGGAAAAGAAAGAAAGGGGCTGGATGCATGATTATAGGCAGCAGAAATAAATTTAAACAGCAGAGCTAGAATTAGAGGCTAAACAACTCAGCAGTTAATGATAGTGTCTGGTTAGAAAATGCAAGCTAGCTAGGCAAATCAAATTGCACAAATTGAACAGGACTAAGGATTAAATTTAGCTGTACAAACTCTGAATGTAAGGGTACACCCAAATAGAGTGCACCAAGGAATGAGGAAGAGTATTACTTTAACTTACTTAAATAAAACTAGGTGACAGGCCTAAGCAGAAACACAAATTGATCAGGACTGTGATTCACAAAAATTAACCAGTGCAAACTAGAAATTAGAGTGCATCTCAATAGAGTGTAGCTAGGACACAGGAACTTTTAGAATTTTAAACTAAGCCTAGGAGACTGACCTGATGAGCATAATAACATAGGAGCAGTCCTGGAGGAAGCAATAGTTACAGTCCTGCAAAGTCCACTCATAGAGGAACCGTATCAGCTGTGTGGATGTAGGTGAATTGAATCAAAACTTACTGATGCAGGAATAGTTCACAGGGAGGCTTTTGGAGGGAGGACCAAGTGTCTTGGAGGAAGGGCAGCATGACCAGCTGATGGCTAACTCACAGCTGACTCTCTTCTGTCAGTGCCCTTTGTACTGCTGCCCTAAACACAGAGGACTGCAGCATGGAGGACTGTTTGGGAGATCTGTGCTTTAAGGAGTGATGCAGACAAAAGCCAGCAGCTATGTGATGGAAGGGATCTCTAAGGATTGGTGACTGAGAGGATGAGGAGGTTTGGCTTTGGGTGGCTGAGTGCACCGATTGACTGTCTTGTGGAGCTGGGGCAGCAGCTAAAGATATAGACTGACAGTCCACTACCAGTCTGTATCTTGTCTCAGTACAGCACTGAGACATGTACGCTCCAGACCGGAGCTTTTAGAAGCTACAGGGATACATAGCATTAATTGACAGACCCGCATCTGCTCTTAGCATGACACGTAATTTTTGGGACAGCCGTGGGTGGTTGTGGGTGCACCACGTGCTGCACTAGTGTTTGAAATGCATAGGCAGAGGTAAAAAAAAAAAGTGCAACATTTTCTGCAAGTTCTAATCGGGCCCTGCCTCAAACTGAGGTGGGGTCCGTCTTTACTGTACATGGACATTTCCCTTTAATTACCTTGGGGTCCGGCTGGAGTGCCATCTTGATTTCCTAACAAAAGTGGATGCCATCCGCCATAAGCTCCAGCCCAAATCTCGTGCACGCTACAGGAATAAAGTGAGTATCCCGTTTCCTGACCATCATGAGATTGTCTTGAAGATGATGCTCTCCAACTTTTACTGTGATTACCTTGTTTACAGTATCAAACCAATCCTTAACAGACTAGACCCCCTCTTTTCAACTTTCTGCCCTAACCTGTCCTCCTCAGACCTCTCACTGCTCACCATACTCCTCCTTGTCCCTCCCCTCCCTTAATGCCAGGCACCTTGCCCACTCTGCCTTCTTCATATCCAAGTTCTAACTTGGCTCCCTTCCCCCTACCTTTCTTGTCTCCTCTCATCTTCCCCCCTCCCACATCCTCATACTCACTTTGAAATGCTGATTGTTATTTCCTTTCCCTCCCCCAATGAAATCTACTGTTGGCCAAGCAGCTTTTTCCCTATCATTTTCCTAAGCTCTGATCCGTTCTTCCCCTGTCCATCAACTCTGCCTCTTCCCCTTCCTCGCTTAGGACTGTGCTTTATAACTTTTCATCTCACTCCTGCAGCTGTTCCTGGCCCCACTTAAACAGGTGCTCTCCATCGTCCAGCCTCGGCTCACTTGAGCCCTGTTTTTGCACTGTGATCCCCCCCACCCTTCTTCCCCAGTTTATGGTATTGTTCACTGCTCTTGATCATTAGTGAATTTACTTCACCTTAGGCACCCTGTTGTATTGTATTACTCTTCACTGAATATGTCTTTGTTTGCACAACCGTTAATTTCTTGTACTTATTGTACCTTATTTTATAGTCTACTCTGCCTCCCCCAGAGGGCACATCTAGGAGCAAGTTGTTACCAGCTTCCTATGTCTTTCCTAGTACAACTTTTGGAATATTCTTTTTTTTTTTTGCACCCTAGCCAAAAACCAGCATTAAATCACTACACCAGCATTATATATGCAAGCATTGGCCACAGTTCACACATTACGACTCACTTACTCAACTCCTTCCCTCCAGTAAACTGTGTATTTAAAAAAAATAAAACTCTCTGCCAACCTAAACACAAGCAGATACCCTGTAATGCCATAGGAAAGGAGCAGTAGGAATACAGGGAAGTTTAAATGGGCAAATAGTAAAGGAAGGAAAGATCATGGGAGTGGCGCAATGAAAGGGGTGTGGGGCTGCAGTTTTTCAGGACCCACTCTCTGGAGACTGAGGTGTTGTTCCATTTGTACTCTCCTCTCTTGGTTGAGGGCAGAGGTTGCTGGATTCTGGGCTAAACTATCAAGGGTACAGAGGACCTTCTGCGCTACACAGGAGCCACTAAGTCTTCCACCTTTCCTCCAGAGGATGCCAGGGCAGAGGCAGAGTGGTTGGACCTTGGTGGGCTCTGGGAGTGTGGGGTGGCAGGATCGGTATGTGTTCCCCAGCCTGTACAACTGCAGAATTCCTTCGCAGTATTGCCAGAATGGGGCAGCCAAGAAGAGGCACCCATAGCAGTGGGAAAGGAGCAAGTGGGAGTCCTGAGAAGGGGAGGGCAAGTGGGGATTCTGAGAAGGGGGGGCCTAAAGGAGGGAGGAAGAGGCCCCCAGCCAAAGTAGGAAGCAGCTGTTGGTGGGGGACTGTATTGTTGGAGGATAGACTTGGGAGCGGGAGGAGGAAGGGAGAAAGAGGTGAAGTGCCTGAGAGGTGCTTCGACTAGGAAGACTGGAGGGAGTATTCAGAGGATTGCTAGGGCATCAGGAGATGGGAGGGAGCCAGACATTATTGTTTACCTGAGGACAAATGACCTGTCGGTGGATAGGGTAGGAGTAATGTACGAAAATTTCAGGGAGCTGAGAAGAGACCTCAAGCAGGTGGCACACACAGTGACTTTTGCCAAGGTGCTACCTGTGTATGGCCAGGTAGAGGAAAGAGCATTTAACAGTTGGTTGAAGGCATGATGCATGGAGGAGGGCTTCGGCTACACTGGGGACTGGGGGCCAACCTGGGAGGATATGGGTGTTTGTAATGGAGATGGCCAGCATCCTTCCAGGAACTGGACCACAGTCCTTAGTGGTAGGTTTAAATACTACTTGCATGAGCATTTAAACTAGCTGTGGGAGTGGGGTAGAGGCTGTAAAATCAAGGGTGGCAACAACTGCCTGCTCCAGATGATGAAGCAGCAGGGAGAGAGGGAGGGAGGGCCTGAGGGGAGTAAACCCCCCCAGGGCATGGATGCAAAAAAAGGGTGGAGACAAGGCAGAGGATAAGGTGGATATGAATCAGGAAAATAAGAATAAAGGAGTACAAGAGACTGATATAGTAGATCCCCTTCCAATCTCAACATCAGGGGGAGGGTATAGAGGAGAGGGGTGGAGGAAGGGAGGAGGGACTGAGGGAAAGGGGGGTGGGTCAGGAATAAGGGAGAACCTGAGTCACGGTAGAGGGTGATTTTTCTGAACACAAGAAGTCTGGGAAACATAATGGCAGGATTGCAGTCACTGGTGGCTGAGAGAGAGTAGAAAGGATAGGAGGACTGGAAAGGGGGAGTGATTCTGTATGTGAAGGAGGGGATACCTTGTACCAGAGAGCAGGAGGTGGAAGATTTATTCTTTGGTAACTGGGTAAGGGGCACAAGTGCCTGTTTTTAGGGGTGACCTGCAAGCTTTGGGCTGGTTAAGTGACTTGCTCAGAGTCATACAGTATGCAAGTGGAGGCTATGAGAATCAAACCCAGGTCTGCAGGTACCAAGCTCACTCACAGTTCGTTACTCTAACCTGTAGGCTATACTGCCAGCCCTACTTGGGCGGGGTACTAGGGTCCCAAATCAGGGATATGTCCAGCAAGGGGAAGGTAGTAATAGTGGCGGATTTCAATCTATCTGTGGTAGACTGGAAGATCCTGGCTACCTCCTGCACTTGGGAGCATATGTTGCTGGATGCACTCTGGAGTAGCTTTGTAACACAGGGTGTCATGGAGCTCACTGGGGGAGAGAGGCCGTGCTGGACCTGGTCCTGCCCAGCTGTGCTCATGTCCAGGATGTGAGAGTGGAAGTGCTGCGTGCAGGTAGTGACCACCACATGGTGTGGTTCCTCCTGGACGTGGGCAGAAGGATGGCCAGGACCAAAACAAGGGTTTTGGACTTTAAGAGGTCTGACTTTCTGGAGAAATTCTGGTAGGACACCTTACTGGGATCAGAATGGGTTGGAGGTGGAACAGAAATGGGCCATCATAAACCGGGAATTGATGGAGGCCCCTAATGCATGTGCCAGAATCAAAAGTAAGAAATCTAAGGCCAAGTCCCCTAGTTTTCTGTGGTTCTGTGGCCATGAATTTTCCATGGAAGTTGCGGCCCACCAAAGAAGTTACGGCTGAACGCAGAAATCCTGGCTAGTGAAAGCTAATGTGACTCTCACTCAGAGCAGGCTTGTTAAATGCAGAAAAGCCCTTTTGGGCTGAAACCTGCTCCAAGCTAGAAGAAAAGCAATCACTACTCTCCTTTCTGTTAAAAATCCTCCTTGGCTGAAACTCTGTCCCAGCGGGAAAGAAAACCATCACCCTCCCTACCCCTGTAGTCAAGTCACTGGCAGTGTGCTTATCCTGGGCTGGACCTGCACAGAATGGGTGGTTCACGAAAAGAAAAGTCCTACTGGGTTGAGACCCACTCAGAACAGGAGTATTAAATAAAAAAAAAAAAAAAGCCCATCCTGGGCTGAGAGACCCTGCTGAGCCCCCTTCAAAAAATCCGGATATTGAATTGTCACTCCCTCCACATTATGACACTAGGGTGCCCAATCCCCAGTGTCACCTTTTGTTCCTTGTGTTTTGCTTTTAATTTAAACCCTGAATTAAATCTAAAAATCAGAAAACCATCCATTGATATCTTTTGGTCTGAAAGCCCCCAAAAAAAACATTTTGACAGCGAGGTGCCAGTCGCCACTGTAACCCGTAGTCCCCTTTTTTTATTTTAACCTGAAAAGCAGAAAACTATCAATTGATGTCTTTTGCTGCCAAAGCCCGACTTGCACAACCCCCACCCACCACACTTTGACCCTCCACTCTGCACCCACCATCCTATACTCCCGCACAACCCTTACTCACCTAAAGTAAGTCCAGTGCTGACAATCCACTCGGTGAGGAAAACAGATCCTTTTTCTGCAATGCCGACTAGGAACTGAAAAAACAAGATGAGTGTGGTCAGTGTAATCTCAATGTGTTTTGAACTTTTACTCATAACTTGGTTATTTTTTATTATGTTTTTCACCAGATTTTCGACATGGCCTTTTCTGAGCCCCACCCTATGAATAACATAGGTACATTAATCAAATCCAGCCTGAAAGATGATTTTGCAGTTGCTCTGCAAAATCACCTTTGGATGGGATTTGAAAATTTTCACCTACCGGGTTCATCGTGAGTTGGGGTCATGAGAAGGCTGTGTTGAAAAATTGTGATACAAATATGGAATAACAACCTAGTTATGAGTGTACTTTGAAAAATGTTTCAACACGCACTCACAACTGTGGCAATTTTCACAGGGGGTGGGTTGGATTTCAGTGGAAAGTGTCCAGAAAGAACTTGCACCTAAGAAGGTGGACAAGGCTGTGGTACCATACAGGATACGCCCACGGGCATTAAAGAAACTCAGGGTGGTGTTAGCTGATTCACTGATGCCGAATTCAACAATTCATTGGAAATTGGTTTGGTTCCAGAGGACTGGAGGAGAGCAGACATCTTTCACAGACGAGCAGCTGCAAGGAAGAGGCAAGCAACTGTAGACTGGTCAGTCTCATGTCAGTGGTGGGGAAATTATTGGAAGCCCTGCTAAAGGAAAGGCTGGTAGAGTTGCTTAAATCCTATGGGTTGCAAGACCACAGGCAGCATGGATTCATGGGTGAGGGTGGTTTTGCCAGACTAATTTGATTGATTTCTTCGACTGGGTGACCAGGAATATACATCTGGAACCAAAAGGGTTTTCAGAAATCTAAACGGGCAGATCAGATGGACCATCAGTTTCCTTCTGCTGCCACCTTTCTAAATTTCTATATCAGGGAAGGGCACTGGATGTGGCCTAGCTGGACTTTAGCAAGGCCTTCAACACTGTACCGTATAGGAGACTGATTAAAAAATTGAGCAGCGTAGGGGTGGGATCCAAAGTGGGATACTGGGTTAGAAACTGGTTAAAGGATAGGAGTATGAGTGTGGTGGTTAAAGGCACTCACTCTAATGAGAAGAGAGTGACCAGCGGGGTTCCGCAGGGCTCAGTACTGGGACCGGTTCTCTTCAATATCTTCATAAGTGACATTGTAGAAAAACTGGAAGGGAAGGTATACCTTTTTGCAGATAAACTAAAATCTGTAATAAAATGGACACTCAGGAGGGGCTGGAGAGAATGTGCAGGGATCTCAAAGAATCGCCAAGATCATGGCAGTTGTACTTCAGTGTGAAAATATATAAATTCATGCACCTAGGGCATAGGAACCCAGGAACTGAGTATAGGAGTTTTGGGGGGATGTTCTGATAGTCACTAAGCAGGAAAGGGACCTTGGGGTTATCATAACTGCCTGGTGACTTTAAAGTGGCAGGGCAGTGTGACAGAGCAGTGGGTAAGGCTACTGTAGTGGGATGCTGGGGAGCATAGAGTGGGGATATGCAGCAGGAGAAGGGAGGAGGTGCTGCCACTGAATCATTCACTGGTGAGATCCCACCTAAAATATGGTGTCCAGTTCTGGAGGCTGTGCCTCTGAAAGGACATAGAGAGGGTGGAGGCAGTCCAGAGGAGTGTAACTAAAATGGTGCAGGAGCTGCACCAACAGCTGTACATGGACAGACTGAGGGATCTCAACATGTACACCCTGGAGGAGAAGAGAGTGAGAAGGGGCATGATGGAAACCTACAGGTACCTCACAGGGGTGAACAGGGTGCAGGAAGGGGTCTCTTTTAAATTAAAAAGAGCACCAGGACTTGGGAACGTACAGTGAAGCTGGACGGTGGGGGACAGGAGTTTAGGAGGGATGCGAGGAAGTACTACTTCAGTAAAAGGGTGGTAGACACCTGGAGGAGACTGCGGAAGTGTTGAAGGCAAAAACAGTGCGGGGCTTTAAGTATACATTGGACAGAAATAGAATATTAGTAGATAGGCAAGGAGGAAGACAGGTCACTGGAGACCAGTTAGGGTCTGCAGAAAAGAATTAGACAGGGAACATTTGGACAGACTGGGTGGGCCAGGCAGAAGCACAGTAATAACAATGCAACATTATACAGTATATACAATAATATACATTACCAGAGCAAATAATAATGCAAGTTAAACATCAGAAGTGCGAAGTACCCGGCACATGCAAGCAGGTAACATCACAAAATAGGAACGGGTAGGAGAGAGAGTAAGTACAGGAGGGTGAGAAAGAGAGGCTGGGTGGGGGTGATGAAAAGGTAAAGTGTTGAAAGTAAAAGAGAGAAGAGGGGAGAACAAATTGTGGTGGGTAGGGGAACAGAGTGTAGAGGATTAGGAAGGGGTAGAAAGGGTGATTACTGGGGGTGGGAGTGAGTGAGAAAGGGTAAGGGAGTGAGAGGAAGTGATGGAGAGGAAGGGGGATGAGGTGGAGTGGCGAGAAGTATAGAGGTCAGAGTAGATTAGGAGAAGTGTAGGGCAATGGGGCTAAGGGCATTTACAAGAGGGAGCAGTGTATCCTTGGAGAAGAGAGGAAAGAGGGCGTTTGGAGGTGGCAGATCAAATCATTAGTGGAAGGGAGTTCCAAAGATTAGAAAGGGGGAAGGAGAAACCAGACTGGCCAGCTATGGATTTATGAGAGGGGAGCAAAAAGAGAACGATAACCTGAGTTATAGAGATAGTACATGGGGGTGGGGGCATAGAGGAGAGGAGATAGCTGAGGTAAGGAGGGAATGAAGCCAACCAGAATTTAGAAATAAAGGAGGCACAGTGGATGAGATGGCGGTCATTCAAGGAAAGGAGGGAGGGATCAATTACAGAGAACAGTGGTGAGTCCGGGGTGGGGAGGGACAGGCCCAAGGCAAGCAGGCAAAAGAAGTGGAAGATGGGATCCAGTTTGGCCAGGGTGGATTTAGGTGTAGCACCATAGACTAAGTCGCCATAATCAAAGATGAGGAGGATCATTTTAGTGGTGATGTATTGTACTGGATCATTTTAGTGATGATGTATTGTGCTGGATCATTTTAGTGGTGATGTATTGTACTGGATCATTTTAGTGATGATGTATTGTGCTGGATCATTTGCTTATGTTCTAATGCTAGATCTCAGCTGTTGTCCAGAGTGGGTTTTGTTACCTGTGTAATAGCTGCAGAATATGAAACTTGCTCCCTGTTTCTGATTTGGCCACTATAATCTATGCTCTAGTTACGTCCAGACTAGATCATGGTAACACACTATAACACAGGGCTTCCACTGAAACTTGTGTGCTGTCTTCACATCGTGCAAAATGCTGCTGCTGCCAGGCTGTTAAACTGGGGTTGGTTATTGGGGCAGCATTTCCTGTGTCTTGAGGATTACAAGTGATGTTAAATGACTGTACATTACCTACGTTTCTGACTATATTAAGAGTTGTATTTATTTAATGTACGATTGTTGCCCCTCCTCTGCTTTGTTATATGTTATTTTATTGTAACATGCTCTGATTGGATTCCCAGAGGGTGTAGATAAAGAAATATGATGATGAGGAGGGGGAAGCAGAATTACTAAATAGATTCTGTGTAGTACTTGGTGTAAACGAACCAGTCGTGAAGAGCAATAGAGAGCTGAGACAAGAACAGGAAACCATAAACTACAGATGTGGGGGTATGTGTGATTTTGTATTTCTTTGAAACTTGGCTTCCTGGACAGTGCCCTTTGGGGCAGCTCTGCCTTAGTGCTTGTGCACTGGGGTTCTTTGTCTATAAACTGCAGATGTTTATTCACAAGTGAAGAGCAGCTAACAAGCTTAAGGGTGGATGAATCGTCAGGGCTGTATGAAAACCGCCTAAGGTTCTTAAAGAAGCCGGTGGAAGAATTAGTGGACCCTTTGATTAACTTATTTAATGAATTTTCTGAGACCGATAAAATACCCAGAGATTGGTAGAAGGCCACAATCGTATCGTTATTCAAAAAGGAGGATAGAGGTAAGCACTCAAACTATAGACCGATCAGCCTAACAAAAATCATGTAAAATGATGGAGTTCTTTTTAAGGAAAAAATGGAGGAGGAGCAGAACTATGGTTTACAGAAGATGCAGCATGGTTTCGAAAATAACAGATTGTGTCTGACCAAACTAATGGCCTTTTACGAACCAGTAATTAGAAGTATAGACAGGCACAGTGGTAGCTGTCAAATTTTTTGATTTCAGAAAAATGTTTAATGTGGTTTCACGTGTGAACTTGATAAACAAACTTGACAGAATCAGAATTAGTTGTAAGATAATACATTTTTGGATAGATGACTGGCTAAGCAACAAAAATCAAAGGGAAGGGGGAATTTATGGTTTCTAATTTAAGGAAGGGGTTGTGACCAGTGGAGTACCACGGGGGCAGCCATGGGTCTGATAGTCTTTAAAATATATATGAAGAGCTTAATGAAGGAACTGAATACTGGATAATGAAGCTTGCAGCTAACACAAAATTGGGAGAAGCAGCAGGAACAGAAGAAGGGACAGATGGTAAATGTAGAAGGACACACAGGATAGCTGAGTGGGCTTATAGGTAGGACCTGAAGTCTTAAGGAAGAGATAGAGATATGCACAGTGGCACATTTAGGGGGAAAAAAGAATGGGAAATTACTACTTTAGCAGGATAGAATTTAAGAAGATGGAGGAAGAAAGAGATTTGGAGATTATAGAAATATAGAATCTGTTGGCAGAAAGAGAGCAATAGTCCACTGAGTCTGCCCATATTATACTGGCTCACTCCAGCCTAGTATCCTGGTGGGTTGTCCCTAGAGGTGTGCAAAGTTGGCTAACTTTGCTTCACGGATCAATTTGCAAATTTGCCACACTTCGCAAAGTTAATCTGCCTTGCGAAGTTCCAGTTCACTGCATAGGGCTTACTTAATGACTGGCCAATTTGGTAACTTCACCGGTGAAGTTGGGCCCACAGGGGAAGTTTGCAGTGTGCCATGGGATTGGAGGTCACATGGTACTAAAATGAACTGTGTGCCATGCGTTCAGTGCAGTTTTATTTATTTATTTCAGAAGTTTCACCAGAAAGACATACTGAGCTGATAACGGCTCATTTTCAGATGCGTCCTGTGGGAAAGGGGATGTGGAAAATCATATGCAATTAAACAGAAGCATAATCAACACTAGGTTTGCTAGCCAAGGCACCTAGCTTCACCTGAACTATTTTCGTCTAGGTTGCTTGAAAGGACAGAGCAAATAACCTTACCAGAGCAACAATAAGGTTTTAAGGCTTCTTTTGGCTAGGTAGGTTTACTGTGTGTTATTTTTGTTTTGTACTCACAGGGATTGTTACTGTTTGTTGCTAACATTTTATTGCTTTATTTTTCTCTAATTCAAATTGTTGTTGCTGGGTATACATTCTGCTGCATTACTACAGGGTGTGCCCACAGGTGTGTGCTTACAAATTACTGCTGTAATCTTCTGATTCAAACTGTCCTTTGCAAGGTATATCTTCTGTTACTGCTGTATTTTTCTCTGTAGCAAAGTGTTTCTTACAGGGTATGTCTTCTGTGAAATTATTACAGGTGGTGCTTTACAGGTTTCACAGTTTTATCTGTCATTAGGATAAGCTTTCAGGGCTACTGCATTTGTTGCTGGCTGATTGTTTCTGCTCTTACCTCCTTGTTTCTTTCATCCGTGGTTCTTCTTTTTCAGCAGGGGAAGGGCCCAGCCACCCACCCCCATCCCCAACCACCCCACACTACACTCCTTTTATAGGGCAGCACAGTCGTGACATTTCCTGTAGCAAAGCAGGAGTGGATTAGAGGGGTATCCACACAGTGACCTCATTTACAGGGGCACTAGTAATTTAACTTGTTATAACAAGTTATACAAAGACAACCAAAACACAAAATCAAACTTTTGCTTTCATTTCCTTCCTTCTAATTACTCTGACCAGGTTATAAACCCAGTAACTTACCTGAAATGGATATCATTAACTGCAGGTACTGTGGAACACTTTTCAGAAGGACAGTTTTACGGGACTTAGGATACTGTCGTACATGCTGGGCCATTGGAGATCTAAGGGCTCAGCTCCAGGCGGCATGGGCGGAGATTGTGCGCTTCAAATTACATATTCAAGAGGAAATGTATTCTAAGAACCGTCCGCCATTTCCCCAACATCTAACAGAAGCACCTCGACCACAGAGGGTAGTTGGTCCGGGAGGCTGGCAGGTGGTTAGGAGGGCCAAATCGGGTGCCCCATCACTCGGTGCTCTCCAATACATCACCTCCACAAACCATATAAAAACTACAAACAGGTATCTGCCTCTATATCTGAAATCAAACAAAGGGGCAGAGGACGCTGGAGAGCAGGACACTGCAGCACAGGATCTATCACAACAAAATGCGCCCAAAACAGGAACCAAAACAAAAAAAGCAAAAAGGAAATCCAAAAAACTTCTGATCATAGGAGACTCTATGATTCGGGGAGTTGATACATATCTCCAGCCAGGGGTAATGGTCAGATGTCTCCCAGGTACATCAGCATGGAGACACTGACCGCATTACTAAATTGTTCAGGAAGCAGGAGAAAACATTGATGTCCTGGTACACATAGGGACTAACGATCTCGCCAGCCGGTCAGTTGTGAGACCAAGGAACACCTAACCAGGCTGGGGACAAACTATCATCCATTTCATCGGCATCTCCTTCTCTGAGATCCTGCCAGTCTGGGAGAGGGGACAGATGGATGGAAGGTCAGAGAAGTGGAGATAGGGGAGCTTAGCAGTGGCTCAAGGGCTAGTGCCAGGAAAAAGGACACAAATTTGTAGGGAACTGGCAACAGTTTTGGGAGCGAAAGTTCTTTAAATTTGATGGACTGCATCTGACTAAGGAGGGAGTCAGTGCATTGGGGCAGAAGTTTGATGTCTTTGCAGAATATTTAAACTAGCAAATGGGGAGAGGGGTGCAGTACCCAAAACGTTGATTGGGAAGAACACCCCTCTCTCCCCTCAGCTAGTGGTCAAACAGGAGTTCAGCATGTTTGTAGTTCATTTGTATCACCAGGTAAAGAAAAAGGTCCAGCTCCCCATATGATGCACAGGGGAAATGCTGGACCTCGCTCAACAACTAACACACCGAAATCTGACCAATTGTAAATCATGTACACATGTGCTCGCAGTCTGGGAAACAAGATCCCAGACCTGCAGGCAATAATGACAGAGGCTAAACTGGACATAGTAGCCATTAGCGAGACATGGTTTACCAGTAACCACACTTGGGAGACTTCAGTACCTGGCTATGTACTGTTCATAAGAGACCGTGGTGCAAAAAGAGGGGGGGTGGGTGGAGTGGCCCTTTATGTCAATGAAAATATCAAAGCTACAGAAATTCAGAATACACATAAGGAGCCAGAAGAACTGTGGGTCATACTGGAGACAGGGAATGGGACAGCCATAAGAACTGGGGTTGTGTACAGGCCTCCAGATCAAGGGGATGACATAGACACGTTACTGTTAGAAGATATACAAAACATGACAGCTAAAGGGGAGGTTCTGATAATGGGAGACTTCAACATGCCAGATACAGATTGGTCAATGCCAGCAGGGACATCTGCCAGAACTAGACACATGGTGGATTCCCTGCAGGGGGATGGCCTCAAACAACTGGTACAACAACCCACAAGAGACAGGGCTATCCTAGATCTAGTACTGACTAACAAGGAAAGGATCATAGATCTCCAGGTAGAAGGTCACCTGGGGGCCAGTGACTATCACATGGTATGGTTCAATTTGGCCACTAGAACAAAATCATCCCATTCCAAGGCAAAAATATAGTACTTCAGAGGAGCTGACTTTAATAAGATGACCAACAGAGTTAAGCTAGCCCTGGCAAGAAGAAATACAGGTGAGGGGATACAGGCAAAGTGGGCAAGCCTTAAAGATGCAATACTTGAAGCAACATCCAATTGTGTTGGTGAGAAAAGGAAGTGCAAAAGAAGAAGGAAACCACTTTGGTTCCCAAACACAGTAGCAGAAAAGGTCAGAGCCAAAAGGCTGGCCTTCAGGAAATATAAGGAAACGCAGCAGGATGAAGATAAGGAGGCATACCAAACTTCCCTAAGGGAAGCGGGGAAGGCTGTAAGGCAGGCAAAGGCCCAAACTGAGGAAACACTAGCACAAACAGTAAAAGAAGGTGACAAGACTTTCTATAGATACATTAGTGAAAGGAGAAAGTCCAGAGGGGGTATTGCTAAGATCAAAGGAGATAAGGGGCGTGCAAGGAGGAGGACCATGAAAAAGCATCTATCCTAAATAGATACTTCTGCTCAGTATTTACTGAAGAGAAGATAGGGCAGGGCCCACAGCTCAGCACCATGGACACAGGGGGGAGGGAGGTGTGCACTAATCCCTTCACAAAAGAAAGGGTCCTACAAGAGCTTGATAGGCTCAGGGTGGACAAGACAATGGGACCTGATGGCATACATCCCAGGGTACCAAAGGAGCTAAGGGTGGAACTAGCAGAGCCATTATCAGAACTGTTTAGTGAGTCTCTGAGCACAGGAGAGGTCCCAGAAGAATGGAGAAGGGCTCATGTGATCCCGCTCCACAAGAGTGGTAGCAGGGAGGAGGTAGGGAACTACAGACCAGTCAGTCTTACCTCAGTAGTGGGCAAGATTATGGAGACACTCCTGAAGGAAAGGATAGTGCAACACCTGGAATCCATAGGAGCACAAGATCCAAGATGGGATGGTTTTACAAAAGGAAGGTCCTGTCAAACTAATCTCATAGATTTCGTTGACTGAGTAACCAGAGTGGTGGACCAGGGGAGCAGTTGATGTTGCCTATCTTGACTTCAGCAAAGCTTTCGATACTGTTCCACATAGAAGATTGATTAATAAGCTGGGTAGGCTCGGAGTGGGTCAGACGTTGGTCAACTGGGTGGCAAACTGGTTGACGGGCAGAAAACAGAGAGTGGTGGTAAATGGTATACAGTCAGAAGAGATGCATGTCACAAGTGGGGTACCTAAGGGATCAGTCCTGGGGCCAGTCCTCTTCAATATCTTCATCAGTGACATTGCAGATGGACTGGAAGGTAAAGTTTGTCTGTTTGCAGATGACACCAAGATCTGCAACAGAGTATGTGATCCAAATGGTGTGGGCAAAATGAGAAGAGATCTGGATAAAATAGCAAAATGGTCGGAAGAGTGGCAACTGGGGTTTAACACAAAGAAGTGCAAGATCATGCACATAGGGAAGAGAAACCCTGAAGCCACCTATAGGTTTGGAGGGGAGTTACTGGCAGTCACAAGGGAAGAAAGAGACTTGGGCGTCATCATCACCGATAACCTGAACTCATCCAAGCAGACCTCTAAAGCAGTAGGTAAGGCTAGAGGGATGTTGGGGTGTATTAGTAGGGATATCACAAGTCGGAAGAGGGAGGTAATAATCCCTCTTTACAAGACACTGGTTAGGCCCCATCTGGAGTACTGCGTGCAGTACTGGAGGCCACACCTTCACAAGGACATTAACCAAAATGAGGCAGTCCAGAGAAGGGCAACCAAAATGGTGCAGGGACTGCATCAGAAAACATATGAGGACAGATTAACTGAACTCGATATGTATATCCTAGAGCAAAGGAAGGAGAAAGGTGATATGATTGAAACATTCAGACACCTTAAGGGCATTAACAAGGTGAAGGAGTCTAATATGTTTGAATATAAGAAAAATAGCAGGACAAGAGGACACAGCATGAGATTAGAGGGAGGCTGATTAAGGGGTAATGTGAGGAAGTTCTTTTTCACAGAAAGGGTGGTGGATGCATGGAACAGCCTACCTCAGGAAGTGGTGGATATGAATACAGTGCAGGGCTTCAAACAGACATGGGATAGGCATAAGGGAGCAATACAGATGAGTATGAATAGATAGGCCATTGACAGAGCAAAGGACTATGGCACATTCATAAGGTAGAAAAAGAAATGGGCAGACTGGATGGGCCTTGCGGTCCTTTTCTGCCGTCAGCTTCTATGTTTCTATGTAACAGTATAGAAGATATGCATATAAGGTACAAATTGAGACCTGGTGGTGAGGGTAAATACATTTCAAATAAACAGCAGAGTAGTGGAACAAGGAAAACTATTGGGGAAGGGTGGTGGTGAGTAAAAAGGGTGAGGGGGTCATGGACAGTTACAGGAGGAAGAAAAAATTCATGAAGAAGAGGCTTTAAAGGAAAATAATGGAAAATACACTGCCTGCCTCACACACTGCATAAACTCTCAGATAGTGCTTTCAGACAATAACAACTTTTTTTAATGATTTAAAACAGCTACCCACAACTTCCACTTTCTGTTACTGGCAGCCACCACCTCATGAGCAGCAGTGCGATTCCTGAGCTCGCTGTATGCAAATGTGGCTGTTTGACCGGTGCTATTGGTTGGCAGGACATATTAGCATAAAGTGAGCTCAGGATGCTCTCTGCTGCTCATGAGATGGCGGCTGCCAGCAATAGAAAGTGAAAGTTGAAGGCCTCTGTTTAAATCACTAAAAAAGCAATTAGAGGAATTTAAAAAAAAAAACAAATTTACTGTCTGAAAGCACTAATCAGCCTAGCGCCTGGGTAAAGCTGTGCCTTTTCCAGTGATTCTCATTAAGGAGAATGCAGAAGATGTAGAGTGAATTGACAGGGGAAGAGAGGACCAGAGCTAGAGTCCTAACAAGAGAAAGCAGACTGACCAGCAGTAGTTTTTCTAGAAGGAATGAAGAGGGAATGAGACGTACTGCTGCAGAGAGGGTAGCTGGAATCAGGGAAGAGGATAAGACAGTGGGAAATAAGGTCGGAGGGAAGTGCACCAAACCAAAATTTAGAAATAAAAGAAGCACAGTGGGAAAAGGCGCCTGGCATAAAGAGAGGAGAGAGAAAGAGCAGAGTAGAGTGAACAATGGTGGGTACAAGGGAACAGTCTAAAGTAAAATGACAGAGTGAAAGAGTGGAAGAGTGGATCCAGTCTATCAAGGGAGGATTTGGGTGCACCACTATAGACCATGTCACCATAATCAAAGATAATCCTCTTTAAAACAATGTCACGGTGAACAGGAAGTGGGATACTCACTTTGTTCCTGTACACTGTACCAAGCTTAGGGTGAAGCTTTTGGTGAATGACATCAATATGAACTAAGAAATTAAAATATTGGTAAAGCCAGACTCCGAGGCACTTCAAAGAAGACACAAACTCAATCATAGCGCCATCCAGGGTGTGATAAACAGGGAGAGGGATGATTCTGGAAAGCCTCTGACAGGTGCCAAAAGTCATAGAAACTTATGAAGAGAGAGTTGGAGAGAAGTCTGTCCTTGTTTGTCTGAGAAAAAAACCTTTACAATTACTCTGAAAGTAGAGTATTTTGAACCAGATCACTCAGAAAAAGTTATGTAGCTAGATTTACCATTGTTTGTTTTGCAGATTACTGTAGTTGAAAGCAATGGGTTTTAGTCTAGCGAAGCAGTGCTGTGTGGGTGGAGCAGTTTTTCAGCGGGCAAGCAAGTCAGCCCTGTGAGCACTAGTCTGATTTGTTTTCCTCAGTCTTTCTTCTTAACAGTTTTGTCTGTGGTAGTACAGTTTTGTGTGTTAAGAGACTTATTTGTCAGTCTGTTTCTATATTAACTGTAGTTATTTTGTTTAGTTCTTGAAGTGATGGTGTTACTTACAGTAACTTGTTTTGAATTACCCCTGCCACGTGTGTGTCTTGTTAATCCCATCATATTAAAAAAAATTAAAAATACAAACAAAAAAATAATTGAGTGGTTTACTGTAGCTACTATTAGCTCAGTACACTGTTCTGTTCAGATTTAGATCACACTTCTAATCCCTCAGGTGAGATGTCTGCTGCTTCTGGTATTTAATTTTACTGCAGTGTTTATTTTTTTTTCTTGCAATATTATAAATCTAAATTTATAAAATGACTGGAAAAAGATGCTCAAGTAAAGGGGGAGGTGCTGGCAAGGTGAGTAAGAAGTGCAGAGGTTCTGTGGGGCAAAAGTTTGTTGCACCTGGAAAAAAAAAAAATATATCTCTGCAGCAGCTTCATCTGTGGGCTCCAGGGCCGGTAGTAGCAGCAGCGAAGGAGTAGCTGGTGGAAGTGATGGTGGCTTTAGTGTTGCCAAATTATTCTCTGCCACATCTGTGGCACAGTTCCAAGACTGGGAACGGGGGAGGCTCAGGGGCAGTGTGAGGATGTATTTTTTCACAGAGAGGGTGGTGGACACATGGAACGGCCTTCTTGAGGAGGTCGTTGGGTCAAAAACAGTGAGGGAATTGAAGAATGCATGGGACAGACATAAGGCAGTTCTGGTGGGGGGGTAGGAAGAAGTAGGCTGTTGGTTAACTAGGATCTGCAGCGTATCCAGTAGGTAGGGAAATGGGCAGACTGCTTGGGCCCAAGCGGTTCTTATTTGCCATCAAAGTCTATTCTATGTTTCTATGTGGCATCCATGCTGGTGGATGCTGGGGGTGGTGATCACAAGAGGATCAGTACAGAAGGTGGCCAAATCTCTGGTTCAGAAAAGTGGTTGAGGGGGAGGAGGAGGTTAATGGTGTCCTCGTGACTGCTGGTAGTGGTGATGACACTGAGCCTGATCTGGATGATACAGTAGGTTCTCATTCCAAAATGAGAGTGTTGAACTTGATGGAAAGTTATATCAGATCTCTTGTACCAGTGGAATGATTTTGCCTGCTAGGGGGGCTATGAAGTTAACAGACGACTGCTTTATATTAATGTATGGCATGCAATTGTATGTCTGTATGTTTTGCACAAAAATGAATAAACATTGAGTGATTTAAAAAAAAAAAAGAAAACACCCCAAATCACTGCTTTCTTTTGAGCAGTATCCATGACTCCTTCTGAGTCAAATGGTACCCGACTGGCAGTGCAGCCATGCTGAGTCCAGCTGCTTGGTAGCCTGACACCCAAGAAGGTGCAGCCTACACTGCATAGCATCTTTTTTCAGTGTGATGCCAGCTACCCACCCAGTCATGCTATGGCATGGGAAGTGAATGCAGCAACCACTGAAATGCTGGCAGTTGATCTACTGCCATTGTTTTTTGTGGAGAACGTGGGATTTAGAAGGCTTATGGCACGTGCCTGTCCCAAATGGCAGATTCCCTCACAAATGTACTTCTCCAGCCACGCCATTCCTGAACTTTATGGGACTGTGTCACGCATGGTAATCCATACCCTGCTGCATTCAGCATCGTCATACATGCATCTCAGTATGGACATGTGGACCAGTGGACAGACAGCTGGTAGCTCCTATCTGTGGGCATAAGTACCTGGTGTGGTATTCAACTTTGGCTGGGGCAAAAATTGCACTAAGCCCAAATGCAGTGGCAGCAACACTGCAGGTATTTGACAGCATGCCACACTGGCAGTGAAGAGTGTAACTGGATTACACACAGGTCAGAAAATGTTAGAGTTGCTCCTGAATAAGATTGGTGAGTGGAAACAGCTTGTGGTGGTGATACTATGAGGGTGTGTGGCATATGGTGTTCAGGCTGCTGCAGAGTTGGGGGGGGAGGGGAGACTGCGGGCCTTGAGACATTTGTGTATTAGTAGCCTCATTTTGCCCCAACTATGTCTTAGTATACCCCAAGGGCAAAATTGCCAGGTGAAGTAGCCAAAGGCAAATTTCCTATTATATAAATAAAAAGGCCGGCCCGGTGGCGCAGAGGGCTGAGGCGCTGGTGCCTTACCTCACACCATGCTGGTGACCCAGGTTCAGGAACAGACTGAGGTGGCCGGGGGCTGGCAGGGGAAGGAGAGGATTGAGCATCCGGAGGACTGCGCTGTTCTCGTGGGGTGGGTCGAGTGGGAAGCCCCACTCTGTGAGTGTCCCACGGTGGAGACCGGGGGGGTACTACAAGGAGCGGTTCACAAGAGGGGATCAGAAAAAGCATGAAAATGCACGCATGCCGTCCGGATGATGGAGGCCCGCCTCCCTGCATCTCTCAGACGAGAAACCTCCAGGCTGCATTTCCGTGCTCCGGTGATGATGCAAGGGAGCACCCCGTGTGCTTCAGTCTCTCCTCCCGATGGCCCAGACGGGATATGGGAGAGACCCCGGCGAAGGGATACATCCGGTACAGCCAGGCATCGGAGCAGCTGGATGGTGGGTCAGTCTGAGGAGGCAGTGGTAGGACTTGGCCGCCCGAAGGTGAGGATGACAGCGGGCATGTCGGAGGAGGTACAAAGAAATAATGCAGGAAAAAAAAAAGTATATATAGATAAAAAAATCTGCAAATTTGTTCACAAAGGTGAATTTAGTGAATTCACCTTAACTTTGCCAGTGGATTAAAACTTTACAATATCTCCAGTTGTCCCCTTCTGACCCTCACAAGCAACCCTCCCCTCGGGTACTCACCATGGGACTATGATTCCTCTTGCTTTACCTTAGCCAGGTTTGAACCAGTTTAGGGTAGACAATTTGTTCCATGGCTCCGCCACCCTCTCAGTGAAGTAGAAGTTCCTCACATCCCTCCTGAATTTACCCCCCACCAATCTCCAATCGTTCCCTCTTGTGACTATGTCCCTATTTCTAATAAATGGGTCTTCATTATTCTCCCTGTTCATACTTCTCAGAAACATGTATGTCTCTTATCATGTCCCCCACCCTTGTGTCTGGCTTGCATAGAGTACATTTTATCAGACCTCAAGACCAAAATCGGGAGCATGCTGGTATCACTTGGCAGCAGATGCCAACTACAGCAGAACCCCTGACTGGGTGGCTGGATAGCGAGTGGGAATTCAGACAAAAGGCAGCTTCTTGCCAAGGGTCCTGTCCTGTTTTCCTAGTCACCAGAAACACAGTGATCCAGTGGATAGTGGGTTCTTGAGCTTAGCAGATTCTCCCATAATGACCTCAGACTTTAGGACCAGAATTGCTTAGCATGCCAACTCTGCGTGTTAGCAGGAGATGCCACTCAACTTCAGCAGGACCCCCTGATTTGTTGGCAGGATAGCAGGCGGCTTTCATAGAAAAGGCAACTTCTTACCAAGTGCCCAGCTCTCCTAGCCACTAGAAACACAGTGATCTTGTAGTGAGGGGGTTTGTAAGCCCAGTCAAGGTTCCCACCATGACCACAGACCCCATGACTATAATTGGGAGCACTCCATTTCCACCTGGTAGCAGGAGCTGCCACCCAACCACAGTAGGACTGTAGTTGGTGGTTGGTTAGTGGGCAGATGTTCAAGCAGAAGGCAACTTCTTGCCAAGTGGCTAGCTGTACTAGCCACCAGAAACACAGCAGTCCAGCACAGAGGGAGTTCTTAAGCCTAGCCGAGGCTCCCTGCATGACTGCAGGCCCCAGGACTGGAATTGGGAGCATGCTGGCTCTGCATGGTAGCAAGAGCTGCCACTCAACTACAGAGGGACCCTGATTGGCAGGAGATGTCTGTCTCCAACACGAAAGCTTGACCACACAGTGAGTGGTAGTACTTGAGAGACAGCATGGGACTGGCAAGTTGAGTGAGTTGTTGGAGTCAGGGAGGAGGCAGGGAAGGCTGGACATATATATATTTTTTCTCAAGTTCTCTTTCCCTCCGGTCGCGTCACCATGGAGCCTCTCTCAGGCAGCCTAGTCCTGTTTCCTGCCCAGCCTGAAGCCTCCCCGAACTGAACCTCCTCTCTCTTACCCCTCCCCCATAGCCAGTACCCCTGGTTTAACCCTCATGGGGTGGGTCACCCTCTCCTCTTGGGCGTGCTTAGTAGTCAGACTCTGGCTCGGTAAAGGTCTGGGGAATGGAGGACCTGAAAGGTTAGTCAGGGATGGCCCAGTGGGTGGCATGGGGGACGGGTTCCGTCGCCTGCCCGTGGCGCCATTGGTTTCCTTGTTCTGTGAGCCTTGTCACTCCCTCCCTGCATGGTGCACGTTGACGCACTGGTGCACGGCAACCCTGCCGGCATCGTCTACGCTAAATACATGCTTGTCTTGGCTGTTGTAGTGCCTCCGGTCTCCACCGGGGGTCACCAGCATGCCGGGACAACCCACCCCTTACTACCTGGGGAGAAGAGCACCACAAGGGTACTCATCCTTGACCCTTCCCTGGCCGATCCCCGGTGGCCCTAGCTTGCTCCCGAACCCAGGTTGCCGGCATGGTGTGAAGTGTAGCGTCCAGCGCCTCAACCCTCAGCACCACCGGGCCTAAGGCTGTACATATTGCTGGACTCATGTAAGATGTATGTAAGCTCATTAACAATGTTTGTATTTCTGTGTTACATACTGCAAAGAGCTAGCCTAACCAAAAATGAATGGGCAACGTTCCATTGCAAAATTATGAAGTAACATCAGCAGGGTGAAGGGACATACCCTCTTGAACTTCCTCAATAACGTCCCCATCACATTTCCTAATATATTCCACTTCACTGCTGTATCTCACTGAAGTACTGAAAGTGGTTAAACTGCACTACTTGCATACATCTTGCCTGAATTCCTCACATGGCTACAGTTCATGCAGTTCTTAACCCTTCCCCCTAGAACTGTTATGCATATATACGAAGGCTTTCTATTTAAAAAGTTAAGGATAGCAAATTCTGTATTTATCTGCTGCTTCTATTGTTGGCTGCTGTCCACATTAATCCAGGGTACATGTTCAGTGCTATGGCTGGGAAGTCTGCCTTAAGCCACAAAGGGAGTATTAGCATGGTTCATGTAAACATTAACAGCTTGCTCTTGAAATTTACTGTATGGATTAAACAGCACACTCCTGAAATCATAGCAATGTGACAAAAACATGACTTAACTGGGTTGGCTTATACCTTCTTTCTTGGGTCATACCTCCTCAACCATCATGAAACTAGGAGGTCACCTCTCACATTTCACTTCTGCCTAATCTCACAGGAGGTATTGACCCGGTTTGGTGGTGGTGGTGGTGGGGGTAGTTAAAAGTCAATGGCTCAGCTGTCTTTGACAAATGTGAGCCTAGATTACTAAAATTAGCTGCCTCAGTCATTGGCTCCCCTATTACATTGCTCTTCAATAAATCATTAATGGAGAGGCGCATCCCAGAAAGGTGAAAAATGGCTGTGATAGTATCTGTCCAGAAGGGCAGTCCCAAACAGTGTGACAAGGCAGAGGGGAGAGCCAGTCAGATGCTAGGGTGAATGGGGAGGGGTATCCCCAGCAGAAAGAGGCAGGTGGTGATACCTCTGTATCAGTCTCTGGCGAGACCCTGCCTAGAGTACTGTGTCCAGTTCTGGAGTCCTATGTCCTAAAGGACATAGACAGAGCTAAAGCAGTCCAGAGGTGGGCAACTAAAATGGTGCAGGATTTGCATCAAAAGCCGTATGAGGAGAGACAGAAGGACCTTAATATATACAGACTGGAGGAAAGGAGAGAGGGGAGGATATGATAGAGACTTTCAGGTATTTCAAGGGTATAAATAAGGTTCAAGAGGGAAGCCTTTTTCAGAGAAAAGGATGCACAAGAACAAGGAGTCATGCAATAAACCTGGAGGGGAGTAGAATCAAGGGGAAATGTAAGGAAACAGTTCTTCACAGAAAGGGTGGTGAATGCCTGGCACATCCTATCTGAGGAGGTGGTAGGAGCAAAAACTGTAATGGGATTTAAGAAGGCATGGCATAAGTATAAGGGAACCTTAGAAGCAAGGAAAGGGGGAGTAAAGCCAGAGATCAAGTAGGGTGACAGGTAGGGAACATGGGCAAGACTGGGTGGGCCAAGCAGTGCTTATATGCCGTCAGATTCTGTGTTTCTGTGTTAAAGAAGGTATCAGGTCAATATACCGCTGCTACAACAGCATAGCAAGAGCCGCACTATGTAAAGTGTGGAAACATTTAGAGCAACAGGGGCATAATAGCGGTAGGGAATTACCACTACCCCTGTCATTGTGCGCATAAAGTGGGAAGGGATCAAGTTGCCATTTGGTGTGGCACTTGGTTGAGCTGCTCCTATGGTGGAGTGGCTAAGGCACCAGCACACGACAGGGTTGGATACCTGGGACCATAGTTCGGTTCCACCAGGTCTCCTGGTATTGTTACTTTGTTCTTGTTATGAAAAGGAATTTACCCCCTCCCAAGTTTCTCCCCATCCGTGAAGTCCACACACCTTCGGAGCTCGTTATTTCAAGTCTGGGACTGTGGGGGGGGGCGAAGACCCCCAGGTCGGGGGGTACACAGGGCGGAGCTCCCCCCAAAAACAAAGAGGTCCCGTTATTTCTGATGGTGTGCACTGCTGTTGTTAAGGTCAGTGTTGTTACCGACGTTATTTTGGGGCACGGCATTTTGCTTGTGGCATTGATTGCCGCACTGTTTTTGTTTCTGACATTATGACTCTGTGTCGTTAAGGAACCAGTGGAGAGCTACTGCTCCATCTTTCTTTTAAGTTTCCTAGCTACAGTACTGGAGAGATTGATTTATAGTCAACTCTAAGATTACCTCAAGTACCACCAGCTACTGATGGACAAGCAGCGTGGGTTAAGGAAACACCATGGGACCAACACAGCCTCAGTAAGACTATCCTCTGATATACTAGGTGCTATGCATAATGGTTATTTGACTGGTGCATTTTTTTTTCATTTGTAATTTTTACTCCTGCACGCCGGGGGACGAGGACTCAGCTCCATATCACCTGCCGGCACCCACGCCTACCACCAACTATCCCCAAGACCCCCACGGCTTGTTCCCTCGTGGTAGGCCAGGAAAGGAGCACCCCACTCCCCAGGCACAATCCAAATCTGGGGAAGTTGGCAGCGATGGAGCAGTGGGACAGGGAGGGGCTTCATGAAGCCCTCCGGCCCGCCATTTTCCTGTTTCTGGACCCCTCCCTCCTGGCGCATGGCTGCACATGTGTGGGGGCATGTGCACACCACAATCACTTGCTGCTGTGCCCTCCTTACGTGTACTACCCCCAGCCCCACCAGAGGGCAGCAAGCAGGCAGGACAACAATCCCTTCCTCCCTGAGAGAGGAGAGCAGTCCTCCGGATGCTAGATTTCTCCCCGGCCATACCTGACGGTCCAAGCTCGTTCCCGAACCCGGGTCGCCAGCGTTGCACAAGGTGTGGCGTCCAGCACCTCAATCACCAGTGCCACTGGGACGGCTGCAACTGGTGCAGTTTTTAAAGACCTTACCAACGCTTTGATTTGGTCAACCACAGCCTTCTATTAGCTAAACCACAGCACATAGGTCTAGACAAACTCTCCTGTCACTGGCTTCTGGAAGAGTTATAGCACTGTAACAGTAACAGTGCTGACAGTATTAACAAACTACCTGCACAGGACAATTGATGAGGGCGATTATGTGGGGGCTATACTTATTGATTTAACAAAAGATTGTGATCTTGTTGGGCATGGACCAGTGCAGGGAAAACTGCTTGACTTGAATTTCTCAATAGAAGTGTCAGTGGCTTAGCAGGTAGCACACTTGCCTCTGAGGCCGGGAGATCAGAAGGCTGTGGGTTCTATCCCCACACCAGGCACTTGGGTTACTATCCCAATACTGACACTGTAGTGCAGCATGAGGGGGGTGCTGCACTCCTGAGGTTCTGTCTTTCGGATGGGACGTTAAACCGAGGGTCCTATCTGTCTGTTCTGGTGGTAGTTCAGGTGGATGTTAAAGATCCCATGGCACTTCTCGAAAAGAGTAGAGGAATTTTTATTGAGAAAAAGATTTCATTACATCTGCATGACAAGCATTTTAAATCCAACAAATTCATCCAAATATACAAATAAATATATTTTACAGGACAAGGATATGAAAAAAAAACAGGGAATAAACCAACAGAAAAAACGAAAAGAAGGAAATATTTCTTCAACGCATCTCTATTATACTTTTTGCACTTAAATTATTAATGCCTCCTTTACTTTCCACTAAGATTGATTACAGCTCAACCAACTAGTACAGTGGATCCAGAAATGTTTAACTTTCTCTGCTGAGTAACACAGTATATCCTTTTGCCGAATTTTTTCCACTGTTTTACGAATATCAGCCAGTATTTCAACATATGTTACGATCGTCTGTTGCAGCATCCACATACATCTAGCCTGCCATAGGTAATACCCAATTACTGCCAGGACAGTGTATACTGTAGCTGCATGATATTTACCCCAAGTACTTGGAGCTCCATACATTAGATCAGTGTATGTCAAAAATTGAAACCGAGGCTCCTCCTATTGAGAGGCCAAGAATTTCCAAAAATGTACAGCATACTGACACTCTAAAAACAAATGTTGTTGTGTCTCAGGTATCTGGGTGCAAGTATTCCTAGGGCAGTATCTCTCTGATAGTTGCTTGTGCTCGTTGTTATTTCTCACACTTAGCCTCCCATAGTTGTAACCAAACACAGTCCCAAATAAAGGGAGGTGATCTGGGGTTATTAAGCTGCTGCAGTATTGGTTGCAACCGATTGTCTGGACATAATGGGAATACTACAGCTGTTTGTCTATCTTTGCAAACTATTTCCTTATAAATGGTTTTCCTATCCATAGTTTCAAACTGTTAGGGTCCAAGTCCCTATTTCATGGCGTTTTTAATACTGTCACATCCAGATTGTGGGACAAGGTCTATTCTACCTAATAATTTCGGCTTCTCCAATTTCCATGCCTGAAGGCAGGGTGCAAACCATTTCCATACCAATGGTTTCCATATTTTGTTTCTTGGCTTTAATGCATTCCCTAAATTATAACAAGAAAAAAGGCTGAAAAAGAAGGCAATTGGATGCACCATATTAAGTCCCCCTTCTGTAATTGGTCTGTACGTGTATTCTCTTTTTATTAGGTTCAACCAGGAACCCCAAAAAGCTTGAAAAAATACACTGTGTAACCAGGTCCAGATTTCTTGTGGTGGAGGAAATGCATAACTGAGATATAAAAAGAC
Source organism: Neoceratodus forsteri (assembly GCA_016271365.2). NCBI lineage: Eukaryota > Metazoa > Chordata > Ceratodontiformes > Ceratodontidae > Neoceratodus > Neoceratodus forsteri. The sequence continues at coordinate 428,994,100 of CM057459.1, read as the reverse complement.
AGGAACTAAAAGGGATTTAATTAGAACTATCCTTTTCTTTTTAGATAGTTGCTGCCCCTTCCAACCTGCCACCATTCTATCAGCTCAAGTCATACCTGTTTCCCAATTATCTAGTACTAAATTCCCTAGGCCAGATTTTACCCCTAGTATCTGAATAGGATCTCGTGAAAAGTACAGTTACGTAAGAACTTACCGTAACAGTAGATCTTCAAGAACAGCTCTTGCAGCAGGTTACACCATTAGGACTGAGCTGCCAGGCGTCAGGACCCCACGGAAATTTTCTAGCTAGCAGTCTTCAGCGGGGACATAAGGAGGCGGTCCCCCCCACAATCCTCAGTTCTCCTGCCGGAGTCTCCCGGCCGCTGGATGACATCAGAAGAGGAGACCGAGGTTCCGCCACCAGATGGCCAAGACTATAAATCGAAATGTCCCATCCCATAAGATGGGTGTTTGGCTACGACCTACCTCCAAAAGAAGGGGGATGGTGGTCGGGAAGGTTCCTGCTGCAAGAGCTGTTCTCGAAGATCTACTGTTACAGTAAGTTCTTACGTAACTGTACTATCTTACTTCAAGATACAGCTCTTGCAGCAGGTTACACCGATGGGACTGATTTCCAAGAAGCAATAGTGGCAATCCTCATACAGGGAGGAGAAAGGTAGAAGTCTCAATATTACTCGGAGCCTGGGACAGGGGTCCTGAAGGACGGCTGGGCGAACCTGCTCTTCGCCTCGATGCAGTGTCCAGACTGTAATGCCTGATGAGGGTATGCACAGAGCTCCAAGTAGCTGCAGCGCAAATAGCTGAAGTGGAGACGTTCTTCAACGCCGCAAAAGAAGTGGCCACCCCTCTCATGGAATGACCCTTGACCGTGCCCAGTAAGGGTTTATTGCGCTTATCATAACAGAAAGTGATGCACTGGATGAGCCACCTCGAGAGAGACTGTTTGGAGACAGGAGCTCCTTTCATCCTGAAAGCAAAGGAGACAAAAAGTTGGTCCGCCTTTCGAAACTGTTTGGTTCTGGTCAGATAATATCTGAGGCACCGATGCACATCGAAGGTGTGCAGAAGGGCTTCTCCTTGATTAGTGTACCTTGGGAAATACACTGGTAGATCGATATCCTGGTTAAGCGTGAGGGCTGAAACCACCTTAGGCAAAAACTTTGGGTTTGTCCTCAGGGATACCCTGTCCTGGTGAAAAACCAAACAAGGCTCTTTGCACATTAGAGCATGCAATTCCGAGATCCTTCTCGCCGAAGTAACAGCAACTAAAAATAACGTTTTCCATGATAGAAAACGTAGCTCGCAATCCGCGGCTGGTTCAAAAGGTGGCAGCGTAAGCTGCTCCAGAAAGAAGGGTAAGTCCCAAGGAGGAATCGGATCCTTGATGGGCGGCCTAAGGTGGAGGACTCCCCTTAAAAAGGCACGAGTAGTGTCCAACTGGGCCACCGTCCGATGGCCTACGGGGGCATGGTAAGCAGAAATTGCACAAAGGTGCACTTTAATCGAGGAGTAAGCCAGTCCAGAATGAAAAAGGGAAAGCAGGTAGTCCAGAACCAGCTTTTCGGGACAGTCTAATGGCGAGAAACTGCGTGCTTGAGCCCACAAACAGAATCTACGCCATTTCATGGCGTACGTTGCGTGGGTTGCCAGTTTTCTGGCAGCAGAGAGCACATCTGCCACTTCTTGCGAGACCCCGTATCGCATCATGGCTATGTCTCTAGGAGCCAAGCGTGCAGGTTCAATGAGCGTAAGTCTGGATGAACCAATGAACCCGCCTCCTGAGACAACAGATGGGAGCTGATTGGCAAAGGAACTGGAGGTTCCCGGGATAGCTGATGCAGAAGAGGGAACCAAATTTGTCTGGGCCAGAAAGGCGCGATCAAAATGAGCGTTGCCTGCTCCCTGCGAAGTTTTAAGAGAACTCTCTGGATCAACAGTAAAGGAGGGAAGGCATAGAGGAATCTGCCCGCCCGGGAGAGGGACAACACGTGTCACCAGAAAACACCAGGCCCTGGATCTAGCGAGCAAAAATTGATCAGTTTTGCGTTGGATGGGAACGCGAAAAGGTCTAACTCTGGAGCGCCCCATGTGTGAAACAGATCCTCTGCCACCTCCTGTAGAAGTTCCCACTCGTGGACTCTGGCCTGAGAGTGACTCAGACCGTCTGCGACGGTGTTGTCCACTCCTGGGACGTGCACTGCAATTAGGTTTGCGCCGTGTTGCAGTACCCACTCCCACACTCTCATGGCCTCCCTGCAAAGCGGGTAGGAGTGAGTACCTCCTTGTTTGTTGAGATAATACATCACCTCAATATTGTCTGTTTGTAACAGGAGTGTACCCGGTGGAATCTCTGACTGGAAGGCCTGCAGAGCGTAAAGTACTGCCCTCATTTCCAAAATGTTGATGTGGAGATGAGATTCCTGGGCTGTCCAACGGCCCTGAGACCGCACACCATCTAGGTGTGCTCCTCACCCGAGCCCTGAGGCGTCTGTGGAGAGAGTCACAGTCTGAGACGGTGCTGTGAAGGGAACACCTGAGGAGAAGTTCCCTGGATCTAGCCACCACTGCCTATCCCAAATTGCGGCATTCGTGATTCGAATTGGCTGCTGCAGATGGTCTTGCCTTTGGTCCCATTGTACCCTTAGCATCCACTGGGTTACCCGCATGTGGAGCCGTGCCATCGGGACTGTTGCAATGGCTGCAGCCATGTGTCCGAGCAGGCGAAGGACCAGTCTGGCCGGGATGGTCTTCTTCACTGACAGGTTCCTGATGAGGGATCTGATGTGTTACGCTCTGTCTGAGGGAAGAAAAGCTTTCCCTCTGACGGTGTCCAGAACTGCTCCTATAAACTGCAGTTTCTGGGATGGCACCAGGAGTGACTTCTCATAGTTGATGAGGATATCCAGTGATTGAAAAAGGGACTGGGTGCCGTGAATGGCCGTCATCAGTGCCTCCCTGGAGGGTGCCATGAGAAGCCAGTCGTCCAGGTATGGGAACACGTAGTGGCCTTGTCTCCTCAGAGACGCCGCTATGACCACCATGCACTTCGGTAAAGCGTGAGGTGCCGATGACAGCCTGAAGGGAAGAGCTCGAAACTGATAATGGCGGCCCTGAAACTCGAAGCGCAGGAACCTCCTGTGCACTTGAGCAATTGGAATGTGGAGGTAGGCGTCCTGCATGTCCAAAGATGCCAGAAAGGTGTCTCGCTTCAACATGGGAATTAGAACCGGAAGGGTCACCATGCGGAAGCGCTTGTAAGTGACCGACAAGTTGAGGTCGCTGAGGTCCAGTATTGGACGGAGGTCCCCTGTTTTCTTTGGAACCAGGAAGAAGTGAGAATAATACCCTAGTCCTCTCTGGTTCTCTGAAACGTGCTTTAAGGCTTCTTTCTCCAGAAACGCGAGAACTTCCTGCTGTATGAGTAGGGTGTGCTGACCCGAGTAGCGGGAAAGCAGGGGAGGTCTGGTAGGTGGGCTGCCTACAAATTCTATATAGTGGCCTTTTTTGACCAGTTGCAGCACCCACCTGTCGGTGGTGATTGACAGCCACCCTGGCAGGTGACATGTGATATGACCCCCGACCTTCATTTCCCGTTGATCGGGGAAGGAGTCATGCTGTGGCAGCGTTCGATCCAGCAGGCTGGGCCGACTTTGCAATTCGTTGGCCTCTGCCTGGGGATGACTTGGCCTGTGCTTTCCGGGTGAAAGTGCCCCTCTGCTGTTGGCCGGAACGTGGCTGTTGCCTTTGTATCCAGCCGTGAAAGCGGCTCTGGTTCCTACGAAAGGAACTAGGCCGAGACCTGTACATGGCCTGTACAGATCTGACTGACTTCCCTGCATCCTGAAGTTTGGTGATCACCTTCTCTGAGGCTTCACCAAATAGGACCTTGCCGTTGTAAGGGACGTCTAAGATGTTCTTCTGGACGTCTGGGGTAAAACCGGAGACACAGAGCCAAGAGTGTCTCCGGAGACACATGCCTGAGGCTGCAGCTCTGGCCGAAGAGTCCGCAGAATCATATGCGGCTCTGAGCACCTGGGTCCCCACATCCGAACCCGTGCGGAGGAGGTTCAAGAGCTCCTCCTTTTGGTCGCCATCGGGCATCTTCTCGACCAGGTCCTGTCCCAGTTCCCACAGAGCGTTCTGAAATTGAACCATGTGGATGAGGTAATTCAGTGACCTGATGGCGCAAGTCGCAGCCGTGTACATGCGCCTACCCAGGACATCCAATTGCTTGGATTCCGGGTCCGGTGGCTGTGTGCTCAAATGCTGAGGTCTCTGAGACCAGTCTTGCGAGGCAGTGATGACCAGGGAGTCAGCCAGAGGATGGCTCACCAGATACTGGTCCTCCCTAGGGGCCTAGTACAGGCGGTCAGCCTTCTTTGGCGCTGCCAGAGTAGAATGTGGATGCTTCCACGCAGCCTTGGTGACATCCGCAAAAGTGTCCACCAAGAGTGGCACTACCACAGGCTTTGGGTCTTTCTGCCGAAGGTAGCGGGCAAGGCGTTGTCTCTCGGGGTTGAACTCTTCAGCATCCCACCCCATATTCTCCTGGACATGCCTCATGATCTCTACGAAAGAGGGATCATCCGGAGGAGACCTATGTAGGTCATGTGGGTCCGGAGAGGGAATGCTGATGGGAGAAGGAGATCTGGAGCACCCTGAGGTATCAGATCTAGAATCCTCCCCAGGCTTGGTGTACCGGCGTTGTCTGGGTCTCTTAGGACTGGGTGACCCTGAAGTGGATCTAGAGGGAGATCTTCTCCTGTCTGAGGATCTGCCCTGAGGAGGTGGTGTTCACTCCTTGGGGGTTGGTGACCGTCTTACGGGCCCCTTGGGCGGAGGAGGGGGCATAGGCAGTGAAGGAGTGGGTGGAGGCAGAGCCGGAGTAGGAGGAGGGTATGTGGTGACCACATCTCTCCTGATGGTGTCCCACCAGAAGGTAAAGAGCTCCTTTACCTCTGCCAAGTTCAAGCCTGATGACGGGCCGGGCACCGGTGGCCTGTTGCCAGGGTCAGGCGTCTGGTCCCCGGGGGTCTCCCGCTCCGGGGAAGGTTCCCGTGGGAGCCCAACGTTTCCGATGTCGCCCGCCTGGTCCTCGGGCTGAGTGGTATCCTCCTCCGATGAGACCTTCCGACCGACACAGCCGGTGACGGTGGTGCGGTCCTCCTCTCTGGGGTAACCGATGTCGGTCCCCTGGCCGGTGATGGGTAGCCTTTGCTGCCGCCGCCCTGGAGCGCCGGTGATGCTTGACCGACGCCGGGTCTGGCGCTCATTTGAGGGCGCCAGGTCCTTGGTCTTACGAGGAACCGGGTCCAACCCATGCGGATGCTGGGAAACCGACCTGGCATCAGAGTCCCGACAACAGGAGGAAGATTTGTGGCACTCCCCAGACTTAGACGAGGCCTTAGATGGAGTGGACAAAGCCGATGGCCTGGAAGTCTTGAGGGGCTGCAGAGAGGAGGAGCCGCTGGAGGATCTGACCTGAACCGGGGGAGGCTGCGATTGAGCCCTGGAAGGAGAGCGGTCTGACCGCGAGCTGGAGCTTCGGGAGTCCGAGACCCTCTCCGGGGACCTGTGCCTTTCCTTCTCCCGGTGTTTGTGGGTTTTTCCCGACTACTCCCCCCTGGAGGAAGGTTCCTTATCCATGGTCTTCAGTTTCTCTTCTAAGAGAAACACTTGAAGAGCCTTCTGGTGACGGATCCTGGTGCAACTGTTGAAGCCCTGGCAGAAGGAGCAGGCCTTGGTGTCATGTTCCGGGCCTAGGCAGCGCACGCAGGCTGAGTGAGGATCCTTGAAGGGGATCTGTTTGCCGCAGGCACACTTTGATTGGTGACCTTCCAGAGAAGTGTTTGGAGAGGACATCAGATGAATCCAAATCTGTGAAGAAAGACGAGAAAACGTTGTAGTTCTAAGTTCATCGCACGCTAGAAAGAGGCCGAGAGGCAGATGCTTGTGATGTCGACGGCGGGAAAAGAACTAGGGATTGTGGGGGGGGGGACCGCCTCCTTATGTACTACGCCGGACGTGGGGGGCGGGACCGACGTCGGAGGTGGTCCCCGCTGAAGACTGCTAGCCAGAAAATTTCCATAGGGTCCTGACGCCTGATGGCTCCAGTTCTAATGGTGTAACCTGCTGCAAGAGCTGTATCTTGAAGTAAGATCTATTATACCTGCAATACTTCCTTTATCTGGAAATGGGGCATTTCCCAAGGTCACCCACCCCCCTATTTTTCTGCATGTTTATTTTGGACCCTGAAAGTTCTGAGAAGATTTTGGAAAGTGTGTCTTCACAGGTATCAGACGCCAAAGTTAACACTAAATCATCCGCATAAACTAATATTTTTATTGGATAAACATCTGGTCCTACTGTTAGTCCATGAATATCATAGTTTTTTAAAATTTGTCTTATGAATATATCAATCCCAAAGACATAAAGTAAAGGGCTTAACGAACAACCCTGCCTAACACCTCTCTGTACTTGAATTCTTCTCCCCCTCCACCCATTCACATTAGGAATTGTCTGAGCATTAAAATACATATTCTGAATCCATTCTACAAATTTGCCTGGGATACCAAAGGCTTGCAGAATGGTAAACAGGAAGCTATGTGACAATCTATCAAAGGCTTTTTCCTGGCCAAGCGCCAGCACATATCCTCATATACCACCTTGTTCTCCTATAAAGAATAATTCTCTTAAAGTGAGTAGATTGTCACATTGTTTCTTATCCAGAATAGCGCAAGTCTGCGAGGTACTGATTAAGTATTTAGCTACTGTTGATAATCTAGCTAATAGGATTTTACTTTTTCAAGTCCACATTCGGTAAACTCGGGGGCCTCCAATTGTTATCTGCTTTTGGACCTTTTTTATGTACCAAAATCAGCAAAGCAGTGTTCATAGAATCTGCATATTGTATGTGGTTATACAAAATCCTAAGTACAGGTACCAGTTCTATCTGGAACGTTTTATGCAATCCTGCTCCCAGACCATCAGATCCAGGGGCAGAGTCTGCATTGCGTTGTCCTATCGCTTACTCTATTTCTTCAATTGCAATTTCTTTTGTAAGTTCCTGTGCATCCTGCGCATTTACCTGTAGTAAACCTAGTGAACTATAACAATGTTATCCATTTAAAGATGTACCAGAGTCCTTCAGTAAGGTCTCCATATGTTGTTCTACTACATACAGTTAAAGTCTCTAGGAGCCGTGACCTTTTGACCTGCGGTAGAGTATAATTCAGTAATAGTTCTACCCTCTATCCTAGCCTTACATTCTTTTAAAGGGTCCATTGATCCTTTCTGCATTCGGGTTCCAAACCGTGTTTCTTGATTGAGAGGTTTCGCCCGATTATACTGTAACTCAAACATTTGTTTCTTGATTATGCTAATTTGTGCACTGTAATCAAAATTTGTTGTTTCCACCTATGATATTAAATGTTGTAGCTGGTGCCATAATTTTAAATATTGCCAGTATTCTTTAGTAGTCTTATACCTAGCCGTATTTTGAAATAATGTTTGCCAAGAGCATTTTGTATCTTCCCACTATTCTGTTGGATCATTATAACATTCTGCCACAGATATCCTAGCAGCTCGTTCCTGCTACCACCTTCTCTGTACTATTGGGTCTTCTAAAATGGACTCATTTAACCGCCACCCCTTTTTTTCCTTTTTTGCATGGGGTGGGGTTGTCCCATATAATCTCTGTACTAATGGACATATGGTCAGAAAGTTTGTTAACCTTTACTTACGAGTTTAATGTATTTAACACTGAAGATGCAAAAACATAGTCTAGCCGTGTTTTTAATATTCCCCTGTAATAAGTATAACCCCCAACAGGGTGGATACTCCTATATGTGTCTATCAACCCTGCTGTAGAAATCCTGCTCTGAAAAGCATTAGAGTCGCAAAATATTTTGGAGGTGCATAACCCTCTATCAGACATCTGTATGCTACAGTTAAAATCACCAACCCACAACAAAATACGAGATGTATGCAAATATGGCTGTATTTACTTAAAGAGGGACACTCTCTGTGCTTCAGTCCGAGGGGCATATGTGCATATTATACGGAATCTCTCAGAATGATAAGAAAAGTCCAATAGTAAGGTTTTGCCTGGATGGATGTCCACTAGTCAAGATTACCTGCAGAAGTGAATTTTAGTATTCAGACCCCATCACTGGTGTCTACACCTATAGACCAGAAGGAAGGGCCTAATGACCATAGATTAGAGGCTTGTCGTAATTCATAATGAGTTTGAAGCCTAGTATCCTGAAGGCAAAAAATATCTATATTGTGCTCTTGTAGTGAGAACAACACCCCATTACTTTTCCTCCCACTTTTAATACTATTGACATTGTGTCATGATAGAGATGGAAGTTATTTAACAGGGAAAAGAAAGGAAACGTGCTGCCCTATGGTGTCTTTGAAAACCTTCTCTGCCTAGTGCATTTGGCTATGGAATCCCTTCCCCCCCAATCTGTATTTGTGGTGGAGGCAATTGAAGAGGGGTCGGTGTCCTCTTCACCTGACTCCCCTTCTGTGAGATTGCTAGGTAGCGCTGCATATGTATTACCCTTTTTCCAACTAGAAGTTGCTGAGGTTTGCTTTCTGCCTGTCTCCCTCTGCTGTTTAGCAGATGATGGCTTCCTGAACGAGGCAGCTTCTTTTGACCCACTACATGAAATAGTTTGTCAACATTTGGGTTGGGGGGTATTTCTTCCATATCTGAATCTGTCCTTCTCCCCAGAGTTTTGGATATAACTGGTTCTGTTTCTCCTTCTGGAGGAATTACTGGTGGATCTTCTACTGGGTCTTGGATATCCATGGCTCGTTCTAGTACCGTTTCTCTGCCAATACTTCTAGGAGCCTCCTGTTCCCTAACAATGTTATGCCTCCTCCTGTTATTTTGTTCAGCTGTGTTTTTTGCCAGTTGCTGCTGAGCTGTATTGATTAAGCCTTCATGTGAAGGACAGTCCTCCCGATTATGTGAAGCCCAGGGACAATGCCCGTAAACATGGCCAGTGCACTCACATAGGTTGCACTTAAATTCAGACACTGAGCTGCCTTATGACCGGAATCCAAACAATGGCTACATCTGGCAGTGTTGCATACTGAACTCAGATGGGCCCGTGAGCCACATTTGAAGTAGGATCAAGGTTGTCCAGCATAGAAAAAGAGAACCCCAGTTCTTTCCTAGATAAAATATGCTCAGGAGGTGAACAGGCTCTGTATTTGTAGAAAATAACTTAACCTGTATCCTCTACCTCCCATCCCACATCTGCTCACTATCCAGTGTAGGAGTAGGTTTCCCCATAACCTCACATCTCTGGCTTAACCAGCATAAGATGTCCTCTATGTTAATTCCTTTGTTTTTAAACATGATTGTAACTTTTTTTTACCAATGATTTAGTGAGAGGGATGGCTAGAAACAGGGTCCACTCTGGGTTACACTTTTGTGCATTGTATTGGGCCCAAATGTATCCAAACTTGACACGTTTTTAAAACTGATGTCAAAGTTTGAATTACCTAGACTGATTAATGCAAAAATGCAAGAAGAAAAAAATTTCATAGAACCTTGAAATAAGGTTCCGGCAATATGCAGTCTTATCAGGTGGCTTGTCTAATCCTCCCTTATATAAGAGGCAGACTGCATTTCTCCTAGGTGCTGGTTCTCCTGTTTTCTTGAACAAATCGGCTAGTCTAAACATCAGTGCTAAATCTTCTTGTCTACCTGGATCCTGTAATATTTCCTCTGCAGGTCCCAACCTAATAGGACCTTCATCTATCTGCGAAATTTCATAATTTTCCCTATGCACAACAATGTCATCATTTCTACCCGAAACATTATTATTAACCACAGTAGGCTCAGCATTATTAGGTTGCATTCTTGGCGAGTTACCCCTGTGGTCATTGGAGCTCATACTTGTAGTTGTATCTGTTGTACAGTTCTCTGAAAGCCTGGTAGCCATGTTTTGAAAGAAAGGGTCAGTGGGGTCTGGAACCCAGCTACCATTAGGTCCCTGCATCCAACCGGCATCCTCTAGAGCTTGAATTGGAGACCAGTTTCCTGACTATATCAGTGTTCCAAGGGAGTTTTTCAACAGGACTCCTGCCAGTACCTAATTCCTTGCTCCACCCATGTTTGACTTTATTTTGTGGAAAAGTGCATTCCTGCTCTCACTGTTCTGTGTTTGGAGCTTCTGGTGTATTACCTGCAATTTTAGCAGTTTGTTGTCCTACTCCCAGCCTTCTTTTTGTCTTTGCTCCACCAGGAGGGCTGACACGGGGCTTCTTTGGCTCTGGGCACACAGCCAGATTGCTGCTTGTACTGGCAACCGCTCTCCCCCCTGTCGACCAACTTATTATTCTGAATGGGATGTTTCTCTGACCCACAACGAGGGTCTGGGGGTTGCGGCTTTGGGCACACAGCCTGCTTGCTGTTTCCATTGCCAGCCATATTTCCCTCTCCATTCCTTACATGGGGAGCTCCTTTAACTGGTGGCCCACTTGAGGTATCTCGAGGTGGGATTCATGGCTCAGGGCACACAGCCTGTATGCTGCTTGTATTGCCAGATGCTTTTCCCCCTCCTGTTGACGTGCTGGGCGTTTCCATGATCAGAGGCCCATTCAGAGTATCTCGAGGGGGGGGTTAATGGCTTAGGGCCCACAGCCTGTACACTGTGTGCACTGCCCACCACTTTTCCCCTTCTAGTTAACTTAAGTGTTTCCGTAGTCAGAGACCCACTGCAAGCATCTCGAGGGGGGGATTCACAGCTCAAGGCACACAACCTGTATGCTGTTTTTACTGCCAGCCGCATTTCCCCTTCTAAACATTTCACCATCTATTTCTGAAATGGGAGTGCCTTCTTAATTTTCTGCTGGAACCAATACTGCATTTTCTGACAAGGCATCCGTTGCATTGATTCCAGATACCACACTTCCAGACAAGGCATTCCCCTCCAACTCACCCAAACATACCTACAGTTCCTGGGCTTTCTCCAGATGCCGCTTTCTTTCTGCCTGCAGCCTCTGGAACTGTACTGCATTGTCATGTACTTCTACCGGTGTGGCTTCCTCCAGAGCTACCGTTTTTTCTGTTAGCAATAACATGTCATTGACAATATCTACCATAGGCACTAAATTATATGCAGCAGGTTCTTCTTCTCCTTCTGAGAACTCACTTGCTATTATTTCAATATCTATGGCCTCTTGAGTGCTGAGAACAGAGGAGGAGGAGGGCTGCTCCCCTGTCTCTTCCATATAGATCTCTCTTGGAAGTACCGCGGGAGTGGCCATCCTGGGTCAGACGGCCAAAGCTCCCCCTACTGACAGAGTAGGGGAATTTCCCTGGTGCCCTGGCCAAATTTTCCCCATTCACTAAAAATACCACCAACAGCTTAATCTGGTTCAAGGTCATTTGGCATGCATCTGTATCCCGCTCCCCGGGTCGTGCCTGAAAATAGGCAGAATTTGTCTAGTGCACTTACCTGGTCAACAAAAACTAAATAAATAATAAGTAAGTAATACACTGGTTTGTGAGCTACCTTAAGGAAATGGAGCTAAGGGTATGGCCCTTTCTTCCTCCAGGAAACAACATAGAAGGCCCATGGGGGTCAATTCTGGAGCTACTGTTATTTAGCTTTTACAGAAATGATCAACCCAATGCACACACTAACTCAAAATTGCTCCTATATACAGATGACACTGTATTATTCACTAGGGGAGGGTAATTACAGGCTGCGTCCATAATGACCCTCCACAAGTTAATAATAGGGGAGGATCATTACAGGCTGTGTCTGACTGCCTGCAGGCTGACTTTTGTGCATTGCAGAACTGGCTTATGAAAAATGTTTTAGTGCTGAAAGTAAAGAAAACTAAACTAATGGTCTTAGGTAGACATACTGTAAGTTATGTTTATCTCACACATTCTGTAACATTGTCTCCCTGCATAACACAGAAATTAAGTTTGTCCTAAGATTTTAATAGCTATGATTAACACTTGGCAGTATTTGAAGTTATATTTATCTAAAATGTTCTGTAAAATCACCTCTCTAGACAACACAGAAATTGAGCTTGTCCTAAGACTTAAATATCTATGAGTAACACTTGACAGTATTCTTTCTTATGCCAACCATGTTGACTGCCTTGTCAAGATGATAAACAGAGATACAGGAACAAAATTAACTTCACGGAGGAGACAAGAAGGTTGGTGTCCCAAAACTTTGCTTCACCTCTTGATTGATTATGGTATAATTGTCTACTCAGTGACCATGAACAGTATGCTGTCTACAATCAAAACCCTTCTTAATAAAAATCTGGGGCCTGATATTCAAAATAGCACAAAGTGGAGCGCACAACCTTGCATTGCACCTTGTGATTGCCCAGGAGCCCAAGGATGCTAGATTCAGTTGAATAGGTGCTATTTGACTGACTATAGGGCCATGTTGGTACAGTGCTAAGGTGCTACCTTTGACATGGATCCCAAAGTATGCCTCCAGAGGGATCGTGCCACAGCGCTCTCTGCAGTATTCAGAGGGACCCATGCAGATGAGCCAGTGGGCATGCAAGGCATTAAAGAACCATTTGCATGTCAATCATGGGCTTATTTGCATGGGTAGCAAGGCAGGTTAGTGCAGTGCCACCTCCACCCTCAGTTTCCCTGTCCCAGACCCGAGTTTACTAAATGGCCAGTAAAAACAGAACAATAACAGAACTGGAACCAGTATTTTACAAACCACCTCTGTAGGAAACGAGAGTTGGTTTCAGCCAACAACTGCTTTTGCATTTTGTTGTGAATTGTGAAATGTTGTTAATCGTGGGCGGTATGACTGGTTATTTTAGTGCAGTAATTTAGTATGTTTGTTTTTATTTATTTATTTGAAAATTGGTAACCAGGAGAGACACACGGAGCCGAGGCTCATTTCCTGGTGCAACCTGGGGGAAAGAGATGGGGAGAGCACAGTTACAAAGAAATACAAACCAGGCTGATAATAATAATTACAAAAACAATGACATAATATGCATATGTATGTAGAAGACTCTTTTCTCACATCCCTCCTAAATTTCCCTCCTTCTGACTTTATAGCTTACCTCCTTGTTCTCATGTCCCTTCTCTTCTGAAAAATACTCCTCTCCTTTACCTTCTTCACCCCCATCAGGTACTTATAGATCTGTATCATGCCCCCCCATGGTATACATATTAAGATCCCTGTCTGTCCACATAGAGCTTATGATGCAGCCCCTGCACCTTTCTTTCCCGAGATGCGGTCTCCAGAACTAGAGACAGTACCCTAGATAGGGTCTCACCAATGATCAATACAGTGGTAATACCACCTCTCTCCTTTTACTGGTGATTCCCCTCCCTATGCACCCCAGCATCCGGCTGATGCTGTTTGCCACCTTGTCGCACTGCCTTGCTCCTTGATCAGATATGATAATCCAAAGGTCCCTTTCCTGCCTCTCTCTCCCTATTTTATACACTGCTTCTGGGTTTCTGTGCCTTAGCTGCATGGTTTTGCACTTTTTCACATTGAAACCCAGCTGCTATACCCTCAACCACACCTTGAGTTTCCTCAGGTCTCTACTCATGCTCTCCACACACTCTGGAGTATCCTTCCTCTTTAACAGATAAAGGCATACTGTCCCTTCGAGCTGTTCTGCCATATCACTTATAAAGACACTGAAGAGGACTGTTCCCAGTATTGAGCCCTGAGCTACCCTCTTGGTCACTTCCCCTCATTAAAGTGAGTGCTGTTTACAACCACCTTCTGTTACCCATCGGTCAACCAGTTCCATACCCAGTTTACCAGCTTGGGTCCCATCCCTGAGCTGTCTAGTTTCTTTATTAGCCTCCTAAGAGGTACAGTGTCGAGGCCTTGCTGAAGTCTAAGTGGTCCAGAGCAAAGAAAACTGCTTCAGCCTTCCTGAGGAGGTTGTGGAGTCAGGAACAGTGGGTGAATTCAAGAATGAATGGGACAGACATAAGGCAATTCTAGTGGGGGGGTAGGAGGAAGTTAGCTGTTGATTAACTAGAATTTGCAGCTTACCATCAGGTAGGGAAATGGGTAGACTAGGTGGGCCAAGCGGTCCTTATCTGCTGTCAGATTTTATGTTTCACTCATGTTCGTGCCAGGTTGGAAAACATCATCTGTCACAAAAAGAAATCGATGCCCCAATTTGCTACCTGTTGTTTGTGTTCTTTGAGGTGTTTGGACCTAAAAGCTTGTTTATTAATTCACTGCAGTACAAATAAATATTTGGGGAAAGTTCCTGGTTTCGGTGCCGGTTTATTTCTGTGACAGATGAAGTCTAATTAGGCCATGTCCACCGTGCCACCCTAATCTATGTACCTGTTTACCCAATCAAAGTAATCGATCAAGTTCATCAGGACTGAATCGGGAGCTTTAGTCACTGCAAGCCTCGCTGAGGCTTGAGGGGCAGAGGCGAAGCGGCAGGATGGCTGCGATGCTGCTCTGCTCCCTCCAGATCTCTGCTCCTTGGGAGCCTTTATTATATCATTCAGCTGCCTTGTTTAAATTGCAAGCAGTCTTTTAAATTTGGGAATGTTTTGAAACGTTTTTTGAGTTTCAGTACCTTAAATACTCTATATATGTTTTGTTTAGCTAGGCTGCAGCGTTGGAGCTCGGTAAAAATGCCAGAGTTTTGCCCTTAAATGTTAAGAGTCTGGCTGGCTTTTATTGTTCTAGCACACAGAGAACTGTGCTTGTAACTGTGTAATGGTGTGAATTTTGGGCTCTATATGAACTAAAGAATGCTAAGAAAAGTTGAGAGCTTTCTTGCCTGTTACTTCAGGCATTTCTCCCTCACGAAGTATGTTGAGAGGGCTTTAAGAGAGTCAGCAGAAAACAAAGACACTGACACTGCATTTTGTGTGCTGATCGCTTAATTTCTTAAGTAAAGGTATTCTTTCATGTAATTCGATGAGGAACCATAAAGGAAGTAAACTGAACTTGGAGATTGAGAAATCTGGAGAAAACCTTTTGACTGTTTGGACCCCACCCCCCGACTCCCGGATTAAGAGAAGGGAGCCATCTTTGTTTTTGTTTTACCCGCAGTGAGCTCTCCTTGTTCAGATGCACAAGAACTCTGTTCTAGTGACAGGTGGAGGCTGGTCACGGGGTAATTCCCCCAAAGAGGTACTGATTTTTTATCTGCCTTTTAGCTGGTAACTAAACAATCAGTCTAACAAGTGAACCAAGGTTTCTGGCTTTGAAAACTTTGGCTTAGCACCAATCGCTAACATTACGGAGTCAGAACTCCTGCCACACATATTTACCTCTTTTAAATTACAATGGCTGGATTTCTTTATGTAGTGTGTTTTTGTAAGAACACTATATTAGCGGCTTGTATAGTTTGTCTCCTGAAAGTTGTAGCCTTTTTTTGGAGCCTGAACTTCTGTAATAGGCACTTCTTATGATTGAAACTATTTATTCCAGTTTACATTGTGAAGTGCTCTGTTTAAAACTTATTTTACTTATTGAAATGTTTCACCAGGAAGGCACACTAGACAACAAGTTGAGAATTAGACATACAGTTTAACATTTAACATATCCAAGAAATTAAACATTCAGTTACATTTGTAACAAAACATACAGTTAAAAATTATCATAAATCATACAGTCGCATTTGTGACATAACTACAGTTAAATATATCATACCTGTGGAATAAAACTGAAGCCTTAATCATGGCTTTTTAAACTTGGATTCAAGCCATTGAAAGGCTGATATATAAGATACAAGCTTTTATGCCTGTTATGCTCAGTGGAGTGTCTTTGGAGACTGGCCACAAGGAACTTTCTACTTAAGAGGTACTGTTTACTCTCTTAACTTATTAATTGACTTGTATGGCTGCGCTCTTTTACTGGGCAATTTGGAGGGATTGGCATCCTTGGAAAGTGTATGGAACTACTGAAAAATTCTGAAGAAAGGTTGTTGGACCGAATAATGTCTTAATATGGCAGTAGTTGCTCAAAGACTCCCAGTATTATTTTATGGAGCTTATCTTACTGCTATAAGTATGCACTTATTTTATAAGGTACCATTATAGTGCAAAGCATATAATGGCTATTTATATAAGCTATAAGTAAACCCTTGTCAATCCTGGACATTTTGACAAGGCATTTTATTTTTCCCTTGTTTACTGGTGTGTAAAACATTTTATTTTTATTTGATGTAGCCATGAAGTCTAGGAAGCTTTGAAGCTGACTTTTAATAGATTCTGTTTAGGAAATAATTTATGAAAGATGGACTTGTTAGTTCCACTGGGAATGTTCTGCTGGCTCTAGGAACATCTTCAAAAGTTAGAACTGATCCATATCTGTAACATTGGGGAGGTTTCTTTAGGATTTGTGTTCACATCTAGTCAGTAAGTAATTTGATATGATTATCATTCAATGGGTGAACTGCTTTATCATGCTCCTGGGTTATTTGGGATAGTTCCTGGTGTGGCCCTTTACCTGTTTGGCAGATGAACCTCATGTTTGGCCTCTCCTATGGTAATTCAGCAATTTAGCAACTATTAATGGCCTTATTGAAAGCCATGTGTGGCCTGTTTATGGCCGCTAGTACTTGGGTCTAATTTAGTGCACTTATGCCAAAACCGAATATGTAATACAGCCTCAAGAGGAGGACCTGCACAGTGTATATGAGGTAAGGACTGGGGTGGACCCATTTCAATTGGAACATTGATTTTTGTTCTATAGCTATTGGATTTGGAAGGTAAACAGGAAATTGCTGTGTCTGATGTGGGCTGCGATATAGCCTTGAGGTTAGAGGAACAAGGTGTGAATAAGCTAGATACATCCAGCAGACCAGACCCGAGTTCGATTCTCACAGCCTCCACTTGCATACTGTGTGACTCTGAGCAAGTCACTTAACCGCCCAGTGCTCCCAGGTTGCCCCTGAAAACAGGCACTTGTGCCTAGTGGGCCTTGCCCGGTTACCAAACACTAAAATAAAAAAAATAAAAAAAAAATTGGAAAATTAAAAAAGAACTTGTGGATCAGGCCTTTCTTAATCCACTTTTAAACTGCTAATAGTTAAACTTACAGGGAATATAGCCAGGTACTCTGAGGACTAATCCTTGGGGTAGTTTTTGGGACAATGAGTATAATGTTATAGATCAACCTATCAAAATACTGGCATTGTTAAAAGGCATTTGTAACCCCTAGATGGCGCTATCCCAGGGGCTACTACCCCTGCCTGATTTGCCACTAACAGGTTGAGGGGCCTGGATCCAATGGCGGGTGCCTCCACCCAGAGGTCAGGGTTTGCAATAGTTAAACTAACTTGGTCACAGCCCTCTGGGACACTGCAACCCCCCTTTCTTCCCACTAGTGGCCCACACAATATATCAGAATTACCTTCACAGTATACACTTACCCCAGGACTGGTTCCGGCACTGGGACCTCCTGTGAAATGAGATACAGTGCAACAATCACAGTACAGTACTTAACATAGACAAATACCTCAGGCAGTATAACTTTGCTGAAACAAGCACCTCTGATTTATTTAGGGGATATAACAAGGACAGGGGAAATCAGGTTAATTAGCTTATCACTCTGATAATCTCACTTATGGCTCTGTGCACAGGCCTATCCCTATCAGTTACTGTCCCTGGGTACCCAAGCCCTAGTGGCTAGTCCCAACCATGGCAGCTGGTAGGGCCCTTTCACACAGAGAAAAGGAAAATTAAACAGTCAGCAGTACAGTAATTCCATTTGGATTTAATGTGGCAATTCAACAGGAGCGACCCTGAATTAGTACTCACGACCTCCAAACAAGATAGGGTCCTTCAACGTCAGCAGGGCTACTCTTGAGCTCCACGAAACTCTTCACACATTTATATGGTAAAGAAAGTACTATACCAGGTAGGCTGCTTCTCTATCCCGATCGCGATTACTGCACAATACCGGAGAACACACAGCAGATTCAGTTCCTGACAGACCGAAAGTGCAATTCAACAATTTTTCCAGTCTTCTACAGGGTGAGCCTGGTTTCTACTCTTCAGAGATCCTTTGATTCTTTTCACAGGACGGATTCAGTCCTAACAAGCAGTTACACAAGCTGCAGACCGAACTCTGGGCCTTACACACGTTTTTGACTAAAACTGCACACTGAAAAGCACAGGGCTCCTTCCTTCTTCACTGCCAAAGCTCAACTGAAACTCCAACCGACAAAACCGGGCACTTCCTTTGAGTTCCTCCCAGTTCTTGACTGGATTGGCTGTCACTCACAATAGACTGCTGCTGTTGGTCCAAAAAGGCACTGAAGTCTAAACTACATCTCCCAGAGTCACTGCCCATACAATCCTCTTGTGGCTGGCTCAGATTATGAGTCCAAGTTCTGATTCGTCCAAGGCACCATTTTAGAGCTAGCTACCCCACACTGATTGGTCCAGTTCAGCAGTTCAAAACCAGAATGGGGAACTAGGCAGACACTGTTCTGACTGCAAAAGAAGCAGGTTAGACAAACTGTAATTTCATTATCACTCTAAATGGTTTCTGGCAAACAGTTACATCTTTCAGATAGGTTCCTTTGCACTCCTAGTGACTGCAAAATGGAGTGAATTGGCAGCAGCTTGAGTGGTACTCAATCAAAGAAACACACAGTCCCCCATACAAACTAATTATGTCTGCAAGCAGACAGCTCTTAAAGAGACAGTACCAGAGGCTCTAAAAACACTCACTGATAAGTGGCTTAAACGCCAAACACCATTCAGGCTTGGAGCATTCAAGCAAGCTCCTGGAAGTCTTTTGGGAACCCCCATTTGCAGGGGGGTTACACATTTATAAATGGCACAGTTGATTGTGTACAGCTTTTATAAATTTCTAACTTAATCCAGACATGCAGTGCAAGATATTGTTTTAAATGATTGATAGAATCATTTTAATGAAGTTCTGTATATTTGTAACTTTTTTTGGATGTTGTAAGATGTCTTTGTATTGTAGTGACTTATAGTCGAATGAATAAACTAAACAAACACCCCATCTGGTCACATAGCCTTATTCCACTTTCAGATTCACAAGTCCTCTCAGGACTCTTCCTCTGTGAATGGAATTGTATCTAACCGCCCCCCAGGTGTTCCTGCTGCTTCTAGATGGTGTGCCCGCTCACCTTCTCAGGGATATTTTCTGGTTTTTACTGATGTGGGACACTGACCCACTGGGTATAGATAGTAGGGATTGAATGAAAAAACAAACAGTGGTCCGTATTGTTCAACTGAACCCAGATTCTTAAAGCAACGGTTTAAAACCTTTGCTACAGTAAATCAGATTATCCCCAAGGGAGAAGAAAAAATGGGTCAAAACTGAAAACAGTGTGATATTTGTCCCCGTGTCCCACTCTGAAATAAACACTGCCCTCCACTGTGAAGACTGAACAGAAGTATCTGTTTAGAATATCTGCTTTTTTCCTGATGCTCCTCTGCACAGTCTCCCCCTGCCCTTCTTAACCTTGCAATCCCTCCCCTTGTATTCCTCTTTTCACTTATGTACCTAAAAAAGGTCCTGTCCGTTTTAGTTACCCCTTTAGCTGTCCTTTCTTCTGTTGTGCCATTGCACCCCTCACCACCTTCCCTGCTTCCCTTTATTTTCCTGAGACACCTTCTGATCCTCTTCCCTCTACGTATCCTTATAACTCCAAAATGCCACCCTTTTAGCCTTCGCCTTCTCAGCCACTTCCCTCAATAACCGTAGTGATCTCTTTTTCCTCCTGGTTTTACTCACTTCTTTCACACAGTGGCTTGTTGCCATCACTATAAGGGAAAATAGATGAAAAGATTTTACAATTAGAAGCACTATATAAAAATACTATCACTTTGCTTATCTCATTAGAACATACTAAAAGCAGAATAAATAACAGAATGCCTATAGACATGTAGGGTAACTCCAAAAGAAATGAGAGAACCAGTCTGGCCAAGTGGTTGTAATTTAAACATTAAACGAAAAATAGAACATCTCCTTGTTACTATGCAACTTAACCAGCCACACAGATTCATTTACAGAAATAAGTTGTAATAAGTTTGGAGTATCTTTCTAAATGAATTTAAGAAAAAAATGTATTTCCAGGTAGGCTGTATTTATAAGGACTAGCAGAGGACCATATTTAACCTTCAAACTAGGGTAATGCCATACTGAAATAAAATAATCATCAAGTTTCCACATGCTATCAACTGGTGAACTACTGTTCCTAACACACTACTGGTGAAAGCCAACAAGGAGAGGGAGGAGGTGATGTTCAGGCAGGAGGCTCTACTGCAACAACAGAGGACGGTGCCATATTCGGACCACAGGCCTTTGCTAATGGGAAGGGGCAATCTGAGGACCGAGGAACTTGCAGGTAGGAGGGGCTGATCATTGCGTTAAAGTTACTTGTCGAAGGGGGGATCCTCTTTGGTCTGGAGGCCTTTGTACAGTGGTATTTTTTTGGAGGGGGGCAGAAGAGCCTTGCAGAATTAGGGGGAAGGGGGTCTTTTGGCCAGAGTCCACTACAAGGGGAGTATCTTTGGGCCAGAGGGTTACAAGACAGGTTGATATTCAAGACAGATGGCTCTACTGAAACATTCTGATTTTAAGTTCAAGTTCCATTTTTGTAACATAAATCTTTATAATGATGTATTTTATGTATTTACAAGTTGTTGACTGGGAATGTTTTTATTTAACGTTACTGCAACCCTAATGGTTAGTGTGTTCTCAAGTCCTTTTGGGTGACAGCATTGCTCACCTTTATATTACGGCTCTCCCACCCAAAGAAGTCGGGAAGGCAGTCTTGGAACCATAGGAGATACCATAAACTGTGCATTTAAGAGAGAGGCATATCCCATGCATGAATGGTATTGCACTGACTCCCCCTTGCAATCAAAACTGAATTAGTGCTTTGAATATTTTATTCTGTGTCTATCAAACAGCTGCATAGAAATCCCCATGTGTAAGGGTGACTCGTGGTCGTGCCTTCCCCTTATTATACATTCATGAGGTGGAAGACTAGGTTTGCTGGCAAAGGCACCTAGCTTCACCTGAGCTTTACGCTTCTAGGTTTACTTGTAAGGACAGAGCAAGGAACATTATCAGAGCAAGGAAAAAGATTAAGGCTTCTTTTTGCTAGGCCGATTTACTGTGTGTTGTTTTTTTCTTTCGTGCTCACAAGATTTGATACTGTTTTGTGCTTACATTTTACTGCTGTAATCTTCTCTTGATTCAAATTGCTGTTGCAGGGTATACCTTCTGCTGCATTATTACAGGGTGTGCCTACAGGGTCGCTACTGTTTTGTGCCTACAGATTACTGCTGTAATCTTCTCTGATTCAAACTGTTTTTTTTTTTTGCAAGGTATATCTTCTGTTACTGCTTTATTTTTCTCTGTAGCAAAGTGTTTTTGCGTGGTATATCATGTGAAATTGTTGCAGGTGGTGCTTACAGGGTTTACATTTGTATCTATCATTAGGCTAAGCTTTCAGGGCTACTGCATTTGTTGTTGATTGTTTCTGCTTTTACCTCCTTGTTTTTTCATCCATGATTCTTCTTTTTCGGCAGGGGAAGGGCCCACCACCCACCGCATCCCCAACTACCCCATGCTACACTCCTTTTATAGAGTAGCACAGTCATGGCATTTCCTGTAGCAAAGCAGGAAGGGAAGTATGAGAGGGGTATCCATACAGTGACCTCACTTACATGGGCACAAGGAATTTAACTTGTTATAACAAGTTATAAAAAAAAAATATATAAACAAAAAAAAAATTAAACTTTTGCTTTCATTTTCCCCTTTCTGATTATTCAGACCAGGTTATAAACTCAGGAACTCAAGTGGAATGGATATTATTAACTGTAGGCACCATGGGACACTTTTCAAAAGGGCAGTTATACAGGATTTAGGACGTTGTCCTACATGCTGGACAGTTGGAGATCTAAGGGCTTAGCTCCAGGCAGCATGGGCAGAGGTTGCACGCCTCAAATCGCATATTCAGGAGGAAATATATTATAAGAACTGCCTGCCATTTTCCCAACATCCGACTGAAGCACCTCGACCGCAGAGGGTAGTTGGTCCGGGAAGTTGGCAGGTGGTTAGGAGGGGCAAATCAGGTGCCCCATCACTCAGTGCTCTCCAACATATCACCTCCACAAACCATGTAAAAACTACAAACTGGAATCTGCCTCTATCTCCAGAATCAACAAAGGGGCAGAGGACACTGCAGCACAGGAACTAGCACAATAAAACTCACCCAAAACAGGAACCAACACAAAAAACACGTCTGATCATAGGAGACTCCATGATTTGGGGAGTCGATGCCTATCTCCAGCCGGGTGTAATGGTCAGATGTCTCCCAGATACATCAGAGTGGAGAGACACTGACCACATTGCTAACATCATGCAGTAAGCAGGAGAAAACAGCAATGTCCTGGTACACATAGGGACTAACGATCTCACCAGACGGTCAGTTGTGGAGACCAAGGAACACCTGATGAGGCTGGGAGACAAACTGTCATCCATTTCATCCAGCATCTCCTTCTCTGAGATCCTGCTGGTCTGGGAAAGGGGGGCAGGTGGACAGGAGGTCAGAGAAGGAGAGATAGGGGAGCCAAACATGTGGCTCAAGGGGTAGTGCCAGGAAAAAGGACACAAATTTGTAGGTAACTGTCAACAGTTTTGGGAGCAAAAGTTCTTTAAATTTGATGGACTGCATCTGACTAAGGAGGGAGTCAGTGCATTGGAGCAGAAGTTTGATGTCTTTGCAGAATATTTAAATCAGCCAATGGGGAGAGGGGTGCAGCACCTGATACATCGAACGGAGAGAACACCCCTGCCCCCCTCAGCTAGTGAGCAAACAGGAGTTCGGCATGTTTGTAGTTAATTTGCATCACCAGGTAAGGAAAAAGGTCCGGCTCATCATATGACGTGCAGGGGAAACGCAGGACCTCGCCTAGCAACTAACTCACCGAAATCTGGCCAATGGAAAATCATGTACTCAGATGCCCGCAGTCTGGGAAACACGATCCCAGAACTGCAGGCAACAATAACAGGGGCTAAACTGGACATAGTAGTCATTAGCGAGACATGGTTCACCAGTAACCACACTTGGGAGACTTCAGTACCCGGCTAAGTACTGTTCAGAAGAGACCAAGGTGCAAAAAGAAGCAGGGGGGAGTAGCCCTTTATGTCAATGAAAATATCAAAGATACAGAAATTCAGAATACACATAGGGAGCCAGAAGAACTGTGGGTTACCCTGGAAACAGGAACCGGGACTGCCTTACAAACTGGGGTTGTCTACAGGCCTCCAGACCATGAAGAGGACGTGGACACATTACTGTTAGAAGATATACAGAACATGTCTGCTAAAGGGGAGGTTCTGATAATGGGAGACTTCAACATGCCAGGTACAGATTGGTCAATACAAGCAGGAATATCTGCCAGAACTGGACACATAGTAGATTCTCTGCTGGGGGAGGGCCTCAAACAACTGGTACAACAACCCACAAGAGACAAGGCTATCCTAGATCTAGTAATGGCTAACGGGGAAAGGATCACAGGACTCCAGGTAGAAGGTCACCTGGGGGCCAGTGACCATCACATGGTATGGTTCAGTTTGGCCACTAGAAGTAAACCATCCCATTCCAAGGCAAAAATATGGGACTTCAGAGAAGCCAATTTTGATAAGATGGCCAACAGAGTTAAGTTGGCCCTGGCAAGAAGAAATACAGGTGAGGGGGTACAGGCAAAGTGGGCAAGCATTAAAGATGCAAAACTTGAAGCAACATCCCATTGTATTAGAGAGAAAA
Organism: Neoceratodus forsteri; assembly: GCA_016271365.2. Taxonomy (NCBI): domain Eukaryota; kingdom Metazoa; phylum Chordata; order Ceratodontiformes; family Ceratodontidae; genus Neoceratodus; species Neoceratodus forsteri. The sequence goes on along the minus strand of CM057459.1, from coordinate 428,970,313 downwards.
GCAAGAGCAAAAGAAGGAGGAAACCACTTTGGTTCTCAAAAATTGTAGCAGAAAAGGTCAGACTCAAAATACTGGCCTTCAGGAAACATACGGGAACACAGCGGGATGAAGACAGAGAGGCATGCCAAACTTCCCTACGGGGAAGCAGGGAAGGCAGTAAGGCATGCAAAGGCCCAAACCGAGGAAACACTAGCATGAACAGTAAAAGAAGGAGACAAGGCTTTCTATAGATACATTAGTGAAAGGAGAAAGTCCAGAGGGAGTATTGCTAAGATCAGAGAGGATAAGGGTGTGTGTGTGTGTGTGTGGAGGAGGACCAAGGAAAAGCATCTATCCTAAATAGATACTTCTGCTCAGTATTTACTGAGGAGAAGGCAGGGCAGGGCCCACAGTTCAGCACCATGGACACAGGAGGGAGGGAGGGAGGTGTGCACAAGTCCCTTCACAAAAGAAAGGGTCCTACAAGAGCTTGCTAAGCTCAGGGTAGACAAGGCAATGGGACCGGATGGCATACATCCCAGGGTACTAAAGGAGCTATGGGTGGAACTAGCAGAGCCATTATCAGAACTGTTTAGTAAGTCTCTGAGTACAGGAGAGGACCCAGAAGACTGGAGAAGAGCTCATGTGATCCCACTCCACAAGAGTGGTAGCAGGGTGGAGGCAGGGAACTACAGACCAGTCAGTCTTACCTCAGTAGTGGGCAAGATAATGGAGGCACGCCTTAAGGAAAGGATAGTGCAACACCTGGAATCCATAGGAGCACAAGAGCCAAGACAGTACGAGTTTACAAAAGGAAGGTCCTGTCAAACTAATCTCATAGATTTCTTTGACTGGGTAACCAGAGTGGTGGACCAAGGGGTGCAGTTGATGTCACATACCTTGACTTCAGCAAAGCTTTAGAAACTGTTCCACATAAAAGATTGATTAATAAGATGGGTAGGCTTGGGTGGGTCAGAAATTGGTCTACTGGGTGGCAAACTGGTTGGGCAGAAAACAGTGGTGGTAAACGGTATACAGTCAGAAGAGATGCAAGTCACAAGTGGGGTACCTCAGGGATCAATCCTGGGGCCAGTCCTCTTCAATATCTTCATCAGTGACATTGCAGATAGACTGGAGGGAAAGGTTTGTCTGTTTGCAGATGACACCAAGATCTGCAACAGAGTAGATGATCCAGATGGGGTGGGCAGAATGAGAAGAGATCTGGATAAACTGGCAAAATGGTCGGAAGTGTGGCAACTGAGTTTTAATACAAAGAAGTGCAAGATCATGCACATAGGGAGGAGAAACCCGGAAGCCACCTATACGTTGGGAGGGGAGTTGCTGGCAGTCACAAGGGAAGAAAGAGACTTGGGCATCATCATCACAGATGACCTGAAATCATCCAAGCAGACCACTAAAGCAGTAGGTAAGGCTAGAGGGATGTTGGGGTGTATTAGTATGGGTGTCACAAGTATTAAGAGGGAGGTAATAATCCCTCTTTACAAAACACTGGTTAGGCCCCATCTGGAGTACTGCGTGCAGTACTGGAGGCAGCACCTTCACAAGGACATTAACAAAATGGAGGCAGTCCAGAGAAGGGCAACCAAAATGGTGCAGGGACTGCATCAAAAAACACATGAGGACAGATTAATGGAACTCAGTATGTATACCCTAGAAACACAAAAACATAGAATTTGATGGCAGATAAGGACTGCTTGGCCCACCTAGTCTGCCCATTTCCCTACCGAACGGATAAGCTGCAGATCCTAGTTAACCAACAGCCTACTTCCTCCTATCCCCCACTAGAATTGCCTTATGTCTGTCCCACGCATTCTTTTTTTTTTTTTTTTTTTATTTATTCTTTTTGATGCCCGCTCCATTTTGCCAGGCATCCGCCCAGTCACAGACCCTTAGCTGCAGCATCCCAGATGAACCGCAGACTCCTGGGACCCGGATTACCCCCAGGGCAGAGATGCGGCACCCTGGGCCCTTTAGGGCGCGCAACAATGGGATAGGCGGAGTCGGCCTGGGGAGCCGATTGCAGCTCAGGGGCGGGCTTCATTAAGGCAGCAGAGACTGGCTAAATTTTTCCCTCTGTAGGGGGCCGGGAACGTGCAATTACGCCAGCGTCCGTCCCTCCCCCAGGAACCTTGTGAATGTCGGTTGCTGTGGCACCCCTGGCCTCCAAGGGTCCCCATGAACCAACGGACGACCCCGCCTCCCGGAGAAGGAGAGCAGTCGAGGACACTCAGTCCTTCTCCCCAGGCTGGTCCTCCGACAACTCAAGTTCGCTCCCCAACCCGGTCGCGCCGCAAGCGGAAATCTGAACGGCCGCGCCGACGGGCCGGCCTGTGCCATGCATTCTTGAATTCCCCACTGTTTTGACTTCACGACTACCTCAGGAAGGCTGTTCCATGCATCTACAACCCTCTCTGAAGAAATACTTCCTCACATTACCTCAGAGCCGTCCCCCATCTTCAAATTGTGCCCCTTGTTCTTGCACACTCTTTTTCTGAAAGATGCTACCGCTTTGGACTTTGTTGATTCCCTTGAGGTATTTGAAAGTTTTTATCATGTCCCCCCCTCTCCCTCCTTTCCTCGAGGCTGTACATCTTAAGCTCCTTTAATCTTTCTTCATATGTCTTCTGGTGCAGATCCCGCACCATTTTGGTTGCCCTGCTCTGGACAGCCTCCACGCGGTCTATGTCTTTGCGGAGGTGGGGTCTCCAGAACTGTACACAGTACTCCAGATGTGGTCTTACCAACTGTCTGTACGGAGGGACAACAACTTCATGTTTTCTACTGGTGATGCCTCTCCCTATGCATCCCAATATCCCCCCAGCCCTCCTTACTGCCTTCTGACATTGCTGCTCCCACCTTTAGGTAATCTGATATGACTACCCCCCGGTCCCTTTCCATTTTTGTTGTTGTCAGTATCTCACCCCCATTGTGTACTCTTCCCCTGGGTTTTTGTTTCCCAGGTGCATTACATTGCACTTCTTTGTGTTGAATCTGGGCCGCCATACATTTGACCATTCTTCCAACCTTGCCAAGTCCCTTTTCATCCTTTCCACCCCACCTTGCTTATCAACCCTGTTGCAGGTCTTTGTGTCATCTGCTAAGAGAGAGAGATACTTTCCCTTCCAGTCCCTCTGCAATGTCACTTATAAAGACATTAAAAAGGACTGGCCCCAGTACTGAACCCTGTGGTACCCCACTAGTAACCCCCCTTTCTTCACTGTGGACTCCATTTGCTATTACCCTCTGTGTCCTGTTGTCCAGCCAGTGTTTTACCTAGGCCCCCACCCTGGGACCCACTCCCAGGCTGCCTAATTTGTTTATTAATATTTTGTGAGGGATTGTGTCAAATGCCTTGCTAAAGTCTAGGTAGGCCATGTCCACAGCCCCTCCCTGGTCTACTACTTTTGTCACCCAGTCAAAGAAATCAATTAGATTTGTCTGACATGACCTTCCTGCTGTGAATCCATGCTACTTTGGGTCCTGTGCCCCACTGACCTCTAGGTACTCAACAGTTCTTTCCTTCAGAAGTGATTCTGTCATTTTCCCTACCACTGAGGTCAAGCTGACAGGTCTGTAGTTTCCTGCCTCTCTCTTGCTCCCACTTTTGTGAAGGGGAATCTCATCCGCCTTTCTCCAGTCCTCAGGTACTACACCATTCTCCCATGATTTATTAAAAAAGGTAGTTAGTGGTGTTACTTGTTCTTCCCTTAGTTCTTTTAGAAATCTTGGGTGAATCCCATCAGGCCCCATTGCTTTATCCACCTTCAGTTTTAAGAGTTCTTTCAGAACCCTTTCTTCTGTGAAAGGACTAATACCAACCTCCCTATCCAGAGTGCTTCTACTGACTGGATTAGGTATCTCCCCCTATTTTTCCATTGTGAATACTGAGCAGAAGTATTTGTTCGGTATCCCTGCTTTTTCACTGTCACTCTCTGCCCAACCACCTTCCTCTTTATTCAGCCTCAGGATCCCTGCCTTAGTCTTTCTTTGCTCCCTAATGTATCTATAAAAGGTTTTATCCCTCTTCTTAACCGAGTTGGCTATCTTTTCCTTGGTTTGGGCGTTTGCTATTCTGACTGCCCTCCCCGCTTCCTTCTGCTTTAACTGGTACAGTTCTCTGTCCTGCTCTTTCTGTGTTTCTCCATACTTCCTGAATGCTGTCTTTTTTTCCCCTAACCTTCCCTGCCCTTCTTTTGAGAACCATAGTGGTTTTCCTTTTTATTTGCTTCACACAAAGGTCTGTTGCCACAGTGATGGTGGTTTTGATGTTTCCCCATTGTTGCTCCACCCCACCTTCTTGCCTGTTTGCTAGTGCTTTTCTGAGGCACTCTCCCATTTTGACAAAATCTGCCCTCCTGAAGTCCAGTACCTTCACTTTTGTACGGCTTGACTCTACAAGCTAAGTTTATCGTGAACCACACTGTTTGGTGGTCGCTTGTTTCCAGATGGCTACCCACTTCAAGATCAGAGATCCTCTCTCGTCCCCATTTGAGAGTACCCGGTCTAAGATTGCTCCCTCCCGAGTGGGTTCCAAAACTAGCTGTCTGAGGCATGCCCCCTGTAAGTCATTGAGAATGGCCCTGCTCTTGGATGTGGCTGCAGCAAAGGTGCTCCATTTAACATCTGGCATATTCAGGTCCCCCATCAGCAATATTTCCCCTTTCTCTGCCATCCTAAGGATGCCTTCTATCATTTCCTTGTTCATTTCCTCCCCCTGAGATGGGGGTCTGTATACAACTCCTGTGCGGATTGTGGTGCCATTTCCAGTCTCCAGGGTGACCCACAGTGCCTGCTGTCCTCCCTGTTTACCCTTTAGTTCTATTGCTTTGATCCCTTCCCTTACATAGAGAGCTACTCCTCCTCCTCCTCTTCCCTCCCTGTCCCTCCTGTAGCTTGTGTACCCTGGTATGTTGACATTCCAGTCATGGTTCGCTGTGTACCATGTTTCTGTGACTGCCACAATATCCAGGCATCCCTCTTCCATCAAGGCCACCATTTCGGGGAGCTTTTTACCTAGACTACAGACATTGGTACTCATTACCCTCCATTTTTTATGGCTTTATTTCTTTTTATGTCTTTTTCTAGGGCAAGGGAGGGAGAGCGGGGATATGATCGAAACATTCAAACACCTTAAGGGCATTAACAAGGTGAAAGAGGCTAACATGTTTCAATATAAGAAAAATAGCAGGACAAGAGGACACAGCATGAGATTAGAGGGGAGGTCGATTAAGAGGGAATGTGAGGAAATTCTTTTTCACAGGGTGGTGGATGCATGGAACGGCCTACCTCAGGAAGTGGTGGCTATGAATACAGTGCAGGGCTTCAAACAGGCATGGGGATAGGCATAAGGGAGCAATACAGATGAGTATGAATAGATAGGCCATTGACAGAATACAGGCCTATGGCACATTCATAAGGTAGACAAAATGGGCAGACTGGATGTGCCTTGCAGTCCTTATCTGCCGTCAACTTCTGTGTTTTTAATGAAAGTCTATGCATCACAGTGAACAATGCAACTTCTAGTTTAAAGTACAACACACATATGCAGGAAGGGTTCCTCAAAGTCTAAAAGAAAAAGTTCTGTTTAGCACGATGTTGGGCTTTGATGCAGTTTCAGTAGTCCAGAGGTATATATTTACCCAGGTTGGCCTAGCCCAGCTGAGATGCAAAATCTTCTTTTCAGTAGTGTCCTGTATTTACCCGTTTTTACAGTATACTTGCTCTGGATAACCCAGCTGAGATGTAAAGCCTCATATTCTGTACCGTGGAGTCTCACTTTTACCAATTTTTGTACTGTATTTACCCAGTCTAGCTAAGCTGCAATACCTTGTTTTCAATGGGGTCCTGCTTTAAGATGGTTTGTGTCAGAGGGAAAAAAAACAAAAGCTAATAATTTATTTTAAACTCTGCACCATGACAACAGAGAAGTAATAAATTATATCTGGCCTGGGGAGGGAGACAACAGATATAGTTCTTGTGTTTCTATTGGCAGTGACATGACCCTGTTGGTTTGTTTAGAGGATTTAGCAATCTTTGGAAATTTACCAGCAGACAGAGTCAGGAAAAGGAACTGGATTTAAACAGGGAGAGTTTGACTGGAGTCTGAGAGCTAGTCAGCCAGAATTCACATGAAAGGATAAAAGGTTGGGAGACGGACTCAAAATCTAGAAAGTGAGCTACATTCATGTTTTTGAAAAGTGGTCACCAAGTCCAGCAGCTGGGACTGAGAGAGGAGGGAAACATTTTTAAGAGAATAACAACACAGACATCAGCAGAGTGAAAAGCCTGTGAGCTGAAGCCCAGGGCCATCCTGTGAAGCAGAAGCAGTCCCGTTCATGAAGACTGTTGTAAGAAAGACCCACTTTAATAACTCAAGTTTAATACCAGTAATCCAGTCTAGATGCAGACTAAACCAACTAATCCAACCATAGTGATATTAACAGTTAATTCAAACAAGTAAAGAAACTGCAGATTTTCACTGAAAGCGAAGACTGAATAGGGATCCATCAGAAGACAAGCCTGCCAAAGTGTGACCCACAGCAGCAAGATGCCTGACCCGGAGGGCATTCATACTAACATACTAACGTGCCAGCAGAGTAGGCCTCATGGTCTATTAAGTCTACTTGGGAGTCAGTACCCTGAATGGGTACCGTAACCATCTTCCTGGCTCCTCCGATGCTCCCCCCTCCCCCCACCAAAGTCCCCCCCCCGGAGAAGCATTCCTCAGCTTCATCCTCCACTTATACCTCTCCCAGCCCCACCGTAGATACCTCTACCAGCTCCTCAGGCTGCACATTCCAGGGTTCCACCACTCTCTTGGTGAAGTACCACCTCCTCCTTTCGACCCTGAGTCTTCCACCCTCCAGCCTCCAGCTGTGCCCTCTGGTGACTCCACACTCGTTCCTGTGAAGGATCCCATTTAGGCTTACCTTATTTACTCCCTTCGGCTACCTGAAGACCTCAATCATATCCCCCCTGTCCTCCAGTGAGAATAAGATGAGTTCCTCAAGTCACTCTTCGTATGTGCTATCCCTCCAGACCCCTGATCATCCTAGTTGCACTCCTCTGAACCCTCTCCAGGAGCAGGATGTCCACAGTATTTTAGGTGTGGTCTAACCAGGCTGTTGTACAGCAGTAGAATCACCTCCCTGCTTCTAGAGGTAATCCCCCTGGTGATGCAGCCCAGCATTCTGTTGGCCCTGGCCCTCCTGCACTGCTCAGAATTATTCATTTTGACATCCACCAGGACCCCCAGGTCTTTTTCTCCAGCTGAAGCCTGCAGAGAGTCCCCTCCTAGGGTGTACAAGTGTTCCTTGTTCCCGCACCCTAGGTGAAGCACTTTGCATTTTCAGGAGTTAAATTCAATTTCTAGGTGCGTGACCACCTCTCCAGAGTATCCGGGTCCCCCTGCAGGACCATCCTGCTCTCTTCCCCATCCACCACTGCTCCCAGCTTACAGTCCGCAAAGAGGCTTATTTCGCACCTGATACCCTCCCTGATATCGGAGATGTAGGCGTTAAATAGGAGTGGTCCCAGAACAGATCCCTCTGGGACCCAAGTAATGACCCCCTTGGAAGACAAGATCACCCCGCCTACCACTACCCTCTGGATATGTTCAGATACCCAATTTTCAATCCATCTGACCATCAGTGTCCCCACCCCCATCCTACCCAGCCTGTCTAGCAGACCTGTGTGAGGGACTGAATCAAAGGCCTTCCTGAAGTTCAGGAAGAGGACATCCACCAGTCTACCCTGGTTGAGTGCCGTCATCACCCCCTCATAGAACTCCACAAGGTTAGTCTGACACAATTTGCCAGGGACGAAGCTGTGCTGCTGATCCTCCAGGAATCCCTGTTCCTCCAAGATGACCTCCATCAACTTTCCCACCACTGATGTCAGGCTGACAGGTCTATAGTTCCCCAGTTCTTCCCTTGATCCCTCTTTATGGATGAGCACAATATGAGCCTGCCTGAAATCCCTGGATACCCTCCCCATCTGCAGAGAAGCATTAAAAAGGTCCACAAGTGGTGCAACCAGGACATCGGGTACCATCAAGACCCAGAGTTTTGTCCTTTTCCAGTGACTTGAGGGCTTCCCCCACCCAGCTGACAGGGATTTCAGCATCCGTACCTCCACCCCCCAGTATATCCAACATGCCCTCTCCCGCACAGAGCAGCTCCCCTAGCAGACTGATTGATAGTAGGTACCCCATCAAACAAAGCCACTGCCCCTTCTGCCCCCTGCGTCCCCTTGCTCTGAAGATCCCCGGCATCCTCCCTAGTGAATACCGATGCAAAGTACTCATTGAGTACTAACACCTGTTCTCCTGTTTCCTCCACCCCACCATCCTCAACCTACTGAACTGTCCCTTAACTCTCCTCCTCTCCCCAATATACCCGAAGAACCCTTTTCCCCTCCCCGATCCCCTGTGCCAGCCTTTGTTCCTTCGTAGTCTTGGCCCCTCTTACTACCCTGGTAACCTTCCTGGCCGTTAGAAGATACTCTTCCCTATCTAACACCCCTCACAATCGTTTATACCCACTGTATGCGCCCTTCTTCTCCCGTACTGCCTCCTGAACCTCCTTGGTCCACTGGCATGGCTCCCAAGACCTACCACACTTGTGCCACTCTCTCGTGCAGGACCCGGTAGCCTCCTATAACCCTCTCTTGATGATTCCCCACTTGCTTTCCACGTCTAAGCCTGGTTTTATCTCCTCCAGGTGACCCTTGAGTATTTTCCCCATGCTCCTCAAGTCTGCCCCTCTAAAATCAACTATCACCGTCCTTGTGCGATTCCCCCCTCCCCCCAGGTCCAGTAGAAACCAGACTGTCATGGTTGCTTCCAGTCAGGGGGTCCCCAACTCCAAGGTCCCTTACTAGGTCACAGTCAGCCAGGACCACATCCAGGATATGGCCCTCTCTCGTAGGGTCCACAACCTGCTGATTTAGGAATGTGCCCTGGAAAACATCCAGCAGCCTCTGCTCCCTAGCCACAGGGGACGTCATAGTTCCCCAGTCAGTAGCCAGCATGTTAGGGTCACCCAGTATCACCACCCCATCCCCTTCCTGCCCACAGTGGTCCTTAATATTAGCCAGTAAGCAATCCTCCAGATCATCAGCCAGCACTGGGGGGGCCTATAGACCACCCCCAATTTGACCTTCTTTCCCCCTGGGGTTTGCAAGGTGACCCATAAGGCCTCCACATTACCCTCTGCTTCTTCCACTTTGATTATCCTTATGCTATCCCTAATGAACAGTGCTACTCCTCTCCCTCTGCCCATCACCCTGTCCTTTCTAAGCACAATATACCCACTCAGATTTAGGTCCCAGTCATGTCCAGGGATGGCTCAACTTTCAGTGACAGCAGCCACGTCCACATCCCCCTCCACTAGTATGGCCTGGAACTCAGGCATCTTATTTACCAGGCTCCTGGCATTTGTCAGTACCACCCTCCAACCCATCCCCCTACCTCCCATTTCATTATCCCCCAGAGGTTACGAGCAGTCACCCACCTGCTGCCCCCAGTGCTCCGTCTGTCCCTCCCGTATGGAATAGAAGATTGAATCCATCCTTGATAGTTATGCTGGGATTAGTGCCACAGCCCTCCCCTCTTCACATGTGTAAACTCCATCTAGCTTGAATAAACTCTGCCAGTTTCTGCTCAAGTACCTCCTTCCCCACTAGGTTGAGATGAAGCCTATCTCTGGCATACAGCCCCTTGTCCTCCCAAGTTACCTCCAATCCCCCACCACCCCAAACCCCTGAGCTTCACCTCACCCCCTGAGCCACTTGTTAGCCTCCCTGATTTTCTGTTTATTTTCCACACTGGCCCTCGGTATCGGCAAGATTTCCGAGAAGGAGAACAAGTAGCCATTGTTGTCACAGACCCTGGCCAGCTCACGGAACCTGGCCTGAATTTCTAGCACACTGTTTCCTTCAATGTCATTTGTACCCAGGTGTACAAAGAAGTCAGGTGGTGAACCCCCATAACCCTGCGCCAGTTCGTACACCAGGAAGTTTGCCTTGTGCACAGTCAGACTAGAAATACTCTTGACCCTGACGGGACTGGATTTACCCTCAATCAATATCACCCTCTGAATACCCCTGATCATGGAGTCTCCCAGCAACAGCACCTTAGCTGGCCCTGTGTCCTTAGGCCCGCCACCTTTGCAGGCTGTCACCCCAATCCCTACCTCTTTCCCTTCCCCAGCTCCTCCCCTCAATATGCTGGCTGCTGGCCCCCCATTTGAGAGTCCCGTGCAGCCCTGCCCTTCTTATCCCATCTCATTTCTCTGACTGCCTCAATTACCCCTAGTTCAGCCTCTACCCTACTCCTTGTCCTAGTTGAACCATCATCTCCAGTCACCCCCAGACCCAACAGCACCAGGCACCTTCCCAACATGCCGCGACAGCTGTCCTACTATTCCCTGCCATGCATACATGCTGGACTCCTGGACCTACCTCCTCCCTCCTGGCAGAGCCCCTCACCCTGATAAGAAGGCCCCCCCCGATCACAGCTCCCCACCCTTGCCAGCCCCGAGTCCATCTACAACCCTGGTGCTCACTGTCCCACAGCCAAGTGGAGTTTCACGCTTTTCAACACTAAGAGTACACCCATCCCCCTCAGCACCCCTCTGCATATTCTTACCCTCGCCCTTTCTGACCTTGGCCTTGCCCACTCCTCTAATATCTGGCTTATTTGAATGACATGCTCCCCCTCTGCGCTCCTCCTGTTCCCCTTGCAACTTCCCCTGCCCATCTCCCCCCCCCATCCTCCTTCTCCTCCCCTGTTCCCCTCACCTCCCCGCTGTCATCTAATGTTCTCAATGGTTCACATCTGTTATAGCTCTCAAAGCCTACCCCCCTATCCCGCCCTGTTTTAAGAGACTCCCCTGCTGGTTGCCCCCTGTGCAGCACCTGCCCTCTTGTTCCCCATCAGCTGCCTGCTCTTTTGGCTCTTCCTCCACTGGTCCCCGTGAGACACTCCATGTGACCCAAGCCCACCACCGCAACCCCCGCCTGATGAAATGGACCCAGACACCGTCCTGCCACTGCCAACATGCCCTCACAGTGCCCCCTCCAGTTCTGTCTAGCCAACCCCCATATCCCCAGCTGCCACACGATCCTGTCAGTCTCCTCCCTAAGTTGTGACAGCTGCCGACAGACTGGGCAAACTCCCAGCCTCCAGGCCCAGTTAAGAACCATGGCTGCCCCATACTTGTTGCACCCCACCATCGTACCAAAGATGACAGCTCTGGTAGCTGGAGGTCCCAGCCCCAAACATTAACTGACGTCCCCCCCATATTTAGATCCCAGTCCATGAAGCTATCCCCCTCAGCACCCTGCATCCAGCCATACAGTATATACAGATACAGGATTTGAGTGGGAGTTTTACATAAAAGAGCCCCCCATGACTCTCCCCCTCCAAAAGTTCACAAGTCCAGCCCAGTCTCTCTTAACACAATGACCACCCTCCACCTGGCTCCACCTCCTTCGGGTATTTAATAGAGGTTGGGGCCAGGGTGGTGTGAGCAGGAAACAATTACAGCTCCTCTGTAGATGCTGGAAAGCGGCTGGGCTCATTACTTAAATAGCCCAGCCTAGAGTTCCAATGTTCGCGTCCTGCCTCCTTATTGGGTGCTCACCAAGTCTGGACTGTCTGTTGTTCCCGGATTTGCCCTGCCACCAATGCGGCCGACCATGGCTCCAGAGATGATTCACTGGGAGCCCCTCCTGCCGCCGATGTGGCCAGAACAGTCCGTGGAGGCAGCCCCTGCAGTTCCCAGTGCAGCACAGAAACAATTACAGCTCCTCTGTAGATACTGGAAAGCAGCTGGGCTCACTTCTTAAATAGCCCAGCCACGAGTTCCAATGTTCGCGCCGTCTCCTGATTTGACGCCTACCAAGCCTGAACTGTCCACTGCTCTCAGTTTCACCCTGCCGCTGATGCGGCCAACCCTGGCTCCAGGGATGATTCACTGGTTGCCCCTCCTGCCACCGATGTGGCTAGAACTGTCCCCGATGTGGTGCAGAAACAATTACAGTTCCTCCGTAGACAACCAGAAGAGGTGACAGATCAGACTAGTGCACAGCAATGCTTCTGAGGACAGAGCGGTTTCACCAGGGAGCTTTAAAGGGACACTGTCAGCTTTGCCCCTCCATTTTTGACCATTTCTGAGCAGTGTTCCTCTAGGTACACACTAAACAAACTGTTCGTGTAAAATGGCCTGCATGTGCAAAAAGTAATTTTTTTTTTACCTGCTTTTCACTGTTTTGCTTTATTTTCAGCTGGAGCGGTTCAAATGTAATTCAACCCGACCACGGAGCACATCCATGCCGGGGCGTCGTCTGTAACAGAAACACGAACTACGTGCAATTTTAATGTGCCCCATGAAAAAGCTGCTTAAGTGGTGCATTTTACATCTCTAATCGAACTGTGCCTCTTTTAACAAAAAACTAGCCCTAATACAACTACAAGACACATCTCAAAAGCTGAGACAAAATCCTGCACATGCGCAGTAGCAGCCTGGAGCAGAGATCCCGCGTAAGCACAGGAGCATGCCACTATTGCGCATGCGCGGGATCTCGTCTCCACTTTTGAAATGTCCTGTAGTTGTCATTTTTTGTTAAAAAAGGCACAGTTTGATTTAGGATATAGAAATGTACCACTTAAGCAACGCTGCTCATGGTAGGACGTTAAAAATTGCACATTGTGACTGCGCTATGTTACAGACTCGCGTCCTTGGCATGGATGTGCTTCCAGAGGATGGCTGAATTACATTCTGACTGCTCCAGCTGAAAATAAAGCAAAATAGTGAAAAGCAGGTAAAAAAGATTACTTTTTGCACATGCAGGGCCATTTTACACGAACAGTTTGTTTAGTGTGTTCCTAGAAATGGTCAAAAGGGAGGGGCAAAGCTGACCGTGTCCCTTTAAAGCTTGTTTTCTTCAGCTATCACAGGGTGGCCTACCTAGAAACCATAAGCATGAAGCCAACTGAGTATTCTAAGGTAAAGAAAAGTGACTGAAATAGGCTATACCCTGGACTAGATAGTAATGATGTTCCAAACTTGTTTATTTATTTGAATTTTGCTAACCAGGTGAGCCCATTGAGACAGTAGAGTCCCTTTTTCAGGGGTCACCCCGGGAAATACAGTACAATGACATGGCAGGTACAAAGGTTACATTTACATCATTTACAATAAGTTACATCATTTATAGTTTACATTTACAAGTAAAATATACATATACACATGAAGTAACTGGGGGTATAGCAGGGTGGCAGTGAAAAATGTGTTGTTTTGCTTATCTGACAGGTGGTATATGATTTTTTTTTTAACTGTTTCGAGTTAAGCTATTTCAGTTCTACATAACATTAATTCTATTAATAGTGAAAGTAGTGGCCATGATATAGTCTGGTCATGAAGCTGTAAATCTATTCATTCAGTTATTTAACATTACATCTGCTATTTTGTTATTAGACTGCATTATTTTTTAATAAAACAAAAATACTTGCTTGATTCTGATTTTGGTTTGGACGTTTTCCTTGTGGCTTCTACCTGTGGTTCAGAAATTATATTATGCAATGGGTAAATACATAACATTGTTCCCTTGTAGCTTAGAACGAGATCAAACATAAAGAAGTCTAAAGCTTGAACTACCCTGGTCAGGAGATGTTTTCATTAAAGAATCTCTAGCAGTGGGTCATGAGGTAGATGGCTCTCCCTTAAAACAGGTGCTACAGCACATTTATGAATTGGGTACAGCTAGAGGGAGGATTCGTCCTTGAACTATACCCATACCAAACTCGAACTTTTAGATTTTTGCCCGATTTGAATGGAACTTGAACCCAGACAAAGTGAGATGAGGAGAACCCACATGGAGGCAATAGGGAGATACCTAACTCAAACTCAAACTGAAAAATTACACCCAAGAAAAACTCCAACCGAACTGAACTGGAAACCAAATTTCTACTTATCAAATTGAACTGATCTGAACTCAAACTATACCCTGCCAAACCCGAACTGAACTAGAACCGTAGAAGACATATTGAACCCTCCCTCTAGGCACAGTCTCGACTCAACTGTTACACTGCTTTTACCTGTTTTTATATTTAGTAGGGTTAGCCCAACTGAGATGCAATATTTTGTTTTCAGTAACGTTCTGATTGTACTAATTTTTACATTGTAGTTAGCCAAGGTAGTCCAGCTAAGATGCAAGAACTCATTTTCAATAGGGTTCAGATTTTCTTAGTTTTACACTCTGTTTACTCAGAAAAGCTTAACGCATATAGCATATCTGGTTTTCAGTCAGATCCTGCTTTTATCTATTTTTACATTGTAAATGTGCAGGATAACATAGCTGAAATGCAACATTTCATTTTTAGAGGGGTTCTGCTTTTGTCCCATTTTATAGTTTATTTGCCCAGGATAGCCTAGTTCAACTAAGATGCAGAATCTTGTTTTCAGTGGGTTCCTGTTTTAACCCATTTTTTTGTAGTATATTTTCCCAGTTAGCCCAGCTGAGATGGAATATCTAGTTTTAAGTAGGGTTATAATTTTAACCATTTCTACAAATCAGTGGTCAAAATTGGCACCAGTGACTAGCCAGATGTTGCTGGGGTTTTTATCAGGCTAGTAAATGTTTCCTTTAACTAGCCCTACTGGCTTGTATTGGAGGAGGTAACTTTTCAATAAGTATACCATGTGGACCAGTGGGTAAGTGTGTTGGGCCAGTGGATTTTCAGACAAACAAAAGGGCTGCACAGAGTTAGCAGTGCTCACGGTACTACCAAAAGCATTATGAATTAAAAATAAAAGATAAACTAGGCATAAAGGTGCTTCACCTTTAAAATTACACCATATGCTGGTAATTCATTTAATTATAAATTATTTTATAAGTGCATTGATTCAAGTAACAAATTGGAACCATCTGCAACCAGCAACCCAATGTTTTGCACAGCTGCCATGTGCTTTATCAAGGGTGCTGGCCACTAGTAATGTAACATTTTCTATTTAAGAATTAAAGTGATACGGACTTCCGGTTGAGCTCCGATTTAAGATGGCCGCACTATAGTAAAGCTCCGTGCCAACCCCTCTTAAATCCTTCCCGATTGCTGCTTATTTAAAACAAAGAAGACTTAATAATCCTGTTGGAAAATCGGGGAGCATCCTGCAAAGAACTGACTGGCAATTTTTGAAATTTACCTCTGAACTGATTGGGATCCACGCGGCGATGTCTGCTCCTGAACCCTCCGACTCAGACCATTCGTAGGCCCACTCTTAGCAGCAGGACCAGGCTATGCTTTTCCGTGGGCCAGGGAAGAACAAATGAATCAAACCGGACGCAATTTATAAAGAGCTGCTGTCCTTTCATGCAGAGATTAAGGATCTATATGGAGAACTCCGAGGGATGTGGTTTCACTCGAGCAGAGAACAGACTCTTCCAAATGGCAAATCACTGCAGATGAAAATCGGGTAGATGATCTAGAGACCACCGTGCAGAGCTTGCAAGAACACTGCGGTCAGCTCCAGACGAAACAAGAAGATACTGAAAATTGTGCAAGACGAAAGAATACTAGGCTTTACTGCATCCCTGAAGGCGCAAAGGGTCATGATATTATTGACTTCCTTACAACAATACTGAAGACATCTTTAAATCTGCCACCAGAGGTAAAGCTAGACTTTGAGTGAGTACATAGAGTCTGAGGCCCTTGTCCAATGGATCCAAACGCTAGGCCACGGTCCATCAGCTGACTGACTGCCTCCTTTGTACCATGATTTAGCTTCCTACCAGTGGGTAGGTAAATGTCCCCTGATGTTGCTGCATTTACCTTGTTTATGACTGTTGCCCTAACTTGTACCTGCTCTTATTGTCTGCCTGTTGTACCTGAATGTATCTATGTAATCTTGAATGTATCTTTGTAATCTCCCGGGTCGCACCTGAAAATAGGCACTTGGTTGTCTAGTGTGCTTACCTGATAAACAAAAACAAATCAATAAAATTGCTCATTTCCTTAGTTATGCTGTGAAGGAAACAGTACTCACTGCTGCATGGCGCAAGAGGAAAATGTTATTATGGCCAGATACACATCTACATCGATAACGATTACGCTCCTCAGACCATGCGGAATCGCAGAGCATACGCTTATATTCTCCCAGCTCTAAAACAAGATAATATTAAATTTACAACACCCTCCCCTGGCTCGCCTAGTGGCATAGCACCTTCAGAAGAGAGAGTTCACCCAGTGGATCAGGCTAGGGAGGAACTGCAGGGCACCGGAATCCAACTTAGAAAGAGATTGGATCAAAGAGCGACCTCCCAGGAACCACCCAGATGGCAATCAGTCTCAACCACAGCGAGCTCACAGCAGAAGGCCGTAGGGAAGCCCATAGATGTTTCCAATTGTCTTGCCGAATTTTGATGTCCAGCGCGAGGCAGAAGTTGAGAGACAAGGCTGGAGCTTCCACCACTGTTTCATCAGGTAGGTCTTAAACAATGGCCTACATTCCGACCCCGGCACTTTGGTCCTGTAGGTCCAGCAGCTGGGACAGTGACTGGTCACTCTCACTTTGTTTTTACTATTAGCCCAATTGTTTGGTCTGTTCTGTCGATCCACATATGATTAAGCAAGAGGAACTAGATTACTGTCTTTAACAGACTTAACACAATTGGAAAAACAATAGTTATGTAACTAGAATGTGATTGGAGGCTGTTATTTCTTTCTCCTAGTATATTTGCTATATTTTCAATAGCTGTAGAGTTTTCAAATCATAAAAAGGGTGGGCCTTATATTATGCTATGCTACTGTAAGTTCTGTTATGGTTGCCCCTTCCTCTGTTTCCCTCCTCCTTTCCCCTTACATTTCAAGGGGGGAGGTGGGGGGTGGGAGGGGATTGAGGAAGAATGTTTGGTTATTAAGCTGAAGCCAGAAATTAGAAAAAGAGGGCAGTGCCAGAGCCATTAAAATTGGATGCCCTAGCTTGTGTTCAGTATCCGGGCTAGGTATTTGCTCATTTTACATTCTTCTAAGTGTGTGCTGTAGGTCCGATACGTATGCTATAAATAGGGGGAAAATCTACCCCCTGGAGGCTCGGGACAGTGTTGCTCCCGGATTTGCTCCAGTGCTTATTTTGGTGTCCAAAGAAGTACTCACAGGGAGAAAACAGTTCTCCCTTCCCTTAGAAGTTCTTTACCGTTCAGAATGGAAGTTTTTTTTTTTTTTTTAAATTGCAGTTTTTATCCCCACCTCGTCCTGCCGGCCATGACCCTTCGGGGCTACTAAGGAGTCATCCTCCTGCCCTACCCACTTCCACCTCCATGTCCCCCATGGAGCCTCGGATTACCCCCCCCCCATGGAGCCTCAGATTACCCCTCGGGCAGGGATGGGGCGAGGCCCTAACGCCCCGAGCTACTCACTGTTTTTCATCGGTCCGGAGGTGGCAGGGCGAGCAGGGACACATTGGGGGCACGCTCTAGGTAGCCGTCTTCCCGGTCCTGGCAGGCATTTTTCCTCTTTTCTCCCACTCCTACAGCATAAGACCCAGACGTCAAGGCGCTGAGCGCAGACGTCACACTGTGTAACAGCCGCCCATCCCCTATTGTTGGGGGCTTGTAATACTTTGAGGCTCCGCTCAGAGTCATACAAGAGCACGGGCTATAGCCTCAACCCTCCCCAGAGTAGGCGGCATGGTAGGATGCTCAAGCCTATATCCCCCCGGCCGACCCACCAGCAACCCGAGTCCACTCCTGAACCCGGGTCGCCGGCGTGGAAAGAGATGTGGCCTCCAGCGCCTCAACCCTCAGCGCCACCAGGCCGAGAATGGAACAGTTTTGTTACTTTACAATTTAAAATGTAAATAGTTTTGAAGTTTGGGTTATATTTTTTACCCTGTTTTTGACTGGTTTTTATTAGCCTGGTTGGCTAATAGTTTACAGATGGTGAAAGTAAACCATCACATAAAAAAAGGTACTTATCGCAGAGAATGTTGGTTACATACAGAAACAACAGGATTTTATAAGTCATGAAGCAGATACCATACTGAGTCAGAAGATGGGACAGAAACGAGGTGGGCTGGCTTGTGATCAACTGATAGAATTTATGGGTTGCTTTATTATAACTGGGCTGAGGCCCCTGGACTCTGACTTTTCACTGGGCCCAGAGATAGGGGACTATACAGAAATCTCCCAGACGAGATATCTTTCAGATATATACTATTATGTCGATTTCTACAGTTAATTTTTTTATCTCTTAATATAAATGGGCTTAATAACCTTATTAAGAGATCCCGCCTTTTTCAATATCTTAAAAAACAAAAAGGTGAAATTATCTACTTACAAGAAACTCATTTGTAGAAAGTGAGCACATGAAGTTGTCTAAAGGCGGACAATATAGAGTATTTGCATCCTCCTATCCTGGGGGAAAGCATAGGGGGGTGGCAGTTTTAATACCTTCACATACACAATTCCATCTAGAGTTACAGTATATAGACTTAAAGGGTTGCTTTATCATTTTAAATGGCTCCCTTTATGGTAGACGGGTCACGATGGTTAATGTGTACTTCCCTCCCCAGTCATCACCTGTGATTCTTAAGCGTTTTGTTGCCAAATTACTGGATAACCTGTGGGGCTGCCTAATAATAGCAGGAGACATAAATATGACTTTAGCTCCCCATTTGGATTCTTCCTCCCCAACACAATGCCGCACCACGTGTTCTCAGAAATGTTTTCATGCTCAACAGCACATAATAGAGATGATAGATGTGTGACGGCACTTTTATCCCATGACCAGAGCATATGCATATTATTCTCCGAGGCATAACGTATACTCTAGGTTGGACTATTTTTTTGTATCTAAAGAACATATAGACACCCTACAAGATTTAACAATTGGCCCAATATTCTTATGAGACCTCTCACCATTACTTCTGAAATTAGACTTTCAGCTACCTAAAAAGACCACGTGGTGGCATTTAAATACCTCTTTTCTTAAAGAGGAAGCTTTTAAAATAAGATTCAGTACTAAGATCACACAAATTTTAGCTGAAAATGCGGATCCCGAGTTAAGAGCTGTTATTATATGGGACACATTTAAGGCAGTCATCAGAGGGGAGCTTATTGCATATGCTGCTAATAAAAAAAACAGTGGGAAGCAAATTATAGTAGATTACACCAGTAGCTCCAAGACTTACAACAGGTCCCTAACAGTACTTCAGCAGAGCTCAGGGCTCAGATCAATCAGACAAAGGCAGCCCTCCCGGGAATCCTTGATCAGAAGACACAACAAGCACTATTTTATCTTAAAACCTACAGATTTGAGGGAGGCCCTAAGGGAGCTAGAAACCCGGCCTGCAGGCTGATGAGCCAAAGGACGTCTGCATGTATAATGCACTTTAAACAGGCAAATTTAAATTCTAGAGCTATAAACACACCTTAGATTATGCAAAGATTCAAGGAGTATTATTCGGATTTATACGGACCCCCCCTCCCTAGAAAACACCCATACCATTCAGAAATTTTTTGACCAACTTTCCCCTTCCTAAAATTACTCGGGTTATGGAGGATACATTGAAAACATCTATCCAAATGGAGGAACTGAAAATGGTGGTTCTAGGGACATGGATATGTTGTTCATCCACACTGTCTGGCAGGTTCCTTGCCGCTTTAAATCTTGCCGGAAGGTCTTCAAGCTGGCTCCTCCCACCCACACGGGTGGTAAAACTCTTGGCTCCGCCCCATGACGCCAGATCTTCCTTACCGCTTGGAAGCTCAGGTTCCCTCTTAACGCTCTGCGTATAAGACTGGTTCCTAATTCTTGAATTTTGAAATTAAAAGTTTTGCTAAAAGACTTGGTCTTCTCTCCGTCAGCGCTGCGATGGACAAATCGACTCCGGTTTCCGGAGATGCCCTTGCGGGGCAGAAGATGTACCGGACGGATCCGCACTCCGCGTGCGTTTACTGCCAGGGCCTTGAGCGACCGCGGGCCTGCGACCTGTGCTCTTCCCTTTGACCCTCGTCCTCGAAGACCGTGCTGCCCGCTTACAACTGGGGCGCCCCGAAGAGATTCGTTAAGTCAAAAGAGGCCCGTTGGCGGTGTCCGCGGCGGCGGGCTCGGCGGATCAGCTCGAGCAGATGATTGCCCTCGAAGAGGAGGCGGCGGGGGCCGCTTCTACCTCGGCTGCGGCATTTGTTCCGCTATCTCTCGGTGCCTCTTATTCGGCTTCTTTTAAGGAGCTTTGTCTGACCCTCTCGACAAAAGGTGAGGGTCCAACTTATTCTGGACCATTTTCTCGGTCCAAAAAGAGAGACAAGAGTAAGTCTCACCGTTGACGCTCTTGGGAGTGGGAAAGATCCCTCTCCCCTAGTTGTCGGCCGTCGACTTGATGCGACCCCTGAAACCGACCACTGGTTTCACGGTGTCCCGTCAGGCCAGTTGACGAGACTCCCGTCGACATGTCGAGATTTTTCTCGACCCGTTGACGGGTTGTCGGCTGGAGAAGCCGAGAATCCCCTCTCCCCGGTTCCCCCGGTGGGAGTTGAGGATCCTGTCGGCTCGTCTGTGCCTCCAGTTCCGGAGCCTTCGGTGGAATCGTCAGAACCGAGGGAGTGCGATTCCCGACACCTCCGCACCGTCCTCGGCCTGGCGAGGAGTTCTCGATCTCGGTCTCGGACGTCCAGCGGTCCAGCCGATCCGCCCGTCATGGCGGTCTCGGTCCGGCACGGCAGGAAACCGACCACCGCTCGTCCTCTTCTCCTCCTCGGACAAGGAGGCTTGGCAAGTTGCATCGGGTATGAGGAACTCATGTGGCAACAGTTTCCTTCTGACCGGGAATAAGCCGACGCGTGCCGTCTTCCGACCATTAAGTGGTTGTCACGGGCGGCGAAACAACCCTCGTTTTAGCCGAGGAGCCTGTTCCCAGGCCGGTTGTTCGGCCAATTCCAGCTGCCCCACCGATTCCGGTGGAACCTCCGCCTCCACAGCTGTTAGTTGGGGCTCCGACCAAAAATTCTTGGTCGGCTCAGGGACTGCCCCATAGGCTGTCTGTCACCCTTACTCCCGATAGACCTCGGCAGGTGGAGGGTGGCTCAGGCCCGAGGCAGCTCTTTGAGGACTCTTCCGAGTCCGAGGATGATTCCTCCCTTTTCTCCAAGTGAATGAACTTGGAGTCCTCAGGAGGACAGTCGGTGGACGATAGCCCTTCGTCCTTCCTAGGATTGCTTCGGCTCATCTCGGAGTCCACGGGGATGAAGCTCGAACCCGTTTCTAAACGGGCCAGATATCCCCTCACGGAGATTCTGGACCGAGGGGATTCCCCTACGGAGGCCTTTCTGGTGGCCGAGGCCATAGTGGGTCCGGCTTTGGAGCTCTGGCAGGGCCCTGCTTCCTGTCCTGCGCCTTCGGCCAGGATGGCCAGGAAGTATGCGGTCCCTACCGGTTCCCTGTCCGGTTTTTCGGAACACCCCTCGGCTGAGGGGTTGGTTACCGACAGCATTTTCTGGCGTGCTGGGAATGCTAGGGATGTGGACAAACCTCCCGACAAGGAGTCCAAGAAATTGGACTATGCCGGGCGAAAAGTCTATGCTGCGTCCTCTCTTGGCCTTCGCCAGGCCAGTTCGGCCGTCCTCATGGCACATTTTTCACATGCCCTGTTGGGCTCCCTGGATGAGGTTGTCCCTCATTTTCCCGCGGATCTGCAGACTACGGTCAGGCAGGTGCGGGACCAGGGCAGGGCAGTGGCCAAACAGCAGCTCCAGACTGCTTTAGACATTGTGGACTCATGTGCCAGGTCTGTGGCGGCCGCAGTGGCTATGCGTCGTCGGGCTTGGCTGAGGATATCCACCTTTACGTTGGATACCCAGCACAAGTTGGCGGATGTTCCCTTTTTGGGGACTGACCACTTCGGCCCTGGGGTGGAAGGTCACCTTCAGAGGATTGAGAAGTCCAATGCTACCTTGGACTCGGTCTCTTCCGCTCAGAAGGACAAAGGCCGCAAACCACAGCCTAAGCCCTTTCATCCTTCTGCGCCCGTGGCGCGTCCGGCCCAGCAACGTCAGGGCCAGCAGGCTCGGGCTTGGCATCCCAAACCCAAGCCCGGGGCTTCCTCCAACAGGAAGCAGGGAGGTAAAGGCCCAGGAGGTCCCTCGGCCGGTCCTCCTCCAAGCCTGCCCAGTGGACGGGCTGAGGGTGCGCCCCAACCCCATCACCTCACCCCAGGTTCCCCCCGTGGGGGGACGGCTCCAGCACTTCCTTTCCGCCTGGTCCGTTATTACCACGGACAGGTGGGTACTGGAGGTGGTGGGAAAAGGCCTGCCTCTAGAATTCGAGCAGGCCCCGCCCTTCAGAGCCGTCGCACCTTGGGGGGCCTCGGGGTCTGCAGCCTCACTGTCAGCTCGTCGGGCCGACATCGCTCTCCTCCTCCAAAAGGAGGTGATCAGGGAGGTGGCGGACCCTCCCTCAGACCCGGGGTTTGTGTCCAGGTACTTCCTGGTTCCGAAACAGATGGGGGGCTGGCGCCCCATTCTCGACCTACATGACCTGAACAAGTTCCTAAGGTTGCGAACCTTCAGGATGGTCACTCTGGCTCAGATAATACCATCCCTGGAACACGGCATGTGGTTCTGCTCTCTGGACCTGCAGGACGCGTTCTTTCACGTCCCTATCCGTCCATCACATCGGAGATTCCTTCGCTTTCGAGCAGAGGGATCCCTCTTCGAGTTCCGAGCCATGCCCTTTGGCCTGCCTCCAGTTCCCAGGGTCTTCACCAAATGCATTGCAGTGGTGACAGCTTTCCTGCGGCGCCGAGGGGTCCGGGTGTACCCTTACCTGGACGATTGGCTGATAGCAGCCCCCTCCAGACAGGAGGTGGAGCGGTCAAGAGATCTGGCCCTCCAGGTTTGCTCTCAAGTCGGCCTTCTTATCAACGAGGCCAAGTCGGAACTCGAGCCGAAGCAGGTGATTCTGTTTATCGGGGCAGAGCTCGACTCTCTTCGAGCCAGAGCACGGCTCCCAGCGGACAGGGCCGAGGTTCTTACCTCCTTTGCCCATTCATTTCTGGTTGGGCAATCGCGCCCTGCCCGGGACTTCCTGCGCCTCCTGGGTCTCATGGCGGCCTGTACCAGCGTGGTCCGTTGGGCATGCTGGCACATGCGCCCCCTTCAGTGGGACTGGCCAGCCAGTGGTCGGCAGCTCGATCCATTGGAACAGCTAGTGATGGTGACCAGGAGATGTGGGCAGCTCTCCGGTGGTGGACCGTTCCATCTCATCTGCAGGAGGGCATCCCGTTTGTCCGCCCCAAGCTGACGGTCTCTCTATCGACCGATGCCTCTCTGATGGGTTGGGGTGCCCATCTGGGGGAACACCGGGCGCACGGCCTCTGGTTCCCGTGGGAGTCCCGATGCCACATCAACCTGCTGGAGCTCCGAGCGGTCCACCTAGCTCTCACCGCCTTTGCTCTGTTTCTCCGGGGTCAAGTGGTCCGAGTCCAGACGGACAATACCACGACCATGTACTACCCAAACCGCCAGGCGGGCAGCGTTCCATGCTTCTATGCAAGGAAGCTCTCGCATTTGGTCACTCGTGCGCAGCCTGGGCGGATCTCCTAGCCATTCATGTGGCAGGAGCCTCCAACACCCTGGCCCGATGCCCTGGGCGGATAGGGGCTGCATCTCACGAATGGTCTCTCCTGCCAGAGGTAGTACAAGACCTGTTCTCCCATTGGGGCACACCTCAGGTGGACCTGTTTGCCTCCAGGGAGAACATGAAGCTGAGGCTGTTTCATGCCCGCCCCCCTCAGCAGGGCTCGCTGCAGGGGGATGCCTTCTCGAGGCCGTGGACCCTGGGCCTCTTCTATGCCTTCCCCCCATTTCCCTTGATTCACAAGGTGATTCTGATAGCCCCAGACTGGCCCCGACAGTTCTGGTACCCAGATCTCCTCAGCCTCAGCTCCAGGCTCCCGAGGCAGCTTCCAGCTCGCCCGGACCTGCTCTTAGTCAATCAGGGGAAGGTGTTCCATCCGGACCTTCAATCCCTGCACCTGACGGCCTGGGTCCTGGCGGCTAGAGTTCCAGGCCTTGGGTCTTTCGACGAGGTCCTCAATGTTGTTGAGGCGTCCGTGAGTCGACCAGGAAATGCTATGCCTTCAAATGGAAGAGATTTTCCATGTGGTGTCAGGGCAAGGGCTTGGACCCTTCCTCCTGTTCTTTTGGCAAGCATCTTGGACTATTTATGGTCCCTTTCGTCGGGGCTTGGGTCGGCGACCTAAGGGTGCACCTGGTAGCCATCTCTGCTTACCAGGCGCGGGCGAGGGAGCAGTCAGTGGCGCAGGAGAAGGTGGTCTGGCGCTTTTCAAAGGCCTTGATCACATTTCCCCTCCGATCGAGAAACCTCCACCTCCGTGGGATTTACTGCTGGTACTGGCAAAGCTCATGGGCAAGCCATTGAACCAATGCACAGGTGTGAACTCTCACCTGTCGTGGAAGACCGCCTTCTTGGTGGCTATCACGTCAGCCAGAAGGATGGGAGAACTCCAGGCGCTCTGCATCGAGTCTCCTTACCTGGTCTTCCACAGGGACAAGGTTGTCTTGCACCCCCACCCGAAATTCCTTCCGAAGGTGGTGTCGGAGTTTCACCTTAACCAGGTGTTGACTCTGCCGGTGTTCTACCCCAATCACACCTCGGAGGCCGAACATAGGCTCCATACTCTGGACCCTAGAAGGGCGCTCGCTTACTATAAGGAGCACACGGCTGAAATTCGGGGAGAGGTTCGCCAGCTGTTTGTCACCTACGCTGAAGCCGCACCTGGCAGACCTGCAGCCAAGCGGACGATAGGCAGGTGGGTCACCTCCTGCATAGATCTCTGCTATAAGTTGGCGGGCATGGAGCCTCCCAGAGGATAAGAGCTCATTCTACCCGCCATACTGCTTGCATCGGTGGCTGCTTCCAGGGACGTCCCTATCCAGGAAATCTGCAGGGCTGCTACCTGGAAGTCAGCACACACCTTCATCACCCATTACCACATCGACCTTGAGTCATGCCGGGATGCTGGTTTTGGGGCCTCGGTTCTCCAGTCTCTCTTTCCCAAGTAAGTATGGGGTATTACCTTGCCTTCCTCCTCCGGAGAACTGCTAGGAGTCTGCCAGACAGTGTGGATGAACAACATATCCATGTCCCTAGAAATACAGGTTTACTCACCTGTAACAGGGAGTTCAAGGAATGGTATATATTTTTTCACATCCACTTCAAACCTCCCCGCCGACGCACAACCTGAGCTTCCAGCGGGCCAGATCTGGCGTCATGGGGCGGAGCCGAGAGTTTTACCACCCGGGTGGGTGGGAGGAGCCAGCTTGAAGACCTTCCGGCAAGATTTAAAGCGGCAAGGAACCTGCCAGACAGTGTGGATGAACAACATATACCATTCCTAGAACTCCTGTTACAGGTGAGTAACCTGTATTTTCAAACTCTAAAACTTTAAAAACTCCAGGACCTGATGGATTCCCGTTGGAATGGTATAAAACTTTTTTAAGCAGATAGCTCCCCCTTTACTAGCAGCTTTTCGTGAGATCCATGAGGGGGGAGACCCACTGCTTATAGACCGATTTCCATTTTAAACATGGATTATAAATTATTCATGTCCATTTGGTCTCTTAAACTAGAAAACACACTTCTTAACTTAATATATCCAGATCAGTCCGGATTTGTCCGCTCCAGAGAAACTGCAGATAATATACGTAGAACCCGCCATCTTTTAGAGCACATAAATCAGAGTCAAATACCAGCACTTTTCATCAGTCCTGACACCGACAGAGCATTTGATCGGGTTGGATGGCCCTTTTTATGGTACACTTTACAGGAATTTGGCTTCCCAGTAGAATTTATTGCATTAATGAAATGCATATATGCATCTCCCAAGGCCTATATAAAGATTAATGGACAACTCTCATCCCCTATACAGTTGCGACGAGGAACCAAACAGGGCTGCCCACTTTCACCCCTCCTGTTTGCTCTTTACATTGAGCCCTTGGCAACATTCGTAAGTTCAGGGTGTTCCGTTGGGGAGATGGAACTAACATTATCATTATATGCAGATGATATTTTATTAACCTTATTAGACCCGGAAACTTCAGTCCCAGCGGTCCTTGAAATCATTAAAAATGTCTCCCATATTTCAGGATATAAGATTAATATACAGAAAAACAGAGATTCTAACTTTAAATTTTTCTCCCTCTGGAGACCTTAAAACCTCCTTACCGGCAATATGGAGAAACAATAAAATTAAATATTTGGGAGTGCAGATACCCCAGAAATTAGACCTGCTAGAGCTTCTTAATTTAGAACCTCTGACAGTTGAGATAGAAATACTGATAGCTAATTGGGATCATCTTAGGTTATCTTTTAGCTTGCGGATACAGGCTATCCGTATGACGATATTTCCTAAAATATTATACCTCTTCCAAACACTCCCTATTATCCCATCAAAATTTTATTTTACATCCTGGAACAGAATATTTTCCAGATTTGTCTGGGTGGGAAAACACCCAAGGGTCAGGTGGACTATTTTACAATTACCTATAGATAAGAGAGGTTTGAATCTACCGAATTTGAAGGAATATCACAGAGCAGTGGCCGTGAAGATGGTGTTGACTTGGCTCAATAAAGATTTGCAACCAATCTGGAAACCGATTGAGTTTGTACTTAATGATATATTTGATATTTTGCCGATAGTCTTAGCTCCCTTGGCCTCCTTACCTTGCCTTAGGAATTTTACTTTTGGCACCTGAAATATTTTAAAAATTTGATATAAGAGTAGAGCTTCCCCTACTTTAGAGGAACAGTTTTATTATTTTCGGTTACTGATTCTGGAGGGAGACTTCACTCCTGCCCATCTGGACCACACGTTTAAAGAGTGGCATAACAGAGGGCTCTGGCTCTCTCCTATTTCAGTCCTTAGATACTCAAGGGGTAGTTGCATTTGCCACATTACAGCCCAATTCTCCCTCCCAATAGTCACCATTACAGGTATCGTCAGGTGAGAACCTTTCTAATGCAGAAGAGCGCACCCAGGAATGCATTACCAGTTCCAGTGGGGGACTTGATGGCCCTCCTTGGGGCTCATGGGACTCAACAACAGACACATGTAATCAGACACGTATACAAAGCCCTCAGACAGGGCTGGTCTGAATCAACAGAAAATATATTAAAAGCATAGAATTTGGAGTTGAACAAGCAAATTACATATGAGAAATGGCTTGAACCTATCATTCCATCTATGAAAATTTCGCAGGCCCCATACTGGTCTGAATTTATTTGGAAGTGTAGAGTCCAGTTTTTCAATACTCCTGCCAAATTAACTAAATTCTTTCCAAGAAGCTATGGTACCTGCTGGAGAGGCTGTGGGGAACCCATGGCAAACACTACCCACATTTTTGGGCCTGTTCAAAGATTTCTCTCTATTGGTAAAATATTTCAGATAGCCTGAGGCAGTTAATAGATTCAGATTTAGATCTGACACCCCAAATGGACTTGCTCTATATTGACTCAAATGAGAGACTCCCTCCTAGCAAGAGCAAGATATACTTCTATTTGACAGCAGCTAAAAAGGTGATTACATGACTTTGGAGAACCGCAGCCCCCCTTACCCTCTCTCACTGGCATTCAGTGATGTCAGAAATCTGTTATTTGGAAAGGACGTTAGCTACTTGAGCGGGACGGATCCAGCAATTTGAATTAGCATGGAGACCCTGGGTTTTTTATATTATCCCACTAGACAATGATTTTATACCTTAATGGAGTGATGGGTTCATTGTACTTTCAGGAGTTTGTAGATGCAGGATTGCTTTGTATTAGAATAAGCTGTATTAATTACCCGCTGTCACACTACTTTGAAATCTGGACACTGTACTATTGTAAGTTATCTGCTGACTGTTTTTGGAAATGTATAACATATAAGATGTTCTCCTGTTGGATGGAAATGATGACAAAAATAAAGAATATTAAAAACAATTAAGAATTATTAAAAAGTGATACAATTAGAGAATAAATTGGTGCACCAAGAGGAAAGAACAGATCATGCCAAGTAGCCTATACAGCAAAGGTGATCTATTTTAAACTTAATGGGATAAAATAAATCAGAAGGGATTGTGCTATATGCTTGGTAGCGTGTGGTAAATTAACATCCCTGGCAATTACCTACAGTGTATACTGTAGGAGCACATAATGATATACTGGGAAGGACAGTCAGGGGTATGTCACAGTATACTAAAAGGATAGTCAGGTAGCCAAGCAGGATCACAGAAGAAGTCGATCATGGGTGTGGTACAGTGCAGTGGATGTGGAGGCAGTCTTTCAGGAGATTTTGTGGAGACTGAGGTGCTGTCCCTTCTGCACTCACCTCTCTGGGTTGTGAGCACAGGTAGTTGGACTGTGAGCCGAGCTTGCAGAGGTACAGCAGACCTTCTGCCCCACGTAGGGGCCAGCAGGATCACCACTGCTGTGCTAAAGCATGTCCAGGCAGAGATGGAGCGGATGGACCCTGGTGGGCTCTGGGAGGCTGAAGGTGGCGGGTAAGTCGCACACTCTTCCACCGATATTACTGTGGAACTCTTCACCATACTGGCAGAACAGGAAAACTGAGATGAGGTCCCCATTACTGTGGGAGGGGGAATTTTCAGGAATAGAGGCCAGAGGGGGCAGGGGGAAGCTCCCAGGCCAGGGGGAAGCAGCTGCTGGTGGGGATTCCATAGCGAGGGGCATAGAGCTGGAGTCTGGGAA
This sequence comes from Neoceratodus forsteri, assembly GCA_016271365.2. Classification (NCBI taxonomy): domain Eukaryota; kingdom Metazoa; phylum Chordata; order Ceratodontiformes; family Ceratodontidae; genus Neoceratodus; species Neoceratodus forsteri. The sequence goes on along the minus strand of CM057459.1, from coordinate 428,941,548 downwards.
AGGGAAAGATAGGGAGGTCAAGTGTCTGAGGGGTGCCTCGGCAGGGAGAGATGAGCAGATCCTATAGATCACTAGGGCAGCAGGAGCAGAGAGGCAGCTGGACATTATTGTACATCTTGGAACAAATGACCTAGTTAGAGAGAGGGTAATGGTAGTGTAGGGGTATTTCAGGGAGCTTGGGAGGGGGCTCAGGTAGCACTCACAGTGCCATTTTCTGAAGTGCTTCCTGTGAAAAGCAGGCAAGGAAACTCCACACCAGGACCCTCAGCGACTGGTTGAAGGCATGCTACATGGAGGAGGGCTTTGGCTACATCTGAGATTGGGGACCAATCTGGGAAGATGGGGGGCTCTGTAACATAACAGCCTGCTTGGTTTTGGGAAGGAGACCTCAGTGCTCAGTGGGAGAATTGGATGCTACTTGGATGAGCATTTTACAAGCAGAAAGGCAAGGGAAGCAGCACTTGCCTCTCCCAAATGGTAATAACACAGAGGGGGAAATCCCATGGGCTGACACTTCTCCAATAGCAGTGTCACAAGGAGTCAGTGACAGAAACAAAGAGATAAGGAACACAATTGGGAAAGGGGAGGAAAGTAGATCAAAGGTTAAAGGATAAGCAAAGCTGGTGGGTCAGCAGGAACAGCAGGTGGTAGTATGGGCAAGCAGGGTAGGAAAACATGGAGCATAAGGCTGAGGAGAGGAGAGTCATGTGTGCTAATGGCAGGAACTATGAAATTAAATCTGGGACTTAGAGGCTATCCTGGCAGAGGTTTACCTGGCTCTAATGGCCATTACTGAGATGCAGAGCACTGTGCATCATGACTTGCACATGGCCGTTTGGTCTGCTCACGTTTTGGGAGAGACAGGGCTGGGAGAATGGGAGGAGGGGTGGCACTGTATGTGAGGGAGTGAATAAAAAGCCAAAAGGTGAGGAGGGTCTAGGGATGCAGTGGGTCACCATAGAGATGGGCTGTGGGACTGCTATCTGAATTAGGGTAGTGTATCGACCATACCACCACAAGGGGAGGAGATAGTTCAGGTCCCTGGGGAGGCCATCATTAGGATGGCAGGGAAGGGGGAGCTCTGGATAGTTGGAGATTTCAACTCTCAGAAAGTGGAGTGAAATCTACCAGCTGCAGCTTTGGCAAGAAGCAGGGCCATCCTAGACTCCCTAGGGAGCTTTTCTGAGGTAGCTTGTAAGAGAATCTGAGGGGTAGGGCAGTACTGGACTTGCTACTTACAAACAGGAACAGCACTGCAGATGTTACAGTGGGTTCCCTGAGTACCAGTGATCACCGTACAGTGGTGTTCAGCATAAGGAAAGAAGCTGAGGTGCACTACACAAAAACGAGGGTCCTGGCTTTCAGGAGGGCAGATTTCAAAGGAATGGGTGAGTGCCTCAGAGAATTCCTCGAGAGGAGGGGTAGACAGGGAGCGGAGGTGCAGTGAAAATGAATAAGGGAGGGTGTCATTAGGGCATTGAGCCTCTGGTGAAAGAGGTAACAAAAAGGCAGGAGGAAAAGGAAACCGCTGTGGTACTCTAAGGAGGTGGCGAAGGCAGTGAATGAAAAAAGGACAGCTTTTAAATGGTACAGGGAAACTCAAAGAGAAGAATACAAGTAAGTGTACTAGGCCAGGTAGAAGGAAGATAGAAGAGCTGAGGGATAGGCAGAGGAAAGGACTGCAAGTGAGGCATGGAAGGGAGACATGACTTTTTAATTTTTTGAGAAGAGAAAAGCTAGGGGTGGGATAGTGAGGATAAAAAGGGTGGGAGTAGGAGACTGTGGAGAAGATCAAGAAAAAGCTACCACTGTGAGAAAGTACTTCTGCTCGGTCTTCACAGAAGAGGGGAGGAGAAACGGGCTACTAGAGAGGGAGAGGTCAGAACAGGTGGCCCACCTTGAAAAGGAGCCTCCACCTGACCGGCAGCCAGAGCATAGCACGCAGGATTGGGGTCACATGACAGGACCTAGACAGGCCCGCTAGAAACTGGGACACCATGTTCTGCACCAGCTGCAACCTGCAGAGGATCCCTCCCATGACCCCTGAAGTAAAGAGTGTTACTGTAGTCGAGCCCAGAGGAAAGACATGTACCAGGGTCGGCACATCCTCGGGCAGAACGAGGGTCTTGATCCTGGCAATGTTCTGTAAGCGGTAAAAACCACTCTTAACTACAGATGAGACCTGATCTTCAAAGGTCAGTCTGTTGTCCAGGATTACACCTAGACTGCGCACTGTCAGGGAAGCCACCACTAGAGCAGACCCCAGGAAAAGACCTGTGTCCGCTCCAGGTTGCAATCCATGACACCTGCGACCCAGCTCGACCACTAGCAGCTCTATCTTACCCAGGTTCAGTCTCAACCAGCCAGAAGTCATCCAGTCATTGATTTTAGCCAGACAGATGTTAAGCACGTCGACAGCACCAGATGTTCTGAGTGCAGATGACAAATGCAGTTGGGTGTCATCTGCATAACGGTGAAACTCCATGTTGTATTGCCAAATTCTCACCCTGGGGCAGCGTATACACCTCAAACAGCATCAGTGATGAGATAGAGCCCTGTGGATCTCCACAAGACAGAGGCATTGAGGAGGAGGAGAATTTCTCCATCACTACCTACTGCATCCTATCAGAGAGATCGGACTCAAACTATCTGATGACAGCGCTGGCGAGTCCGCAAAACTCGCAGTCAATCAAGAAGCACAGCATGGACCACGGTGTCAAATACTGATGCGAGATCAATGAGCACAAGAACTGCTCTGTCTTCTCTATCTCTAGCCCTGAGCAGGTCATTATGCATCCTAACTAGAGCTGTTTCTTTGCTGTGTCTAGCCTGAAAACTCGACTGAAATGGCTCATAGATGTTGAAGGACATGAGGCGATCCTCAAGCTGCTGTGCCAATTTCTCGACAACCTTGCTCAAAAGTGGCAGGTTGGAGACTGGACGGTAATTCGCCAGGACGGCTGGGTCAAGGGAAGGTTTCTCAAGGAGGGGTCTCACCAGTGCTTCTTTCAAAGCCACTGGGGACACCCCTTCTGCCATCAAGCACCTGGCAATCCTGGAGAACACCGTGCCAACAGCCTCGGCGCATCCCATTAGGAAACATGGAGCTGGGTCCAGTTCGCAAAAAGTGTGCTTCAGCTCTAAGATTACCCCAGTCATTTCCTCCACTGGCCTAAACTCCTCCCAGACAAGCAGAGTGCCTCTGCTCCCACTAGTCCAGCCACTGTGAGGCATGACCCTCTCTGATAGAATCCCTGACCAGGTAGATGACACTCTGTCAGAGAAGAACAGAGCAAACTCTTCACACAAAGAGGATGAAAAGGTCTTCTTCATCTGTAGACAGGCAGGATGGAAAAGCCTATCCACAGTCCAAAAAAGCTGAGAAGGTCTGTTCTTCCATGCTGTAATCTCCCTGGACTGAAATTCTGCCATTTTACAGGAGATTACCTCCTACTACTCACTGTAGTGAGCACGCAGGATCATTTTGTCAGCCTCCAGCTGGGTCTTCTGCCAGTAACGCTCCAACTTCCAACCCTTGATCTTCATCACCTTGTGATCCCCGTCAGACCAAGGGCATCTCAAATGAGAGGATCTGGGTCGTTTGCAGACCGGAGTGATGACATCCATTACTTCAGACACCACCTTTGTTATAGGTGGCCACCGCATCACCGGCGCCAATCACACAAGCAGCCTCACCTCTAGATAGGTCAGCCAGCATCAATAGTCCTTCTGGGTGTAAACCCCTTAAAGGGCAGTAGCTGACCATCTCCACAGTGGAAGGACTGTTGGGAGGGGGCCCCCCAAATGTGAACCCCATGGTGCAATGATCAGACCAGGACACCTGATCAGTCTTGAGGCTGTCATCCCCAAGACCCAGCTGGAACACCACATAGAGTGTATGGCCATGCTGGTGGGTCACAGAAGCAACTGCTTGTGTCAGTCCCAGTAATGACATCAGCTGGAGGAAGTCATAACTGAACTGCGAGGATTCGTCATCAACCCAGGTGTTGAAGTCCCCCAGGATTAAATAACAGCGCAGTACACAGGGGCACGTGCACAATGCCGAAAACACAAATGGCGATCATGCACTATGGTGACCCAAAATAAGGGACCATACCAACACACCATACATTTCATGCAGGGGCTGTGTCCCCCGCACCCCTTCTTAATAATAATGGACTCGGGGGCCTGACACTGGGGCAAGGAGGCAAATCGGAGAGGACTGTTCCCACGGGGGCACAACGGGACTACCAGGATGGCGGGGGAGTGGGATGGTGAGGAGCAGGAACACATGAAAAAAAAAAAAAATCTCTCAACACTAAAAAAAAAAAAAAAAAACACCAGAGCTCCAGCCCAGGTTTAAACCCAGGTCCTTCCACACTGGAGACATATTCTGCCTCCACAACGCCACATGACCAGCTTGATACTACCTCACTGAACTACCTGCTATATCCTGGTTCCTCTGAGGTCCCTCCTACTGTCGCTCAATCCTGTGTTTGTGGTTTTAGTCCTTCTACCCTTGCTGTTCTGATAGTCACTCTTCTTCCCCACTCGCTCTACTTACAGGCGCTCAAATTGAGTCACTCAGTTTGTCACCCACATCACGGGATACCCTGCATAAAAGCAGCAGTAGGGAGGGATCCAGTAATTGCAGGCAAGTCAGTTTAATTTCAGTGGTGGGGAAACTGATGGAAACCCTGTTAAAAAAGAGATGGATACATTACCTAGAAGTCAGTGGGCTGTAGGACCACAGGCTTTACAGGTTCATGGGGTTGGAGGAGATCATGCCACACAGATCTAATTGATTTTTTGACTTGGAGACCAGGGAGATCAGAGGAGGTCAGTGGACATAGCCTATCTAGACTTCAGCAAGGCCTTCAGCACTGTGCCATGCAGGAGGATAATTAGGATGCTGACCAATTTGGGGGTGGGAGCCAAAATGGTAAATCGGGTTCACAGTTGGCTAACAGATAGGAGACAAAGGGCAGTGATACACCTGCATGCACTCTGAGGATGGGGAGTGTTCAGCAGAGTTCCATTGCTAGGATCAGCACACTTTAATATGTTCATAGGGGACTTGCAGGGGAACTGGGAGGTGGGGGACAGAAAGCTATCTTTTTTTCAGATGTCACCGAGGTCTGCATTAGGGTGGGCATGTAAGAGGGAGTTGACACAATGTGCAGAGATCTCAGGAAACTAGAAGAGTGGTCAAAGGCATGACAGGGTTCACTGCCAGAAAGTGCAGAACCATTCACCTAGGCACAGGAACCCCAGAGCTGAGTATAGAAATGGGGGGTGGAGGTGCTGGCAGTCACTAGGCAGGAAACGGACCTCAGGGTTATTATTTCAGAAGACCTGAAGGTGGTGGTGCAGTGTGACAAGACTGTGGGCAGAGCTAATGGGATGCTGGGGTGTATAGGGAGGGGCATTACCAGTAGGAGGAGGGAGGTGGTGCTGCAACTGTACTGCTCACTGGTAACCCCCACCTGGAGTATGGTGTCCAGTTCTGGAGACCATGTCTCGGTATACAAACCCTTTGGGTAGAGAATAGGGATCTTGGTATGTATACTGTAGGGGACAGAAGAGTAAGGGATGACATAATCAGGATCTTCCAAGTACATCACATGGGTGAACAGAGTGTAAGGAGGACTTATAAAGGAAGGCAAGCTCCAGGACTTGAGGGCTTGCAATGAAACTGAAGGGGGGAATTTCACAAAGGATGTGAGGAAATACTTCTTCACAGAAAGGGTGGTAGAAGCACAGAACCGACTGCCAAGCGAAGTTGTGGAGGCTACAACAGTGAAAGGTTTCAAACATGCATAGGATAGTCACATGAGCACAGTAATATGGAGACAGGGAAGGGGAGGGTTCCCAGAGAGCAGTTAGGGTCTACAAAGGTACAATAGGCAGTGAACCCTTGGGCAGGCTAGGTGGGCCTAGTGGTCCATTTCTGTTGACAAATTTGATGTTTCTTTGTCAATATGTACAACAAGCTCAAGTAGACAAAACATTAAAAACAGCAGATGTTTTTTTTATCCCTTTAATGATAATGCAAGCCTGTATAGTGGATTAGACAAGAAAAGAATGTATACCGTAGTTACTTATATAAATTTTATACAACACTGCAACTGTATTCGTAAATAGTACTATTTAAGATGGATAACCACTTTTGAATAGCAATCCCAGATCAGCCATATATGAAACTATACTAATTAAAATGGACAAAGGCAGTATTGGATACAAAACATGTTTTACTTCAAGGAGATATTATTACATACCCCGCTGGTTAGTGGCTGCAAAACATAATTTTGACCCCCTGACAATGTACCAAGTATAGGCCAGTTAAGATTCAGTGTCTCGTTTTCAGTGAGGTTCAGAGTTATAATTTCTTTAAACTGTACTTAACCAGGCTAGCAGAGCTGTGATACACTATCTTATTTTCAGTAAGGCCCTACTGTTACCGATTTTTACACTTTATTTACTCTGGATAGCCCAGCTCAAGTGAGATGTGGTATCTTGTTTTCAGTGGGGTCCTGCTTTTACCCATTTTACAATGTATTTTCCAAGGATAACTCAACTGAGATGCAACATTCTGGGCACAGTTTTCAAATGGATCATTAGATTGTGCCGAGCTACACCCTGTGGCAACCCTGAGTGCACCATGGACCCTGCACCCAATTTTAGAAAACATGGGGTCCCAGCACCATACTCCCCAGGTTTACTGCAAGCCACTGGCTGTGCTGCAGAAACAATGCATGGAAGGAGACTGATGCAAGCCAAGGGAGGGGCTAGCCGCATCAGCGGCCAATGATGGTGACCCACTGAGTCAGCCTGGTGGGTCATCTGGGGATGTGATGACCCACGGTGGGGGGACAGCTGCCCCCAACAGGGCGATGGCAGGGCCAGTGCAAGTCCTTGGGGGGGCAACACACCAGCACTACCACGGGGGGGGAGTTGTGGGTGGTCACCTGCTGTGGACCACCAGCCACTCCAGCGGTGGTCCAGCAGGTGTTGTGGCTGTCTGTGTGTCTTCCCTGAGGGCACAGGGTTGTCCCCCACCCAGCGAGGACTCCAGCAGTAGTTTAAGGCTGCTAACACCAGCTCTGGTCTGGTCTAACAGCAGGATCTCTGTGTCCATTGGGTGGGCTTCCAGAATCCCAAGTGAGGGGATATGGCACCACTGCCATTGCGCAAGCCCCCTTCGCAAGGATGGTGCAAGCGGCTGGTGCAGGCATTCCTCCCGGTGGCACAGGCTGCGTTAGAAGATCAGGACTGGTGCAAGGTGTGGCACAAGGAGCCCCATGGGCCATTTCTCCTTGATGCAGGCCCCCTGCACCAGTCCTGATCCTTTGAAAATCAAGCCCCATGTTTTCAGTGGAGTACTGATTTTACCCATCTTTGCAATGTCTCATTTTCAGTTGAGTCCTGCTTCTTTTTGTTCATTGGTAACTGGGTAGGGCCCTCTAGGCACAAGGCCTGTTTTCAGGGGTGACCTGGAAGCACTGGGAAGGTTAAATGACTTGCTCTGGGTCACACAGTATACAAATGGAGATTGCAGGAATCAAACTCAGGTCTGCTGGATGTACCAAGCTCATCACAGCATTTTTTATCTCGCTTTATACTGTATTTACTCTGGGTAACTCCGATGAGATGGGAGGTGAGGAGGTGGTGGGAGTGGAAGCCACCTGAATAGTTATAAAAGGGGGCATTACAGATGTGATAAACATATGCATGAAAAGGGGGGTTTAAAGAAATTAGCACCAGAAACCACTAAGGGTTTCCAGTGGAGTGATAGAGATGGTAAGGGCTAAACAAGAGGGGCTTCAGGAAGTACACGGGAGAGCAGAGTGAGGAAAATTGTAAAGATTACCAAAATGAAAGAAAGAAAGAGAATGGCTGGGTAATTAGAGGTAGCTATGAAATTAAAAATAGCAGAAAGGTTAAAGGGAGGGGAATGTTTTTAGGTGCATCATGGAGACAAGGAAATTGAAGGGAGAGGGGGTTATCTGGTTGAAGAAAGAAGGGAGCTGAGTGGAAGAGGATGACCACAAGGCCAATTTACTGCACAATTACTTGTGTTCTGTAGTTATGTTTTTTTTTGGGGGGGGGGGCATTGCCTGAAAGCGGCATAAAAGTGTCAACAAGGGGAGTGAGAGGAATAGAGCTAGTACTGTAGAGTGCTGGACAGGTTTATAGCCATCAAGGTAGATAAGGAACCAGGTCCTGATTGTCTGCATCCAGGGGCGAAGAAACTGGTGTGGAAACCAGCAGGACAGCTGATGGATCTGTTTGGGTGCTCCTTGAAAATGGGAACGTCTCCAGTAGACCGGAGGACAGCAGATGTGGCACCATGCCTTAACGGTGGCAGAAGGGGGGTAGGAGACTACAGACCAGCTAGGCTTATTTCAGTTGTGGGTAAGCTACTGGAGACTATGGTTAAGGAGCAGAGGGTCATGCTAGACCAACCTGATAGTAGTCTTCCACTGCATCACCATGAATGTTGTTTACCTGAATTTCAGCAAGGCCTTCGATTCTGTACCACACAGGAGGCTCTTAAGGAAGATGGAGGATGAGCCAGCCTTCTGGCACAGCGATAGTACCGCTGCTTGCAGTGCCAGTGACCCAGGTTTGGGAATGTGCATGGGTCATTGGAAGACTGACAGGAAGGATGGGCTTGCAGTCTCTGCTGTGCTGCTGCCACTTGGGTGACCACAGGTGGCTCGGCAGTTGGAGCTGATGCACAGAGGAGGGAGGACGCCAGTGTGCTCTAATGTGTACTGCCAGGCACTCAGAATGCGTGTGCATCCCAAACACACCAGTTAGTGTTCTGGTGATGGGAACACCAAGGAAAATGTGGGAAACCCTCCCAGACATTGCTAGTAGTAGTATATTTATTTCTTAGGCACCTCACCCCGCAGGCTCTAGGCACCTTACATGAGAAGAAAATACAAATAATACACTAAATTTTGACAGATACAAGGACCTGAGTAGAGTACAGTGCTGTAGGGTAAGCTCTTATAAACAGATAGTGCTTTAACCCTCATTTAAAGCTTTCAACTGAGGGGGCCTCCCGGAGCTCTCATGGCAGCTTGTTCCAAAAAACTGGAGCAGCTACAGCAATTTGCAATCCCCAGACAACTTTAAATGTGATGTGAGGACCTTCAAGAGGACCACCTCTGAAGAATAGAGAGGGAGGTCAGGAGCATATGGACAATGGAGCTCTTTTAGGTAGTCAGGACCCACATTGTGTAGGGCTTTGTACGTTAACAAACCTATCTTGAAGGAGATGCACCACCTCATAGATGGTCAGTGCAGCATCCGCAGGGCTGGAGAGATGGGCTCAGTGCAAGGGACTCTGGTAATCAAACTAGCAGCGGCCTTCTGCACCAGCTGTAAGTGGCACATCAGACTTCCAGATAGCCCACGATAAAGAGCAATACAATAGTCTAGCCTGGATGTCACTAGGTACTTCAGGTCATGAGGGCTAAGAAAGGGCTTGACCCGAGCAATGTTCCTGAGATAAATGAAATCACTACAGACCACAGCAGACACCTGATATTCTGTAGTCACCTTGTCATCCATAATGCCACCCAGATTCCTCTCCTTATCTCTGGCTATAAGCTGAGTAGGCTCAAGATGTAAACTGGCCACCCCTCCACTCAAGCCAGTCACCAGTCTGATACCAGAGTCCAGCAGTAGCACTCCAGTCTTGTCTTGGTTCAGACTGAGCCATCTGGAGGTCATCCAGTCACTGATCACAGATAGGCAGTCATTTAGCACACTTGCTGTATTTTTCTCACCGGGGCAAACATTAAGGCTGGAAGTATAGCTTAGAGGTTAGAGTAATAAACTGTGAATGATCTTGGTACATCCAGCAGACTTGAGTTTGATTCCCACAATATCCACTTGCATACTGTGTGACTCGGAGCAAGTCACTTAACCCCCCCCCCCACTGTGCTCCCGGTCGCCCCTGAAAACAGGCAGTTGTGCCTAGTGGATCTTACCCGGTGACAAAAGGAAAAAAAATAGATACAACTGAGTATGATCAGCATAACAATGAAACTGCATACTATACCTACATATCACTTCTCCCAGTGGCAGCATGTACACCACATATAACATGGGAAACAGAATCTACCTTTGAGGGACTCTACAGGTCATTGTAGTTGGTTAAGAGAGAAAATGCCCCCCATGCAACCTGCTGCACCATAAGAAGGGCTCGAACCACCTCGGCACAATGTCGCTGAGCCTCACCAAGTCCCTTAGATGATCTGTTAAAATCCTATGATCTACAGTGTCAAATACTGACAAGAGGTCGAGGAGAACCAAGATGGAACATTCCCCTCTATATCTAGACAGAAGAACAGCATTCTGCACCCTAACAAGTGCAGCCTGCATACTGTGATGCCCTCGGAATCCAGACTGAAATGGCTCATAGATAGAGAAGGCCTCCGAGTGAATTTCCAGCTGCATCAACACCACTCTCTCAATAGCCTTTCCCAAAAAGGGGACGTTAGGGATGGGTCTGTAATTAGCCAATATATATATGGGTCCAGAGGAGGTTTCTTGAGAAGTGGTCTCACAGCAGCCCTTTTCAAGGCCATCAAAAACACACCCTTCTCAAGTGAACACTGGATAATCTCAGCAGTCACTGGAGCAGTAGACTCCCAGCAATCCCACAGAAGCTGGCCTGGTCCAGTATCCAGCAAACAGAAGGTGGGACACAGCTTCATGATCACCTGGAGAATCTTCTCAGCTCACACAGGGTGAAAGTCATCCCAGATAGACTGAACCACCATTAGACACAGGCTTGTACCATGCTGGGCCATGACAGCCCACTTTAAAAGACTGAGGAATGGATAGAGGTTACCCTATCAAGGAAAAACTGGCCAGATTCCTTACATTACTCACATGTCGGTACTCCTCCAGACTGTAGGCAGGCTAGATGTGACAGCGTGTCCACGGTGTAGAAGAGTTGAGCTGGCCTATTAATCCCAGCAGCAATCACCTGTGACAGAAACTCTGCCTCTCAGAGTGATTACCCCCAATACTCCTTATAGTGAGCTCTCAGGGTTAGTCTATTCTCCAGTGAACCTGATCTCTGCCAAGAATGCTCCAGTCTCCACCGTTTGGTCTTCAACCATCTGAGCTCTCTATTAAACCAGGGGAGCCCTGTCAGGAGACTTTAGGGCATACACAAAAAGGTGCAAGAGAGTCAAGAGCTGTGGTGATTACCATGTTGTAAGTGTCCACTGCACTTTCAGCCCCCTCAGCACACATCTGCAGCAGACTCGAGCAGCTCAGTCCTGATAGGAACCTACAAGAGTCCACATTTCTTAAAGGTTGGTATCAAACTAATCCTACGGGTGGGGGTAAGACATTTCAGGGAGCCCTGATCTGAAAATCCACAGCATGGTGGTCCAGCCAGCTGATCAGATCAACCTCGACATTAAATACGTCGAACTCCAGAGTGAAAACCAGGTCCAAGGTATGGCCACATTAATGGGTGGCAGAAGTAACAACCTGTGGGAAGTTCAGCAGCTCCATCTGTTGCAGGAATTGCTGACCAACCAAAAGGGAGTCATCATCGGCACAAATATTGAAGTCACCCAACACCAGCCACCTTGGATACTCCACAGTCAGGCCAGAAATTAAGTCCTCAAATTCCTGCAGGAATCCACTCTTACAACCAGGTGGATGGTGAATTAAAAGAACCTTGCCTCTCACACCTGCATCACCTTTAACAGCCATACACTCAAACAACCTGGTTTGTCCCACTGGGTAGGCTGCAAATCACAAGCCAGATTTAAAACAGATGACCACCCCGCCTTCCCCCTTGTGCTCTAGCCTAGGGCAGTGCACCACTTTATGGCCCTGCGGAATGGCTGCCTCCAGCACAGGGCCAGAGTTGTCCCCTAGCCAGGTCTTGGTGCTACATGATGTCTGCCCATTGTTGCAGGCCTCAAATGTCTGACTGCAGAACTCATGGACTGAGCTTCAACTCCTTTGGGGAAGGGTGCATTCCGGTGGCCCCTCTTGGAGGGGTATGCCAGGGAGGAACAATTGGTGAGGTACGTGCCAGGAAAGGCAGGAGATTGGACTGGACATAGGGGTGATACCGCGGCGGGCCATCTGGTGCAACAAGGGGATAAAATACAGTAAACTAAATAAAAGCTGGAGTACATGGGGGTGGGGTGTAAACTGACATGCAAGAATTAAGAGGAGCATGGATGTGTTGCAGGAAGGTTGTGCTAGACCAGCCTGAAAGTATTCTTTGACTGGGTCACTCAGGCAGTGGACGGGGGACAGATGGGGGATGTGCTGTACCTCAATCTCAGCAAGACCTTTTGATTCTGTACCACACAGGAGGCTTTTAAAGAAGGTGGAGGACTTTTGGTGGTGGTGGGGACGGACAGACTGACAGACCTGGTGCATAGGGAACTGGCTGAGAGGGAAGAAACAGAGGGTGCCAGTGAATGGAAGTAAATTAGTGGCATGGAGTGCTGCAGGGGTCAGTCCTGAGACGACTTGTGCACGTCATGTTCATCAGTGAAATGGGGAGGGTATCCAAGGCAAAATGTGTCTCTGCAGATGACACGAAACTTTGCAACAGGGTAGACAGGAAGGGGTGAAGGAAATTAATAAGGACCTTGAGCTATAAAGGTGTCTTGTCAGGGGCTAGAAAAAGTCCTGCTGAAAGAAGGAAGGGACAGCCAAAATGATTGCTTTGAAGAGTGCAGTAACTAGAAGGTAGAGTACTGCAACTCAGTATGGTGGAATGAGGAATGAAGGAAAGTGGAAGGATAGTTGTGGGTGGGAAGGGAGTCTAGTGCGCTGCAGTGGCTTGGGGGCCATCTTTAGAGGCACACTCTGAAATACAGGCTGCTACCCATTGTGCTGTAGATTTGCTGTACTCATAGTGGAACCGGCTACAGTAAAGGTTGAATTAGGCCTTCTCTGTAGGAGGATCACATGGGGATTGGAGCAAGTGGCTGCCTGCCCCACTTCCCCAAAGGACACCAAGGGTCTAAACTGTAGGGTGGAGTGTATTCTTGAGGGGGAAGGGAGAAAAGGGGTTCTTATGGATGGTTGTGAGATTCTAGTGATCTTAGTGGAATTGCTTTCTGACCTAAGCAACACAATTCATTCAGTATCTTCCCCTCAGGAAGACTGTACCTTTTACCTCCCAAGCAACCAGGACTGCCCCCAGTGTGATACCTGGCATGACACTGGCATCAAAGGGTGTTAAGAAAACTGAGAAGCTGCTAGGAATAGGGGACTCCATCATTTGGGGGGGAGTATTGTGTGTTGGGGAGTAGGGTGATCAGATGTCTCCCTGGGACATTGGGAGGGATGGATACACATAGAATTGAAAGGATTTTTAGGGGGATGAGAGGGGCTGGATGTCATTGCCTACCTGGCAAAAATAACCCAGCCAGCAGCCTTTGGGGAGAGGTGGACAGATCTAGAGATCTGGGCAGGATACTCAAACTGGTTGTGACCTCTTACTTTTCTGAAGTCCTGTCAGTGTGAGTCAAGGGAGAGGCTAGGCTTCCGATCACTCATTTTAACCAGTGGTTTAGGAAGTGGTACAGGGACAAGGGACTCAGCTTAGTAGGGGGCTGAGGCAGTTCTGCAGGGACAACCGGCTATTCCAGCAAGATGGTCTCCACCCTACAGTAGCAAGTACCATGACCTTGGCCCAGAAGTTTGATTCCTACTTTACCGGTCATTTAAACTGATATGGGGGAGGCTGCAACTGGGAGTAACAAGGGTATTATACCAACAGAGGGAGGGCAGTCAGTCACTCTCCCTTCAGGCGGTAACATACAGGGTCCTATTGGGGTGAAGCAGAATGACAGGGAGTATGAGCCAGTGAAGGGGGCATTTGGTGAAAAAGAGAGCAGACTGGGTGGGACATCAACACCTTCCTGGGGGAGGTGACTGATGTGAATGACAGGAGTCTGAGCACCACCACCACTGAGAACACCCTTTCTCCTATTAACCTGAGTTGTAATCTTGGAGTGGCCAAAAGGTGCTCCTCGGTGGAACAGAGTGAGTGATTAGGATTATACCAGGTCAAGAGTCTTTAAGGTAGCCAGGTCCAAATATGTGCCGGGCATTGTTAGTTAAGAAAACAATCTTGAAGGTGATGCATTGCTTAACTGGTAGCGAGCGCAGCTGCCGCATCACTAGTGCAATGTATTCTGTACAGAATGGTCTGGAGAGCAATCTGGCTGCTGCATTCTGTGCCAGCTGCAGGAAGCACCGTAACCTCCCTCTTAGCCCAAGTAGAAAATATTGCAGTAATTGAGCCTTGAGGTAACAAATGCGTGCATTAGGGTCGCTAGATCCTCTTGCATCAAATAGGATATAATAAGGGAGATGTTCCTTAATTCAGAAAATCTACTATGAGCCACGGCCGACACATGCTGTTCCAGAGTCAGCCCTGAAGTCCACAGTCACTCCCCGATTTTCACTTCTCACTGAGGCTGTTTTTAAGAGCCTGTAGAAAACAACCCTTTGAAAGATTTTCCTCCTTGTTTGCCCCTTGATCTTGGTGCCTCCCTGCTACTCTGAAGGTACACACTCAGGGGCTTGCTTCGCGCAAATGCAGTGACATCCCTATGGGGAGTGCTTCCACCTAGTATCTTGCTGCCAGCTGGGATACGGGGGTTTACAGATGTTCACCATTGCCATAGATTCACCCCATCTTCAGCTAAATGGGCGGGCAATTTGCTGCCTTCACAGGCAATGCCAGCATCGCTCCATGAATGAGGGAATGAATACCAGGTGGTGCATGCCCTCCCTCTCCAGTAGCTGATTGTCTCAGTTCTGTAATGTGCCAGGCTCCCTGCAGCACCAGTGTGTGGAATTCTTCACCATGTGTGCCCTAGATAGGTTACATCTTAGTAAAGAGGGTACAGCAGTTCTTAAAAGAAATGTGAGGATTTCTGGCATCTTATTTTGGGTTACTTGTTGGAAGGCTCACATATCCAGCATTTGGTGGCTAGGATCAGTGGTGGGCCATTGCCTACCCTGCTGGTGGAAATGTAGGGCATTTTGAATGATACAGGTGGAGGGTATGAGAAAAGGATTAAAGTGGATGGGGGGCATAGGAAAAGATGGGTGGTTGTCTCCATGAATGCTAGGAGCCCAGGTAATAAGATGCCAGAGCTCCAGGCACTTTTGGCAGAAGTGGGGTGTGGATATTGCCGCCATCACTGAAACGAGGGCAAATTAGGATAGAGGATGGGACTTAATATTACCAGGCTTCAGTTTGTTTGGGAGGAACAGGGAATCGGGCAGGGGAAGAGGGGTGGCTGTCTACATAAGGGAGGGGATAGACTGCCATAGGGAGGAAGGGGGGGGGACACACAATCCTTGTGGATTAGTTTATGGAAGTCAAAAACCAAGAGGGTCAAGCTAGGGGCGGTGTATAGACCATCCCAGCTGGAGGAGAAGGACATGGAGTTAATTGGTGTTTTGCAGAGGAATTGTGGAAGAGGCAACACTGTGTGGTGGTCGGTGACTTTAGCCTACCAGAGGCAGACTGGGACATCATGTCATCTAATAGTAGCAGGGAACAAGTTATCCTGAATGCGTTTCAGGATGTGTTCCTGTCTCAGCTGGTAAGAGATCCTACGAGAGAGGGTAATATCTTAGACCTGGTCTTGTCAAATGGGGATCAAGTAAGGGAAGTGATGGTGGAGGCATCCATTGCGGGGAGTGATCATAGCACTGTATGGTTTGCACTTGAGTTGGACAGTGAGGAGGCAAGTACTGCCACAAAAGTTATTGATTTTAGGAGGGCTGATTTCAGTAGGGTGGCAGCAGTACTAGGGAGACAAGTGGCTAGTGTAAAACCTGGCATGGACAACACCCAGACATGGGACATCATAAAGTTGGGACTGGTAGAGGCCACTAACTCTTGTACTGTGTGGAGAAGTAAGAAGGCGAGGTCTAATAGCTCAGGCTGGTGAACCTGGGAAGTACAGATGAGGGTGAGGGAAAAAAAAGAGGCTTTTAAGAATTATGACAGGACCTGTAAAGAGGCTGATAAGGAGGATTATATCGAGTTCCAGGGAGGTGACCAGGATGGCAAGGGCAGTCATGGCTCAGAAGGGAAGTATGGCTTGCTCAGTGGATTAGTCTAGTGGGTGAAAAGCGGTTCTTCGGATATATCAGGAGAGAAGGAAGTGCAGGGAGCAGATCTCTAGAATTAAGTCAGATGAAGGATTGGTAGACAAGGGGGATAAACAGGCAGAAGTATTTAATGAATATTTCTGTTCAGTTTTCACAAAGAAGAGGGAAGTGTCTAGTCATCTTGGGCAGAGTAATGGGAATGTTGAGGGAGCAAGGATGATGGATGAGGCCATCCCTAGGCAGAGGGTACTGGAGGGCTAAGGCCTCTGTGAACTGATAAAGCACCAGGACCAGACAGGATACACCCAGAGGTTTTGAGGGTGCTGGTGGAGCCTCTGGCAGATGTTTTCAACACATCCCTTCAAACAGGATGTGTGCCCCGGGATTGGAAAGTGGCGCATTAGTGCCCATCTGCAAAGGAAGCTTTTGGGATGATCCAGGGAACTACAGGCCAGTTAGTCTCATGTCAGTAGTGGGTAAATTATTGGAGACTATCCCGAGGGGAAAATATTATGACATTTCTGAAGTAGAATTGTCTGTTAGATGAATGGCAACATGGATTCACAAAGGGTAGGTCTTGTCAAGCCAACGTTGTGAATTTTTATGACTGGGTGACTAGGGCTTTTTGGATGAGGGTAAGGCAATGGATGTTCTGTACTTGGACTTTAGTAAGGCCTTTGACTCGGTGCCACACAGGGGACCGATAGGCAAGTTGGGGGACCTGCAGGTTAGCAATAGGGTGGTTAGATGGATTGGGAGCTGGCTGGAAAAGAGGCAGCAGAGGGTAGTGGTAAGGGGGGGAAGTATCTACACCATGGGAGGTCATCAGTGGGGTGCCACAGGGCTCAGTGCTGGGCCCAGAGTTATTCAACATCTATGTAGCAGGTATGGCAGTTGGAGTTTGGAGTTGGATAAGTATGTTTGTTGATGATACCAAAGTGGGAGCAATGGGGGGGGTGCTGCAGAAGGACCTAGAAACCTTAGAGAGGTGGTCAAGTACCTGGCAGTTGGGTTTCATTGCTAAGAAGTGCAGGGTTATGCACTTTGGTAGTAGGAATCCTGGATTCAGTAGTTGGGGGTATGCAGTTATTGGTATCCTTTGAGGAAAAAATTTGAATGTGCTAGTCACAGGCCATATGAATCACTTTGCTCAGTGTAGGAAAATGGCAGCAAAGGCTGATAGGATGCTGGGGTGTATAACAATGGGAATCACCTCAAGGAGTGAGGAGGTGATTCTGCTGCTGTACAGGGCATTGGTGAGGCCACGGTTGGAGTATATGTGTGCGCAGTTCTGGTGTCCCTACTTGAAAAGGGACATCAAACAGTTGGAAGGGGTACAGAGAAGAGCAACCAAGATGCTGAGTGGGATGAGGGAAAAGACCTATGAGGGCACATTACAGATGTTCAGTATGTACTCTGTTGAGGACAGAAGGGACAGGAGGGATATGTCTGAGACCTTCAAGTACTTGAAGGGCATTACTAGGGTAAGTCATGAGGGTCTGTAGAATTAGAAGGGAAGGGATCAAAAGGGGAATAGTCTAAAGTAGGAGTAGGGGGGTTCAGAATGGAGATAGATGAGAAGGCACTTATTCACTGAGAGGGAGGTGACAGCATAGAATGCTCTGCCTAAGGGACTGGTTTCGAGGACATCAGTGGGGGGATTTAAGTGGGGGTGGGATAAATTTAAGTGCAAAATCAAAATGGGGAAGGGAGAGATGGTAAGCCGTGTCAGTGGCTCAGCAGGCTGCACACTCGCCTCTGAGGCTGGAAGATCAGAAGGCTGTGGGTTCTAACCCCACACCAGGTACTTGGGTTAAATCTCAATACTGACACTGCAGTGCAGCATGAGGGGGTGCTGCACTCCTGAGGTGCCTCTTTTGGATGAGACGTTAAACCGATGTCCCATCTGCCTATTCTGGTGGTAGTTCAGGGTGGATGTTAAAGATCCCATGGCACTTCTCGACAAGAGTAGGGCTACATTACAGAATATTTACAAAATGTGTACATCACATAACTCGAATGTCAAAAATTAACCAAACAAAAAGCAGAATTATAATCATTCATCCAACAAGTAATTAATATCATACTTCATAAGGAATTTGTCCATTCTTCACAGTTTACCCATAATAACTTTCTCAGGATTATACTTCTTAGAATCATTCTGTGAAATGGGCTGCAAAGACAATTGAATATTTTCCTACATTTCAGCATAATGGATTAACCTTTGTTGTGTTACCCACACACATCTAGATTGCCACGTATAGTATCGAATTACAGAAAATACAATGAATAAAGTTTCTGCGTGATATTTCCCCCATCCACCTATAAATTCCCTGTACATTAATACAGAATATGAAAGTGAGACAAACAGGGATACCTTCCATGTGTTTGCCAGATAGGCCCAGAATTGTATAGCATAATCACACTCTGAAAGTAAATTAGCTTGGGTTTCTAATATACAGTATGTATGCAAGAAGTCCTAAGACAATATCTCGCATTTAACTGCTTGTGTTTGTTATTACACACTGTACGCTTAACCTACCATAACTACCTAACCAGACATTATCCCATACAAATCCAGGAAAGTTGCTTGCATGTTAAGAAACTAATGACAAACTAACTTGTTTTGTGGACAATCTGGAAATACAACCCGGTCTTTACATTCCCCTTGTAGGATATGGGAATACAGGTTCCAGGGACGTGGATATGTTGTTCAAGCCACACTGTCTGGCAGGTTCCTTGCCGCTTTAAATCTTGCCGGAAGGTCTTCAGGCTGGCTCCTCCCACCCACCTGGGTGGTAAAACACTCTGCTCCGCCCCATGACACCAGATCTTCCTTACCGCTTGGAAGCTTAGGTTCCCTCCTTAGCGCTCTGTGTTTTAGGCTGGATTCACACTCTTTGGATTTCCCAAAACTAATTTTAAAATTTACAAGACTACAGTCTTCATCTTCCCTCGCAGCTGCGATGGACAAATCGACTCCCAGCTTCCACCGGTGCTCTTGTGGGCAGAAGATGTCCCGGACCGATCCACACTCCACGTGCGTCTACTGCCTAGGGCTTGGCCATGATTCGCAGGCCTGCAAATTGTGTAAGTCCTTCTCAGCTTCGGTCTTGGAGGACCGCGCTGTCAGACTACTTCTTGGACGCCCGGAAAAATGGTACCCGCCGGTCAAGTCTAAGGAGGCCCGTTGGGCAGTGTCCGCGGCGGCAGGCTCCATGGAGCAGTTGGAGCAGATGATCGCTCTCGAGGAGGAGGCGGCCCAGGCCGCCGCTTTTGCCTCATCGGCTGCGGCATTTATCCCACTCTCCTTGGGCTCCTCCTACATGACTTCTTTTAAGGAGCTTTGTCAGTCCCTCTCCACTAAGGGAGAAGGGCCTTCGGGACAGTCCAGTCAGTTCAGAAAGAAGGACTCTAAAGGTAAGTCCCACTGTCGATGTTCATGGGAGTGGGAGAGGTCCCCTTCACCGGACCGTCGACTCTCAGCTTCGGTTGAGGTTGCGGCTGCAGCCGCTGTCTTCATGGTGTCCATGTCAGGTCCGCCGGCCGAGACATCCCGTCGACGCGGTCGAGATTTTTCTCGACCCATCGCACTGTTTGTTGACTGGAGAAGCTGACAACCCTGCTTCACCGGTTCCCCCGGTGGTTACCGAGGACTTGCCTGTGCCTCCTATGCCGAAGTCCCTGGTCAAGGTCCCTGAACCGAGGAGGGCGGGTTCCCCTGTCCCTCTCTGACCCACCCTCGGAATCCCTGAAGGTCTCGGTCCTCTTCGAGGTCCAGCCGATACCGCCGGCGTTGGCGGTCTCGGTCTCGGCACCATAGAAAGCGGTGGTGCCTCTCATCCTTGTCATCCTCTTCGGAGGATAGGCTCCGGTGCAAGTTGCGTCAGTGCTATGAGGATTTGATGTGGCAGCAACTTTTATTGACTTGTAACAAGCTGACTCTTTCGCCTTCTCCGGCCATTAAGTGGCTGTCACTGGAGCGACCGAAACAACCCCTTGTGGTGATCGAGAAGCCGACCCTGGCACCGATTGTTCGGCCGAAACCGGCTGCTCAACCTATTGTTGTGGAACCCCCACCTCCACAACTGAAGACTGGGGCCCCGACCAAGGATTATCGGTCAGGTCAGGGCTTGCCCCTTAGGTTGTCGGTCACCCTCACTCCCGATCGACCTCGGCAGGTGGAGGGTGGCTCAGGCGCTCAGCAGCTGTTCGCAGACTCCTCTGAGTTTGACAACGACTCCTCCCTGTTCTCCAGGCCGCTTGACCTGGAGTCTGCAGGGGGCCAGTCGGTGGACGAGAGCCCATCCTTGTTTTTGGGTTTGCTTTGACTCACCTCAGAATCCACTGGGATGCAGCTCGAACCTGTTTCAAAATGGGCCAAGTAACCCCTTACCGAGATACTGGACTGAGGGGATTCCCGTACGGAGGCCTTTCCGGTGGCCAAAGCAATTGTTGGCCCGACCCTGGAGTTGTGGCAGCGGCCAGCATCTTGTCCCGTGCCTTCGGCCAGGATGGCTTGCAAGTATGCGGTCCCCACCGGTTCACTCTCCGGTTTCTCGGAGCACCCCTCTGCAGAGGGGTTAGTGAACTATAGCGTTTTCCAGCGCTCCGGGAACGCTCGGGACGTGGACAAACTGCCCGATAAGGAATCCAAAAAGTTGGATTTCTCAGGGTGGAAGGTTTATGCTGCTTCCTCCCTAGGTCTTCGTCAGGCCAGCTTGGCACTTCTGATGGCACATTTCAGACACACCCTTATGGGCTCCCTGGATGAGGTGATTCCTCATCTCCCAGCTGACCTTCAGACGATGGTCAAGCAGGTGCGGGATCAGGGAAGGGCAGTGGCAAAATAACAGCTCCAGACTTTGTTGGACATTGGTGATTCTTGTGCCCGATCAGTAGCGGCTGCAGTGGCCATGCGCCGCAGAGCTTGGCTGCGGATCTCCACCTTCATGGCGGACACCCAGCACAAGCTGGCAGACGTTCCCTTCCTGGGCACCAACTTGTTTGGGCTGGGGGTGGAAGACCATCTCCAGACGATCGAGAAGTCCAGTGCCACCTTGGACTCGGTCACGTCTGCCCAGAAGGACAAAGGCCGCCAGCAGCAGCATAAGGTCTTTCGTCCTTCCACCCCTGTGGCACGTCCGGCACAGCAGCACCAGCACCAGGGCCAGCAGGCACACACTTGGTGCCCTAAGGCCAAGTCTGCCGCTTCCTCCAGTAGGAAGCCTGGAGGCAAGGGTCCAGGAGGTCCCTCAGCAGGCCTTTCCTCCAAGCCTGCCCAGTGACAGGTTGAGGGGTGTGGCCCCCAACCTCGTCACTCCTCCCCAGGTTCCCCTCGTGGGGGGACGGCTCCGCCACTTCTTTTCCGCCTGGTCTGCTATCACCACGGACTGCTGGGTGCTAGAAGTGGTAGGCAGGGGTCTGCCTCTGGAATTCGATCAGTTCCTTCCCTATTGAGCCGTCGCCCCACGGGGGGCAATGGGTTCCGCAGCCTCACTGTCGGCTCATCGAGCTGTCATTGCCTTGCTCCTCCAGAAGAAGGTGATCAAAGAGGTGGCGGACCCTCCTCCAGACCCAGGGTTTGTGTCCAGGTACTTCCTGGTCCCAAAATGGACGGGGGGCTGGTGCCCCATTCTGAACCTGCACAACCTGAACAAGTTCCTAAGGCTGCTCAACTTCAGGATTGTCACTCTGGCTCAGATTATTCCATCCTTGGAACTAGGCTTGTGGTTCTGTTCTCTGGACCTTCAGGACGCGTTCTTTCACATCCCAATCCATTTGTCTCACCAGCGATTCCTCTGCTTTAGAGCAGAGGAATCCCTTTACGAGTTCCAGGCCATGCCATTTAGCCTCTCTCCAGCTCCCAGGGTCTTCACCAAATGCATGGCAGTGGCAACAGTATTCCTGCGGTGCCGAGGGGTCCAGGTGTACCCTTACCTGGACGATTGGCTGATTGCAGCCCCCTCCAGGTTGGAGGTGGAATGGTCCAGGGATCTGGCCCTCCAGGTCTGCTCTCAGATTGGCCTCCTCATCAATGAGGCCAAGTCGGAACTCGTGCCTTCACAGGTGAATCAGTTCATCGGGGCAGAGCTCGACTATCTTTGAGCCAGAGCCCGGCTCCCGGCGGACAGGGCTGAGGTCCTTTCCTCCTTTGCCCAATCATTTCTGGTTGGGCAATTGTGCCCTGCCCGGGACTTCTTGCGCCTTCTGGGCCTCATGGCGGCCTGCACCAGTGTGGTCCGTTGGGCCCGGTGACATATTCGTCCCCTGCAATGAGGACTGGCCAGCCAGTGGTCACAGTGCTCCGGTCCTCTGGACCAGCCAGTGACAGTGACCCAGGAGATGTGGGACGGCCTGCAGTGGTGGCTCGTCCCAGCTCATCTGCAGGAGGGTATCCCATTTGTCTGCCCCGAGCCGACGGTCTCGTTAATGACCGACGCCTCTCTGATGGGTTGGGGTGCCCATCTGGGGGAATTCAGGGCCCATGGCCTCTGGTCCCCTCAGGAGTCTCGATGTCACATCAACCTGCTGGAGCTTCGAGCGGTCTGACTAGCCCTCACTCCGTTTGTACGGGGTCAAGTGGTCCAGGTCCAGTTGGACAACACCACGACCATGTACTACCTCAACTGTCAGGGCGGGATGCACTCCTTGCCTCTGTTCAAGGAGGCTCTCTGCATCTGGTCTCTCATGATCAGCCTGGAGGCGGATCTCCTAGCCATCCATGTGGCAGGAGCCTCCAACAGTCTGGCTGATGCCCTCAGTCGGATAGGCGCTGCATCTCACAAGTGGTCTCATTTGCCCGAGGTAGTACAAGATCTGTTCTCTCATTGGGGCACCCCTCAGGTGGACCTGTTCACCTCAAGGGAGAATGCGGAGCTGAGGCTGTTTCACGCCCGCCCTCCTCAGCAGGGCTCACTGCAGGGGGATGCCTTCTCGAGGCTGTGGACCCTGGGCATCTTCTATGCCTTCCCTCCATTTCCCTTGATCCACAAGGTGCTTCTCAAGGTGAAGAGGGACAAGGCGCAGGTGATTCTGGTAACCCCAGACTGGCCCCACCAATTCTGGTATCCAGATCTCCTCAGCCTCAGCTCCAGGCTCCCGAGGTGGCTTCCAGCCCACCTGGACCTGATCTCAGTCAACAAGGGGAAGGTACTCCATCCGGACCTTCAAATCTGCACCTGATGACCTGGTTCCTGAGCGGCTAGAGCTCCAGGCCTTGGGTCTTTCCGATGAGACCCTCAACTTCACTGAGGCGTCCCATAAGGAGTCTACCAGAAAATGCTATGCCTTTAAATGGAAGAGATTCTCCATTTGGTGTCAGAACAAGGGGTTGGACCCTTCTTCCTGTTCCTTGGCTAGCATTCTGGCTACCTGTGGTCCCTGTCTCAGCTAGAGCTTCGATCGACGACCATTAAGGTGCACCTGGCAGCCATCTCTGCTTACCGGGCGCAGGCCGGCAAGCAGTCGGTGGTTCAGGAGAAGGTGGTCAGGCGCTTTTTCAAAGGCCTTGATCACATATCCCCTCCAGTGCGAGAACCTCCACCTCCACCTCCGTGGGATCTACTGCTGGTATTGGCTAAGCTCATGGGCAAGCCATTTGAACCGATGCAGAGGTGTGACATCTCTCACCTGTCGTGGAAGACCACCTTCTTGGTGGCTATCACGTCAGCCAGAAGGATGGGAGAGTGCCAGGCACTTTCCATCAAGTCTTCTTATCTGGTCTTCCACAGGGACAAGGTTGTCCTGCGCCCCCACCTGAAATTCTTTCTGAAGGTGGTGTCGGAGTTTCACCTTAACCAGGTGTTGTCTCTGCCGGTGTTCTACCCCAGTCACACCTCTGAGGCCGAATATAGGCTCCATACTCTGGACCCTAGAAGAGCGCTTGCTTATTATAAGGAGCGAACGGCTGAAGTTCAGGGAGAGGTTTGCCAGCTGTTTGTCATCTACGCTGAAGCTGCACCTGGCAGACCTGCAGCCAAGCGGACGATAAGTAGGTGGGTCACCTCCTGCATAGATCTCTGCTATAGGTTGGGGGGCATGGAGCCTCTCAGAGGGATAAGAGCTCATTCTACCTGACATACCGCTGCTTCAGTGGCTGCTTCTAGGGATGTCCCTATCCAGGAAATTTGCAGGGCTGCTACCTGGAAGTCAGCACACACCTTTATTTCCCATTACCACATTGACTTTGAGTCACACTGGGATGCTGGTTTTGGGACCTCAGTTCTCCAGTCCTTATTTCCTAAGTAGGGGGTGCGCCCCTTGCCTCCCTCCTCCCAGAGAACTGCTAGGAGTCTGCCAGACAGTGTGGATTGAACAACATATCCACTTCCTTAGAAATACAGGTTACTCCCCTGTAACAGGAGTTCTAGGAGTGGTATATGTTGTTCATCCATACGACCCACCAGACCTCCCCGGCTTCAGTGCGCAACCTGGCTTCCAGTAGGCTAGATCTGACGTCATGGGGCGGAGCCGAGAGTTTTACCACCCGGGTGGGTGGGAGGAGCCAGTTTGAAGACCTTCCGGCAAGATTTAAAGCGGCAAGGAACCTGCCAGACAGTGTGGATGAACAACATATACCACTCCTAGAACTCCTGTTACAGGTGAGTAACCTGTATTTCTTTCTGTTTGTTGTCTGTTTCTGGGCTGCTGTAACATTCCATTTTATGAGGTTCTTAACCAGTTCCAGCCCATAGTTTGGAAGAGCAGGAATCTTATTCAACAATCCAGGTTTTATATTTGTCCAGTGTACTAAACAAGGAGACAACCAGGCTAATACACGAGATGCCTAAATGCTGTTCCCAGGTTTCAGTGCAAATCCAATATTATAATATGCAAATATGCTACTATAAAAAGCCACAGGGTTAACCATGTTAAAGACTCCTTCTTGAATTTTCTTATATGTATGTTCCCTTTTGATTGGATTTAATCTGCTCCCCCATAATGCTTGGAAGAACACACTTAGTAATGCTGTGTAAATAGAAATGGGGGGTGGGCATAACTAATGTAGAGGAATACTGGTAGTAACAAAGTTTTAATTAGAAGGACCCTTTTCTTTTTGGCTATCTGTTGCCCTTTCCAAGAATGGACCAGCCTATTAGCTCTCTCTAATCTTTTTTTCCAATTTTGTTTTGCCATATCTGGTCCACCAAAATCAACACCAAAGATGGAGATCGTACTTTCTATTAATCATATATCTGCAAATTTCTTATCATTTGGGACTGGGGTAGTTCCTAGCAGAACCCCTGAGCTTTTAGCATAATTTATCTTAGAACTCGAGCTTCTGGAGAAGGAGGTAAAGGTGTGCTGCAGTGCTAGTACTTCTGTAGAAAGGGCTTAACATAACACCATATCATCAGCATAAGAGACAAGGCGGGGTGGAAAGGATGAAAAGGGACTTGGCAAGGTTGGAGGAATGGTCAAATGTATGGCAGCTTAGATTCAGTGCAAAGAAGTGCAAAGTAATGCACCTGGGAAACAAAAACCCAGGGGAAGAGTACACAATGGGGGGTGAGATACTGACAACAAAAATGGAAAGGGACCTGGGGGTAGTCATATCAGATGACCTAAAGGTGGGCCAGCAATGTGAGAAGGCAGTAAGGAGGGCTGGGGAATACTGGGATGCATAGGGAGAGGCATCACCAGTAGAAAACAAGAAGTTGTTGGCCCTTTGTACAGACAGTTGGTAAGACCACATCTGGAGTACTGTGTAAAGTTCTGGAGATCCCACCTCCGCAAAGACATAGACAGGGTGGAGGCTGTCCAGAGGTTGGCAACCAAAATGATGCAGGGTCTGCATCAGAAGACATATGAAGAAAGACTAAAGGAACTAAAGATATATAGCCTCGGGGAAAGGAGGGAGAGGGGGACATGATAGAAACTTTCAAATACCTCAAGGGAATCAACAAAGCCCATGAGGGTAACATCTTTCAGAAAAAGAGATGTGCAAAAACATGGGGGCACAATTTGAACATAGAGGGGGGGACAGCTCAGAGGTAATGTGAGGAAGTATTTCTTCACAGAGAGGGTTGTGGATACATGGAACAACCTTCCTGAGGAGGTTGTAGAGTCAAAAACTGTGGGGGAATTCAAGAATGCATGGGACAGACATAAGGCAATTCTAGTGGGGGGGGGTAGGAGGAAGTAAGCTGTTGGTTAACTAGGATCTGCAGCTTATCCATTAGGTAGGGAAATGGGCAGACTAGGTGGGCCAAGCGGTCCTTATCTGCTGTCAAATTCTATGTTTCTGTGTTTCTATAAGCCAACGTCTTTACAGGAGGGGACCCTATACTAATTTCTAAGCCATGAATAAGGCCATTCTGCATTATGGCCCTGATCAGTATATCTGTGGTAAAGGCATCTAGAAGTGGGCTAAGGGGACACCCTTGCCTTACATCCCTTCGTACCGAGACTGCATTACCCATCCATCCATTAATGCTGGGAAGAACTGTAGCTTTATTGTACTCAATCTGTATCCAACTTACGAATGTGTTCAGAATACCATACACTCTAAGGACCGCAGATAAAAACTCATGAGAAACTCCTGCCGAAAGCCTCTTGATCAAGTCCTAGAACATACCCTTGGAGACCTCCACCCTGAACTTTCTGAAGTAGTTCTGTTAAAGTAATTAAATTGTCATATTGGAATCCATTAGGAACAGCGCATGTTTGCTGAGGACTAGTTAATGTATCTGCTACTGCAGTCTATTTAACATTATCTTGCACAGAATTTTTAAATCCGTATTAAGCAGACTTAGTGTCCTCCAATTTTTTTAAGTCCTGTTGTGCCCTTTTTTATATAAAAAAATTAAGACTGCCTGGTTCATGGAGTCTGCTAAAGAAGTATCTTGCAGCTTCCCATTAAATACCAAAACTAAGGCTGGAGCTAGTTCTTCCATGAATGCTTTATAAAATTCAGACCCTCAACCATCTGTGCCAGGGATGGAATTCAGTTTTAAGTATGAGATGGCGATTTTAACTTTTTCAGGTGAGATGGGGTTAGACAAACTCCTAGCCTCCTGCTCATCTATTTTTGGCAGATCTAAGTTATTCATTTTTATTGCCGATATGTCAGTATCGGGAGTTTTCCTAAATGAGGAAGTTACATATTTTTCCACCTGTTTTAAAATATCAGTGGGAGTGGAAACTGTTTCACCAGAGTCGGTTAGTACTACAGTGAGCATCCTAAGACCCATTTTATCCTTGCATTCTTTGTAAGGGTCCATGGACCCCTTCTTCATATTAGTTCCAAATCTTAACTCTTGCTCAAGGGATTTGGCCCTGTCATATTGTATTTTAAATGTGTTTACATATAACTTTAATCTGGGAACTATAATCTTGTTTACTGATCTCCATAAGGGAAATTAATTTCGGTAATTGATTCCTTAACTGTAAGTATTGCAGATAGGACTTACTGACAGTATTTTTGGATCTGTTTTGAAAAATGCTTTTCTGGGATAATTTGGTCTCTTCCCACCAAGTGCATAAGTCATCATATAAGCCTACCACTGACAATCTGGCAAGCCATTCTCCTTTCCAAGCCCATCTAGTACCCTCATCCTCCAAGATAGTGTTATTTAATCTCCATAAATTCTTTTTACATCTAGGGGACTGTTCCCATCCTACCTGCACAGTTATGGACCTGTGGTCTGAAAACTCCCATGCTTGTAACTTAGTATGAAAAAACTGTAGTGAAGTAGACAGAAACACAAAATCTGAGCCGGCCCGTCGGCGCAGCAGTTGGATTTCCGCTTGCGACGCCGACGACCCGGGTTCGGAAACGGACTCGGGTCGTCGGAGGGCTGGCCGGGGGGAAAAGGATCGAGCATCCCATGGACTGCCTCTCCTCCGGGGAGGCTGGGGTAGCAGTCGGACGAAGGGACTCTAGTGGAGGCTAGTGATCACCACGCCGTGCTTGCGTCAGGGGGTGAGGCAGGGCAGGCGCTCAGCCGTCATTGCATCGCCCCCGCCTCCTCAAGGAGTGGGCTAATGGGGTAAAACCACGCCCAGCGTCTATATGACGCTTTACTCCGGGACGCCCTGATTGGTCACCGGAGCCGTTCCCCGACCAGTTACTAGTTCCGCGGTCCGATACCGGAGTCGGAACCGCGGCCCCACTCTCTGGGGGGGAAGCCAGGGATGACTGGGGAGTCGGCAATGTCCGGTGACCGGGGATCCCGGAGTCCATGACCAGGCTGAGAACGGACATGGGGCGTGAAATAAAGAGCAAAATTTCAAAAAAAAAAGAAACACAAAATCTACCCGAGTGGATAGGGACCTACTAAAGTATGTGTTGCCGCCACTAGGAAATTGAGATCTATAAGCATCAATTACATTTGCAGTGGTAACTACAGTATATTATACAAATCTCGAGTATTGCAAAACAATTTTTCCCTCCTAAGACCTTTTTCTGACTTGGCGAGCCTGCAATTAAAGTCCCCAACCCACATAACTAACCTAGAGGTGTGAAGGTATGGTTGGATCTCTCTAAAGAGAGAGGCTCTCTGTGCTTTGCTTTGGGGGCATACACCAAGATTAAAAGTAGAAAACAGGAAGTTATTATCCCTCTGTACAGACAGTTGGTGAGACCCCATCTGGAGTACTGCGTGCAGTTCTGGAGACCCAATCTCCGCAAAGACATAGACAGGATGGAGGCTGTCCAGAGGAGGGCAACTAAAATGGTGCAGGGTCTGCACCAGAAGACATATGAAGAGAGACTTAAGGAGCTGAATATGTATAGCCTCGAGGAAAGGAGGGAGAGGGTGGACATGATAGAAACTTTCAAGTACCTCAAGGGAATCAACAAAGTCCAAGAGGGTAGCATCTTTCAAAAAAAGAGGTGTGCAAGAACAAGGGGGCACAATTTGAAGATAGAAGGGGTCAGCTCAGAGGTAATTTAAGGAAGTATTTTTTCACAGAGAGGGTTGTGGATGCATGGAACGACCTTCCGGAGGAGGTTGTGGAGTCAAAAACAGTGGTGGAATTAAAGCATGCATGGGACAGTCATAAGGCAATTCTAGGGGTTGGGGGTAGGAAGAAGTAGGCTGCTGGTTAACTAGGATCTGCAGCTTATCCATTAGGTAGGGAAATGGGCAGACTGGGTGGGCCAAGCGGTCCTTATCTGCCGTCAAAATCTATGTTTCTATGTTAAACCGCTCCCTGTGAAAATTAATATCCAGAAGCAGCACTCTGCCTGGCTGTATATCTACCAGCCTAGAAATCTGGAGGGCAGAATTGGTAAACATAATACCGATACCATCACACACAGCATCCCCTGTTGACCAAAAGGAGGCACCTCTGGACCAAATTCTGGAAGCTAGTTGTAATTCAGCTTGAGTTTTAAGTCTAATGACTTGAATGCAATAGATGTTACTAGTTCTCTTCTGTAACATGCTCAGAGTGGTAAGCATTTTCTTGTGACTCTTGATGCTCTTTATATTAATGGTCGTTACAGATAGGGAACACATGATGGTAATGATAAAGGGGAAACAATATAAAACAACACTCAGGGTGCTTTAGAAAACCTTCTGCGTCTAGAACATCGGGGTGTCAGTTCTTCTCCCCTTCCCTCCTCCACATCCGACGTAATGTCTGTAGTTGTGAAAGCAACTGAAGAGGTGTCTAGCTCTTCACCACTTGATTCCTTCCCTCTGCCCATCTGTTGCCAATGCTGCAAATTTGTTACCTGCCTTCCAATTCTTCTGACTTTTCTCATCACCTTTGGGAGTGAGTTGCGATTTGGAAGAGAGGACCTTGCCTGATCTGTTCCTTTTTTTAGCCAACACATTCTTAAATGCTTGCAGCTGACTTGGGGCGGGGGGGCGGGCATTTCAGCTGCATCAGAGTTTTCTGGGGCTGTTGCCATAGAGGTTGTACTGAGATTGGAGTCTGATGCAACATCAGAAGTATGGGAATTCTCTACCTGTACTGGGAAGACTGGGACCAGTTCAGTAGTCATCTTTGGTACCTCTCTAACGGGGAGCTTCAGAGGACCCTGGGTCATTAGCCTCATCCTGGTCTGTCTCTCTCTGTGCCTGTCTCTGCTGGGCTGTATTAATTAGACCTTTGTGAGAAGGACATTCATCTCTGTTGTGAGATGCCCGTGGATATTTACCAAAGCCATGTCTAGTTTTTTCACATAGGTTACACTTGAATAGGTTAAGACACTTGGCAGACACATGTTTGTATTCTAAGCAGTAGCTACAAGGGGTATCACAGCCTATACTCAAATGGGTCCTAGATCCACATTTAAAACAGACTTTGGGCTGAAGAATATAAAAGAGGACACCCTTATCTTTTCCCCAAAAAATGCTGATAGGGAGATGAACTGGCCCATTATTGGTGGAATGCAGTTTCATTCTAATTTTCCACCCCCCCCCCATTCCATATTTGTTCACTTTTTAATATGGGTACAGGTTTATCTAGAACTTCGCACTTCAGGCGTAACCAGAACAAAATGTCTTTGACATACACCCCTTCATTTTGGAACATTACAGTTGTGTGTTTAACTGCTGGCTTGGTAAGGGGTACAGCCATAAAGGGGATCCAAACTGGGTTATTTTTCAGAAGTTGATACTGGGCCCAGAACCTATCCAAGCTTGGAACAGTTTTAAAGCTGACATCATAATTGGAATTTCCTATATGAATAAGAGCACAAATCTCAGAGGAAAAAAACTTTATTGACCCTTTAAAGTAGTAGACTTTATGTTGCCAGACATTCTGGAGATTCCTCCAGCCCACCCTTGTTTATCAACCTAACTGCATTTCTGCAAAGGGGCTAGTTCCCCTTTGTTCTAAAACAGATCTGCTAGACGAAACGTAGCGATGATTAGGGTCCTGTAGATTAGCTTCTGAAGGTCCCATTCTGTTGTCACCATTAGCAGAAGTACTAGGAACCACACTGCCCACAATGTTGTTAAGCAAGCTAGTACTTGGATTCTGATTCTCGTTGGGGCCCATGTTATTTTCCACAGTAACATTACAAGAGATTGCAGCCTCATTAGCAGTATTTGGTCTGTTAGCCCCCTTGGTAACACGAGAAATTTACCATGCGGGGCTTACCGTTTCATTGAATCTTTGCACCTCACTGTCCGTTCTTTAGCTATACCCACCCTGCTCCTTCCAAAGCATGGGTGAGTGACCAGTCTGCTGGTTCTTGTGCTGTACCAAGAGTCAGAATAGAGATCGGTCAGGTTGGAGACACCTGGATAGTCTGCAGTTGTACCACTTCGGGAGAACGTTTAGTCTGTCCAGGAACCAAAGCACTTGTTTGCACTGAATTTTGCGTATGTACAGGACTTTGTTCAGATCTGGACTTTTAAAAGTGTTTTTGTACTCCAGGGGAACGCTGTAGGCTGAACCTTCTCCTGCATGAATATGCCATTCCAAGTGGAGCCCCTTTACTTGCGTCCTTTGACTTTGGGCACACAACGCACGGTTGTTTAAAGCTGCCAACTGAAACAGAACTTTGACAGCAAGGTTTCTCAGTTAGAAGTACTCCATCAGTGGCCTTTGATGCTGCTGTGTCAGATAACGGCTGATCTTGAAACAATAACTCACTCTGCTGCTCTGACAAAGGCGCAGTCTGTAAGGCAGATACTTTGGCTTTTAGAGCCTCCTTTTTCTTTTTACAGCATAATTCTTCCTCTGAAATGCTTTTAAGCAATAATTCTTTCTTAGTAATAGCAGTATTGTTCTCAGCAAGTTCAGACTCAATCAGTACCTTACCAAAGAGCACAGTAGAAGCTGCAGTCTGGGAACAATCCATATCAGTATCAAAAAATTCTTCCGGCAGATCGGCAATATCCGTGTCGTCTTCTGCACTTTTAGTAGCCTCTAGCACAGCAGGGACAGAGGAGGAGGCCTGCTCCTCTGCCTCTCCAGCATTCACCTCACCTCCTGGATCCACTGAAGGGACCATCTTGGACAGACAGCCAAGAGTTCCCCCTGCTGACAGAGTAGAGAAATTTCCCCGGTGTCCAGGCCAAATTTCCCCTATTCAGTAAAAATACCACCAACAGCTTAATCTGGTTCAATGTCAGTTGGCGTCCATCTGTATCCCTCTCCACTGGGACGAGGATGAAAATAGTCAGAATTGTCTAGTCCTCCTTTCCTGATAAACAAAAATGAAATAAATACGACAGTGGGGTCATTTGGTGGGGAGGGTGGAGGGAGGTGGGTGTGTGTGTGTGCACAGCATCAGGGTACAACACTGAGAGCTGCACACTTGGGCAGACACAATAGACTGTAAGGCCTTTAACTGAGGGCTTTATTGTATGTATCCTGGTCTTCCACATGGTGCAAACATCTCACATACGTAATGTGCCAGGCTCCCAGAGGCTCCAGTGTGGGACTCTGGGATCACACCTGTACCCTGGTCTCCCAGGCAGCAGCACATTTTACTAGGGTTTACTAGGGTATTTAAGGCAGAAGGAGACTATGAAATCCATCCTCCCCCCCCCCAGCACTATCTCAGTGGTGACTGTCAGGTGTCCTTATCAGATTAATGTGTCCAGTTTGTTTTTAAAATGATCTTCAGTATTACAATAATTAATTTTCTTTTTTATTTATTAAAAATGTTACCAGGAATGTACTACTAAGCTGAAAATGTTACCAGGAATGTCCTACTAAGCTGAGATCAGCTAGTTTCCAGAAGAATCTCGAGGGGAATACAGAATTCAATAATGCTGTACAGTCAATACGCCATTCTGTACAATACAGTGCAACAGTAGGCAGAGAGAAACAGCTATGATGGGCATGTGTGCAAACAGAAGAGCAGACCAAGAGAAGGAATAAAAGGAGTTTAGCAGTAGGGCCCATGTATGCCTAGTTCCATACCAGGCAACAGTTTCCCATGTGATGTCAGCAGCTTTTTAACCTTCCTGTGCTTTAGTCCAATCAGATGTAAAATTGTAAAGCATTAGGACCCCTTAAAAAGTGAGATACTGCATTTCAACTTGGCTAGTGTAATTATATTGTAAATTATATGGCAGCTCAGATTCAGTGCAAAGAAGTGCAAGGTAATGTATCTGGGAAACAAAAACCCAGGGGAAGAGTACACAATGGGGGGTGAGTTAATAATAACAACAAAAATTGAAAGAGACCTAGGAGTAATTATATCAGATGACCTAAAGGTGGGCAAGCAATGTGAGAAGGCAGGAAGGAGGGCTGGGGGGATACTGGTATGCATAGGGAGAGGCATCAACAGTAGAAAGCAGGAAGTTGTTATCCCTCTGTACAGACAGTTGGTGAGACCCCATCTGGAGTACTGTGTGCAATTCAGGAGACCCCATCTCCGCAAAGGTATAGACAGAGTGGAGGCTGTTCAGAGGAGGGCAACCAAAATGGTGCAGGGTCTGCACCTGAAGACTACAAGGAGAGACTAATGCAGCTTAATATGTATACCCTTGAGGAAAGGAGGAGGAGGGAGAGGGAGGGACATGATAGAAACTTTCAAGTATCTCAAGGGAATTAACAAAGTACAAGAGGGTAGCATCTTTCAAAAGAAGAGATGTGCAAGAACAAGGGGGCACAATTTGAAGATAGAGAGAGGACGGCTCAGAGGTAATGTGAGAAAGTATTTTTTCACAGAGAGGGTTGTGCATGCATGGAACAGCCTTCCTGAGGAGGTTGTGGAGTCAGGAACAATGGTATAATTCAAGAATGCATGGGACAGACATAAGGCAATTGTAGTAGGGGGTAGGAGGAAGTAAGCTGTTGATTAACTAGAATCTGCAGCTTATCCATTAGGTAGGGAAATGGGCAAACTAGGTGGGCCAAGTGGTCCTTATCTGCCATCAAAGTCCATGTTTCTATGTTATAAACCAGTTACGTTATTTCAGTCAATCAGTGTAGAGAGCCACTGCCTCTCTTATCCTCTGTACAGTGTTCTCTCCTGCAGGACCATTAGACGTGGAGTGCTTCACTTCAGTGCCAGGGAGAGAACTTCTGAACTGTAAAAAAAAAAAAAAACATATATATTTGAAAACTTGAATCATTCCAGCTAACTGAAGTTATTTTGAAGTTAATAGGGGCTCTGAGGGGTGTCTGTTATGGTATAAGAGACTCTTTTCATGAGGTTTGGGCAGACATAACTGCTCAGCTTAGCTCTGCAGCTCTGTCGCACAGACCTCATGCTCCAAGTCCCTTGCACCATAAAACACACCCCTCGGAGGCCCTTTTAACTTATAAAAAAAATCAGAAAGGGAAACCCCTTCATCAGAATTGCAGTAAATGGTCATTGCACACAGGTTTAATTTCTACCTGTTTTTATTTGTTGATTGATTTTTTTTTTTAATTCTGTAGTCAGTTCTAATACTCATGAAATGTGCCATATTTGACAGCTCTGGAAGCCTAAATACTTCATTCACATGACTGGTCCAGCCGAGGAGGCTTCAGTGCAAGCTTCCCTACACTGTCCTTCCTATGTGTCTCATAGGGTTCTCCCCAGAGATTTAATAAAGGATAAAAGAATTTCTGGTGTAACCCCTAGATGGCGCTATCCCAGGGGCTACTACCCCTGCCTGATTTGCCACTAACAGGTTGAGGGGCCTGGATCCAATGGCGGGTGCCTCCACCCAGAGGTCAGGGTTTGCAATAGTTAAACTAACTTGGTCACAGCCCTCTGGGACACTGCAACCCCCCTTTCTTCCCACTAGTGGCCCACACAATATATCAGAATTACCTTCACAGTATACACTTACCCCCAGGTCTGGTTCCGCACTGGGACCTCCTGTGAAATGAGATACAGTGCAACAATCACAGTACAGTACTTTAACATAGACAAATACCTCAGGCAGTATAACTTTGCTGAAACAAGCAGCTCTGATTTATTTAGGGGATATAACAAGGACAGGGAAATCAGGTTAATTAGCTTATCACTCTAATAATCTACTTATGGCTCTGTGCACAGGCCTATCCCTATCAGTTACTGTCCCTGGGTACCCAAGCCCTAGTGGCTAGTCCAAACCGTGGCAGCTGGTAGGGCCCTTTCACACAGAGAAAAGGAGAATTAAACAGTCAGCAATACAGTAATTCCATTTGGATTTAATGTGGCAATTCAACAGGAGGCGACCCTGAATTAGTACTCACGACCTCCAAATAAGATAGGGTCCTTCAATGTCAGCAGGGCTCACTTATGTACACAAACCTCTTCACACATCCATATAAAAGAAAGCACTATACCAGGCAGGCTGCATCTGTATCCCGATCACAATTACTGCACAATACCCGGAGAACACACAGCAGATTCAGTTCCTGACAGACAGAGTGCAATTTTCAGCAATTCCTCCAGTCTTCTACAGGGTGAGCCTGGTTTCTACTCTTCAGAGATCCTTTGATTCTTTTCACAGGACGATTCAGTCCTAACAAGCTGTTACACAAGCTGCAGACCGGAACTCTGGGCCTTACACACGTTTTGACTAAAACTGCACACTGAAAAAGCACAGGGCTCCTTCCTTCTTCACTGCCAAAGCTCAACTGAAACTCCAACCGACAAAACCGGGCACTTCCTTTGAGTTCCTCCCAGTTCTTGACTGGATTGGCTGTCACTCACAATAGACTGCTGTTGTTGGTCCAAAAAGGCACTGAAGTCTAAACTACATCTCCCAGAGTCACTGCCCATACAATCCTCTTGTGGCTGGCTCAGATTATGAGTCCAAGTTCTGATTCGTCCAAGGCACCATTTTAGAGCTAGCTTACCCCACACTGATTGGTCCAGTTCAGCAGTTCAAAACTAGAATGGGGAACTAGCAGACACAGTTCTGACTGCAAAGAAAGCAGGTTAGACAAACTGTAATTTCATTATTACTCTAAATAATTTCTGGCAAACAGTTACATCTTTCAGATAGGTTCCCTTTGCACTCCTAGTGACTGCAAAAATGAAGTGAATTGGCAGCAGCTTGAGTGGTACTCAATCAAAGAAACACACAGTTCCCCATACAAACTAATTATGTCTGCAAGCAGACAGCTCTTAAAGAGACAGTACCAGAGGTTCTAAAAACACTCACTGATAAATGGCTTAAATGCCAAACACCATTCAGGCTTGGAGCATTCAAGCAAGCTCCTGGAAGTCTTTTGGGAACCCCCATTTACAGGGGGGTTACACTGGGAAAAAAAAAGTCTGGGATCACTAGAGGGGTAGGTCCCCCAAAGAAAAGAAAAAAAAAAAACTTTTTGGGAAAAATGAACACTGACCGGATGTTGCATACTTATGTTAGATTCTGATAGCACCATATCACAAATTATTTATTATTTATTGATTGATTTCAAAAGCTTTACCAGGAAAGTCATACTGAGCTGGTTTTAGCTTGTTTCCAGATGCGTCCAGAGGGAGGAGGAAGAGTAGAGAACAGAACAAGGTATAGTGTACAAAAATAATACAGCAATATGGCTATAAGTATAGCAAACAAATGACAAGAAATGCTTATAGAATAAAATTACCTAATAAATATGGATAACCACGAGTTCACACAAAACATTTTGAGACAGTTACAGTAGATTTTTGATCTGGGTAGTAAGCAACCATGAGACAGCCATGACTTGACTTCTTTGATAAACTTTTATGTGACTGTAACAAATGGGCCTCCAAACCAGTCTTGTCTTATTAAAGTTGTATATAGTTATAAAACTGTGAATCGTAGCTTTGCAGTGATGTGTAAAGCATTAGTTTTGTGTGTGTGAATATAGTTCAGAAGTGCGTGCCCTTTAAACCCACGTTGCAAACATAAAAGGGGGGGGGGGAAGCTGTGTCTTACTGTTTTTGTTTTCTTTTGAAATCCTGGTGCAAATTGAATAGATAATTTCTACCAAGCTGTTTACTTCATACATTAATACTTTTGTGTTATTGTAAAGTTATGATTCTCAGCATTACAACAGTATTTATTTTATTTGTAATTTTTGACCAGGAAATGCATGCTAAGCTACAGCATTTGTTTTGGAGACAAAAGGTTGGAGAGATTTCATCCTTTACAGTTGCCTCTTACCTCTGATAAAATTAATAGAATTTGGCTCCCGTTCATTTCAATAGAGGAAATATTTTCATAAAGCACATCAGGATTCCATGAAAGCCTGTTGGACCTTATGTGCTAAATGCTTCTATGGAGAACCCTGCGGTTATGCAGGGACCACCTCTTGTAGTTAAACGGATATTTCAGACACCCTATCCCTTCCGTTTATGGCCTTTGATGCACGACTACCAGGATGGGGGCCATGTAGAGCCTGTTATGATAGTGGCTTTGGAATGTAAACATTTTTTTCATTGAGAACTGGCAGAAACTACCACCGCACATTTCACATAGGCCAACAAACAGCCATACAAGAATGCATCTGTACTAACGTGCAGTACTTCAGGCCCCAGGTTAGCCATGTATAATAAAGTCATCATAGTCATTTTGGCAATGTCTTTTTTTTTTTTTTTTGTAGAACAGTACCTTTTTCATGTTAGCCTGTAAAAAGAGTTAATTCTTGTACTTTCTGTGACTTCAGAAGAGGTAATGGAAAATGTAATCCCTTTGTTCCTCATTTATGGCACATTGTGTGTGTGTGTGTGTGGAGGGGGGGATCTGCGCATCATATCAACTGGCCTGGATTTCCTGTGACTGTAAGGAAGATTTTGTTTGAGGGTGGATACTGGGATTAATTGCAGCTCTTGGGAGGTTGCCAGCTGCATTTAGCTCAGCATCAAGTACCACACTTGTTATTTTCAGTAAATGATTAATGCACTTTGTTGTATTTAAATCCAAAAAAAAGGAGAAATGCTGTACTTCACAGATCAGTTGATTAACTAATTAGTTATGCATTGTGGATGATGAAGAAATATAGAATAGAATGGAGGCGCGCAGATAAAAGACAGTATGATGGCACTTCAGTTACACCTGTTGCCATTGGTTACAGCATTGTCCTGTTTCAGCTTTGATTTCAGTAATATTTAATAGGATACTGCACTTCAGTGTGTTGCGCAAGTTCTGTCACCAACAATGGAGGATCCTGATACTTCAAAATTTCTGTTTTTGGACCAAGCAGCAATAGATTAATATGCCAGGCAGTCGAAGAAGATGCACATACCCACTGCAGACCTCCACCTTTACAGACTTGAAATTGCTTGATCAGGGATGTGTTGCATTAATGGGTATCTGCTGTAAATAACTAAACAAATGGCAAAATACAGAGCTATGTATTCCAAATTAGTAGGAAAAACAAATTGGTTTAATTACACTCATACTTCCCTTTGGTACAAAACATGGTCTGGCACGTTACAACATTTCAAGAGCCTGAGTTGTCCATGGGGTTTGCAGGCCACAGTACCCCCCCCTCCCCTAACCCACACACACACACATATATATACTTTTGGATTTTCTATTACAGCGGAATAGTTAACGCTACGCTAAGAATCC
Organism: Neoceratodus forsteri; assembly: GCA_016271365.2. NCBI lineage: Eukaryota > Metazoa > Chordata > Ceratodontiformes > Ceratodontidae > Neoceratodus > Neoceratodus forsteri. Next base: position 428,903,011 of record CM057459.1, on the reverse strand, counting down.
CAGACCCAAGTTTTGGGCTCGTCCCAATTTGCACATTGTGTGCAAAAAACATTCTTTCTACTTACTGTTTACTGCAGTATAGTAGATTGCATCAGGCAGATTCTGCTGAGTTCCAAGCTGACATTTTCTGTAACCAGAATTTCCTTCTTTCAGGTGCTGACATCAGAGCAGGGCTGCAGGCAGTGGGAGATTCAATAGCCTGTAGTGTATGTTAAAGTCCTTACAAGCTCAGATCAGATGTTTGCTGGTCCGCAATTCTCCCAGGGCTGTGCACAGTCTTCTGTGATTGTGCTTAGCCCCAGGCAGACAGTGGTGCTGGCAGACAAATGATCAGAGCTTATAAACCCTCTAACATGCACGGCGGGCTGTTGAATCTGCCACTACTGCAGCCCTGTTCTGATGTCAGCTGTAGGACATTCTAGGATTTCTGGATACAGAAAATGTCAGCTTGAAGTAAGCAGAATAAGCCTGATACAATCCAGTATACTGCAGTAAACAGTAAGTAAAGATTTTGCACACAAGGGGGCCGATATTCAAACATGCGCCTGGCAGTGGCGCAAGTGGGTGCACAGCACAACTGAGTTGCGCTGGTGAAACCCAGGGATATATTCAAAAGAGATGAGCAGTGGGCGCATCTCATCCGAATATATCCGGATGCGCCGCGCGCGTCACCATGCGCTGGCAACCCCCCGACGGAGGCTGAATACCGGGAATGGGAACTATGCCAGCGCAACAGAGTTACGCTGTGTGCAAATTCCTGATATTCAGCCAGCAGTAAGCATATGGGGCCATAATGTATGCAAGGTGCAATTGGGGCCATTTGCATGTCAGTATGGCTCCATTTGCAGAAGTTGTGCAGGGCTGGCCAGCGAAATGCGCATGGCGCCCTGCACAGCATGTGGTGCTGCCATAGGGGGTCCAGCAGTACCCCCCACCCTCCCCATAGCCGCAATTGCTATCAATAAATTTTGCAAATTTCCCTGGTAGTGTAGTGGTGCCTCCTTCCTCCTGTAACCCCGATCGCAAGACTGATATTGTTAAAATAGCCCTGATAGTCTAGTGGTACCTTCTCCCCTCCCGTAATCCCGATCACAAGAAGGATATTGTTAAAATAGCCTGGTAGTCTAGTGGTACCCCCACCCCTCCCAGAATCTCGACTGCAAGAAATATATGTTTAACATATCCCTGGTGGTCCAGTGGCACCACTATCCCCTCCCACACAGGACCCCTGCCCACGCAGCTCCCCCTCCCCATCATCGGCAGGCAGTCACAAACCCACCCGTGATTCCGCCCGGCTGCCCGCCAAATGACAGCTTACAGTACCAGCTGTAAGCCTATTGGTCCATACTGTAGCAAGGGGAGGCCTACACAGAGTGACTGTCCTGCCTAAGTTTTTCCTGCCCAAGTGTAGCACCTTGCATTTGTCTATATTGTTATGGAGGCTCGATGAGTCTGACCAATCACGTAGCTTGTTCACATCCCTCTCCTCAAGAGAGTCCACCTTTCTGGCCACCTTAGTGTCATTAGTGAACTGAAGCAGCTTGCTGGAGACCCCAGCTTCCAGATTGTTAATGGAAATGTTTAAGAGCAGTGGCCCCAGGACCGATCCCTGAAGGATGCCACGTAGTATACCTCCTCTTTTTTTTTTTTTCCCATCTGAAATAATAAAAGGAGCACTTCCTTTTGTATGTCTCGGACAAAGTTTTCACCAGTATCCACAGCTGTTTTTGTGAACCTATTTTGCGTAAGGTCAGGGAGCACCATCTGCTGCATGCTTGTTAATTTTAGTCACAAGAAAAGTTATGTTAAACAGTGGATGCTTAACAAAAAAAAAGGGGATTTTGATGAAAGTCTGGGCTGAGCCATGTTAAGGAGGCAGTATAGTGCAGTGGTTTAAGGCTCTGAGCCACAAACCTGGAAACCTGAGTTTGAATCTCACAGCCCCCACTTGCATACTGTGTAACACTGAGCAAGTCACTTGACTTCCTTGTGCTCCCAGGTCACACCTGTAAACAAGCTTTCAGCTTAGTGTCTCTCTCCTGGTTAAAAAAAAATATATATATATATATATATATATTAAAAAGCAGCATTCATTTTCAAGACTAACGTGCACCGCTGCTTTTTAAGAGTGGTTTCTTTGATACTACAAAAAACAGCAGGAAGTTTTCTGTCTGTTACAGGACAAGTGTACCAGAGCTACTAGGTTTGCAAAGGCTGACAACTTTGCATCCATGCACCAGAACGACTACTTCACAGTACTTCCTCACAGAAAGAGTGGTGGATTTTTGAAACAGTTTTCCCATAGAGGTGTAGGGGCAAAAACAGTGGTTGGGTTCAAGAATGCATGGGATAGGTATAAGGGAATCTTAGGGAAGGGGTGAATGGGCCAGAGAGCTAGTAGGATCTGCGGTGATACTAAATGCAGGGGAAAATGGGCAGACTAGGTGGGACAAGTGGTCCTTCTCTGCTGGTAAATTCTGTGTTAACCTTCCAGAACATTGAGGGGTGATTATTTGTGCCCTTTTCTTCACACCATCCCATCCCTCTCCCCCAAACCTTAAGGTGTCTGACTCCCCCATCTCTTATCCTGCAGCAGTGTCCTCATCTTTTAACTCCTTTTTTCACCACCTGTGCCCTCTCTCTCCCCTTCATCTCCTCCTTCTCCCCTGTTGCCTCAACTCTCTTCCTCCCCCCCACTATTCCTCCTGCTTCTCCTGTACAATTCCCTCTGCTACCTTTGGGTCCATCCTAGCCCTTAACCCACACAGAGGAGGGATCCCTGAATACTTCTACTCCAAACTCTTGTCTCTGTTCGCCCCGGCCATTGCCATTCCCATCACCCACCTCCTAAATCACTCCTTATCACCATGTACCTCAGTCACTGATCTGTGAAAGCAGGCCACTGTCATGCTCCTTCCCAAAGGGGTGACCCTCCTCCCTCCCTGGCAACTACCACCCTCCTCCTACCCTCACTGGCTAAACTTCAGGAACATTTGATCCTTTGTCAGCTCTCCATTTCCTTGACAATTCCTCCTCCTTCACTCCCAACCAGTCTGGCTTCAGGAAATCCCACTTCACCACTACCTTCCTTTTTAGGTACACTGACTCCATCCTTTCTGGCAGGGACCAGGGGATGGTCACCTCTGCCATTTTTGTTGACCTGTCCAAAGCCTTCGACACTGTTGTCCCCCACCCATCCTCATGGTCAAGCTTAAAGCCTCTAAGCTGTCCTCCTCCTCCTCTGTTGAGTGGTTTTGCTCTTAACCTTGAATGTAGGACCCAAGCTGTCCATATTTGTGATGCCATCTCCCTCTGTCTCCTCTCTCTACCTGCCCTGGCATCCCCCAAGGATCCATCCTTGTCCCTATCCTACTCTCCATCTTCCTAAATGACCTCCCCCTTCACCTGCTCCTCTTTGTCCATTCACATGTACACAGACAACACAGTTCTCCACATCTCTGGTGCCTCTGCCTGTGACCTAACTACCTGACTCCAACTGGATTTCAGCAACATCCAGCACTGGTTTCGAACCAATCAGCTGTCCCTCAATGCCAAAAAAAAGCAGTCTCCATGATCTTTGGCACTAGGGGAAAGACTTGCCATGCTCTTCTCTCTCTCCTCCTTCCAGGCCCTTGTTGGTGTTGTGATAGAGGATGTCTCCTCCTTTAAATTCCTCAGGTTGTGGTTGGATTGTCTTTTTCACTTCTCTACTCATGTGGATGCCATCCACCAGAAGCTGCCCCCTAACCTTGGGGCACTTTACAAGAACAACTTAACTATCTTGTTTCCTACCTGTAGAGAGATTGTCATGAAGATGATTCTACCTGTATTCGATTATGGTGAAATGTATATAGCGCTGCTCCCAAGTCCACCCTACCAGACTGGATCCCCTCTTTCACTCCTTCTGCCACATTGCCCTGGTTTGTCTCCCCAGAACCCACTACTGTTCCTGTATTCCTCCCTCCCCGATGCCAGGCACCTTGCTCATTGTGCCATCTTCATCTCCAGATTCTAGCTGGGCTCCCTCCTCTCCTCCTGTCCACCTCTCACTCCCATAGCAGCTCTGACCCCCTACTCTGTCACCCTCCCCACTGTAAAATCCTCTGATGATCAAGCTGCGTTTTCCTTCCGCTTCCCCAGACTTTGGAGCACCCTTCTCATTGCTTTTCAAAGTGCTTTGTCTTCTCTGTCTCTAAAATCCATCTTCCTTGACTTTATCACTCACTTCTGCAGTTGCCGCTGGTCCTAGGCTATTCCCACCTTCTCCGTCCCTATTACTCCCTCCCCCATCTGCCCCGATTTATCAGTCCGCTATGCCCCTAGAACTTGTCCCCATTGTAATCTCTGTCTCCTTTTCCTCCCTCATTTTGCTGCCAGTTGCACTTTGCTGAACTGTTGGTATTGATATGCTGTGTTTTGCACTACTTTAACACTGTGCTTCCTCTTAATGTTCTCCTGTGTACTTTTTATTATTGTTATAATTGTATCTCTATTGCTGTAGCTTATTACTGCACTCTCCTCATCTCCTCCCCCCCAACACATCTGGAAATGAGCTGTTCAGCTCAGTTTGTTTTTCCTGGTGAAACTCTTGAAATAAATCAGTAAGTAAGTAATAATTAAGTGCAGTTTCATCTCAGAACTCAAGTGACATCATAAATCTCTTGCGCTGGAGTTCCCCTGTGACAGTGCTGCATAGACTCGGTGTATAAATAAGTAATCTAGATGTTAGTGTTTGCATGGCTGATTGAGAGAGCCATAGGGGTCCACTGATGGCATAGCACCAGGAACACTATGCCATGCCATGTTTTGTGAACTGAACTTAAAATACTGCCATTATAGGCTTCCTCCCACCCCTTTCAACCAGTACCTAGGTTCTGTGACGTGGCTGTCTATTGGGACAGTTTTGGGTTCACCCAGATTTCAGTACAGTCAAAAAACATGCTGCGCGGAGACCCCAAAAGTGCATGGTCAAAACCCATGCTAAAGGGCCGGCACAGTGGCGCTGAGGGCTGAGGTGCTGGATGCCACACCTCGTGCTGCACTGGTGACCCGGGTTCAGGAATGGACTCTGGTCACTGGGGGTCGGTGGGGATGAAGGAGGATTGAGCATCTCAAGGGATGCTCTTCTCCTTCAGGGGTGGGAAAAACCGGGGGTGCTTCTCACACCTGATGCTCCTGAGGCCAGTGGAAGCACGGGCCTTTAGGGCACTGGCGGCTCTGCCATGTGGAGTCGGGAGAGGGGGGATGCTGTTAGGCGCTTGACAGGTGGCGTGTGTCAGCATGTCACCTAGTCTGGACGTACATCCTTTGCGCTGGCGTCCCAGGGGTTGGGAGAAAAAATCAGGGAACAAATGCTAAACACCCTGGCCCCACGAGCAAAAATGAAACTGGGGACAGGATGCTTTGGGGGATTGCCTTGGCAGGTGGAGTAGGAGGAGGTACGAGGCCTCCTCTGAAAGCCGTGGAGCCGGCACGGGCAGTTCGGGTGGGGAGGCAAAATTATATAAACGAACTCCAGATCGTGCACGTTGTTTTTACCACATGGTTTCCGACGGCATGTGCATCCCTTCACGATCTTGACAGGATACCGATTTTTGATGTCCCATGCAGGTGTTTCCTGGTGGTTCTGTGGCTCTAAAACAGCTCCTGTAGGTTTATTTCACTGATGTCCTGTGGATCCCCCCCTCCCTAGCCCAGGACCCATCCTGTACAATGATCAGCAGTGCTGCACACTGCCTGAGCTTTTCCCCTGTCTAAAAACAGGTTTCAGCTTCCAAGGCAGCAGTGCCATGAAGAGCTGCTTGTAGTAGTTCTTTGTTGGTTGGGTTGTAGTTTCTTGTAGCTGGTGAAGAGGGTGTCAGTGAACAACTGTGCGTGGCAATGCAGCTATTTGCATACTGGTGCCCACATTAACTGACTTTCCCTCTGTCCCTTTCCCTGTACTGCTGCCATCACCATTGTGACAGCGCAAGGATAGTATGGCCCCTTTGCATACAGCACAAAGAGATGCAAAGATGAGCTGTGCCACGTGTGGTCCTTGCATCTGCTCTGTGGCAGCAATTTATGACTCTTTCTTTCTTTCTTTCTTTCCTTCCTTCCTTCCTTCCTTCCTTCCTTCCTTCCTTCCTTCCTTCCTTCCTTCCTTCCTTCCCTCCTTCCTCTCCTTTCTTCCTTCCTTCCTTCTTTCCTTCCTTCCTTCCTTCCGTCCGTCCGTCCTTCCTTCCTTCTCATAAACCTAACTTGATTTCAGGGGAAACAATAAGGGGAGTAAGGGATTATTTTGCTCCCAGTTTTGCATGATTTACTTCTCTTTTCTGATTACAAAAATGTGTTCTCACTGTACATTTACTGTGTGGTTATTCAGTAGTTAAACTGGAAATGTTCAAGTGGGTGAACTCTCACCTCCGCATTTGTAGACAGGGGAAACTGTAATTTCTAGGTGGTGGAACTCCTATTGTATTCAGTGGAGAAAAATAATAGAGACGCAAGAACTGTCCTACAATTTTGTGAGAGGTGGTGGAACCGAGTGGCTGTGGATGCCTACTCATTGTATCCCCTGTGTATAAAAATGAGCCAGTGGAGAGACTTCCGGTGACATCATCGAGAGCAATGGAGCTTTAGATGGAGAGCTCTAGTCCTGACCCTCCAAAAAGCTTTTAAATTGCAACCTTATCGCTTTCAAAAATGTTTATTTATTGCAGAAGGAGTTTACCAAGTTAAATGGGAAGATGAAAAAAGGCTGCAGTTGTCCTTCAGGAGCCAGATTTTAAGGGATTGTGTATACAACCGACACAGGTCGCTCATGAGAGCGTACCCAGCATGGTTGCCAAAGCCTGAACCCCTTCTGCACAACCCACCAATGCAACAATTCTCGCTGAACTAAAAGACTTTAGATCGGAGGTATGCTTAATTAAACTGGAGCTAAAAGCAGAGGTCGCCAAAATAGAAAAAAGTAACAGTTGTAGAAACTCATGCCAGTGAAACAGATATACGTACTGATCGGCTAGAGTGCGTTGTTTTGCATGCATTAAAAGAATACTGGGCCCTTAATGACAAATGTGACGACTTTGAGAAAATGTCTCGTTACAATAATTTAAGAATATATGGAGTCCCTGACGATGTTGAGGGACAGGATATAGGGTCATTTTCTCTAAAGTTTATTTTCAGAGAAGTCCTGCAATTACACCTTGAGTATCCCCTGGACATTAAAAGAGCTCACAGAGCCCTCAAAGGGAAACTTAAGAGTGCTGAGGAAAGACCAAGATCTGTTGTCAGATTTCTCAGTTATAACACAGGCAAGACTTCTCCTGACTGCATGGAGAATGAAACATGCTTACTTCCAAAATAAGTGCCTCTGCTATGACAGAGATTACTCACAAGCACTGTCAGCATGCCACAGGGAGTATTCACTCATACTGAAAGTACTGAGGGTGCAACAGCTTAAATTCCAGACATCGTACCCCGCCCGCCTCATAATCATTTTCCTAGAAGACCCCAAGGGATTTTCTACACTGGAAGAGGCTACAAAGGAGTTAACAGCGTGAGGAACTGAAATATTGCCCCTGCGATGCCAGCCTGAATAGCAAAATGTGACAGACTTGTGAGGGGCAACATAGTTGAAGACTCCTGCTCGATTAGAAAGAAAATGGCAAGGCCTTGCAACACTTGCTGATATAAAGCGAGTTCTGCAATCCTTTCACCAGATAGACACTTTATAAACTCTGCCCATTCAATAGATACGGTGTCTACATTGAGATGGTCCCTAAATAGGAGACCACCTATAAATTCAGTATTACTGAAACATTCATGGTATGTGTAAGGATTTAAAAGAAAAACTAACCAAGAGGGTTGCTGGACTGCTTGAAAGGCAGATAACATTTTTCCAGTCTTAGAGGAAAACATTACAATATATTTCCACTGGTGATCTTTTAATACAGGCACACAACGGCTTGCACCCAAGTGCCAACTAGGAGACGCATAAACATTTACAGTCTCTATTATTAATGATAAAATAACTCAGCAATGAAAGGATCTCGCAAGTGAAATAGGTGGCTGGGGGAGAGGGAAGCCTTGTTTCCTACGTCCTCCTTCCGCTGCAACCTTGTCTCATCTCTGAGATCCTGTGAAACCTTAAATTATGCTTCAGCAGGATCAAGCATGGGAGGGCACGAACCCCAGATCTTAAGCTTTCCCTTGCTTTGATACCCTATGCTGAGCAGAGGTGAATAAAGAGAACATTTGCACTTAACATACTGCTCTAACACCAGCTGTCAACTTGTACCTGTTCAGTAAGGGGTGACCACTGTTTCTCCCCTACTGGCTACAGGATGAAATATCTTTTATAACTTGGACCAAAGCAGATCAGAGGACAAGTCAGATGGGCTGGGGCCGTCGTGACACACTCCCCAGATCGGGAAAGGTTCCGCGGATGCCCCACCTGACTGAAGGTCTGCAGAAGTAAAGGTGTTTACCTGCTGTCAGCTGGAACTACTAGAAAACATAGAAATAAGAGCTAGCAAGGGTAAGTTGTTAGCTCTGCATGGTTTAGGCGGGTGACCCCCCCCCCGCATAGGCCTGGGACCTGCCCTGTGACACACAACTTAATAGCCAGATTGCCTTCGAATGATAACTTGCAACTCAGATTTGTGGAAGTGAGGATGTGGTGGAGGGACCACGATATTTAGACATGGTTGTCAGAACAGCAAGCCGAGCACCCTCTCCTGCTTTGCCCTCGCTCCCCCATGCCATAGGCTACCTTCGGAACACCATTTTCCCATATTCTAAACTAATTACGCTTTCATGGTCCTATCCATGTATTCTGAGGTCAGTTGTAGCCGTAAAGCAACTATCTCTCTGTCAGGTAGCCATGTACTGTACAAAAGACTACCTTTCCTTCCCTCAATGCATACCTTAACAATAAGCTGAGGAGGTGGGGTCAAAAGTGACTTTACATCCCTGAGTACCTTGCACTCTGACATCTAAACAAATGGAGTACCAGTTGAAGAACCTAAATACATTCCCCCCTACCTGTAGAGTAGCAGTTATTCTGCTGCAGGAGCCCATAATGCAGTTGTGATCTACCCCTAGTGGGACACACCATCGAATCCCATGTAAGAGAGACAAGCATTTGTCAGTGCCGAATGTTGCTTGCTTGTATGTGCTGTTTAGGTATTTGGAAGTGATAGTTCCATGCCTTCCTCCCAAGACATGCACTGTGTCTTTCCATTCAGTATTCACAGAAGAGTGGGAGGGGCAAGGGTCACAGCAGTACAGCAGTTGCCAAGGGGGTGAAGAGGTGGACAATAGTCCATTCAAAGGCAAAAGGAGGCAGTATGGCACAGTGGTTTAAGGGTCTGAGCTGCAAATCTGGAGACCTGGGTTTGAATCCCACAGCCCCCACTTGCATACTGTGTGACCCTGAGCAAGTCACTTAACTTCCTCGTGCTCCCAGGTTGCACCTGCAAACAAGCTTTCAGCTTAGTGTGTCTCACCTGGTAAAATAATTGGAAGAAAAAAAAAATCCTGCAGGAGCTCACTAAATTAAAGGTGAAGAAAGCAATGGAACCAGATGGCATACACCCAAGGATATTAAGAGAACTGCGAAGGGAGATAGCAGTACCTCTGGCAGCCGTGTTCACTGAGTCATTCAACACAAGTGAATTGGAGGAGGGCACATGTGGTCTCTGTACACAAGTCCGGCAGCAGGGAGGAGGCGGGGAACAATAGGCCGTTCAGCCTCACCTCAGTAGTGGGGAAGATCATAGAGACATTGCTTAAAGAAAGGATAGTGGGGCATCTAGAAGCCATCGGAGCCCAGGACCATAGACAACATGGATTTGCAGTGGGGACATCGTGTCAGACAAATCTGGTTGATTTCTTTGACTGGGTGACAAAGGAAGTGAATCAGGGTGGGGCAGTGGACAACGCTTACCTTGATTTCAGCAAAGCCTTTGACACCATCCCACATAGGAGGCTGATAAACCAGCTGGGTAGGCTGGGCATGGGGGTAAAGGGTGGTAAACTGGGTTAGAAACTGGCTAACAGACAGGAGGCAGAGAGTGGTGGTAAATGGGGTGCAGTCTAGGGAGAGGGAGTGACCAGTGGGGTGCTGCAGGGATCGGTCCTGGAGCCCATCCTGTTCAATGTCTTCATTAGTAACATTGCAGAACGGCTGAAGGGAATTTTTTCACCAAATTTTCAACATAGCCATTCTAAGACCTCTGCTCATGAACAGTGTCACTGTGATTTTCTTAATCTGTCCCAAACATTGATTGCGCACACCGACTGTGCCATTGTGCGTTACATGCACGGAAACACATTTTGGGCGACGTGAAAAATGACAGCTGTACTGTTCATAAGTAGGTGTGGTAAAATGGCAATGTTGAAAATCTGGAGTGCAAATATTAAAAAATCGCGAAAATATGAGCATGCATAGTAACTGAGCAACACACGCTCGTAAAACAGTCATTTTTAGGAATTTGTTCACCAGATTTTCAGCATAGCCATTTTAAGACCTCTGCTCATGAACAGTGTCACTGAGATTTTCTTAATGTGTCCCATACATTGAGTTCGCACACCGACTGCGCCATTGTGCGCTACATGTGCGGAAACACATTTTGAGCGAGATGTGAGAAATTACAGTTGTACTGCTCATAAGGAGGTGTGGTAAAATGGCAATATTGAAAATCTGGAGTGAAAATATTGAAAATTCGCGAATTTACAAGCGTGCGTAGGAACAGCGCAACGCATGCCTGTAAAACGGTAATTTTTGTGAATTTTTTCACCAAATTTTTAACATAGCCATTTTAACACCTCTGCTCATGAACAGTGTCACTGTGATTTTCTTAATCTGTTCCAAACATTGATTTCGCACATCGACTGCGCCATTGTGCGCTACATGCGTGGAAACACATATTGGGCAAGATGTGAGAAATGACAGCTGTACTGCTCATAAGGAGGTGTGGTAAAATGGCAGTGTTGAAAATCTAGTGAAAATATTGAAAATTCGCGAACTTACGAGCCGCAGAGGGAATGCGCAATGCATGCTTATAAACAGTCATTTTGGTTTTTTTTCACCAAATTTGTAACATAGGGTTTTTGGGGCCTACTCATGAACTGTGACACTGTCGCTTGTAAATTGGTCCTGAAAGGTGGTTACGCACAGTGACCGCGAAATCGCCTTTTGGGGCTGATTAACGCCATGACAGTGACATAAATTCACGAGGTGGGGTTCCAAAAATCCCATGTTGAAAATTTGGTGAAAATATTCCCCAAAATGCCCGAGATATGCAGTAAAATTGAAAAACCCCTATTTATTCCATTATACAGCTTACCGGCATTTCCTCAGTTCGCGGTCGGCTTTGAAGAGTGCAGATGTGTTCCTGGTCCACCGAAGATCATCGCGCCGGACACCGGAGGCAAGTATGGAGTGAGGTGGTGGTGCGGGGAGGCAGGATGCGCAGTGGGTGGGCGCGGATGGGAGAGGGGGTCAAGACTAAATATAAAAAAAGGCAGCAGCGAGGGAAGATTTTTTCTTTCAGGTTTTTTTTTTTTTTAATAACTTGGACTGTGCGGGATGCTTGCCACGCTGGGTGGGCTCTCAGCGTGGCAGCTGGAAGGCTGTTGGGGGGCAGTGAGCCGACGGGATTGGGCAACCTCACAATATAGATCCTGTTGCCACGCTGGGTTGGCCACAGCGTAGCACCTGATAGTCCTCAGGGAACGGGAGAAACAGAGAGTCGACAGAATTGGGCACCCTGCCAGCCATAGTTAGACTGCTGCCACGCTGGGGTGGGCTTCCAGCGTGGCACCTAGAACCTGCTGGGAGCGCAGCACAGCCGATGGGGTATTGGGCACCCCAATCGGCTATACAGTGTGTGTGTGTGTGGGAGGGAGCATGAGCACGCAGTATGCGTGTGTGCGTGCATGTGTGTGTGTGTGGGGGAAGCGCGCATGAGCATGCAATCTTATCACTGCTCACTGAAGCATAGCTCTCCCTTTCAACTCTACAACCACTGCATTCTCAACTGCTGTCATAGACAGCTGCAGCATTGATTGGAGAACTGCGGTCATGCCTACAAACACACTGACTGAATTGAAAGAGAGCTGCCACACCTCCGAAAACTCAGATGATGGCACTATGTTTGTTGCACATGCGTGCAAGCAACATAAAAATCAGTCTCCCTACCTTGCAAGTACCAAGACGCATCCTTCTGCCCTCCTCAGAAGGCAGCAGACATTACACAGGTGTTCAATATACCTCGAAGCTGACTTGCTTGCCCTCTTGTCAGGCAGTGTTTAATGATGTTATGGTTTCCTTGTATTATAGGTTACATGAGTATTGATTTACAACAGTTTCTGAAATAATTTTAGTTCTCTCAGCTGTGTATCATTCTTTGCACTACTCCTTCCTTTTCTACCTGGAGCCTAGGAACTCGATCCTTCATATACATCAAACACTTTCAGGGATATCATAATAATAAACTTTTTTATCTAATGCTCCATCCCAGAGGCTCTGGGCACTATGCAGGCAGCAGTTCAAATTACGTAAGAAATACAAAATCACACATACCCCCATAATGCAAAGCATCATGGGCTGTATATCCAAACCACCACAGAATATTATGCTGGTTCAACTTTAAGCAAAAATGCATGGTGCCAAGAGGCCTCTCATATAGTCTGCAAAGGGTGCCAACAGGAGACACATACAGTGTTTCGTCCTACCAGTACTCATCTGTGTGACACCCCAGTGGAATGAACCAGCTACCCTAAGATGGTCTATCTGGATTATGTTGTGGTGAACCCAATAAAACCAAAAAACAAGTTTAAAGACAAAGAACTTCAGTGCGCAAGCACTGAGGCAATGGTTACCTCAAAGGGCATTGTCCGGGAAGCCATGTTTCAAAGTGTCTTCTGTGGGCACCCTTTGCAGACTGTATAAGAGGCCTCTTGGCACCATGCATTTCTGCTTAAAGTTGAACCAGCATGCTATTCTGTGGTGATTTGTATATAGCAAGTGTAAAATATGGCACCACAAGTAACGAGTGAAAAAGATTTTTAATCACAATAGGAGTTTTACAATAATATTGTAAAACTCATATTGTGATAAAAAATCTTTTTCAGTCGTTACTTGCGGTGCCTTGTTTTACACTTGGTACTTCAGACTTACTAGTGGCATGCGTGTGTGTGGAGCTGAGGAACTTCTGCTATATGGTGATTTGCATATATGGCCCATGATGCTTTGCATTATGGGGGTATGTGTGATTCTGTATTTCTTTGAAACCTGGCTTCCTGGCCAGTGCCCTTTGGGGTAACCATTGCCTCAGTGCTTGCGCACTGAAGTTCTTTGTCTTTAAACTCGTTTTTTGTTCTTTTTGTGTTCACCACAACATAACCCAGATAGACCATCTTAGGGTAGCTGGTTCATTCCACTGGGGTGTCACACAGACGAGGCACACTGATGAGTCCTGGTAGGATGAAAATACATGTATGTACCTTCTGGTGGCACCCTTTGTGGACTGTTTAATAGACCTCTTGGCACCATGCATTTCTGCTTAGAGTTGAACCAGCATAATATTCTGTGGTGATTTGCATATACATTCCATGATGCTTTGCATTATGGGGTATGTGTGATTTTATATTTCTTTGAAACTTGGCTTCCCGGCCAATGCCCTTTGGAGTAACCATTGCCTCAGTGCTTGCACACTGAAGTTCAAATTACATAAAATACTTAAATACAAGAACATATGTCAACAATAAAACAAGGATCACTGATAGATGAAACATAATTCAGCTGTTCCAGTCAACAGTTCAGTAGTCTGTTCCTTCAGGAATGCAGAGACCATTCCTAAATGCCTCTCTAAAAAGATATGCCTTTAGAACTCGCTTAAACACATCCACCAGTGGGGCTTCCCTCAAAGATCTTAGAAGTGAGTTCCTCAGGGCTGGGCCAGTCATCTCAAATACCCGATCTCCTGAGGTCTTCAACTGTGCCCTGGGAACCACTAGGAGGCCCTCATTGGAGGAATGGAGTAAGCACACAGGGCGGACAGGGGTCAAAACGTCATTCAGGTAGCCAGGCCCACTCCATATATGGCCTTATAGGTGAGCAACCCCACCTTGAAGATGATTCTCCATCACACCAGCAGCCAGTGCAGGTCACGCAGGACCGGGGTCACATGACAGGACTGGAGAAACCCTCCACTGACCCCGAGATAAAGAACATTGCAGTAGCTGAGTCTAGGCATTACAAAGGTATGTACCAGTGAGGGCAGGTCATCGGGCAAAATAAAGGCTTTAATCCAGGCAACATTCCTAAATTGGTAAAAAGCACTCTGGACGATGGACGACACCTGAGCCTCAAGTGTCAGTCCATCATCAAGGATAACACCTAGATTTTTCATCTTACTGCACGCAACCAAGGAAATGGGGCCGAGGAATAATCCTGTTCCCATCTCAGCAGCACTTGTATCCCTCCAGTGACCAGGCTCAGTCACTAGCACCTCTGCCTTGTCAGGACTGGGCCTTAGCCAGTTGAAGGACATCCAGTTCTGGATCTCAGCCAGACATTTAAGAACATCCACTGCATCATTCGTCCTGGGTGACATGTACAGCTGGGTGTCATCTGCATAACAGTGAAAACTCAAGCTGTACTGTCTGATGTTCTCACCCAGGGGAAGCATGTACAATGGGAACAGCATAGACAACAGGATCGAACCCGTGGGATACTCCACAAGGCAGGAGCTTTGGGCAGGAGGAGAAACTCCCCATCACTACCTTCTGCGTCCTGCCTGTGAGAAAGGACTCAAACCAGTTGATGACAATATCGGTGTGTCCACAGAGCTCTCGTGGGTGATCCAGCAGCACTACATAGTCCACTCCACAGTGTCAAATGCTGAGGAGAGTTTGAGGAGAATGAGTATTGACCAATCTTACTTCGAGAGGGCTCTTGCAGTAGGTAATACCGTTAGAATTGAGCCTCCAAGCATTAGGACCACACGGAAAACTTTAGCTAGCAGTGTATAGTTGGGGACCACCCCCGACGTCAGCCAGATGCTATATAGTGGGTGTCACCATGCCCGCCCTGCAGTTCTTTCCCGCTGTCAACCTGCACATGTTGGATCTCGTGGAACACTGCTACAGTTTGACTGCCATTTTTGATAAATATATCTTCCGGATTTCTTTATTTTTTCTCAAAATTAGCACAAAATTTGTCATCAGATTGCGTGTCTTCTCCAACTTCTTCTGAATTGCATATCAACAAGTGCGCCCCCGGCAAGCAGCTCCCGGAGAAGGATACCCACACTTCGTATCTCCTGTGCCTGGGACCTGAGCACAACACTGAGGCCAGTGTGGTCTGCCAAAAATTCAACCAGGCCACACGGAAACACAGGTATCAGACCCTGGAAGCCCACCTTCTGAAAACTAAAGTTGCTTCCATTGAGAAAGAGCTGCAGCAGATCTGAAGTGCTTCCACATCTCCAGGAGGTTCTTCTGACTCCCACAAGCAGAAGAAAAAGGACAAGGAGAAACACCAGGACCAGGATCAGTCTCCTTCCAGACCGCGGCTCCCTCTGTGGACTGTGGCTGACAAGAGGCCTTTCTCCAGCAAGGGAAGTGCCCCTGCAGCCCATTCTGTTCCCGCTATAGATCAGACTGAGGGCCCTCCCCCACCCACCTGAGCTTGTTATGGTTCAGGCGGGCACCTCTGGGGATTCAGATGCTCCTACCACTCTTAGGCCCCTTAAAACTCACAGGTCTATGTCGAGTGGTTCGGCTGGTAAGTCAAGCATCGGGCCTTCTGATGAACACATAGCCTCGGCTGGTAAGTCGGCCTTCGGTCCTTCCGACAAATGCCCAGCCAAGGCGCTCTCATCAGACCCCGATAACAGGTCTGATGCTGGTCTTTCATACCAGTGCCTGCTGCTGCTCACATTGCAGTCTCCTCAGGAGAAATCCTCCTCCCGGGACCCTCCTTCACCACCTGCAGTCTTCACCATCCCTTCGGAGCCGCAGGTTGAGGAGTGGCTGCCTGCTGGTTCCGCCGACATACCAGCACCAGACTACCCATTGCTGGACCTCCCTTTGGGGACTCAGACACCCACGCCTGTGGACCCTCTGGGCCTTCTGCTCCACCTCAGAATCCGGTGGGTCCCTCCAGTCCTTCGGGGCCAACACCAGGCCTATCTTCAGTAGGCCAATAGCCTGACCTGACCTTACCCGGGCCTTCCAAAGTTCCTTCCGTGCTGCCATCAGGTCCTTTGGCACCGCTGTCGGGGCCTACGCCAGGCTACCTGACCCTGGATTACCTGGCACCACAATACTCTACCCTTGGGTATCTGACTCCATAGTATCCAGTGCCCAGATACCATACGCCAGGGTACCCAACACCAGGTTATCCGGCGCCGGGCTACCTGACGCCACATTACCCAATGTCGGGCTATCAGATGCCAGGTTATATGCCGCTACTGTATACCAGCCGCCTCCACAGCCGTTGGTAAATTTTGAGGCCTTTTTCGATTGTCAGGCTAAAACCAAGTCTCAGCTAGTAACAGAACTGTACCGCTGTGAGCCAGTGGCGGCCACCACTCTGGTCCATCAGGCTCTCACTCCACAGTCTCCATTGCCAGTGGAGATGCACCCCTTCCCATAGGGTCGCATGCTAGGTGCCTCCTTGGTAAAGGGCCACAGAAGCGGGTTGACTGAATCTCACAGGGTGGTTCTCTTTCTCAGGGCTTTGTCCCCAGAAGGGAGTCCTTCGTCGGACTTAGAGTCTGACTCTTCCTCTGCCTCAGGGTATGAGACTCCTGCCCTGGAGGATCCCAAGAATAAGGAGACTCCTAAGTCTCCCCCAGAGGACCCTTCATTTATGGAATTCCTCAAGAAGATCCGGGAGGCTAATGGATGGAATACTGAGGATCAAGATCCTCATCATAAGAGACTAGCGGAGCACCTCGACCTTCCCGAGCTGTATCCCCTTCTCATTCCCCCCTGGGAGCCACATGGTTCCTTATCAAAAGACTGCACTGGGGCAGCTCGAAGTCCAAGTTCAAGGCCTTGCCTGCTTCTTAAGCCAAAACTGAAATTGAGCAGACAGGACGGCAGAGATTACCTGCCACCATGCCTTTCGAGCTGTTTAAGACGCTGTAGATGCTTTGGCTTGGAGTGCTGCCATGGCTGTATGCCTATGCAGATACTCCTGGTTGTGGGTCTTTAGTTTCACCCAGGATGTCCTCTGTCCTGGATTCCCCTTTCCAAGGCACGTCCTCTTCAGAGGTGATGTCAAGGACATTCTGACCGAATTACAAGAGGGTGGCAAAGCCTTATGCTCAGTGCAGTCTTTTTACTAATCTAATTCTAAGCCTATGCAGCCCTTTCATCACCAGTCAAGGTGCCAAAATAGGCAACAACATGGGAGACATCAGACCAAATGTCAGGCGATCTCCTCAGCCTCCACCCCACTAGCCAAGTCTCAGAGAGTTCCTGGTGTGGCGCATCCCAACCCTCCCACCGTCTCCTGACTCATGGCATGCCCCCATCATCCTCTTTTGGGTCAGGAAGAGTTTGTAGGGGCTAGATTTGCCAGCCACCTGGTGGGTTGGGAGGCGATTATAGCAGACTCACGGGTCCTTCAGCTCGTAGCTCAAGATCACACAATAGAAGTTCTAGATAGGCCTCCAGAAAACCCTCAAGGTCATGCTCATTACCCAAGAGGTCACATTCCACTCATCTGGGAGAAGATTGAGGCTCTGCTGAGAAATTCCACCATAGAGCCTGTTCCTGCAGGCCAGTTCAGAAGGGGATATTACTCCCACGTCTTCCTGATCCACAAAAAGATGGGAGATCTTCAGCCACTGTTGGACCTCAGCATGCTCAATCTGTATGTAGAGTACAAGAGATTTCGCATGTTGACCCTCCCAGGTCTGTTGCCACGGCTCCACCAGGGACAGTGACTCAGTGTGCTGGACATGCAGGATGCCTGCCTGCACATACCAGTCTTCCCCGCCCACCGCCACTTCCTTAGGTATGTTTTCCAGAGGGAGCTCTTTCAGTTCAAATCTCTCCCCTTTGACCTGTCCTCAGCACCCAGGGTTTTCACCAAGTGCCTAGCGGTAGTGGCAGCGGCTTTGCATCATCAGGGCCATTATGTGTTCCCGTACTTCGACGACTAGCTTCTAGCAGTCCTATTGAGGGACAGCTTGCTAGCCTCTCTGTCTGCTACCATGGATCTGTTCCATCAGTTGGGTATTACGATGAACTACCCCAAGTCTCACCTTATCCCTTCACAGGACCTCCAGTTTATTGGGGTGATACTGGACACAACCCAGCGTCAGGTTTTCGTCCCTTTGGACAGGGCAGAAACACTGCAGCAGCAGGCCAGACATGTGGCCTGCAGCCGCTGGGTATTGGCCAGGGCCATTTTATGTCTCCTGGGCCTTTTGACAGCGGCCATCCTCACTGTTCCATTAGCCAGGTGCCACATGCTCGTCACGCAGTGGAGCCTCTGTTTTCAGTGGGATAAGAGATCAAATGACCTGGACAGGAGGATTTTGGTGTCCAATCCTGTGCGGCAGGATCTCCTCTGGTGGCAGGATCTGAACAATCTCTGCCACCTCCCACTCCAAAGCAGACCCTGACCATGGATGCCTCAGGGCAGAGCTGGGGAGCCCATCTGGGAGACTGCAGAATTCTGTGATCTTGGTCTCAGAGGAAGCTCTCTCTGCACATAATGTGCTAGAGATGAGGATGGTATTGTATGCCTTTCAGGCATTTCAGCCTCTTCTCCTCCCAGGCACACTACATATCCAGTTGGACAACATGTGCATGGTATGGTACCTCAACAAACAAAGATGCATGCATTTGTATCCCCTGTGCAGGGAAGCGATGCGTGTATGGCACTGAGCAGTCCAGCACTGCCTCCAGTTCATGACAGTGCACATCCCAGGTGTCCAAAACATCCTACCAGACAGTCTTAGTCACACCAAAACAAGGGCCCACAAGTGGGAACTAAGTCAGTTGCCAAAGACATCTTTGACCTCTGGGGTCGCCCAGATCTGGACCTGTTTACCTTCCCATATAACGCAAAACTACCCAGTTTATGCTTGCTTGTTTCCAGGGCATGGTGCTTTCTGGCGAGACACGCTGTCTCTTTGCTGGACAGGGAGGTTCTTGTATGCCTTCCCTCCCTTTCCACTCCTGCAGAGGGTACTCCTGAAGTTACAGGTGGAAGAGCTCATATGATCCTGATTGCCCCTTACTGACCTTGCCAAATTTGGTTCCCTCTGCTCCAGCAGTTGGTGGTGGAGTATCCGGTTCCTCTGCCCCTCTGCCAAGTCCTTCTGATCCAGGAGCAGGGCAGCCTGGTTCATCCAGGACCCAAATCACTTCAACTTCACACATGACACCTTCTAACATAGCTGCCTCACATTTTGGAGTCTCTGCCACAGTTGCTCAAGTCCTAGCGGAGGCTAGAAAGCCATCCACAAGAACTACCTGCACTTTGAAGTGGAAACGATTTTCCATCTGGGTAACCTTTAAGGGCTGGAACCCGTTCTGTCCTGTCCTGTCCCACAGGCCATGGAGTACCTGTTACACCTTTCAGACCTTTTGCTCAGCTATTCTTCACTGAAGGTCCACTTGTCTGCCATTTCTGCCTACCATGCCCCGGTGGACAGCAAAACCTTGGCTCAGTTGGTGGTTTCCTGAACTTTTCTAAAGTGAATACTCCATCTGAAACCTCCGGTAAGGAATCGTGTTCCTCCGTGGGATCTGAACTTTGTTCTCGAAACTTACTCTGCCTCCCTTTGAACTGGCCGTGAGTTGCAACCTGCGCTCTCTCTCCTGGAAAGTGCTATTTTTAGTTGCTATTACCTCTGCTTGAAGGATTGCAGAGCTTCAGGCCTTGATGTGTAAAGAACCTTATTTCATTTTTCACAGAGACCAGGTGGCTCTGCGTACCAATCCTAAGTTCTTAACCAAAAGTGGTTTCTGAGTTGATCTGGAATCAGACCATACACTTAACAGTGTATTACCCTAAACATTCTAATCAGGGGAGGCAATTCTACATACATTAGATGTATGCAGAATGTTGCATTACTATACTAATTGGATGAAGTCAGTCCATAAGCTGGATCAATTTTTTGTTTCTTTTGCACCCAAGAGAGAAGGCACTGCAGTATCCAAATGGTTGGCAAACTACATTTTGTTTCATCAGAAGTATAACAAGCCACGTCCAAGGGAAGTTAAAGGGTACTCAGCCAGAGGCATGGCTGCATCTACTGCTTGTTTCAGAAATGTTTCTGCCACGGACATTTGTGTGGCAGCCACTTGGAGCTCTGTCCACACCTTCACTAAACATTACAGTCTGGACACTGCCTCTAGGGGCAGGGTAGGCGTTGGTCTAGCCGTCCTTCAGGAACTTCTATCTTAAACTTGCACCTACTGCAGATTTTACCTGCCTCTGTGTTTCAGCCTTTGTCTCACTTACACTGCATGGGACTCAGTCCTAACAGTAATTACCTACTGCCAGAGCTCTCTAGAAGTAAGCTAGTACAGTTACAGTACGTAAGCACTTACCGTAACAGTAGATCTTCGAGAGAGGCTCTTGCAGTAGGTAAGTTTTTCCCCTCCCTCCTTCCCCTGCTGCTGTTCTTTTTCAGCCTTTCTATTGGCTCCAGGAACCCATTCCTTTCTTCTGTCGCCCCTTTCTGGACTCCAGCGGGAGAACTGGAGGGTGGGCATAGGGACCGCCCCCATATAGTGTCTGGCCAGTATTGGTCACATGACATCAAGGGTGGTTCCTTGCTATACACTGCTAGCTAAAGTTTTCCGTGTGGTCCTAGTGCCTGGCAGCTCAGTCCTAAAAGTTATTACCTACTGCAAAAGCCTCTCTCGAAGATGTACTGTTGCAGTAAGTTCTTACACAACTGTACTTTCTCCTGTATCCCTCACCCTGAGGAGATCATTCTGCAGCATGACTAATGTAGTTTTGGTGCTATGCCTGGACCTAAACCCAAATTGAAAGGGCTCATAGCTAGGTTGTAAGGTGTTTCTCAAGCTGTAGAGCCACTGCTTTCTCAATAACCTTACTGAATGTGAGGTTAGAGGTTGGTCTGTAATTAGCCAAGATGTCAGGGTCGAGAGATGGTTTCTTTAGGAGGGGCCTCAACAGCACCTCTTTTAGGGCATTGGGAAGAGGTCCCTCCAAAAGCGAGCACCAGGTAATCTCAGCAAACACTAGACCAATGGACTCAGTGCATCCCACCAAGAGACGGGCTGGGCCTGGATCCAGTTCACAGTAGTGGGATGCAGCTCCGAAATCACCTTGCATAACCTTATCACCCCCACCAGCCTAAACTCTTTCCAGACAGTAGGAGTGCCTCTGAAAATGTAAGACTCACCACTGTGGGGCTGAATCTGATCCACTGGAGAGATCCCCGGCTACTGGAGGACACCCTGGCAGAGAAGAACAGCGCAAACTCCTTGCGCTGAGTGGCAGAAATTGCTCTCTTCGGCCGCAGACAGGCATGATGAAGTACCCTGTCTGCAGTCCAAAAGAGCAGAGCCAGTCTTTCCTCCCTGCAGCAGTCTTCCTGGACAGGAACATGGCCTTCTTATGATTGATTGCCCTTTGGTATTCACTGTAGTGAATTCTCAAATTCAGTCTGGCCCCCTCAGGCTAGGACCTCTGCCAACAGCGCTCCAACATCCAACCCCTGGTCTTCATCTTCTTGAGAGCCCCATCAAACCACAGGGGTCTCAAGTGAGAAGACCTAGGTTGTGTACAGACTGGTGCACAGAGTCAAGTGCCTTGGAGACAGCACTATTATATGCTGCCACTGCCTAACCAAACCTTTTGCACAAGCAGCACTCACACCAGATAGATCCATTAACACCACCAGTTCCTCTGGTGACAACTCATTCAAAGGGCAGTAACGGACCATCTATACAGGGGAAGGACTAACCATATCCTGTTAGCACAGTGACAGCATTATAGTGAGGTAATGTTGTCGTCATAAAAAGGGTGAGAATGACAGGGACGATATCGATTTTAGATTGCCCTGCACTCATGCCATGTAGGGCACCGACACAGTTTCTGTGCCCTACATGGCATGCCCACCCTGGAGGATGTTGTAGCCCACCGCGAATGCCGACTGTTTCCTGGTAGGCTGCTTTGGCATTGTAACTTCCGGGAGGTGTAATGCCTGGCACTGTAATGCCAGGCAGCATGTTGCCTGCTCCATAACTGGTGTCGGCAACATGATTGTCGCACTGGCATGGGTGAACCAGAACTAATGGAGGTGCCCCGAATGAGTACTCTACTGTGCAGTAATCCAACCAAATGACTGGATCATTCCTGAGTTAAGTGACCTCAAGCCCTGGGGAAAACACCAAGTCCAAGGCATGTCTATGGCTGTGGGTTACAGAAGCAACAGCTTCTGCAAGGTCCAATGAAGTCATCGACTGAAGGAAGTCATGACCAAAATACAAGAGTTTATCGATCCAGGTATTGAAATCACCCAGAACCAACCATCTGGGCGACTCCAACACCCTCTCAGCAATGACTTGCATGTCTTCCTGCAGAAATTCCCCCTCATGCCCCAGAGGCAAGTACATGGGGAGTATTCTGCAGCCTGCACCTTGACACCTGTGCTCGACCATGCATTCAAATGATGAAATAGAATCAACTGGATGCATGTAGAAGTTCAGGTCGGATCTAAAACAGATGGCCACACCCCCACCCCTGCATTCCCTCCTCAGGCAGTGCAATATGGAAAACCTTGCTGGGACAGACGCCTCTAATACTGGACCCACATCTTCCCTCAGCCAGGTTTCCATAAAGCAAGCCAGATTGACTGAGGAAATCAAGTCCACAGTAATTGCGGTCTTATTCTTAATCGATCTGCCTAACAGTGGCTAATTGTTCAAAAGTTCTCAGTGAATATTAATGGAGTCCACAGCCTTATCAAGCAGTACCAGTTATTACAGCATTTAAAACGTGACAAACCTGAGATTGTGTTTCTTCAAGAAACTCATTTCTCAGCAGAACACACAACATTTCAAACAAGGAGGTATCCGGTAGGCATCATCACACCGCCGGGCAAGTGGAGGGGTGTGGCAGTTCTGATCCCTGGGGATCCTGTTTATTCTACAGGACCAAATTACAGATAATATGAAACAAACTTGTTGCACTGTCACCAATAAATTGTCGATAAAATGTTGAAAACTAGCAGACTGATCCAAAGGACATCTTTTATTCCAGCTCAATACATCCAGTTGCATGCCAGCTGGATGTATTGAGCTGGAATAAAATATTTCCTTTTGATCATTCTGCTCATTTTCTACATTTTTCCGACAATGTATTGGTGAGAGTGCCACAAGTTTGTTTTGTGTTGTTGCTACTCCATGGGCTGTCTGCTCGTTTGTGTGCACCAGGCTGTTAGGACTGTATCACGGCTTTCTGTTTGTTTGTTTTTTGTTCAAATTACAGATAACAACGGCTGCTTTGTGATTGCCACAGGGAAAATATATGACACACAGGTCACTTTGGCAAGTGTATATTTCCCCACTGGCTCTGACAAACTGGATGCTCATAGATTTTTCAGTACTTAATAATGGGGAGAGACCAAAATACCACCCTGTCCATTACATTAGATACTTCAGCTCCCACTCACTGTAAAGCATCACATATGCAGAAGTATCTTTGTATACCATTTGCATACCTGGCCTCATAGATCTGTAGCGAACATGCAGTTGGTTTCAGTCCAGAACTTGAACTGATTGCTGTGCATGTGACAGCACTGTGAAAACAGCAGCTGCTTTGAGGATTTCCAGTTAGCTGGAACCTTGTTGTACCACAGAAGGGTACAACCACATTCCATAACCTTTGAACTCTGGTACAACAATTTCAGCTGACATTGAAACCCATGTAGGACAAACCCTCAATATACACTATACTAGCCCAGATATACATTTCTGGAATTTTTACAGGCCTAAATTTAAATAAGATACCCCAAATGGAAAGACCAAATTGAACAGTCATACATGTAAGTTTCCTCAGGAGAGTTTCTTATGGTTTGTGGTGTCTAATTCAGGTATAGAAAAAGACTAAGGCAAGGTAAACTAACATATTACCTTTTCTGGGTTGCAATCCAGTATAGAACAGACTACATAAAACATTCAATAACTGTTTACATTTGGTCAGTCACACATGTGAAATGGCACCATAACATGACTCAACCTGTTCATCCCCACGTTCTGAAACTGTGTTTTCTAGGGACATGGATATGTTGTTCATCCACACTTATTGGCAGTATCCTTGCCGCTTTAAATCTTGCCGGAAGGTCTTCAAGCTTGCTCCTCCCACCCACCCGGGTGGTATAACTCTCGGCTCCGCCCCATGACGCCAGATCTTCCTTACCGCTTGGAAGCTCAGGTTCCTCCTTAACGCTTCCGCGCTTTGCGACTGGTTCCTATTTCTCCGCTTATGGATTTAAAAATAATATTTTGCAAAAGACTTAGTCTTCGATCCTCGCGGCTGCGATGGACAAATCGACTCCCGGATTTCGGAGATGCCCATGCGGCAGAAGATGTCTCGGACGGATCCACACTCCACGTGTGTCTACTGCTTAGGCCTTGAGCACGACCCGCAGGCTTGCGACCTGTGCTCATCTTTCTCGGCCTACGTCCTCGAAGACCGTGCTGCGCGATTGCAACTGGGCCGTCCCGAGAAGCAGTTTCCCTCCGGTGAAGTCCAAGGAGGCCCGGTTGGTGTGTCGCGGCGGCGGGTTCGGGCGGATCAGCTCGAGCGGATGGTCGCCTCGAAGAGGAGGCGCGCGGGCCAGTATCTTCCTCGCCGCGCATTTATCCCGCCTTCTGGGTTCTTCCTACACGGCTTCCTTTAAGGAGCTTTGTCTGTCCCTCTCCACTAAAGGAGAAGGGCTCAGCGCTGCTGGACCTTATTCTCGGTCCAAAAGAGGACAAGGGTAAGTCCTCCGTCGACGCTCTTGGGAGCGGGAAAGGTCCTCTCTCCGGCCGCCGACCGCCGGCTTCGGTCGACTGGCTCAGCTTCGCCACTGGCCTCACGGTGTCCCTCGCCAGGTCAGTTGACCGAGACTCACTGATGAAGTCGAGATTTTTCTACCCATTGACGGGCTGTCGCTTTAGCAGCCGAGATCTCCTCTCGTTCCCCGGAGGAGTTGAGGATCCCATGGTCGCTTGCCTGCCCGGTTCCGGAGCCCTCGGATGGACCTTCCGAGCGAAGGAGTGCGGTTCCGGCGACACCTCCCGCACCGACCCGGAAATTCCGGACTCTCGTCTCGTCTCCGACCTCTTAGCGTCCAGCCGCTCCCACCGATATAGGCGGTCTCGGTCTCGCGGCGGTAAGCGGCGTCAGCTGGCTGGCCCTCGGCCTCCTCGGATGAGGGAGGTTTCGCGAATTACGCCGACGGTACGAGACCTTGTGTTGCAACAGCTCCTCCTGGCCGGAGTAAGCCGACCGCGCCTCCTCGCCATTATGGCTGTCACCGAACGGCCGACACAACCCCTCGATTTGTCCGAGGAGCTTATACCCAGGCCGGTTGTTCGCCAAACCAGTTGCTCCACCGATCTCCGTGGAACCTCCGCCCACAGCCACCACTTAGGGTTCCACCAAGACTTCTCGGTCGGCTAAGGGTTTACCCCATCGGCTGTCAGTTACCCTCACTCCCGACCGACCTCGGCAGGTGAAGGGTGGCTCAGGCCAGAGGTAGTTCTTCGAGGACTCTTCCGAGTCCGAAGATCTATCCTCCTTCTTTTCCAAGCGACTGACTTGAGTCTTCAGGAGGTCAGTCAATGGACGATAGCCCGTCAGTTCCTTCCTAGGACTGCTTCGCTCATCTCGGAGTCTACCGGATGGAGCTCAACCCGCTTTCCAAGCGGGCCAGGTATCCCTCACGGAGATTCTGGACCGAGGATTCCGATCGAGGCCTTTCCCGTGGCCGAGGCCATAGTGGGTCCGGCACTGAACTTTGGCAGCGCTCGCTTCCTGCCCTGCGCCTTCGGCCAGGATGGCAGGAAGTATGCGGTCCTACCGGTTCCTTGTCCGTTTTGAACACCTCTGCTGAGGGGTTACCGACAGCTGCCCGCGCGCGCAACGCCAGGGATGGACAAACCTTCTGACAAGGAGTCCAAGAAATTGGACTATGTCGTGAAAAAGTCTACGCCATGCCTCTCGGCTTTCGCCAGGCCAGTTCGGCCCCTCATGGCACATTTTTCTCATGCCCTGTTGGGCTCCCCTGGATGAGGTCATCCTCATCTTCCGCCCGATCTGCAGACTACGGTTAAGCAGGTGCGGACCAGGGCAGGGTAGTGGCCAAACAGCAGCTCCAGACTGCTTTGGATGTAGGGACTCATGTGCTAGATCGGGTGGCGCTCGAGTGGTATGGTGCGTCATGGCTTGGCTGAGGATATCCACCTTTACTGGATACCCAGCAAGTTGGCGGATGTTCTTTTTGGGACTGACCTCTTCGGCCCTGGGGTGGAAGGTCACCTGCAGAGGATCGGTAGTCCAATGCTACCTTGGACTCGGCCCTTCCGCCAGAGGAGAAGGCTGCAAACCACAGCCTAAGCCCTTTCGTCCTTCTGTGCCTCGGCGCGCCTGCCCAGCAATCTGCCAGGCCAGCAGGCTCAGCCTGGCATCCCAAACCCAAGCCGGCTTGCCTCTAACAGGAGGCAGGGAGGAAGGGCCCAGGAGGTCCCTCGCCGGGTCCCTCCTCCAAGCCTGCCCAGTGACGGGCTGAGGGGTGCGCCCATCCCCGCCACCTCACTCCTGGGTCCCCTTGGGGACGGCTCGGCATCTCCGCTCCGCCTGGTCCGCTGTCACCGACGACAGGTGGGTCTTGGAGGTGGTGGGAAGAGGCCTGCCTCTGAATTCGAGCAGGCACCACCCTTCAGAGCCGCCGCCTCGGGGGCTTCGGGATCCCCAGTTCACTGAGGCTTGCCGAGCCTTATATCACTCCTCCTCCTCCAGAAGGAGGGTAAGAGAGGTGGTGGACCCTCTTCAGACCCAGGGTTTGTGTCCAGGTACTTCCTGGTTCCGAACGGACGGGGTGTCGCCCATTCTCTAACCACACGACCTAAACAAGTTCCTAAGGTCTCAACCTTCAGGATGGTCACTCTGGCTCAGATAATACCATCCTTGAACGCGGGCGCGGTGGTTCTGCTCTCTGGACCCAGGACGCTTTTTCACGTCCCTATCCGTCGGTCTTCACCAGAGATTCCTTCGCCTCCCGAGCAGAAGGATCTCTTCGAGTTCCAAGCCATGCCCTCTCGGGTTGTCTCCAGCTCCCAGGGTCTTCACCAAATGCATGTGCAGGGTGACAGGCTCTGCCACTTAGGGGTCCGGGTGTACCCTACCTGACGCACTGGCTGATAGCAGCTCCTCCAGGAAGGAGGCGTGAGTGGTCCAGAGATCTGGCCTCCAGGTCTGCTTCTCAACTGGGCCTCCTTATCAACGAGGCCAAGTCGGAACCTCGAGCAACGCAGGTGATTTATTCATCGGGCCAGCCTGACTCTCTCGAGCCAGAGCTGCTCCCATGGACAGGGCCGAGGTTCTCCTCCTTGTCTGATCATTTCTGGTTGGGCACTGCGCCTGCCCGGGACTTCTCGCGCCTCCTGGGTCTCATGGCGGCCTGTACCAGCGTGGTCCGTTGGGCCCGCTGGAACATGCGTCCCTTCAGTGGGACTGGCCAGCCAGTGGTCACAACGCCATCCCTTGACCAGCTTTGTGTCGGTGACACAGGGATGTGGAATGCCTCCAGTGGTGGACCGCTCCAGATCATTTGCAGGAGGGCATCCTGCTCGTTCCGCCCGAGCCGACGGTCTTCTGTCGACCGATGCCTCTGATGGGTTGGGGTGCCCATCTGGGGAACACTGCTCATGGCCTCTGGTCCCCGCGGGAGTCCCATGCCACATCAACCTGCTGGAGCTCCGCGAGGTCCGCCTAGTCTCACCGCCTTTTGCTCTGCTCTCCGGGTCAAGTGGTCCGAGTCCAGACGGACAATACCACCGACCATGTACTATCTAAACCGCCAGGCGGGACGCGCCCATGCTTCTATGCAAGGAAGCCTCCGCATTTGGTCACTCGTGCGCAGCCTGGAGGCGGATCTCCTAGCCATTCACGTGGCAGGAGCCTCCAACACCCTGGCCGATGCCCTGAGCCGGATAGGGGCTGCATCCCACGAGTGGTCTCTCCTGCCGGAGGTAGTACAGCATCTGTTCTCCCTTTGGGGCACACCTCAGGTGGACCTGTTTGCCTCCATGGAGAACGCGAAGCTGAGTCTGTTCTATGCCCGCCCCCCTCAGCAGGGCTCGCTGCAGGGGGATGCCTTCTCGAGGCAATGGACCCCGGGCCTCTTTTACGCCTTTCCCCCATTTCCCTTGATCCACAAGGTGCTTCTCAAGGCGAGGAGGGACAAGGCGCAGGTGATTCTGATAGCCCCAGACTGGCCTCGCCAGTTCTGGTACCCAGATCTCTCAGTCTCAGCTCCAGGACTCGGGCAGCTTCCAGCTCGCCGGACCTGCTCTCAGTCAATCAGGGAAGGTGTTCCATCCGGACCTTCAATCCCTGCACCTGACGGCCTGGTTCCTGAGCGGCTAGAGTTCCAGGCTTTGGGTCTTTCCGACGAGGTCCTCAATGTAGTTGAGGCGTCCCGTAAGGAGTCGACCAGAAAATGCTATGCCTTCAAATGGAAAAGGTTTTCCATTTGGTGTCAGGGCAAGGGCTTGGACCCTTCCTCCTGTTCCTTGGCAAGCATCTTGGACTATTTATGGTCCCTTTCTAGTCAAGGGCTTAGGTCGACGACCCTCAGGGTGCACCTGGCAGCCATCTCTGCTTACCGGGCGGCGGGCGGGAAGCAGTCGGTGGCGCGGAGAAGGTGGTCTGGCGCTTTTCAAAGGCCTTGATCACATTTCCTCCAGTGCGGGAACCCCACCTCCGTGGGATCTACTGCTGGTACTGGCAAAGCTCATGGGCAAGCCATTGAACCTATGCACAGGTGTGCTCTCTCTCACCTGTCGGAAGACCGCCTTCTTGGTGGCTATCACGCCAGCCAGAAGGATGGGAGAGCTCCAGCGCCCATCGAGTCTCCTTACCTGGTCTTCCACAGGGACAAGTTGTCCTCGCCCACCGAAATTCCTTCGAAGGTGGTGTCGAGTTTCACCTTAACCAGGTGTTGACTCTGCGGTGTTCTACCCCAATCACACCTCGGAGGCCGAATGAGGCTCCATACTCTGGATCCTAGAAGGGCGACCTTATTATAAGGGAGCGCAGGCTGAAATCAGGGAGAGGTTCGCCAGCTGTTTGTCACCCACGCTGAAGCCGCATCTGGAGACCTGCAGCCAAGCGGACGATAAGCAGGTGGTAACCTCCTGCATAGATCTCTGCTATAAGTTAGCGGGCATGGAGCCTCCCAGAGGGATAAGAGCTCATTCCACCGCTTATACCTGCAACGCAGGCTGCTTCCAGGGTCGTCCCTATCCAGGAAATCTGCAGGGCTGCTACCTGAAGTCAGCAAACACCTTCATTACCCACTACCATCGACCTTGAGTCACGCCGGGATGCTGGTTTTGGGGCCTCGGTTCTCCAGTCTCTCTTTCCCAAGTAAGTATATGGGGGTGTGCGTCTTGCCTCCCTCCTCCCGGAGAACTGCTAGGAGTCTGCCAATGAGTGTGGATGAACAACATATCCATGTCCCTAGAAATACAGGTTACTCACCTGTAACAGGAGTTCTAGGAATGGTATATGTTGTTCATCCACACGACCCACCCGACCTCCCCGGCTTCGACGCACAACCTGAGCTTCCAGCGGGCCAGATCTGGCGTCATGGGGCGGAGCCGAGAGTTATACCACCCGGTTGGGTGGGAGGAGCAAGCTTGAAGACCTTCCGGCAAGATTTAAAGCGGCAAGGATACTGCCAATGAGTGTGGATGAACAACATATACCATTCCTAGAACTCCTGTTACAGGTGAGTAACCTGTATTTTTATACCCTCTGACAAGTCAGGTACTGGAGGTACAAAAGCTATGCAGTGCCTACAGTACATGTATGAAACTGCTCTACTGTTTTACTGCTCCCCCACATACAATATGTCATGCAGACACTATACATAAGTGCTTGTCCCCCATTTTATTTTTTGATGCATTACAGTTATCACACACACACTGCCACTGTTCACACCACCAGAATCCTGCCAAAAGCCACTGTCCTACTCTCAGTCCCAGTGCCAAGCCAGAATACTGTTATTCTCAAACAAAGCCCTCGTTGCATTTACCAGACGCCTCAAATGCCACCTCCTGTCTGAGGCTTAGCATTCTCTGATCTGTTCTGCAAACCTGTGGAGGGACTGGAGCTGCTAATTGCATCTACCTCTCACATAAATCTGCTCTGTACAGCTGCCATTCCTTACACCCCTCAGGCTTTGATTGCCAGCAAAATCCTGCCCAAGGCTACTGTCCCCCTCTGAGCCCCAGT
This sequence comes from Neoceratodus forsteri, assembly GCA_016271365.2. Taxonomy (NCBI): domain Eukaryota; kingdom Metazoa; phylum Chordata; order Ceratodontiformes; family Ceratodontidae; genus Neoceratodus; species Neoceratodus forsteri. The sequence goes on along the minus strand of CM057459.1, from coordinate 428,872,503 downwards.
ACCTAGCCACTACACTGTTTTCCCCAGAGAGAGCCCTTCTTGTACTTTGCCTCTGTTCGAGGCTCTGGCCGCTCTCTGTGCTCTGATCCATCCAGTTCAAAAACCTGTGTGTAACCCCTAGGTTGCGCTATCAGAAGGGCTACTACCCCTGCTTGCTTGGCTAGTAGCAGGTTAAGGGGCCTGAGTTCTGAAACGGGTGCCTCCACCCAGAGGTCAGGGTTGATAGTGGTCAAGCTAACCTGGGCACAGCCCTCCGGGACACTGTAACCCCCCCCCTTTCCCCTCTAGTGGCCTGAACACTGTACAGTAATCATTTTCACAATACCCCTGGTACACCACACAAGTACCCACACTGTTTGCATTTACCACCAGGGCTGGTTCCTCTGGCTCGACCCTGGGGATCCCCTGTAAAACAAGGTTATGCACAGCAAATAGCAACAGTACATTACTTTGAGCACAAACTGGAACCACAGTCAGATTACATGCAGAAGAAGTTAGATCTGATTTATTCAGGGGACTTGAACAAGGGAGGGGCGAAATCAGGTTAATTAACTTAAAGGTTATATCAATCAAGCAGTTATGCATGCACTTTAAGTCCCCCACACAGTCACACCTCTGGGTACCCAGGTGGAGAAGAGATGGGCTAGCCAGGTGTGTTGCCCGGGGTTGTCCGGCATCGCAGCTGGTTGGGGCCCTGTGATGGAAAACACAACATGCACAGTACACACTATTTGTAATCCGGAGCCAGAGGGCTCAGTTCGTAAAGGAAAAGAAACAAGACAATCAGATGACACACTCAGATTAAGCTGTTATTGCAGGGAGCTACCCTGGTATTTGCTCATGATACCCAAGACTGGACACAGGCTGGATGAAAGTCGAGACTGCAGGAGGTTGATCTGGAATGCCAGGGGAAGCAGGGCCCACACGAGTCACCGAGGTGTCGTTCCTGTTCAAGCGTGGAGCAGGGGGCTGATGCCCAGGCAGGTCTGTCGACGATGGCTTCTCTGTGCAGCTGGTAGTCTGGCTGGGCCATTCTGGCAAGGCCCAGACCACAAGGAGACAAATTTGGATGCAGTCTGTTTTGGGCTGGATATAGCTTCCAGCAAGCAGAACACAGTTCACAGAGTGGGGAACTAACTCTTAGCCCACTAGCAGCTCACAGCACATTTACATGTAAGGGAATTCTACTGTACCAGGCAAAGCGTTCGCTGGTCACAATCGCAAAGTCTCTGCACACACCGGGAGCTTAGGGGTAGCTGGAACTCCTGACGGGCTGATTGCATTCAGAAAAATCTTCGGTCTTCTTCAGGTTGAGCCTGGCCCACTTCAGTAGCTTACTCTAGTCACGCAACTCAGATTCAGTCAGAAAACAATTCTCTTTCCCCTCTCAGGGCAGCAGGCAGACATGCAGGCCAAAAACTCAGGCCTTTCCACAGAGACTGTCTCAAACATCTTGCTTCTTCAGCTCCCAACTTAGATCTGCCTTAAACAGCAGGCAGCTTGGGGATTTCCCTCAGATCCAAAAGGTTCGGTTGGCTGATTCGGCCATCAGTCAAAGCAAGAGCTCCCCTTCAGTTGCAAAAAGGCGCCAAAAGCCCAAAACTACAATTCCTACAGACTTTGAATTCAGACAGCTCCTGTAGTCCGGCTCCAATTTAGGTCCTACCAGAACTGATTGGTCCAATTCACAGTCCCGGGCCAAATGATGGGGATAAACAAGACAGTCCTTGCTGCAAAGAAGGCAGGTTAGACAAACTACATTAACATTAGCACTCTAAATGATTTTCAGCAAATAGTTACATCTTTCAACAGAGCGCCCTCTCAGATTAGTAATAACTGCAATCCAGGCAGCTCTTAAAGAGACAGTACACAGAGGCTACACAGGTACTCTCTGGCAATACATTTAAACTGCTATAACGCAGGATACCACGCGGGCAGTGAACATTTAGGCAAGCTCAAGGAAGACTTTTCGGGAACCCCCATTTGTAGGGGGTTTAAATATGGAATGAAGATGATAGCCCTCTGCCCTTTACAAAAGCTGCTTTCTTCGGTTGGACTGTTGTTCTTTCTGCCTCTCAGCCTCTGATTGGCTACGGCCCGCTCTCACCAAAAACTCTGAACAAAGTAAGGTATGTCTCACATTCCTACTCTTCCTCTGACCTAGTACCTGCCCAACCAAGCCACAAGGATATGGGAGAGAATTTATCTACAGTAGTGACAGTACTTACCAAATTCCTAACTAAGTAAACCCACAAAAAAAAAAAGGCAAAAAAATTGGCAAGACCACTCTGGTGAGGTGAGGACAGGGGTGACCAACCCACCCAGCTGCTTCCACTCAACTTCCAGCCTTCCCTCTCCTCCTCAGACTGAGCTCACTGAGCTGAGGATAAGAGGAGCCACAGAAGTCATTTTTAAAGCTGCCAGTCTACCTATATCGGCTACTGGCCCATTGGGCTGTACCGGGCTGCCGCGGCTACCACTGCTGTGTAAATTGACTGTTATTGGCAATAATGCGAGTGACAGTCAGACTCTCACAAAGTCGAGTCAGTCGAGGGATGACCACCCGGTCCTCTACTGCTGGCCGCTCCAAATGTCCCAGATGCCAGTTGAACATCGAATTCCAGCTCCAGTCGGTAGACCTGGTCCACAAGAGTCATCACCTGGTGGAAATCATGGTTGTTCTGGCTGGCAGAAAAATTGGTGGTGCTGCAGGACAGCTGTTAAGTGTTCCTGTCTCAGAATCCTAACTGTCTGATACTGTGACGCATGCAGTGCGAGTAGCAAATTAATGGCTATTAGGCAGTCAGAACTCCCTGGTACTGCTGTATGCATGCCTGCAAGGGTGTATAGTGAGTGAGGGGACAGTTTCTGTAAACCTTTACCTGTGACTGTGTCCATAACATCATCACAGTGCTATGCAAATGTTAAACAGAGCAGCCACTGAAATTATGATGTGACACACACTCACTGTAAGAGCACACTTTGTGGCACCGGCATGGGGGACTCTGTCCCAATTCCAAAACTGGAAAAAATCGATGCTTTTTTTTTTTTTTACTTGCTCTGCACTCAGGATTGTGACTACACACACACTAAGCAGAGCTCCTTTCAGTTTCCGACCACACCATCCAGGGGAAAAAAAATAAAAAATTTAAAGGAGCTGGATGCAGCTGGTGGGCCCCCCAACACACCGAGCCCTACACACACATGCGTAGTTTGCGTGTATGGTTAAACCAGCCCTGCTCACTGTCTTTGCTGCCACAACTTCAGGGAGCAGACTGTTCTGAGGCTCCACCACCCTTTTAGTGAAGAAACACTTCCTGATGTTGGTTGTGAATCTACCTCCCTGTAGGCGCATGCTGTGCCCCCTTGTTCGTGTAGACTAAACAAACTGGACATCCTCTATCACCGTGCTCTGTGCTTCATTACAAATTCCCCATACCGAACCCATCACTGCGATCTGTACGCAGACGTTGGCCGGATGTCACTTGCTACTAGACGTACATGCCATGCTAGTGTCTGAACCCTAAAGCTTCTTCTGAACAAACTCCTGAGCTACCTAACATCTCTCATCCATATCTCCTGCAGCTCATATTCACTTAGGAAGTCAGATTTTATCCTCCTCGATGTTCCCAGGACTCGCACCTCCTTTGGTAAGCATGCCATCTCAAGTGCCCTCCCAACATTCTGGAATCTATTAAGTCTTCCCTGTAACTAGCCAGCTTTGTTTCTGTGAACGTCTTCAAAAGGCTAGCTGCTTCTAAAATAAGACACCTGTAGCTGTTTTTAAACTCCTTCGCCATCATTATTTCTTACCCCATCTTCCCAACCTACTGCTACCGGTTCTATTCCGTACGGAACTGATCTAGCACTAGCACCTGCCTTCTACTTCTACTTGCCTATGGCGGCTAAACAAAATGATCCCTGCAGCTGATCTCATGACTTCTCTCTCCTCCTCTATATTTTGCTCCCCCCATTCTATCTTTCCCCCTACCTTAACTTCCTCTTATCTGTTGTACTCTTTCTTGTTCCTCTCTTTATCTACCTTTGCTTCTCCCCCCCACCTTCCTCCTAGTACTTTTGCCCATTAGCCCCTTCCCTGCTCCCATCTGCCTTATCTCTCAATTCCTCCTTTTCATTTTAAACTTCACTCTCCTGTTTGTATTAAAAAAAAAAAATCCCATTCCTAATGTTCCTCCCAAGGTTTATACTTCTCCTACCTGCACTGTTACTTTCTAATTAGAGCATTATGTATCATTACTTTCTAATTTGAGTACTGTGTATTTTATGGACCTAGTCTGCACTTATTATTACTGTTATTTTATTCACTACATGTATCGTGTAATTGCCCGTATACGTGACTCAGGGCCTCCTTGTGAATGAGCTTGCTCAACTGAGTTTTTCCTGCAATAAACTTGAACTTAAACTAGACAAGCTTTCTCTGAAACGGTCCTTCCTGAGTTTGTTCTGAGTTAATTCCTTTGAGGTATTTGAATGTCTCAGATCATATCCCCCCTCTTTCCTCCTTTCCAGTGAGTGCATCTTGAGATGGTTGAGTCTTGACTGGTAGGGTTCTTGATGAAGTCCGTGAATCATCTTCATAACTCTCCTCTGAACAGTCTCTAGACAATCTCTGCCTTTCTTGAAGTGTGGTTTCCAGAACTGGATGCAATACTCTAGGTGCAATCTCACCAAGGAACTGTACAGCGGGATTATCACCTTGCTTTTTCTATTTGTTTTAACTCTGCCTATTCATCCAAGGATGCCGTTAGCTTTCTGTGCCTCCTTTTTGCATTGCCTGGTTGTCTTTAAATCAAAAGATATGAGTACTACTAGATCCCTCTTGACAGCTTCTGTCAGTTGTTCCCCTCCTAGGGTATATTTCCTGCCTGGGTTCTTTCTCCCCAGGTGCATAACTTTACATTCTTGGTGTTGAATTTAAACTACCATATTTTTTTACCATTATTCCAGCTTTTTTAGATCAGAGTTCATTCCTGTGGCTCCCTCTTATGTGTCTGCTTTGTTGCGGAGTTTGGTGTCGTCTGTGAACAGGCATACCTTTCCTTCCAATCCATAAGCAGTGTCACTGATGAATATGTTAAATAGAACTGGTCCCAGTACTGATCCCCGGGGGACTCCGCTGGTTACCCCACCTTGCTCTGACAGATTTCCATTTACCATGACCCTCTGGGTTCTCCCTTAGAGCCAGTTCCTAACCCAGCTGACTATTTTATGCCCCACTCCAGTGTGTTCCAACTTGTTCATTAGTCGCCTATGTGGAACGGAGTTGAACGCCTTACTGAAGTCCAGATACATTACGTCTACTGCTCCTTCCTGGTTCACCGTTCTGGTCACCCAATTAAAGAAATCAATCATGTTTGTCTGGCATGACCTCCCTGCTGAGAAGCCATGCTGCTTTGGGTCCAGTTTTCCATTTGCTTCCATATATTGCACTATTCTTCCCTTCAGTAATGTTTCCATGATTATCCCCACCACTGAGGTGAGACTGACTGGACAGTAGTTACCAGCGTCTTCCCTGCTCCCACTTTTGTGCAGGGTTACCACTGCGGCTTTTTTCCAGTCGTCTGGGACTCTTCCAATCTCCAGGAATTTATTAAAGAGGACTGCTAATGGGGAGGCAAGTTCCTCTGCAAGTTTCTTCAGTATTCTTGAGTGGATACTGTCAGGTCCTATTGCTTTGTTGGTTTTTAATTTTTTAAGTTCTTTTAGGACCCTTTCTATTTTGAAGGGATTTGAGTCCGCTTCACTGGTTTGGTGTCCTTCATTTCCCAGTACCGGCCCACTACCCTGTTTCTCTAGGGTGAAGACTGAGCAGAAGTATTCGTTCAGAACCTCTGCCTTTTCTTTGTCAGTCTCCACGTTCTGCCCCTCTCTGGTTCTCAACTGAACGATGCCCCCTTTGCTTTTCCTTTTCTCTATATATATCTATATCTGTAAAAGGTCTTGTCCCCCTTTATAACCCGTTCAGTAATTCTTCTGTTAACGCGTTGGCTATCCTAATCGCCTTCCCTGCTTCCTTGAGCCTTGCCTTGTATTCCTCCATGTCACTGTCCCTCTTTGTTTGTACTTTTTGAAAGCTTTTTCTTCTCCTTTATACTGAAAGCAACCTCCTTAGAAAACCAAAGAGGGTTTCTCCTCTTCTTAGTTTTACTGATCTGTTTGGTGCATTCTGCTGTGGCCAGAGTTATTGCGTCCTTTATGGCCTTCCAGCTTTCCTTCTTATCAACCCTGCAACATCTTTGAGATGGTTTTCAACGCGTGTTTTCATTTTGACATAGTCAGCCTTCCTGAAGTCCAGGATCTTCAGTTTTGTGTGACTTGTGTCCCCTGCCCTTTTGACTGTGAGACAGACTGACCTGTGGTCACTTGACCTCAGATTGATTCCTACCTTAATGTCTGTGATCCTGGTACTGTTTGACAGTACGAGGTCCAGGATTGTGTTTTCTCTGGTGGGTGACTCCACCAACTGTTTCAGTCCTGCCCCTTTTAGAGCTATGAGGAATTCTCTGCTCCTGTCCGATGAAGCCATGTAGAAGGACCAATCTATATCAGGCAGATTGAAGTCTCTGATGAGCAACAATTCGCCTTTATCGGCCATCATTAGGATGGTTTCTAGTAGCTCTTTGTCTCTACCTATCTGTTGAGACAGGGATCTGTAGAGCACACCCACTCAGATGGTGGACTTTTCTCTAGCTCCAAGGGTGATTCATAGGGCTTCAGTCTCAGTGTTTGCCATCTGTTCCTCTGTGTCCTTGATTCTTTCCCTTGTGTAGATAGCCACCCCCCTCCTTTCCTTCCTTTGCAGACTCTCCTGTACAGAGTGTACCCTGGGATAGCAACACCTAGGTATGGTTCTCATTGAACCAAGTCTCTGTTACAGCAACCCAGTCAAGGTTAGTCTCTGCCATTATGGCGGTGAGGTCTGGTATCCTATTTACTAGGCTACGGGCATTGAGACAGAGTGCCCGCCAGCTTTGACTCTGTCTGTTGTGTCTTTCCTTCTGTTATGCCTTTTTGCTTCTCTCCCCCCCCCCAAACTCTCTTTATGCCCCTTACTCACCAGACTGCTGGCCTCTCTCCAGTGTGGTCTCACAGGCATGGTCTTTCTCCCACACTCCTGAAGCCTCCAACTGACTGCTGGCTTGGGCCTTCTCCTCCTGGCCACAACCCCGCTGTGAGCTCCCCAGGGCATTACTGCCGACTCCTACGGGCACTCTGTCTAGAATCTAGCACAGCAGCCAGGGTGTGGAAAGAGAGCCAATTGTCAGCCGGCAGGACCCAGAACAGTGTGTGGGGTCCGTCCCACAAGACTCACCATCGCCTACCAGGCAACCGGGATTTTTTTTTTCCACTTTTTCTGTCCCTCATTGTCTGGCTGCAGTGTGCACCAAAGACGGTATTTGGGCGTGGTTCCACGACTTTCACGGGAGTGCCACCACAGCCAACTCCTTACTAGAGATTCTGACTGCTGCTACATCCCTAGTCTCCACTTGGGGCTGCCAGACATGGGATCTGCTACCCCCCCCCAAGAAAGGAGAGGAGAGCTGTCTTCTGGATGCTCGATCCTTTCCTTCGCTGATGACCAGAGTCCACTCCCAAACCTAGGTCGTCAGTGTGGCTTGAGGTAAGGTGTCCAGCGCTTCATCCCTTTGTGCCACCGGGCCCCATTTTTGCTTCTTGAGCTGTTTGGCTTGGGCTGCACTTGTTATGTCCTGGTCGGTGCCTGTTGTCTTGTGACCTGTTGCAGAATTAGCAAGTTGTGGGGGAGGGACAGCTGCCACCCCAGTGCCGTAGTGGGTGCTAGTGCCCTCTCCCCATCCTCTAGTTTAAATGACTGATAAATACTTTGAACTTTTGGCCGAGTGCACGGGCCCCCTCTTTTGTGACCTGTAGGCCACCGAACCTAAAAAAGTGTCACTCCCAGAAATTCCCCCAGTCTGCCATGAACCAATGGCCCATTTCCTTATACCAGTCCTTGAGTCAAGTGTTCAAGTCAATGATCTCCTTTTCCCTGATTTTCTGCCGGTTGTCTCCCTTTCCCCATGCAGGCAGAATTTCAGAGAAGGAGACAGTGGATGAAACAGAAGGCAGTTTGTCCCCGAGGCTGGATAGCTGTGCTTTTGTTTGATCTACAGTTCAACTAGTCAAGTTGTTTGTTCCTATATGAATCAAGACATGTGTGTCCTTAGCTGTATCCTGCAATATTCTCTCAGTGCAGTTCGTGTCCTTCCAAGCTGATGTACCAGGGAGGCACCTGACCACAACCATAGTGTGTCCATTTTGCTGTAGGTGAGACTCTGCTCCTCTTATCATAGTCTCCAGTGATCAACAAGTGTTTTTTGTTGGCCATCTTTCATGAAACAGCCTGGGTGGTATGCTCATTTGTGTTCTGTGCCTGGATGTGAACTGATTCATCCTGTGCCTCGGCGGAAGGCTTGGATGAAAGTGGCAAGTACTTATTTAAGTCTGTAATGGTGATTTGATGTGCAGTTGTTTGCCTTGGCTCTGCAATGTAGAACACCAGTTAGGGTTTTTGACAGTCTGCCGGCCCCGCAGTCTTTTTGCCCTCTGGGGTAGTGGTGATGCTGTGTGGGGCTGGTATTGTGCTGCCGGCAGATTGCTGTAATGTTTGATTTCCCAGAGTTTAGTTCTGAGGTACGTTATTTCAGCCCAAGTGATGCGAGCTGAGAATGCAGATTTCCGAGCGTCCAGCATGTGGGACACTGTCCATATTTTTAAGTGACTGTTCCATTGAATAAAGTCCCATAGTGTCTACAGTCTACTGTGTCCATGGTTGTGTAGACTGGTTACGGACGAAAAATATAATTATTATATTTTTTTAATATTTCATTTAATTTTTTTCCCCTTGGCCTGGACCCCACACCGCTGCCCTGACTGGCGGGGCTCCTAAACCCCTGCCCCCGCAGGTCCCACTAGCGCAGGGCTTGCCCCCAGGCAGGGCCGCTGAATGGTGCCCCTCCCAGGACACTCAGTCTCTAGCCTGGCTTTCCCCAGGATGGGGGCCACAGGAGTGGGACCCCCCCCCCGGTAGAACTTTAGTTGCATGAGAGTGGCAGCGGAGGCAGGAGCGTCACCCTCAGGGCCAGATTTTTTTCAGATGCTGGAGTTCCCCAGAGGCGGGACGTGCAGTGACGTCAGTGGGTGCACCCGATGTCTATCCTGCCTCCTGTTACGTGTGGCCTCGGTACTTGCTGGTCCCAGCCTTTGCCAGGGGGCGCTGACGTGCCAAATGCTCACCCCCCACCCCCCGGAGAAGAAGAGTTGCCAGACGGCACTTAATCCTTCCACAGTGTTTATAAAATAAGCTTCCTGTGGAGGCTCCAAAGGGGATCAGTGTTGGCAATACTTGCACATCCATTTTATTTTGTATTTTTCCCCCATGTTCATGGCATTGCTGTTGCCAACATCATTTCCCCTCTTTTAGATTTACTTCTCAGGATTTGAAAAGAATATCAGGATGTCGAGTGTAATGTGTAATTAGAAGGTGTTTTGAACTGTAATTTACTTAGGAGAAATGTTAGTAAATTTTTTGGAATAAACTTGTATACAAACATGTACCAATGTATATCTCTTCGATCAGCTAAAGAAGTCCAGCCTACCACATTGTACAAAGTGCACCTATGAGTCCTGTAAGGTAGATTTGTAATAAATCTTAATGCACTGTTGTATAATGGATCTAACGTACCAAGAATAGAACTTGTGTTTTTGCAAATAAAGTCTCCATAATCAAGTACTGGCAAAAACAAGGATGTGTCTAATAGTTTTCTTAAAGAATAGTTAAACAGGGTATGATTTCTATTAAAAAAACAAAAACAAACCAGTAACTGTTTAAGTTTTGTAGAAATATTTCTTATATGCAAATCAAAAGATAAGTGTACTTATATGCATATCAAAAGATAGAGCACTTCCTCCTGTACTTAGGAAGGAAATGGGACGACGTAGAGTTGAAGTGTGGACAAAAGTAAATAGAAAGTCCTGTGCAAGAGTTATCTAGTGCCTCCTGCTGTTATGCAGGAAGTGTGGATGAAAACACTAGAAAATATAATTCTCAAAAGGACTAGAAAATATAATTCTAAATAGAAAATATAAACTTTTTTTATTATATAGCATTGCCTCCTATTCTTAGAGAGGAGGTGGGACGACATAGAGATGAAGTGTGAAGAAAAGTAAATAGAAGGTCCTGTGCAAGAGTTATATAGCCCCTCCTCCTGTGGTTTTGCAGGAAGTGTGGACAGTAGAACTAGACAAAAAAAACTAGAAACTAGAGTACAAAATACCATTATTTGCAGATGATTTGCTTCTGATTTGCTACTGATAGTAACTTCCCCAAGGACACCATTCCAGCAGTATGGGACATCTTGGATTCATATGGGACACTACTGGGATAAAAATTCAACACCCTTAAAATGGAGGTCCTACTATGTAATTATCCTCCAACGCAACATCTTAAGCAATCTTTCTCTTTTAGGTGGTATAAAACTGGTTTTAGATATTTGAGGATTAAGATTACAAAGAATTTGAGTGACGTCATGCCTCTAGCTGCAGCCTAGGCACGTAGCTCCGTCTTCCTCGGGACAAAAATTGAATTTCCCAGCTACAAAACAAAAAAATATCGGGTAAAACACTACAAACTACGAGAAGATGCCAAAAAGGAAACCAGAAAACCAAAAACAACCGGCAGACCTCTTTGATCCAGAAGGATTACACTCCGATAGCGACAGGTCCCAAAGGTCAGGCCGTGGAGACTCCCTCGGACCCAAAACTTCCAGCCTTAACAACAATATAGCAAGGCAGATGGATATGGTGCTTAAAGAATTAAGAGACTTCAGCAAGGAAACCAAAACAACATTTGCGGCACTACGCACGGATGTTAGTAAAATCGAAAAAAGGCTTGAGGGCCTGGAAGAACAGGCTACATCTACAGACTTACGAATAGACCTGACTGAGAGGGCAATTATACAGCTACATCATGAGGTGAAAAGCTTAAAAGAACGAGCCGATGATGCTGAAGCACGGAGTAGGAGAAACAACATCAGAATCACTGGATTCCCCGAGGGAGCAGAAGGGAAGGATCCATTACTATTTCTACAGCAATACTTTAAATCGCAGCTGACCCTACCAGAGTCAAGTACCCTGGAGATGGATCGTGCCCATCGGACATTAGGGCCTCAAATGACTGACCGCCCTCGTGCAATCTTAGTGCGCTTTTTGAGATACCAGGAAAAGGAGATGATACTACATAAATCCTGGCAGAAGGGTAATCTAAACTACCAAGACCACAGGATCTACATGGATAACGATTATCCGACAATGATAGCACTAAACCGCAGAGCTTACGGCCCAATTCTGAGGAAGCTGAAAGAACGGGGGATAAAGTTTCGAACACCATACCCTGCAAAGCTGGTTGTACGTTTGACCGAGGGCCCCAAAAGCTTTGACTCAGCAGAAGAATCAGCTCGAGAACTATCCAAACTAGGGATCGCTGTCCCTACATTCCAGAATATCCCCAACTCAACGCTGGCAGCAAAACTGGCACAAAAAGTATGGAACCGAAGCACCTCACGGGACCAACGTTGCAAGGAGGGAGAGGCTGCATTACAGCAGATCGCTGCAAGCCTAAGAAGACAAGCTACCACTGAATCTATAAATCTAGAAACTGGACTGAAATCCACTTGAAGAGGACTGGCAGCATTACTTTGTTGCCCAACAGGTAGGTGGGCCTAGTTCTCCCCTCTCCTCCCGTCAGATGGTATCCGGCCGGTTACTGCTTACCCCATCGCCCCTTTCCCTGAGTAGTTCCACGTATAGTGATTAAATCCAACAGCCTCATCATAAGAGATGCTTGCGCTGGGGCCTCCCTTAACTGTCGGGAGCCGAGGCCGTGCAGAATCACTCATGTGGATACCCATACGAACGGTGGAGAGGAAGGGTCGGGTTGGTGGGGCGGGGCGCGAGGGAGACACGGGAGGAGATGGGCCCGCCACACGATAACCCTGAGGGCCAGATTTGAGGCAATATTTCAGAATTTCGTGGTTTGGAGACATTTGGACGCTATGCATTTGGACTACAGTGTTAATGCTGGTGAGGACTTTGAGTGGACTGGTTACCTCGGGGTGTTGCTAGGGGGAATTTAGACAAGGGAGCTCAGGCCTCATGACTGAGCGGGAAGACATCCTCTCTCCTCGCTGTTTTCTTTTGAAAGCCTACTTGTTTATGAATGGGAGGAACCACCCGAAGGCTATATATTATGAGGACACTTTGAGCATGGCCTGGGCTAGGTTCCCCCGAGATCCGAGAGAAACGATCCAGGTAGTATTTTGGATCTGCTGAACCTACTTGGGAAACTCCTTTCAATGACCCCAAGCAGAGTTTAATCAGTCCGGGGATGACACGACATGACTATCTCTCTCCCCCATTTCTTTTTTTTTTCTTCTCTCTGTTTCCTCACTCCTTTCTCCCCGACGTTATACGTGTGGTCCTAAGATAAATAGGACCAAGCCATATACTTGGCACAAAGGGAATTTGGGCACGAATAGCTCTCAGTTCCCATGGAAGTGGTAAATAGTTTGAAAGGGCAAGCCCAGTTGGCATGCTACTGTCTCCAGTTGTTACCTCAAGTTGTTTTAAACAAGCACTGTTGGAGCTTGAAGTTAAGGGGTGGTTTACCCCCCTCACCCTCCCACAGGCAGTCACTAACCTTAAATACAGACACAGACTATATTAAAATTATAAGTTTTAATAGGAGGGTCCAGTTACAACTCCTTCATGCTGAGGAGACTTAGATGGCTGGAACACCTTTACAGATAATGTCATTAAATGTTAATGGCCTTGGAAATCCAGTTAAATGATCAAGAATGCTGACATTGTTTAAAAGAAGCAAGGCAGGAATTATGTACATGCAAGAGACACATATGAATGTAAATGAACATAAAAAGTTGATGGGAAGGGGGTAGCACAGGTTTTCTCATCTTCTTACGCAGGAGGTAGGAAGAGAGGGGTCGCCATACTGGTTACAAGCCAAACTCCCTTCAGAGCCACGATGGAATGGGCAGATACAGAGGGCCGACTTGTGATTGTCCAGGGTTTTCTGCAGGACAATGAGGTCCCCTTGCTAACGCCTACTTCCCCGGGTCAACAACGCAGACTATTAGATATCTGCTATGAAGAGTATTAGAATTGACCAAAGGGACCTTGATATTAGCTGGAGATTTTAATATCACTCCGAGTCCCTACCTAGATTCCACGAGAGTAGCGGGGGTAAACAACCAGCCCACATAAGTTTTAGCGATTTACACAAGAGGTTGGATGGCTCGATGTGTGGCACCCTCCACCCCAGAGATAGGAAATACTCATTTTACTCTGCAGTCCATGGTACGTATACTAGGATAGATCATTGCTACACCCAAAAGGAGAATCTAGGACTGCTCCGAGATATATCCATGGGGGAAATTGCTCACTCAGACCATGCCCCTGTAACTGTATTCTGGGATATAGGACTTGAGAGACGGGAGACCCTGTGGAGACTTAACCCAGCTCACCTTAAAAGCGAGGTGTTCAGGGAATTCCTACAGGATAAGATACAAGACATCCTAGAGAATAACCCAGAAGGGGAGACATCCCCAGCGATTAGATGGGACACACTAAAGGCAGTACTTGGGGCCACCTCATACAGTACACCACACGCCTTGCCAAACAACGCAGAGCCAAACAACTGCATCTGGAGCAGACCCTTGGTTTTTCCAGATGGCTCACCAGCAGGGGGACTTATCTGTACTAGCACAACTTAGGCAGACAAAACAAGACCTAAACGACCTGTGCCTGCAGCAAACAGAAATAGCCCTGGCATTCCTGAGGCAACGATACAGAGAGATAGGCCCAAGGGCATCTCGACTGCTGGCCTTTAGGCTCCGTAGGCAGAAACCAAATGCTACGATAGCCAGCATCAGGGACCGTGCGACAAATATCCAACTTACTAGGGTAAAAGATATTACACAAGCTTTCTGCGACTATTACAGAAAGTTATACACCCCGGACCACCCATCAGAATATAATAATATTAGGACCTTTCTGTCCACGCGAGACCTTCCCAAGCTTAATAAGGACCAACAAACTGAATTGACTCACCCTATAACCCATTTAGAACTGCGAACGGCTATTGCACGGTTGAAAACAATGAAGGCCCCGGGTCCAGATGGCTATGGTACAGAATTTTATAAAACCATAGAACCCCAGCTTAGTCCACTATTGGAGAAGGTATACGAGGAAATACTTTGAGGCCTGAGTCATGCTCCCCCCAGCTGGTCTTATGCAGTAATTTTGGTTATTCCCAAACCAGATAAAGACCCTCAGCTATGTCCCTCTTATCGCCCCATATCAGTGTTAAATGTAGATTATAAAATTTTCATGTCCATAATTGCGAAGAGAATGGATAGGGTCCTTCCCTTCCTAATAAGACCTGACCAGACGGGGTTTGTTTGCTCTAGATCCACTACGGATAATACCAGACGGGCCCTATATTTGGTGCAGAAAATGCAATCATCTGCTACCCCCTCGGTCCTTCTCAGCCTTGATGCTGAGAAGGCCTTTGACGGGGTCTCCTGGCCTTTCTTGTTTGCAACCATGGTGGCGATGGGGTTTCCTGCTCTTTTCATTTCACTGATAAAGACTCAGTACTCCTTTCCGCAGGCCTGTGTTAAGGTCTCGGACCATCATTCAGCCTATTTTCCTCTACATAGGGGCACCCGTCAGGGATGTCCTCTCTCACCAGGACTTTTGGCCATATTTATTGAACCCTTGGCCCAGGCAATTAGGCCGGCTGCCAATGTTAAGGGAATCTGGCATGGGGGCGGAGAACATCGCATAGCTCTCTATGCAGATAATGTTCTGCTCTTTCTATCAGACCCTACACATTCAATACCAGCGGTTTTTCAAATACTGGAGGTGTATGGCCAGTGTTCGGGATATAAACTGAACACCTCTAAAACAGAAGCGCTATTATTTAAATATACCCCCCCCCAGTCCTATCCTTTTCGCTGGGGCCTGGGAAAGTTAAAATACTTAGGCATATACCTATCTCAAGATGTACGGAAAGCAGCACCAAACAACTACACCCCATTCTACTCCCAACTCCAGGCAGACCTGGCTAGATGGAGTATCCTCCCACTTAACCTGCTTCAGAGGGTGGAAGTTATCCGAATGGTGATTCTTCCATGAGCACTATATTTATTCAAAAATATTCCTATATACATCTCAAATAAAACAATAAGAATCTGGAATAAAGCAATAATGAGCTTCATCTGGGCTGGCAGAAGGGCCAGGATAAGGGCATCTACCCTTGCCCTCCCTAGACAGAAGGGAGGCTTGGCCCTCCCAAACCTTAGATTATATAATTGGGCCACTCACCTCTCATTTATAATAGAGTGCCTTAAACGTACTAATTCAGCCATTTGGAGGGAGATTGAGGAGGGATTGCTCCCATTCAGTGACTGGTGTAGAAACGCCTTGCACCAGACGCATAATGTCAACCCACAATTTAGCCTAAATCCATGGACCTCGCACCAGCTTAAAACTTGGAAAATTATATATAGGCAGCTGGCTTTAGCACCCTACCTGTTCTACTTATGCCCGATATACCTGTTAGAATCATTTCCTCCAGCACAGATGGATCATACATATAAATGCTGGGATCGGTTCCACCTCACCTATATATCACAACTACTGAATGGGAATGACTTTATTACCTTCCAAGAGGCAAGGCAGAAATATAACTTGAGGAGGGAGGATGTTTTTTAGGTACTTGCAACTAAGACACTTTTTCCACTCCCACCCACTGAAAGCGCAGAGAGTAGCAGACCTTCCTCCCTTAATAACATTTCTACTGAACTCCACAACGGCTATGGACACCTCACATATTATCTCCAAAACATATAAGGTACTTTTTGAATCCCTAGGGGCAAACACATTAGAGACATTGGCAAGGTGGAGCCGTGAGACGGGACTAGAGATTACCTCACAACAGTGGGAAAGGGGCTGTCTCCTACCCTCTAAACTCACTTACTCTCATAATTGGCGGCTTTTCTCATGGCAATTACTAATGAGATATTTCCGAACCCCCACAATAACCAGCCACTACTCAATCACAGGGAAATCTGAATGCTGGCGCTTATGTGGGGAACCACAAGCACACCACACCCATGTTTTCTGGACCTGCCCCTCCATACAACCTTTCCTGACCTCCCTCCAGGCAGAGCTGACGGAATTAATAGGTAGTGTAACTACTCTAACACCAGAAATATTTATACTGCACATTTTCCCTCAGGATTTAAGGGATACTCATTTGCACTACTTTCTGGGAATTACTCTACTTGCCGCGAAAAAAGCTTTAACCAGACACTGGTATACACCCCAGATCCCAACAATAGATGAATGGAGGGAAATAGTAACACATATATACAGATCAGAAAAGATCTCCTTTTCCCTGAATAACTCCATAGATCAGGGCTTGATAACATGGACCAAATTGGGTATTATATATAATGACAAAAGACCCTAATTTTGTCCCCTAGAGGCAATACCATCCAACTTAGTGGAATGGGCTGGGATATAGCATGAAGGACTAGAGAAATTAGAATGGCTGACTATATTGAGAAGGAGATGAGAAATTCCATACCTTTTTGCAGACCTGCAGGGTTCAGTTAGAGTAAATCCAGGAAGAGGTGGGAAAATGATCAACTGGTCTCTAAATATATATATACATTAACTTATACAGATATCTGCATTCTTATATTATGCATTATGTGTCAAAAGTGTGTTTTGCATTAACTTAACAAAAGGAATGTATTTAAAATGTAATCTGTGACTGCCTTCCCCCCCCCCATGGAATGTATGAAAATAATAAAGATTATATTAACAAAAAAAGATTACAAAGAATTTGGAGCATTTAGAACTGCTTAACTTGGAACCCCTAACACGGCAAATCACAGAAGATCTCTTCAAATGGACTCTGCTTCATCTAGGAGTTTTCCAAAGAATAGAGGCTATTTTTCAAAACGTTCTACCTATAGTTCTATATTACCTACAGACCCTTCCACTGATGTTGGACAAATAAATCCAGAGCATGGAACAAAGTATATTATGTTTTATTTATAATGGAAAAGCCCCCCCCCCGGATTAGAGTTTCTGTTCTTCATCTGGCATGACAAAGGTGAGGAGTTAACTTTCCAAATTTAAAATGGTATACGGTAGCAGCCCACCTGCTAACCATTTGTGTATGGATCACTTCATCCATGACACATTAAATGACTTGTACGTAGGCTTGCCAGGATTCAGTATATATTGGTAAAAGTCGATAAATGTCAACATCGGCCGAATTCCTAAAGCAGATGGAAAAAAATATAAATCGATATTGATCTATTTGATCTACTTTTGCCGTTTTATATTACAATACATTTTCATCCCTCCTCTCTTCCCCCCCCTTCAAGTCACTCTGCATTCCCGATCTCTCTACTACAGTTCACATTTAAGCCCAGGACAGTTTACTAATTCTCCCTGCAGCTCTCTCAGAGATGGTCTCCAGAGGATACCGCAGCTGCACTGTACTGTGAGGGCAAGGACATGAAGCAGCCTTCCTTGTTCTGTCTTGCCCATGTACTACTCCATTTCAGCTCTGGTGTTCAAGGTGACGGTATTTGGGTCAATTATTATTTAAAGTAACACACTCCCATCCCGTTTCAGTTCACACTGCATTCTTGATCCCTCCACTATATTTCAAAGAAAAGCCCAGGACTGCTTACTGATTCTCCCTGCAGCTGTCCCAGAGACTCTCCCCAGGGGATACCGCAGTCCTTACTGCAAGGAGCTAGCACTAGCAGCCTTTTCCTCCTTGTTCTACGTGGTACTTTAAAGGGACACTAAACATTGCAGGGGTCACCCAAATTGTGAAAGCTCATGAAAAGATCTTTCAAAAGAGGTACTGGGTGTACATGCAGGCGACAGGAGTCTTGAGATTTGAATAGCTAAGTAATGTGTAAATTAGCTCATAGCAACAGCCATTTCATGCAGTCTTGAAAACAGGAAGTGATATCACTGAGGGGCTAGCTCGATGTTAATTACAGCTTGCCCCTTAATGACATCACTTTCTGTTGTACGATTGCATTAATTGACTGCTGCCTTGTCTTGATTTTCAGGTTATTTAAATATTTATATCTTGGGACATTTGACACCTACAAGGAAGCCAAATACCTCATTCAGCTTAACTTTTCATAGGCTTTCACAGTTTGAGAAATTCCTGCAGTGTTTACTGTCCCTTTAATAACAAGCCGTGTACGGACTTTTTTAACATCAAAATAAATTGTGAGATTTTACCAAGAACATTGAATTTTGTGCATCTGTGGCTGTTATTATTGACAAAATCAGGAGAAAAGCTATAAAATAAACGTCGATATTTTCTGTCGACATTTAAAAACAATAAAAATTGAATCCTAGCAAGCCTACTAATACTATTGTGATAGTTATTTGTAACCCTCTAGGTTGTCTTTCCCCCGTCCAAATTTCACAATGGTGACCTTCCCTCAGTGGATGGCAGTCATAAAAAAATGTCTCTCGGCAGCTCACTGCTTCTATCTTCGAGCCCTAGCATGTGACACAGATTACCCACCAAACAGAATAAATGGGGCATTACAGGACTGGGCAGGCTGGGAATACATTTTATTTTTCAACTTTTAGACTCTTGGGGGATTCTCCTATTTATTACTTTGCAGTCAACCATTTGTCTCTTGACAACAGATCATTACCGCTACTTAGATTTGAGATTGTATTTGAGGGTAGAATTGTAAAATATCGCTGTTTACCAGATGAACCCCTTAAACTCCTACAGCATCTCCTATCTTATTTTACAAAGTAATACATGGAACCATATAACTGGTCATGCCAATAACGTAATATAGGAAGCGTCCACCGACAGCACAGCCTCAATTTTACAGAGGTGGAACTCAGAACTTGGTACCACTTATACTTTAGACACATGGAACACATTTGCCATCTGTGACAGTAGGCTGACCTCTGCCACATACTGGAGGGAAGTTTCATGGAAATGCGAGTACCATTTCTTCCAAATGCCAGATACAGTTACAGAATTCACTGGATGGGGAGTCAGCAGCCAAATGCTGGCGGGGACGTGGTCAGCTCAGTGCAAATACATTTCATGTTTTGGGGGCTTAATTGCTTCTCAAGCCCTTTTGGCAGGCTATCACTCAAGAGTTAGAAGCCATTTTTGACTTCCCTGGGGAAAATACTCCTCTTCTCCTGTTAGTGCTTCCACCAGATGGTAACACACTGGACCGCACAAGCTTAATATTAATATCAATCTCAGTTATAGCTGATGAACAAGTTATTACCAGACTCTGGCACACTACCAAAACTCCTGCGGTGGAGGGATGGAGAACCATAATGATAGACATCTTCAATATGGAACACATAACATATGCATTCATGGGTAAAATTTCTTCACCATTGCGCTCACTCAGTACCCCCACCACCACCACTGTGCAGCACAGACTTGACCCTCCAAACGTTCATTCAGGATTGCCGGTACATCTGAAAATTGCAACTTGTACAGACCCATCTCTCACCACCTCAACAGGCCAGCACCTGAAAATCCAGAACCAAGCATGCAATACTGTCAACATACAGTTAATCAGATGACAGCTGCCCAAGGTTGTTAGAGAAAGGTCTGTGCTAGTCGCTGTCCACCTCTGCCCACCATGTCCATGCTTGTCATCTAAAAAACAGTCATGGATTTTGTAAGCCATTCTTGAATCTTTTTTCGTTATCTATGTTTAGCTGGCTTCTTTTTGTGTTTTGCAAGTAAGTGGTTCTTTTACAGTAGTAGACTGAAACCTCAGAATAATTTACAGTGGGAAAGGATCTGATTACAAGGACTGTTTAATGTTTTTCTTGCATCTGTTATATAGTGGTTTCAGTGACCTAATCTAAAAACTGTTTCTATTCCAAGACCTAAGGCTGTATTAAAAGATATCATCAAAAGGGTGAATGTCTCATTTTCACCAAGTTATTTAGTCAGTTTCTTGCCTGATTTTATAACTACAACCACAACTGTTTTTATTTTCCAGATAGTGGGTGCTGCTGAAGAATCATGGGTAATTTCAAAGGTCATGCTCTTCCAGGGATTTTTTTTCTCCTTTTTGGCCTGTGGTGGTCTGTAAAGTATCCCCTGAAGTACGTCTGTAAGAAGAATAAAAGTGTGTGTTACCTATTATCCACCAAAGGATTTCGTCGATTGGAGGTTGCAGAGGGAACAGTGAAAGCCCTGTTTGCACTGATAGGTAAGTAAAGATGCAGCTTTATTTTCTGAGGCAGAACTAAAACAGTATGGTCAGACACTTCACTGTTTTTCTAGTATGCCGGAAACGTTTTAAAAATATTCTAATTAGACACACTTTGGCTAATAATTACATATATTTTTGTCCTCTCATTCATTTTTTACGTTCGCTTGCGCACATGCATAAAAGACGTTTTAAGTAACACGCGGAGTGTGCCTCTCACCAATGCACTGCTCCCTTGAGCAGGCATGGCGATCCTACACAATGGGTGCAGGAGCTCAATATGATAAGCGGTGTTCCTCTCGTCAAGGAAAACACGCTGCCATACTGGCGCCGCCGCCATCCCCTCGTCACAGCAGCTCCCTCCTCCCCGCGTGCATCACACCGCCCCCAAAGCTTTCCTGCCAGGCTGGGGCCACCCCCGCGTGGCAAAGGCTGTTTGTTTTCCCGGCGGGGTGCCCAATCCCCGTCGGCTCCACGCCCCCAAAGCCATCCTGCTGCCATGCTGGGAGCCCACCCCAGCGTGGCAAACCCGTCAACTTGTTTTGCCAGCAGGGGTGCCCAATCCCCGTCAGCTCCTCAGCCCCAGCGTAGTTTGCCGATGGGGTGCCCAATCAATCAATCCAATTTGGTGAAACAATTCCTAAAATGACTGTTTCTGAGCATGGTTAGCAGTTCCTACATGCGCTCACGTCGCGTTTAATTTTCAATATTTCCACTCCAGATTTTCAACATTGCCATTTTACCACACCTCCTCATGAGCAGTACAGCTGTCATTTTCACATCCTGCCCAAAATGTGTTTCTGCCCATGTAGCGCACAATGGCGCAGTCGGTGTCGCGAACTCAATGTATGGGACAC
Source organism: Neoceratodus forsteri (assembly GCA_016271365.2). Classification (NCBI taxonomy): domain Eukaryota; kingdom Metazoa; phylum Chordata; order Ceratodontiformes; family Ceratodontidae; genus Neoceratodus; species Neoceratodus forsteri. Next base: position 428,851,265 of record CM057459.1, on the reverse strand, counting down.
ATTAAGAAAATCACAGTGACACTGATCATGAGCAGAGGTCTTAAATGGCTGTGCTGAAATTTGGTGAAAAAATTCCTAAAATGACTTTTTATGAGTCTGCGTTCGCAGTTCCTCATGCGCTTCGTAAGTTTGCGAATTTTCAATATTTTCACTCCAGATTTTCAACATTGCCATTTTACCACACCTCCTTTTGAGCACTGCAGCTGTCATTTTTCACATCTTGCCCAAAATGTGTTTCCGCCCATGTAGCGCACAATGGCACAGTCGGTGTGCGAACTCAATGTATGGGACACATTAAGAAAATCACAGTATCACTGTTCATGAGCAGAGATCTTAAAATGGCTATGTTGAAAATTTGGTGAAAAAATTCCTACAAATAACTGTTTTTCGAGCGTGCGTTGTGCAGTTCCTCATGCCTTCGTAAGTTTCTTAATTTCAATATTTTTACTCCAGATTTTCAACATTGCCATTTTACCACAACTCCTTATGAGAAGTACAGCTGTCATTTTTCACATCCTACCCAAAACGTCTTTCCCCATGTAGTGCACAATGGCGCAGTTGGTGTGCGAAATCAATGTATGGGACACAGTAAGAAAATCACAGTGACACTGTTCATTAGCACAGGTTTTAAAATGGCAATGTTGAAAATTTGGTGAAAAAATTCCTAAAAATGACTGTTTTACGAGCGTGCGTTGCACAGTTCCCACGCACGCTCGTAGGTTTGCGAATTCTCAATATTTCCACTCCAGATTTTCAACATTGGCATTTTACCACACTTCCTTATGAGCAGTACAGCTGTCATTTTTCACATCCTGCCCAAAACGTGTTTCCGCTTATGTAGCGCTCAATGGGGGTAATAAAAAGATCATGCTGACAATTTATTGTGCAAATAAGAGCAGTCGCACAGGGCATTAGGGTAAAGCACCATACATGCCAAACACCACTGCAAATACCTGCAAGCGAACGTTCGGCATTGACAAATGCTTGTTTAACTAGGAATATTGGCATCAAAATGTTACTTTTGACCCACAGACTTCATCTTTGCATAAGGGGCTAGTAAGAAAGGTAGGACACTTGGTGCTAGGGGAAGGGCTCACTAGGTGGGTTGGGAAGTTTTTATTTATTTATTAAAATGTTTCACCAGGAAGGTACACTGAACAACAAGTTGCTCGTCTCCCAGTGCGACCTGGGGGGGAGGGGGTACGGGAGAGAATTACATATAGGAAAATACATAACAGTCACTTACACCAGGTGCATGCAATACAAAACACAGCAATGGCAGGAATATAGGATACAGTATCTACAGCTTGGTAGAACAGTTAACAATTAATTGAACATTTAACATGCAAGTACTTTGTACTTAAGTGCAATTGGTTATAGTATGTTACAGACACAGCTGGAGGTGGAGTGCTAGAGAGAAAGGCAGGATGCCTTAAGAGTGAGGAAAATGGGTACAGTTGGGGGAGAGGAAGTTATGAAGGGCAGTAGAGAGGGAATGGGAGGATGAGGAGTGACAAATTTGTTGGGGAAGAGCGTTCCAGATGTTTGGGAAGTGATGACTAAAAGCAGACTGGCCTGCGAGAATAGAACAGTGGGGTATAGCAAAGGTACATGAGTCAGTACATCTTAAGGATTGAGCGGAAGGGGGTGGGGTGGAGAGAGAGGAGGATAAATACGAGGGTAGAGAGCCTAACCAGTATTTAGAGATGAGTTTGGCACAGTGGGAGAGGCGCTTGTTAGCAAGTGAAGGGAATGACAGAGGGTGATAAAGATCACAGTGGTGAGTACGTGCAGGAGAGTCCAAGGCAAAGCGACAGAAGGAGTTGATAAGGGGGTGCAATCTGGGTGGGGTGGAGTGGCACTGTAGACTGACACAGTAGTCAAAAATGGGGAGAATCATCTTTTGGACAATCTCACGCCTGGCCGTAAGAGGAATGCTATTACGGTTCCTGTTTAGTGTGCCAAGCTTGGGGCGCAGTTTTTTCAGGATGGTGTCAATTTGGCCAGAGAAGTTGAGGTGTTGGTATATCCAGACCCCAGGGTATATAAAAGAGGAGGCGTCCTTCAGCAAATCCCATCCAGGATGTGGAAGGTGAGCAAAACAGGGGAGTCTAGCAAGTCTCTGCCTAGTGCCAAAGGTCATGGAGACTGTTTTCTTGGCATTTAGAAAGAGTTGTTGGGAGGCAAGCCAGTGCTGGATCTTGTTGAAGTTGAGCTGAAGTCTGGCTTCCACATCAGAGGGAGAGTGGCCAGAGGTGAACAAGATGGTATCATCAGCTTACATGTGTAGTGATGAGGAGGAACAGATCGACGATAAGTCATTTAGAAAAATGAAGAAAGAAGGGAGGCCCAGCACTGAGCCCTGAGGTACTCCAATGTGGATTTGGTGAGGAGGGGAGTAGGACTCAGCTATTCTAACTGATTGTATCTACCCGGTGAGATAGGCCTTAAACCAGTTTGTAGCAGAAGGCGAGAGTCCAGCAGAGGAGAGGGATTGAAGAAGCAGGGTGTGGGAAACTGTGTTGAATGCTTTGGCAAAATCTACAAAGATGGCGGAGGTAATCAAGCCGTTGTCCCTTCCAGTGAGGACTGAATCAGTAAGCCTGAGTAGGGAGGTAGTGGTAGAGTGGTTTTTCTGAAATCCAGATTGGAACGGGGTATGGAAGTCAGAATCTGAGAGAAAGCAGGAGATTTGGGAGAGAACTAGATGTTCCTGAAGTTTAGCAAGGGTTGGGATCAAGGAAATAGGGTGATAATTCCCTGGAGAAGTGCCACCACCCTTTGGAAGGGGGAGGACAACAGCATGCTTACAGGGCATGGGGACCACCTCTGTCATGAAGGATAGTTTTAGAATTTCTGAAAGAGGGTGGGCAATAGCTGAGGCAGTGAGAAAGAGTAACTTGGGGTAAGGTTCATCGGGAGAGATGCCTCTAGGCGGGTTAACAGACAGCAGGGCAGTAAGGGTGTCAACAGGTGAGGCCAGGGAGAATGAGAAAGGATTATAGTTGTGAGTTTGGCGGGGGACACAGTTGTTGCTTTTGGAGGGGGATGCCATAGTGGGGCAGGTGGGGAGAGAGGCTAGTAGGGTCGAAGCACACAATGTGAAGTTGGAATTAAATTCCTTGGCCACTGATGCATGATCCGCTATGAGGGAGTTGTTTATTTTAAGGACATGGGAGGGGGAGTGGGGGAAGGGGAGGAGAGAAGAGGGCATGGACAACTTTCCAGAATTTGGACTCTGAGTTTGTTTGTGTGGAAAGTGGAGTTGAAATACTCTGCCTTGGCTAACCTAGTAGCTTTGGTGCACGTGTTGCGGAGTTGACGGTATGTGACAAAATCACTTGGCAAGTGGGTGACAAACAGGAGAGTAGTCCTGAATGGAAAGTTCTCTGATGTCAGGAGGGTCATAAGTGAGGTGCCACACGTGTCTATCCTGGGGCCAGTACTTTTCAACGTGTATATTAAAAACATGGAGGAGGGGTGAAGGAGTGAGTCTGTTTGAAGAAAACACAAAAACGGGGGTGGGGGTGGAGTTAGATACTGGGGTGGGAACTGAATACATGAAATGGGATCTAGAGAGGTTTGAACAGTGGCCCAGAATTTAGCAGTTGGAATTCAGTGCTAAAAAAGGTAGAATGGTACACATTTGTAACAAAAATCTGCAGATAAAATATTGCATAAATGGTATCAAGATGGAGTACTTGAATGAGCAAAAGGACCTGGTGTGTGATGACTGGCAGTAGTTTGAAAATCGCTTCCATATACTGTATGGCATAGAGGAAAGTGAACAGGATGCTAGGGTATATCAGAGGGGCTTTAGGAGTCACAGGATCAAAGTAATACTACTGCTATACAGTTCACTGGTTTGACTGCTCTCAGAGTATTACATGCAGTTTTGAAGTTGACATCCGAAAAGGAGAGAGAGAGAATAGGTCCAGGGGCAGTGGGGTAGGTTCTATGAGAAGAGACTGGACATCGTCAATGTGTACTTCCAGAAGGACAGAAGTAAAAGGTGTTACATGATAAAAACATGCAAATAAACACATCGACATAATAGGTGGACACCATTGAGTTACTTTTATTTATTTATTTAAAAGGTAATAAGTGGGAAAGGCACACTGAGCCGGGGCTGATTTCCAGGTGCGACCCGGGGAAATGGGGTGCACAGGAGAATAAATAACAATCACATCATATAAGCAATTGAAGAAAGTAGAGGCATCACTGTAACTTATAGCAGTAGCGAGGACTAATGCAATACTAATATACTAAGTTTGGCCTGTGTACAAGGAGGCTATAAGCGTGGATGAATCAATACAGCTATACAATTATGCATATAGTAGCTGGACTGGCCAGAAACAGCTTCAGAATTATGCTTGGGGAGGAGGGGTAGTCAGGTGTAGGGTGGGGAAGCAGTGAGTTTTATTTGCTGCTTGAGGGATGGGAATGGTGGGGAGTCTCGAATGCTAGGGGTAGTTGGTTCCGGAGGCGGGTGAGATAGGATGAGAAGGCAGAAAGACCTAAAGAGGACCGGCTATGAGGGATGGAGAAGGTGTAGGGTGATAGAAGCGCAGGGAGTAGGAAGGTACTGGAGCAGGAGTGAAGGTGGAGGTGCGGTAAGGGGGAAGGAGGTCGAACCAGTACTTGGCAGTGAAGGTTAAGGAGTGGATGTGTCTTCTGAGTGAGATGGGGGGGAAGGTTTAAGAAGGCGAGGAGAGAGCAGTGGTGAGTCTGAAGTGGGGAGTTGGTAGCAAAGTGGCAGAAGGAGTGAAAAAGGGTATCTAGGCAGGAGAGGGTGGTGGTTAGGGCCAAAGCATAGATGACATCGCCATAATCAAACGGGGGGGGGGGTGGTCTTGGAGAGCAGGACGTGGCAGAGGCGAAGGGGATGCAATCCTTATTCCGATAGAGCACTCTGAGTTTGGGGCGAAGTTTTGCGCACATGGAGTCGATATGGACCGAGTAGTCGAGGTGCTGATCAAGCCAGAGGCCCAAGTATTTATAGGAGGTTACAGAGTCAAGGGTGGATTCATCCAAAGTGGTGAAGGAGGGGCGGAGGTGCAGCTTAACCAGCTTGTTGGGGGTCCTGAAAACCGTGAAGACTGTTTTCTTGGTGTTGACTTTTGGAGGGTCATCTTGAAACCAACGGAGGACACAGCTGAAGTCGGATTGGACGTTAGGGTGGACGGAGTCGGTGGGGTAGGACCGGAGTTGTAAAGGATTGTGTTGTCTGCGTAGAGGTGTATACTAGAGTGTTGGCAGACAGTTGGAAAGTCATCGATAAATAATGAAAAAAGAACTGGACCAAGAATAGATCCTTGGGATACTCTAGAGAGGATGGAGAGGAGAAGCGATACAGAGTTGCCTGACTGAATCTGACTGCATCCTACCACAGAGGTAGGAGATAAACCACTTTACAGTGGAGGAGGACAGACCAGCTCAGTGGAGTTTTTGTGGGAGGAGTGGGTGGGAGATGGAGTCGAAGGCTTTGGCGATCTATAAAAAATGCTGCGGTGATGTGCTCGCAGTCCATGGCAGCAAGGATAGAGTTAGAGACTCTGAGTTACTCAGGCTGAGGAACAGTACAGATACTGGTGTCACAGCCTCAAACTGTGAGGAGGCAATTTAAAGACATCAGAAAGTACATTTTTTTTTTTTTTTTTTTTTACCAGTTAAGTACATTAGGCATACAGATGCCTGTTATAAGACATGACCTGGGTGTGTTACAGTACAGTAACAGCCATGAGAACAAGACAGAACATCCAATGCAGTGCTAAAATGTGGCATTTTGATCAGGGTAGCAAGATCAACAATACTGAAAGTAGGTAATACAGTACAAGACAGGGAGCTGTAAGCATAATGGCAACAATATGATTAGCCTACACTAGAGGTAGAGGGATCATAATGACAAGTGTAACCCCCAAGGGGTGGTATCCCAAGGACTACTACCCCTGCCTGCCTTAACTGTAACAGGGTGAGGGGCCCAGATCCATTGGCGGGTGCCTCCACCCAGAGGTCGGGGTTAGAACAGTCAAGATTGACTTGGTCACAGCCCTCTGGGTAGCTGCAAACTCCCTTTCTTCCCGCTAGTGGCCCACACAGTTCAGTTACCGTGTCCTTACAATAGACACTTACCCCCTGGCTCGATCCACTCAGCTCACTCCGGGGACCCTCTGAAAAGTAAGGTACAGTTACACAATATTCATTGTGCAGTATTTCACCATTAACACACAAACTAGCCAGTGTGCTTTTGTAAAACAAGCAATCTGATTTATTTAAGGGAAGATAACAAGGACCAGGGGGAATCAGGGTGATTTAGCTTACCACTACAATATATGCGTATCTACCTAGGACTCTGTGCACAGGCCTAACCTATAAGTTACTGTCTATGGGTACCCAAGCCCTAAAGGCTAGTTCCTCGATGCAGCTGGTTGGGGCCCTGACACAACTGAGCATTTAAATTCCTACGAAGATTTGAGGGAGCCAGGAGGCTCAGTCAATATAGTCAGCAAAGTAACCAGAAGATCTTGCCCTTGCTAGGAACCTTTAACAGGGAGCTACCCTGATTTAATACTCACGACTCCAGAAGGAAAATGCTCTCACATCACCCGCAGAGCTGGGCCGGAACTTCAGATACTTCTCCACCATTTATATGGAAAATAACAGAGGGGTACCATACCAGGCAGCTGCTCCTAGGGCCCGACCGAACTTACAGCTATCGGGAATCTCACTGCCGCTTCACTCTCCTGACAGACCGAGCGCGATTCAGCAGATTCTCCAGTCCTCTACAGGTTGAGCCTGGTAGGTGGCTGTGCTTTTACATGGCCTCCTCTGATCGCTGCCTCACGGATTCAGTCGGAGACTTGGCCAGCTATTCAAGCAACCGACTCAGGCCTTTCACGCATGCTTCCCTTGCGAACCTCAGCGCGCGGAGCCCAGGCTCCCTTCCTCATCTACAGCCACAACACTTCTGCCCGTTGCGGTATGGGGCCAACCCCTCTCAGCTCAGGCGCCACCCGATCCCATTGGTTGGCTACAGATGCCAGTCACTTACTCTTGCTCTCAGTGGTGCGAAAAAGGCGCCATGGTCCAGACTCCACTTTCCACAATTACTAGCTGTATCTTCATTGGTCAGCCGACTCCCTAAAGAGCCCTACTTCTGGTTGGTCGCCAGTTACTCCATTTGGGACACCCCCTGCCCCTGTTGGACCCTTCAGACAGTTCTGGTCCAAAATGGAGGGGCACAGCACACACAGTCTCCGCTGCAAAAAAAAACAGGTTAGACAAACAGCAATTCCATCAACAGGCTAGCCAGCCATGTCCAAACAGTTACATTAGTTAAAAGGGCTCCCCTTGCGCATACAGCAACTGCCAAATGGGAGTGATTTCACTGCAGCTCATGTGGGATTTGAACAGGGAAACACCAGTCCTCCCCATGCCAACCCGCTGAACCCTGCGAGCAGGCAGCTCTTAAAGAGACAGTACTGGAGGCTTCAGAAGCACTCACAACACCCGTGTTTTGGCGGCATTTCACCAAACACCAGTTAGGCAGGGAGCATTCAGGCAAGCTCCGGAAAGGCTTTGAGGAACCCCCATTTATGAGGAGGTTACACAAGCACGTATTCAATTCAGTTTCAATTCAATTTTTATTTAACCAGGAAATGCACCATTGAGGCAAGCTCATTTACAAAGTGCTCCTGGAGGACAAATTAACATATATAAGGTAAAGGTGGAAAACAAACAAAACAGCAACGATATACAGTTACATGACAGAAGCCAAAAAACGTATGCAGATAGCAGCAGTAGTAGAGGATAATTAGGACAGACAGGCAAAGTCAGTCAGAGACAGGTGCAAGGACCAGAAAGGAGCAGGGATTTCTTTAGGACTCTGCAAACCTGCAGCTGATTTGGAGCGCTGCTTATACTCGGAGGCAGGGAGTTATAAGATTTTTGGGCATAATTGGCAAAGGCAAGATGACTTAATCTTTTGGTACATCTGCACACTTGGGGTAGATGTAATTTTGTTAGAGCTCAATCAGTAAGTTGTAGTGGGCTGCTGAAGATGGATGACTAGTGCAGCTGGGGAGCCATTCCAAAGCAGTTTGTCCACAAAGCGGCCCAGGCAGTGTAAGCATTTTCTTGCTGGGGATGGCCAGCCTAGACCAGTGTAGAGTTGGCAGTGGTGGGTGAAGCTTGTGGTGGCCAAGGTGAAGAGACATACGTTGTTGTATGTTGTATTGTATCCCATTTAGAAACGTTAGTTTTGTTTGTGCGAAGGAAAGCCAGCAGACCACAGATATGACCTGGCAGCAGCACCCCTTAAACAATGGCAAGTCACAGCTTGGAGGACAGGTAATGTCTGACCCTGTGGACCAGGCCCAGTTTAGAATTATCGATTTACAGGTTGTAATACTATGAAAGGAAAAATCCAAAAAGGGCTCAATTTCAGGCATTTCTGAGATTGACTTGAGCCTATTATCAGGTAGAAAACAAAACAGCAAATGGAAAAAAATACTTAAGAAATAAAAAGTAGCAACTGGCTTCCTTTAAATGTAAAAAATTTCTGCCTGTTATTTTTAGCACTTTTAGCTTTTTAATGGTTGATTTCAACCCTCCAGACAGAGATTGTGAGACACAGGTAGCTAGGAGCCAGAAAGGGCAGGAGTCTGTGAATGTCTCACAGAACTGTTTCTTTACACAGTAGGTAAGAGCGGCCACAAGAAGATGGCGTGACTCGACCCTATTTTGGTCAATCAGAACATAGCTTCGGATGTCGGGGTGGAGGCCCCAGTCAGTCAATGTGGCCATTGCACAGCGAATTTCACGATGAGGCTAGGGCTGTACCATATGGCCACTGACACAAGATTTGAAAAAATGGATTTCAGAATAATGGAGTTGAAAATACAGGAAGGACTAAATAGAGATTAATGGATAGACAAGTGTGTGTTATGGATTTTATTTACACACTCGAGGTGTGTGATGACCCATAAACCTCTAAAACGAAGCTCGAGAGGTTTATGAGGTCATTAACACCGAGGGTGTGATTAAAAAAAAAAAAAAAAATCCATAAACACACACTTTTCTATCTTTGGTTTTTTATAATTGCTGGTGCAGGGAGTTTTAGGGAGCAGTGCTGTCAGAGAGAAAGAGACCGACACACACACACACACACACCGGCTGTGTCTGTGAGCCTGTCTCTCTTAGTCCAGTTAAGAAATGTTTTTTTCTTATTTGTTTGAAATTGTGAGAAAGTGTGAAGTGTCCTGGGACCACAGTGAGGGTAGTCAATCACTGTGGTCCACTTGCCATCAGAGAGGCTGTCTCCGGAATAATCAACCGACTCCTTACAACAGCAGGATCAACCAGATAGATTTTATTTGTAAAGACGCGATGAGCCAGATAAAAAAAAGAAATTAGTCTCTTGCCTGTGAGGAGGGTGAGAGAGAAGTCCGGGAGATGAGTGCGGGTCCCAGGAAATGGAGAAACTGAACCGCCATTTTTTACGCTCTCAGCCCGCCCACTTACAAAGTGACAGCCAGTGAGGTGGCACGCTACAAATGAATGACCGCAAAGCACGAAAGTAAGTTTTAAGAAACGTCGCACTAACCCAATTTCGGGTTATTATGGCATTTAAAAGAACTCATAATCCGGTTGATAAATAGGGTCACCACAGTAATTATAAGACTTTTTAAAAAGGTGGATGTTATTTTGTGGGGCCTCTAGGGCAACACATGCCCACATTTTCTGGCTTTGTCATAAGCTGTGGTGATTCTGGGCAGAAGTGGGGGCAGCTGTATCTAGAGTCCTCAATATTACATCTACTCTTACCTGTGTGTACTTACTATGGGAGTAAGGCCTCCATCCCTGAAGGGAGTGCAGGGCTTGTATCTATAGCATATTTTAATAGTTGTAGCGGCTAAGGTGATGACAAGAAGGTGGCTGCAAGTAACCCCACCGAATGCATGGAGGTAACTGGACAGATAGACAATATGGAAAGGGTGACCTTTTTTGGTACAGCAGAGACTCCCAGCATATACAAATTCCTGGACCCTCTGGGAGATGTGCAAGCAGAGTCTGAGGTAGTAGACTTGGGTTGATAAATGCCCTCCATGAATCTTAAACCCTCACCTGCAGCTCCTCACATTGTATTTTTTATAATATTTTCTGGTTTTAATACTTTTGTGTGGGAATCTAAGCTACGTTTGGTATAATTTCTCTAGTCACCCCAACTACTAACATAGAAACATAGAATTTGACGGCAGATAAGGACCGCTTGGCCCACCCAGTCTGCCCATTTCCCTACCTACTGGATAAGCTGCAGATCCTAGTTAACCAGCAGCCTACTTCTTCCTACCCCAACCCCCCAGAATTGCCTTATGACTATCCCATGCATGCTTGAATTCCACCACTGATTTTGACTCCACAACCTCCTCCGGAAGGCCATTCCATGCATCCACAACCCTCTCTGTGAAAAAATACTTCCTTAAATTACCTCTGAGACGCCCCTCTATCTTCAAATTGTGCCCTCTTGTTCTTGCACACCTCTTTTTTGAAAGCTGCTACCCTCTTGGACTTTGTTGATTCCTTGAGGTACTTGAAAATTTCTATCATGTCCCCCTCTCCTCCTTTCCTCGAGGCTCTACATATTAAGCTCCTTAAGTCTCTCTTCATATGTCCTCCGGTGCAGACCCTGCACCATTTAGTTGCCCTCCTCTGGACAGCTTCCATCCTGTCTATGTCTTTGCGGAGATTGGGTCTCCAGAGACTGCACACAGTACTCCAGATGGGGTCTCACCAGCTGTCTGTACAGAGGGATAATAACTTCCTGTTTTCTACTGGTGATGCCTCTCCCTATGCATCCCAGTATCCCCAGTCCTCCTTGCTGCCTTCTCACATTGCTTGCCCACCTTTAGGTCATCTGATATGACTACCCCCAGGTCCCTTTCCATTTTGTTGTTGTTAGTATCTCACCCCCCATTGTGTACTCTTCCCTGGGTTTTTGTTTCCCAGGTGCATTACCTTGCACTTCTTAGCATTGAATCTAAGCTGCCATACATTTGACCATTCCTCTAACCTTGCCAAGTCCCTTCTCATCCTTTCCACCCCACCCTGTGCATCAACTCTGTTGCAGATCTTAGTGTCATCTGCAAAGAGACATACTTTCCTTCCAGTCCTTCTGCAATGTAAGCATAAAGACATTGAAGAGGACTAGTCCTATCTGAACCCTCCGGTGCCCGCTAATAACCCTCCTTTCTTCTGAGTGGACTCCATTTACTATTACTCTCTGTGTCCTATTCTCCAGCCAATTCTTTACCCAGGCTGTCATCTTGGGACCCACTCCCAGGCTGGCTAACTTATATATTAATCTTTTGTGTGGGACTGTGTCAAATGCATTGTACTAAAGTCTAGGTAGGCCATGTCCACAGCCCCTCCCTGATCTACTACTTTGGTCACCCAGTCAAAGAAATCTATCAGATTTGTCTGGTATGACCTTCCGCTGTGAATCCATGCTGCCTGGGGTCCTGTGCCCTTCTGACCTCTAGATACTGCGACAGTTCTTTCCTTTAGAAGTGATTCCATCATTTTCCCTATCACTGAGGTTAAACTAACAGGTCTATAGTTTCCTGCTTCTGCCTTGCTCCCACTTTTGTGAAGGGGAATCACATCTGCCCTCCTCCAGTCCTCGGTACCACCCCATCCTCCCATGATTTGTTAAAGAGGGTAGTCAGTGGTGTCACTAGTTCTACCTTAGTTCTTTTTAGAATTCTGGGATGAATCCCATCAGGCCCCATTGCTTTGTCCACCTTCAGTTTTAAGAGTTCTTTCAGAACCCTTTCTTCTGTAAATGGGCTAGTATCAATTTCTGTATCAGAGTGTTACTACTGTTTGTTTATGTACCTCCCCTCTTCCTTTGTAAATACTGAGCAAAAATATTTGTTTAGTATCTCTGCCTTTCACATTCTCCTCTGCCCACCCTCCCTCCCTTTATTAAGCCTCACTATCCCTCCTTGGTCTTCCTTTGCTCCCTGATGTACCTATAAAAGGTTTTATTCCCCTTCTTAACTGAGTTGGCTATCTTTTCCTCAGTTTGGGCCTTTGCTGTTCTGACTGCCTTCCCAGCCTCCTTTTGCTTTAACTGATACAGTTCTCTGTCCTGCTCCTGCTACGATTCCTTATACTTCCTGAATGCTTTCTTTTCTCTTGAACCTTCCTGCCACTTCCTTTGAGAACCATAGTGGTTTCTTACATCATCTTGTTTTGTTTATTTGCTTCACACAAAGGCTCGTTACCTCTGTGATGGCAGTTTTATTATTCCATTGTTCTTCCACCCTCCTTCCCCCATTTGCTAGTGCATTCCTTAGGCACTCACCCATTTTAGCAAAGTCAGCCCTCCTAAAGTCCAGTACTTTTGTCTTTGTATGGCTTGACTCTATTACTGTGTTTATTGTGAACCATACTGTTCGAAGGTCGCTAGTTCCCAGATGGCTACCCACTTATACATCTGTGATCCTCTCTCCATCTCCATTTGAAAGTATCAAGTCTAATATTGCTCCCTCTCGGTGGGCTCAGTACTAGTTGTCTAAGGCATGCCCCTGTAGGGCATCTAGAATAACTGCACTCTTGATGGCAGCTGCAGCTGCGCTCCAGTTAACATCTGGCATATTCAGATCACCCATCAGCAATATCTCCCTTTTTCTGCCATTCTAAGTATACTTTCTATCATTTCCTTGTCCACTTCCTCCCCTGAGAAGAGGTCTGTATCTAACCCTGTGCAGATTGTGGTGCCATTGCCTGTCTCCAAATTTACCCACAGTGCTTCTTCTCCTCCTTGTTTACCCTTTTGTTCTGTTGCTTTTATTCCTTCCCTTATGTAAGAACTACTCCTCCCCTCTTTTACCCTCCCTGTCCCTCCTGTAGATAGTGTATCCTGGTATGTTTCGTCCCAGTCATGGTTTTGTGTGTACCATGTTTCTGTGACTGCCACGATATCCAGATGTTCCTCCTCCATCAAGGCCACTAATTCAGGAAGCTTGTTACCTAGACTACAGGCATTGGTACTCATTGCTCTCCATTTTTGATGGCCTTACCTTCTGTTGCAGCATCCCCCACTGACCGTTCTACCTTGGTCTTTTCTCATTTAGTACCCTGTTTTGTAGGGAGAGGCTGGGATTTTCTGCTGCTTGTCAGTGCCTCCCCATTGACTAGTTTAAAAGCTTGCCAATGAAGCATTTAAACCGATTGCTCAAAGACTTGTTCCCTTCCTGGACAGATGCAGACCATCCTGCCAGTATAGGCTGGTGTCCCTCCAGGTGGAACCCCAGTCCCAATGAAGCCAAACCCTGTGCTCCGCACCATTTTTCAACCATTCATTAAACTGCATGGTGCCAATACCCTCGCCTCCCCATGCCTTTGACAGGCAGCACCTCTGAGAAGGATACTTGTGTTTGCTACTTGTCTTAGGCCCCTCCCCAACTCTGCAATGTCCTCCTGCACTGCTCTAACCTCATGATGAGCCAAGTCATTTGTCCCTAGGTGGACAATTCGTCCAACTCAGAATCCCTTGCAACTGTTGTTGTGATCCTGAGGGATCGCTTCCTGTCCCTCAAGCCATGGCACCAGGCAGCGCTACTTCCAGATTTCCCAGCTCCTCCCAGTTCTATCCCCTAATAATTGGGTCCCCACCAGGAGCTGCTTCCTTCCTTCTGGTGTCCTCTGCCTCCTTCCTGTGGGCCTCCCTTGTGACAGTTGTCCTCAGCCTCCTTAGTCTCCTCTCGGGTGTATCTATGGGGAGCTATGCTCCCCAGAATATGCGTATGGATTGTGGTGTGTAACATCTGACTGGGTGTGCCTCTGTTTCACCATCCTCATCCTCCCTGAGCCCACTGTGGTCCAACTGCTGTGCTTTCTTTGCAATCTCTGAGGTAGTGGTGGTGGTTCTGGTGCTCCCTGGATGGGGAGGTTCCTTTCCTACTGTCCATTGTGGCCTGGGGAAGGTCCCATACTACTGTCAGTGTGGCCTGAAGGCGGGCAGCTTCCTCCCTCAGGGCAGACAGTTGTCTGCAAATAGGGCAACATCTCAGCCTCCAGAAAGACCCCGGAAGACTGCTGCCCCACAGCCATTACATTGCACTACTCCCCACATTTTTTTTTTTTTTTTGTGTGTGTGTGATTGGTTTGTAATGTAGAAATATATATTTATATTATACAATGTTTATGCTTATATTGTCAGTGCAGTGTGCTAGAGAGGATATGACAGTGACATGCACCTTGCACTCGAGGAAATGATGTCAGAACCCAGGTATAAAGGAACTATTTCCAGGGGTGGGTGGGGTGAGGGGTGGGAAGGGGTTGGGCCTAAACTGTGCCCTCATAAAACAATCAGCTAAGCTCTGACCCACTGCTGCAATGAGTGCCTTCCTGTCAGGAAGATGCCCTACACAACAATTTGATAGAGAAATACCCTGCTAATCAATCAGAGAAAATCCACATCCAAGTCAGACACAGGTAAACCTTCCCAGCCCCAAAACAGGCCTGGTGGTTTGTGCTCTGAGAGCTATCCGCCCCAAAATAAGTCAGCTGTGCTTTAAACTCTTCCTGCACTGAAAATCTTAAGAATTATACGAACAAACGTAAACCTTAATCCACCACCCTCTGTTGCTTGAAAGACCGTCTTTTCCTGTTTCACACTGCAGGTTTTCTGTGACCACTCCTTAACCCCAGTAACTCTGTTTAAAAGAGTTTAACTATCACAAACTCCCACGCACCAGTAAATTATTTAAAATAGTTTCAGTCCCAAAAGCCTAGTAGTCAATCCAGCTACCCCAAGGGACAGCCAGAATGAAGTATTTAAACACTTATGAGGTTACTTCCAAGATAAGCAGAGTTTGCAAGTTTCTTTTTCAACTCCTCAGCCACCTGAAATTTAAAAATAGTTTAACTGTCAGCAAATCCTAGTAGACAATCTAGCTACCTCAAGGACCTACCCAAATGCAGTATTTAAATCCTTCTGAAGTTACTAACAAGATAAACAGAGTTTACAAGCCCCTTCTTGGTTAAACCCTAAATAAATATGTGAATAAAAGCAATTACCAAGGGTAGTTAGTTTCACCTCCCACAGAATTAAGCAAAAGTGCGTTTGTTGCAGATATCAAGTGCAATATAGAATTTCTCACACAGCTCGCAGTTGAAGAAAGCAGTATCCTTCCAGCTCCAGCAAATGTGCTTTGTGTCTTTGAAAATTGCAGCCTGTAGTGATTTATAGTAATCTGATCTAGTCTGGATATCTCCACCCAGGGCAATTTGTTGCCAATGGTTATATGTAGCCCTTCCTGTTCCAATACAACCTGTTTGGTCTGAAAACAATGTCCTGCCCCCTAAGGCTGTCTGTGTTTCAGTTCACACTGCAGGATTTTCTGTGACCACTCCTTAACCCCAGTAACTCTGTTTAAAAGAGTTTAACTATCACAAACTCCTACGCACCAGTAAATTATTTAAAATAGTTTCAGTCCCAAAAGCCTAGCAGTCAATCCAGCTACCCCAAGGGACAACCAGAATGAAGTATTTAAACACTTATGAGGTTACTTCCAAGATAAGCAGAGTTTGCAAGTTTCTTTTCAACTCCTCAGCCACCTGAAATTTAAAAATAGTTTAACTGTCAGCAAATCCTAGTAGACAATCTAGCTACCTCCAAGGACCTACCCAAATGCAGTATTTAAATCCTTCTGAAGTTACTAACAAGATAAACAGAGTTTACAAGCCCCTTCTTGGTTAAACCCTAAATAAATATGTGAATAAAAAGCAATTACCAAGGGTAGTTAGTTTCACCTCCCACAGAATTAAGCAAAAGTGCATGTTTGTTGCAGATATCAAGTGCAATATAGAATTTCTCACACAGCTCGCAGTTGAAGAAAGCAGTATCCTTCCAGCTCCAGCAAATGTGCTTTGTGTCTGACTGTTGAATAACATGAATGGGCATGTGTGAGCAACTCAGCCTTTTTCTTTAACAGTCTTCTCTTTATTTGCACTCCTTAACAGGTTTCAGACATCATGGATCGTGGACGTACTGTTGTTTTTTGAGTTGTTGGTGTTTTACAGAGTATATGTCTTACTTATAACATGGGTTCCTGAAAATTAGGATCAATTGCATCCCATTTGTTGAGTCCCTCTGCGTGGCCATGCATTAAATCCCCTTTTTAATGCATGGTTCCATGGTGGGACTCATACAAAGTACTGTGGGGACTCATTCTGTTTCTAAATGTGCTTGGCAGCCATTTTATAATTCTGGGGAAGAGAGAGATTCCCATCTCTGCAGTTGTCCATCATGCCCTTCAAACAAGACAGCAGTTCAAGCAGATAAATACCTGGCCAAATGTTGGCAGTACACTATGACATAGTGTAACGGCAGTGTATTGTGCAACCGATGTTGTTGTGTGCCACTTGTTTGCCATCATTCTCTGCCCCCCCCCCACAAGAGTCAGTGCCTACCAGCCTCGCAACTCATCCTGATGCAGGTTTGTACCCACCCACACGCCCCATGGACCTCCGTGCAAGGAGCGCACAGTGAAACATCATAGCTGTGTAAAGTGTTCATTGGAGACCCTCTGTTCCCGCTAGCCACTCGCCACGTCGCCACCGGCGAATGTTTTTAGCGTGTGGCTAAAATTTCTAACGATTTTTAAAGTTACCCGAGCCACAGAGGCTAAAACCTTCTGTTCATGCCATTTTTAACGGTAGCATAGTACGTGGTTTAGAAGAACTAGTTTGGCAGTGTATATCATGGTGTGGCTCATGATTTTACATAGTAGCTAAACAGCCTGGGGTCACTTTAGCCACAGTGGCTAACATTTAAAAAATCCTGGGGGGAACGGAGGAGACCTGCACACTTCTCTGTGCAGCGTGGTCTGAGAGGGCATCAGGTGAAAGGGCACAGTGCACCTTGGGGACAGACAAACATCGGGAGTGAGAGACAGGGCACCGGAGTGTGTAACAGCCCCAGCACATACAGAGAGGGTGTCCGCCTATCCGTTGCCCCCAACCCCCACAGGAGTCCACGCCCAGCTCATCTTGGTGCAGGTTTGTCTGTACCCACCCTGCAGACCACCGTGCAAAGAACGCACAGTGAAGAGTCGTAGCTGTGTTTAGTAAAAAAAAAAAAAAAAAAAAAGTGTTTGTTGATTGGAAACCTGCACACTTCTCTGTGCAGTGCAGTCCGAGCAGGTGACAGGTGACCAGGCACAGTGCACCTCAGGGACAGACAAACTTCAGGAGTCAGAGACAGGGCACCACAGTGTGTAAGAGCTCCAGCAGCTACAGAGAGATTTCACCTTGTGTTCCAGTAGTCGGTGACATGTGAGAGACAGAGCGGCACAGCAAGGAGAACAGTTGTGTGTAAAGTGCTGTGACCTGATCGCTGTAGCAGTAGCGTGGTGTTCTGCTCGCTCTCTCTGTCTATTTAGCTGTGTCTGTCTTTAGAATGAGGGGGGCCAGAGTGACAGGCGACTTTCCTGGTGACTTACAGCACCCACCTACAGGTTGTTCCCGATCACTGTCCTAATGTTTTTGAGAGAAAGAGAGTGAGGGGGGTCTAGAGTTACAGGTTGTCACGGACGTGCGTGGCAGTGTATCTGTCTGTGAATGATTGTAAATGTGGCTCCTTACGGATGTAGGGCTGCTTGGTTCGAGCACTGTCTTGAGTACTGTGATGTTTGTCTGTCTTGTGGACCACAGTCCGCGACCAGTGAGCGGAAGACAGGTCGCTGTCACAGATACCTCATTCTTGCCAATGTGCGCTGTCATGGCATAGACAGGAACAGTACAGTGCTGCACTGTGCATTGTGTGTGTGTGTGGGGGGCATCCCCCCTTGCTTGCTCGGCCACCCGAGAGACTGAAGGTAATGACAACAGTGAGAGCCAGAGCATCTGTGGAATGGCACCATGGGATGAGTGAAGAGTAGCAGTCACAAGCGGTGGTGAATTTCTGCAGTGCAGGTACAGTCCAGCGGAAGTCCTGATGCACTGTGGGCTGAGGGATGTTGACTTGCCAGCCGTGCAAGTGAAGTTGGCAGTTCACTGCAATAGTGTTGTGCTCACGTACAGCATCGGTAAGTGACAAATTGAGAGGGAGAGAGAGAGAGAGAGAGAACAAGTGACAGCAGTGTCCATTCAGTGTCTCTGTGTGTCTCACAGCTGTGTTGTTTTGTGGTGTATTCGATGTGGCGCCTCCCCTGAACAGATAGACCATGGAAAAGCAGTACTGACAGACAGTGAGAGTGACACACACTGTAAAGGAGATTGGGATTGTAGTCATAACACAGGTGCTAGGTGCATACACAGAGCATTGCAGAACTGCAAACAGCTGTAGTGTTCTGTGTGACTCCTGTCCCCAATACATGTGTGTTTTCTGCAGGGGGGGGGATCATTGTCCTATGTTACCCATGATTACATGTAACGTTGTGAAGAAAAACCATTATAGCTGTCAGGCGTGTCTCTGTTACATTTCTATGTGGAAAAGTAGCACAATATGTGTTTTTTAAGGGACTGTTTTACAAGGTGGAAGGACACGTGACCTTTTTTTGCTATTTTTAGAGGGGGGAAAAACACGTTTTTCAGGGTTTCATGGAGTTTTTTTTTTGCATACCCCATGTTATAAGTGCAATAACCCACTCCAGAGTGTGCTCTTATTGGGGATTAACGCACACACGGGTGTTGTGAGGACACGTGGCCTGCAGCCTCGGTCTCTAGCACCTAGATGTGTGTTAATCCCCAATAAAGCACACCCTGTCGGGGTTTTGCTTACTTATTGTACACCCCTCATACTGGGTTTTGTGCAATATATTTGTGACACTGTGTTACACAGTCTGGTATATCTGATGTAATGCACTCAGTAAAGAAGTACAAAAGAAAGAGATGGGAGGACTTTCAAGGGAAAGGGTACTAAAGGTACTGAGAAACTTAACAATGAATAAATCAACAGGACCTGTTGGGATTCATCCTAGAGTGTTAAAGGAAACAAGGCAGGCGCTGGTGGAATACTATCAGTTCTCTATGGTGAATCAATAGCAACAGGTACAGAACCTGTAGACTGCTGGATGGCTGATGTGGTTCCACAGCACAAAGGGGGTGATATAAGATAGAAATTTGCCAGCAGAAAAGACCCCATGGCCCATCCAGTCTGCCTGAAAGTAACCCCCCCCCCATTTAGTTTATCCTACACCCTCTGTTTCCCACCCTTGCACTTTTATTTAGCCCCTTGTAGGTGTCCCACGCCCTTTTGACTTTGTCCACTGAATCCACTCCTTCAACCCACTGTGGCAGCCTGTTCCATGGACATGCCACCCTCTTAGTGAAGAACTTCCCCCTTACATCCCCTCTAACTCTACCCCCATCCAGCTTGAAAGCATGCCCCCTAGTGAATTTGTTCTCACTCTTCCTGAACGTGCCTCCTTCCCTCACCCTGTGTATTCCCTTCAGGTATTTGAAGGTTTCTACCATATCCCCCCTTTCACTCCTCTTTTTCACTGTGAACAAGTTTAGTTCTTCCAGCCTTTCCTCGTATAACCTCTTATGTGGCCCTTGAACCATCTTGGTTGCTTTTCTCTGAACTCTCTTCAGCTTGTCCCTGTCCCCTTGTAAGTGTGGCCTCCAGAACTGGATCCCGTATTTTAGCTGTGGTCTGACCATCGTTTTGTATAGTGGCATGATTACCTCCTTTTTCCTGCTTGTAAAGCCCCTTCCTATGCATGCCAACATTCTGTTTGCTTTCCCCACCACTTTGTCACATTGATTCTGTACCTTCAGGGTATCCGTAATTATGATCCCCAGGTCCCTTTCCTGTTCTATAACCCTCAGTCACCCCCCCCTTCCCCCGAGCCAGTATCTTGCCCTTGGATTTTTTTTTTTTTTTGAAATTTCTATTTAACTCCCTACATTCTGCGGATCCCGACCCTTCGGGACCATCAAGGAGTAATTCTCCTGCCTCTCTCAACCTACCCGATACTTACCTCCCGGTCCCCATGGAGCTGTGGCTCCCCCCCCCCCAAATGGGGCTGAGGTGGGGCAGCAAGCATCCAGATACTATAAGTGGCGTCAGACCGGAGGTAGTCAGGCAGGCGAGGGCATATAGGAGACATGCTCTGGGCGCTCCTCCTTCCTGGCATCCGCAGGCATTTTTGTGTTATCCTGTTAGAGGAGTGGCATGCACCCCACACCAAGGCATCACTGCTGGCGTCGCTACTCCCCATTCCCCAACATCAACTCTGTGCTTGCCGTGCCCCCGGCTTCTGCCAGGGGCCAGTCAAGCACCGAACGTGGACCCCCTCCCTCCCGGGAGAGGAGAGCTGTCCTCTGGACGCTCAATCCTCTCCCTTCCTTCCCAACCCTCGATGACCGGGGCTCACTTCTGAACCCGGGTCGCTGGTGTGGCGTGAGGTGTGGCGTCCAGTGCCTCAACCCTCAGCACCACCGGGCCAGCTTTGCCCTTGGATTTTTATGCCCTATGTGCATAATACCCCCATTTGTTGCCTGGTATGGAAGCTATCTATCTAACAGAACTCAAATTGTGAAATTTAACTCCTCCTTGTCTGATGGTGCTGTTATCAATATTGGGGTCCCCCATGGCTCTATTATGGGACCTCGTTTCTCTCTTTTTATCAATAATATAGCTGAGGTTTTTCATTCGTGCTCATCTATTCTCTATGCGGACAATCTTGTACTCTATTCAAGCACTGATAATGTCACCAGCACAAACGCATCCTTCCCTCCAACTTCACGAATGTCCAAAATCTGCCCATAAGCTTGTACTCAATGCTAAGAAAACTAAAGCCATATTACTTGGATCGGCCCCTAAACTCAGGACATATCAAACTTCCGTGCTGGTGCAAGACATTTGTGGTGCACATATAGAGTATGTAACATCATTTAAGTACCTGGGAGTTCTTTTGGACCAATCCCTGGATGTATACAACCCACTTGCAAAGCAGAAAATGCAAAGCTGGGGATTGCTTATAAGACCAGCTTCATGCTGACTCCCTCTACTAAACTTGCCATTGCCAGAGGCGTATTACTGCCTGCCCTCACCGATGGTGCTCCCACTTTTGCTGCTGCACATAAAACCACCCTTCATAAATGGGATGTCACTTATAACAATATCTCTCGGTACGCCTCCTTGTCATCTCGGCCTAAGCACCACTACCAACTATATAGAGACCTGGGCTGGTTATCTCCCTCTGCCTGCTGGCAATACTCTCTTGGCTCCCTGATTGGCTCGATACTCGGAAACCAAACCCCTTCTATGCTCACAATATTGCTGGTACCTCAAACCTCCTCCTATGGACTGCGTTTGGTAGATAAGTCCCTACTGAATGTACGTAGATGTAAAACATCAAAAGTCTGGTGCCTTCTATCACTCTGCTCCTAAGCTCTGGAACTCCCTCCCCCAAGCACTTAGACAATCAGGATCCCATGACAGCTTCAAAAGGGAGCTGCACTTACATCCATCTCTTGCTGATCCCCGCATATGTTTTAATCCTCCCTAATCCCCTCACCCTCCAGATGCTTCCTGCCTTACTTTTCACCTCCCTACCCCGTAACACTGCTCACCCTTACTATCTCCTTGAGGGCTAATCTAGCCCCACCTCTTCACACTGAGTCTTGCCTCGCAGGCCTTGATGGTGCACCCTGCCCAGTCAGGAATTTACCCTTACCTTGCTTTACTGCCTCAAGAATTGTCATTGTTGTGACCGATTTAACCAATATTCTGTGCAGCTGTGTTGTTTTATTTCTCCTTGACTGTGTGGGTTATTTTACCCTGATTCTATGTGAATTTGATAGACTTATGTTTCTGGCTGTATGTATCTTTATTACTGACTATTTTGACCAACACCATATGTAATTTTCCTGTACTCATGCTATGTACCTGTCTTTGATTGTTGAACTCTCCCGGGTCGAGCCTGAAAATAGTAATTTCATGGCTAGTGTACTTACCCGGTTAACAAAAACTAAACAAATAAATAATTCTACATTTTATTGCATTGAATTGTAGTTGCCACTTTCCTGACCACTCCTCCAGCTTGCCAGATTCTCCGTCATCCTCTCTACCCCCTCCCCCCGGGTGTGTCCACCCTGTTACATACCTTTGTGTCATCTGCGAACAGACCGACCTTCCTGTTCAGGCCCCCTGAAATGTTCCCAACGTATATGATAAACAGTATTGGGCCTAGCACAGACTCCTGGGGAATCCCACTCGCCACCTCAACCTCCTTTGAGTGCACCCCATTTACCACCACCCTCTGAGTTCTCTTCCCCCCCAACCAGTCTTCCACGGTCCACCCAGCTTGTGAGTTTGCTCCCCACCCCCAGGCTACCCAACTTGCTTTATTAGTCTTCTGTGGGGGGTGGTGTCGATTGCCTTCCTGAAGTCCAGATAGGCCACGTCCACCGCCCCTCCCTGATCACAAATCTCGGTTACCCTGTCAAAGAATTCAGTCAGGTTGGTCTGACAGGTTGGTCTGATGAGGAAATCAATGCCTCAGTATGTGTCTGCCGGATTAACTTGCTGGATGCAGTGCGTCTAATTAAACAGGCATGGCAAAAAGTTTCAGTGGAAATAATTCAGGCGTGGTTTCGCAAAGGTGGCTTTGCCACAGATGACTCCATTGGGACTGTTACAGAGGAACCTGAACATGTGCTGGAGTTGAATGCACAAGTGGCGCTACCATCTGAGGCAATGGATGAGATCTGTTGCCTAGGCGACAAAGATAAACTGGCCAATGTTGATGACATCAATGAAGAACTGGAAGGTATCCAGGCTAGCACACAAGCAGATGTCCAGACCAAAGAAGAAGAGGAGGAGAGGAACAAGAGTTGGAAGTGCAAATTACTCCGGCCGATGTTAGAAATGCTCTCCTTACTTTGCATTGTGCGGTTGAGCAAAGGGACGATATCATCCCGAGATGAAACCAGCTCACATTTACTGAATCCATCTGGCAGAAGTACACCATGGCACACACTAAAAAGACCAGCATAAGTGTGTACTTCGGGTCCACACAGGTAGAGCATTAACCAGGCAAAGCATGGTACAGTGCACAGCATTTTATTTTTAATTTTTTGTGATCTTTTCTTTGTTAAATAAATAACATTTTGATAGCTGGTAAGGCTTCCAGAAAAAAAGCTAAACACTTTACATGTGTGCAACATGTATGCGGGTCTTGTGTTTGTTGTGCTAAGTGTTCTAAGTGAAGTCCGCATTAGTACAGTTACTACAGTACTGCATGGAATGTCAATAACGATGTAACGGACACAGCTTGTAACGAACACATTGCTGGTTGTCACAGTAGTCTGTTACAAGCAGCACATACTGTACCAAGTTGCCACAGCATGTTTCAGTCGTGGCCTGGAGAATTATTATGGTGCCTCACAGGGGGGAGCTGGTGCTAATTCCAGTGCACACAAAGTGCAGTGTGCAGAAGCAGCAAACAGTGTGAATGAAAATCAGGCTAGAAAACACAGTGAGTGACTCTGCTTTAGTGAAGGAATCAAACCCTGCCCCTGACATCATGCCGAGCCAGTGCCAAGTTGCTATTGCAGTGGTCATACCTTGACACAGATTATTTATTATGCTTTTTCATTGCCTCTGTAGCTCAGCCCCCGATGTCCCCGCTCCCTCCCTCCCCCGACACAAAGACTTACCTCTAGCTGTTGATCTACCTGGGCTTGCTGCCCTGGGGGGGCCTCTGAGTAGGCACCTCCCAACAGACACTGACTTTGGGGTGTCTGGCAGGCTAGCTACCATTGGTGAGCCTCCCTAGCTTACCCCCCAGGACAGGTGCCGTGAGGTTGGGCTGCTTCGAACGGAGGACTGAAACAGTCAGCAGCCGAGGTTCGAAACAGGCACAGTGGGACCAGGACGAGGGGTGTCATCAGCGGGGTCTGTAGTTTTTGGTGCATTTGTCCCCTGGGAGGCGAGACGTGCAGTGATGTAGGTGCACCAAAATGCTGATGTCCGGCATGCCTCCCAACAACACAGCATTGGTCACTGCTCCCCCGTCCTCTGCCAGGGGTCGGTCAAGCACTGATCGGTAACCCACCCTCCCCTCTGAGGAGGAGAGCAGTTCATGGGATGCTCAATCCTCCTCTCCACAGACGGCCTTCTGGCTCCTCTGGTCCGTTCCCGAACCCAAGGCATCGGCATTGCAGGCAGGAAGCCCTGCCACTGCGCCGGTGGGCCGGAATATATCTTGACATAAATTATGCAAGTTAGATGACATAGTTCATAGCCTGTAGATTGTGTACTTACACATACAAAGCACAGCTATTAAGGGTATCGTTCCTTCTCCTTTTATTCCGGGCTTTTCAGTTGGGGGGGGGGACTGTAGTGGCAGCATCAGAGGGCAGAGTGCTGGACAAAAGCCTACTGGAAGAAGATGCAGGCATGGTCCCTCAGGGTGTATCAGTCCTTCTCCATCTGTCAAAGACAGAGCAGGTGGGCCATGGGCTTATGGTACAGATAGCCAAGGGGAAAGGGCCTGTTGTGCATGGTATGGGGGAATTGAGGTATTTTAGCCATCAAGTCCACAGAGCTTAGTCCACTCCTCATCTGTCGGAACAACAAGCCAATTATCCAGCATCAGGTGGCAGTTTTGACCAAGAAGGCCATAGCTTTCCTAGGCAGGGATCCAGTTCTATAGAACACACCCTTCTTCTGGTAAGGAGCCACTTCCAAGATTGCAGCATCCTGTGTGGGCAAGCAGAGAGTGATGGAGGTTGGCACATGGCAGTCTGTCAGATCTGAGTTTTTCATTAGGAAACTATATGATTGACTGACTTTTACCAATTTTGTGTCTAATCCTCAGGATAGAAAAAATTGGTCTGGATGCTAAGGCATTCATTTATATACTTGGCTAGTTGCAACCCGGTCAGGGGAAATGTGCATAGGCATAGAACCTATAAAGGCCAAAGCAGAATGGGTGGGAATGAGTGGCATGAGATGGGCCCACCTACTGCATTCTTCCCCAAGTTATTGAGGAAAGTCAGTCCCCAGACATGCTGCTGATCCACTTGGGGAATGAGGTGAAGTAACCTGTGGACTTTGCCTTGGAAGGGCTTTTCTTGCAGGTGATTACAGGGACATTCAGCAGATTAAGATTATGTGACAGGTGTCCAACTAGTCTAGTCGAATATGATACCAGAAAACGTATAGCACCATACAAGGTGGGTGAAGGCTGTGGATAGGGCCTGGAAGCAGATCTCCTGAAGCCTCAGATTTAAAGGGGAACAGTCAGCACCAAGGGCCCCATACCCAAGTGTGAGGCTGGTTCCAATTTGAACTGTGTATGCAAAAACAATTGTTTTTTCTGCTTACTGTTTACTGCAGTGTAGCAGATTGTATGAGACTGATTTTGCAGACTACCAGGCTGACATTTCCTGTAACTACAAATCCCAGAATCCCCTTTAGCTGACATCGGAGCAGGACTGCCAAAGTGGGGGATTCAATGGCCTGCAGTTAATGTTAGAGGTTTTTTAAACTCTGATCAGATGTGTTCTGGTTCTGCTGTTCTCCCAGGGCTATGTACAGCCCTCTGTGACTGTACTTAACCCCAGAAGGACAGCGGGACCAGCAAACAAAAGATCAGCGCTTACATAAACTCTAACATGCACTGCAGGCTATTGTATCCCCCACTTCTGCAGCCCTGCTCTGATGTTAGCTGCAGGGGATTCTGGGATATGTAGCTACAGACAATGTCAATCTGGAAGTAAAATAAATTAGTCTAATATAATCCACTGTACTACAGCACATAGTAAGTATAAAAAAACACATGTTTTTTGCACATGAAATGCAGTTTAGGACCAGACCCACATATGGGTATGGAGCTGTTAGCTCTGACTGCTCTCCTTTAATGTACCCAAATGCAAGGTGCTATACTTCAGAAGGACAGAGGTAGGACCTATATGCTTTGTGGGTCTCTTCTTGCTGCAGTGGAGGAGGATAAGGACCTGGGAGTCATAACAGACAAGGGTTTAAAGCATGACAAGCAGTACGCTGCAGCTGTCAAAAAGGCTGGAAGAATGCTGGGGTATATCAAAGAGGGGTGGAACGACCAGCAGAGCAGAGGGATGGAATATTGCCACTTTACAAGGCCCTGGACAGGCCCCAGCTGGACTACTACATACAGTTCTGTGCTCCCCAATAAAAAGGACATTCATGCAGTTGAGAGGGTGCAATGTCAGGTCACTAAAATAATCTGGCATATGGAGGACAGTGACTACAAGAAGAAGCTGCTGGCTGTTTACAGGCTCACACTGGGGTAAAGGAAGCCAAAGGGGGATATGAACTCAGGGCACTAGGATGAAATGTTGCCAGTTAAAAGGTAGCAGTCAGAACATCGTGGTCTAAAGGTCGAAAGGATATTATGTTGCCAGATAAAATGTTGCCTAAATGTTGTCGCATATTCCAACAGCGACATATTCAGTCAGTGAATACAGTTTTTAAAATGTTATTGTTTTAAACATTAAACATTTTTGTTTTTAAAGTTTTAAACCCCTGTCCAGCACAAGCACAATCTTTCCAGTCTCCCTCCCTCCATCATCCCTCCCTCTCCCTCTTTTGTCTTTGCACAAGCAAAAGTTACCGCTTTCGGTTTCAGTACGAGCACAAGCTTTCCAGTCTCCCTCCCTCATCTCTCCCTCTCTTGTCTTTGTCTGCACAAGCACAAGCAATAGTTACCCCTTTCAGTTTCAGTATGAACACAATGTTTTAAGTTCCGATCCCCATTGCGACATTTTGTCCGTCGATATTTATATTCATTGACCAGTTAGTGCATGTGTTGTCCATTCTGCATTTTGACCGCGACTTTTTGTCCGCAACATTTTGTCTGGGGACATTTCATCCACTTTCGGATCTCAGTCTTCTGTATACTCAAGGGTATCAAGTAATGGCATGGTCGAATAAGAGGTTTGACCTGGTGTGCTCCTACCTGGGGACAGAAGGAGAGACAGACCAAGATCAGCCTGTGTGCTCCTGGCTGGTTGTTCTGGGCATCATTCGGGAGTCGAGGTGAATCCTGGCATAACTGTACGCAGCATGTAGGGGGTTTTGAACAGCGCACTTGTTCCATTGCCCTTTGTAGCTCAGCCATGCAATGACATCTATGGTACGCAGTGCGCACTCCCGCACACTGCATGTCAATGCCTACGGCAACCACAAATCACTGCTTGTGCTGAGGCTGTCAGGCACACTGATTCCTGGCTGCTGCCAGTAGTCAGACTGTTGAGAGCTATTACCTTCCATCCTGGGAGGAGGAGAGCAGTTCTTAGGACGCTCAATCCTCCTCCCACTGCCGACTTTCTGTGTTCTTCCTCTTTTGTTATTGTTTGGCAAAGAGTGCAGTGTTTATATGTAGATTGAAATTAACTGTAAATAACATGTTTTAAAAAACAGTGGTTTCATTTTGTTTTTGAGGTTGCGTGTATTGTGTAGAAAATTTATTTTTTGTGATGTTCTACATTGTCACTGGATTAAGAACTCTTAATAACATAAAAATATTTAAAAAAAAAAAACAAACTCCCCAAAAGTTAACCTCCATGTAACCTCTTAGCGCAAACAGAAAACTTTTCACATACCTATTACATCCATTTTTTTAACTTTATTTATGTTTTGTATATGGTAAGAAACCCATGCTGCCTGACCGCTAAACCAGAAAGGTAGAGAATTAGGGAGGTAGCTCATTACTGTGGTGCAACAGTAATGCGTCCTGATAGGGGACATAAAAGGAAGACTAAAGTCAAAATTTACAAAGCAAAAATGTTGTGCAGAGTGTTTTGATGTGTAAGCATGTTCCTAATAAGTCCTTCCCTTTGTTTGCTGAAAGGATATTTTTTTCTAAATTTGCTTGCTGGTTTTATGGCCCCTGGGGTCTCCATGTTAGCACTTGTTATGGCCCTTCTTGTTCCTGCAATGCCTTCTATCCCATGTGACAGTGATGCGTCCAGGATCATTAATTCAAGAAGAGCTGTTTTTTTTCTCAAGTCTACAGAAGTAGAACTGTGATATTAAGTAGCTCTCATTGTCTAGGGAACTCTAATGGAGGCTACATTTTCAAAAGGCAAATGCCTGAGGGATAATTGTGTGGGCTACTCTGTAAGGAAACTGCTAGAGTCTTCACTGATTATAGCACTTGTGACATGGGTGATTTGTGTGCTTTTTTAATGGTTGTGTGTAATTTGATGAAATGAAAAGCCTTAAAAGCAAGGCCTTCTCTTCTGCTGGCTAGACCTAGACACATACCTAGAAAACAAAGTTTGGATTAGACACAGTTATTTAGTTGAAACCAGAATATCAGGCTCCTAACAGTAGATGCTGCTGCAGCAGTTATTACTCTCTCAGTGGTCCTTGACGTAACACTGTCACATGGAATGGGAGGCATTATGGGAACAAGATGAGCCATAGAAAATGCTAACATTGACATCCCCAGGGGCCATAAAACCAGCAAGTAAATTTAGAAAAAAAAAAAAAAACTTTCAGCAATTAAAGGGAAGGACTTACTTAGGAGTACACCTACAAATCAAAACACTCTGCACAAAATATTTTTTGTAAATTTTGACTTTAGTTCCCCTTTATGCCTGATGTTGATTGGGAATAACTAGCATCCTGTAGCTGTAGGAGCCAGGCTCTAGTGGACAAAATCCAGGAAGGCTTGTGCACTCAACAGGTCAAGGAACCCATAAGGAAAGTGGCCATGCTTAACCTAGTTCTATCAGGTGGATGGGTGGGAGCCGCTGGGATTGCTCAACCATAACACTGTCTGGTTCACTCTTACCTTAGAAAAACAAAGATCAAGGTCTAAACCTACAGTTTTGGATTTAAGAATAGCAGACTCTGAAGGGTGTCCCGTGAGTTGGGCGACTCAATAAGAGTGATCCCAATAACAGCGTCGGCATTTCAGCAAACACACAGATGGCGAGGATACATATCAGCGATCTATGAATTGGTGATAAAAGCTTTCCCCTTTCCCTGAGTTGCTATGACGCAAAAGTTGGATATTTAAGTAAGAGTGCGGGGCAAAGCCCTCACGCAGAAAAGCATTTGTTACGATTCGGCAATCGCTGATATGTACTCTCGTCATTTGTGTGTTCGCTGAAATGCCATCGCTGTTATTGGTCTCGGTCTTATTGTGTCACCCAAATCACAGAGAATCCTTTGAAGCCATGGGGCAGCACCTCCCAGATAAGCTTAATGGAGTGGAGGAGGCAGACCTGGTAGAAGAACTGTGGGAAAACATTAAGGGAAACATGTTGGGGAGTCACGTGATGCACTCAACTTTAAAGGCAGCTCCTTTCACAGCTGCGGATCTAGAGCCAAAAGTGCAGCTTAAAACATATTGTTTTTTCTTTTGAGATGGCTAGTGCACCACCAGTTTCACTGTGACCACTGCCTCTTAAGTGGCTTAAGAGGAGTACGAATTGGAAAGAAGGTGGTGAAGTGAGTGGAAAGATGCCTGGATAATAGGACCCGGAGGGTGGGGGTAAATGGCGTTCACTCTGAAGAGGGTAAGGTGACCAGTGTGGTACCACAGGGATCATTACTGGGCCCAGTGCTCTTCACTGTCTTTATCAGTGACACTGCAGAGGGTCTAGAAGGGAAGATCTTCCAGTTCGCTGATGACACTAAGCTTTGCAACAGGGTGAACATGCTAAGGGGAGTAGATAGAATGAAGGGGGATCTAAAGAAGCTAGAGGATTGGTCAAGGAATTGGCAGCTGAAGTTCACGCAAAAAAGTGCAAGATAATTCACATGGGCACAAAAACCCAGGAGCGTTATATCATCTGGCAGGAGGGAAATAGAATGCTCCAAGCAGGAAAGAGACTTGGGGGTGATCATCTCTGATGACCTCAATGTTGGGAGGCAGTGTGACAAGGCGGCAGGAAAGGCAAGCAGAATGCTGAGATGCATAGGCAGGGGAATCAACAGCAGAAAAGAGAGGTAATACTTCCACTGTACAGGACTTTGGTAAGGTCACATCTTGAGTACTGTGTCCAGTTCGGCAGGCCCCACCTGTGTAAGGACTTTGATAGGGTGGTTGCAGTTCGGACGACGGTGACCAGAATGGTGCAGGGACTACATCACAAGCCCTGTGGAGCTAGGCTGAAGGAACTGAATATGTACTCCCTAGAGGAAGGCGAGGGGGAATATGATTGAAACATTTAAGTACCTCACAGGGAGAAATAAGGTTCGAGAGAAAACAAATTTCTGAAAGAGTGAGATACCCCCAGACTCACTGCTACTGCCTGCAGATGGACCCAAAATAATTGAAAACTTGCAAACAAAGTAAACTCAGGCACTTCTGAGCATGTAGAGTGCTCCCACTAATTGTTTTTGAACCCAAATAAAAGAAGACTTATTTGCACAGCATCTTGGTTGAACAGAGCCTTTGTTATTGTGGTGAGTGCACGAGTTTACTTTGTTTGCAGTACTGTGTTTGAATTATTGACTCTGGGGCACCAGCTCCTTGGAGGCAGTGTACTTTTCTTGTACAAGAGAATAAAAAAAAATTGTTTGCTGAATTAGCATTCATTAAAATTGAATACTAGACATCGCAGTGGAAATCAAAATGTTTAAACCCCCTTCTGGACATCTGTGCCCCGGCGGCAGTGTGCCCATCATTAGAGTGCCACGTTGTTGAATTCGCCACTACCTTCCCGAGGTTCACACCCCCCCCCCAGAGTTAGAATATTTAGAAAGAGGTCAGCTCGGGGGGCACAGCACCCTGCAAAAAGAGGGGATGGCGACATCAGGGCATGGCACCCTAATGACTGGACGCACTGCTGCAAGTGCCCTATATAGGTGGAACTGCTTAAACCCAGGTCATTAAATAGCCAGTATTGCTCGCACTTTGCAATGCGAACTGGCTGCTCATACAGTGTATTCTTTTGGATTGCAAAAAACATGTGGATACATTGTTTTAATTGTGAGACCTTCCCATCTCCCATCTCAGCCTCCCCAGCCTCCCCACCAATGTCCCCTTAGACACAGAAACTCACCCACAAGTGACCATTGCAGGGTACCACTGATAGTATGCTAACAGTCTCACTGCCACAGGACCGAATGCCAACAGTTGCTCCCAGTAGAGCTTTGCGATACTGTGTGTGGGAACAGTTGCCAGCATTCAGGCCCACAGCGGTGAGACGTTGGCATAATTTCGGTGTCACCCTGCAATGATCATTGTAGAACTACTTGTTGTGGGTGAGTTTCTGTGTCTAAGGAGGACATGGGTGGGGAGGCTAGTGGGGCTGAGATTGGTGGAGGGAGGGCTTTGGCAGGTGTGTCAGTTTCTTGCAAAGGGGACATGGGTGGGGAGGTTGAGATGGATGGGGGGTTTTGACAGGTATTGTGGCAAAGGGGACATTGGTGGGGAGGGGGGTTAGGCACTGAGATAGGTGGAGGGAGGGTTTAGTTGTTCCTGGCAAAGGTGACATGAGTGGGAAGACTGAGATGAATGGAGGAGGGTTTTGGTGGTTTTGGCAAAGGGCACATCGATGGGGAAGGTGGTGGTACTGAGATGGGGGGGAGGGTTTTATCATACATGTGATAGGGGTCTGTTATCAGTTGATGCTTCATCAAATTTGGTGGGGTACCGGAAAGCAGTCTGCATCTCAAAGAAAAGTTGTGTGTGTGTGTGTGTGTGTGTGTGTGTGTGTGTGTTGGGGTATTGAAAAAGATGAAGCAAAGACTGAGTTAATTTTAATAAAGGATTTATTCA
Organism: Neoceratodus forsteri; assembly: GCA_016271365.2. NCBI lineage: Eukaryota > Metazoa > Chordata > Ceratodontiformes > Ceratodontidae > Neoceratodus > Neoceratodus forsteri. The sequence continues at coordinate 428,819,517 of CM057459.1, read as the reverse complement.
AGTTAAAATATGTTCTAACAAATATGTAAATACATTTTTAGCATTTTTAATTTTGCAAATCAAACTGAGCAAGTGCTATGCATTTTCATAGTTGATTAGCACTTTCATGTGAAAAACTGCTGATCAATTTTCCCAGCTTATTTAACACCCTGAAACCAGCCCTGGAAGCTCAGAGTTGGTGTGGGGGATACCGAGGCAAGAATCAGCTCCATTGAAGGCAAACAAACAAGGGATGGCATAGATTTGTTGGGCCTGAGGAGAAAGGTATTCAAACTGGAGGATCAGATGGAAGATCAGGAAGACAAGAGCAGATGAAACAACCTGGGCTTCGCTAGAATCCCTGAGATGGCTGAAGGAGAGGATATACTAAACTTCATACAGAAGGTGCTGACTGATGCAACAGGCCCTTCCCCACATGTCCCCAAATACATTACTGAGCAGACTCATTGAGCCCTCCACCCGATGCCTCCAGAAAATGTTAAACCTCAAGCCCTCATCATTAAGTGTCTAAACTTCCTTGAGAAAATACATATGCAGTCAAAGGCCCACGAAAACATGCTTTGATATAGGAGTGATGACGTTACTACATTTTCAGTGATGTCACTCTGGCAGTTTATGATGGACAGATGGCATGCAAAGACATTGAGAAAGCCTTGCACACACCCAGAATAAAATTCCACATGCTGCATCTAGTGAAACGTGCTATCAGTGCCAACATCAGTACACATGAGTTTGGGTTGGTGGAGCACATTTACTGAGAACTGCTCAAAATTCTGTCAAGCATCCTTCATGAGCAACACATTATCAACAATGAAGGGAAGTACAGTATACAACTCCGAAATAAGCCATACAAAGCAGCTGCTACAGTTACTGGTATTCACCATGATGCCACAGTTGCCACCTATTACAGAGCTTGGGACTGAAGGGGTCTTTAGGTGGGCTTAGAATTGGGGAGAAATAAAAGTCAGTGTACCCTTACACTTATTATGGACACAGGCCTTAGTGTACAGTTTCAAATTTACCTGAAAAAATGGCAGACTTCTCTATAACAGTCTCCCCCACTAGCTCGAGTTTAGCCAGCCAAGATACCTCTTTGTGCCACACACAAAGTGCTCATAGTGCATGTTCCAGCCTGGTATCATTCATGATGGAGGATCCCTGAGCCCCACAATGATTCCTGGGAAGGTCTGCCCAACCAATGTTGATGCCAACAGCAATGATGAGATTACATATCAGAGCCCTCTTCATGACATCCTGGCTTGGCCATGTACCAACACCACAATGTTCAATACTGAGAACGAGATTGCCAGAACATTGAGGGAGCACAGAGGCAGGCCGCGACTTTGCCCAGGCTGAATCCATCCGAAAGGTGACTGGTGACAACAAGGCAACAAACACGACACTGATCATTGCACCAAACTGTTGGCAAGCCATTCCCAATATTGCAAGATTTCTTCACGATATGCAAGCTGTTGCCAGTCACTGAATACAGGAAGGAGGGACCCCAGAACACATGACCACACAGCCACCTGCAGGAATGCTCCAAATGCAGAAATAATAACCTGGACTGCCATATCATATAAGGAGCAAGGTGAGTGCCCAATGGGTGAAAGAAAATGAAGGAACAACAAATGCAAGGACAGCAACTGTGAACAATTAATTTGTCTGCCCTCCCGCACACCCTGAATGGGGTTTCCATCTTTTGGGCAGCCCAAATCAGGACAAAAGTGCGTGATGTGGCACTGGGTGGCCCAAACTATACCAAAACACGTGCCGCAGCAGATGCACAACACAGGATACCAAGCAGGCTGTTTGGGATACTGTGTTATGTGCCCCCCACCATAATGTACACCATAACTCGGCATTCCTTGCATATTCACCCATGGAATAACCTGAAAAACGGCAGTCTGTAGTCATTATGATCAAACACTAGTAAACTTTAGTAGGTTCAAATCAAGACACATACAATGCAATAGTGCAAGAAAGGGATTTTACTTAAAAGTTATTTAAAAGAACCACCACCAAGTCACTTTTAAAACCACAACAATTTAAAAAAACTGATACATTCACATCTCTCAAAACAGCTGTATGCCTCATTTGTTACCTTTAAAAAAATATACTTTGATTGGCCCAGTGGTGCTGAGGGTTGAGGCGCTGGACGCCATACCTCACGCCACGCTGGTGACCCAGGTTTGGGAATGAGCCACGGTCCTCGGGAGTCGGCAGGGGAGAGAGAGGATCGAGCATCCATAGACTGCTGTTCTCCCTCTGGGGAGGGATCCAGGGACTGCCAGATGCAGCAGCGACCTCCGGTGGAAATCGGAGATGACTGCGCACGTTTGGGCTGTAAGCAGAGGAATAGAGCTGCGACAGACATCAGGAGGCATCATTGCACATCCGAGCTCTGGGAGGGCAGGACTAGGGGAGAAAAACAAGAAAAGCAGCCCTACCTCTGGGGAGGCAACAGTACCTCCAGTGGCCTGGGCTCACATGCCCAGTGTCGGCTGCAACACTCAGCTACCCCACTTGGGACTCTGGGCCTCTCCAGGGAGGCAGGAGAGCTGGAGTCCTGAACCTGATATAGTCATCAGGTGAAGCGGTTCAGGTGGGCGGTATCAGAGCTACAGTGCCAAGCGAGGATACCTGAGAGATGCCCTGATAGGTAGGTGCATAAACAAAATATAGAACCCCCCCAAAAAAAAACTATACTTTGCATTTGATTTAACAGCCTGCAAAAGGGATCTGTTCCACACTCTCAAAACAGCTGTATACCTCATTTGTTACCTTTAAAAAACTATAGTTTGCATTTGATTTCACAGCCTTCAAAAGGGATCTGTTCCACAATCTCAAAACAGCTGTAATACCTCATTTCTTAGTTTTAAAACTATATTTTGTATTTGATTTAACAGCCTGCAAAAGGGATCTGTTCCACACAATGTCTGAATGAAATTCGCAACACTTCTTCGGTAGTTTACTGTGACCATCAGTTCAGCTTTTATTAATTCCATCCTGCAACAGTTTCTTACATCAGTCCACTTGTTCTTGAGTAGAGAAAAAGGTCTCTCGGCAAAAGCATTCAATGGTGGAATGCTCATCACACGTGCAACTTCAGGATACAGAGCAGGCAGGTCTGGTGCATCCTTACAAATCTTCTGCCACTTTTCCCCTGGTGATGGGTCCAGTCTACACAAGTCTGACATAAGGGGTCTGATGACTGAATAGTTTTGGAAGAGTTTGTCTTCTTCTACAGATTTTTGTAGAGAAAGGGCAGTGGTAACATCCAAAAAGTAATCAAAGGCAAAGGGTTCCTTTAAAGACAACAGGGAAAGTTTCTTCAGGTCGTTATTTAGAAATCAAATTGTGGAAATGAAAGGAAAAGTGTGACTCTCACTGGGACTTGAACCCGGGACCTCAGCAATCTGTGTCTTAGCTCTTTACCGTCTGAGCTGTGAGAGTCTCAGACAATTAAGCCACCTGAATTTTCCCAATGAATCACACACATATTCCTTCCAAGGGTGTTGTGTAATGAGGTAGTTATTGTCACTGAAGTCAACCCACTGCTCTTAAGTATTTGACACCGGTTTCCAGGAAGAGGGTGAAATCTTTCTCCAGCTTTTTACAGGAACCAGTGTCCATATCCTTCATAACTGTTCTAAGCTTTCCACAAAAAAATTTGTCCGCTGCTCTAGCTTCAAGTTTTTGTTTAATGAGGCCATTACTGCAAATGTTTCCATAGCAGTGATTTTTTTTTTCCTAGGGTGGCTGAGTTCATTGAAGTCCATGAGAACTGCACTCAGAAAATATAGGTGGCACTGTGGCAGTATCAGAAATGTGACCTCACCATGTTCATTGTCAGCAAAGTATTGCCAGATTTGTCAAGGTGTATCCTCTTCTCCCTGTGACAGGAAATAAGACTGCAGTGCAACAAGATTTTTAACTAGTCTGTCAATTGCTGGCAGTAATGACAGCCATCTGGTTGACACATGCCTCAAAAGGGACTCATTCCATGCCACAAAAATCAAAAAAACTCTCTTAAATCTCGTGTTCTTGTGGCAGATCCTGAAAAAAAGGCTGAACAGTTTCAGGATGAATACCTCCACGTCATAATTTGCTGCTGCCTTCTTTGCAGCGTTGCGGAGGATGTGAGCAGGGCAGTTTGCCTTTTGGAGTGATGGACAGTTCTCTTTCAGTCTGGTATACACGCCTGCTTGCTTGCCATAGTTCACACTGTCATTGTTGGCACCATATGCAGACACAGAGGTCCATGGCAAGGAATGCTATTGCAAAATAGATGAAATCTGGTCTGTTATGGCCTGAGCATATTCATCTGGGTCTTCATAAAAGTCCAGGAGAGCATTCACACCTTCATCTTTTTTGAAGTACCTTACTACCAGTGGGAATAATTTTATACTGCTCTTGTTGGAAGCATCTGATGCAACTGAAAATGACACTCCTGGACTTTGTAGATCTTTTAGAAGGCATTCAAGAGAATATGGTCCTAGAACATTTTCCACAATTGCTTCAGTCTTTGTTCTTCCTCAGGAAAGTTTTTTTTGGCAGTCTGAGTCACCGTATAGCTGGCTGGCCAGCTTGAGTCCACAGTCCAAGGAATTGTAAGAAATGTTGTGCTGCACTGCATGGAACACTTCAACCGCTTCAGCTACAGTAACCTTTAGCTCCGCTCCATCCAGATTACTAGGTCTGGTCCACTTTGTCAGCAGATGGCTGTGCTTGGCTTGCTGGATGGCTGTCTTGTGTTGTTCAGTGCTCTCATGCCTTGATAAGTCATTTTGTCCACTATGTGACATCATGATTTCCCGTCAACAGTATCTGCAGAAGGCTTTAAGTGTGTCGCTGCATTTCTCGACCCAGTTGAACTCTGTCTTCCACACATCTTACCACTTGCAGAGTTGCTTATTGTTTGAAGATGCAGTTAGCGCAGATCCCTTCATTCTTAAGCTCCAGTACTTACCTGTGCAGTTAACATAAACATTGTAACGTGGTTTTTGTGGATAATCAACACACAGTAACTGTCTCAAGCCTTCTTTGGAGGCAACTTTATCACATGTGTGCCAGTCATTGTCTGACAGCACAGTGCAACTTCTGTACATGGCAGCCAAACAAAGCACCAAAAGCCAGCCACTGTGGATACAGGTTGTATGACACAATGTACTATCCATCACCGGAACAACTACGGAGGCAGTGAACAGCATGAAATATGTATTTATTTGCTTTTGGTAACCGGGTGGGTGCACTAGGCATAGGAATGCCTATTTTCAGGCACGACCCGGGAGGATACAAGTTGAAATACATAAGCACACCACGTGACTCAGCACATGAAATAGGTAACACTGTGGGAAAGGGTCAAATACTATCAACTTTGGGGTTGGGAGAAGTACAGTTTTGAACAAAGTCAGGATACAAACAATACCGAATTTAGACAAGGTCATAGAAAGTATAGACATGCGCAATACAAATGAATACAAAGTACAAAAGTGGATGATTGGATATGTTATATACAGTATGCAATAAGTGCCTTTTAGTGGTAATTAAGCTTTGAGAGAGTAGAAACAGAGAGAGGGGGAGAAGGAAAGTGGTAGAAGTAGAGGAGAAAGAGGAGATGGGTGATAGAGAACGTAAAGGGGAGTGTCAGAGAGAGGTGAGGAAGAGGCTAGGAGGGGAGTAGATGCCGAGTGGTAAGGAGGGATAGTGAACAAATTATCTAAGGTGGGTAGAAGCGAGTGCAGGGGTTTGAAGTACGTAGATGATCACGGTGAGATTTCTTGAAACCAGCATGGGTTGGAGCTTGACGGATAGCTTGAGGTATGGAGTTCCTCTACTTTGGGGCTGCATGAGAGAAAGCATGTGCACCCATTGTTCCACCTGTACCTGTCCTTGGCCCTTACTGCTTGTTTTGGAAGCATAATGTAACCGACATACACTGCAGCCAAAGTCCTACAAGCAGTTACTAAGAATGATTAAACAGGTTTGACAATTTAAAAGTACTAATTTCATTGCTTATAAACCATACTCCAAGAAATGCACATCTAACCAAACTGCACTTGGCACATCCAGACTCTGATGTACCACACAAGAACACACAAGCTAAATTCCATGCTGCAAAGCTGTTATGATTGAAAAGGTTTTAAGGTGCAGCATTTCCGGTTTAACAGTTACATCAATACCCTTTACGTTTACCATCCTTACTAACTGCCAGTTATGTACTTGCCAGACAACATGCCATGGGAAAATATTAAATTCTTTCAATTAAGTTTAATCCTTGCTGTTCCATAGACTGATATATTAGTCCAAAATCCCTATACATTCTTTTTCTGTCAGCAGCCTAAGGGTTTAATATATGTACATTTTACGGCTGCATGGGAGCCCTGCAGACGTTTTGCATAGAAGGGCTGGCGTCATGTTTTCCGTCCGTGGAACTGTTTTTCCTCCGCCTGACCTTCCCCCAAGAAGCAATCTGCCCATGTTGTCCCTATGGACAGCAGCACTGCACTATATCACAGTGGGCTTTTTTTTTTTTTTTAAGGCGTTTTTGTACATTTCTGCATCCCTGACATTTCTGTCCTTCACCAACAACCAGAACTTAAGCCCCTCACCCGTTCAGTGTCGAGGACATCCTAAACAAACTCTCAGTAGAAGCCCATGGCCCAGGGGCTGCAGGAAAAGTAGCCTCGGGCCGGGGCGCCCGCAACATGGCACGCCCAGTCATCGCCGCTCTACACCCTGGAGGAGCTGGCCAGCAAAACTTTCAAAGGCTTGGAAGTGAGTCTGCTGCAGGCTGCTGAAGGTAATCAGAAGCAACTTTTTTACAAGTCCATCGCAGGCCTTTTATTTTATTTAGGGATAGATAGATAGATAGATAGATAGATAGATAGATCTGTCCTCCTGTCTGTGTATTGTCTTGCAAGCCTGAATATGTTTTGTGTGAGCACTTTAGTGTCTTTTCATACCTCTCTAAAGTCCCTGATTTTTATTGACGTCCCAGATTTCGCCTCCAAAATGTTCTCAGTCCCACCTAAATTGGACGTGTTTTTTTTTTGTCACTGACACGGAGAGCTGCAGAGAAACGTTTTAGCAAGTTGCACAAAATCTGTGCAGTATATGGGTTGCTGATTTGATCCGATCGCACGTGTAATAAGCACTATGGGAAATAATGAGTCCCCATTCAGCAGGATAAGTGTGTTACAAAACACATTTTCATTCGCTTCCCCATCTTGTCTTTTTTATAATATGGGACTCTGTTCTGCTTTTGCTTTCCAGTGTTATTCAATTAACAGTAGGGGAAACGAGTGCAAGGCAAAGCAAAGGGAGGGGTGTCTAAATGAAACAGCTGTCATGGGGGCTGTGTATTCGAGTCGGTGTAAAGCAGGCTGCGAACATCTCAATGCCATATGGTTTCTGAATTTGCCCAACACCAACTAGTCAGCATGATTGATTAGTTACCCTGCCTCCCCCCTCACTTTTAACTGGCTCTCGGAACCCTGCAGCAGCGGAGATTCTGCACCGCATCTGCGCCTCCCTGTAATAATCCGAAGGACCATGAATAGCAATTGATTAGCTGGGCCCCCCTAATGAATAAATCTCAATAGGAGGGCTCCAAAGACACAGTCCCTCCCCAGCGCTCTCTTTCTCTTTCTCTTCTCTTGGGGGGGGGGGTTATTTTTTTCTTTTGTATGTTCTGACTGCAGTCTGCGTGGCACTTTGCATTTCCACTCCATTTGTAACACTTAACCTGATCAAGGCGAATTATCGGGTTGGGGGCTGAAGTGCATGCTAGGCACAACGTGCCAAGTTGTTCTGGGGTTGAAAAGTCAAGTAGCTGTGTTCTTTTTTTCTTTTTCTCCCTAGTTAAGAGTCGAGCAGACAGCATTTTATGGCTACAATGTGCCCTTCCCCCTTGCTGCAGAGACACATATGATACTTTTCATCCGTGTGGTTTGTTTTTTTTTAGCTTGTTTCTGCCCGTTATCACGAATAAAGTGTCCTGAGATGACATTGAGATTTGTTCATTTCCTTCTAGGACCCCGAGACACACACAAACACATACACACTCTCTCTCTCTCCTCCCCGGTTTTATTTTTTTACCTCAGGTTTAAAGCATACTGCATTCTCTCTTACCATGAGAGAGTTGGAAGGTTCATTTTCGGACAGTCTCAGGTCTTCCCACAAGTAAGATCCCAAACATATGTAAATAGGATCTCCTTCATATGATCTGATCATTTTAAACTTTTTAAAGACTATTTGCCACAATTTTCCAAATCTCCTCGATAAGGGCCCTAAGATCTTGACAGCTATGGAACTATTTTAATGAATGGTGGAAGGGTCTGGTATGAGACAGAGGTCAACACCCCCCTCTTCACAACTTCTGCATTTTCTTGACAGACTCTGTAAGGGGGGGTGGGGGAGAGGGACACAATGCTCTCTTGTTCAACATTAGGTGGGAATGCGCAAATGGTACAGATCGGTCACGGGATCGTTTAGCCGACAAATATGTTTCTCTGAGTGGCTATTTATTATTACTTGCTTTTATATTAAATTGTATATTTTTGTTCTTATGATAATACAGCACAATATTTACACACTCTTCTGATTATATGTAATAAAGTGCATGGTTTTGTCTTTCTTTTGTTTTTATTGCCTAGTTAATTTGCGTGGAAATGGAAACAAGAACCCAGGCGCCTACAGTTCACCTGTTTCTACTGCTCCGTCCTTAGCTGAAGTTATAATCCTCTGTTTGAGATATCATAGCTTGCTGCTGTGAAAATTACAGTATTATGATATCACAGAGGACTGTGACTTTTACAAAGGGCTAGCAGTAAGGCAGAATAGTACTGTGGATTAGGGGACTGAGCTACAAAACTGGAGGCCTGGGTTTGAATCCCACAGCCCCCACTTGCATGCTGCGTGACTGAGCAAGTCACTTAACTTCCTTGAACTCCCCGGTCGCACCTGAAAACAAGCTTCATCTTAGTGTGCCTTTCCGGGTTAAACAATTTTCTCTTTCCATTCCTGTAACAGTAAGAGTAGGAATAAGAGGGTCTGCTCTAACCCGGTTCTGATTCAGTCTGACAGTTTTCCAAAAGTTCTTGTTTTCTCCTACTTTCTCTAGTTTCCCCTGGTTCTGATTCGGACTAATATTTTTCCAAACGTTTTTGATTTACTCTGATTTACTTTGGTTTCCCAAAATAGGCAAATGGTCATGACAGGACCAGAACCTGGTCAGAGACAGTTTCAAAATGGGTCTCATCGAGCCAGGTTCCCCAACTCTCTCCTAACAATGGAATCCTTTTCTGGATGTCATTTACTGTTTACTTTTGTTACATTTTCCCCACCAATCTCTCATATTTCACTGGAATAAAACTCCAAACTAAATTATAATATCTAGACTAGGTAAAACCCGAACTACTGGCAGGTCTGTCTGGTTGGTATAGATCTACTGTTGGGAAAGTTGATTCTTTCTATGTAAATAATCACATGAAGAATAAAGGAATATAAAGACAGGACATGTATATAATATAAGCAGAACTGTATCTAAACATGTTTTAGAAGTTGCCTTGTAATCCTGATGGTGGTGTGCGTGTGTGTATGTGCGTGTGTGAAAGAGAGAGAGAGATAGTGGTGGCGGTGTGTGTAGGGGGGAGAGTGCGCGCGCGAGAGAGAGAGCGAGATCGCTTTCTACAAGTGTGGCCATTATTTAAGTTGGGTTCTCTTACTCATCTGTGCATCATTTCTTTTTAGGGTTATGCTTTAGTGTGGTCCAGGGTATAGACCCCCAGGTCTGTTAGCTAAGAAATTCATAAGGTTTAAATCCCACCACATACTGTGTGAGCATGAGAAAGTCACTTGACCTCCCTGTGATACAGCTGTAAAACTAGACAGAAGCAGGATCCACCCATGCGTATTTTGAACACTGGGCCATTCTGGGTAAAATAACTTGCAGTCTAAACATTTTCTTTCAACTTCATCCATGCCTGTTGTCAAGTCAAGAGATTTTTTCAAGCAAGCTTCATGTATAAAAACATCAGTTTGTTGCATACAGTTTAAAACAGATATATCCATATGAACAGATGTAATGTACATTAGGGACATAAACATTAACTTCATAGCTTACATAACATGCTACAGTCATTTGTGCAAAACTTTGCAAATAAAGCAGTTATTACGAATTTGCTGCCACTGCACAGAATCCATTCTAAGAATTCCAATTTTCTCTCTATCTCTGTTAGTGTTTTTTGTATATATATATATATATATATATATATATATATATTTGCCTGATATAGTATTTTGACAGTCAAAAATCAAATGCCTTATAGTCGCTTCTTCATTCGTGGAACATTTACATCATTTCCTGTAGCTTGACCAATTAATGCCCAGATGAGTAACGCCTCTAGAACACTGGCATGGGCCATGAAGCAGTGATCTTTGAGGGAGGTGAAACTGGCTTAAGCCGCTACAGTAGCCTGAAATGTCAGTTTGGTATATATCTCCAAGGACTGCCCACCCCCTTTTTTATGGTCATTGTTAAGTGCTTTTTAACATACAGCAAGCACATGATCTATTCTTAAAACAAGTGCAGACGATTACAGTGTTTTTTCATTTTTTTCTGAACAGATTCTAAAACGAAATAATTTTAAAACAGGTTTCTAGTACTTACAGTAAGACGAGTTTTAACAGTTGTCACTTACTTTCAAATGCAGCAGCAGCATTGTCTCCGCTCTAAATCTGTGTAATAATGTTTAGGAAAAAAGACAGATATCGGACAGGTACTTGTACAATTGCACAAGAATGTGTGCAGTGAGTATGCCTGCACCCTTGCCCTCAGCACTAAGGTTACCACTTTTTACAAAGCCCAAAGTGGGACATTTCTTTTTTGAATCAAGATTTTTCGTGGGGCGATATGTAAACTAGACCAGTACAACAGACTTGTTTTCTCAGAATTAAGATTAAGTGTTGTAGTTTTTTACTTGTCTCTATTGTTTCTTATCATTTTAAGGTATTTTAGTTATGGTATTATGGTGTTCTGTAATATTTAGAAGAAAGAAGATATTTTTTTTCTGCTATAACCTCAGAACATGTGGTATTTTTCACAGTTTCTTTGCAGGACACAGCTGCCCAAATCAGGACTGTCCTGCGAAAATCAAGGCAGGTGGCAACCCTACAGTACTTGGTTTGTGAAAGGATGGAAAAAAAATACATAAAAACATAGAAACGTAGACTTTGACGGTAGATGAGGACTGCTTGGTGCACCCAGTCTGCCGATTTCCCGACCTATTGGATAAGCTGCAGATCCTGGGTAACCAACATTCTACTTCCTCCTACCCCCCACCAGAATTGCCTTATGTCTGTCCCATGCATTCTTGAATTTCCCCACTGTTTTCTACCCCATGACATCCTCAGGAAGGCCCTTCCATGCGTCCACCACCCTCTCCATGAAAAAATACTTCCATCAGGTTGCCCCTCAGCCGTCCCGCCTCTATCTTCAAATTGTGCCCCCTTGTTCTTGCACATCTCTTTTTCTGAACTATGCTACCCTCTTGGACTTTTTTTTATTTATTTGAAATATCAAATTTACAACCTTTGAGCCACGAGGCTCATTTACAAAGGTACCTCATCAAAGGGAGGACATAATAGGAAACAGACAGGTTACAAGTTGACTCCCTTACATTGAGGTACTTGAAAGTTTCTATCACGTCCTCCCTCTCCCTCCTTTCCTTGGGGGTACACCTATTAAGCTCCTTTCATCTCTCTTCCTTGGCTAGTACCGGAAGCTGATCTAACTGTTGTAGCTCCATTGCACACACAACAGTAGAGTCCTCCATATCTCTGAATTGCACTGGAAAACTATCTGGCCCCACCTGGCATACTAATGGCCCCTCTTTAAGTCCCATATCGAACTCCATTTCTCTGGATATTGGTAACCTCAACAAGGCATCCGCATTTCCATTCTGGTCAGTTGGTTGGTATGTGACCTCGAAATTACAGGCAGACAAAATTAATGCCCATCATTGAAGTCGGCTAGCGGCTTTTTCTGGAATTCCTTTTTCTGGACTGAAAATTGTCACTAGAAACATAGAATTTGATGGCAGATAAGGACCGCTTGGCCCACCCAGTCTGCCCATTTCCCTACCTAATGGATAAGCTGCAGATCCTAGTTAACCAGCAGCCTACTTCTTTCTACCCCCACCCACTAGAATTGCCTTATGACTGTCCCATGCATGCTTGAATTCAACCACTGTTTTTGACTCCACAACCTCCTCCGGAAGGCTGTTCCATGCATCCACAATCCTCTCTGTGAAAAATACTTCCTTACATTACCTCTGAGCCGCCCCCATCTTCAAATTGTGCCCCTTGTTCTTGCACACCTCTTTTTGAAAGCTGCTACCCTCTTGGACTTTGTTGATTCCTTGAGGTACCTGAAAGTTTCTATCATGTCCCCCTCTCCTCCTTTCCTCGAGGCTATACATATTAAGCTCCTTTAGTCTCTCTTCTTATGTCTTCGGTGCAGACCCTGCACCATTTTAGTTGCCCTCCTCTGGACAGCTTCCATCTTGTCTATGTCCTTGCGGAGACTGGGTCTCAGAACTGCACACAGTACTCCAGATGGGGTCTCACAGCTGTCTGTACAGAGGATAACAACTTCCTGTTTTCTACTGGTGATGCCTCTCCCAATGCATCCCAGTATCCCCCCAGCCCTCCTTACTGCCCTCTCACATTGCTTGCCCAACTTTAAGTCATCTGATATGACTATCCCAGGTCCCTTTCCATTTTTGTTGTTGTTAGTATCTCACCCCCCCATTGTGTACTCTTTCCCTGGGTTTTTGTTTCCCAGGTGCATTACCTTGCACTTCTTAGCATTAAATCTAAACTGCCATACATTTGACCATTCCTCTAACCTTGCCAAGTCCCTTCTCATCCTTTCCACCCCACCTTGTGTATCAACTCTGTTGCAGATCTTTGTGTCATCTGCAAAGAGACATACTTTTCCTTCCAGTCCCTCTGCAATGTCGCCTATAAAGACACTGAAGAGGACCGGTCCTAATACTGAACCCTGCGGTACCCCACTAGTAACCCCCCTTTCTTCAGAGTGGACTCCATTTACTATTACCCTCTGTGTCCTATTCTCCAGCCAATTCTTTACCCAGGCTATCATCTTGGGACCCACTCCCAGGCTGGCTAACTTGTATATTAATCTTTTGTGTGGGACTGAGTCAAATGCCTTGCTAAAGTCTAGGTAGGCCATGTCCACAGCCACTCCCTGATCTACTACTTTGGTCACCCAGTCAAAGAAATCTATTAGATTCATCTGGCATCATTGGCATGACTTTCCTGCTGTGAATCCATGCTGCCTTGGGTCCTGTGCCCCTCTGGCCTCTAGGTACTCGACAGTTCTTTCCTTCAGAAGTGATTCCATCATTTTTCCTATCACTGAGGTTAAACTAACAGGTCTGTAGTTTCCTGCTTCTGCCCTGCTCCCACTTTTGTGAAGGGGAATCACATCTGCCCTCCTCCAGTCCTCAGGTACCTCCCCATCCTCCCATGATTTGTTAAAGAGGGTAGTCAGTGGTGTCACTAGTTCTACCCTTAGTTCTTTTAGAATTCTGGGATGATTCCATCAGGCCCCATTGCTTTGTCCACCTTCAGTTTTAAGAGTTCTTGCAGAACCTTTCTTCTGTAAATGGGCTGGTATCAACTTCTGTATCCAGAGTGTTTCTATTGTTTGTTTTAGGTACCTCCCCTCTTCATTTGTAAATACTGAGCAAAATATTTGTTTAGTATCTCTGCCTTTTCACAGTCACCCTCTCCACCCTCCCTTTATTAAGCCTCACTATCCCTCCCTTAGTCTTCCTTCGCTCCCTGATGTACCTAAAAAAGGTATTATCCCCCTTCTTAACTGAGTTGGCTATCTTTTCCTGAGTTCAGGCCTTTGCTGTTCTGACTGCCTTCCCAGCTTCCTTTTGCTTTAACTGATACAATTCTCTGTCCTGCTCCTTCTCTGATTCCTTGTACTTTCTGAATGCTTTCTTTTTCTCTTGAACCTTCACTGCCACCTCCTTTGAGAAGCATAGTGGTTTCTTACATCGTTTTGTTTTGTTTATTTGCTTGACACAAGGCTTGTTACCTCTGTGATGGCAGTTTTATTATTCCCATTGTTCTTCCACCCTCCTTCCTGCCCATTTGCTAGTGCATTCCTTAGGCACTCACCCATTTTAGCAAAGTCAGCCCTCCTGAAGTCCAGTACTTTTTGCCTTTGTATGGCTTGACTCTATTGCTGTGTTTATTGTGAACCATACTGTTCGATGGTCGCTAGTTCCCAGATGGCTACCCACTTCTACATCTGTGATCCTCTCTCCATCTCCATTTGAGAGAACCAGGTCTAAGATTGCTCCCTCTCGAGTGGGTTCCAATACTAGTTGTCTAAGGCATGCCCCTGTAGGGCATCTAGAATAACCCCACTCTTAGAAGTGGCTGCTGTAACTGCACTCCAGTTAACATCTGGCATATTCAGATCACCCATCAGCAATATCTCCCCTTTATCTGCCATTCTAAGTATACTTTCTATCATTTCCTTGTCCATTTCCTCCCCCTGAGAGGGGGTCTGTATACAACCCCTGTGCGGATTGTGGTGCCATTGCCTGCCTCCAAATTGACCCACAGTGCTTCTTCTCCTCCCTGTTTACCCTTTTGTTCTGTTGCTTTGATTCCTTCTCTTATGTAGAGAGACTCCTCCTCCTCTTTTACCCTCCCTGTCCCTCCTGTAGATAGTGTATCCTGGTATGTTTATGTCCCAGTCATGGTTCTGTGTGTACCATGTTTCTGTGACTGCCACGATATCCAGATGTTCCTCCTCCATCAAGGCCACTAAATCAGGAAGCTTGTTACCCAGACTACGGGCATTGGTACTCATTGCTCTCCATTTTTTGATGGCTTTACCTTCTGTAGCAGCATCCCCCACTGACCTTTCTACCTTGGTCTTTTTCTCATTTAGTACCCTGTTTTGTATGGAGAGCTGGGGTTTTCCTGCTGCTTATCAGTGCCCCCTTGACTAGTTTAAAAGCTTGCCAATGAAGCATTTAAACCGATTGCCCAAAAGACTTGTTCCCTTCCTGGACAGATGCAGACCATCCTGCCAGTATAGGCTGGTGTCCTTCCAGATGGAACCCCAGTCCCCAATGAAGCCAAACCCCTGTGCTCCACACCATTTTTTCAACCATTCGTTAAACTGCATGGTGCAAAGTACCCTCGCCTCACCCATGCCACTGACAGGCAGCACCTCTGTGAAGGATACTGTGTGTGCTACTTGTCTTAAGCCCCTCCCCAACTCTACAAAGTCCTTCTGCACTGCTCTAATCTCATGATGAGCCAAGTCATTTGTCCCTAGGTGGACAATGACGTCCAACTCAGACTCCCGTGCAACTGTTCTCGTGATCCTAAGGATGCGCTTCCTGTCCCTCCAAGCCATGGCACAGGCAGGCACCTTACTTCAGTTTTCCCTGCTCCCCCCAGTTCTATCCCCCTAATAATCGAGTCCCCACCAGGCGCTGCTTCCTTTCCTGTGGTGCCCTCTGCCTCCTTCCTGAGGGCCTCCCTTGTGACAGTTGTCTGCACCCTCCTTAGTCTCCTCTGGAGTGCATCCATAGAGAACTATGCTCCCCAGAATGGTGTATGGATTGTGGAGTGGAACAACTGACTGGGTGTGCCTCTGTTCCACCATCTTACCCTCCCTGAGCCCACTGTGTTCCAACTGCTGTGCTTTCTTCACAACCTCTGAGGTAGTGGTGGTGGCTCTGGTGCTCCCTGGATGGGGGAGGTTTCCTTGCTACTGTCCAGTGTGGCCTGAAGACTGGCAACTTCCTCCCTCAGGGCAGATAGTTGTCTGCAAACAGGGCAGCATCTCAGCCTCCAGAAAGACTCCCGGAAGACTGCTGCCCCACAGCCATTACATTGCACTACTCCCCACATAACTGTCTACCTTGTTTAGTTTTTTTTTGTGTGTGTGATTGGTGTGTTATATAGAAATATGTGTATTTATATAATGTGTATGCTTATATTGTCAGTGCAGTGTGCTAGAGAGGATATGACAGTGATATGCACCTTGCCATCTTGAGGAAATGATGTCAGAACCCCAGGTATAAAGGAACTATTTCCAGGGGTGGGTGGGGTGAGGGGTGGGAAGGGTTTGGGCCTAAACTGTGCCCTCACGAAACAATCAGCTAAAAGCTCTGACCTACCCCTGCGATGAGTGCCTTCCTGTCAGCAAGATGCCTTACACGACAATTTGACAGAGATAATACCCTGCTAATCAAACAGAGAAAAATCCACACATCCAAGTCAGACACAGGTAAACCTCCCCAGCCCCAAAACAGCCTGGTGACTTGTGCTCTGAAAGCAGTCAGCCCCAAAACACGTCAGCTGTGCAGAAGGGCAGACACAGAAAACAGTATTCAGCCCTGTGAGTTGAAACTCTTCTGCACTGAAAATCTTAACAATTGTAACAAAAGTAAAGCAAGCTCCACCTCCCTCTGTTGATTGAAAGACTGCCTTTTCTGATAATTCTAGTTCCTTATTTCACCCTTCAGTTAGAAGTATCCTCCACCTGAAGAATATTAACTTTCCTAAGGAATCTGTTTCAAACCAAAGACAATTGTAAATTGTAAGGTTCACCTCCCTCTGTTGTGAGCACAACTCGCTTTCTTGCAAATCTTAAGTCCAGTGTTGCAGCTTCCAGCCAGAGGTACCTTCACCTGAAGATTATTAGGTTATCTAGTGGCTTGTGATCCATCTTCAGGTGAAACCTGCGACCTAGCAAGTATTGGCAACATTTCTGGACTCCAAACACAATTGCTAATGCCTCTCTCTGAATCTGGACATAATTCCTTTCGGCTACAGTGAGTTTGTGTGAAGCATGGGCTATCTGCTTCTCCACGTCTTCTGGATCTGTATGGAAAAGAACAGCTCCTATACCCACAGGACTGGCATCACAGGCCAATGTGATAGGTAAGTTAGGGTCATGATGAGTTAAATTATTCACATTGGTTAGAGAGAACTTGAAGGCTTGAACTGCCTTACTGTGGCCCTTGGTCCACTTCTACAGAGTACCCTTATGTAACAGTTCATTTAGGATAGCACATTTAGTGGCTAAACCAGGTATGAAACGGTCATAGTGGTGCACCATACCTAAGAATGAGCACAACTCTGAAACATTCTGGGGTTCAGGCATGTGCACAATGGCGTCCAACTTTTCATCATTCAGACGAATTCCATCTTTGTCAATAGTGTGACCTAAGTACGTGACACTTGGTTGACAAAATTGGCATTTTTCTCTCCTGAGTCTGAATCCACTCTGTTGCAATCTCTTTAAAGTCTTTTGTAAGTTAAGTAAATGCTCTGCTTCTGTCTTGCCCGTGAAAATGATGTCATCCAAATAACAAGCAGCACCTAATATATCATCCACTGTTTGCTCAATCACTTTTTGAAAAATAGCCGGTGCAGAACTAAGGCCAAAACATAACCGTTTGTACTTGTACAGTCCTTGGTGTGTATTAATCACTACCAATTTCTGAGCGTCTCTATCCAACTCCACTTGAAGGTATGCATTAGTGAGGTCCAGTTTAGAGAACCCCACACCACCATTTAGTCTGTGAAAAAGTTCCTCTGGTAAGGGTAAAGTAAATACATCTGTGCTAAATACTGGATTAAGTGTCACCTTAAAATCTCCACTTATTCGAACCGTATCACCTGGTTTGGATACCACAACAATTGGGTAGCCCAATCTGAACTTGAAACCTTTTCCAGCACACCTGCTTTTTCCAGTCTGTCCAATTCTGCCCCATCCACTGGTTTTAAGGCAATTTCTGTCTTTCGAATGAGACGTTAAACAGAGGTCCCATCTGCCTGGATTGGTGGTAGTTCAGGTGGATGTTAAAGATCCCATGGCACTTATTGAAAACAGTAGGGGAATTTTTTATTGAAAACTCAAAACAAAACCTTACAAAATTGTATTACATCATGCAAATCATAATGAAAATAAAATAACAACAGAAATAAGTATTTCATCATACATAAAAACCCAACCATAAATAATCCATAATTGTACAAAACCTCCATTCCATCTCCACCAAAAGAGTAGGGGTAATGTTTTATTCAATCTTAGAACAATTTATACAGAAAAATTGTATTATATCATACAAATTTAACAAAAAAAGTTACAAGATGCAAATGTTTGACAGACAGATACAATGTATAAGCACACACAATATAATTACTTATTTTTACAACCTAACAAAATTCGTAGGTGATTGTTCACCTAAAGAAAAAATAATTTGTTTTACATAAAAAAAAAATCTAATACGGAGATAAAATTATACTTTACTCTCCAAGAAGTAACAATAACCCCTCCAACACCCAGAAGTAAACATTTTGTATAGTCATAACTTAAATTGGAATAAAATCACGTAATGGTCAGAAAAACAAAAAAAAACAACATAATGTAACAATCAAATATTAGCTATCCAGTATCTAACCAAGACATAGCTTTCCATTCCTTACCAAAATTGTGTGATGACAATGTACGAGTATCCTGTTTCCATAATCCTAACAACCATTCATGTATTCTCCAAAACAATTGTTCTGGAGAAGTGAATAGCGATCTCAATGACCACATGCACCTTACTTGCCAAATTTGATATTTGATACCCCCTAAAACCAATCGTAAAGTATCTGAATTAAATGTGTCCCAACTATGAGACAGAATGCCGAGAAACAAACTTTGTGCATCTATAACTGGAAAATTAGCCCTAGCCCATTTTGTACATAAAATAGACCACAATTGTAAAATATATGGACATTCAGAGAAAAGATGTGTCATGGTTTCAATACAATTTGCACAGATCTTGCTTATTGGACAATACCTCTCCTCTTTACCCTTATGTTTCAGGTTTCCCTTAACATTTAACCTACCATGGGCTACAAGCCAAGTAACATCCCACATATAGTCTGGGATACTATGACAAGTAAGCATGGATTGAATTTGAATCAAATCATTTTCTAATCTATCACCAAAAACAGGGGTTTCCAAAAAATACTGTTCTAGAAGAAGATTATAAACTTCTCTCCTAGAATTTTGTGTAATCAATATATATGGGATTTTCCAAAATTGTAATTTACTGAAGCAAGAATGAAAATATAGAGGTAAACTACTGATAGGTTTTTGTTTGGGAATAACTCCTTCCTTACTCCAGTAGTCCAACCAATGTGAAATATGATCAGACATCCATGGGGTCCATATTTTGGATTTTCCCAGTAATATTGGAGAGATGTTTGTGTAAAGAAAAATACAGAAAAATAAAATAGGATTAATCATATTAATCCCTCCTCTGTTTATTGGCTGATATAATATTACCCCATTTTATGGGGTTCAGCCTACTACCCCATATTGCTTGAAAAAAAAACACTAAACAGTGCTGTTTCTCTAGAAGGAGGCAATGCATAAATTGAACTTAAATGTAAAAAAAAGTCCAATGAGGAATGTTCAAACCATATAAATCCTTTTCTTTTTTGACATTTTCCATCTGTTCCAGGATGCTACTCTCACTTTAGCACACTGAATAAGTGTATCCCAATTATAAGTTGCTGTATCCATCCCACAAAAAAATAGATTCCCAAAATTTTACAAACCTGTGATGAAACAGAAATCCCCATAATTGTAGGATGTGTAGAATTATGTGTAACAAAAGAAAAAATTACTCACCTTAGTAATGTTGTTTCTTCTAATGGAGTCTTGCTATATTATGACAATTGCAGTATGACCGCAGGTTAGAACTGCTCCGGAGGTGAAATAGTTAACTTTCCATGCAGGCATGGAACTTAGAGCGCGAGCTCGGTTGAAAACTCTGTCTGTTGTGCTTCAAACGCAAACTGTCAGATCTTTACGAGCTAAAACTCACTAAGGTTCTGTGTGGAAGCTGTAAACCTACACTAGCCAACTGGCTACTAACATAAACACTCATTTTTGGCCTAAAACAAAGACTCAAGTCAGGAGACCCAAAAATGCAAAAACACAACACCAATTCACCCAAAAAGGTAGGTGAAAAACAACAAGGTGGGCATCAAAAAAGTGCCAACCCTGTACTGCCCACCCACATCCCCAAAACAGAGGTTCTGAGAGGGGCAGGCAGGGAGGGAGGTCATAATATAGCAAGACTCCATTAGAAGAAACAACATTACTAAGGTGAGTAATTTTTTCTTCAAACAACATGAAGTCTTGCTATATTATGACAGTTGCAGACTACACAGCAGTACCCCCATGGAGGAGGGACAGAACCTACCTAGGAAATAGGCTCTGAAGCACGGCTGTGCCAAACCGAGCATCACTCCTAGCCTGGATGTCCAGGGAGTAATGCTTGGTAAAAGTGTGAACTGTTTTCCAGGTAGCTGCTTGACATATTTCTAGAATAGGAATGTCTCTGGCAGCAGCCAGAGAAGCAGCTGTACCTCTGGTAGAGTGAGCCCTCAGGCCTGAGGGGGGAACTTTACCCAACTTCTCATAGCAGAATTGGATACAAGAGACAATCCACCTGGCAATGGATCTTTTAGTGGCTGGCTTCACTTTACCAACTTCGCCATAGGTGAGGAACAGTTGGAGGGAGTCAAACCTATGACCCTTGGTATGCTCTATGTAGTAACTAAGGGCTCTCTTCACCTCTAGGCTGTGCAGCATCCTCTCCCCAGAGGAGGAGTGGTCAGTGAAGTACACTGGAAGTGAAATAGATTGATTAAGGTGGAAATCTGAAACCACCTTAGGCAGGAACTTTCTGTTAGTCCGAAGGACCACCTTATCTCTGTGAAAAGAGATAAACTCCTGCTCCACTGACAACGCTTGTAATTCACTTATGCGTCTGGCAGAGGTGATTGCTACCAAAAACACAGTTTTCCAAGTCAAGTACTTGAGCTCAGCTGAAGACAAGGGCTCAAAGGGGGGTTGCATAAGCTGAGCAATGCAAACATTAAGATCCCAGGCTGGGGCAAGATCCCTGAATGGAGGGTTGATGTGAAACAACCCCTTAAAAACTTTGAAAATACAGGATGAGCTGAAAAGGAAGAGGATTTACCTGCTGAAATAAAAGCAGACACAGCTGCCAAGTGCACCTTCAGGGTAGCTGGTCTCAGCCCCAAAGAATTCAGGTGGACCATATAATCCAGGACTGTGGGTAGATCAGCAGAGACTGGGGAAATATGCTTTTCCAAGCACCATATGGAAAACCTTTTCCATTTGGAATTGTAAGTAGCCCTGGTGGAAGGCTTCCTTGCGGCCTTCAATATATCCATTACACCTTGGGAAAGGTGTAAATCAGCAAACTCTAACTCTTCAAGAACCAAGCCTTGAGATTGAGAGATTTGAGATTCGGGTACCAGACCCTTCCCTGGGCACAGGTTAACAGATTGTGATTCCTGGGAAGGGACAGGGGAGGATGGACTGCTAAGAACAGCAGGAGTGGATACCAGGGCTGTCTGGCCCAATCCGAGACTATCAGAATGACTTTGCATGATTGGGATCTGATTTTGACTAGCACTTTGAACAGGAGAGGAAAGGAGGGAAGGCATAGAGAAACTTCCCTCCCAACTGAGGGCTAAGGCATCCAGGGGAGTGAGCCCAACACTGGGGCCTGCAGCAAAAAGAGGAATTGGTGATTGTCTGGGGCTGCAAAGATCTATCTGCGGGTGCCCCATCTGGCAAATACTACTCCCAAGACCAGGGGATTCAGTGACCATTCGTGGTGGCCCTGGGAAATCCTGCTGAGAGCATCTGCCAGGACAATGTCCTTGCCTGGGAGGTGAACTGCCGTAAGGGAGGTGTTCAGGGAGTAAGCCAGAGACCACAACTTCATCGCTTCGGTGCACAAGGCCGTAGACCGAGTGCCCCCTTGCTTGTTGATGTACCACATTGTAGTGGTGTTGTCTGTTTTGACCTGAATGCTCTTGTTCTGAACAGATTTGGAAAAAGCTTGAAGTGCTAGAAAAACTGCTCTGAGCTCCAACAGGTTGATGTGGAGCAGAGATTCCTGGGGAGACCACAGACCCTGGGTGGTGAGGTTGCCCATGTGAGCTCCCCAGCCCAAGAGGGACGCATCTGTAGTAAGGATTAGAGAATGAGACTGAGTGACAAAAGGAACCCCTTGTCTCAGGTTGCTCTGATCCTGCCACCTCTGTAGGGCTTGGATCAGGGTTCGAGTTACTGGGATCAGCTTGGTAAGAGGATCCTTTCTTTGAGACCAAAAAGCTCTCAAATGGAACTGGATGTCCCTCATCTGAAATCTTGCTCCTTGCACAACTGCTGTGGAAGCAGCCATGTGTCCTAGGAGCTGCAGAAAATGCCTTGCTGGCTGGGAGACCTGCAGGGTAAATGAGGAGGCCAGGGAGACTAGGGTCTTTGCCCTGTCCAGGGGGAGGAAGGCCCTGGCTTCCTGTGTGTTCAGTTCTGCGCCTATGAAGGTAAGAAGCTGGACCGGCTCTAGAACTGACTTTGAGAGATTCAGAAGGAAACCTAGAGAGGTAAGCAGTTGCTGCATTATCTGAAGGTGTAAATTGACCTGGTCTGGGGACTGGCCTACTAAGAGCCAGTTGTCCAGGTAAAGAAAGATGGCAATCTTTTGCCTTCTTAGGTAGGCAACTGCTACAGCCAGGCATTTGGTGAATACCCTTGGGGCAGAAGTGAGGCCGAAGGGCATTGCTCTGAACTGGTAGTGGCCTGAGGGCAGCTCGAACCTGAGGTACTTTCGATGGGAGCTTCTGATGGGAATATGGAAGTAGGCATCCTTGAGGTCCAGGGAAGCTAGCCAGTCCCCTGGCCTTAGAGAGGGTAGGATAATTCCCAGAGTCACCATTTTGAACTTTGGCTTTAAAAGGTGCTTGTTTAAATATCTGAGATCCAGGATGGGCCGCCATTCTCCTGTCTTTTTTGGGGTAAGGAAGTACCTGGAGTACAAACCTTTGCCCTGGTGTAGGGGAGGAACCCTTTCCACAGCTCTGAGAGCCAGGAGGGTAGAGACCTCTGCCTCTAGGGCGAGTGCATCTGATGGAGTTGCAGGTGGAAAAGATCTGGTTCTCAGCTTTGGAAATTTTTTGAAGTTGAGAACCAGTTCCTGGCTTACTACTTCCAGGACCCACTTGTCTGATGTTAAAGACTTCCAGTCCTGGACAAAGTAAGCCAGCCTGCCCCCTACAGGTAGAGGAGAATCGGCCCTGGCAATCCCATCAGGGTGCCTGCTTGGCAGGGGCTTTGGGCTGAGGGGTGGAAGCAGACCTGCTTGTACCCGTCTGCCTCTCCTCTAAAGAACCCCTCTGAGCATAGCGGGGAGGAAGCTTGGGCTTGGTAAAAGGCCTATGAAAAGGCCTGCCCCTGCCTCTAGGAAGCTGCTTTTGAGGAGTGGCCTGCCTTTCCTTGGCCTGTGCACTCCTATAGGTGGTCCTATATTCATCCATTTTCTTTATGTAATTCTCTGTTTGCTCCCCAAATAGAGATTTCCCAACAGGAAAATCCATGGCCTTAGACTGGGTATCCTGAGACAGGGTAGTACATCTGAGCCAAGCCATCCTGCAAAGTGCCACAGATGTAGCCATGACTCTTGATGAAACATCATTAGAGTCCACTGCAGCATGAAATTGCACCTTGGATGCCTCAATACCATCCATAGCCACCTGTTCCAGCTCCCTGGCAAGCTGGTCAGGGACTTGCTTCACTAGGGCCAGCACAGTATCCCATCTGGATTTCTGGTACCTAGCAGCAGAAACCATATAATTTGCTTGTCTGAGTCCCAAAGATGCTGCCATGTACTGTTTCTTTGCCATAGCATCAATCTTCCTGGAGTCCTTCTCAGGGGTGTGTGAAGCTAGGGGAATATTAGCCTTGTCACAGGCTGCAGCCTGCACTACCCCCACATGGCTGCATTGTTGAGTGAGGAAATCAGTGTCGGAGCCTGATAAGGTATACCTCTTGTCCATCCTTTTATCCACAGGAGGTATAGTGTGAGGAGTTTTTTAAAACTTTAACTGTCTGTTTCAGAAAAGATTTATGTAAAGGAATAGACAGTCTCCTAGACTCTGGAATATCCATCATTTTTACATAGTCTGGCTCCTCTTGGTCCTCAACAGGGAGCTGGAGAGTTTCAGCAACTTTTTTATAAAACATGAAATGAGAAGGGGACTCAGAAAGCCTTGGAGGAGAAACCCCTAGGGGTCTATCTGGAGAGATGTCTGGATCAGTGGACACATCCAGATCTTCAAAACCATATTCACTCTCCTCATATTCCTCTTCCCTCTCCCCCGGTTCATAAAAATCATAATCTTGAACCGGTGGAACCGGCCGAACCGAACGCTTACCTGAAGGTGTCGGTTCGGTCGGAACCGGAGAGAGAGACTGGACAATTTGAATTGCTTTAGCTATTTCCTCAGCAGTTGGGGAGAGAACTTTTGGCTCTACACTAGCTGACTTTCTAGTCCTTTTGCTGGAACGGCTCCTCAGAACCGGCTCTTCGTTTGCCGAAGTATGCCCTGGTCAGGGGCACTCCTCCGTTCGGTTGGCACCGAACCAGGCTGGCCATCCGGGTCAGCGGACTTTTTGGCCTCCCTTTCCCTGAGCCTACCAACTCTCTTATCTATGGTGGCAGCAGGGAAATTGTGACAAATCTGGCAGTCTGAATTGAGGTGGTCAAACCCCAGACAATAGACACATGTGGTGTGTGGGTCAGCCTTAGCAAAGCTTCCCACAAACACTACAGTGTTGAAACCAGTGGGTCCGGTTTTCTTTTGGGTTTCTCAGACATAATGCCAGCCTAACCAACTTGCCCGCTTATGGCAATCCACCAAGCAAGACACCCTTATCGGTTCCCAACCGTGTCATTCGGGTCGTGAAAAACGAATGAAACTGCTTTTTAGAACCGATAAGAACCGGAACCGACTCTAAAAAGGACTAGTAGATTTTAAATACAACCTGATCGGTTCAAACCGAACCGATAAAGAATTACAAGTTCCACACAGAAAAAATAAATGTAAAACCTATCTATTACTTACATTACCACAGACAGAGCTTGAACCGACCGGTTACGGTTTAATTTCGGCTAAAAACCGAAAAATAATACTTTTAAACCGACAAAATGAACCGAGCAGAAGGAGAAATCTCCGGAGCGACTGTTCAGTGAGGCGGAGTAAAGAATCTGACAGTTTGCGTTTGAAGCACAACAGACAGAGTTTTCAACCGAGCTCGTGCTCTAAGTTCCATGCCTGCATGGAAAGTTAACTATTTCACCTCCGGAGCAGTTCTAACCTGCGGTCATATTGCAATTGTCATAATATAGCAAGACTTCATGTTGTTTGAAAAACAACACTTACTTTTATTCAAATTAAAGGTAGCTCCAGTTCCCCACGTATAGGCTACAGTCATAGCTTCTGTAGCATCACAAGATGGAACATCTGCTAGAAAAAAACATAAGTCGTCAGCATAAGCTACTACTTTAATTTCTGTATCATCACACCCTAGAGAAAGACCTCTAATGTCTTCTGAATGATAAATTACTGAAAGTAAAGGTTCCAAGGAGAGAATATATAAAATAGGGCTTAATGGGCATCTCTGTCTCACTCCTCTAGCACATTTCTGCATACAACCTTGCCATCCATTTACATATGGTACCCCCTGTGCCTGTAAATAATGTTGTTTTAACCAGAAAATAAAAAGGGGAGGAAAGCCCATTTTTTCCATACAGTTCCATAGATAAAGATGTGACACACTGTCAAAAGCTTTAGCCTGATCTAAAGTAATACAGATGCCTGCAAGTTCCTCTATAGACCCTTGTTCCAAAATCTCTCGAATAAGCAATAGTGCATCTGTCATATGATGACCAGGCACAGAGCAAAACTGAGTAGGATGGATAATATGATCTAAAAAACTCGAAATCCAAGAACTAAGAATTTTGGTAAGAATTTTACAATCCGAATTTAAAAGTGTAATCGGGGCGCCAGTTTTGAAGATATTCCCTATCTCCAATTTTATAAAGAAAAATGAGAAGACCCACATTCATACTTTTTGGAAAGTGACCTTGTGTTAGACAACTATTAAACATAGTAACTAGTTGATGATCCAAAACTGTACTAATAAAGCCATGAATCTCATTTGGAAGACCATCACTCCCAGGGGCCTTCCCCTTCCTAAGGCTAGAAATTACAGCACGCAATTCAACCAAAGAAATAGGGGCTAATAAGGATATCAAAAAGCTATCTGGTACTTTTGGTAACACACTTAATGCCAGCCACTCATTCACCTTCTCTTGTGTAACATGGTCATCTTCCTGAAATAAGGATGTAACATGTGCATCCAATATTTTAAAAAAGATCCTGTTGAGTACTTGCTCGATTACCTTCTGGATCTTTTAGACTAGTGTCATCCTTCTTTTTCCTTTGAGCTGCATTATTTTCAAATGGATTGGTACAAGCTGAAGTATCTTGGGTGCCCAATTTTTGTTCTCTTTCCAATTGCGGTCATTTAGTATTCTGTAAATGTGCCAGTTGTTCCTTAACATTTGTAATGTCTTGTGTATCCACTACAACTTCCGTATTTATTTGAGAATAAAAAAATTTGTAAGTATTCTGAAGATGTTGTTTGTTAAATCTTCGTGATGCACCTAATAATCGTCCTATATGTGTAAAATAATCCTGAATATCCCTTTTGGAGTCTTCCCACCACACTTGGTGACTATCATATATAAAGAAAACAGATTTATGTGCTTCCAACACATCCATAAAACCCGCCATTACTTCCGGGATATCTAATAAAGATAAATTCAATCTCCAGCACCCTGGCCCTTTAGAGGTATTTCCATAATTTGAAATTAATAAGCTCAAAACCCCATGATCTGAGGTGGCAACCAACCTAATTTGTGAAGAGGAGAATTGGAGGGTGGGAGAAGTAAATCAATAGTCTATTCGGTATTTCTGGGTACCTTGTAAATAAGTAAAGGAGGGAATGTCTTCAAAAACATCACGCAACCCAGATACCTTTAATAGTTTATTTAAACAGTGAGTGTCACAGTAAACTTTAGAAGCAACAGATTTAGCAGTTTGAGAGCTGTTAAAATCCCCTCCGAATAAAATATTCCTATTAGTAAACAAATATGGCTGAACTGGTTGTAACAACTGAATCCATGCCCATTTGCTTCGAGAAGCATAGATATTAATTGGAATGGGATAACATCTATAGCAACATCCAACAATAATGCCCTACCAGGGACAATATCAATGACATCAATAGTTTTAATCTTCTGCGAAGTGAAACAAATTCCAACTCCTGAACACAGTTCCTCTCCCCCAGACCAATAACATGGACCCCACCCCCATGAATCTGTCTCAATGGCAAAATCATGGATTGTATATAATCTAGTATCCTGAAAAAAAAAATGTTTTAAATCCAAAAATATTTCAAAAGTGGCCCTTCTTTTATATGCAGATCTAATACTATTAGTATTAAGACTAGCAAGTGAGATATCATATGCTTTGGTTGTATTGTAATGAGTAGGTTAAGTGTTGGAGGGCAATTTTCTATTGCTGTTTTGTAAACCTATCCTGCCACTTACTTTTTTTGTTTTAACTTTACTTCCTACCCTGGGATCCATGATAATCTCTTGGTCCAAACAACCCTCAACATGAGAGGGATTTTGAGAAGCTGTATCGGAGTCCGGTTCATCTAGGCCTACAGAAGCCAATACCCCATATTTGTTGGAAACTGGTAAAGGTTCTGGAGACTGAGCCCAATCCATTAATGGAATTTGTGGAGTTCCCTTTTTAACAGGGAGAAATGAAATAACCATTTCTAGGGACATGGATATGTTGTTCATCCACACTTATTGGCAGGTATCCTTGCCGCTTTAAATCTTGCCGGAAGGTCTTCAAGCTGGCTCCTCCCACCCACCCGGGTGGTATAACTCTCGGCTCCGCCCCATGACGCCAGATCTTCCTTACCGCTTGGAAGCTCAGGTTCCCTCCTTAACGCTCTGCGTTTGAGACTGGTTCCTATTTCTTCCGTTTTGCGAATTTGAAAGTTTTTGCTAAAAAGACTTCAGTCTTCGATCCCTCGCGGCTGCGATGGACAAATCGACTCCCGGTTTTCGGAGATGCCCCTGCGGGCAGAAGATGTCTCGGACGGATCCACACTCCACGTGTGTCTACTGTTTAGGCCTTGAGCACGACCGCAGGACTGCGACTTGTGCTCTTCCTTCCGCCACGTCCCCCGAAGACCGTGCTGCCCGATTGCATCTGGGCCGTCCGAGAAGCGTTCCTCCGGTGAAGTCCAAGGAGGCCCGGTTGGCGGTGTCCACGTGGCGGCTCTGGATCAGCCTCGAGCAGATGATCGCCTCGAAGAGGAGGCGCGCTGGCGTATCTTCCTCGGCCATGCATTTATCCCGCCTCTCTGGGTTCTTCACCAGGCTTCCTTTAAGAGCTTTGTCTGTCCCTCTCCACTAAGGAGAAGGGCCAGCGTCTGCTGGACCTTTTCTCGGTCAAAAAGAGGGACAAGGTAATCCTCCGTCGACGCTCTTGGGAGCGGAAAGGTCCTCTCCCGAGTCGTCGACCGTCGACTTCGGTCGACCGCTCGGCTTCGGCCACTGGCCTCACGGTGTCCCCGTCAGGTCAGTTGACTGAGACTCCCACTGATGAAGTCGAGATTTTCTCGACCCATTAGACGGGCTGTCGCCATAAGCCGAGATTCCCTCTCCCGGTTCCCGAGAGTTGAGAGATCCGTGGGCTCGCCTGTGCCTCGGTTCGGAGCCCTCGGATGGACCATCCGAGCCGAAGGAGTGCGGTTCCGCCGACACCTCCCGCCCGACCTCGGAAATTCCGGGACTCTCGGTCTTCGGACCTCTTCGCGGTCCAGCCGATCCCGCCGTCATAGGCGGTCTCGGTCTCGGCACCGCGGTAAGCGGCGTCGCCGCTCGTCCTCGTCCTCCTCCTCGGACGAGGGGAGGCTTCGGCGTAAGTTACGTCGACGGTACGAGGACCTTATGTGCAACAGCTCCTCCTGACCGGGAATAAGCCCGCCCGTCGCCTTCCCGGCCATTAAGTAACTGTCACGGGCGGCCGACACAACCCCTCGACTTACCGAGGCCTGTACCCAGGCGGTTGTTCGGCCAAAACCAGCTGCTCCACCGATTCGGTGGAACCTCCGCCTCCACAGCCACTATTTGGGGCTCCGACCAAGGATTCTCGATCGGCTGAGGGTCTACCCATCGGCTGTCTGTTACCCTCACTCCCGACCGACCTCGGCAGGTGAGGGTGGCTCAGGCCAGAGCAGCTCTTCGAGGACTCTCCGAGTCCGAGGATGATTCCTCCTTTTTCTCCAAGCGACTGGACTTGGAGTCCTCAGGAGGACAGTCAATGGGCGATAGCCCGTCGTCCTTCCTAGGACTGCTTGGCTCATCTCGGGTCCACGGGATGGAGCTGAACCCGTTCCAAGCAGGCCAGGTATCCCCTCACGGAGATTCTGGACGAGGGATTCTCCGCGGAGGCCTTTCCGGTGGCGAGGCCATAGTGGGTCGGCACTGGAGCTTTGGCAGCCTGCTTCCTGCCCTGCGCCTTGACCAGGATGGCCAGGAAGTATCACGGTCCCTACCGGTTCCCTGTCCGGTTTTAGAACACCCTCTGCTGAGGGGTTGGTTACCGACAGCGTTTTCGGTAGCGCCCGTAGCGCCAGGGATTGGACAAACCTCCCGACAAGGAATCCAAGAAATTGGATTATGTCGGGCGAAAAGTCTATGCTCGTCCTCTCTCGGCCTTCGTCAGGCCAGTTCGGCCCGTCCTCATGGCACATTTTCTCATGCCTGTTGGGCTCCCTGGATGAGTCATCCCTCATCTTCCCGCGGATCTGCAGACTACGGTCTAAGCAGGTGCGGGACCAGACAGAGCAGTGGCCAAACAGCAGCTCAGACTGCTTTGGATATTGGGACTCATGTGCCAGGTCGTGGCGGCGCAGTGGCTATCGTCGGCGGGCTTGGCTGAGGATATCCACCTTTACCCGGATACCAGCACAAGTTGGCGGATGTTCCCTTTTGAGGACTGACCTCTTGACCCTGGGGTGGAAGGTCACCTGCAGAGGATCGAGAAGTCCAATGCTACCTTGGACTCGGTCTCTTCCGCTCAGAAGGACAAGGCCGCAAACCACAGCCTAAGCCCTTTCGTCCTTCTGCTCGCGCCCGTGCCCAGCAGCGTCAGGGCCAGCAGGCTCGACCTTGGCATCCCAAACCCAAACGCCGGCTTCCTCTAACAGGAGGCAGGAGGAAAAGGCCAGGAGGTCCCTCGGCGGTCCTCCTCCAAGCCTGCCCAGTGACGGGCTGAGGGTGTCGCCCCATCCCGTCACCACCTGGTTCCCCGTGGAGGCAGCTCCGACACTTCCTTTCCGCCTGGTCCGCTGTTACCACGGACAGGTGGGTACTGGAGGTGGTGGGAAAAGGCCTGCCTCTGGGTCGAGCAGGCCCCACCCTTCAGAGCCGTCGCACCTCGGGGCCTCGGGTCCGCAGCCTCACTGTCGGCTACGTCGAGCCGACATGCTCTCCTCCTCCAAAGGAGGTGATGAGAGGTGGCGGACCCTCCTTCAGACCCAGGGTTGTGTCCAGGTACTTCCTGGTTCCGAAGCAGACGGGGGCTGGCGCCCCATTCTCGACCTACGGCCTAAACAAGTTCCTAAGGTCTCGAACCTTCAGGATGGTCACTCTGGCTCAGATAATACCATCCTTGGAGCAGCGTGTGGTTCTGCTCTCTGGACTTGCAGGGCGCGTTTTTCACGTCCCTATCCGTCCGTCTCACAGAATTCCCCGCTTCCGGCGGAGGATCCCTTTCGAGTTCAAGCCATGCCCTTGGCTTGTCTCCAGCTCAGGGTCTTCACAAATGCATGGCAGTGGTGACAGCATTCCCTGCGGCGCCGAGGGGTCGGGTGTACCCTTACCTGGACGACTGGCTGATAGCAGCTCCCTCCAGGCAGGAGGGGAGTGGTCAGAGATCTGGCCCTCCAGGTCTGCTCTCAACTGGGCCTCCTTATCACGAGGCCAAGTGGAACTCGAGCCAAGCAGGTGATTCTGTTCATCGGGCGCAGCTCGCTCTCTTGAGCCAGGCGGCTCCGGCGGACAGGGCCGAGGTTCTTTCCTCCTTTGCCCAATCATTTCTGGTTGAGCAATGCGCCCTGCCGGGACTTCCTGCGCCTCCTGGGTCTCATGGCGGCCTGCACCAGCGTGGTCCGTTGGGCCCGCTGGAACATCGTCCCTTCAATGGGGACTGGCCAGCCAGTGGTCTGGCGCTGCGATCCTTTGGACCAGCTTGTGTCGGTGACACAGGGATGTGGGCAGCTCTCAGTGGTGGACGTTCCAGATCATTTGCAGGAGGGCATCCCGTTCGTCCGCCGAGCAGCGGTCTCTCTATCGACCGATGCCTCTCTGATGGGTTGGGGTGCCCATCTGGGGAACACCAGGCGCCACGGCCTCTGGTCCCAGCGGAGTCGATGCCACATCAACCTGCTGGAGCTCGGCGGTCCGCCTAGCTCTCACCGCCTTTGCTCCGTTCCTCCGGGGTCAAGTGGTCCGAGTCAGGCGGACAATACCACGACCATGTACTATCTAAACCGCCAGGCGGGCGCGCTCCATGCTTCTATGCAAGGAAGCTCTCCGCATTTGGTCACTCGTGCTGCGCAGCCTGGGCGGATCTCCTAGCCATTCATGTGGCAGGAGCCTCCAACACCCTGGCCGATGCCCTGAGCCGGATGGGGCTGCATCCCCAGTGGTCTCTCCTGCGAGGTAGTACAGCATCTGTTCTCCCATTGGGGCACACCTCAGGTGGACCTGTTTGCCTCAGGAGGCAGCGAAGCTGAGCTGTTCCATGCCCGCCCCCTCAGCAGGGCTCGCTGCAGGGGATGCCTTCTCGAGGCAGTGGACCCGGGCCTCTTCTCGCCTTTCCCCATTTCCCTTGATCCACAAGGTGCTTCTCAAGGCGAGGAGGGACAAGGCGCAGGTGATTCTGATAGCCCCAGACTGGCCTCGCCAGTTCTGGTACCAGATCTCCTCAGTCTCAGCTCCAGGACTCGCGGCAGCTTCCAGCTCGCCCGGACCTGCTCTCAGTCAATCAGGGAAGGTGTTCCATCCGGACCTTCAATCCCTGCACCTGACGGCCTGGTTCCTGGCGGCTAGAGTTCCAGGCCTTGGGTCTTTCGACGAGGTCCTCAATGTAGTTGGGCGTCCCGTAGAGTCGACCAGAAAATGCTATGCCTTCAAATGGAAAAGGTTTTCCATTTGGTGTCAGAAGCAAGGGCTTGGACCCTTCCTCCTGTTCCTTGGCAAGCATCTTGGACTATTTATGGTCCCTTTCTAGTCAAGGGCTTAGGTCGGCGACCTAAGGGTGCACCTGGCAGCCATCTCTGCTTACGAGGCGCGGGCGGGAAGCAGTCGATGGCGCAGGAGAAGGTGGTCTGGCGCTTTTTCAAGGCCTTGATCATTTCCCTCAGTCGAGAACCCCACCTCCGTGGGATCTACTGCTGGTACTGGCAAAGCTCATGGGCAAGCCATTCGAACCTATGCACAGGTGTGCTCTCTCTCACCTGTCGTGGAAGACCGCCTTCTTGGTGGCTATCACGTCAGCCAGAAGGATGGGAGAGCTCCAGGCGCTTTCGCATCGAGTCTCCTTACCTGGTCTTCCACAGGGACAAGGTTGTCCTGCGCCCCAACCCGAAATTCCTTCCGAAGGTGGTGTCGGAGTTTCACCTTAACCAGGTGTTGACTCTGCCGGTGTTCTACCCCAATCACACCTCGGAGGCCGAATATAGGCTCCATACTTGGACCCTAGAAGGGCGCTCGCTTATTACAAAGAGCACGGCTGAAATTCGGGGAGAGGTTCGCCAGCTGTTTGTCACCTACGCTGAAGCCGCATCTGGCAGACCTGCAGCCAAGCGGACGATAAGCAGGTGGGTCACCTCCTGCATAGATCTCTGCTATAAGTTGGCGGGCATGGAGCCTCCCAGAGGGATAAGAGCTCATTCTACCCGCCATACTGCTGCATCGGTGGCTGCTTCCAGGGACGTCCCTATCCAGGAAATCTGCAGGGCTGCTACCTGGAAGTCAGCACACACCTTATTACCCATTACCACATCGACCTTGAGTCACGCCGGGATGCTGGTTTTGGGGCCTCGGTTCTCAGTCTCTCTTTCCCAAGTAAGTATTGGGGTGTGCGTCTTGCCTCCCTCCTCCCGGAGAACTGCTAGGAGTCTGCCAATAAGTGTGGATGAACAACATATCCATGTCCTAGAAATACAGGTTACTCACCTGTAACAGGAGTTCTAGGAATGGTATGTTGTTCATCCACGACCACCAGACCTCCCGGCTGGCGCACAACCTGAGCTTCCAGCGGGCCAGATCTGGCGTCATGGGGGCGAGCCGAGAGTTATACCACCGGGTGGGTGGGAGGAGCAAGCTTGAAGACCTTCGGCAAGATTTAAAGCGGCAAGGATACCTGCCAATAAGTGTGGATGAACAACATATACCATTCAGAAGGTGGTCTGTTGCCAGTTGGGCTCTGATCACATTTCTCCTGCAAGAACCCATCTGCACTTACTGTTGGTATTACAGCCTATGGGCGCCTATTCAACCTATGCACAGGTGTTCTCTCTCACCTGTCGTGGAAGACCGCTTCTTGGTGGCTATCACGCTAGCCAGAAGGATGGGAGAGCTCCAGGCGTCTTTCCATCGAGTCTCCTCACCTGGTCTCTCCACAGGGACAGGTTGTCCTGTCGCCCCCACCAAATTCCTCCAAGGTGGTGTCGGAGTTTCACCTTAACCAGGTGTTGACTCTGCCGGTGTTCTACTCCCCAATCACAACCTCGGAGGTCAATATAGGCTCCATACTTTGACCCTAGAAGGCACTCGCTATTATCAAAGAGCGCACGGCTGAAATTGGGAGAGGTCTCGCCAGCTGTTTCTCACTCCACGCCTGAAGCCGTGATCTGGCAGACCGCAGCCAAGCGGACGATAAAGCAGGTGGGTCACCTCCGCATAGATCTCTTCAAGAGGTGTACGGGCATGGAGCCCTTCCAGAGGGATAAGAGCTCATTCCCCACCAAGCATATTGCTGCAACGGTGGCTGCTTCTAGGGACGTCTCCTATCCAGGAAATCTGCAGGCTGCTACCTGGAAGTCAGCACACCTTCATTACCCATTACCACATCGACCTTGAGTCACGCCGCTGGATGCTGGCTGGGGCCCCTGTCTCCCAGTCTCTTCCCAAGCACACAAAGGCTTGGCTCCCTCCCCTCCGGAGAACTGCTAGAGTCTGCCATCATGTGCATGAACAACATATCTGATCAAACTTAGAAATCAGGGTTATCATTTGAACAGGAGTTCTAGGAATGGTATAGTTGTTCATCCACACGACCCAATCTCGACTCCTTCCTTCGCTTTATCGCATCAACCCGAGCTTCCAGCGGGCCAGATCTGGCGCCATGGAGCCTGAGAGTTATACCTCCCAGGTGGGTGGGAGGAGCCAGCTTGAAGACCTTCCGGCAAGATTTAAAGCGGCAAGGATACCTGCCAATAAGTGTGGATGAACAACATATACCATTCCTAGAACTCCTGTTACAGGTGAGTAACCTGTATTTCTATAGATTCTGTGGAAGTAGAAGGTTGTACTTGTGACTTATCAGTGGCCCCTAAAGGGATTGTAACAATTTTATGAGATGTGGAACTCTGGGCCTGATTTTCAACAGAAATATTTAATTGAAGGGAAGTTTGTAAGGAAGGGTTAGATTGTATATGAACTACACGCGGCCTTGATGCCAGGGCTGCAGAATATAATCTAGGGTCCAAAGGAGGGCTCGACCTAATACCATCTAAAGCACTTCTGGCTGCCTTGAAAATAATCAGATCCTACATAGCATAATCCGATTCTTCTGTGTTATGAGCTGCCCATGGACACTCAGGAAATACGTGTCCTAGTTCATCACAGTAGTTACATTTAACAGAATTTTCACACTGATAACCAGAATGTCCTATTTCTCCACATTGAAAACACTGAATTGTTTTCACAGGTAGTGCTAATGTATTCTGGAGATCCGCATTTATAGCATCTCCGTGGTTGTCCGGGATAAAACAAAAAGCCCTTGTCTCGCCCAATAAAAAAACAATTGGGTAAATGAACATATTCATTTTGGGTACTATGAAATTTGATTTTAATTCTCCATCCCCCATTCCAAAAACCTTTCCCATCCAATATTGGATCCGTGTACCTTAACTTACATCTTTGTCTAGCCAGTAAAGAATGTCAGCTAGATTTACACTTTTATTCCGAAACAAAATTGTTACCACTCTAAAAGGTTGTTTTGTCAATGGAATTACCTGAAAATGAGACCAAAAAGGGTTAGTTTTAAGTGAAGCATATTTCAACCAAAAATATTCTAAAACAGGAGGTGTTCTAAAACTAATATCAAAAGACTTGTCTCCAGGGACATTTATGAGCGCATAAATGTCAGCAGGCGTGAAGCCCAGGGATTGTTTAATTAAAACTTTTCCCACATAGAATCTATCTGGGAGTTCCTCCATCCCTCACAGATATCTCAGTCTAATGGCATTCCTGCGCTTGGCCTGTTCCAAAGGTTTTGCAAATAAATCTGTATATTTTGTTTTGGGTAAATCATTTGAGAGGCCAATGGGTACATCAGGAGCCTCTGTGTCTGTTGTAACACTTGTATCAGCAGTATTTGAATGGGTTACAGCAGAATTTGAAGATAAAACAGTACCTGTATTCATAGTCAAAGCCACATCTGGGACCTCATTTATAATAGGAAAAGGTGTCGCCGACTCCGTAGAATCAACTGTCTCTCTCGACGTTTTTTTTTCGGAGTGAGCAAGAACATCGTCTGGTTTGGATGGATCTACCACCCATATTCCAGTCTCCGACTGTTTCCATCCTGTTGTAGAAAGGGCCCTTTCAGGTGACCAAGACTCCTCTGTTGACTGTGCCGGCATCTCCCTTAGTGGAGTAGTATCCTGTGTGAATTTCGACGCAGCCACCAGTACGTCATCACTAATTCCAGGACCAAGCTTAAAGGCTTTTTGGGTAGTATTGGGAGATAATCCTAATAGCCATTTCCTTTTCTTTTCTAGTAATTCAGTCTGTGCTGAGGTAAGAGCGATTTCCATCCATAGTAATTGAACTTTTAAAATTTCTCGTTGTTTCGCCATTGCAACCACTGTACCATCCTCAATAACATCCATTGCTAGCTCCGGTGCTTCAGAAGCGTCTGTTAAGTTTTTTACCAAAACTGACTGCTGCTGCTGCTGTACATTCTTTGTGGTAACTTTCTCTGCCATACCAGCTTGCAGTAAACGTCTGTCCTCCTCTATGACCAGCTGCAGACTGACCTCCTCCATCTTGGCAACATTCGGGATAGTGCCCCCTTACACAGAGTAGGGGAATTTTGTTTTTATTAAATATTTCAAACCATCACAACAATAAAGCACAGTCAAAAACAAGGAGAAACAAAAGTCATGTCTTCAAGTGATAGGAATATCTAAATTGGTAATCCAAAGAAGGTTTTTCCATACATTTCTAAGATATACTGTACATCAGTCTGATAAGCTTTTTCTTTATAATACAGACAGCGCATTTCTTTACAAACACTCCCAACAATATCTTTATATGTCAGTTACTTTTGTTGTAAGGTGAATAAACAATGGGTATTCCAAATACACCATTTAATGATAGAGAATAACACAGACAATGTACTGGAGTCCCAAGGAGACCATTCCCTGCCATAGGCACCATAAATCAATGTCTCATAAGAGACCGTATTAAAGGGTAACATATTCCAACAAACAGCCAAATAAGACCAAAAGGAGTGAATAAAAGAACATGTAAAAAATAAGTGATACATAGTCTCAGATTGTGCCAGACACTGAGGTCTGCTACAGAGTCTCTCATCTAAAGCTTTATGTGTTTGATTAGCTTTAACATTTAATTTTTCATGGCAACAAAGCCACAAGACATCCCAGAATTTGCAAGGCACTCTTTTGTTACGAAACAATCGCATAAGATCAGGTGTCAAGGAAGGGGGACACAAAGAGAAGGTAATGGAATCCCGAAAATGCTTGTCCTGCACCAGAGAGTATAGCAGTTTCTTCGAATAAGGCAATATAAGTTGAGACGTGATACCCCAGCTTTTGAGGCACACAAAAATTATTCTATAATAAGCGGGAGAAAATGGAACAGATTTAAAAACTTTCAAGGTATTCGAAACCCAACCACCATACCAGGCCTGAATTTTACGTTCAGACAAAGGTGATCACCAAGTGGACAGGTCACCACAAGTGGGATGAAGATTAGTAAACAGAAACTGGATAAAAAAGAACAGTGTCGGATTAACCATATTAAGACCTCCATCTGATACCTTTAAGTACAATACGTTCCGTTTAATGGGGTTTAATCTGCTACACCAAATTGCTTAGAAAATTAATCCAGAAACGGTAGCTTCCCGTTCCTTAGGAGGAGGAAGAAAGATCATGCTAACATATAAAAAGAAAGGCAACAAATAAGTCCTGATCAAGTATATCCTTTTAAGTTTCCCCATATGGCACTTATTCCAGCCTTCAACCAAAGTCTTCCCCTGTGCAATCTTCAAATCCCAATTAAGGAGATCATGTCTACCATTATTGAAGGCAATCCCCAAAATAGTGATAGGATCCGTCGTCACTGGTTTACCAGCCAAATGAGTGGCAGAAAAAGCCAACCCCAAACATTTAAGGACGCATTTATCTTTGTTTAGATGTACACCAGAAGAAGTACTGTAAAAAGTACAAAACTCAAGCGCTCTGTCCAGATCAACTGCAAATTTCAAAAGCAAACAAATGTCATCCGCATAGGCGGCTGCAGTCCATGGTGCATGATGGCCAGAAATCATAATGGGAGTGAAAAACCGAATGTCATTCAATAACCGGAGTAGAGGGTCGATACAAAAAACAAATAACAAAGGACTTAAGGGACAACCCTGACGTACACCCCTTTTTACTGGAACCAGAGGCCCCAAAAACCCATTCACCAGTGGCCTAATAAATATGAAACGATAAATAGCCTTTAACCAAACAATAAAGGAATCCGGGATACTACAACGGTGTAATGTTACGCATAAAAAGCTATAATCTACAGAAACAAAAGCCTTCCTCTGATCCAAAGAAACCACCAAGCCACTGGTAAAATCTAATGAGCTTGATTCAAAAAATTCTCTCAGCAGTATAAGCTGGTCTGTTATCATCTTGCCCAGGATAGCACAGAATTGGGCACGGGATATAGTACAAGACGCAGCCACAGATAAGCAATGTGCCAATATTTTCATAAGAATTTTAAAATCAACATTCAACAAGCAAATCGGTCTCCAATTATCTAAATTTTCCCGAGCTCCTTTTTTATAAAATAAGGTTACCACTCCCATAGTCGTGTGAATTGGAAAATATTCATGTAACATAAAATTATAAACCTGAGCCAATTCTTGGGAAATATAAGGAATAATCTACTCATATAGTTCTGACGGGAGACCATCCAGCCAGGTACCTTCCGTTTGGGTAGTGCAGCAACTGCCTCCAAGATCTCAGCAGGAGAGATAGCTGAGGTCAGGGCAGCGACCGCAGAACCAGATAAAGCAGGAATATCTAATAAAACAAACCAGTGGCAAAAGGCAGCAGCATCAGTAGGCTGTTGATCAAACTGCTTCCCCAAATATTTAGACACTACTGACATGATATCCGAATGTTTAGTAACAGTTGACATATCAGAATCCCATACAGCTGACATTGTTTTTCACTTAATTCGTGAGGAGCAGCTAATAAAAGGGCAAACCTCAGCTAATGACCCCAGTGTACCAAAACGCTGTTGCATGGTTAAAGATGCCATTTGCTTCTCATGAAAATCCTGCATCTGATGCTGAATAGTCCGAATTTGACCCCCATAATCATGTTTGGTTGTATATGCTAAACTCATCAATTGCTGCAGCTGTTGCCTGAGTTTCTGATATCTCAATTTCTCTGAATCCGAGACGTGTTTGCTCTCAAGCACTAAAAAGGTCCTTAAATCAGATTTGAGACTATCCCACCATTGAAAGGGATTATCAAATTACTGAAATAATGTTTTCTTCCCACATATCAAATGTAATAGTTGCTGGTGGATCGATCCCCCAGAGAGCAGTAAAGTATTAAGTTTCCAAAGACCAGGGTCACGAGGGGGTCCCATGCACCGACCACCATGGACAGGGTCTTGTGATCAGAATAAGCTACAGAATCTACCTGGGCAACTTGTACAAGAATTCTTTTACTGAGAAAAAAGAAATCTATGTGGGTAGCATGCATACCCCTCTGGAATGTAGGTATCCCCCGAGTATGAAGTGATTTGTACACATCCTTTAACTGAGCCAATTGTATCGTAGAGTTTAAAGCCGACATATCACAAAAAATCTTTTTGGTAGAGGTGCCACTTCCACGATCATGAATCGTGAGACCACAATTAAAGGCTACCCCAAAGCACAGCTTGTGCAGAAAAAAGGAAAGGTCAATTTGAAGAAAAATGTCCACTCTTTTCAGTCTTTAATTGTGGTGCGTAAATATTAATCAATCGAAAATAAGTGTTACGCACCTTAATAACCAAGAGAAGAACCCTCCCCGGAATTAAATCTAACAACTTTAGGAGCTGAAAACATAAACTAAATAAAATCCCAACCCCAGTGCATGCACCCAAACCAATAGACCAGTATGAGGAACCCCTGTACCAGTCGCGTTTGGCATTGCTAACCTCAATGGCCGTGTGCAGTCTAGTGTCCTGCAGAAAAATAACATCAGCATTAGTGGACATCAAATGGGAAAAGACTTCTTCACGTTTCTTTGGGTTTTTAATACTATTGAAATTAATAGTCAAAAACGTCAGTCGGTCAGAATGACTCATTAAAGGATTCAAGGGGGTTTAAGCGGCTTAGTTTTGCCAGCACCAGAGGCCCTTTTCTTCCTCCCTTTAGGAGTAGGCTTCCCTTTCAGGGAACCCGCAGCCTTCTCCTGTACATCACCCAGTTCACTGGATTCTGAATCAGAGCACAGGTCAGCACAGTGGGAACCTTCTGAAGAGACTTCAGAGCTTTTATCCGTGAAATCGGATTCCAAAAGTAGTGGTTGATATTGGTTAGAAGTTTGAGTTTCTGAAGTGTTATGAACTTTGGAGACTGGTTGCCGCCAACTCCAGCGGCAGGTCACCCGTTGTTCAGGGTCAATAACTGGGTCATGGGGGGGGTGGCGCATGTCAGGAGAAGAGGTACAGGCAAAATTCCCGACTCTTGCGAAGGAAGGGCCACAGCAGTAGGAGAGGACACAGCTGTCTCAGACGATACAGTGACCACCTGAGCCACCTGAACTGCCGGGGGCAGAACAAATTCTGGAGGAGGGGGCAACATCGAGAGATCAGAAGAAGGTCGAGGACCTGATGGCAGGGGGGCTTCCCCAGACCATACGTGAGCTCTCTGGGCGAGTGCTACCATCAATCTCTGTTCTTCTAAATCCCCAGGACCAGATTTGGCAGAAGCAGCTTGTTCACATTCCCCATAGGAATGACCAGAAAGGCCACACAAATTACAACAGACAGTCTCTGAACAATGCATGGACATATGACCCAGGTTACCACACAGGGAGCAATATATTTTATCGCAGACACTACTAAGGTGTCCCGTGGCACCACATTTATAACAAGATTTGGGTTGGCCTGGATAGAACAAAATGCCACGCCCCCAAAAAGAAAAAAGAATTCGTAAATGTTGTAAAGAACCATTCACTTCATGAGAATAACCCGAATTCTCCAACCCCCCATCCAGATATTTTCACTATCAAAAATGGCATCAGGACCCCCAAAACAGTACACCGTTGCTTGAGCCAAAAAAGTAAGTCGGTCACACACCCTCATTACGAAATAGAACTGTGATAGATTTCTGAGCAGGTCTGGTAAGAGGGATGACCTCAAATGGGGCCCACAAGGATGTACTCTTTACTGTAATATACCGGCTCCAGAAGGCTTCTAAACCAGCCTATAGTTTGAAGCTTATATCAAAGGAACGCTCCCCAGATACATGTATCAGTTGCTAAAAACTGTAAACTCTGCTTAAGTAACATTTTCCCCACATATTCCCTATCAGGAAAAACATCAAGGCCACCCTTATAAACAATACGAACAGTATTATGACATTTTGCTGGAAGCACCTTTTTCTTAAAAAAGGAAGCATAAGTTTTAGAAGAGTTAGTGTTATCACCCCCAGAAGATCGAGTGGAGGAGGTAGTAGTAGATAAAGGGGGGAACCCCGTAGGGCGACCAGAAAGGTCATTAGTAGACATAAAAGCCCCACACTTATTATCCTGGGGGTTTAATGCAGCCATCAACGGAAAGTTAAGTTTAGGATCAGGAGTTAGTTCTAGGTCTGTGTCTAAATGCAAATCCGATACATCACCCGGGGATCCACAAGCAGTCAGAAGATTCACAGTAGCAGGCATCGAGGGTTTCGCGGTGATATGGACACCTGGGATACGTATCGGGGCAAATCCCAAAGTCCACTGTTGGGAGACAGGTGAATGCACCCATCCTGCCACCCTGAGGGATTGATCCACCAACCACTGCTCCATTTCTTCAGGAACCGAGTCTGCCCATCCCTTCCGCGGGACTGCCGGCTTAAAAGTACATGGTTGTGCAGCAAAAGAAAACGTCGAAACACTGTCCTGCTTGAGGTGTTCAGTCTGAAAGATCACAGATGATTTTGAGAATGCAGCACCTGGATGATCCTCTGACACACCTGGGGAGTGAGTATTCTGGGCTGTCACCGTAACCAGACAACACCCGCCAGACTCTGAAGAATTACTCGATGCGCTCAGGAGCACCGTAGAAGTAATGTCCACTGCTAAGGTTTCCACATTAGAGTTAGGAGCATGAGCTAGTTAAGAAAATAAAGTAATACTTGCAGTGTCCATCGCAGGAAAGGAAATGGGTCCCGATTCCAAATCCTCTGTCGCCGTAATGGCAACCCGATCCTGAACAGTCTCAGAAGTCACAACGCCATCCTCCAAAACAACAACAGCAACATGAAAAGGCTCCACTGTATCAACCTCAGGCACTAATGGTGCAGCAAGCGCACCATGCTCCTCCACGTCCTTCTCCATGGCAGACCCAGCAGAGACTGACTGCAGCAGACAGCAAAGCCCCTTACCGACAGAGTAGGGGAATTTCCCTGGTGTCCTGGCCAAATTTCCCCCATTCACTAAAAAAAATATCACCAACAGCTTAATCTGGTTCAATTTCAGTTGGTTACCATCTGTATCCCCACCCCCGGGTCGCCCTTGGAAAAGGGACTTCTAGTCTCAGTGGGCTTACCAGGTCAACAAAATTCAATAAGTAAATAAATAAAAAGGGAGTTTCTGTGGTTTACAAAACTTAAGGACTGCATTAGGCTTTGTAACTAGTTTGGCTTTAGCTGTTGTGCAACATCCCAGGCCTTTCCACAGCTCTGGATACATGTCTAAAATCTCCCCAAGCTTTGGCGGGTTACTGCTTTGTGGTACCTGGACAGCAGCAGCAAGTAGGCCAAAATCTGCTGTACCAATATGAATGTTTAGAAGAACCTGAACGTCTCTGCCCAAAATGTTGACACCATTTTTTGAAACAGAAAAGTTAAAGGTGTACCAGGAGAATCAGTTCTGTGTACCAACGTGTTAAATGAGTCCAGTGGCTGAATTGGTTGCCCTTCAAATGCATGTAGCAACTTATTACAATGAGACAATGGTGGCTTATCCAGATCAGACCGTGTTTGATGGTTAATAAAGGTAACTGGGGGAAGCAGAGTCTACCATTAAATGGAACTGACACCTCAGTTGTGGCAATTGAAGCAACACATAGAAAGGAGGAACATCTTTAGCCTGCATTTGTGGTGCAATAGGAACCACTGCACTGTCTGTGCTCTCCGAACTGACCACCGCTGTTCTGCTGCTGCAAACCTTAGCAATATGCCCCTGATGTTTACATGCATGACACTGATCTTCTCTGAATTTGCATTGGTCCCTGCTATGCTGAGAAGACCCACCTGATGCACATTTGTACTGGCTATGCAGTTTGGGTGGAGTGGTTGAATTTTTCTTTGAAAACAGTGGTTTAGATTTAAGTTTGAGCTGTTTCAATTTGGTGTTTACTGCAGTTACTTGTACCTGATTTTTAGTGTCCATCTTGGCATGTGCCTCATTTTCTACAGCCTCATACATTTGTGCCAATTGTAAAAGTTCATCAGCAGACTTCTTGACACTTACAGAAAGTAATTGCTGAATACGATGTTAATTATTCAACCACATAACAAACTTATCAGCTAAGTTAGATTCAAGATGCTCCTTGCTCCACTCACATGTGAGAGCTAAGCGTTTGATCTCAGCCAAATAAGATTGTAATGACAGACCTGGTTTCTGCTGGTAACTAGAATTTATAATGTTCAGCCCTGGGAAGGTTGTTAAACTATATTGTGCATTCAGTATAGCGTTTAGTTCTTGATATGACAAATCCTCCGGCACACAGACTGCATAAAAGTTTGAAGGTTTCACTCCCCAAGAAAGTACAAAAAGCAGCTTGAATAAGCATATCCCATTGCTCAACATTTGCAGATTTTATGGCAGGATTAAGTAATAACCACTGATCAAACCATCTGGACCATGTATCCCAGTCTATTCCTGTAAAAATTTCAAAGCTGTCTGAAGTTTCCATGATATAGCACAGTTCCAAATTGCTTACTTGCATCCAATGCAGAAAGTCACAAAATGGTATAATTCAGTAAGCTGGAGCTATGAAAATTTTCACCATCCGTCGTCGCCAGTTTGTTGTATTTGGTGCCAAAAATAAGTACCTTAAACACATCAGGGTCTTGGTAATAAGAAACACATCACACTGAAATCTAGGCCTTCTTTGTTTACTTCTATTCATCACAGACACAAGGGGAAAACTGTTCTCAGCACACACACACACACACACACACACAAAGACTCACAGGAAGTAGATTCCTTAAAACTGTACTGTCTAACATTTCTTAAAGCTGCACTACACATAACAGTCACCATGTTCCATGCAGTGCAACCAGGGTGCAGGACTGATGACCACCCATAGGGGTACTGTGTGCGCCACATCCTCCATGGGCGATATTCAGCCTGAATATGCAGATGAGCCCATTAGGGATGCATGGTCCCACAAGTCCAGCAGTCCACCTTTCCGGTTTAAATCTATCTCATGCATTAAAACCAAACGCTATATTACACAGGCCTTAAA
This sequence comes from Neoceratodus forsteri, assembly GCA_016271365.2. Classification (NCBI taxonomy): domain Eukaryota; kingdom Metazoa; phylum Chordata; order Ceratodontiformes; family Ceratodontidae; genus Neoceratodus; species Neoceratodus forsteri. The sequence goes on along the minus strand of CM057459.1, from coordinate 428,775,130 downwards.
AGATAAACGATACAGCAGTGATAGCTTAGAACTCAAAATCCTGAGACTAACACTAGATGTTACTATCCCTCACCTGACCAAACTTTTTAACCTATCTCTTCGCTTAGGGCAATTCCCAACTCTCTGGAAAAGGGGTATCATCACTCCTTTACTGAAAAAGGGAGACCAACTGACCCCGGTAACTATAGACCTATCAACGATTCTTCCCCTCTCAAAAGCCCTCGAAAGAATAGTGGCTGACCAACTCACCGAGTACCTGACAAACCACTCGCTACTCTGCCAAGAGCAACATGGCTTCAGAACAGGTCATAGCACTACCACGGCTCTCCTCACGCTACGCCATATTTACAGGAAGCTCTCGACGCAGGTGACCTAGCAGGGCGATTTTCTAGATCTAACTAAAGCTTTCTGACACTGTTAACCACGATTTACTTTACAGCAACTCCCATCACTCAGCGCTGGTCCAAACGCCATACACTGGTTCAAGAATTACCTTACAGACCGGACACAAGAAGTAAAATAAATACCACTCTATCTTCTAAACTTTCAGTTAAGTCGGTGTACCACAAGGATCAATTCTAGGCCCGCTCCTTTTCACCCTATTCCTGAATGCAATCCCTAGTGCCTGCAACTGCAAGCTCCTGCTGTATGCAGATGATGCAGTAATCTTTTGGAAAGACTCCACTCTGAATGCTCTTCAGCATAAGCTACAAACTAATTTCCAAGAAATAGAACACTGGTTAGCGAATCAACGACTAGTACTAAACTCAGCAAAACAAAATCCATGGTCTTTGCACACAGACAAAGTCACCACTTTAGCTCTCAACTAAACATTACCAACCATCAGGGTAACTTAATTGACCAAATATCACATTTCAAATACCTGGGTATCACACTAGACATATCATTAACCTATCACAGGCACATGAACCAACTGTCAGCCTCAGTAAATGCCAGACTAGGGACCCTGTTCAGACATATACAATGCTTTCGCCCACGCCCTTTGGCTGGCAGTGAATAGCTCGGTTCTATCTCTGGTAGACTATGGAATAACAATATATGGATCAGCTGACCCCACAGCAATAAAAAGAATCAACCTGGCCCTAAACAAAGCTAGCCGTCTGGTAACGGATAGCGACAAGCAAACCCATACCTGCGAGCTCTACAAAAAAGCTAACTGGCTGACTTTCTCAGGCAGGCTAAATTACCACACCTGCCTCCAGGCCAAAAAAATCCAATTGGGCTTTGCTCCCATTGGACTCCACCCACTAATAAAACTTAACACTCACAGGATTACTCCAAGACATACAGCTAAAACACGATACGCAATCCCCCAAAGAAGGACTGCAAGGCCAAAGGTCTTTTCTCTATCGAGCTCCCATCTGGCTCCAATGAACTACCCCCATCCATAGCACAAGCCACAAGCATTAGTCAATTCAAAACCAGCATCAAGATTTACCTACTAGAATCAGAAACATGCTGTTGCACTTAAACACACTTGCCACAAAACTGCAGGTTTGCTATCCAACCTAAGACAAGGTCTTTGACTGCAAAATGTATAGCGCCTGGAAATTAATCAAGTTTTTCTTGTTTATCCCACCAGTGACAAGGTCTTTTGACTGCAAAATGTAAAATGCTTCTGCTAGTTATCGTATTCATTGTTCATTGTTCATTGTTCATCAACCTGAAGACGAGGTCTTCAACCACAACATGTACAAAGCTTCTGCAAAGTATTCTAGTTCTTAAATTGTGTAATATCATTCAAACCTGGGCAGCAAAAGCAATCCCAAACTGTAATCTACCCAAGCTTGGATTAATGTCTCCTGTCTTCCTGTTATCTCCTTGGTACCTTATTACTACTTATTTGTTGTTATTGTCTGTTTGCCCTGACGTGGAGCCTTTGCAAAGGAGTCTCTGACTCAAAGGTTGTAATTCCGAAACTTTAAATAAATAAATAAATGGTGCAATGGGGCCATTTGCATGCCCATTATGGTCTCATCTGCATGCTTGCACTGCGTGGAGTACATCGAGCCAGCACCCCCAGCCCCAATCACATGTATACTAAAAACATGCCCCCGATCCCTGGTAGTGTAGTGGTTCCTCCCACCCCAGCTCTGATCAATGTTAAAATAAAAGCATTTTCCTGATCCCCGTTTCCCTAGTAGCCTAGTGATCCCCCCACCCGTGCCCCAGTCACAGTCATAGTAAAAGCATTTCCCTGATCCTCGTATCCCTGGTAGTCTAGTGGTCCCCTCAACCCAGCCTGGATCACAGTCATGATAAAAGCATTTACCCAATCTCCATATCCCTAGTAGACTAGTGTTTCCCACCACCCTAGTCCCGATCAACGCTAAAATAAAATAATTTCCCTGATCCCCATATCCCAGGTAGTCTAGTGGTCCCCTCTCCTTGAGCCCTGATCCGTACGGTGATAGAAACTCTCCCAGTACCTGGTGGTTGGGGCCCCCATCCCATCAGGCAGTGACCCTCACCCGCCCCCAATCAGACCCGAATCAGCAGCTGGCACAGCCCACCACACCGCCACGGCCAGCCACCGACTGAACTGCACAGGAGCATGTAGAGTATACAGTACATGCCCACTGGTTGATGGTGGGCATGTACTGTATACTGTATGCGCTTCTGTGCAGTTCAGTCAGCAGCTGGCCATGGTGGTGTGGGAGGGTGTGCCAATCGCCGGTTCCGGTTGGGTTGAGGGACAGGCCACTTGACTTTCAGGGACCAGGGGCGTTTCTATTATTGTATGGATCGGGGCTCACGGAGGAGGGAACTACTAGACTACCAGGGATACGGGGATCAGGGAAATGCTTTTATTATGACTGTGATCAGGCTGGTGTGAGGGGACCACTAGACTACCAGGGATACGGATTGGGGAAATGCTTTTATTATGACTGATTGGAGCTTTGGGGGGACAACTAGACCATGGGGATGATATGGGATCAGTGAAATGCTTTTATTTTAACATTGATCGGAGCTGGGGTGGGGGACCACTAGACTACCAGGGATACGGGATTGGGAAATGCTTTTATTTTAATATTGATCGAGGCAGGGTGGGGGAACCACTAGACTACCGGAGATCGGGGGGTTTATTTTATGGACAGTGATATGGGCTAGGGAGGGACCACTGTATCGCCAGGGTTCACTGTCCTTCACAATGAGCAGTCGGGTCGGTACACTAGTTAGGGCAGGGTGCCAGAAGCTTAACTCTTCGCCATTGCTGGGGGCCGATTTACTGCTCTGACACATTTCAATATTGTGCTGTGCTGTATGCATGGGGACTCTTCATTTGCATAGGTGCAGCACAGTATTGTAAGGCAGACTGTCAGGAGTGTGCTAATGATTTGTGCCCTTGAATAAGGGACCCCGACAGCTGGCACATTTCCAAGTATACGCAGGGCATCTCGGGTTGCGCCCTCGCATCCATTTTTAATATGGGGGTCCAAAACCAGACAGTCCTGTTTACAGTAATGTGTTTTCCAGCAAAATAACAGCCCATAGCAAAGCACAGATTTCTTTTCCATAAAAATCCCTCCCGAGCTAAATGCAAACTCAGAATAATCTTATTGGGATAACCAACACTTCCATGAATTGCTGAAATATTTAGGAAAACAATTCACAGAAGTGAGTCCAAAGTAAAATCAGGTTTCCCCCAAACTTTCAGAATTTAGTGCCTCTAAAAGCTGAGGGGAATGACAACTTTGGAAACAAACTCCAACAACACAAGCAGTGCGCAGTTGCAGCTGAAGCGTTTATTGGGGGGGGGGGGTATCCAAAACACACTTTTCTTTCAATCAACCAACCAACATTATAATATTTGGAGCTTGTTTTATTTTTTACCTTTAAAAAATCATTCTGCATCCAGCAAAAAGCCTGACAAGGTTGGAGGGGAGACTAGGACCCTCCTCTGGACCTCTTCCTAAAGTCTTTCATTTCATGGAGGATTATATTGTAATTGCTTTCCGTTTTGTGACACACAAACAAAATTGTGCATGGCTCAAAAATACACTATTAATTTTCTTCCCCAAGCACAGATTTGTTTTATTTAACTTGTGTTTTTGCTTGAGCTCATAGCACATCAATCACAAAAAAGTGTCTGCATGAAAATGCACTTTCGTTCACATAACTTGCTACGGGTAGATTTTAAGGGAACCTCCTTTTCCTCTTTATGTGAAAGTACATCTTTTGATCTCTGTCCACATTAAAAACAAATCCAGTTCAATTAAATCAAACTACACAAAGCTTTTTCCCCCAGTTGTGTTTAGGGTTGCCACCTTTGAATCAAGCCAAAACCGGACCTTAAACTCCACCCCTCATTCTGCCCCAAAAGCATGCCCCCTTTTTGGTCCCACCCCTTTCATGACTGATGACGTTGTTACAGCCGAGCAGTAACCTTATTGCCAGAAAATGAAGTAGCCAATAATGGAGGCCCCCTGATTGGTCAGGCATTCAAGTCCGACTGCTACTTTGAAAATGATACTAAACTCCTGGAAGTCTAGCTGGACAGGAGAGACCAATTTGGGGGGGGGGTCACTGGAGCAATCTTAGTCAAGCCTACTGCGTTCTGGAACCGCGAACAGGAGGGGATTTGGAAGGGAGTTTTAAACTTAATTTATTTGCCTGGATTCTGAATTTCCTGAATGCTTGCCTGGCTGCTGCCACTCATTTTGCTACCTTGCATTGCTGATTCAACTCCATTCTGGTGGAATACAGGAGGGAGGAGACACACAAAGTGGTATACATTTTTCTTTCTTGGCCAAGCACCTCTTTAAAGTAAAGTTTCATGAGGGCCGGTGGTTAGTTTGTGCTGCTATCCTGGTTGCGGCAGATCATTGTGTTTAGTCTGTAATCCAAGGAGCTGATTTGCTTCAGACAGGTACTGAGATTGCACTTTTACTGTTTAGTGTGTACATTGTTATTCTAGAAAACCTCAATACATTATTAATTTATTTAAAAAAAAAAAGGAAAATTGCTGGATTGGAAACTTGCTTGACTGGGAGGGAGGAGTGAAGGAGACACATGAACCCAGTGCTGTTGCTGGTGGCTGAGAGCTGAGACACAGCCCCACACTCAGCCCCTCCACCCACCACTACTGTCCCCCCCATGTAACTGTGACCCAGGCCGAGCTCACTCAAGCTGTGTGTTGCCTGCTGGCGGCGTGGGACCAGAGAAGCGTGTGACTGAGTTCCTGGATTTAGCGATCCCTAATAGCGTGGCCGTGGTTTGAATTTTTTTTTTTTTTTACTTTTCTCTCTCTATCCCTCCTATCTACTCCCGGTGCCCACTCCTTCCGTCCACTCATGTCCTCCAATCCACCTTCCATGGGATCTGCCCCTAGAGTGCCTCTTCCCCCTCTCCTTGCACAGTGGGGTCTGTCCCTTCTTGGTGGTCTGCATGGAACCGGAGCGGCTTTCATCCAGGGCTGCTGAGAGGTGTTTTCCGTTTTCTCCCCTAGATCCCCTACCCTCTGAGACGTTGGCACTTGGGACGTACATCCCGAGTGGTGGCGTGCTGACGCACACCAACCTCTCATGCGCTGCGACGTCCTCCTCCCGGCTCCCGCCAGTGGAGCCGCCTCCATCCCCTCCTGCTGCCGGGGCTTCCACTGGCTGTGGAGGGATGCAGAACGCAGATGTTCTTGGTCTCCCACCCCTGAGGGAGGAGAGCATCCGTTGGGATCTTTCGATCCTCCCTCTCCCTGCTGACCCCGCGCCACCCGGTCCGTTCCGAACCGAATTGCCGCGTAGCGATGTGGCATCCAGCGCCTCAACCCTCAGTGCCACCGTGCTGGCTCGTGGTTTGATTTTTAACCTTTTTTTTTTTTTTTTTGTTGCGGAGGTTACCATGTGGTCCCGGGTCCCAGTAGTCCACAGCTGCCTCCTTAGTTCAGGAGTCGGGGCTGTCACCTTTCGGGTTTGGTTTGTCTTTGTGTGGTCACCGCAATTGTGATTTGCTCATGCCCACACTGAATGCCACTGCAAAGAAAACCGGATCGTCCAGTAAAAAACCGAGTAGATGGCAACCCTAGTTGTCAGTATTTAATGCCCTTACCCTCTCCTACACTCCACTGGCAGTCTTGAGGCGATTAGCTTTCCCTAACAAAGCCATAGGTGTGCATGCGGTAATAGGTAAAGGAAGTAATGAAGGAAGGCTTACTTTAACAAAAATATTTGTAGCAGCAAAGGGATACTTTCAAATAAATGACAGTCAGAACCCCTTCACTCCTTTCATTTAGCTTCAGTCTAAAGTAAATGCTGCAGTAAATTCCTGAAAACAGAGGCTTGTTTATAGTGTTTACTTACTGTGGGACCTCGTTGGCACTAAATTGCACAGAATGCATGGCTTGAACTGTATGGACTGGCAGCAGGGGGATTGGCTGGGGCTTCATGTGCCAGTTGCACCCTGGTCAAACTTTACCCCTAGGAGGATTTGGGGCTGGAGAGAACCTCTAGCAGCACTTGATACAAGAGACCCCCAATGCACTGGCACACCGGGCTAAAATGGGGGCTATAGTAATAAGCCTTCAACACAACCATTTCACCACTGATTAATCTATACTTGTGTATTACTTCAGCTTACAACAGTACATAATTCAGTCTTTTTGTGTGTCTCATGTATCGAGTGAACGCATTCCCGCTGTCCTCTACCCCACCCTACATCACAGCCCTGTGAAATCGAAATGCTGTGTCTCATGATGTTATTTGGAGAACAAAACTAAATACAAGAGATGCTGGGTGTTTTGTCTTTTGTTGCCTAAACCAGTGCAGAATGGAATCATGGGAAGCTTGTGAACTGCGGCTGGAGGCTACTCACTATTGCCACTGTATTCATCACTACAAGGGTCCAGGCCAGTGTAGCAGAACATAGTCCTATAAATGGTCCTATAAAATGTATCATCCCAAACCTCTCAACTGTCTCACATTACGAGTAACGGTTCCTCATTTTGTTTCACAAAAGCTCCTTGTTCCGCATTGAGAAGATTTGTAGGTATTTCAAAGCAAACGCCTTAGTAAATAATAGGAAAATGTATTACTTAATTAACAAACTTTGAGAACGCAAAGGGACACATTTTAACTCTGTTCTGAGCTTCTTAGTTAAAAATGTGATTTGGTGTCGCTTATTTGTTCTACATTTTGAAAGGCAGTACCCCACATTTGGGGGGAGCCCCCTCCACACACAAACTACATTCTGACTGCCACTCTATGACTGGCAAAGGTATGGCATGAAAATAAAAACAGTAAGAAGTAAAAATGTTGCAGTATGAAAGTATTTTCCCAAAGCTCAGAGCTGTAGTCTGAAGTTCTAACAAGGGATAGGAAGTGCACTATCAGTGATCCTTGGGACAGAACAGAGTTAGAGAGGCGCAAGAGAGAACAATGCAGGTTTTGTTTCCTTTTTGCTTTTTTTGTGAGTAGAAGGGGACACTAGCAAAAGTAGGTAGACAAGCAGCCAACTAGATGGATTGAATGGATGAATGAAAATACTTAGCATTCCTTAACTATCTGCGTATACAGTATTCTGCCACATTTTTGTTGACTAAAGAGTTACCCGTTTGGCAGACATAATGCACTGTACCTGCCAGCAGACTTACGATAGCTCACAATATTAGCCTAGATAAAAGAAGCAGATGAAACTCTAAAGCCCAAGATAAAGTCCTAAATCTCAAAGCATTTTTGTATTTAAATATATGACTCGGAGCCCTCTTAAACTACATCTGCATAAATAAAACATCAGTCCAGTCTTATGGTTGGGGAAACTATGAAATGGATGCAATTCCTGTACTTGAACCGCTCTAGGTGTGAGATACCTTTTGCATACGTTAGAAAAGACGTCTTGTGTCAGATCAAGGACAAATCAAAACGTATGCTTTTCTTCCTGCTGTACAAGACCATGCTAAATGTATTCTGAACTTCTGATTAGGAATAAAATGACTTTTAATTACATGACAGGCTACTGCAGCATGTGTTATATTTAGATCGGTTTCAGTGCCAAAAGCTAGAATTCTGAGAGGGTTAATCCAGTTCTCTCCTGCAAGAAATGCCAGTATATTTCTGGTGTTTCTTACAGCATTTAAAATATGAATCTTCCAGTAAGACACAAACATGAGAAAGAATGGATCATATGATAAAGATGTTGAAAAGTAGTAAACAAAACTCTTTGCTCATGATAAAATTCCAACCAAAAAAAGAGGTAAAGTGGCACCAATTTAATGAAAGGTAAATCTCTCTGAGAACTGATTCTATTAGAGCTGAAACATAAATTGTACCCATGGAAGGGAATGTTACAGTGCTGATTGTACTTTTTTTCCGTTACCCAGTCCTGCAACCACTTTACTTTCTGAATGAACTTTTATTTTTAAACATCTTGTTTGTTCCAAAACTAAGCAGTAACCAACTGGATGAACCCCCCACCCAAGACCTGTAATAGGTCTGTCTCCCGTGGAACCAACTACCCAGCTCAAGTCCGACTTTTTGGGAGTGGAGTGAAAAAAGACACAGGAATCAGACAGAGGACAGGCAGAGGACTGAGGGGGCATCCATTTACTTATTGGTTGGAGAAAAAGTACAATCAGCACGGTGTGCATGTGCATGTCTGTGTGGCGGGGGGATGGGGAGCCGACTATGCAGATGGTTTATTATGCTTGCAGTGCCGATAGCCATCATAGCAGAGCACTAGTTAGATCCAAGCCATGATACCTCCTCCACAGACCACAGCAGTTAGCTGAGTTCAAGCTGCCTTCCAGTTCCACAGAGCTGCTTCCAAGTTCCAACTGCAAGTGGCAGGATAAAGAAGTTTGTATCAACTTTTTATGATGATGGGGATTGGGAAACCTGGTCACAGTTGCTGCAAACTGTATGTTTCCTTTTTTAATCTGGAGTTTCTGATGCACTGATAGTAAAACTATAGCCAGCCCCTTCCCCTGAGACCCAGGACTGGTGCGGTCCATCTCTCAATGAAAACCACCCCAGTTTGAGTTTGACTTATCTGGAGTGGAGTTAGAAAGAGACAAGAATCAGAGGAGGGGCAGAAATTAAGGAAATGAAGAGCACGACTCTTCTTGAGACTCGATCTGCAGTCTGGAATCCCCCACAACCGATGAACACTCGGCCTGCCTGCTCTGATTGAGTCCTCCAAAGTTTCTCTTGCTGGCTGCTGCTGCTTTGCAGCCTGTCTCCTCCATCCACTGTCTGCTGCCATGTTAACTGCTGCTCCAAAAGACAAAGTCTCCTCTCTAGCATCACGCTAGCAAACCAGGTGAGGGTTCGTCTGGGCAGGTGCAAATATTTCACTGCTGCGGGTGGGTCTGATGTTATCTGTCACTGCTGCCACCGCCACTGGTCTGGTCCCAGTTCACGGTGGTGGCATCCAGTCCAGTTGTCTCCCAGAGTCCACCTCACATAAAATCTCAGAAACACAGGAATTGAGAGGCCAAAAAACACCCTTTTTATGGCTATATTATTTGAAAAGCCTGTGGATCTACCTCCACCCCTCAACCAGTGGCAATATCAAATATCTTGTGGGCTTGGCTAATAGCCAGTTGGCTTGTTTCCTTAGCTGACAGTCACATACCCAATGTTAACATGAGCACCTACTACCCCCAACCCCCATGCTCCATGTAGGCAGCCCGGAAATTGCAGATTAGGATCCAGTGTTGCTGCAAAGTCTGCAAACAAAAAAGCAGGCTAGGCGGCAGCTCATGGAAAACTTCCAAATGCTACCCCCGGTTTGAAAATTGTGTAGCATACACTGCGTATGCCTACTGATGTTCGTGCTCACTGGGGACTGTGGGGTGCTCTGACCATCACATATGGTGTTAGCGGTGAGGATTAAAAAGTGAGACTTACTTGCATAAAGCACGGTTTGGCTATCCAGTACCTAAGGGGGCAGTCACAAACAGTGGTGCCGGAACGGTTTGAAAAGTGGTAGGGCCAAGGACGTAAGGGATAAATTTTCCCCCATTAAATATATTACCATGATAGCAAAAAGTGATAGGGCCACTTATGAAAGTGGTAGGGCCATGGCCCTAGTGGCCCCCCCCCCCGTTCCGGCAACTATGGTCACAAAATTAAGCAGTATTAACAGGTATAAAACAGTAAACACTACAACTCTGTTTTCTCTCACTCCTATCTTTTTATGTTGGCGCGCTTGCACAGCCAACATCTTGAGGCAGTGGGGTTTGGAGGCGTGGCCGCTGTTGGGTGAATGCAGGGCATGCATCAGTAGGTCCGTCCTTCATTCCCCAATCAGCCTGCATGCCGTCGCCACACCGTGCATACGTAATGTGGCGAGCACATCTAAGAAAAGGTCCGCTGCAGTCCGAGCAAAACTCATCAGATGCAGCGGACCTTCTGTGGACATGCTCGCCGACATTATGAGCATGGCCAAACTGCCGACTTCGGGGGTGCCCAGTCCCCCTGTCAGTTTACCCTGCCCCCCCCCCGCTTTCTTTGTGTACTGACGGGGTGCCCAATCCCTGTCAGCATAAATTCCAACCCCCCCTTGTGTTGTGTGCCGATGAGGTGCCCAATCCCCGTGCTACAGACCCCAACAGTTAGGTGGCATGCTGGGAGCTCATCCCAGCATACAAATCTAAAAACAAAACTGTCCGCAATGTTTATTTTATTTTTTAACCTGTAAAAGCGAAAACTGTCCCTCGTAGTCTCCCTGGCCCCACCCACACCCACCCTCTCGCACCTGCCTCCCCACACCCCTCACCCCATACTTACCTCTGGAGTCTGGTGTGACGATCTTCAGTGGACCGGGAACATGTCTGCACTCTTCAAAGTCAATCACGAACCGAAGAAATACCGGTAAGCTGTATAATGGAATAAATAGGGTTTTTTCAACTTTGCTGCATATCTCAGGCATTTTTGTGAATTTTGGCACCAAATTTTCAACATGGGGTTTTTGGGACCTCTCCTCATGAATTCTGTCACTGTCATGGTGTTATTCAGTCCCGAAAGGTGATTTTGTGTTCACTGCGCGGAATTACCTTTCGGGACTGAGTAATGAAATGACAGTGCCACTGTTCATGAGGGGGCTCTCAAAAAGCCTATGTTGCAAATTTGGTAGGAAAAATCAAAAAAATGACTGTTTTACGAGCGTGCGTTGCGCAGTTGCTATGCACGCTCATAAGTTAGCGAATTCGCAATATTTTCATGCCACATTCTCAACATTGGCATTTTACCACACCTTCTTGTAAACCATGCAGCTGTCATTTTTCACATCCTGGCCGAAATTTTGCACTTCCAGTGCAGAATAGCGCGGTTGCTGTGGGAAATCAGTGTTTGGGACACATTACGAAATTGACAGTGACACTGTTTGTGAGCAGAGGTCCTAAAATGCCTGTGTTGAAAATTTGGTGACAATACTCCATAAAATGACTGTGATACGACCGTGCATTGCGCAGTTTGCACGCACGCTCATAAGTTCGTGAACTTATAATATTTTCACTCCAGATTTTCAACAGTGCCGTTGTTCTGCACCTCCTAATGAACAGTACAGCAGTCATTTTTCACATCCTGACCAAAATCTGTTTTTACAGTTCTGGCGCAGAATAGTGCAGTCACTGTGGAAAGTCCGTGTTCGAGACACGTTATTAAAATGACAGTGACACTGTTCATTAGCAGATATCCTAAAATGCCTATGTTCAAAATTTGGGGACGAAAGTCAATAAAATGAGTTGTGCAGTTTGCACGCATGCTTGTGACTTTGTGAGTCTGTAATAGTTTCACTCCAGCTGTTCATCATTGGCATTTTTGTACACCTCCTTATGAACAGTATAGCTGGCTGAAATGTGTTTTCGCACGTCCAACGCAGAATTGCATGGCTGCTGTGCGAAATCAGTTTTTGGGACAGCTTGAGGAAATGACGGTGACACTTTATGAGCAGAGGTCCTAAAATGCCTGTGTTAAAAATTTGGTGTAGAAAGTCCATAAAATGACTGTGTTGCAGGCGTGCGTTGCACAGTTTCCACGCACCCTTGTAACTTCGTAAATCTGCAATATTTTCATGCCACATTTTCACCACTGGCATTTGTGCACACCTCCTTGTCAACAGTCCAGCTGCCATTTCTCACAGCCTGCCCAAAATGTGTTTCTGTGGCTGTGGCGCACAATGGCGTGCTCGCTGTGGAAAATCACCTTTTGGGACACATTCACAAAATCACAGCACTATGCGTCTCTAGCTCTGCCACTGCCAATGCCAGCGCGACAACATTCGGCATTGTCAAATGCCTGTTTTCATTTATTTTCTATCTGGGTTTACAAGTTTAGAGATATAAATGCCAAGCAAGTATGATATGAGGTTGCCTGAGCTCCAGCAGCTGTGTGAGGAGAGAGGCATACTGCATGAAGGCTTGAACAGAGCTTAGTTGATTCAGACTTTGGAAGCAGCTGACCAAGGAGCCCTGAGTGACTCCATTGAGAAGTCTGAGGCAGCCCTGCAAGCCGAGTTGTAATTAGCTCACATTGCAGAAAGACAGGGCGGTAGAACTTTCCAGGTTAAAAATTGAAGCAGCTGAGCTAGATGCAGAGGAGAGGGAAAAACAGTGCATGGCAGATGCAGAGGAGTAGCAGAAGCAGCCTGAGCAGTGGAAAGAGAGAGAGAGAGAGAACGCAGACATCAGCTCGAGATGAGAGACCATGAACTCCAGATGGCAAGACTTAGGCAGAGGTAGATGTCAGACCTGGTGAGTAATGGGGTGGATTGGACAGCCAAGGCTCAAAAATGGGGTCCAAATAGTTTCCAAAATTAACAGAGGATATGGATAGTGATGATTTTCTTAAAGGGGAATACTCGGCTGCCCAGGAGAAATACTAAGGGACCTTGAGGTCCCAATTTAGCAATCCACAGTGTTAAATAATTGTTTAAGGCACTTACATGGTTGCAGTTTTGTTTATTATTCGGTTGATCAGGCAACACCCCACTTGCCATGGCTCTGTACTCCATTGGAGGGCAAGCCATACGAGGAAAGGCTAGGGGAGTTTGTACTCTCTGGAAGAGAGGAGGGACAGGAGAGATATGATTGAGACCTTTAAGTACCTGAAGGGAATAAACAAGACTAATACAAAGAGGATTTTCCAGAGGAGAAAGGGGAGGGACACAAGAGGACACCAACTGACATTGGAGGGGGTAGATTCAGGAGAGAGAGATGAGACATTTTTTCATGGAAAGAGTGGTGGACAAGTGGAACTCCTTGCCGGGTAAGGTAGTGGCCTGCAAGATGGTAGACAGCTTTAAGAGGGGTTGGGATAGGATAAGGGGAAGGGGTAATAGGATGGGGAAGGGAGGGAAGGGGCAGCAGCATTATAAGGTGCTAGCTGTGCACTTGAGCAGACTCGATAAATTGTGAGGCCTGTTTCTGCTGGCATTTTCATATGTTCATATGTACTGTTAATCCCAGAGTCCCCTGCAGCCAGCCCTCTGACAGTGTGACTGACTGACTACACTGCAGGGGACATCTTTGTGCCCACACCTCTTTTAACTGCATACTAATGTTATAGAGTGCTTGATCATGCTTATTCTAGCGGTACCAATCGTGCAGTACTGGTAGAATAAGCATGATCATGTGCCCTGTAACATTAGTATTCAGTTAATAGAGGTACCATCACATTTATTTATTTATTGATTGATTGATTGGGAACTCGGAATTGCAAACCTTTGTGCTAAGAGCTCATTTACAAAGGATCCTCGTCAACACTTAAGGAGATACATTTTGTTGCAACAGCATAATTACAGCAGACAAATTGACACTGGGGTTGTACTACTAACACAGAGTTTACATAGGAAGGGGTAGCAAATACATTTACGGTTTACACAAGTCAAGACATGAATGAAGCAGCTGGTAGCATTGTCAGTTTCCCAGTGGAGGTACGCAATGTGCAGCCATCTGAGAGAAGTAAAGTGCAGAGAGACAGGTTGAGTTTTGGCAAGTACAGGTAGGTGGGGAGGAGTGGGAGGGGGAGGAAGAGATCAGGAAAATGGGCTAGAGGTAGTGTGGGTGTACTGGACAGAGGGCAGGTGGAGGAGAGGAGTAGGGGCAGAGGAAGTGGACAGGAAACTGGGCAGGAGGTAGTGTGGGTGTACTGGACAGAGGGCAGGTGGAGGAGAGGAGTAGGGGCAGAGGAAGTGGACAGGAAACTGGGCAGGAGGTAGTGTGGGTGAACTGGACAGAGGGCAGTGGGGGTAGTGAGGGGTACTGGACAAAGGACAAGTGGGGGAGCGGTGGGGGGGAAGGGGAGTAGGTGCAACCTGGCCAGAGCAAGTGGGCAGTTGAGTGGTGGTCCGGATGCTGGGATTATGTTTGACACATGCAGCGGACTGGAGGAGAGATGGACTTAACAGAGTTCAGATTTGAAGTGCCCTAGACGTTGAAGGCTGGTGATTGTGTTTGGAAGCTCATTTAGCCAGGTGGGAAACCTAACCATGAAGGCACATCTGCCCTGGGCTGATTTCCTGAAGGGAACAGCTAAGGCATGCCTGGAGATACTTCTTGTGGCATGCTTCCCTGGGGCAGGTCTGAATAATGCCTGCAGGTAGACAGGTGCCGGTCCCAGTAGGGCCTTCTTTCCTGGTAAACAGGTCTGGAGCTTTATTCTATCCTGGAGGGGGAGCCACTTTGTCCTTATGTAGAGCTCGTAGGTGTGTGTGATGCGATCCGCATCCAGGACAAATCTGCATGCTTTATTGAGGGTAAGGTGAACGTTGTGTAGGCTAATTTCCGTGGCAGCACCATAAACCACGTTTCCATAGTCCAGAATTGGCAGGATTGTGCCATTGACCGCCTGGAACCTAGCTTCATGCGTGAGGCAGAAGCGGAGTCTGTAAGAGTGTCCCCAACTTTCTGTTTGTAGCCTTAGTGATATTACTTAAGTGTTCATCAAAAAGAGAGGGACTTATCGATTGTGACCTCCAGGTACCAGAAAAAGTGAACCTGTTCATAGACACACAGGGCACATAGGCATTCCCTATGGTATAGTCCATCAGTCGTGTCATTAGAGGGCTGGCTGCGAGGGACTCTGGGATTAATGGTGTGGAGCCATGGTTGTGCAGTATTAATCTGATAATTAAATTAAACTGCAACTAAGTAGGTGCCTTAAATAAATATTTATTGTTGCAGATTGTTAAATCGGGACTGCAAGGTCCCTCAGTATTTCTCCTGGGGAGCTGAGTATTCCCCTTTAATTAATTTGAGAAATGTTGTTTGCAATATGAATTGGCACAGGAGCATTGACCAACCCATCTAACTCCATTTCTTTTCGGGAGGGCATGACTTGCATTTTCACGCTTGGACCCTAATGATAGAGGGACTATGTGAAAATCAAGGCTGCTATTTTAAAACGCTATGAGCTAACCCCTGAGGTTTACAGACTCAAACTTAGACAGTAAAGAAAGCAGCCAGGGGAGAATTATAAAGAACTGAGTGTGCAAATGAGTACTTTGCTGGGGAGACTGTTAAATGGGAAGAAAGCTGTAACTGCTGAAGAAATTTGTGAATTGATGCTTATTGAACAGTTTTTAAAATGTGTGCATGCTGATCTTAAAATATGGTTAACAGATAAGAATCCTAATACTGTGGCAGAAGCTGCTGAAAGGGCTGATCAGCATGTAGGCAGCCACCCTGATGCATATAACAAGGTACATGGAGGAGGGGGTTAATAGAGAGATGGGTGGGGCACAAGGGGGCCATAAAACCCAGCAACCCTTTGAACCTAGAAGGAATACCACAATAGAGTCTAAAAGTAATAGAGTAGAAAGCCAGAAGTGTTATGTGTGACAAAATTTGGGGGCATTGTCTTATGATTGCCTTCAGGCAATGGGAACTAAGCCATGAGAAGGGGGAGGCCACTGCCCTAAGCCATGGCAAGGGGAAGGCCGCTGCCCTATTATGAGACCCAGTGTGATCAACCTCATGCTCACTGAGGAGGGTGAGAGCCATACCTCCACAGAAGAGCAGCATGTGGGAAACTGTGTCTCAAGTGCTATTCCCAGGAATACTCGGAAGCACCTGTTGTCAGTCTGGCTAAATGACATCTTGACACAAGGATTGAGGGACACCAAGGCCAGTATCACAGTCATCCAGCAGGAGCTAGTATGGCTGGATCAGATCCTGCCTGGGAAGGGTGCCTCAATTGAATGTGGTCCTTACCCCTCGGTCACAGTTCCAAAGGCCAGAGTACTTCTGAAGGGGAAGGGGGTGATGATGAGAGGGAAGTTGTGGTTGCTTCTGGGTTACCTGCAGATGTTTTGCTAGGAAATGACTGGGATGAGGAAGGAGAGGAAGACATGGTCTGTCCTGTGATTCGTAGTCCGTTTCGATGACTGGGACAGGTAGAGCTAAATGGGAAGACTGGGAGGGAGATGAGATCATAACCTCAGGCCTGTACTAGACAGTGAGGCCGCTAAGCTCAAGGGATCACAGAGGCCAGAGAAAACATGTCCCAGTGCTGGGGCACAGTTAGCGGTTGTGCCAGAGAGCTTTGCAGGGGGGAGCAGTTAATTGACACAGGAGAAAGTAGAGGAAGACCTCACTGGTAAGCATCAGCCAGCTGCAAGGAAGACAAAGCCAGGAGGGGTTTCATGAGAGGAGTTGCATAAGTCTCAGCTAGCAGATCCATCTCTAGCTGCTTTTAGGCTGTTGGCAGCCAGCAGAAGCAGTGATTCTGGAAAGGGGGAGGAGCAGCAGAAAATATTTTGGGAAAGAGACAGTGCACCTGAGGAGTGGAATTTATGCACGCAGATTGTGGTTCCTTGGGAATACTGAGCAGCCCTCCAGGATTTAGCATACTGGATTCCTCTGTCCAGTCACCAAAGGGTTAAACAGACAAAGAGGTGTTTGCTGCAGAACTTTTAGTGGCCAACGCTATACAAAGATGTGGCTGAGTACTGTTGCTTATGCCCAGAGAGTCAGCATGTGGGGAGGAAAGAGGATCGAACAAAGGCTCCCCTGATTTCACTCCCTGTGATTGAGGAACCATTTTTATTGGATCACTGGGAATATTGTGTGTCCATTAGCTGTGCCTAGCTCAAGGGGAAAGAAGTAAATTCTGGTCATAGTGGATCTTGACACTCGATATCTGGAAGTGGTAGCCATGTCCTCCACAGAGGTAGAGAAGGTGACAGATGATTTGCTAGGGATTTTCAGCTGAGTTGGATTTGCTAAGGAGATTTTGTCAGATCAGGGAACAAAATTTATGTCTGATCTGACGACTGAGTTGTAGAAGTAAAGCGAGATAGAGCTACTAGAGCACAAAACCCCATACCAGCCACAAACGAATGGCTTAGTTGAGAGATTTAATGCAAGTCTAAAAAAATATGCTTTGCATGTTCACAGAACAGCACGAAAGGGAGTGAGATAAATTTCTACCCCACTGGGTGTTCACATCGTCGGAAGTCCCACAGGAGGAGTCATTGGTCTTTTCACCTTTTGAGCTCTGTATGCTAGACGGGTCAGAAGACCACTGGATTTAAATCTGTGGGTCCTCTGAGGAGGTACCTGGTACCCTGAGGTATACCTCTGCCCTGCTAAACTTTTATACAATCACCACGTGAACTTAAGTGCCTCAGTGGTACTTCCAGGTATCTCGAGGTATACCTCAGCACTTCCAAACTTTTATACGATCACCATCATAATTAAAGAGGAGTGGGTAGCCTTTACTGACGCCCAGAGGGAGTCTGTTGTGGACTATGTCCTGAATTTCCTAGATTAGCTCAAGATGCGCATGGGCCTTGCTCAGAATCACTTAGCTGCAGGACAGCAGACGCAAAGGACTTGGTATGATAAAGGGTCCGAAGCTTGATCATACACCATAGGGCAGAAGGTAATGGTACTTGTTACAACTGCACTCCGCAGGTCAGGCCCTCTGCTCCCACAATTCCAACCTCAGAGTGCAATAGTGTGAACAGGTAACAGACAGGGTAACCCTTCTGTCTGCTTTGGGTCTGAATCACCTTTAGCCTCAAGTTCTGGGGGGATTCAAACTGTGAACCTTATACTAGCATAGCCAATGTACAGGCTCAGATATGTACCCTCTTCGGGACTGCAGTACAGTCTTTCGCCAGGTGCACCCAGCCAGACTTCCAAAATGAACCCTTTTAACTCTATAAGAGACCTAGGTAGTTCTTACCTTTTTAAGCAAGCTCAGTAGCACAGTCAAGCTTTTTTCAACAGCTGTCAGACTTAAATACAGGTACTTCACATGCGAAAAGAAACTGAAAAGACACCCAGGCAGTATTTCAAAGAAACGGTTGTTTACTAAAAATATGATAAAAAGGTAAAATTAAAACACAGAACAATATGTCACACCGCTTACAATCTCATAAAACAAAAAGGAAGTTTCAGAACAAACACTCCTACCACAGATAATTAATTATTTTCTAGCTATTACCTTTCTAAGTGCTTTCCCAGTCAGAGTCTAGAATCATACGTCACCATCCCATATACAGTGTTTCATTTTTAACTCTGTCCCCACCACCTTTTGATGAGGTCAGTTAGAACCTCCCTTAGATAATTTCTGACATAAGTATATCTGAGGATGTGAATCATTGCTTTGAAAAATCTGTAACTAGCCATTTCCCAAATATGACGGTCTTTAATTAAACATTTCACTTTGAACTTAATCCCACACTCATGTCCTCTTGGGCTGATTTCCTGTGCTAGTGTGATCTGAGGGATTTTATGACTCTTCACACATTTCTGGTTATATGCTAAAAGGAGAAGAACCAGCCCAGTTACCCTGTCTCCTGTAATGTCATAAAACTCACATTTGGTTTTCAACTTCAAAAGCCTGGGCAGATCAGAAAAGGGCAATAAAATACCCTTCTGTAAGGAAGTCTTACTTAACTGGTTCTTCTGGTCTGTTTTACAACATCCTGTGGTTTCAGCTATTGACCTTGAAAGTTAAAGGCCAAATCTCTCACATACTGACATTTCATACACAGACAATTTATTTATAATATAAATATCATATAGGTAACCAGAAGCAGGAGCAGAGCGTCACACTCCTCCCCACCTAGACTGAATTTGGGGGCTCTATCCCCTGCATGGGATGAGCTCCACAAGTCAGTTCATTCCTCATATAGACACGACAAGCCATCTACATTCTGATTGGTTGCTCCAGCCCTATGTGAGATAGTCATGTCATACCCTTGCAAGGCAAGATTCCATCTTAATAGTCTACTATTCTTTTTTCCCGTTTGTGTCCACCAAACCAGGGGGTTGTGGTCAGTTTGTACCTCAAAATGCTGCCCATATAAGAAATGCTGCCCATATAAGTATGGTTCTAACTTCTTTAGGGTCCACACTATGGCAAGACACACTTTTTTCCACAGTAGAGTATGCCTGCTCCCTGGGAAGTAACTTTTTACTCAGATACACTATGGGGTGATCTTTCCCTTGGTTAGATGTCTGACTCAGCACTACCCCAATACCCACATCTGAGGTGTTAGTCTGAACTACAAAGGGTCTGCTGTAGTCTGGACTTGTCAGTACAGGAACACTGCACAGTGCCTCCTTTAGTCTGGTAAAGGCGTTTTCACAGGTTGGTTTCCAGGTAACTTTCTTAGGCATCCTTTTTTTATCAGGTCAGATAGGGGAGCAGCCAGGGCACTATAATTGGGTACACATTTCCAATAGTATCCTGCTGTCCTTAGAAAACTCCTGACCTGCTTCTGCATTTCTGGCCTGGGCCATGCCTTGATCACCTCTATTTTTACTTGGTTAGGATGGAGCTGTCCCCGGCCTGCATCATGCCCGAGATATGCCACTTCAGCCATGGCCACCTGGCACTTCTCAGTTTTGACAGTGAGGCTGGCCCTCTGTATCCTGCCCAGCACTTCACTAAGATGAGACAGGTTTTCCTCCCAGCTGGCACTAAAGATGGCAGTGTCATTCAGGTACACCACAGCATACTCCTCAGCATCATTTAACACCTGGTTAACCAACCTTTGGAAAGTGGCCGGTGCGTTCTTCATTCCGAAAGGCAGTACTTTGAATTCAAATAACCCTATCGGAGTGAAGAAGGACAACCTCTCCCTAACTTTCGCAGTTAACTCTACCTGCCAGTGCCCCTTTGTCAGGTCAGTAGTCGTAAGGTATGTCACCTCTCCCAACTTGTCCAGGAGTTTGTCCATCCATGGCATCGGGTGGGCGTCTGACTTGGTGACTGCATTCAGTCCACGATAGTCCACACAAAAATGAATAGAGCCATCTGGCTTGGGAACAAAGACTATGGGTGAGGCCCAGGGGCTGTGGGATTTCTGGATTACCCCTAAATTCAGCATTTCCTACACCTCCCTCCTAATTTCCTTTTGGACAGCCTTGGACACCCAATATGCTGTTCGCCGTATGGGCGCCTGTGTCTCTGTCTCCACAGCGTGTGTCGCTAAGGGGGTTAGTCCAGGCTTGACGCTAAACACTGAGGCAAAGTGTGCTAAAACCTCTCTTACTTCCTGGATCTGGTCCGGGGCCAACTGGGGTGGCAATTTAATTGCCCCCACAGTGGACTTCCACCTGCTTTCTTCCAGCAAGTCCAGAAAGGGGTCTCCTTCGTCCATCCCCTCCCCAGGACTACACACTGCAAACACCATGTCAGCCCTATTAGCATATGGCTTTATCATGTTGACATGGTACATTCTTTTTGTGTGTCTTCTGTCAGGTAACACTATGATATAGTTCACGCCATTTACCTTTCTGACTACTTTGTACAGTCCTGCCCACTCAGCCTGCAGCGTGTCTTTCTGGCCGGGATTAGGACCATGATTTCCTGACCCACCATATACGAGTGTACTCTGCCTCTGCGGCCGTACTGTATTTTTGTTGTTGGGCAGCTGCCAGGTTGCTCTGTGCTGTCCCCATAAGCTCCTTCAGCCTTTCCCTAAACCTAAGGACATAATCCACTATGGGAGTTCCCTGGATGGCGTGCTTGCCTTCCCAGTCCATCTGGATCAAGTCTAAGGGCCCACGTACTCAGCGTCCATATAACAGCTCGAAGGGGGAAAACACTGTCGACCCTTTGGGGCACCTCCCTGTATGCAAACAGGTGGGGAAGGTATTTCTCCCAGTCCTTCCCATGCTGTTCAGCAAATGCTTGGAGCATTGACTTCAGGGTATGATTAAATCTTTCCACAAGCCCATTGGCTTCCAGGTGATAAGATGATGTGTGTCTCTGCACCACCCCACACTTCTCCCACAAACATTTCATCAGGTCCGACATGAAGGAACCCCTTCCATCGGTGATAACGTCCTGTGGAAACCCAACAAGGTAGAAAATCCCAAGTAAGGCATCTGCCACTTTGTCTGTCCTTAGTGAGGATAGGGCAACTGCCTCTGGGTACCAGGTGGCATAATCCACCACAGTCAGGATGAACCTCTTCCTGGAGGAACTGGGGGTATTTAAAGGCCCACAATATCGATTCGCACCCTCTGGAATGGCTCCTCCACTGTGGGCAATGGAATTACGGTGGCTTGGGTTTTCTAACCTGCCTTTCCTATTTCTTGGCACCGGTGACAAGATCTGCAATACTCCTTCACCTGCTGGGTGAAGTTGGGGCAATAGAAATTCTGGGCCAACCGCTGCGCAGTGCATGCGATTCCCAGATGACTAGACAAGGGAATATCGTGTGCAGTCTTGAACAACTGCTCATGGTACCCCTGGGGAGCGATGAGGTGTCTGCCTATCATCCCTCCCTCTGTCTTAGCATCCTGTGTATACATCAGTCCATTTTCCCTATAAACCTTATGTTTCCCTTCGCCTCTGTGTGCTCCGTCAGAGTCTGCCCATGCCCTCAGCTTCTCTAGACTAGGGTCACTTCTCTGAGCATCTGCAAACTACTTACACATTCCCAAAGCATTGGACAGGTCCCCTTCAGTATCTTAACTAGGGTCTCTAGCTCTAGCATCAGGGCATTCAGGATCACTGTCATCCCTAACCCTCTGGCAGTGGGTCACCCATCCTTCCTCGGAGTAACCCTCCATAGCTGTTTGGTTAAGGCTACTGGGAAAATTTCTACCCCCCTTTCATTAGTCTCCATCTCAGGAGACCCAAGCTAGAGAACCAGCCTCCCAGTGGTTTCCACAGTGGCTTCTATGGGGTCTGGGGCACCACAATTTTCCTTTGCCGCATGGCTATGGGTAACTGCACACACCATGCCCTGTTTGAGCTTGTTGCCAAGAATTACGTCAACTGGTAAAGTTTCTGCTACAGCAACCTCTTGCACAGTTCTCCCTGTCTCACCCCAGTCTAGGAGAACACTAGTGAGTGGCAGTGTTTTCTCCTCCCCAGTGAACCCCTGTACAGTTACAAATTTTATGGGTATAAGCTGACCAGGCTCTACCAGATCCCCTTTTACCAACGTCAGGGATGCCCCTGTGTCTCTTAACCCTTGTGTCTGTACACCATTCACAGTGACTGGGTGCATGTGTTCCCTCATGTTTACAGGCATGCTTTCAGGGACACACAAACACCCCACTTCTTTCCTAGCACCACTTTGCATATTGCTTATCCTTTTGGGATACTGTCTGGCAGTATGCCCAGTTTCTTTGCAAATCCAACATTCGTTTCTTTTCTCAGAAAAATCTTTTCTTGGAAACCTGGGGCTAACTAGTTTTGGTGGAGGCAATGAGGGTTTTATCTGC
The DNA here is from genome assembly GCA_016271365.2 of Neoceratodus forsteri. Lineage (NCBI taxonomy): Eukaryota > Metazoa > Chordata > Ceratodontiformes > Ceratodontidae > Neoceratodus > Neoceratodus forsteri. The sequence continues at coordinate 428,752,479 of CM057459.1, read as the reverse complement.
CCTGAAGGCACACTTTCCCTTTTCTGTGCTGCCACCCCTGCCCCATTTGCTCTCAGAGCAGGTCTGCTCTTGGTATAGCGGTCTGAGAGTTCAGCAGCTTCTTGCACTGTTTTTGGATCTCTGTCCTTCAGCCAGGTTTTCAGCTCTGCTGGGCATGCCCAAAAAAACTGTTCTAACAGTACAGTATTTTCAATTTTATCTACAGAGTTTGCTTCAATTCCTTCCCACCAACATTTTAAAAACTGATGTTTCATGGCTAGCTCCTCAGAGCTCATGTCAGGGCTTCTCCTGATCTTACGGAATGTAGCTCTGTATGCTTCTGCATTCAAATCATATTTTTTTAAAAGGGCAGCTTTAAGTTTGCTGTAATCATTACTGTCCTCATTGTCCATTTGACCCAGTGCACCCCGAGCTTTCCCAGTAAGTAGCGGGGATAGCTGGAAGCTCCAGGACTCTCTAGGAATATTTGCCTGAACGCAAACTTTTTCAAAGGAATTCAAAAGGGCATCCACATCCTCCCCCTCATTAAATTTGGCTATCAATTTAGAATTTAATTTATAACCTAGTCCTGTAGTTCCAGTTGAACCCAAGCTACTTGCCTGTGCTGATGCTGGGGGTTGGAGTCTTAGCTTCTTCAGTCCATGTTGCCTCTGGCACTCACACTCTTCATGGTCAGCTTCTTGCTGTTTATACTCCACTTCTCGCTGTTCTTGCTCCCTCTTCTCCTCTGCAGCTCGCTGCTCTCACTTCTCCTCTCTCTCAAATTCCTGCTTCCGCTGTTCGAACTCCAGATCTATTCTTCGCAACTCCATCTGTAACCTAACTGTTTCTGGCTCCAGAATGCTGGTGACCTTACTCTGCTGCTGTGGCCCTTGGCTTGCACTGTCCCTGCTGTCCTCCTCACTGGATCCAGACACTGCAATGGACACTGGCCCCTACACACCCAAGGTTCGGTCATTTCCCGTCACAGACTGTGACTCGATGCTCTGGGTGTCGTCGGCCATCAGAGCATCCACGAGGGTCTGTTTGTTGGCTTTCCCCTCATACTGGACTCCTCTGTCCTGGCACAGCTGCCTCAAGTAGTCTATAGTGTACCTGCTGTAGTTGGAAGCCATCTTCTTCCCTAACTATGGCTACTCTAACTTGCACTCGAAAAAAAATAAACAAGTAGAAACTTTGGCTGTAAGCAAAATGATATAGTTCTGTTTTCCTTTTTAAAAATAAATCACTGCCTTATTTTGCACGTGAGTTGTACAGTATTAAGTGGACCCACTGAACTGTTAAAGCTTGTGTTACCAAATACTTAAATCGCACCGCCGCCAACCATATCTGTGTCAACTGCTCTCTGCAGGTCAGGCCCTCTGCTCCCACAGTGCCAACCTCAGAGTGCAGTAGTGTGAACAGATAACAGACAGGGTAACCCTCCTGTGTGCTTTGGGTCCAAATCACCTTTAGCCTTGAGTTCTGGGGGGATTCAAACTGTGAACCTTATGCCTGCATACCCAATTTACAGGCTGAAATATGTACTGTCTTCGGGACTGCAGTACAATCTTTCACTGAGGCACCCAGCCAGACTTCCAAAATGAACCCTTTTAACTCTATAAGAGGCCTAGGTAGTTCTTACCTTTTTAAGTGTAACCCCTAGATGGCGCTATCCCAGGGGCTACTACCCCTGCCTGATTTGCCACTAACAGGTTGAGGGGCCTGGATCCAATGGCGGGTGCCTCCACCCAGAGGTCAGGGTTTGCAATAGTTAAACTAACTTGGTCACAGCCCTCTGGGACACTGCAACCCCCCTTTCTTCCCACTAGTGGCCCACACAATATATCAGAATTACCTTCACAGTATACACTTACCCCAGGTCTGGTTCCGGCACTGGGACCACCTGTGAAATGAGATACAGTGCAACAATCACAGTACAGTACTTTAACATAGACAAATACCTCAGGCAGTATAACTTTGCTGAAACAAGCAGCTCTGATTTATTTAGGGGATATAACAAGGACAGGGGAAATCAGGTTAATTAGCTTATCACTCTAATAATCTACCTATGGCTCTGTGCACAGGCCTATCCCTATCAGTTACTGTCCCTGGGTACCCAAGCCCTAGTGGCTAGTCAAACCGTGGCAGCTGGTAGGGGCCCTTTCACACAGAGAAAGGAGAATTAAACAGTCAGCAGTACAGTAATTCCATTTGGATTTAATGTGGCAATTCAACAGGGAGCGACCCTGAATTAGTACTCACGACCTCCAAATAAGATAGGGTCCTTCAATGTCAGCAGGGCTCACTTGAGGTACACAAACCTCTTCACACATCCATATAAAGAAAGCACTATACCAGGCAGGCTGCATCTGTATCCCGATCGCAATTACTGCACAATACCGGGAGAACACACAGCAGATTCAGTTCCTGACAGACAGAGTGCAATTTTCAGCAATTCCTCCAGTCTTCTACAGGGTGAGCCTGGTTTCTACTCTTCAGAGATCCTTTGATTCTTTTCACAGGGACGGATTCAGTCCTAACAAGCTGCAGACGGAACTCTGGGCCTTACACACGTTTTTGACTAAAACTGCACACTGAAAAGCACAGGGCTCCTTCCTTCTTCACTGCCAAAGCTCAACTGAAACTCCAACCGACAAAACCGGGCACTTCCTTTGAGTTCCTCCCAGTTCTTGACTGGATTGGCTGTCACTCACAATAGACTGCTGCTGTTGGTCCAAAAGGCACTGAAGTCTAAACTACATTTCCCAAAGTCACTGCCCATACAATCCTCTTGTGGCTGGCTCAGATTATGAGTCAAGTTCTGATTCGTCCAAGGCACCATTTTAGAGCTAGCTTACCCACACTGATTGGTCCAGTTCAGCAGTTCAAAACTAGAATGGGGAACTAGCAGACACAGTTCTGACTGCAAAAGAAAGCATGTTAGACAAACTGTAATTTCATTATCACTCTAAATGGTTTCTGGCAAACAGTTACATCTTTCAGATAGGTTCCCTTTGCACTCCTAGTGACTGCAAAAATGGAGTGAATTGGCAGCAGCTTGAGTGGTACTCAATCAAAGAAACACACAGTCCCCCATACAAACTAATTATGTCTGCAAGCAGACAGCTCTTAAAGAGACAGTACCAGAGGTTCTAAAAACACTCACTGATAAATGGCTGAAACGCCAAACACCATTCAGGCTTGGAGCATTCAAGCAAGCTCCTGGAAGTCTTTTGGGAACCCCCATTTGCAGGGGGGTTACATAAGCAAGCTCAGTAGCACAATCAAGCTTTTTTCAACAGCTGTCAGACTTAAATACAGGTACTTCACATACAAAAAGAAACTGAAAAGACACCCAGGCAGTATTTCAAAGAAATGATTGTTTACTAAACATATGATAAAAAGGTAAAATCAGTGGTGCAAGTGGTAGACAAGAAGCACAGGAACTCAGGCATTGGCAAATATGAAATGTAGAATGACGATCCTCAATCTAAAGGATAGCAGTGTCAAGACACATCTATCTGTTTAGACACTAGTAGATTCAGTTAGAGATATGGAAGTATTTCTAGGCAAAAAATGTTGTATAAGTCAAATGTTGTTATGGGAACCCTAATTTAAGGTTACAGGCCTGGAAACTGTCATCATGTTGCTGGTTTAAGAATTTCAGTTCTAGTGTCAGTGGGAAGAAGTGCAGAAACTCTGTTTCTGCTGCAAAAAAAGGTACAGGAACTGAGTTCCTGTGCAGTGCTGTTCACTTTTACCACTGGTTAAAATTAAACACAGAACAATATATCATACAACTTACAATCTTGTAAAACAAAAAGGAAGTTTTAGAACAAACACTCCTACCACAGATAATTATTTTCTAGCTATTACCTTTCTAAGTGCTTTCCTAGTCAGAGTCTAGAATCATATGTCACCATCCCATATACAGTGCTTCATTTTTAACTCTATCTGTCCCAACCCCCTTTTTGATGAGATCAGTTAGAACCTCCCCTAGATAATTTCTGACATAAGTGTCTGTGAGGATGTGAGTCATTGGTTTGAAAAATCTGTAATTAGCCATTTCCCGAATATGACCATCTTTGATTAAACATTTCTCTTTGAACTTAACAATCCCACACTCATGTCCTCTTAGGCTGATTTCCTGTGCCAGTGTGATCTGAGGGATTTTATGACTCTTCACACATTTCTGGTTATATGGTAAAATGAGAATAATCATCCCAATTACCCTGCCTCCTGTAACGTCATAAAACTCTCATTTGATTTTCAACTTCAAAAGCCTGGGCAAATCATAAAAGGGTAATAAAATACCCTTCTGTAACTGGTTCTTCTGGTCTGTTTAACGACATCCTGTGGTTTCAGCTACTGTCCTTGAAAGTTAAAGGCCAAATCTCTCACATACTGACATTTCATACACAGACCATTTATTTATAATATAAATATCATACAGGTAACCAGAAGCAGGGGCAGAGCATCACAGTACTCACCCCAATGAGGCATAACAAGCTGCAGGCAGCATGGGAGGGACCTTATGAGGTCATACACCAGGTGTAGGATGTGGATTATGCCATACAGTTGCCCATTAGGAGGTTCACTCAGCGGGTTTTCCAAGTAAAATATGATAAAATCTGATTATAACTGTGCTGACATTGCCCTTATGATTTGCAGTGCAGCAAAAGCCTCCTGGAGTGCTGTGATGTGCGAGGGACTCATGCCCAGACAAGCAGATCAGATGAGGGAAGTGCCTAAAGACTTTGCTCCACTTTTTACTGCTATCTCATGGTGCAGTGATCTCACTGTGCATAACATGACAACCACTGCAGAGAAGTCCATAAGGCAGAATCCATATTAGGTGCCGGAGGCACTAAAAAGAACAATGAGGTAAAAGCTACAGGAAATGCTGGGCATAGGGGTGATCCAGCTGTCCCAACATCCCCTGGGCAGCCCAAGTGGTTCTGATTCCAAAGAAAGATAGAATGACCAGGTTCTGTGTCGATTACAGGTGGTTAAGTGAGGTCACAGTATATGATGCATACCCTATGCCTAAGACAGATGTACTGGGCAGGGTCACTCGTGAGGAGTCAGCATTTGTCACCCCATTCAGTTTATTTGAATTCACTGTTATGCCTTTCAGCATGAGGAATTCGCCCAGCACTTTCCACAAGCTAGTTGACAGGGTCTTGAATGGAATGGGTCACTTTGTTCTAGCCTGCGTGGATGATAGGCATATTTAGCCAGACGTGGGATGTGCATCTATCCCATTTGAGGGAAGTCCAGACCAGACAACAGGATGCAGGACTGACTGTTAAGCCAGTAAAGTGCCAAATCGGGATGGCAGAGGTGCCATACTTGGGACATCATATGGAAGGGGGGGCACATCAGGTGTGAGCCAACTAGGGTTGAGGCAATTCGAGATTGCCCTCACCCCCAAAAAATCAAGAAGCAACTGAATGCATTTCTGAGAACTGTGGGGTACTATCACAGTTTTCTTGAAATATAGTACTGTTGCATCCCCTTTAACAGACAGCACAGCTAAGAAGCTGCCAGAGTAGATTCAATGGATGGAGCACTGTGAAACGGCCTTCCAGCAACTGAAACTGGCATTATGCCAAGTGCCATTATTGGCGAGCCCAGATTACAATTTGGGGTATATTGTTCAGACAGATGGAAGTGACAGGGGCCTGGGGGAAGTGCTCAGTCAAATATCCAGGGATGAGGTAGAACAGCCAGTTTTCCTCAGCCAGAAGCTGTTACCAAGGGAAATTAATTATTCTAACATTGAGAAGGAGTGTCTGGCCATTATCTTGGCAATCAAGAAATTGCACCCCTATCTGTATGGAAGGTCATTCAGAGTGATTACAGACCACACTCCATTGCATTGGTTGAACAGAATGAGTGGTAAAATGCCAAACTGTTGCGCTGAGTATTGGTCTTCAGGACCGCGATTTCACCATACAGCATCTCAGTGGAGCACAAAATGCTAATGCAGATGGACTGTCTCACCACTATGAGTAAACATTTGGGCAAGACACCCTGCATGAAGTAGCTATTTTTCACAAATACGAACATACAAAAATTGCCAGCAGAAAAAGACCTTACGGTCTACTAAGTCTGCTCGATTGTGCAGCTAGCAGCATTTATTCTGCAGCTGCCCCTCACTTGACCCCCTCCTTTGACCCTCCCTCCTGCCCTGTCCCATCCCGTTTTGAAGCCGCTCACTGTTCTACTGGCTTCCACTTCTGCCAGTAATGTGTTTCACCTATCCACCACCCTCTCTGTAAAAAAAAAAGTGTCTTCTCATCTCCCTCCTGAACCTTCCCTCCCTTCCAGTCTCTTATCATGGCCTCAGGTGTCCCTCCCCTCCGTTAGCTTGAAAAGCCCCTCCGTACAGCACTTGTTTATTCCTTTCATGTACTTTCATGTACTTGAAGATTTCAATCATATCTCCCCTCTCCCTCCCCTCTTCCTGTGAGTACATGTTCAGTTCCCTCAGCCTACTCTCATAAGACAAGTCCCCCAGACTATTGATCATCTTTGTTGCCCTTTGCTGCACTCCCTTCAGTAACTTACTGTCCCTCTTTGGGTACGGGCACAAGTACTGCACGTAGTACTGCAGGTATGGCCTCACCAGTGATCTATACAATGGCAGAATCACCTCCCCTCTCCTTGAGGATATACCCCTAGCAATACAACCCAGCATCCTGTTGGCCTTTGCAGCTACCTTTCTACATTGTGCTGAGTTGTTCATTGCTCCCATAATGAGCACCCCATATCCTTTTCCTCCTCAGTCACAGCTAACTTCTAACCACCCAGTTGGTAGGTCTTCCTAGGGTTTTTAGCCCCAGAATGCAGCACCTTGCATTTTTTGGCATTGAGCCCCAGCTGCCAAGTGTCCGACCAAGTCTCCAGCTTTGTCAGATCCTCCTGTAACTCCTGCCAACCCCCTAGGTTATCCACCACCACTCCCATCTTGATGTCATCAGCAAACAGATTGATTTTACTCTTCATGCCCACCAAAATGCCTGCAGTGTATATCCCAAACAACACTGGTCGCAACACTGAGCCCTGTGGAACTCCACTCGTCACCACCCATGGGGATAACAGCTCCCCACCCACCACTACTCTCTGCTGCTTTCCTTTTAGCAAGTTCACTACCCTGCCCATCATCTTCGCACCTGCTCCTGTACCTTGTAGCTTACTTCCTAGTCTCCTATGCGGCACCGAGTCAAATGCATAACTGAAGTCCAGGTACAGAACATCCACAGCGTGGCCCTTGTCCAGTTGTCTAGTTACCCAACCATAGTAATCTACCGAGTTGGTCTGGCAGCATCTGCCATTGACAAAACCATTCTATCTACTGACCTGCAGCCCATTGGCTTCCAGAAGGGATCCCAGCCTCTCCTTCAGGATTTTCTCCATCAGTTTACCCACGATGGATGTGAGGCTCACTAGACTGTAATTTCCCAGTTCACCCTTGGGGCCACTCTTATGGAGAGGTACCATGTGAGCCATCCTCCAATCCTGAGATACACACCCTGAATCCACCTTATAAAAATAAAAGGGGAGGTATGCTGGGAGTCTGAAATACTTTGTCAAATGCTAGTGCCTTCTGTAGCAGTGGGGGGCCAGGAGGCAGTGGTTAAAGATGAGAAACTGGCTTACTTAGTGATTTCTCAATAGCCCAGCAGGGTTTAAGAGTGTGGACTTTAATTGTATTTGCTTTCTGGAAGGGGGATAACTTCATTAGTACGCAAAGGAGCAGGGGTGTAACCATATTTTTTGTTTTGTGCACACTTCCTCCAACTGTTGCCGCCCCCCATTAAAGAAATGTACACACCCTTTCAAACTGCTGCCCCCAATTTCAAGGCAAATCAGTTTATCAGATGCTTTAACTAATCTCTAAACAAGTTGTACACATATATACTTCCTAAACAATAGAAGTTTAAACAGATATAGACACTAAGTGGCCTACACTAACTCAAATACTACAGATTATAATGATAATGGTAACAAAAAGGTATATGGTTTGGGAAGGTACTCAAAAAAACTGTACACGAATGTGTACAGTGAGTATGCGTGCCTACACCCTTGCAAAGGAGTCGGAGATAGGCTGTCTCAACAGCATCCAAAGACATACATTCAGATGCTACAGAATCTGCAGAAAGAAGTAGAGTCCCAGAGACACCAAGGACTATTGCAAGGTAGGCATCACCGAAAATTCTAGGCCTGAAGTGGTTTCATCTGCTTGGATGAGTACAGGAAAATGACATCAGCCTTGCTTGACCAAGGCACGCAGGAGAGCTAGAGGGAGAGGGCATAAATGCTTCAACTCAGATACTTTCTTCCTTTTTATGTTTGCTTACACGCATGTGCAAGAAACAGTGCCACCATATGAGAATTCGTAGATATGCCTCCCCCACTTCCAATGCCCTGCTTCCTTCTGCAGGCATGGCTGCACCATGCCAATGAATGTCTGAGCTGTCTATGTAGCCGTTCAGATGCAGTGACGTAAAGTTGAAAGGAAAACACCACAGACAGTTTGCATACTGTCGTCAGCAGTATGCAAATCACCCTCATTGGCACTACATCTGAGACTGTCTTAGTCTCCCCCCACGAACATAGGTGCATGCTGGGGAGCCCACCCTAATGTGCCCATGTGCTACCCCGTGCATGGTATGGCCGACGTGGGTGCCAATCCACTGTCGGCTCAGCCCCCCAACACACTCTCCAGGTGCCACGCTGGAGCCCACCCCAGCATGGCAAATGTCCGTCTGCTGGCCCCAAACACACTTCCAGGTGCCACACTGGGAGACCACCCCAGCGTGGTAGACGTCCGTCTGCTGCCCCCCCCCCAGCACACTTCCAGGTGCCATGCTGGAAGCACACCCCAGCGTTGCAAACCTCTGTATGGCCGACGGGGTGCCCAGTCCCCATCGGCTCCACTGTCCCCTCGAAAACAAAAGTTCCAGCTGCCACGTTGGGAGCCCACCCAAGCGTGGCAAAAGTCCAACGTCGTTTTCCTAAAAGAAAAAAGACCTAAAACAAATAACAGTCCCTCATTGATTGTCTTGCCCCCCCACCCGTGCCCACCCTCTGCACCCTGCCTCCCCACACCCCACCTCACCCCATACTTACCTCTGGAGTCCGACGCAACGATCTGCAATGGACCGGGAACACGTCTGCACTCTTCAAAGCCGACCGCAAACTGAGGAAATGCTGGTAAGCTGTATAATGGAACAAATAGGATTTTTCCAACTTTGATGCATATCTCAGGCATTTTGGGGAATTTTTTCACCAAATTTTTAACATGGGATTCTTGGGACCCCACCTCATGAATTCTGGCACTGTCATTTTGTTATTCGGTCCCGCAAGGTGATTTCACGGTCACTGCGCAGAACCACCTTCCGGGACCGATTTGTAAAACGACAGTGTCCTAGTTCATGATTAAGCCTCAAAAACCTATGTTGAAAATTTGGTGAAAACAATCCAAAAATGATTTGTTTATGGCGTGCATGGCGCAGTTCCTCATGCGCTGCGTAATTCAGCAATTTTAATTTTTTCAGTTCAGATTTCAACATAGCCATTTTACCATACCTCCTTATGAGCAGTACAGCTGTAATTTTCACATCTCTCCAAAAGGTGTTTCTGTGCATGTAGCGCACAATGGGCAGAGCGGTTGTACGAAATCAGTGTTTGGGACAGATTAAGAAAATCACAGTGATACTCTTCATGAGCAGAGGTCTTAAAATGGCTATGTTGAAATTAAACAAAAGAATCCATAAAAAGTCTGTATTCACGAGCCTGTATTGCACAGTTTCCACACACCCCGTAACTTCACGAATTTGTAGTATTTTCAGTACAGATTGTCAACACTAGCATTTTTCAACACCTCCTTATGAATAGTACAGCCGTCATTTTTCACACCCTGGCCAAAATGTGTTTTCGCACTTCCGGCGCAGAAATATGTCGTTGTTGTGGGAAATCAGTGTTCAGGACAGATTAAGAAAGTCACAGTGACACTGTTCATGAGCGGAGGTCCCAAAATGCCTGTGTTGACAATCTGCTGTAAAAAAAAAAAAAAATCCGCAAACTAATTACATTACAGGTGTGCGTTGCGCAGTTTCTACGCATGCTCGTGACTTCACCAGTTTTTTTTATATTTTCACTCCAGATTTTCAACACTGCCATGTTTTACACCTCCCCATGAACAGTACAGCTGTCATTTTTCACATCCTGTTTGAAATGTGTTTTCGCATCAGTGGTGCCAAATGGCGTAGTCGCTGTACAAAATCAGCTTTCCGCCAACAAACTGATATTGCCACTGTTCATGAGATGGGGGTCACAAAAAACGCGTGTTTAACATTTGTAGTGAAAATACCAATGAACGCGTGGGACGTTAGGGTTTCTGACCATAATGCCCCACCCTGTAGAGACTGACAGGCATGAGGGGTGTGACTTGGGATTGTCACCTGTATTACTCCTGCCATTCCACCCCCACCCACACCCTGCAGCCAGTGACAGGCATCGAGGTGTGCCTTGGACTGTTTGGCCCCAAAGTTCACCTCATTGTCCTATGCTGCACAAATCTCACTGTATTTCTTCTGGAATGGGGTGAGCATAAGGCTGAAAGACTCCAAGGCACACTGTGACACTTGTCGGTGTCTGCAGGGTAGGGTGTGGTGAAATGGCATGACCATTGTGCCTGATGACCCAAAGGCACACCCCAATGCCTGTCAGTATCCGCAGGGTGGTGATGGGGTTGGCTTCAGTTCACTACTTCACTGCCATTCCTATTATGCATCTCTCTAACTCCTACACTGTCAATGCCATTTTTTATATATTTCTATATTTACTAATTGTTACTTTTTTTCTCTCAATTTTGGTTTTATATTGTAGCCTTATAACTTGAACTGTTGTTCCATGTCTCTTCTTTACTGTTAATGCACCTGCTGTGTCAGTATCTTTTGTAATATATTGTCAAATATGTCAAACCAATGTTGTAATGTCTTTGCCTGTATTTCTCATTTTGTACTCTCCTGGGTCGTGCCTGAAAATAGTCATTACTATGGCTAGTGCGCTTACCCAGTAAACAAAAATGAAATAAATAAATAAAAATTAAAAATGCCAATGCCAGTAAGCAAACATTTGGCTTTGACAAATGCTTGTTTCACTGGGGGTTCTGTGTGGCCAAGGAGGGTGCCAGACTATGTCTCTGCAGGGAGAGGTTGAGGTAACAAGGCCAGTGAATAATAAGGTAAGAAGACTCTGTAACTTTTAGGAAAGACAGAAGTGTTTACCTCTACAAGTGTGCAAGCTTTCATTTATAACCCTATATGTGTACTGTTTTACTGCACAATATGTAAATAGTGTTATACCTGATTATTACTGTTGCATTTACACAGCCAGTGTTTATTAATAAATTAGTTATGTTTCTAAAGACAGGAGTAACTGGTTGCTTGTGACTGCCTCTGATGAAAGTGTACCTGGATAAAAGGGGTGCATACTAAAAGGTCTCTAACCACTGTGCTGTCCTTCATATAACTTCCCACTTTCCCCTCCCTTTCCCATCTCCATACTGCACTCCTCCAGTCCTACACACTCCTCCATCTCCACCCCTTTTCTATCCTTCCTCCTAACACATCTACTCCTGCCACCCTGATAAACCCCTATTTCCCCCTGCAAATCTGACAAAGCCAAGTTGGTTTATCTTCCTCTCCTCCCTCCTACCCCAACTTCCCTCTGCTAACTTGAAATCCCACTTACCCCCTGTGAACCTGACAAAAGCCTACTTGGCTGAGCTCTCTTTCTCGCCATCCTACTCTGCCTCAGCCACGAAACTTGGCTTGCGGCTTTCTTACCTCTTGTTTCTATCTCCCACATCTGTTGACAAGGCCTACTGGCTGCACCCTCAGGGTTTTATCTTTTGCTAATATCTATTTTCCCATTAATCTTGCACTCGTTGTTTTATTTGTCACACGTTTGTATATACACAATAGTGTTGTCTGATTAGCAGTGTTGGGTAAGTTACTTTTTCTATTACATTTGGAAACTTGTTCCAGGAAGCTCTGTGCAGTCACTAGCAGGCATGGAGAAGTACTAGAAAAAGTAATACACCTGACAGCTACAGTTACTTCTTTTTATACAAAAACAATACAAAAATAATAAATAACTATAACAGATTACATTTTTTGAAAGTAATAGGTTAGTTACTATGTACTTTCAAAAAAATGTAATCAGTTACAATTATGTATTTCTTTTATATAAAAAGACATAAGTAATTGTAACTGTAAGGTGTATTACTTTTTCTAGTACTTCTCCATCCTTGCTAGTGACTGCACAGAGCTTTCTGGAACAAGTTTCCAAAAGTAAAAGAAAGTAATAGAAAAAGTAACTTACCCAACCCTGCTGATCAGTTACTTTGCCCTCCTATGACCTCACGTATTTACGTTCTCTTATTTTTTGTTATTTGTACTGTATAATGCCTGTGCTAGTCTTGACATTAATCCAAAATTCAAATAAAATAAAAATAAGAGTAGAGTGTGTCCTACCCAGTGCAGAGATCCTCACTACAGAGAGTCTAAAAGGTGGGAGGTGGTAGAAAAGGGCCATCAGAACACTAGGGTCTGAGCTGTTGCTAAAGCAGGGACCTTGACAGCGGTGATGGTAGTTCAGACGGACTCAGAGGCAAAAGCCTAAGAGAGAGAGAGGCTCACTGGGGACTACGAGGTGATCTGACCATCACATCTCCTAGCCAGTATTCCTTCTTGGGGTTCTTGTTTCCTAGCTGCATCACCTTGCACTTCCTTTTTTTTGGTCCATTCTTTTTCCCTCCAGTCGCCGGCTGCCAGGGACTCTCTCGGGCGAGACCCACTCAATCGGCCTTTTTACTGCCCAGCCTAAGTCCCTTCCTGATCAAGAAATTGAGTGCTGGATCCCTTCCCAACTGAGGGCCCTTACTGGGGAGAGGATCACGGAGAGTGAGTTCAGGTTGGGATCAGTTGTAAGTATGTGGGGTTGGTCGCTCGTGTCTGCCGTCGCCCCGGCAGTCAGGGTTTTCCTCATTAGTTGCGTTTCCCCCAAGGCGCAGACATGCAGTGATGTCATTACGTGGAGGGTGTGCTCCTGCCCCCTTCTGCAGACATCCGCGGTTGCCTCACCCCTTCAAGTCCCTGCTTGGATGTAGTGCTCCCAGTCTCCACCAGGAGCTGCTACAAAGCAGGGATTCCCCTCTAACCCACCCTAGGAGAGGAGAGCAATCCTCCAGACGCTCGATCCTCTCCTCCCCCTGCCAACCCCATGCGCTCCAATCTCGGGTCGCCGATGTGGCATCCAGCGCCTCAACCCTCAGCGCCACTGGGCTGGCCACCTTGCACTTCTTGACATTGAATTTCAACAGCCAGACCTTGGACTACCTCTCTAACCTCTGCAGTTCTCTCTGCAACTCCCTTACCCCTTCCTCTGTCTACCCTGCCACAAAGCATAATGTCACCTGCGAAGAGACACACTTTTCCATGTATTCCTACTCAGTGTTGTCACTGAGCATATTGAAAAGGACTGGTCCCAGGACTGACTTGAGGTAACCCATTCATAATCTCTCTTTTCTCTGATTTGACCCCATTTACCACCACCCTCAGCTGTTTCCCCCTCTAACCAACTTCCCACACATTGAATTAGGTCCTTTGCTGCTCCCAGATCCTCTAATTTCTTCAACAGCTTTCTGTGTGGCACTGAGTTAAATGCCTTGCTGAAGTCAAAACGGAGTAAACCTACTGCTTGTCCCTGATCTACCACCCTTGCTACCCAGTTCTGGGTGAGTGAGTTCCACTCAAGCAGGAAGTTGTTTTTTTGGCCTTGAGAGAGGGGGATGGGTAATTAGGCACCATCTTAGCAAACAGACTCACTTGGGAACTAGCAGCAGGGAAGGAGCTGTTTCAGGGAAGTGCGGGCTTTTCCTTTTTCTATTTTAATTTTGATACTGGAATTGTTTGTGCTGGAAGGGGAGATGGTGGGGATTTAAAATCAGTACTGGGAGTTATAACTGTTACTGAGGGGCATCCTAGGCTGTGATATTTAATATGTGCTGTTGAAATGTTTGGAGTTCTGGCTGGGTGAGTTCCTCTCAGGTTTGGACCTCACACACAAAGTCATGCTTGGCCTTGTACCTTTGTGTGGGGATTGAGAGGTCTGGTGGGGAAAAGGACAAGGCTGATCGACTCTCACGAGAGTCAGGGTAAGACCCTAATCCCTCCCACCCCAGAGTATTACGCATTTATAGGGGAGGAGCTACCCTACAGTCGATGGACAGGACTGCCAGGTGCAGCACATTTCATTTCCTGGCCAGAAGTCTGAAAGCCACAGGGAGTGGAAACACATAGCTGGAGTGGAAACACACAGGAGTAAAGGCTGCAGGATTAATGTAGTTGGAAAAGCTGTACTGATATATTCTTTTTTTTTTACAACTTTATTTCCCTCTGGTCACCTCTCACAGAGGCCCCATCGGGCACCCCACCGTATCCAGCCCTGCTGTGATCTCCTGTACCGAAGCTCCTGTTCCTCCAACCCACCCGTGACACACCTACCTGGTACCCCTCGGTTACTCCTCCGAGATGGGGTCACCTTCAGCACCACGGTGATCATCCTTCTATGCAGTGCCAAGGCAGGCAGAGGTGAAGGAGGGAGGCAGTCAGGACTCGGAAGGAGAATCCAGCGTGGACGTGGTGGCAGGAGTGACATCTTCCCATGTTCCCCCCAGAGGCACGGACATGTATTGATGTCAAGCGCAGGCATGAGCGCGCTCCCACACTCATCCCGCAGACGTCCACCATCGCCCCTCTCAGTGCCCTTGCATGGTCCCTAGGTGTTGGACAGCACGCCTACATATGGTGTTGCTAGTGCCAGGGATTATAGTCCACCCATCCCCGAGAGAGGAGAGCTGTCCTCATTCCCCCAGCCAACCCTGGCAACCCGAGCTCACTCCCAAACCCAGGTCACCAGCGTGGTATAAGGTAAGGCACCAGCGCTCTATGCCACCAGGCCAGCCCCACTGTACTGATGTGTTGAGTGGGTGAAAATAGTCAGGAACAAGGGTCTTCAGGAGATACTGCTGCATAGGAAGGGACTGTAAGCTGAAGAGGGGGTACGGGCACCACTTAACGAGTTTAACGCGCAAGGGAGAGGGTAAGGGCAGTACAGAGGTGTGAAAATGGAGAGAGATGAGGGAAGACATGCCATATGGTGGCGCTGCAGAAATGGGGGAGGATGGGGAGGGTACAGGGAGCAGTGGGATGCTGGGGGGGTCGGCATGGGAAAAAGAGTGGGCTGCAATGGCTGTGGGGTGACTGTTTGGATGAGCATATTATGGAAGCTAGGTGGGTGTCCAATCTTTCATAGGCTGAGGAGGCTGGAGGGAGAAGTGCAGTGGCTGGGTAAGAAGTTGGAGAGGGTGAAGGGAGGGGGAGCTTGGGCAGGATGTCCTTCAGCACATGGCAGCATGATGCCAAGGCATAGGAGGAGCATCAGAACTAAAGAGGGAGAGGCAGGGAGGAAGGGGAGAGGGGTCAAGATGACTAGGGGGTCTAGTAACAGAGGGAAGCCTCAGGGAGGCAAGAAGGAGCCTAGTCTCAGCAATACTGAGAAGGCGGGTAACAAGCTTGCAGTGTTGGCAGAAATGGCGGAGGAGAGGTGCTGGATCTCCAAGATGAGGCAAGAGGGAATAGGGGCAGCCCAGGTGGCAGCTGTTGGACAGAGGAAGGAGAGAAGGGGGAGAGGAACTCGGTTGGACTGATGGATGGAGGGGACAGGGGTGATAGGGGGAAGGACAGTTCTGGTGAGACAGATGCCAGAGACACAGCAGGAGAAGGATGGGGACCCAGGGTAGAGGGTAGAGAAGGGGAAGATAGGGAGCGTCAGGGGTGTGTGTGCAGGTTGGGGGAGGTACAGGGGGATTGGATGGAGTGACTAAAAGGCAGGATAAGGGGGAGTCTACTTAAACAAGTACATAGAGAAGAGGTTGAGGGGAGGTATGAAGCTTGAAGGGGGGAGTTCTAGTGCAGGAGGATTCCATACTGAAGGGAATCAGATGGGGCAGTAAGGGGGAAAAGCATAGCCGAATCTGGGTCAAATCCATACCTGGGCTGACTGCGGACAGGGCGGGGCAGTCTCTTAAATGTGCAGGGAGGGAAGGAGGAGACCTCATGACGTGGTGCACATGGGTACGATCAGCCTGGTAGGGGGATGGTGGAAGTGGTACGGGAGAGGTTTGAGGAACTGGGAAGACTGCGTGAGGAGATGGGGGGATTGGTGGCCATTTCGGGGGTACTCCCAGTACCATGCGCGAGTACAGCAAGAAAAGGAAGATTAGGTGAGTTTAATACTTGGCTGGGGTAATGGTGCTGCTCAAGGGGGTATGGCTTGGTGGGTGGCTGGGGTAGAACCTGGGACAGGAATGACATGTACGCTGGGGACAGACCAACTGAGCAAGGAGGCAAAAGCGGTACTGAAGCAGAAGACAGAGGAGTAATCAGAAACAAAGATGAATTTAAACTAGAAGGGGGGTGGCGAGTGGTCAGCTGCTATACAGGGGTCCTGGAGAGGGGGGCCTGACAAGCTTACCCTCCTAGTTAATGGGGAAGGCAAAGGGAAGGGGAGGGGACATTGGGGGAGAAGGGTTAGGGAGGAGAAGGGAGTGGGTTGGAGAGTGGTCTCACTGAACGTGAGGAGTCTCAGAAACAAATCAGCTGAGTTTCAGGCCGTGTTGGCGGGGGGGCATTGTGGCCATCACGGAAACATGGGCCACCCAGTAACAGGACTGGGAGTTGATGGTCCCAGGGTATAGGATATTCAGAAAGGATAGGACCAAGGGGTGTGGGTGGCAGTCTATGTACAGGAGGGGATAGATAAGGTGTGCAAGGGATGAGGGGGAAGAGGGCAAGACAGAGGCCCTATGGATATATTTTTAGGACTCCAAAGGCAGGACACTGAGGATGGGAGTAGTTTCTAGACCACCAGCTCAACTGGAGGACCTGGACAGGGAGTTAGCTGAGCAAATCTGAAGGGTCTGCAGGAAGGGTAACACGGTGGTGGTGCGGGACTTCAACCTACTTGGGGTGGATTGGAGTACCCCCACCACCACTAATACAAGAGGCATTTCAGGACAGCTTCTTGATGCAGTTGGTCCATGGGCCAACTCGGATAGGAAATACTCTGGCCCTTGTGCTGTCTAATGGGGAGATGGTAAGGGATCTGGAGGTGGAGAACCCACTGGTGGGGAGCGATCACTACTTGATGTGGTTCACACTCAACATGGGGAGGGAAGCTGGGGGTACAGGTACCAAGGTGATTGACTTTAGATAGGCAGGCTTTTAATGGGGGACATTCTGGCAGGGCACCTTGAGGGGATACTGCCAGGTTGGGACACAAGTCAGAAGTGGGATGCCATAAAAAGGGGGCTAGTGGAGGCTACAGGAGCATGTACTAGAACACAGAGCAAGAAAGGGAGGGCAAAGAAGCCCAGTTGGATGACTCAGGATGTCAGGGATGGGGTGAGGCCCAAGAGAGAGGCATTCCGGAGGTTCAGAAAGTCAGAGAGGGGAGAAGACAAGGAGATATACATGAAGAAATCCAGAGAGGCCACCAAACTATTCCAAGCAGCCAAGGCTTCCAGGGAGCTGAGGCTGGCACGGGGTGTTAAAAACTGAGAAAAGGATTTTCTCAGATACATAAGGGAAAGAAGGAACAACAAGGACTAAATAGTGAGGATAAAAAGGATGGGGGTGGGTGGGTGAAGAGAGGGGAGGATCAGGCAGAGGCATTAAATGAGTACTTCTGTTCTGTATTCACGCAAGGGAAAGTGGGCAAGTACCACAGGGGAGGGGTGGGGTAGGCAGGGGAAGGGGTGACAGATGCAAGGATTACTGAGGACAGGGTACTGGAAGGACTGAGGGTGGACAAGGCACCTGGGCCAGACACAATTCAACCTAGGATACTCAAAGAGCTGGCTGAGGTTCTGGCAAGGCCACTGGCTGACCTGTTCAATACCTCCCTGGACACAGGATGCGTACCACAGGACATGAGAATGGCCCATGTGGTGCCCATCCACAAAGGTGACCCAAAGAATGAACCGGGAAACTACAGGTCAGTGAACCTCACATCAATCGTGGGGAAGCTCATGGAGACAGTCCTGAAAGAGAGGCTGGTGACCTTTTTGGAGGACAGTGGATTCCAGGATGGGCATCAGCACAGGTTTGTCTCAGGCAGATCCTGCCAGACCAACCTCACTGAGTGCTATGATTGGGTGACAAGGGAACTAGACAAGGGCCATGCAGTGGATGTCCTGTATTTGGATTTCAGCAAGGCCTTTGACTCTGCTACACGGGAGGCTGGGGGGAAAGCTGGAAGCTGTGGGGGGAGCAAAGATGGTGAAATGGATAGGCAGCAGAGGGTGGTAGTGGGAGGGAATCTCTCGGCACCGAGGGCAGTGACGAGTGGGGTGCCTCAGGGATCGGTGCTGGAGCCAGTGTTGTTCGGGTTAATCATACCTGGTATCTCACATGCGATCCGAAGTAAGAGCACTCTGTTTGCAGACAACACCAACACTGGGGTGGAGGTTGATGACATTGAGGGATGGAAGGGGCTACAAGATGACTGCAGAAATGGTCAGAAACATGGCAGTTGGGGTTCAGTGCCAAGACACGCAAGGTAATGCACTTCGGAGCAAAGAACCAGGGGAGGGACTATCAGCTGGGAGGGATACAGTTAGGTAGCACCATGGAGGAAAAGGACCTAGGGGTACTTACAACGGGGAGCATGAACAACTCTGCTCAATGTAGTAAGGCGGCAGCGAAGGCCTACAAGATGCTGGGGTGCATAGCGAGGGGAATCTCCTCTAGAAGTAGGGAGGTAATCCTCACCCTGTACTGGTCAGGCCACACCTGGAGTATTGCGTGCAGTTATGGCACCCATACCTGAAGAAAGATGTCAGATTGTTGGAGGGGTTGCAGCACAGAGTGACAAAGATGATCCACGGATTGGAGGGCAAGCCCTACGAGGAAAGGCTGAGTGAGCTAGGTATGTATTCCTTGGAGGAGAGGAGGGATAGGGGGAGATGATTGAGACCTTTAAGTACTTGAAAGGGATAAACAAGTCTCGAACAGAGGGGCTCTTCCAATTAAGAAGAGGAAGGGACACAAGAGGGTACAGTCTCAGACTGGGGGGGGATTCAGAAGGGAGGTAAGGAGGCAGTTCTTCATGGAAAGGGTGGTGGGCAAGTGTAACACTCTACCACAGGTGGTGGCCTGTAAGACAGTGGGCAGTTTTATGAGGGATGGGACAGGAGAGGAGGGGTAAATCTGAGGAGGGAGGAGTGAGGGCAACCACGAGATGGGTATTTGCACAATAGGGCAGACTCGACAGAACATGAGTCCTATTTTTGCTGGCATTTTCGTATGTTTGTACTATCAGATTGGTCTGTGACAAGGCCTCCCTGCCACAAACCCGTGTTGCATACTATCTTGGAGCTCATGTCTCTCCAGATAGTGCACTAGGTCCTCTTCAGTTAGTGTCTCCATCAGTTTACCTACAATGGAAGTAAGACTGATGGGCCTGTAATTTCTAGGTTCTAGGGACATGGATATGCTGTTCATCCACACTTATTGGCAGGTCCCTTGCCGCTTTAAATCTTGCCGGTAGGTCTTCAAGCTGGCTCCTCCCACCCACCCGGGTGGTAAAACTCTCGGCTCCGCACCATGACGCTAGATCTTCCTTACCGCTTGGAAGCTCAGGTTCCCTCCTTAGCGCTCTGCGTTTTCAACTGGTTCCTGAAAAGTTCGGTCTTCGAATTTATTGAAGTGTCCTTTGAATCTTCAATCTTTTTCTTCTTCGCTACGGCGATGGCTTTTTCCGGCCCCGAGAGGTGTATGGTTAGCTCCTCCAGGAGGGACTCGCACTCCACGTGCTTTTTTTGCCTGGACTTGGATCACGATCCTCAGGCTTGCAACTTTTGTTCTGCCCTTCCGGTCAGCTCTCTGGAGGACCGCACGGCCCGTTCGGGGCTCGGACATCCGTAGTTTTTCCACTCTGAGATTCCATCGACCGGCGGGTGTCCGCTTTGACTGTTTCTCTGCAGTCTGATCCTGCCGGGAAGGCGGTCCCCCCTCGGTTTCGGAGCTTGTCCCGCCTCCTTGATTCTTCTCATGCAGCTTCGTTCAGGAGTTGGCATTCCTCCTCCAAAGGAGAGGGAACCTGAGCCCTGTCGCCGCCTATGGCTAAAGGGCCGCAGGCGGGTCTCTTCGCCGGCGGGAGCGGATCTCCCTCCTCATCGGCCGACGCCGACTTCTTGAGGATTCGCTTTGGCCACTGGCCTCACGGTATCTCGCCAGGTCAGCCGGCTAGGTTCCCCGCCGACGTTGTCGAGTCTCTCACCCGCTCTTCGGGGTCCTGCTGATGCCGTTTTCCCCGCTGGGCCATGGGAAGTTGAGACTCTGTCCTCCCTTGGCCGACAGCCCTCAGTCCTTTCTTCCGAGCCGAGGGAGGAGCAGGTGCGCCCGCTTCTTCCCAGGCCCGCCTCGGTTCCCGAGGATTGGGTCTCTGTCTCGGTCAACCTCTGGGTTCAGCCGCTCACGCCGATCTCGGCGTTCTCGGTCAAGGCACCGAGTTAGGTGGCTTTGCCGTTCTTCCTCGTCCCCCTCCTCGGATGAGGAGCGGTTTCGATGCCGTTGGCGTCGGTGTTACGAGGAACTCATGTGGCGACAGCAGTTGTTGTCTGTTCAATCAATTTATCATTCTCTGGATAGCAAGCAGTCGCTTGGTCGGCAGCCGCTCGAATCGGTCGAGGAGCCTTCTCCAGGCCAGTTGCTTCAGTCCGACTCGCTGCTCCCTCTCCGCCTTGATGGAGTTCAGGCCAGACCATGGCCTGTCCTTCAGGTCACTGTGTCCCTCGACTTGCTCGCCTCTTGGCGGATGAAGAGTGCCTTAGCTCCGGCAGCTTTTGCAGACCTCTTCGAGCCTGGAGCAGGCTCTGCCATGTTTCCTAACAGGGAGGACCCCGGTCTTCCCAGGAACATCCAGTAGATGACAGTCCATCGTCTTCGAAGGGTCTACTTCAGCTCATTTCAGAATTTACTGGAATGCAGCTCAAGCCCATCTCCGATCGGGCACCTTACCCCCTTATGGAGATTCTGGATCAAGGGGGTTCTTCCATGGAGGCCTTCCCAGTGGCTGAGGCTATCGTGGGCCCAGCCTTGGAGCTATGGCGGGGGCCTACTTCCTGCCCTGCGCCTTCGGCCAGGGTGGCTCGGAGGTACCCTATCCCTGTTGGTTCTCTGCCCTGCTGGAGCACCCCTCGGCTGAAGGGGTAACTTACTGACGACGCTTTCCAATGTCTTGCAAACGCTGGGGATGTGGGAGACCTCTCGGCAAGGAGTCCAGAAGGATGACTATGTCGGGCGGAAGATTGCTTTCAAGGCCCTCCCTAGGCCTCCGCCAGGCCAGCTCGTTGCACTGATGGCACATTTCCCCACACCCTTTGGGCTCCTGGATGAGGTTCTCCCTCATCTCCCAGGTGACCTGCGGACCACGGTTCGGCAGGTGCGGGACCAGGGTAGGGCAGTGGCGAAGCAGCAGCTCCAGACGGCTCTGGATCTAGGTGACTCCTGTGCCAGATCGGTGGCGGCCACAGTGGCCATGCGCCGCAGGGCGTGGCTGCGGTTATCCTCCTTCTCTTTGGAAACCCAGCACAAGTTGGCGGACATCCCCTTCTTGGGGACTGATCTTTTCGGCCCTGGAGTGGAGGGATACATCCATGGGCCGAAGTCGATGCCACTCGGACTCGGTCACTCGCCTGGAGGGCTCGAGGCAGCTGTCAGCCTTTGCGTAGCTCCTTTGCCCCCTGAGCCCTGGGGCCCCCCCGGCCCAGCATGAGGGTCAGCAGGCATGCGCTGGGCGGCCTGTTGCCAGACCAGCGTCTTCCTCCAAAAGGAAGCGGGGAGTCAGGAAACCGAGGGGCTCCTCGGCTCCTTCCCCCTCTAAGCCTGCTCAGTGACGGGCCAAGGGGCATTGCCCCGGCCCCATCGTCCCAGCCCGGGTTTCCCCATGGGGGGACGGCTCCGCACCTCGTTCTGGAGGTATTTAAGGTGGATCCTGTCGCAGGTTGCGAGCGGTTCCCCTTTTGAGCCGTTGTCCCATGGGGATCTTGAGTTCACTGCCCCTGTGTCGGTCGTCCGACATGCCTGGCTCTCTAGCTAGAGGTGATCAGGAAGGCTGTGGATTCCCCCATTCAACCCTGGGTTCGCGTCCAGGATTCCTGGTCTCATACAGACGGGGGCTTACGCCCATTCTCCCGCATGCATGGATGGTCTCTCTTCTTCAGACATCCCATCCTCAGAACATGGCGTGTAGCTGTTTTCCTGGTCTCCAGGATGTACCTACTCCTCGTTCCGTCCGTTTCTGGGGAGGCTCCACCCCTTCTTGCGGGGGAGCTCCTTACGAGTTCCTAGCACTTCCTTGCTCAGCAGTCTCTGTGGCATTGAAGGGTCCGGATGTCACCCCACCCGGAAGGCAGACTGGTCTCCTGTTTTCGGGAGCCAAGTGAGAACTCTTATCTTAGCGGTGAAGCTTCTTCGGGACTAAGCTCGACTTTTGAGTCTGAGCTCGGCTCCAGGCGAACGGTTCTTCCTCCTTTGCCGGTCGGTTGGCCGGGAAATTACGTCCTGCCAGGACCTCCTGCTCCTCCTGGGCCTCAGGGCGGCCTTCCCTTAGTGGGAGGGGCCAGCCAGAGGTCACAGCGCCGCGTCCCTTGGACCAGTTCGTGACTTATAGCCCAGGAGTTAAGAGAACGCTCCCTTGGACCGTTCTAACTTCGGCAGGAGAACATCCTGCTTGTTCACCCTGAGTTGGCGGTCTTCTCCGACCGATGCTTCTCGGATGGGTGGGGTGCCCATCTTGGGGAATACAGAGTGCTTGGCCTCTGGTCCTCTTGCGAGTCCCGATGTCCTTCCTGCTCGCTGGAGACAAACGGTCCGCTTAGCCTGCACCTCTTGCTCCGCTTGTATGGGGTCTACAGGTCTAAGTCCAAGTAGGACTATTCCAAGACCATGTGCTACCTACTCCGCCAGGTTCGGTCTATCCCCTTGTCTCGGTGCAAGGAGGTTCTCTGCATTGGGTTGTTGCGCAGTCGAGGGTTCCCAGCCATTTGATGGCAGGAGCCCGATTCCCTGGCTGCTGCCCTGAGCCGGGCATAGGCTGCGCCTTATGAGTGGTCTCCCCTGCTGGAGGTAGCACAGGATCTTCTCCCTCTTCCCTCCGGGGAGAATACCAGGCCGAGACTGTTTTTTGCCTACCCCTCAGCAAGGCCTGCTGCAGGAGATGCCATCGGGGCCACGGACCCCGGGCCCCTCCGTGCCTCTCCCCCATTTCTCTTGACCTACGGGCAAGGCGAGGAGGGACTTGGCGCAGGTGATGTTGGTAGCCCCAGACTGGATTGCCAGTTCTGGTATCCAGCTCTCCTCAGTCTCACCCCCAGGCTCCCGAGGCGGCCTCTAGTCCGCCCGGTCCTGTCTTTCCTTTTATGGGGAAGGTTATCCATTTGGACCTTCAATCCCTGCACCTGTAGGCCGACCCCTCTGCGGCTAGGGGCCAGGCCTAGGGTCTTTCGGCAAGGTCCTCAACCTTCGAGGCGTCCTGCTAAAAAGTCGGCCAAGATGCTCGTCCTCTGGGAGAAGTTCTCCCTTTTGATGATGGGATAGGGCGTGCCCTTCCTGTCCTAGGCGAGCATTCCGGACCATCTGTGGTCCATTCCTTAGACCAGGGCTTGCGACCGGCGACCCTCTAGGTGCTTCTGGGGTCACCACTGTCTTCCGGCGGGCCAGGAGGCAGCTGGTGGTGCGGAGAAGGTGGTCTGGCACTTCTAGGCCTCGATCACGCCTCCCCTTTTGGGGAGAGTATCCCCGTTTCTGTGGGATCCTTGCTGGTATGGGCTTAGCTCATGAGCAAGCCATCCGAACCTTTGCACAGATGCGAGTTTCCCCCACCTGTTGTGGAAGAACACCTTCTTGGGGCCACTCCACCATCCAGAAGGCAGGGAGAGTTCCAGGTGCTCCTTTAACCTCCCTATCCGGTCTTCCACAGGGACTAGGTTGTCCTGCGCCCCACCCGAAATCCCTCCGGAGGCAGTGGCGGAGTCTTCCGCCGGGGTTTGCCTCTCTGGGGTTTATCCCCATTCACACCTCGGAGGCCGTATTCGGGTTCCGTAGGGAGATCGCTTAACGCTCACCTCTTGGGAGCGTAAGCTACAGTTCGAGAGGTTCGCCAGCTGTTCATCATCTTCGCTGAAGCCGCATCTGGCAGATTTGCAGCCCAGTGGAAGACAAGTGGGCGGGTCACCCCTGCAAGGTCTCCACTATAGGCGGGCGGACATGGAGCCTCCCAGAGGGATAAGCGCTCTTTTTACCCGTCCTTCCGCTGCATCGGTGGCTGCTTCCAAGGACTCTCCGGTCCAGGATATCCGTGCAGGCTTCCCCGAAGCAGGCTTTCACTGCTCCCTTCCACACGACCTTGGCCCGCCGGGTGCTGGTCTGGCCTCAGTTCTCCAGTCTTTTACTTAAATAGGTGTGCACCTTGCTCCTCCTCCCGGAGAACTGCTAGGAGTCTGCCAGTAAGTGTGGATGAACAACATATCCATGTCCCTAGAAATACAGGTTACTCACCTGTAACAGGAGTTCTAGGAATGGTATATGTTGTTCATCCACACGACCCACCCAGCCTCCCCGGCTTCGACGCACAACCTGGCTTCCAGCAGGCTAGATCTGGCATCATGGGGCGGAGCCGAGAGTTTTACCACCCGGGTGGGTGGGAGGAGCCAGCTTGAAGACCTTCCGGCAAGATT
Organism: Neoceratodus forsteri; assembly: GCA_016271365.2. Lineage (NCBI taxonomy): Eukaryota > Metazoa > Chordata > Ceratodontiformes > Ceratodontidae > Neoceratodus > Neoceratodus forsteri. The sequence continues at coordinate 428,727,617 of CM057459.1, read as the reverse complement.
TAAAGCGGCATGGGACCTGCCAATAAGTGTGGATGAACAACATATACCATTCCTAGAACTCCTGTTACAGGTGAGTAACCTGTATTTTCTCCCTGTCCCCTCCCTTGTGGAGCAGCACCATGTCTGCTATCCTCCGATCTCTAGGCAACACCCCTGACTGTAGTGAGCTACTGAGTACCCAGGGGTGTAGCTAATTCTAATGCCAGTTCCCTGAACACCCCCAAGTGCATCCCATCTGGCCCTGGGGCCTTGTCTATTTTCAGGGCTGCAAGCCCTTTTCTAGTCCTTTTCCCTGTAATTACCACCTGACCCATTTCTGGGATCTCCCTTGGAGCAGCCATTATGTTGCTTTCCAGCAGAAGCCCTATGAATGCTGAAGATAAGTAGTCATTTCAAAAGGCTGCCTTCTGTTCATCCTCCTCCTCCTCCTCCTCTACTACCTGTCTCACTCTATTACTCTAACAATTCCTTCTCTCATCTTCCGTTTTGCCCCTTATGTACCCGAAGAACTGTTTTTTCCCCTCCTTTGACCCCCTCCACAGTACGCAGCTCTGTGTCTGCTTTTACATTCCTGACTGCCGCCTTGGCTTCCTTCATTTTCACCTGGTATTTTCTCCATTCCTCATCCCCATTTCTCCTTGTAGCCAGTGAAGGCCCTTTTTTGGCCCTCATTGCCTCCCTGACATTTTTAGAGAACCAGATTGGCCTCTTGTGTCTATTCACCGTGGTAACCATTCTCAGCATTGTTTGGTTGTTTTGAGAATGGTCCCTTTAATTTCTCTCCACCTCCACTGATTTTGCCCACTCCAGCTAACTTGTTCTTGACTAATTTCCTCATCTAATCAGTCTGCTTGTTTGAAATCCAGACTTACAGTTTTTGATGAGGGTATACTGATACCCATGGCCTGTTCATACTATATGGTGTTATGGCCACTGGACCCCAGTGGTTCTCCAACCTGCACTGCCCTGACCATTTCCAAGTTAGTGAGTACCACATTGAGAGTGAGTCTGTCTTGTAGGTTCCCTGACCAGCTGTCCCAGCAAACAGTTCTGCAACATATCTAGCAGGGCCTGACTTCTGGTGCTCTTAGTTGCTAGAGTATCCCAGTTTGTCTATATAATTATAGGCCTGTAAAAGCTAGCAGGCAAACCCTGAAAGTAACAGTGGAAATTTACACTCTTTAGATTGTATTGTGACTTAGATATCTATCTTGGCCTCCGGGTTGGCCAGATCTACACTTGGGGCCACCAGGGCCAAAATATGGAGATTGCACAATCACCAAAGAACATATGGACATGGTACCCTTGCTGTCCAGTGATCCTGGGTTTCCTCCCAATCACATGATCAGCAGATAAAGTAATTTCACTCCTGAAGATATTTACTGTTTCAACCAATATGAGGTGTTGGTTGTTAAAGAGTCACCACACACACAAACGGTAACTCATTCCATTTTAGGCATCTTTAGAATGTATCTGTTGAGCTAAAGTGCACCAGCGTACCAGCTCTATCTGCACTAACCATGTGGATCACAAGAGCAACAATGGCCTGTCACCAGAAAGCAGACAGACATATTCTACACATTTTTTTGTTTAGTGTTGCCCTTATTAAGGCCAATAAATATTCAGATACAGGAGTTCTAAAGATAGCATTCACAGTATGATTTGGGGTCATACAGCTAACACAAATGGGGCCATGCAAGGAAAATGTAATTATTTATGCAGGTGGGGGAACCGTGATAAAGGTGTGAAAAGGAAACATACTGTGGAGAGAGGGTGCCATGGCTTGCCTGAAAAATGGGGTTGGGGGGGTGAAATACCTAAGGAATAGGGACATGAAAACTGGCCTGGACATAATCTGCACTGTCAAGAACGATCAGTGATTGGTAATAAAACTATTATCACATGGAACATCAAAGCGGCCCAAACAAAGCGAAAGTGATAGATACTCAGACGTTTGAAACAACAAAGAGCAAATGTGGCATTCCTACAAGAGACCCCTACCAGAGCAGACCAGGGTGCTTGCAGGCGGAGGGAATGGGTTGAATAGATATTTCCAGCAGGGGCTAGTAACAAAAAGAGAAGGGTAATAATTTTGATTGTGGGAAGCCTACTGATATGTCTTACACCAAATCATAGCTCCCAAAAGGTATTACATTACAATATGAGACATCTGGGACTTATAGAGGTATTTCTGGTAAGTATGTGTGGTCCTAACAAAAATGACCCACAGTTCTTTTCAAGTCTGTTGAGTAATCTAGTGAATTACATGCAGATCCCCATGATTTTGGTGGAGAACTGGAACTTGGCCTTTATCGATCTGGTCACTGTAGAAAGGGCCTCAGGCTCACACCAGTGCAAAGGGCAATGGGAGGGCTTCAGGACACCTTGGGAATAAGTGAACCATGGAGAATAAAACACCCAGATGCTAGGAAGTACATATACCACTCAGTTCCCCATGGATCCTTTTCCCTGTCAGACTACTTCCTATTTAACTAGGATCTCCTGACTGGTGTCAATAATTGTGAAATACTGACTCTAGCAGGGGTATAGCCAGAAATTTCCATTTTGTACACACACTCTCCAACTACTGCCCCCTCATTAAAAAAAAATGTACACATCCTCTCTAAATGCTGCCCCCATAAACAAATTAGATTGTTGTCAGATGCCTCATCCAATCTCTAACTACTCAGTACACATATATATCACCTAAACAATAAAAGGTTAAACAGAGACACTGCTCAGAGGTCTATACTAGCAAATGCTACAGAATAGATTGATAATGTTAACAAAAAGGCATATGATTTGGGACAGGCACTCAGCAAAACTGTACACAAATGTGTACAGTGAGTATGCCTGTCTACACCCATGGGCCCTAGTAGTGTCCGATCATGCAAGTCAGTCCTCTTAGCCCATGGTAGGTAGGTCGATAGAGTTTACTTAATATGGAGCCCTTCTTTAATGAAATATATTATGTTTAAAAAAAGGGCAACATGCTAGAAGTAATTGAAACTTACATCATATGAGTGGGTAAAGCAAGAAGGCACGGGAAGTGAATCTGAGGAAGTGGAAAAGGCAGTTTGGGACAAGAAGATGGCATTCTAGAGCTATGTCAGACAGTACAGAATAGAGGAAGGCACATGTAGAAAAGCCAAAGGAGACCAAGAATGTCATCAGTAGACCAAAATTGGTCACAGAGATTAGGTTAGCAGTGGGAGTGAAGGATAATGACAAGACATTCTTTAGATAAATCAGAGAGAAATGGACAGCAGAAAAAGGTATTGTTAGGCAAGCAATGTGACTTGTGGGCCACTGCTCTAAGCCTCCCACAGTGAGCCACATTTCAGCATGAGATAATACTATTTCTACCCTCTGGCATGTTATGGAGGGCTGAAGCACAGTAGCAGTCATATCCCACCAATGATATGCAGTTTCATCTTGTCCTGACTGTCAAGGAGCTGTGGCAGCCCATGTGCCAAGCCCCATGATGCTTTGCTCCACCTGGAGGAGGGACCATCTTGGCCAGAATTAGGCATCCAATTTGATGCCTGGTGTTCAGCCAAGTTCCTCTTCACAGGTGTGCAAGGGTCTGGCCAGTCTTCCAGTATCTCCCTTAATCCCCCCTTCCACCAGTGGGGGAATTAATAAGTCAAAGACAGACAAGATATGCAGAGGACTTCTTTAAGAATCAGGTCCTTCGTTTGTACTCACACCTGGCCACCAGAAACATTTGGTTTGGTTTTGTAGCTGAGAGATCAGAGAACTGGAGGTTTTCAATATTCTTTTTCAATTCAGTGTAGCTTTTGTGTATCTGTGCCTAAGGTGCTGACCTGCAGGCTGTTGTTTGGATTTTATTTAATTGTTTGCCCCGTTAGTTCCCCGATTCCCCGCCCAAGTGGTGAAGATCGCCACAAGTACATCTGTTTTCAAGCAGGGTGTGTGAGAAGGAGGCTGCCCTCACAGTTGACACTAATGTCGCTCTGTAAACCACTGGCTAGTGCTGCACGAATGCCAGGCAGCCCATGCCCTGCCTTCCTGGGAGCCAAACATTTCACCACCGTTAAACACTCAATCTCCAGCTGACCCTACCATGGTATTCTGGAACCACACACAATTACAGCTGCGGCATGCTTCTGCTTTGCCTCTTAACTCTTCTGTGACCAAAACATCCCTCATGGAAACTAGAATGCCTTGCCCCATCAAATTTCTAGGAACCCTAGTTCTTTTTAATATTCTCATATTTAAGAGAGTGTATATTTTATTTATTTATTTATGACTTTGATGATCGAGTCGGTACACTGATCCCAGGGACCGTTTTCAGGCACGACCCGGGTCATGACAATGGCACAGGAGGCAACAAAAGCAAAACACAATAGAGTAATTAAAATGTAATATACACTAGAGCAATAGTTCTCAGACTTTGTCACAGTGAGCCTCCCCAAATCCATGGAAAAGAGTTTGAGCCTCCCCCAAAAACTGAAAAAAATCTTGGGCCTCCCCAAAGAAAAATCACATACTGTACTTTGCACAGTACACCATGAATAAATTGAAATTCCTCTGAGTACTTGGCTCACATTCAGTTCTTTGTCTTATACTGACGTGGAACCTTTGAAAAAGAGTTCCTGTGCCTCAAGGTGTTATCTGAATAACAAATAAATACAACAACAAATATTATTATTCAGCTTATTGTAACCTCCACCACCCCCCAGGCCAGCCTACATCCTCTGCTATTTTCATTCTTGAATCATTGTTGCCCCTTGTTGCAGTACCTTCATAGGTCAGACTACTTTGTCTGTTTCCTCTCTACATGAAATAACCTTCCTACTTACTTTGCCTCTCCCCCTCCATCCCTGCTCATAAGCAACTTCTCAGGGATTACATTGCTACTTCCTGCTCCTACCACTTCTATGCTCAGCCCTTATATTTGGGCTGTTCTGCCATCAGTCTACAAATTGATCAACTACCACCACTCATTATTAGTTTATTGTTCATATTTGTTTGCACTATTGTTCATTGTGTATATCTTGATTGTTTTGCAGTTACCTTTTGAAATGTATTCACTCCCTACACTTCCCTGGGTACACCTGAAATGAGCCTTGGCTCATTCACCTTCCCTTGTCATCAATTAGTAAATAAATACATAAAATTCACCTACTGTTATCCTCTTTCAGTTTGCTTCATCTCTTCACACAAAATATATAAAACTCAAAATTTAAATACAGTACTTTTTCAGACTTGCTTGAGCCTCCCCTGGAACAGGTTGGGGCTTCCCCAGGGAGGCTGGCCTCACCATTTGAGAACCCCTGCACTAGAGTATTAAGAGCATAGGGTAGTTACAGTGAAGACGTAGGAAATACTGGAGAAATACAAACCTGGATAGCATAGAAACATAAGCAGTGATGGCAGGAAAAAACAAAACAGTGGTCCATGTAATCTACACATAGCACACTATCGAAAAACTCCATGACCTATTGTTCCCTATAGGGTTCTAGCCCACACTATCCACCCACATGCTCCCCACTCTGCTGCTACCACCCAGAACAACCACTAAGTCCTTCAGGCTGACCCAGTAGTGCTTGAAGCCATTGATGCTTTTTGTGCCTATCACATAAACTGGCAGGCTGTTCCATGGTTCAGCCACTCTTTCTGTAAAATAAAACTTTCTCATGACCCTCTTAAACCTTCCCCTAGCAGTTTCTACTCTCGCCACTGTGTTCTTGATCCACTACTCCTACTAAGTAGCTTTTTGTGGTTTACCTTGTTTATTCCTTTCAGGAGCTTGAAGGTCTCTATTGTATCTCCCTTCTCTCGTTTGTCCTCCGGTGAGTGCATGTTCAGTGCTTTGAGCCAATCCTCATAAGGTCTGCCCTGCTGGCCTTGAATCATTTTGGTCCCCCTACGTTGCACCATCTCCAATCTGTCCTTATCTTTCCTTAGGTGTGGACTCCAGAACTGGGCACAGTACCACAGGTGAAGCCTCACTAATAATCTATAGAGAGGTAGTTTTTATTTATTTATTTATTTATTAGAATCTAGGATTAAACACCTTTGAGCTGAGAGCTCTTTTACAAAGGTTCCACGTCAGTAGGAGGGAAGACAGCATTACAAGGGTTCAAGCAACATAGAGTATAAAAAATGTAAAATATTTACAGTAATTACAATGGATTATTCAATCAGGTTAATATTAACAAAAAAAAATGTAGAGGGTAATGTGACACGTGGACAGCCAGTTCTGAGTACACTATGATTTTTTGTAATATAAAAATGTGTTATGGACTGTCTCTCATGAGAGATGCTGAGACAGCATGTGAGTTGACACACACACACCTAGGTTTTAGATACAAGGTGTTACCTGGAAGGCCAGAAGCTAATTACAGGCTAGAACAGGCCTTAATCAAGGATCCCCTATTTATCTAAGTTAATTATAGCTATATTTGCTAAGAGGGAACTCATAAACTTTTATGGCATTTAGGGGAAGAGTGCAGGTTACATGGCACCCTGGTGCAAAATCATAAATGCTTTGATGTCTGTGTGAGAGAGCTTACCACTTATGGATGAAAGGACATTTACATACTTGATTGGGGAACTCGCATGGGGAAAGGAGTTTTTTGCTGATGTAACCTTAATTATCTTACCTTCTAATATAAAATATCCTGGGTGTATGATTTTTCATAAACAGAGGAGGAGCTAGGTGACCTCACACAAAGGGGTTGGCAAAGATAGTTTTTTAAACAGATTCTGTTTTCCTTCATGCATAGTTTTATCTACACTCTGACAAAGAAACATCTTTGAGCACTTTAAGCAAGTATACAGGTAGAGAAAGACAAAATTTAAATACTGTAGTAGGAATTGCACTGTTAAAACCTTGTTCTTTTAAAAGAGTGTATGGTTCTTGTGATATATAGTTCTGTATTTTATGTTTTACATACTTGTATCTATTTTAGTAAACCTCTATTTTTAGATCCTACTTGGTCTGTCTTTGAATTTCTTTTTTTTAACAAGTGAAGTGTATATGGTTAACGCAGACACTATGCATAAGCTTGAATGATGATACCAAACTGGAAAAAGGTAAGAGTAATCTGAGGTCTTTTATTAGAGTTTTTAAGGGTTAATTTGTGTACACCTGGTTAGGTGCCCATAGGCAAAGATATCTAGCCCCTTGAAGACAGAATTATCTGAGCCTGTGCATTGGGTACGCTAGCAAGAGGTTCGTAGTTTGAATCCCTCCAAGACTTGAGACCAAAGGTTGATTCGTACCCACAAAACAGACAGGAGGGTTATCCTGTTTCTGTTAACTGTTCATAAGACTGCGCTTGGAGGTTGGCACTTTGGGAGTAGAGGGCTGACCTGCTGAGTGGGTTTGTGACAGACTGGTTGGCAGCGATGCGAAAAATTTTGGAATTACAAGCTTTTATTGTTCAGTGTGTCATAGATACATAGACAGTGTCGGCAGATAAGGGCCTATGGCCCACCTAGTCTGCCCATTTGAGCTTGTAAGTTCAGTTTGTTTTCCTAGAAGTCTATTTCCCCTTACCCCTGACCTCTAGAATTCCTTTATGTCTATCCCATGCATTCTAAACCTCGTGATTGTTTCAGCCTCACCACTTCCTCTGGCAGGGTGTTTCCACTTGTCCACCAATTCGTCTCTGTGAAGAAATTCTTTCTCATGTTTCTCTGAATTGTCCTCCCTCCAACTTCATCCCATGCCCTCTAGTCCTGAAACATCTTTTTTCGCTTAAAATAGTGTTTTCCTGCACCTGTTCCTCCCTGTAAGATACTTGTATGTCTCTATCATATCCCTCTCCCTCCTTCCTCCAGGGAGTACATGTTCAGTTCTTTCAACCTGTCTTCATAGGACTTGTGAGTACAGCCCATGCACCATCTTTGTTGCCCTCCTCAGACCCTTCTCTACCCTGTCTATGTATGTCCTTCGTGGGTATGGTCTCCCAGAACTGTACACCTGTACTCAGGTGGGCCTCACTAGTGTCTTGTATAGTGGAATTATAACTCCTTTTCCTGCTGGTGATGCCCCCTGCCACTACATCCCAGCATCCTATTTGTTTTTACCTGATGCCTTGTCACACTGTTTCCCTATGAGGTCATCATAGATGACAACCGCGAAGATCCCTTTCCTGCTTTGCATGCTATATCCTCACCCCAACTGATATATTGTGCCAGGGTTTTGTTCCCATATGCATTATCTTGCACTTTACTGAATTTCAACCACAAACCCTTGACCATTCTTCAGTTTCTGCAGGTCCTTCATTCTGTCTCACACCCTCTGGTGTGTCTACTCTGTTACAGAGCTTTGTGTCATCAGCGAACAGTGAAATTCTGCCTCTAGATCCTGTGCAATGTCACTGATGAAGCTGTTGAATAGGACCGTCCTAGCACTGATCCCTGTGGTACCCCACTGGTCACTCTTTCCTCTGTGGAGTGACAGCTATTTACCACCACCCCTGTGTCCTGCCACCCAGCCAAGTTACCTACCCACCACTCACTGTCCTGCCTACACCCATATTCCCCAGTTTGTGTATAGTCTTCTGTGTGGCACAGTGTCAAAGGCCTTGTTGAAGTCCAGATAGGCCATGTCCACTGCCTCCCCTGATCCACCTCCCCTAGTCACCCAGTCAAAAATTCAATGAGGTTGGTCTGACATGACCTCCCCTGGTGAAACCATGCTGCCTTGAGTCCTGTAGTCCATTGACAACCAGATGTTCCACCAATCTTCTCCTTCAGTAGTGCCCATGATCTTTTCCCACTACCGAGGTGAGGCTGACTGGTCTGTAGTTCCCTGCTTCCTCTTGTTCCCACTTTGTATAAGGGACTACATCTGCTGTCCTCCAGTCTTGGATACCTCCCTGTTTCCAGTGATTGGCTGAACAGATAGCCAGAGGTTCAGCCACCACCTCTTGTAGTTTTTAATGACCTTGGGGTGCACCCCATCTGGCCCTCATTGCTTTATCAGCTCTATTACTCAGTCCTTCAGGACCCTTTCTCGTAAAGGGACTTGTGTCCATTTCTGCACCATTCTCACCCCTTGTACTCCCTTCAGACCCATTACCCCTCTTCCTTAGTAAAGACTGTAGCAGAAATACCTGTTCAATATGTCAGCCTTGTTGTCATCCTCCACGCTGCCCCATCCTTCCTCTTCAGTCTCACTATCCCTCCCTTTGTCTTTTTCTTTTTTCACTTATGTACCTGTAAAAGTTTTGTCCCCTTTACCCACTGATTTTGCAATGTGTTCTTCTGTCTGAGCTTTGGCTTCCTTACAGACTTCCCCTGCCTCCTTTGTTTCTCCTGGTACTTCTCCCTATCCCCTTCTGCCTGTGTCTTTTGTATTGCCTGAATGCAATCTTTTGGCTTTCACTTTCTTTGCTACCTCTTTGGAAAACCATAATGGTCTCCTCTTCCTTTTCCTCTTGCTAACCTGCTTAATGTACAATCTGTTGTTCTTATAATCCCTATTTTAAATACTGCCCACTGTTCCTCAAACCCCTGATTCCTGTCCCATTCCTTAATGCCTCTTTCAGGCATCTCCCATTTTCCCAAAGTCTGCCCCAAAATCCAGGATACTGTTTTGTGTGGTTTGGTTCTGCCTTTCTGTGATTTCAAACCACAATGACTGGTGGTCACTGTTACCCAGGTGCTCCCCACTGTTACCCCCATCACACTGTCCCTGTTTTAGAGCACAAGGTCCAGTATTGCCTTCTGCTGAGTTGGTTCCATGACCAGTTGCTTGAGGAAGGCACCCTGAAGGGAGTCCAGGATAAATCTTGAGACCGTCAGCTCCCTTGCAAAGAAAGAAAAAGACAGTGATTTATTTTTAAAAAAGGAGACAGAACTTTATCACTTGGTGTACAGTCAAGTTCCTACCCGTTTTATTTTTTGTCCTAAAGTGCAAGTCAGAGTAGCAGTAGTTAGGGAAGATGGCTTCCAACTACAGCAGGCACACTGTCGACTACTTAAAGCAGTTGTGGGGGACAGAGGAGTCCTAGTTGCGCGTGAAGCCAGCAAACAGAACCTAGTGGATGCGCTTGATGGTAAGCAGATACCCAGAGCACCGAGTCACAGACCGCGCACTGAAAAGGACCAAACCTCGAGTGTGGCAGGGCTAGCAGCCAGTGCAGTGTCCAGATCTGATGAGGAGGGCAACAGGGCCACTGTCAGTGAAAGGCCACAGCAGCAGGGGAAGGTCACCAGTATCCTGGATCCAGAAGTACTCAGGCTGCAAATTGAGTTGCACAGGATGGAACTGGAGTTCCAGAGGGAGCGAGAGAAGCGAGAGGCGGACCGTGAACAGCAAGAGGTGAACCGTGAAAAGCGAGAGGCAGACCGTGAACAATGAGAGGCGGACAGTGAGGCAAAAGTAAGAATGCTGTGAGGCAGAGCGAGAACAGAGAGACGCTGGACCTGATGAGCAGGAGTGCCAGAGGCACACTTAACTGAGAAGCTAGCAACTCCAACCAGTGGCACCAGAGCAGGTAAGGGTTTGGGTTTAACGGGACTGCAGGACTGGGTTACAAATTGAACTCCAAATTGATAGCTGAATTTAAAGAGAGAGAGGTTATGGATGCCTTTTTAAATTCTTTTGAAAAAGTTTGTATTCAGATTAAAATTCGTAGAGAGTCCTGGAACTTCCAGCTATCCCCACTACTTACCAGGAAAGCTCGGGATGCATTGTGTCAAATGGACAATGAGGACAGTGATGATTATAGCAAACTTAAAGCTGCACTGTTAAAAAAAATTGAATTAACTGCTGAATCATACAGTGTTAAATTCCATAAGCTCAGGAGAAGCCCTGATATGAGCTACGAGGAGCTAGCCACGACACAACGTCAGTTTTTAAAATGTTGGTGGGAAGGAATTGAGGCAAACTCTGTTGATAAAATCGAAAAAGTGATTTAGTTAGAACAGTTTTATTGGGCATGCCCAGCAGAGCTGAAAACCTGGTTGGAGGACCGAGATCCCAAAACAGTGCAAGAGGCTGCTGAACTCTTGGACCACTATGCCAAGAGCAGACCTGCTCTGAGAGCAAATGGGGTGGGCGTAGCAGTGCAGAAAGGGAAAAGCGTGCCTTCAGGGCAGCTAAAACCCTCACTGCCTCCACCAAAATAAGTTAGCCCCAGGTTTCCAAGAAAAGATTTCTCTGAAAAGAGAAGTGAATATTGGTTATGTAAAGAAACTGGGCATATTGCCAGGCAGTGTCCCAAAAGAATGAGCAATAATATGCAGAATGGTACTAGAAAAGAAGTGGGTTGTTTGTGTGTCCCTGGAAGCATGCCTATGAACATAAGGGAACACATGCACCCAGTCATGGTGAATGGTGTACAGACGCAAGGGTTAAGGGACACCGGGGCATCCTTGACCTTGGTAAAGGGGGATCTAGTAGAGCCTGGTCAGCTTATACAAAATAAATATGTCACTGTACAGGACTTGACTGTTGAGGTGAAAACATTGCCACTGGCTCATGTTCTCCTAGACTGGGGTAAAACATGGGGAACTGAAGCCAAAACCTTAGCAGTGGATGTGATCCTGGGCAACAATCTCAAACAGGTGATGGTATGTGCAGTTACCCGTAGCCAAGTGGCAAGGGAAAATTGTAGTTCCCTGAACCCCACAGAAACCATTGTGGAAACCACTGAGAGGCTGGTTCCCCAGCCTACGTCTCCAGATGGGGAGACTAACGAAAAGGGGTAGAAATTTCCCAGTAGCAAGTAACCACACAGCTACAGAGGGTTGCTCCAAAAGGGAGGGGTGACCCATTGTCAGAGGGTTGGGATTGACAGTGATCCTGAGTGCCCTGACGTTAGTGCTAGGGACCCTAGTTTAGCAACTAAAGGGGACCTGTCCCATGCCTTGGGAATGTGTGAGGGGTTTGCAGGTGCATAGAGAAGTGACCCTAGTTTAAAGAAGCTGAGGGCTTGGGCAGACTCAGATGGCACACAGAGAGGTGAAGGCGGACACAAGGTTTATTGGGAAAATGGACTGATGTATATTGAGGCAGTACAGACAGAGGGAGGGGTGCTAGGCAGGCAGCTTGTCGTTCCCCAGGGGTATCATGAGCAGTTGCTCAAGATTGCACATGATATTCCCTTGTCTGGTCATCTGGGAATCATGCGCACTACGCAGTGGTTGGCCCAGAATTTCTATTGGCCTAACTTTACCCAGCAGGTGAAGAAGTATTGCAGGTCTTGTCACCGGTGCCAAGAAATAGGGAAGGCGGCCAACAAAACCCAAGCCGCCCTGATTCCCTTGCCCATAGTGAAGGAGCCATTCCAGAGGGTGGGAATGGATATTATGGTGCCTTTAAATACCTCCAGCTCCTCAGGGAAGAGATTCATCCTGACTGTGGTGGAGTATGCCACCCGCTACCCAGAGGCAGTCGCCCTATCCTCACTGAGGACAGACAAAGTGGCAGATGCCTTACTTGGGATTTTCTCCTGTTTTGGGTTTCCGAAGCAGATATCACTGATCGAGACGGTTCCTTCATGTCAGACCTGATGAAATGTTTATGGGAGAAGTGTGGGGTGGTGCAGAGATGCACGACACTGTAACACCCACAAGCCAATGGGCTTGTGGAAAGATTCAATGGTACCCTGAAGTCAATGCTCCGGGTGTTTGCTGAACAGCATGGGAGGGACTTGGAGAAATACCTTCCCACCTGTTGTTTGCATACAGGAGGTGCCCCAGAGTTGACAGGATTTTCCCCTTCAACTCTTATATGGATGCCGGTCAAGGGGTCCTTAGACTTGATCCGAGAGGACTGAAGGCAAAGCCACCCAGGGAACTCCCATTGTGATTACGTTTTAGGTTTAGGGAAAGGCTGAAGGAGCTATGGAGACAGCCCAGAGCAATCTGGCAGCTGCCCAACAGAAACAAAAGTGTGGTATGACCGCAGAGCCAGAGCTCACTCGTACATGGTGGGTCAGGAAATCATGGTCCTTATTCCGGTCCGGAAAGACAAGCTGCAGGCTGAGTCGGCAGGACCGTACAAAGTGGTTAGGAAGGTAAATGACGTGAACTGTATTGTGGAGTTACATCACCGAAGAGAGACAGAAAGGATGTACCATGTCAACATGATGAAGCCTTATGCAAATGGGGCTGACATGGTGTTTGCAGTGTGTATTCATGGGGAGGGGATGGACGAAGGAGACCCTCTTCCGGACTTGCTGGAAGAAAGTGAGCGGGAGTCCTCTGTGGAGGCAGTTAAATTGTCTCCCCAGCTGACCCCAGATCAGATCCAGAAAATAAGGGAGGTATTAGCAGACTTTGCCCCATTGTTTAGCGCCAGGCCTGGACAATCCCCCTTAGTGACTCATGATGTGGAGACAGGGACACAGACACCCATATGGCGGGCAACATATCTGGTGTCAGAGGCTGTCCAAAAGGACATTAGGAGGGAAGTGGAGGAGATGCTGGATTTAGCGGTAAGCCAGAGATCCCACAGCCCCTGGGCCTCACCTGTAGTCCTTGTGCCTAAGCCAGATGACTCTACTCCTTTCTGTGTGGACTGTCATGGACTGAATGCAGTCAAAAAGTCAGACACCCACCTGATGCCCCAGACGGACGAACTCCTGGACAAGTTGGGAGGGGTGACCTACCTTACTACTATTGACCTGACCAAGGGGTATTGGCAGGTAGAGTTGACAGATAGAGCTAGGGAGAGGTCGCCCTTCATCACTCCAATAGGCTTATTTGAGTTTAAAGTAATGCCTTTCGAATGAAGAACGCCCGCCACTTTCCAAAGATTGGTGAACCAGGTGTTAAATGGTGCTGAGGAGTACACCATATGCACTCTGGATGACATTGCCATCTTTAGTACCAGCTGGGAGGAACACCTATCCCACCTTAGGGAAGTGCTGGGCAGGATACAGAGGACGGCTCACTGTCAAAGCTGAGAAGTGCCAGGTGGCCATGGGAGAGGTGGCATACCTTGGGCGTGTGGTAGGCTGGAGACAGCTCCATCCTAACTAAATAAAGATAGAGGTAATCCAGGCATGGTCCAGACCAGAAATGCAGAAGCAGGTCAGGAGTTTTCTAGGGACAACAGGGTACTACCGAACATTTGTACCCAATTACAGTGGCCTGGCTGCTCCCCTATCTGGCCTGACAAAGAAAATTACCTGGGGGCCAGCCTGTGAAGAAGCCTTTACCAGATTGAAGGAGTCACCGTGCAGTGCTCCTGTTTTGACAAGTCCAGACTATAGCAAACCCTTTATAGTTCAGTCTGACGCCTCAGACATGAATATTGGGGCAGTACTGAGTCAGACATCCAGCCAAGGGACAGATCACCCAGTAATGTATCTGAGTAGGAGGTTACTTCTCAGGAATCAGGCATACTCCACTGTGGAAAGAGTATCTTGCCATAGTGTGGGCCCTAAAGAAATTAGAGCCATACTTATATGGGCAGCATTTTGTGGTGCAGACTGACTACAACCCCCTGGTTTGGCTGACACAGATGGGAAAAAACAATGGTAGATTGCTAAGATGGAGTCTTGCTTTGCAAGGGTATGATATGCCAGTCGTACATAGAGCTGGAGCCAGAAACCAGAACTCAGATGGTCTGTCTCATGTGTATGAGGAGTGAACTGATTTGGGAAGCTCATCCCATGCTGGGGATAGACCTCCCAGATTCAGTCTAGGTGGGGAGGAGTGTGACACGTGGACAGCCAGTTCTGAGTACACTATGGTTTTTTGTAATATAAAAATGTGTTATGGACTGTCTCTCATGAGAGATGCTGAGAGCAGCATGTGAGTTGACACATACACACCCAGGTTTTAGATACAAGGTGTTACCTGGAAGGCCAGAAGCTAATTACAGGCTAGAGCAGGCCTTAATCAAGGATCTCCTATTTATCTAAGTTAATTATAGCTGTAGTTGCTAAGAGGGAAATCATAAACTTTTATGGCATTTAGGGGAAGAATGCAGGTTATATGGCACCCTGGTGCAAAATCATAAATACTTTGATGTTTGTGTGAGAGAGGATACTGCTTGTAGATGAAAAGAAATTTACAGACTTGATTGGGGAACTCACATGGGGAAAGGAGTTTCTGTTGATGTAACCTTAATTATCTTACCTTCTAATATGATAAAATATCCTGGGTGTAGGATTTTTCATAAACAGAGGAGGAGCTAGGTGACCTCACACAAAGGGGTTGGCAAAGACAGTTTTTTAAACAGATTCTGTTTTCTTTCAGACACACTTTTATCTATATATGGTTAAAGCAGACACTGTGCATAAGCTTGAATTGTGATATCAAACTGGACAAAGGTAAGCGTAATCTGAGGTCTTTTATTAGAGTTTTTAAGGGTTCATTTCTGTACACCTGGTTAGGTGCCCATAGGCAAAGATATCTAGCCCCCCAAAGACATAATTATCTGAGCCTGTGCATTGGGTACGCTAGCAAGAGGTTCACAGTTTGAATCCCTCCAAGACTTGAGACCAAAGGTTGATTCAAACCCACAAAACAGACAGGAGGGTTATCCTGTTTCTGTTAACTGTTCACAAGACTGCGCTCGGGGGTTGGCACTTTGGGAGTAGAGGGCTGACCTGCTGAGTGGGTTTGTGACTGGTAAGACACCCATAGGGTTGCGTTTACAGTAAGTTATAGGAGAGGATAGTTGCAGGTAGTTGAAGGTTGGAGTCAGTTCGCTGAGGCAGTAGTTAGTGGAGATGATGGGGGGAGTAGGATGGGAAGTGGAGTTGCTGCAGTCATGGACCTTGTCAAGAGAGATGTGAGGGGTGGATGCATGAGGCGGGTGGCCAAGCAGAGTTTTGAGCCACCAAGTGGAGGTAGGGAAGGGAGTGTAGAGGGTGGTAGAGATGGCCTGGGCATGTCATGGTGGGAGCCACGTATAGGTAAGTCAGAGCCCTGAGGCAGATGGGCTAGTGGTAACAGTCACAGGTACTGGATGCAGAAAGCTGCTGGCATAGTAGTGTCTTGAAGGGGCCCGAGCAGGTGGAGTGGAAATGTCCTGGCTGAGGGCATTAAACCAGCGGGGTGCTCTGTAGGCAAAAGAGCGCTGACCCTGCGTTGTTTGAAGACTAGGAACATGGTAGAGGTGAGTGCTAGCACTTCTTGTCCATTGTGTGGTGATGCTGTTTGGCTGGAGTAGGTTTGCTGTGCCATAGGGGAGAATTCCTAGTAGCGCCTTTTTTTGCCAGCAGGCAGGTTTGGTAGTGTAATCTCCCACTAAGTTGGAGCCAGCCCATTTGTGCATAGAGGTCACAGGTATGGGTGAGACGCTTAGCTCCAGTGAGCAGCCTGCAGGCCTTGTTCAGTGCTACTGGTATTCTGCGGAGCACCGTAGATGACCAAACCATAGTCTATGACAGAGAGAAAGGAGCTGTTGATCGTTAGTCTAAGAGCGTCCGAGGTGAGACAGTGCTTGTGCCTGTGGAGCTGACCGATTTTGTAGTTGATAGTCCTAGCCTCATTACTGATGTGCTGGTCATAGGCCAGGCTGCTGTCAAGTGTGACCCCAAGATATTTAAAGTGCTGGGTATGTTCAAGCAGTGTTCCAGATCGTGTACTAATGTTGAGAGCGTATGACTTGTATTTGCTTTGATTACTGTAGAACATCATGTGTTTTTTTGTTTTGTTTTTGTTTGTTTTTTACTGTTTAGGATAAGTTTGTGGTCCTGGAACCATTCCTCAACAATCCCGAAGCTGTGTTGCAGCTTGCACTCAAGATTCTCTGGGTCTTGGCAGTTAGAGAAGATTACTGCATCATCTGCATAGAGAAGCATCTGCTGTGGGCAGTGGCATGGTAGATTGTGGGGAAAGATGCTGAGAAGGAGCAGTCCCAATATGGAGCCTTGTGGGACCCCAGATTTTACAGGCAGATAACAGGAGAGGACATTGTTTATTTTCACTCTTTGTGTACGTTGTCCTAGGTAGCTTGTGAACCAGAAGGTTGATTTTGCAGAGGCCAATGGAGGTTAATTGGTTTAAGAGGAGGGAATGGTGGACAGTATTGAAGGCCTTTGAGAGGTCAATGAATACTGCCCCTGCTAGGGTTCCGTGGTCCAGGGACTGGTGAATAAACCCAGTGAGTTCAAGTAGTGCTCTGGAGGTACTGTGACCTTTATGGAAGCCATGCTGCTCTGGGCATTGGATTGAGTATTTAACAAGATATTCGACAAGCTGGTCAGCTACTATGCGTTCTAGCGCTTTGGAGAGTGGTGGCAGAATTGAGATGGGCCTGTAGTTTGACAGCAATACCCTATCTCCATTTTTGTACACAAGAGTCACGGTGGCCGATTTCCACAGCTGTGGGAATTGCAAGTGGCAGAGTGACATGTTCAGGATCCTGGTTATGGGAAGGAGAACTTCATCAATAGTGAGGGCAACCAGTTTGAGGTCCAGTGTGTCTGCATGTTTTGTCTCGATTTCCCAAGCACTTTGAGGAGGTATTTCCTGACTCGCAAGGTGGTAAGTTTCTTGAAGTAAAAAGGAGGGGCTGAGTGAGGACGAGCATCAGTAATAGAGGTGTTAGAATGTGGAGGGTCATCGAAGAAGTCTGGGGGCAGTGTCCCAGAGAGGTCCGAGAACGCTTCATTGAAGGCGTTGTCTAAGGTGGGTAGGTCCTGGGTAGGTGTTCCCTGTATATTGATTAGGTTCAGTGCCGATTTCACATCCTTACCTAAGACTTCCTTCAAGTTGGTTGAAAAGTTTTTTCCATCGCCCCAGGAGGCAGTGAGTGACTCCTTACGCTGTTTTGATTTGGCCTGGCGTATTTCCCGGGTGCAGGCAATTCTGACTTGCTTGTAGGCTAGTACGTCTGTGGGTTTACCCGACTCTCTGCCAAGGTGCCATAGGTGATCACGTTTTTTCAGTTTGCTTATAAGGTCAGATGATAACCATGGGTTAACAGACCCCCTTGCTTTGACCTTTTTGTGGGGCATAATACCTCTTTTATTCTGCTGTCACCACCCTTTCCTATACACATATGTAACTGCCCCTATAAATGGGGGTTCCCGAAAATCTTCCTTGGGTGTGCCTAAATGCCCACTGCCAGGCTGGTGTCCTGTGTCTTAGCCGTTTAAAAGCATTTCTAGGGACATGGATATGTTGTTCATCCACACTGTCTGGCAGGTTCCTTGCTGCTTTAAATCTTGCCAGAAGGTCTTCAAGCTGGCTCCTCCCACCCACCCGGGTGGTAAAACTCTCGGCTCCGCCCCATGACGCCAGATCTTCCTTACCGCTTGGAAGCTCAGGTTCCCTCCTTAATGCTCTGAATATAGACTGGATCCTAATTCTTTGGTTCGCCTGAAAATAATTCTAAAGTTCTCAAGACTTCGGTCAAATTACTCCCTCGTGGCTTTGATGGACAAATCGACTCCCGGATTTCGGCGGTGCCCTTGCAGGCAGAAGATGTCCAGGATGGACCCGCACTCCATGTGCATGTACTGCCTTGGCCCAGATCACAACCCACAGGCCTGCGAGTTACGTCGATCATTTTCGGCTAACGTCCTAGAAGACCGCGCTGCCCGGTTACAGCTTGGGTGCCCCGAGAAGCACTACCCGTCGGTGAAGTCCAAGGAGGCCCATTGGGTGGTGTCCGCGGTGGCTGGCTCGGCTGAGCAGCTCGAGCAGATGATCGCCCTCGAGGAGGAGGGGAGCGCCCAGGCCTCATCCTCATCTTCGTCGGTCGCGGCATTTATCCCGCTCTCTCTCTGGGATCCTCCTACACAGCTTCTTTTAAGGAGCTTTGCCAATCCCTTTCCATGAAGGGAGAGGGGCCATCGGGACACTCTTCTCGGTTCAAAAAGAAGGACTCGAAAGGTAAGTCCCACCATCGATGTTTGTGGGAGCGGGAGAGGTTCCCTTCCCCGGACAGTCGACACTCTACTTCGTCGAGGTTGCGGCTGCGCCGCTGGCTTCACGGTGTCCCTGTCAGGTCAGCCGGCCGAGACACCCAAGCACGCGTTGAGATTTTTTCTATTCGACGGGCTGTCGACTGGTGAAGCCGACAACCTGCGATTTACCTGCGCCTCCTGTGCCGGAGTCCCCGGTCAAGGCTCCCGAGCTGAGAGAAGAGCGGGTGTCTCCCGCTCCCTCCCATACCCACCCTCGGAAACACCGAGGGTCTCAGTCTTGGACCTTGTCTCGATCCAGCCGATCCCATCGACAGCAGCGGTCTCGGCACCAAGGTGAGCGGCAGCGCCGCTCGTCCTCGTCTTCCTCCTCGGAAGAGGAGAGGCTTCGGCGCAAATTGCGTCGATGCTACGAGGACTTAATGTGGCAGCAGTTACTTTTGTCCGAATGTTTAGCGCCTTGCGTCCCCGCCATCAAGTGGCTGTCACCCGGAAAGGTCAAACAACCTCGCTGTAGTCGAGGGTGCCCAAGCCTGGGCCAAGAGCCCGGTCTGGAACCAGCTGCCCCACCGATTTGTGGTGGAACCTCCCTCTCCACAACTGAAATCGAGGGCGCTGACCAAGGACTCTCGGTCGAGCCAGGGTCTGCCCCACAGGTTGTCGATCACCCTCACTCCCAACTGTCCTCAGCAGGTGGAGGGTGGCTCAGGCCCCAGGCAGCTCTTCGCGGACTCCTCGGAGTCTGACGACGACTCCTCCCTGTTTTCCAGGCCCCTTGAACTGGAGTCCTCTGGGGGGGGGGGCAGTCGATGGACGAGAGCCCATCGTCATTCATGGGTCTGCTTCAGCTCATCTCGGAGTTCATCGGGATACAACTCGAGCCCGTATCCAAGCGGGCCAAGTATCCCGACAGAGATACTGGACCGAGGGGATTCGCCCACGGAGGCCTTTCCAGTGGCTGAAGCCATTGTTGGCCCAGCCTTGGAGCTCTGGCAGCAGCCGGCTTCCTGCCCTGCGCCTTCGGCCAGGATGGCCAAGAAGTATGCGGTCCCTGCCAGCTCTTTGTCCATTTTTTTGGAGCACCCCTTTAGAGGGGTTAGTCACCGATAGCGTTTTCCGGCATTCCAGGAACGCTAGGGATGTGGATAAGCCCCCTGACAAGGAGTCCAAAAGCTGGATTATGCCAGGCGCAGGGTGTACGCTGCGTACTCCCTAGGCCTCCGCCATGCCAGCTTGGCCGTGCTGATGGCACATTTCTCCCACGCCCTCATGGGCTCCCTGGATGAGGTGATCCCTCATCTCTCATCCGACCTGCAGACCACGGTCAAGCAGGTGTGGGATCTGGGAAGGGCGATGGTGAAACAGCAGCTCCAAATGGCTCTGGACATTGGAGACTCCTGTGCCAGATCAGTAGCGGCCACAGTGACCATGCGCCTCAGATCATGGCTGAGGATATCTACCTTCATGGTAGATACCCAGCTTAAATTGGCGGATGTCCCCTTCTTGGGGACTGACCTGTTCAGCCCTGGAGTGGAAGGCCACCTCCAGCGGATCGAAAAGTCCAATGCTACCCTGGACTCGGTCACCTCCGCCCAGAAGGACAAGGGCCATCGTCAGCAACATAAGTCCTTTTGCCCTTCTGCGCCTGCAGCACGTCCGGCACAGCAACACCAGCATCAGGGCCAGCAGACTCCGCTTGGCATCCCAAAGCCAAGCCTGCGGCTTCCTCTAATAGGAAGCAGGGAGGAAAAAGCCCAAGAGGTCCCTCGGCTGGCCCCTCCTCCAAGCCTGCCCAGTGACGGGTTGAGGAGTGTTGCCCCCAGCCTCCTTACGTGGGGGGACGGCTCCGCCTCTTCCTTTCCGCCTGGTCCGCTATCACCATGGACGCTGGGTGTTGGAGGTGAAAAGGCCTGCTCTGGAGTTCGAGCAGGCCCCGCCCTTCCGAGCTGTGACCCCTCAGGGGGCTACGTGGTCCGCAGCCTCTCTGTTGGCTCACCGAGCTGACATTGCCCTGCTCCTCGAAAAAGAGGTGATCAGGAAGGTGGTGGATCCTCCAACAGACACAGGGTTTGTGTCCAGGTACTTCCTGGTCCCAAAACGGATGGGGGGGGCTGGCACCCCATTCTAGACCTGCACGACCTGAACAGGTTCCTAAGGTCTCAAACCTTCAGGATAGTCACTCTGGCTCAGATTATTCCATCCTTGGAACAAGGCATGTGATTCTGTTCTCTAGACCTCCAGGACGCGTTCTTTCACGTCCCAATCCGTCCGTCCCACCAGAGATTCCTCTGCTTCACGGCAGAGGGTTCCCTCTACGAGTTCCGGGCCATGCCCTTCGGCCTCTCCCTAGCTCCCAGGGTCTTCACCAAATGCATGGCAGTGGTGACAGCATTCCTGCGGTGCCGAAGGGTCCAGGTGTACCCCTACCTGGACGATTAGCTGATTGCTGCCTCCTCCAGAATGGAGGTGGAGCAGCCCAGGGATCTGGCCCTCCAGGTGTGCTCTCAGGTTGGCCTCCTCATCAACGAGGTCAAGTCGGAACTCGTGCCAAAGCAGGTGATACAATTCATTGGGGCAGAGCTCGACTGTCTACGAGCCAGAGCACAGCTCCCGGCAGACAGGACCGAGGTTCTTTCCTCCTTTGCCCAATCATTTCAGGTTGGGCAGTTGCACTCTGCCCGGGACTTTCTGCACCTCCTGGGCTTCATGGTGGCCTGCAACAGCGTAGTCCGTTTGGGCCCGTTGGTACATGCGTCTCCTTCAATGGGGGCTGGCCGGCCAGTGGTCACAGCACTCCGATCCCTTGGATCAGCTAGTGACAGTAACCCAGAGGATGTGGAACGCCCTCCAGTGGTGGACTGTTCCAGCACATCTGCAGGAGGGCATCCCGTTCGTCCGCCCCGAGCCGACGGTCTGTTGACCAATGCCTCTCTGATGGGTTGGGGTGCCCATCTGGGGGAGCACAGAGCGCACGGCCTCTGGTCCCCTCTGGAGTCCCGATGCCACATCAACCTGCTGGAGCTTCAAGTGGTTCGTCTAGCCCTCAACGCCTTTGCTCCGTTCATACAGGGTCAAGTGGTCCAGGTCCAGATGGACAATACCACGACCATGTACTACCTAAACCGCCAGGGTAGGGAGCGCTCCATGCCTCTGTGCAGGAAAGCTCTCCGCATTTGGTCCCTCGTGCGCAGCCTGGAGGCGGATCTCCTTGCCATCCATGTGACAGGAGCCTCCAACATTCTGGCTGATGCCCTAAGCCGGACAGGGGCTGCATCCCACGAGAGGTCCCTCCTGCCGGAGGTAGTATAAGATCTGTTCTCCCACTGGGGCATGCCGCAGGTGGACCTGTTTGCCTCCAGGGAGAATGTGAAGCTGAGACTGTTTCATGCCCCCCCAGCAGGGCTCGCTGCAGGGGGATGCCTTCTCGAGGTCGTGGACCCTGGGCCTCTTCTACGCCTTTCCCCCATTTCCTTGATCCATAGGTGCTTCTCAAGGTGAGGAGGAACCAGGCGCAGGTGATTCTTGGTTGCCCCAGACTGGCCCCACCAGTTCTGGTATCCAGATCTCCTCAGTCTCAGCTCCAGGCTCCCGAGGCAGCTTCCAGCCCGCCCAGACCTGATCTCAGTCAATCAGGGGAAGGTATTCCATCCAGACCTTCACTCCCTGCACCTGACGGCCTGATTCCTGAGCGGCTAGAGTTCCAGGCCTTGGGTCTTTCCGAAGAAGTCCTCAACGTTGTTGAGGTGTCCCTCAAGGAGTCGACCAGAAAATGCTCCGCCTTTAAATGGAAGAGATTCTCCATTTGGTGTCAGGGCAAGGGCCTGGACCCTTCCTTCTGTTCCTTGGCAAGCATTCTGGACTACCTGTGGTCCCTTTCTCAGCAAGGGCTTCGGTCGACGACCCTTAAGGTGCACCTGGCAGTCATCTCTGCTTGCAGCGTCGGGCGGGAAGCCAGTCAGTCAGGTGCAGAAAAGGTGGTCGCGCTTTCAAAGGCCTTGATCACATATCCTCTGCGGGAACCTCCACTTCCGTGATCTACTGCTGGTATTGGCTGCTCATGGGCAAGCTTATCTGAATCCGATGCACAGGTGTGACATCTCACCTGTCGTGGAAGACCGCTTCTCTTGGTGGCTATCACGCCAGCCAGAAGGATGGGACAGCCCAGGCGCCTCTCCATCGAGTCTCCTTATCTGGTCTTCCACAGGGACAAGGTTGTCCCGCGCCCACCCGAAATTCCTTCCAAGGTGGGAGTGTTGAGTTTCACCTGCAACCAGGTGTTAACTCTGCCGTGTTCTACCCCAATCACACCTCGGAGGCTGAATATAGTCTCCATACTTTGACCCTAGAAGAGCGCCGCTTATTTCCAAGGAGCGGACGCTGAAGTTCGGGGAGAGGTTCGCCAGCTGTTTGTCACCTACGCTGAAGCCGCACCTGGCAGACCTGCAGCCAAGCGGACGATAGGCAGGTGGGTCACCTGCCATAGCTCTCTGTTATAGGTTGGCGGGCATGGAGCCTCCCAGAGGGATAAGAGAGTCATTCTACCCGCTATACCATTGCATCGGTGCCGCTTCCAGGGATGTCCCTGTCCAGGAAATCTGCAGGGCTGCTACCTGAAGTCAGCACACACTTCATCACCCACTACCACATCGACCTTGAGTCACGCCGGGATGCTGGTTTTGGGGCTCTGTTCCTCAGTCATTATTCCCTAAGTAGGGGGTGTGCTGCCTCCTCCTCCCGGAGAACTGCTAGGAGTCTGCAACAGACTAGTGTGGGATGAACAACACATCCATGTCCCTAGAAATAGCAGGTTACTCACCTGTAACAGGAGTTCTAGGAATGGTATATGCTGTTCATCCACAACCCCACAGCCTCCCTGGCTTCAGCGACAACCCGGCTTCCAGCGGCTAGATCTGGTGTCATGGGGTGGAGCCGAGAGTTTTACCACCCAGGTGGGTGGGAGGAGCCAGCTTGAAGACCTTCCGACAAGATTTAAAGCAGCAAGGAACCTGCCAGACAGTGTGGATGAACAACATATACCATTCCTAGAACTCCTGTTACAGGTGAGTAACCTGTATTTACATGAGAGTGCCCTAATGGCCTCCATTCCTGTCCCTTTAAGAGCTGTCTATAACAAAGCGTACATTTAATCTGGGTGGGGGCTGAGTGTTCCTGCGCTTGAGTCCCACCTGGACTGCCAGCTAATTGCTCCATTCTGCCATCGCTAATTGTGCGGTGGGAGCTCTGTTAGAAGCTGTACTTATTTGCTGGTTATCTGCCATAATCATAATATTGTAGTTTGTCTAACCTGCCTTCGTTGGCAGCATGGACATTTCTGTTAATCACCGCCATCTTGGTTCTGGACTGCCATTGTGGACAAATCAGTACCTTTGGGAACCCTAAAATGGAGTCTGTCCCCAGGGATCTTGTGGGAGTGAATTTTTGTAGGAATTGTAGTTTTCTCCTTTTGGAGCCTAAATGGACCTGGAGGGGGGGAGCCCTTGCTGTGATAGACACATGAATCAACGAATCGAACCTTTTGGATCAGAGAGAAAGTACCGAGCTGCCTGCAGCAGAGAGTCAGTCTGAGTTTGGAGTTGAGAGAGTGAGCAGCTCGAGACATCTGAGCAGCTGCTCCTGCGTAGTCGCGCGGGAAGCTGGTGGGAAGGCTGTGTTTGGCCTGCCTGCTTACTTGTCTCTCTTGAGGGAATCCTTTAGTCTGAATTGTGACCGGACTGAATCCGAACAAGTTTGTGACCAGAATTACTTAATTGTGACCGCCTTGTTACCTGAAGAGGACCGAAAATTTGCTCCACGCAGTTCGGCCTGTCGACGTCTGAAGTCAACACAGAACATACGGTTTTGCTCAGAGAGAGGGAAATTGCAACTTGACTGTCATCCAAACTGTGGTACTGTGTTTTCTTTTACTATTGATGTGCTGAATGCTGTCAGTGGGTCGCAATTTGATTCCCCACTGCTTAATTGTCACGCTTGCTGGAAGCTGTATCCAGCACTACCAGACTGACATCCGAATTGTGCACCTGGCTTGGGCCCTGCCAACCTGGCCCCACCAGCTACGAATGCCACAGAGAAGACCATCGACGAGAGACCTGCTTGGGGATCAGCCCCCTGCTCAATGCCATGAATGGGAATGACGTCTTGGTGATTCGTGTGGGCCCTGCTTCTCCTAGCATACCAGCAAATCATCCAGAAGTCTCCATTTCATCCATCCTGTGTCCTGTATCAGGTAGCATGAGTAAACACCAGGGTAGCTCCCTGCAACAACAGCTCAATTAAAGTGTGTCATCTGATTTAATTGTTTGGTTTGATTATTACGAACTGAACCTCCTGGCTCCGGATTACAAATTGTGGGTTATTGTGCATGACTTGTTTTTCCACCATAGGGTCTGACCAGCTGCAATGCTGACCTACCCCAGGCAACGTGTCAGGCTAGCCTACCTCGCCACTGGGTACCCAGAGTGTGTGCGACTGTGTTGAGGGACTCTAAAGTGCATGCCTTGTAGCCTCATTGAATCAGTACCTAAACCAATCATCCTGATTATACCCCTTCCTTGTTCATTTCCCCTGAATAAATCAGATCTGAATCTTTTTGCACGTAACCTGCCTGTGTCGCACTTCTGTACAAATAGCACTGTGGTACTATTGTTTGCTGTGTTTAACCTTACTTTACAGGGGGTCTCCAGGGCCGAACAGGTGGAACTAGCCCTGGTGGTAAGTGCAATCAGAGTGAGAATATATCTGCTGTTTTGGGGTTATTGTACCTGTGTGTTCTGTTCATTGTTTAGACCACTAGAGGGGAAAGGAGGGGTCACAGTGTCCCAGAGGGCTGTACCCAGGTCAGCTACACTACCACTAACCCTGTCCTCCGGGTGGAGGCACCCGTTTTCAGTACCCAGGCCCCTTGACCTGCATCTAGTCATGTAGGCAGGGGTAGTAGCCCTTGGGATAGCGCCACCTAGGAGTTACACATAGATGTTGACGGCGGATAAGGACCACAAGGCCCATCCAGTCTGCCCATTTTTTCCACTTTATGAATGTGCCATAGGTCTTTACTCTGTCAATGGCCTATCTATTCCTACTCATATATATTGCTCCTTTATGCCTATCCCATGCCTGTTTGAAGCCCTGCACTGTATTCATATCCATCATTTCCTGAGGTAGGCCGCTCCATGCATCCACCACCCTTTCTGTGAAAAAGAACTTCCTCACACGACCCCTTAATCGGCCTGCCTCTAATCTCATGCTGTCCTCTTGTCCTGCTATTTTTCTTATATTGAAACATGTTAGACCTTCACCTTGTTAATGCCCTTAAGATGTTTGAATGTTTCAATTGTATCACCTCTCTCCCTTCTTTGCTCTAGGGTATACATATTAACCTCCGTTAATCTGTCCTCATGTTTTCTGATGCAGTCCCAGCACCATTTTGGTTGTCCTTCTCTGGACTGCCTCCATTTTGGTAATGTCCTTGTGCAGGTGCGGCCTCCAGTACTGCACGCAGTACTCCAGATGGGGCCTGACCAGTGTCTTGTAAAGAAGGATTATTACCTCCATCTTATGACTTGTGATACCCCTCTTAATACACCCCAACAGCCCTCTAGCCTTACCTACTGCTTTAGTGGCCTGCTTGGATGATTTCTGGTCATCTGTGTTGATGATGATGACCAAGTCTCTTTCTTCCCTTGTGATTGTCAGCAACTCCCCTCCCAACCTATAGGTGACTTCAGGGTTTCTCATCCCTATGTGCATGTCCTTGCACTTCTTTGCGTTAAACCCCAGTTGCCACTCTTCTGACCATTTTGCCAGTTTTTTCAGATCTCTTCTCATTCTGCCCACCCCATCTGGATCATCTGCTATTTTGCAGATCTTGGTGTCATCTTCAAATAGACAAACCTCACCCTCCAGTCTATCTGCAATGTCACTGATGAAGATATTGAAGAGAACTGGCCCCAGGACTGATCCCTGAGGTACCCCACTTGTGACTGGCATCTCTTCTGACTGTGTACCATTTACCACCACTCTCTGTTTTCTGCCCATCAACCAGTTTGCCACCCAGTTGACCAACTTCTGACCCACCCTGAACCTACCCAGATTATTAATCACTCTTCTATGTGGAACAGTATCGTAAGCTTTGCCGAAGTCAGGGTAGGCAACATGAACTGCACCCCCTTCGTCCACCACTCTTGTTTACCCAGTAAAAGAAATCTATGAGATTAGTTTGACGGGACCTTCTTATTATAAGCCCATGCTGTCTTGGATCCTGTGCTCCTATGGATTCCAGGTGTTGTACTATCCTTTCCTTAAGGAGTGCCTCCATAATCTTGCCCACTACTGAGGTAAGACTGACTGGTCTGTAGTTCCCTGCCTCCTCCCTGCTGCCACTCTTGTGGCGCATGATCACATAAGCCCTTCTCCAGTCTTCTGGAACCTATCCTGTGCTCAGAGACTCACTAAACAGTTCTGATAATGGCTCTCCTAGTTCCACCCTTAGTTCCTTTAGTACCCTGGGATGTATGCCACCAGGTCCTACTGCTTTGTCCACCCTGAGCTTAATGAGCTCTTTTAGGACCCTTTCTTTTGTGAAGGGACTTATGCACGCCTACCTCCCCTTCGTGCCCATGGTGCTGAGCCTTACCTTCTCTTCAGTAAATACTGAGCAGAAGTATTTATTTAGGATAGATGCTTTTCCTTGATCCTCCTCCACACACTCCCCCTTATCCCCTTTGATCTTAGCAATACCCCCTCTGGACTTTCTCCTTTCACTAATGTACATATAGAAAGTCTTGTCCTCTTCTTTTACTGTTCATGCTAGTGTTTCCTCAGTTTGGGCCTTTGCCTGCTTTACTGCCGTCCCTGCTTCCCTTAGGGAAGTTTGGTATGCCTCCCTATCTTCGTCCTGCTGCATTCCCTTATATTTCCTGAAGGCCAACCTTTCGGCTCTGATCTTTTCTGCTACTGTTGTTGAGAACCAAAGTGGTTTCCTTCTTCTTTTGTTCTTGTTTTTCTCTCTAACACAATGGGATGTTGCTTCAAGTATTGCATCCTTAATGCTTGCCCACTATTTTGTCTTGCATTTCACCCTAACGTCCTCGACAACTGTCTCACACGCCTGAAGCTGGGGAGGCTGGAAAAATGGAACCCTCCATTGAAATCAAAGGCTCTGTGTGCCTGCAGCCTCGTGGCTCACTATGCCCCTGGGTGTGCGGGTATCTCAGTACTACCAACACCCAGCCATGTCTTATTGCTTACTTATGTATACAGTGCTTATGTCATCAGCCGTTTATCCACTCAATGCTATGTCATCAGCCATTTATCTGTGTAGTGCTTATGTCATATAGAATGTTCGGACTCAGTAGCAGTATTAACCATATTCAAATGCGAATAACTTTATAAGGTAAAATGATAGTGTGGTACTGTGAACATGAAAGTTGTTCAGCACAGAAATATCTACAAAATGAGCGGTGTTTCATTTATTGATACCTTCTAGATTTTTTGATAATTAGCAAAAACAAAAAGCAGAAAATTCATTTTTTTTTCATTTTGTCAGCAAACAAATGTAAATAACTTAAAAATGAAAAATGATAGTGTGGTACTATGAGCACAAAGTTTATTCAGCACAGAAATAGCTACAAAATGATTGGTGTTTCATTTATAGATACATTTTAGTTTTTTCATAATTAGCGAAAAACAGCAGAAAATCAATTTTTGTGCTTTCTTTCAAGCAAATGCAAATAACTTAAAAACAAAAAATTATTGTATGGTATTTTGAGCACGAAAGTTGTTCAGTAGAAAAATATCTACAAAATGAGGCGTTTCATTTCTAGATTCCTTTTAGATTTTCTATAATCAGAATAAAATGGTAGAAATTCCATTTTTATTCACATTTTTGACTAACAAATGCCCACTACAAAAGCAAAAGAATTGCATAAATGAAATATGCAATGGAAAACTTGTGTAATAAATGATTACCTGCACTCAAGCAGTTTGACCTTAGACACCTCACTCATGGCTTACGCCACTCATGAGGTTACCAGAGGTCAAACTGCTCTTGTGCAGATAAATCATGTATTACACTTGCTTCCACTGCATATCCCATCCATACATATATATATATATATATATATATATATATATAAATATATATATATACATATACATATACATATATGTATATATATATATATATACACACACACACACACACGTACATACGTACACACACACATACATATGCCATGGCTCTAATAAAAAAATCACTGTTACTTTTCTTGAGTGCAGTTTGACGTTTGTCGTCATGAGTGGTACAGTGATGTTTTAATTAGGAACATGGCATATTGGATGTATGCAGTGCTTTTTATTATACTATGGCAAAAAAAAAATCCTGCATCCTGATTGTTAAGTGGCCACCTCTAACAGTGATTGTGATTGTTCACAGCACACCTGAATGAAGGGGTCTGTACTGTACCATCATTATCACTATGGACCTACTGTGTGGATAAATGGCAACATCCTTAATTGCCGCTATGGTATGAATGGACCTAAGTGTGAATAAATGCAATATTCTCACTCTAGATCTGATCATCCTCAAAAATCAAACATACTTGCTGAAATTTATTGTCATAAGCATTGCATAAATATATACTATGTATGTTTATATCTATTTATAATTACCAGCTTCAGTTTTTTTCCCATTGGGAAAACCTGTTTGATATTTGCTGTAATAACTGGCTGGTTATTATTGCAAACACATGCCGGGTTTCCCTCACAGTGTGCATATGCTAGCCGCTCTCTCCACTTCCTCTCGACAAGAAACAAGGTGCAACTGCCGCTCAGTGGTAAGTAAAAGAAACTTAAAAAACAAAACAAAAAACTAAAATGCCTAACATGTCCAGTTCTTCTCCACTATAACAGCACATCAGTATTTCATCTTGGCAGACCACGGACTGCACTGAATCCCGATCAGTCTGTGGCCGCCTCAACAACTATCTCTCCTTTTCTTTTTATTTTATAAAACTGCTGTGGCAAAAAAGTGGACACCGGCAAATATATAAAATAAAACATTGGGTGATGTGTAAAACTCAAATTTTACAGATACCCTCTGTATTGGATGCTTTAATAAATCTTTCGAGCTTCGCTCTTGGGGTTTATATAGCATCCAGCACCTCGGGGGGGGGGTACAAATCTCATAACACTCACCACCCAATGTATAATTCTATATCAGGGATATGACATGGCTTGATTGAAGATATAATTTTTATTTTCATGAGGCTACAGATGTTATGTTGTCTCAGGAATGGTGAAGCCACAGGCGACATATCTTAATATCATCTGCCCTGATTGAAGATAAATATTACATCTTCAGTCAGGTCATGTCGTGTTCTGTTTATACTGACATATGTTCTGGGATAAACATGATTGGGAATGTGTAAAAAAGTGCTTGTGACTTCGAAATGTATAACTAACTTTTGGCTTCTTTTATAGTTACAGTACTTATTTGGGAGTGGTTTACAAGATTTACTACTAAGTCTGTTTAACTCACTGAGCCCCACAGCTTTACAATCTGGCCAGTACATAATGACAAAGTTTGATGCACAATTATTTTTTTTTTTTTTGGGTGGCATTTGTTTATTGAAAATGTGAAAATTAATTTTTCTGCGGTTTTTTGCTGAGTATAAAAAGTAAAAGGTATCTAGAAATGAAACACCACTCATTTTGTATATAGTTTTGTGCTGAACAACTGTCATGCTCACAGTACCATGCTATAATTTTTTGTTTTAAAGTTATTTGCAGTTCTTCATTGTGAAAGTGAAAACAGAATTTGCTGTTTTTTGCTGGTTACAAAAAAATCTAAAAGGTGTCTATAAATGAAACACCACTCATTTGTAGATATTTTTTGTGCTGAACAACTGTCATGCTCACAGTACCATGCTATAATTTTTTGTTTTAAAGTTATTTGCAGTTCTTCATCGTGAAAGTGAAAAAAGAATTTGCTGTTTTTTGCTGGTTACAAAAAAAATCTAAAAGGTGTCTATAAATGAAACACCACTCATTTGTAGATATTTTTGTGCTGAACAACTTTTACTCTGCAGTACTATGCTGTCATTTTTTGTTTTAAAGTTATTCGCATTTGTCAAAAAAGTAAAAAAAAAATTAAATTTTCTGCTGTTTTTTGTTGATTATAAAAAATCTGAACGATATCTATAAATGAAACACTGTTCATTTTTTAGATGTTTTTGTGCTCATAGTGCCACGCGATCATTGTTTTGTTTTTAAAGTTATTCGCATCTGAATATGGTTAGTGCTGCTACTGAGGCTGAACATTCTAAACCTGTATGAATTAGGAATGCACTATGACATGTAAGCAATAAGACACAATGGGGTGTGCATTGTGCTGAAATAACCACATGCCCAGGGGTGTAGTTAGGCACGAGGATGCAGGCCAAGTGCTTAGAGCCCCTGGAAGTGTGGTTATCTCAGCACAGTGTACATCCCAGAGTGTTTTAGTGTGCTTATAAAATGGGCTACTTTTTGATATATGTTTTATTAACAGAATTCCATTTTTTTATATGTAAAAGTTCAAACGATTATCTGTTAATAAGTTAAAATAGTCCTTCCACCTATTGGGACTACATTGAATTTACTGATTTGCTTTAGGTCTTTTCACCTAATGCAGATTCCATAGTTGTAGTTTTTTTAAAGTTTTGTGGTGTTATACTGATTGATGGCCCTCTCTGCCCAATGTAGTATTAAATAATACTGAAAGTCTTGATGAGTGTCAGTCTGTTATTTGTTGGCAGTGGGCGTTGCACCCCCTATTAATTTTTTTTTTTTACACTAATATTGGAGTGTCCAGCGTGAGATGTTCCTGCTCTGCAACTGTGGTGCATTTCAGCAGCAGGAACTGATCCCGCAACTCATCTGCTGTGAAACGCAACTGGCTCATGGTTACTTTACAGTGGCTTATCACAGCACATAGCAGTGATATTGGGGGGGGTTACTCGGCTGAATAGTGAATGGAGAAAGTTGCTGACACAGCGTGAAATGGAAGCGTTTGGAGCTGACTGAGTTTCTTTTTTACTCTTTGAATGCCAGCCTTAATGGCTTGTATAGGAAGGAAATGTACACTACACGGTAAAGAGCAGGCAAATTAATTGTGGCAGCACTAAGTTAACATACATGAACTACTGAATGATATTGCAAATTGTGTTTGCCAGTACAGAGTTTAAAGGTGAGGGGGCACAATGCGATTGCTTCTTTGGGAGTGGAATAGTACAGTGCGATTGCTTCTTTGTGATTAAGCTTGCAAACAGAATACTACAGATACATAAAGGGACTGATAGTGATTTTTAAATATAGTAACTTCAGGCTAAATATGGTGACGGTTTTAGAAAATGACCTATTATGGCTTTGTTGACTATATTGCATACTGTATCAGTGAGGGCAGACAATGACTGCCAGACATTTTGCAAACATTCAGTGGCAGCGTATCAGTATGTGAAGTGGCTAAATACCAGGAAGACTGTGCATTGTGCTCTATTAATGCACAGTCAGCTGACTGGATTTATTTATTTATTTTTATTTATTTTGTTTTTGTTAACCAGGTAGGTGCACTAGACAAGAGATTTTGCTTATTTTCAGGCACAGCCCGGGAGGGTTACACATCAGAAACAGCAGATACATAGTGTCCACAACAGAATACAAAACATCTAGTTGGAAGGAAAATACAGTAACACATGATAATTTAGAATACATGGCACATTCAGGAACAAGTAGAATATACATAGCATGAGGATGAACAGTAACCACAGTTACATAAGCTTTTATAGAATTTTGAAAACAGTATAATTGACTAAAAAAAATACATATACAGCAAACACTGGGGGTACATAAGTGCTGAGAGGAAGTACCGCTTTCAAGGTGAAAGATCAGTGGTAGTAGTGCAGGTGAGTGGAGACAAGCAAGAGGTAGAGCAGGAGCAGAGACCTGAGCCCATAAGGTGAGTTCTTAAACTTTTTTGAAAGGCCCAGTGAGTAGCCGATTGTTTAACAGAGTGGAAGGGTGTTCCACATTCTGGGAGCAGATATGGCAAATGCAAGTTCTGCCTTCTTGGTGAGACATCTAGGCATAACAAATGAAGCAGTTTGAGTAGATCTCAGTGTATAGAGCAAGTCAGGTTGTTTTAGCAGAGTTACAAGGGATCTTGGAGTACTAGTCCGGTTTAATTTAACAACCAGACAACCAGCTGTGTACAGACGATAGGAGGATGGGGTGAGCCAGTTGAGAGAAGAATAGAGCTGACAGCGATGTGTTAGTTTAGGAGCCGCAAAGGCGAAGTGGCAGATACTATTATAACAAGTGCTCCATTTCTGGATTACTTGCTTGCTAACATTAAGGCAGACTATAGAGCCATAATTGAGGCAAGGTCGAAGAATTCCCTGAGCAATGGCCAGCCTGGCTGTCGAATTTAGGGAGGATCTTACCTTGTAAGCCAGGCTAAGTTTACTGTTCACTGCCTTACAAGTGGCTGCAACATGAAGATTAAAGTCCAGTGAGGGGTCAAGAGTCATCCCAAGGTATCTGAAGGATGTGACTGTATCCAGGGTTATGCCATCAGGGCCACGAAGGGAAAGTCTCATATGACAAGCTTTTAGCCTAGGGGAAGTCCCAAAGAGCATTGACACCATTATGCTAGTGTTAAGTAGGAGCTTATTTTGTTTTAGCCAAGCTGAGAAGCAGTCAAAGTTAGATTGAAGGGAGGTGCAAACTGCCGAAATGTCATTAGCGGCAGAGTAGATAACCATATCGTCCGCATAGAAAAGAGACAAAGTCAATCCGGACGGGTGGGGGAGGATTATTTATAAAGAGACAGAAAAGGAGGGGACCAAGAATAGAACCTTGGGGAACACCAACTGAGGTACAGACAAGATCGGATGCAACGTTCCCTATTTGAACAAATTGTTGCCTACCCAGAAGGTAACTGCCAAACCAGGCTGTGGCAGAATTTGAGAAACCAAGAGAGGATAGTTTGGAGAGCAGAAGAGAGTGGTCAACCAAGTCAAAGGCCTTTGTGAGGTTGATAAAAATGGCTCCAGTGAGTTTTCCTTTGTCCATGTTAAGCAGCACATCATTAGTAAATTGTAATAGTGCCGTAGTTGTGCTGTGGCCAGACCTAAAGCGATGCTGGGCTGGGGATAATAGATTGTTTTTATGCAGATACTCCATGACCTGAGAAGACACAGCCTTCTCTGGGATTTTATCCAAGACAGATAAAATGGCAATTGGTCGGTAATTACTTATCGTTCTAGAGTCTCCTTTCTTATGCACTGGCACAACACATGCAATTTTCCAGATGGATGGCACCGTCCTGGTCATAATAGATAAGTTGAGTATTCTCACAACAGGGGCTGCAATGTCAGCAGCAATAACTTTAAGGAACTTGGGAAATAGTCCATCGGACCCCGGAGAGCCATGTTCAGGAATGGCTCTCATAAGCCTTAATACATCAATAGTCGAGACTGGTTTAATACTAAACTGGGTCGATAAAGATTCGGCAGGGTTTATGATTTCCTCAGAGCATAAAACAGAGCTAAGCAGGAAATCCGAGAGATCAGAGAAGTGAACATTAAGTGAAGTACCAATCGTGCTTTGATTATTGCAGTTAGCATCATTTATAGTCATTTCAGTCAGAGGCGGGGATGGGCCTTTCTCTAAAAAACTTTTTACATGGTTCCAGAAACCCCTAGCATCGCCACAGGATTTTTGACGAGGCATACCACAGTATGCTGTTTTTGCTGCTCGGATGTCTTTCTTACATGTTTTTCTCATGGATCGATACTTAGACCAGTCATTAGGTTGGTTAGACATTTTGGCAGTAACCCATGCCTTATCTCTGCTCTTCATTGCTGAGAGGAGATTCTTATGCAACCATCTAGTTTTAGCACCCCTAATTCTCCTTTTTTTGAGAGGCACATACTTGTTTTGGAGGGGGAGGATATTTGATAGTAAGTAATCGAGAGCTCTATCAACATTAGTTGTGTGGTATAATGGGGACCAGTCAATGCATCGTACTTCCGACAGAAGTGCTGCAATATTTAATTTTGAGAAATCCCAGAACTGTATTATCTTAGGAAGTGGCTTAGGACAGCCGGCATTCCAGACACACAAAGTGGGTGAGTGGTCACTGATTGAGTCAGGCAAGGTACCAACTTCAAGAATTCTACTGACACGATTAGTGACAATCCAGTCCAATGTGGATTAGTGTGAGCTGCTGGAAGAAATACGGGTAGGTCCAGTAACCAGCTGAGAGAGGTGAAGCTTTGCAAGAGTGTTATTATATACACCAGAGTTACTACTAGACCAGTCAAGGTTAAAATCACCAAGTAATATAATTTCTTTAATCCCCTTTAGAGAAGACAGGTGGTCAATGATTCCATCCAGGCCAGTTAGCGCCCCCTTTGGAGGATTATAGACACAGACTAGGTTTAATTTCTTTTGCCCACAAAGAGTCAGTTCCACATGAAGTATTTGGCAGGAGCTGTGCATTCCGTGAAATAGTAGTGAGACCTTGAGGTGATCTCTGGAGTAGAAAGCAACCCCATCCCCCCTTTGCGAGGTGGGACGATCAAATCTAACTAGGTTGTATCCTGTTAATTTAAGCACAGAATTATGAATATCTGGCTTAAGCCAAGTTTCAGAGAGTCCAAGGATATCTGGGGAATACAGTTTAACCCATGCTTCAAGTTCAGGGAAATTAGAGGAAATACTTCTAATATTCATATGGGCAATTTTTAGGCCCCTTGATAGAAACCACTGAGGGAAAGTGATTGGATTTGCCGCATCAATTGGACCTGGATTGGGCTCAACATCACCAGAGAGGGATATGCGAATTTTGTTAATCCAAGAAACAAGGAACAACTGAATAGGATTTATTTATTTCAGGGGTGTAACCAGGGATTTCAGATCTGCACACCAAGTGGACTCACTGCTACCCCAGCCCCCCCTTGTTAGAGTGAGCTACCCCCTCCCAGGGTGTAGCCATATAGTATACAAATGTACACCAGGACCATGTTTGTTGCCTTATTTGGCACAATAAATACAACTTTTCTATCTCATGACAGTAGTTGTTGCCATGCATTGTTCCCCAAGACACCCACATACCAGCACAGAGCCTGTAAATTTGTATTGTCCTTGGGTTACAAAGAGAGTATTAGTGACCAGTCCTTCTAGTTTAGACTCCTATGAATACAATTACAGAAAGGTTTAGTATTTCCTTTGTTTGTTTTCATGGAAAAAGGAAGAAGTTCAGAGCCTATTTGCTACCCCCCTTAAATAAAATTGCACACCATGGAGTGCTTGGAGTATGCCTGCCTACACCCATGATTTATTTGTTTGTTTTTGTTAATCAGGTAAGCACACTAGACAACAAGTGCCTATTTTCAGGTGCAACCCGGGAGGTTACAATACAGAAAAAGCATGGTACATATTCAGGGTAGCATACAGACCCGCAACTACAGATGAGCCAGAGAGAATACAGTACATTGAGACATGGTGCATAGACAGAGAACAATCTCACCCACACACAGGTGGAGCCAGAGTACAGCATATAGACATAGTACAGAGTCAGAGCTAACAAACATGAGTATGATTACAAGCTTAATACGATACATTGTGGCAGGGGGTAAGGAGAACAACAGGTACAGGAAGCTGAGTGGGTGGGGGGCCTAAATCTGCAGACACCTCAGGTGGTGGTGGGAAAACAGGCAAGGGGTAGAGCAAACGTTGCAGTGGACAGCATAGAGCTAGTGGGTGAGGAACCCAGCCTGGGGGGACCACCACGGTGGAGGCAGACACGAACTGCAGGGGGAGTACTGTCCAATCCAGTGGCAGGCCCCAGTGGGCAGGTCAGGAGATAGCGAGGGGACTTTGGGTGCCGAAAGGGAGGGAGGGAGCTAGAAGGGTAGGGGACCCCTGACAGCGGAGAGAGGGGAAAAAAAATGCTGTCCTGAGGGAAGGCAGGGGCCAGGAACAGCTTGAGGGTGGGGAGTAGGGTGGTCATGAGAGCAATAAGTGCGGTGGAGGAGAAGTGGCTGAGGCCGAAACCTACATAGTGGGAGAGGTGTCGGGTGGCCACAGGTGCCAGGATACCTGCACTTATTTAGATCAGGAAGGGTGACACAGCAAATGTAGTACCCAAGTCTGGCAGGGCAGATGAATTTAACGGCCCAGTTACCAGTACTGTGAGGTATGTCATAGGCCAAGAGATTGGAGTGATGAAAGGAATCATTATATAATTTTCTGCCCATTTTATAAGTAAGAAATAAGACACAAGGGGGTGTGCATTAGGTAAAGAATAAGGCATGACAGGTTGTGATTAATGGGCTGATAATGCTGAGCATGCTCCAGGTGCATAATGAGGTGCTTGCACCGAGTACCTTTAGCACCTAGGAAGTGCTCTTATCAGCCCATAAACCACATCTCGGAATGTCTTAGTTCCGCTTATAAAATGGCTCCCCACCATAAACCCTCTTTGTAACAAAAAAAAAAAAAAAAGGTATTTAAAAAAAGTTTGCTAAAAAGTTTTAAAGATACAAAACAGAAAAATAGTCCATCTGTAGTGCAGAGTAGCCAACCATATATAACATCCAGTCACTAGAGGCATTGGTGCCTGTCTCTTTCCTCCCAACTCTGTCTCTTCCCCCAACACACAAACACTTTGTTTTGTTTGTCTTTTTTTATTTAATTTTGTTTTAGCTTTATTTAGCCTTTCTTTTTGAGTTGCAGACTGGGTGTGTGAGCTTGTCCTTTGCAGGCCACTGTGCAGAAATAGCGGTCATCAGCACGTCTACTGGCAGGAGTATGACTGAGCAACCGTGGTTTTTAAAGACAGGAGTGTGGATCAGCACATGTGCTGGCAGGAGTATGACTGAGCGACTGTGGTTTTTAAAGGCAGGGGAGTGGCATTTTTTAAGCTGGAATGTGTGAGTGTATCTGTATGGTACTGTGTGGGGACAGCACAGGACCACGAAGCCCTTAAAGGCAGCGGGATCCCTTTCTCAGCACACACAGCCTGAGATTCACTCCTTGGGGACAGCACAGGACCACGGAGCTCCTAAAGGCAGCGGGATCCCTTCCTCAGCACACGCAGCTTGAGATTCACTCCCTGGGGATAGCGCAGGACAGGGGAGCCCTTAAAGGCAGCACGACCCCTTCCCCAGCACACACAGCCTGAAATTCACTCCCTTGGGATAGCGCAGGACCGTGGAGCCCTTAAAGTTAATCTGGCTCCCTCCTAGGCACAGTTTCTTGTGTGGGGGTGTTTTTTTCTGCCCTCCTGTTCTGACTGATTGTACATTCAAGGACACGTCTGTCTCTCAGAGGCCTGGATTTCTGCTGTGCACAGCGGGAGTTTTAAGAGTCTTTTTATTCACACTGGACTGCCTTGCTTAGTTCATGGCTGGCTTCAGCTAGTCAGTGTCTCTATTATTTGAGCCTAGAGCCTCTGTACAGTACTAGCTTGCTAGCAACTACTGCTTTCCATGTTTTTAGAGCATATTGCTCAGTATTTTACATCCCCTTAGCTAGCGACTACTGCAGTCTCTGTTTAGAGCATTGATTTAAGCATTTGTACAGTCCTCAGTTAGCGACTACTGCATTCTCTGTCTAGAGCATTGATTTAAGCATTTTTACAGTCCTGCAGCCTCTACTCTCTACCTATGTTATGAGTTAATGCTGCTCTATTCTGTGCTGCTGTTTGGGAGTGCTTTTCGCTTGCCTTGCACTTACTGAATCAGCCTGGCTGAAGCTGCTGCAGGCCCCCCGCATGGTTGGCGTCCTCCAGCATTTCCACAGGCCCCAGTCGCTCCTCCATTGTTCTGGCAGTCCTGCTGCATCCCAGTTCATGCATACGTACTGTGGTCTGGCCTTCCTCTTGCTCCAGCCATACTCCCACTGCATACTAATGATATATCCTTTGTTCTTGCCGTGTTTAGGCAGCAGGACCCCTTCCCCAGCACACACAGCCTGAGATTCACTCTCTGTGGACAGCGCAGGACTGTGGAGCCCTTAAAGTTAATCTGTCTCCCTCCTAGGCACAACTTCTTGTGTGGGGGTGTTATCCTCTTCCTGGGACTCGGGATGCAGTTTTTGGGAAAATATGAAATCCCTTACTGGTAAAGCTACCCCCCCAGCCCAACTCAATGTAAACGGGTCCATCACTAATGACACTCAGCTGGTTACAGACACCCTTGATAACTCTTTTCTCTGACCTTAGCTCTATTCTCCCCTGATTTTTTCAATACTCCCACCCCCACTGCCTCACCCCCTTTCTCTTCTGTGACCTTACTCTATGGAGACCAAGCCCTACCTAATCAAAGCCCTGAATGGCACTCAACATAGCAGTGACTCTCTGACCTCTGGATCCTTGGTCTGGCTTTAGATAAGGTTCTGCCCCCACCTTCTAAACCTCTCGCCTGCCTTGGCAAATTCCCACCTCCTGGAAGACGGCTGTTATTACCCCAATCCACAAATCTGGAGACCGCTTCTCACCATGCAACTGTCTGGCAGTATCCACCCCCCCACCCAAGGCCCTCGAACGCATAGCCTCAGACCAACTCTCTGTAAATATGACCTCCTATCCACTGAACAACATGATTTCAGACAAGGGCACAGCACCACTACTGCCCTCTTGGAATTCTCCAAATACATTCACTCTGCCTTAGACAGTGGTAGGGTGGCAAGTGCAGTCTTCCTTGATTTATCTAAGGCATTTAACACCGTCAATCACACCCTCTTCCTTTCTACCCTCTCCCACCTTGGTCTGGCCCAGGAAACTATGTCCTGGTCGCTGACTATTTATCAGACTGCTTGCAGAAGGTCAACATTTTTAACACCCTCTCTAAACCTCTCCCTGTGCTCTCTGGAGCCCCGCAGGAGTCCATCCATGGGCCCCTCCTGTTCAGCCTTTACTTATACTCCCTACCTAAGGCATGCTCTGGAAATATCCTCCTCTACGTGGATGATGCCATCCTCATTACCTCTCAATGTAACCCAGCCACCTTAGAACTCTCCCTATAGAATGCCTTCAGTGAGGCTGAGTCTGGTTCTCCAAGTATTAACTTGTACTAAACCAAAAAAAGTCCAAGGTCATGCTCTTTGCGTGCCGTCAAAACAGACTCAAACACTCTCCCCTTCACATCAACACCTCCCTCTTGCTTTCTCTTGAAAAGGTGAACACCTTTAAGTACCTTGGAGTCACCTTCGACCCCACCCTTACCTTGGCTTCCACAAACATATTCCCCTTCTCTGTACATCTGTTAACTCCTGTATAGGTCTACTATACCATCATCGGAACTGTGTCCCCCCGAAGCCCTCCAGCTTGCCATCTCGTCCTCAGTATTATCTATCATAGACTATTGCATCCTGATCTACAGGGCTGCTGATATACTGCCCTACTGAGAGTAAAACTGCCCTGAACAAAGCCTGTCACCTTGCCCTAGGCTGCCCAGTATCAACCCACACCTGCACCTTTCTACAGTCAAACTAACTGCTAGACTTTGAAGGCAGACTAAAATACCAAACCTGCCTCCTAGCCAGGAAAATACTATCTGGCCTTACCAACCCCATCCTCTCTCCCCCTCCTGCCTCCTGCATCTTCCTCCAAGGCCACCCGGAGCTCACTTAAACCTACTTTCCTAGTTCCATGGCTCAAAACCTCTCTTGGCCAACGCTCCTTCCACTACAGAGCCCCTTCTTGGTTCGTCTCCTTCCCCCCCTGAATAACCCTTGAAACCAAGCTTGATCATTTCAAATCCCTGCTCTGTTCTCACTTCCTCTCCTCCCGCTCATATAACTGCCTTTAACCCTCCCCCCCGCCGACAATGGACTGTGTCCGGCTCACTCCCCACCCTCTGTCTCATGCTGACCTCCACCTTATTTCTACTCATATCTGACAGTAGACCTTTATCCTGCCCTATCTCCACCTGCTATCCTGTGTGTGTCTCTAACCCTATCGACGCAATATCAACCATGTTGCTTTGTATACAGTATGTACTTATTTTATCCACAGTTGTAATCCCCTACCAGTATGTTTTGTCAAATGTTTATTCCACCATTGTATTCCAACTACATGTGTGTACAAATGTTGTCTACTTGACGTGGAGCCTTTGAAAAGGAGTTTGTGACTCAAAGGATTGTAATTCTGATACCTTCAATAAATAAAATAAGCCGCTGGCCATGACAGCGGCTCAGCTCTCACGGTTGCTGCGGGGGGAAGACAAGGAATGCAGGAAGGACCCGACAGTTGAAGGAATGCAACAGCAAGTGCTGCAGCATGGATGGGGCATGCTGTGGAGGAGCAGCTCACAACATTCTGCGGGAGAGCCATGGATGAGCGGCCTGTAGGAAACTTTTCAAATCTGGACTGACAATACAGGTCAGAATGGGTCAGAAGTGTCTGTGAATGAAACTGGGGCTTTGATTATATATTGTATTGCTTGGAAGTGTTTAGTTCATGGAAAAATAATATTTTTCACTGTTAGGGGAAGTACTGTTTTTACAGTACTAACATGGCTTCTACAAATTTTCGAAATGTTCTGGCAGCCGTGGATCTCTGACTACATGCACTGCGTTCTGGTTTGCCTAAAGAAGTACTGGTTGGCACAATGTGTCCTGATAAGGACCTGGCCAAAGGAACCTCTTGGCCAGTCAGGATGTAGAAAGTTCTCAACCCATTTTATAAACATTTCTAGCACATGGCAGGGGGCTCAGTAAGGCATGAGGTCACAGGCCAAGTGCCTTCAGCACAATCCAACCAAAAAGGTACTGTGCCTGGAAAATGGAGTGGTGCAGGATATGGGGTGAGCAACCCCTACACAACAACTAGAAACCAGAATAGCCACACACTAGAAGCAATGGTCAGCAATGTAAAGAAAGTCCCAAAACAGGCTGATGCAGTCACAAATGCAGAATATATGGAACAATTTCAGCGTGGTATGACATAAAGAATGCCATAGACTGCTGATGCAATTACCCCTGCACTTTGTTGGAGCTTGTTTAGGGAGCCTGTTTTGGGAGTTGCTTTACAGTGCTGACCATTGCTCCTAGTGTTCAGCTATTCCGGTTTCTAGTCACATGCCTTCAGACCCTTACCATACATTAGAAATGTCTAATGCACACCTTTGGAGTGTCCTATTGTACTTATAAAATGGGAATGTAACATAAAAAAAAAAAAGAAAATATTTTTAACTTTGAATAAATATTAATTTGGTAATTAAATGTTAATGTGCCATGAAAAATAGTCCCTTATTTTTTGAGGGTGAATAAACTCTGCTCTTCCCTGTTGACACTTCTGTCTGCTTCTCTGACAGTGACACTTCAAAAGTGGACAACACAGCCCTGACAAATTTATTTATTTAAAAGTTTTACCAGGAAAAATCATACTGCCCATTTCCAGATGCATCCTGGGGGATACGGGGGGGGGGGGAGTCAGAGCAAGAATAACATGATATCAATCAACAAACTACATTAATCAACAGTATATGCGGTAATGATATAGAAGGTACAGTGGTAGTAACAATCCAAGCAATGCAAGCAAGCAGTAAACAGTAAATAAGGGGACACGTGCGATGCAAGGGGGGATTTAGTGGATGTCTGGAGGGAGAGCAGGGCTAGATGAGTGGAAACAGCTGCAGGAGGGGAGGTGAAGCTACGAAGGAGAGAGAAGAAATTAATGGCAAATGAAACAGTTAATTGTTTGGGGCTACTAATATTAAACAATATGGTGGCTTTTTAAAAAAGGCTAGTTTTTTTTTAATGTTGAGCGCATGCCTAACAGAGAGAGCTGGCCACACACACGCCTTTTATTTTCTTTATTCATGTTTTTTTGTTTGTTCTTTTACTGTGAGTGGGACTGCAGTGAAGCAGCACTGGGGATTTGGCACATAGTGGGGGAGCAGCTGAAATGCTGGAAGCTTAGTATTGCACTGAAAAGTTTGGGATTATCCACCTAATTGTAAGTGCATTATACCGTTTTTTGGACATTTGCAGCATTGTGTGTTGGGAGCGGGGGAGAGAGAGAGATGCAGGGAAGTGCTGCATGCGACCCAGCATTTAGACAGAGCTGGAGTGTGGCTGAAAAGTGATTTGTCTGATGGCATTACAGAGAAATCATCAAGGTTGCACTGACAGCTTTCAATTCCTTTACAGGGATTACTCAATTAGATGTGAATGCATTATAGCATTTATGTTTATATTTGCAGTCGTGTTTGGTGAGGGAGTGGGAGAGAAATGGGGGGGGGGGACACCACAAGCGGCATTGAGACAGAGTGGGAGTGTGGCTGAGAAGTGGACCATCTGTCGGCATTAGAGAGAGGAAGTGTACACAGATTTACATGGATTTCCTAATTAAATATGAGTACTTTCATTTAATATAATGCCATGTACGGCCTTGTCCAATGGGAGAGCGGGGAGGGAAGGGGAAAGCGGTGACTGCCACGGTAGCATCTTGATCATAATTTTGGGTCATAAACCGCATCGCAGATCTTTCAAAAGTTAGCTTTGACAAAACAAATACATAAATTATTTTGTTGATGCCAGCAAATTGGTACAGTTTACTACCTATATTATAGTTTTTCTTATTCTGGGCTACAAACTGTCAGCTTGGAAGTTTATGTGCTCAGTTAGTGGGAAAAAAATGGTGACTGAAAATATTTTTTAACATTCTAAACAAGGGCTCAATTATTTATTGACCTGCATTCTGCATGACATGTCTTGTTTTTAGCCATGCATTAGACAGATCTAATGCTCGGCTAATGACTAAATGGGATGCAAGATTTTCCCTACTCATTATATAAAGTGGTACAAGGACAGCTATCACTGTAACATAATGCATCAGTAAAAAATATTGATGTCTTGATGCATTATGTCATAGTAATTAATATCTTTCCTTTTTCAGAGAGAGATCACTTTTTGTCTGGCCAGTTATCTCAAAACATAAGTATGCTGTGTAAGTAATAAGCCACAACAGGGTGTGCATTATAGAATTTTAACGCACACCCCAGGGGTGTAATAAGGTATGAGGCTGAAGGCTGAGTATCCTGACTCCTCTGGGAAGTGCATTAAAATCCTATAATGCACACCGTGGAGTGGCTTGTTACACTTATAAAATGGCTCTTAGTATTTTTATTGGGGAGGAAAAGAGATTTGGAACCCGACCATGTATTTATAGAGATTTAATGCATAGTCATATGATATCTCTCAGCCAGTGAAATTTCTAGATATTTTTCTTGCCATTTTATAAATGGATAAATATACTTAACATAGCATCCTTCATCTTTGTGTTTAAAAATGCTTCCACAGCATTTTGCAACAACCCTTTATATAATTTTAACAATATAATGTGTTCAGAGCATGAAAAGAAAACAGAATTATGCTAGGAAAACATATAAAAAGGGTTTAAAAAGAGCTTGGTGCAGATAACTGCAGAACCTGCTTCAACGGCGTTGTACAGTCTTCATTCTTCCTGTCTTCTTTGTACAGGTATGGTAGCTGAACAGTTTGTCCCTGACGGTCCTCACCTAAAGCTGTATAACTACGAAGAGAACCACTGGGATCACCTGATGAACTGGCAGCATGCAACCATGTATCTCTTCTATGGTATCTCAGGCTTGGTGGACATTATAGTCCACACATCCTCCACAGTCCCAGTGGCCATGGACAGGCTGATGTTTTCCATTGCTGGCTTTGTTGAAGGTTTGTCTTTTTACTGCTTATTAGAACATGCATACTACTGATATTTGCATTTATCCATGTGTCTAAATAGTGTACTGAGGAAGTGCTGTGTCCAGCACCAACAAAAATATTGTAAGTACAAAGATCAAGTTCACACAGACACCTTTATTCTACCATTTTACTACCCAGCATATTCTCAGATCTAG
Source organism: Neoceratodus forsteri (assembly GCA_016271365.2). Lineage (NCBI taxonomy): Eukaryota > Metazoa > Chordata > Ceratodontiformes > Ceratodontidae > Neoceratodus > Neoceratodus forsteri. Next base: position 428,682,850 of record CM057459.1, on the reverse strand, counting down.
AGCAACTCTGCACTTCTGCATGTACTTTCGTAAACATGATACCATAATACTTCAGCTATTACAATTCACTTTCCTGGGTTTATAGCACATTTTGGTAGCCTATCCAAAAAGCCTGTATAAAAAGCAATGGCATATCTGCTGTTGACCTCATTAGGCCTTTATTTATGACATCATGATGTCACCACGACAACAGACTGATATGTCAAAAACAGTAATTGTTAGGTCAGTTGGAACAGATGTTTTCTGAAAGACTCCGTGAAATATGTGCAACATTACAGGAAATATTTATTAGACCAAGAAAAAAAATAAAAAAGAACCAGAAAATACTAAAGTGAAACATAATTGTTAGAGATCTACTAGTGTTGAGCTTTTTATTCTAGTAGAGAGATGCTGTTTATGAGCTCCTGACAACATTTGGCAAACTTTTAGAAATGTGTTTGTGGATAATAGTAAGATAGCCAAGGTGGTGGACTCCCTTTTGGAGGGGGGAGTGGCATGATGCACACCTCATGGGGACCGTGCAATTGGGCTGACTCCTGGAACCTCAGAGTCAATGTAACCAAATGGAAGGTGTTACTTTTGGGAGAAAAAAAACAGCTGGGACTGACACTCTGTGGGGCTGCTCTTGCTGCAGTCAAGGACGTAAAGAATCTGATGGTCATAATAGACAAGGGGCTGAAGCAGGGCTTGGTTGTTTTAAAGTGGACCAGTAGAATGCCGGGGTGCTTCAGAAGGGGTGTGAGCATTAGAGCAGGGGAAGTAATCCTGCCACTAAACAAGGCCCTGGTCTGGCCACCACTTGACTACTGCATGCAATTTGTTCTCCTTGGCACAAAAAGGACATTGAGGCAGTGGAGAGGGTGCAACACAGGGCCTCCTAAATGGTCAGTGGCATGGGGACAAAAGATGTGAAGAGAGACTGGAGGAGGCCTTTAACATGTTCAGCAAAATCCTACAATGACGCACGCAGTCAGTGCGGGGGGAGGGTGCAGGCAAAGGGGTAGCCAACCCCCAATATTTTAACAAAAAAGCATGCAGTCTGCACTTGGAAAAAAATGACACTGACACAAATGTTTCAGCAAATGAAAATGGATTTATTTAAAGCTGCGTATAGCATCAAGTTAGATTTACACATTTACGAAAAGAGTTATGATGCAATATACATTACACTCTTGCAAAAAGACATTTGCTGCAAAATACAAACAGAATTTTAAAGTGCAAGTCTTACAGTTTTCAGGGGTTCCCAACAGTGACCTGGGCTGTTTAAAGGTACATAGCCATTTTTTGCAAAAACATAAACAGCTGGGGCCCATATTTAAAAGTTTGCCTAGTGGGCAAAGTGATTGCTCACCATTTGCCCAGGGTTTGCACCCATGTGTAATAATGTTCAAAGGGGAGAGGAGCACGTACTAAATGGGTTAGCATGTGTGCAAGGATCGGTGTACAGAGGGAGGGGCAGACACATGAATTTGGGCACAGTGCAATATTTAGCCTGTTAGAACTGCACAGAAGGAATAGTGCAGGCCACCTTGTGCAGTTACTGCCAAGAAGCCTGACTTACTTCAGGCAACCGTAGCGGCTGGCAGAGCCACTGTAGCCAACAACCACATTGGCAGTTGGGGGAGCAAACCTGCTCACTGGTGTCTAGTGGCACTGCACCCCCCATTCCCTGGGCCCATGAAAAATTAATGATTCCCTGGTAGCCAGTGTTTCCCCCTCCCCACCCTCCAATCCATGGCCCTATTAAAAAAAAGTATTTCCTGGTGTCCTGTTATCCCTCTCTCCTCCAATCCCTATCCCTGTTCAAAATATATTATTCCTTGGTGTCCAGTTGTCCCCCCATCGTCCAATCCCTTGCCCCCCTAAATTCTGATTATTCCCCGGTGCCTGGTGTTCCTCACATCCTACAGTCCCTGTCCACATTCAAAATACTTTATTCCCTGGGTCCAGTGGTCCCTTGTCCTCTGATCCCCATCTCCATTAAAATCAGATTGTTCCCTGGTGTCCAGTTCCCCCATCCTCTGATCCCCATTCTCATAAAAATTAAATTATTCCTTGGTATCCAGTAGTCACCCGCCTTCGGTACCCAGCCCCCTTCAGAAGAAAGCAGTCCCTCATGTCTAGGGGTGCCCATTCCCCCACGGACCTCTAGTCTCCGGCCCTGGTAGAAGGAAGACCTTCCATTGTATCCAGTGGCACCCCCCCAACCCTCCGATCACCTGCCACTGTTTTGTACAAGAAATCTCTGGTGTCTAGTCTCTCCCCCCCCCCGCACTGCCCGCACCAGATACATCACCCTGCCACTCCTCTTACCATAATTACCGGCACTGCAGGGAGCACATTTGGTGACCATCACAGCCCTCTTGTAACCACCTCAGCCAGCCACTGTATGCAATAACGGAGCGCACATCTTGCATACTGTCTACTGTAGACAGTACGCGCACTACCTTTACAGTACGCAAGACGTGTGCAGTCGGTCATTGAATACGGCAGCAAGTCGAGTGATGAGAGGAGTCCTGTGCCTGTCACCATATGAGTTCCCCTCGGTGCAGGCGATCATGGTAAGGGAATGGCACAGTGGTGTACCTGGTGCAGGTGGTGCAGAGTGGGCCACTAGATGCCAAGGACTTCTTGTAAAAAACTGCAGCAGGTGATCAGAGGGTGGGGGTGCTTTGCAGTTCAAGATTTTTCCTGCTCTACTAGGCCCCAAACTGTCAAAACCTTTAACTCCAACAGAAAAGATGCTACTGGAGTCAGAGGTCAAAAGCCTTTCAGTGATGAAAGTGGGGGAAAGAGTCCCTTCCCTGCAGTGGGGAAGAAGCCTCTACTCCAGATATTTTCTCACCCTGAAGAAAAATGGGGAATGGCAACCTATTCTGTATCTATGATACCTGAACAGGCACTTACTAAAACCAAAATTCAAAACGTTATTTTATTTTTATTTCAGAATTCAGATTAAACACCTTTACAAAGGTTCCATGTCAACATTAAATACAACGAGAATGAGTAGTACAGCAGAGCAAGGAATGATACAGTGGGTACAAAAGAGTGTTGTTTAGAGTTAGGTAACAACATGTAACCGCCCTTAAAAATGGGGGTTCCTGAAAAGTCTTCCTCGAGCTTGCCTAAATGCTCACTGCCAGGCTGGTGTCCTGCGTTTTAGCAGTTTAAATGTGATTACCAGAGAGTACCTGTATAGCCTCTATGTAATGTCTCTTTAAGAGCTGCCTGGATTGTAGTCATAAGTAATCTGAGTGAGAGCTCTTTTGAAAGATGCAACTATTTGTTGAAAATCATTTAAAGTGATAATGATAATGTAGTTTATCTAACCTACCTTCTTTATAGCAAGGACTGTTTTGTTTATCTCCACTATCTTGGTTCTGGACTGCGAATTGGACCAATCAGTTCTGGTGGGACCTAAAATGGAGCCGGACTACAGGAGCTGTCTGGAGTCAAAATCTGTAGGAACTGTAGTTTGGGGCTTTTGGTGCCTTTTTGCACCTGAAGGGGGAGTCTTTGTTGTGACTGACAGACAGATCAGCCAACCAAACCTTTTGGATTCAGAGGAAAGTCCCTGGCTTGCTGGCAGTAGAGTCAGATCTAAGTTGGGAGCTGCAGAAGCAACATACTTGAGACAGTCAAGCAGCCATCTGAGTAGTTTCGCGTGGGAGAATTGTGGCCTGCACGTCTGCCTGCCTGCTGCCCCTGAGAGGGAGAGAAGAGAATTATTTCGGACTAAATCCAAGTTTGTGAGAACGAAGTAAACCACTGTTTTTTTTCCAGGCTCATATCTGAAGAAGACCGAAGATTTTGCTGAATGCGATCAGCCTGTCAGGATTTCCAGCTGCTGTTGAATCCCTGTTTTGCGCAGAGACTTTGCGATCGTGACCGGAGAGTGGTTTGCCTTGTACAGTAGAATTTCCTTACATGTAAATGTGCTGTGTATTGAAAGTTGGTCGTGATTTGGTTCCCCACTATGTGAACTGTGTTCTGCTTGCTGGTACCGTAGAATCCTTTACATGTAAATGTGCAATATTATTGAAAGTGGGTCGTGATTTGGTTCCCCACTGTGTGAACTGTGTTCTGCTTGCTGGAAGCTTTATCCAGCCTAATTGGACTGAAGCTGCGTTCATCTCCATTTGGCCTGGGCCATGCCACGCTGGCCCTGCCAGACTACCCCACTGCACAGAGAAAGCCACCGACGAGAGACCTGCCTGGGGATCAGCCCCCTGCTCCATGCTTGAACAGGAACGACGCCTCGGCGAATCGTGTGGGCCCTGCTTCTCCTGGCACTCCAGATTAACCACCTGCTGTCACGATTTTTGTCCAGCCTGTGTCCAGTCTTGGGTATCGTGAGTAATCATCAGGGTAGCTCCCTGCAGCAACAGCCTAATCTAAAATTGTGTCATCTGATTGTCTTGTTTTCTTTTCATGAACTGAGCCCTTCAGCTCCAGATTACAAATAGTGTGTGTTGTGCATGTTGTTTTCTTCCATCACAGGGCCCCAAACAGCTGCAACATTCCTGGTTAGCCCACCGTTCTCCATCTGGGTACCCAGAGTGTGTGACTGTTTATGGACCCTGAAGTCCATGCATAACTGTTGGACTGATAGAGCCTTTAAGCAAATTAGCCTGATTATACCTCTCCCTTGTTTAAGTCTCTTAAATAAATCAGATCTAACTGTTTTTTGTATTTACCCTGACTGTGGTTCCAGTTTGTGCAAGAGTACTGTACTGCTGTTATTTGCTGTGTATAACCCTTGTTTTACAGGGGATCCCCAGGGCCGAGCCAGAGGAAAGCCCTGGTGGTAAGTGCAGACAGTGTGGGTACTTGTGTGGTGTATCAGGGGTATTGTGAAAGTGATTATTGTGTATTGTTCTGGCCACTAGTAAGGAAAGAGGGGGGGTTACAGTGTCCTGGAGGGCTGTGCCCAGGTTAGCTTGACCACTACCAACCCTGACCTCCCAGTGGAGACACCCATTTCAGAACTCAGGCCCCTTAACCTGCTACAAGCCAAGCAGGCAGGAATAGTAGCCCGTAGGATAGCGCCACCTAGGGGTTACATTTTGGAGGCTCACAGCTGGATTTTGTGCCTTCTAGTGGCCAAAAATTACAAATTATTATTAAAGATTAATGGCTACCCCAGTAGAAATGGCTGTACAGCAGTTGGTGGGGTGGGGTACTGGGCAGGAGATCGACCCCAAAATGGTCTACTTATACAGGATATTCCCCTGGGTACCAGTAAAGACACTGTAGAGGGAGCACTCTCCAAAGTTGAATGTTTAAAAAACCCTGTGGTGGTGGGTCGACAGGCTGATTTGATTGCCCCAACTTTCATAGCCTTGGTAGAGTGTAGTGACTTCATGGACAGCTCTAAAGTGATACAGACTATTGCCCCAGAAGGGGTTCCAGCTGCCTGGAGAGTGATAATAAAAGACAGTAAAGACCCCAGGGATGATGAGCTCCCAGCATTATCTGAGACTTTTGAGGAGAAATTTGCTAAGTTGTTGCTGGAGGAAGGGAAAACCATAGAGGACTTTAAGAAACTATTCCTGCCACCTGGGGGTGTTCCTTCTCCAACACCCCCTCCACTCCAGCACCTGTTACTGCCCCGCTGTCTGAGCCCCTGCCAGTGCTGGCCCTGTATCTATATCTGCCATTAGTCATGACTCCTACCGAAGGCTGAGAATCTTCTCGGGCACCCTGCCCACCCCACAGGGAGAGGATGACTGGGAGACATGGATAGACTGTGTTGCTCCTCTAGTACTTGAATGGCAGTGCTCAGAAGCAGAGAAACGAAAGGGGTTGAGTGAGAGCCTCCGAAGTCCTGCCCTTACAACCATCCGTGCCAAGCAGGCCAACAACCCCAAAGCAACTGCATAGGACTATCTGGATCCATTGGAGAATGTGTATTGGAGTCCGGATTCAGATGAGGATCTGTGGTGGAGAGTAAGAAACGCTCAGCAGTACCCAGGGGAGCCATTGTCTGTGTATGTACCTCGGCTTGAAAAGCTGCTACAAGAGTGCATCAGAAAGAGTAGTTTGCCGTCAAATGAATTAGATCGAACTAGGCTGGACCAGATCCTTAAGTCTGCTCCGTTTTCAGAATTGTTACTGCTTCAGTTGCACCTTGCCACCCGACTGGAATCACCCCCCTCCTATGACAAGCTAATGAAAGAAATTCAGGGGCTTGAGCAAAGGCGACCCGTGGGGGAATTGCACCCATACCTGCTGCTGCTGCGTAAGTGACCGAGAGTGATCAGCCAAGTGAGGCTTAAGGGCAAAAGTCAGCACTTAACGAGCACTCTGAGAATGCAAAGGACTTCCCACCCTGGGCCCAGCATTGGAAAGATGAGCTACTAAAAGAAGCCTGACAGTTGAAGATGGGTGCCTCTGCAAGGGTTTCCCCCATGGAACAAGATTCTGGTCCCTCTCAGGACGTGACTGCCTTGGGGTTGGGGGTGCAGCCTCAGGCATTCTCTACTGAGGGTAGCTCCCAGACTGAAATCCAAGAATTGACTGCCACCCCAAAAGAACTGTTAAGATACGTTGGACCACTCTCACCGCTGCAAGCAGATATTGGACCCGATCCCTTGTTACTGCCTCAGTCCCTCATGCAATGTTCTTTCCAAGGATGACCCAGGAGTCTATCATTTGTCACAACTGTGGGAAGGATGGCCATATGAAGAGAGAGTGCCGGTCTCAGAAAGACCTAGAAAAGGTAGCAAACAGATTCCAAGGGGAGCTCTGAAAAGCAAATCAGTGACCAAGGAGTGCCGTAATGACCACAGTGAGAGTTCAAGAAATACGAACTCAAATTTCTTTGTGGCTAAATCATTGTCCAGGCCTCTGCTACTGCCTCTCCAGACTGGTCCAGAATAGTGGGCCCTTCGATGGAGATTTCTGTGACTGTCACTGGTATCCATGCTCGGGCTGTGCTCGATAGCGGGTCGCAAGTGACCATTGTATTTCAGGACTGGTATGACAAACACTTATCTGATGTGCCATTACAATCCCTGGGAGGCCTACATGTGTGGGGCCTGAGCGACAAGTCTTATCCCTACCTAGGGTATGTCCGCCTCTGGTTGTCTTTTCCTGCAGCTTTAACTGGTGTAGAGGAGCGAATAGAGACATTGGCCCTAGTATGTCCCCCCACCGGACTGTATGATGGGGTCCCCCTGCTAATTGGGACAAACGCCCATATGTTTGGGAGACTGGCGCAACTCTATCACGAGAAACAAGGGCGACGGACTGGGAGGGCCCTGAGAATTCCGGCTCTGATCAAGAGAGCCTATGATTTGCAACAGAAACCTAAGGAAGTAGACCAGGATGAACAGGTGGGGATCATGTGGAAGAAGGATCCCGATTCAATGGTACTGGCCCCTAATGCCCAGTGTACCATTCAAGAGGAGGTCCACCTCTGGAAAGATGTCAAGAACAAAATACTGATGTTGGATGCGCCAGGTGATGGAAAATTGCCAGAAGGATTATTGGTCAAGCCCAGCATCTTGCCTGCTTGTGACCATGCCTATGCATGACGAGTGATGGTCCAAATTCACAGTTTGTCAGATCGGGAGATCCGGGTGAACAGAGGGTACACCCTAGCTATGGTACACTGTACAGACACTGCAGTATTGCCCAGCAGCAAGCACCCTGGTGAGAAGGAGAGAGTGACCCCAGACTTGTTTGACTTTGGTGACTCCCCATTGCCAGCTGAATGGAAGGCTAGAATTAGCAAGAGACTTGCCCAGAGAGGCCAAGTGTTTTCGTTGAAGGAATGGGATGTGGGATGTGTCCAGGGTGCAGAACATCACATACGTCTGCACGAGGAACGGCCATTTCGAGAGAGGTCCCTATGCCTAGCCCCAGCAGACATAGATGATGTGAGAAGACACCTTCAGGAAATGCTCGCTGCTGGCGTGATACAAGAATCCAGGAGCCCATATGCCTCTACCATTGTGGTTGTGCGTAAAAAGAATGGGTCTGTGAGGATGTGTTGGTTATTGAACCCTGAACCGGCGGATCATCCCAGACCAATACACTATGCCTCGTATACAAGATGCCCTGGACTGCTTGAATGGGAGCAAATGGCTCTCGTTGTTGTATCTTCGCAGAGGATACTACCAGATCCCGATGGCCCCGGAAGACCATGAGAAAACAGGTTTCATCTGTCCATTGGGGTTTTACGAATTTCTGAGGATGCCACAGGGAATATCAAGTGCCCTGGCCACCTTTCAGTGACTGATGGAACGTGCGGTGGGAGATATGAATTTGCTGGAATGCCTGGTGTACTTGGACGATGTCATTCTGTTTGGGAGCACCTTAGAGGAGCATGAGAACCAACTGTTTAAAGTCCTATACCAACTGGAAGACTTCGGCCTCAAGTTGTCCATTGACAAGTGCCAGTTTTTCCAAACCTCCGTGAAGTATGTGGGGCACATAGTATCTACAAAAGAGATAGAGACTGAGCCCAGTAAGGTTGAAGCACTGACTACTTGGCCCCAGCCCCATAATCTGAAAGAACTACGACGTTTCCTGGGGTTCTGTGGGTACTACCACAGGTTCATGAAAGACTATTCCAAGGTGATTCGCCCACTCTTGAACTTTACCCAGGGTTACCCTCCTACCAATCGTAAATACAAAAAAGGGGCTGTTAAAGAACCAGAAAAAGTATACTTCCACCCAGGTGAACTCTTGGGGCCCCGCTGGATGCCGACTGTGAAGCAGCCCTCCATGAGATCATACACCAGCTCACCCACACCCCCATCCTCACCTATACTGACCCCACCAAACCCTGTGTGCTGCATACAGAAGCTGGTCTGCTGGGTGTAGGAGCGGTGCTGTATCAAGACCATGAGGATGGCCTGAGACCAGTAGCTTTTGACATTAGGAGCTTGACCCTGTCTGATCGAAACTACCCTGTACACAATGGGCCATCCTTGACCAGTTTCATGAATACCTCTATGGGGCAAAGATATTGGTGAAGACTGACAATAACCCATTGACCTATGTACAAACTTCAGCTAAGTTAGACGCCACTGTGCACTGGTGGCTTTGTGCATTATCAACCTATGATTATGCTGTCGAATACAGACCGGGCCCGAATAATATTGATACTGATGCCCTATCACGAAGGCCCAGTTCCAAGAGTGATTGGGTCAGGCTGTCTGAGCCTGACATTCGAGCATTGTGCCAAAAGTTTGATAGAGATGAGCAGATGTCTGCGGACCCAGTGGACTGTTTAGTAGATTGCTTGGGCCCTTCTGACACCTGCATACCAGCTGCTTATTGCCACTTCTCTGCTCTAGATATTAGAGCACTACCTCAATTTGACAATGACAGCATTCAGTGGGCTCAATCCCAAGATCCTATGATTCAGGCAGTACTTGATGCCCTGCGTGCAGGGAAAGATGTGTCTAAGTTATGTTCCAGTGACTTGCAAACTGCTTTATTGTTTAAAGAAGGTCCCAGATTGAAGTTGCTCAATCAGTTGTTGTATAGAGAGACAGTAGATCGTACTGGCAAAGTAGACAAGCAACAATTGGTTCTGGTCACGGCCTTTAAAGATTTGGTACTGAGGTCCCTCCACAATCACATGGGGCACCTTGGTATTGACAGAACCCTTGACCTGGTACGATCTCGCTTTCTACTGGTCCAAAATGGGGGCCGATGTTGAGCACCATGTAAAGACTTGTAGTCACTGTCTGCAAAGAAAAGCCCTGCCTCAGAGGGCTGCTCCCTTGTTAATATTGCTACCAGCACCCCCATGGAACTAGTCTGCATAGACTTCTTGTGTTTAGAACCTGATCAGCGGAACATTGGCAATGTGTTAGTGGTTACGGATCATTTCACACGGTATGCACAACTTTTTCCCACCAAGGATCAAAAGGCATCTACTGTGGCCAAGGTGCTAGTGGAAGATCTCTTCGTCCACTATGGTGCTCCCAAGCAGATCCACTCTGACCAGGGCAGAGACTTTGAGAGTCGACTAATCAAAGAAATGCTCTCTCTATGGGGGGTGCGAAAGTCAAGAACCACCCCCATCACCCACAGGGAGACCCTCAACCAGAACGTTTTAACCACATCCTTCTAGACATGCTGGGCACCCTCCACCCAAAAGACAAGCATAAATGGAGCCAGCAGATTAGCACCTTGGTACACTTATACAATTGCACGAAAAATGCTGCTGCTGGGTTCTCCCCCTACTTGGTCACTTGGTTACTTGGTTGAATGGATAAAAGGGGACCATAGCCCATCAGGATTGTCCTCCACACTTGTGGAAAATGTAATTAATATGAACTCAGTAATTTCCTCTATAATGTTATATTATTTCAATAGCCATTTGTCTATTTTTTTTTTTTAATATTTATTTGTGTACAATCCACAATATCTTGTGGTAGGGAGTTCCATACTCTGGGAGCTCTAACAGTAAAGAAAGATTGTCTTTTATTAGTTCGTGATCTTTCAGTTACAAGTTGTTTGCTGTGGCATCTAGCCACAGTTTTTCTGGTCATAAATGAGATTCCACATTGTACCATTAAAGATGGATGTTGGATTATTTTAAAGAGTTGAAGTAGGTCACCTCTTAGTCTCCTTAATATAAGTGAGTATAGTCCTGTACATCTCAGTCTTTCTTCATAATGCAAAATGAGCAACTCATTTTGTCACCCTATGTTGAATTTGCTCAATTCTCTTTATATCAGATATTAAATATGGACTCCAGAGAGGTGAACCATAATCTGCGTATGGTCTAACATGCGACCTATACAAGGCCATGATGCATTTTTCTGATTTAGAAATAAAGGTGGAATTTATTCTACAGAGAAGAGCATTGGTTTGATTGGCTATTTTGTTACAGTGTTCCGAAAAAGACAATTTACTGCCTCATGTTTGGGAGAGAGGCCCGGCTGCCAGTTGATGTCTGTTTTGGGGTCTCTCCAGATGGGGTCCGAGACGAAAACTACTTGTAGTATGTACAAAAACTGAAAGATCAATTGAACCATGCCTGTCAACTGGTCCAGACAATGGCTGCCAAGAGAAATCTAGCCAACAAAGAGAGGCATGATAAAAAAATAAAGGCTCAAAAGCTTCGACCTGGAGACCGTGTGTTGTTATGCAATTTGGGACTGCATGGTAAACACAAAATTGCTGATTGGTGGCACCATCTTCTCCATGTAGTAGTTGGAAAGTTGGATGATTTACCTGTGTACAAGGTGCACCCAGAGAACAACTCCAAAGTTGTCAAGACCATGCACCGTAACCACTTGCTACCTATCGGCCAAGTCATGATTGAGGCTGAACCCCCAGAAATTGAGCCCCCTGGGCCGGTGACTTGTGCTGCTGCAAGAAAGAGACAGAGTCGACCTACCTAAGTGGTCACAGATTTAAGGTTTCCTCCACAGCAGGACCGGAATGATAGTGACTGTCAGTCCACTTCTGATGAAAGGGAGTGCGACTATGCCTATTACCCCTCTTATGAACCGAGTCAACTGTTTTGAGGTAACCCCCTGATAAATTGTGGGGATGAATCTGGGCCTTCTGGACTGCCTTACCCCCCGCTTCGACCTTGGAGCCAGTGCTCCCAGAAAGTGAAGTGCAAAGTATCACGTCTGAAGATGTTGAGTCTCTGTGTATTGTGAAACTGTATGATTTGCCTGAAGAAGGGGCTGAGGGTTTGAGGCTTTCTGGTGACATACCAGAACTTGAAGAACACTATGATAGTGCTGATCACCCCCCTTCAGTGCCTCAAAGCTTGGTTGTGCCTGAGCCTTTGCAAAATGAGTCAAGTGTTGTAGAAACAGAGTCTGCAGAGCAAGGAGCTGACAGTGCCCCAAGTTTGGACGTTCCCACCCAGGCAGAGGCACCCCTCACAAGTGACGAGAGTCCCCAGACCAGTGCTGACAGTAAAGAGACTGTAGTTGTCCCCCTCAGAAAGACTGGCCGAGCTGTCAAGCCAGTAGTACGCCTCAGTTCTGATTCTCCTGGGAGCCCAGTGGATTTGTCTCTCAATGTGGTGCACAAAGGTGGTTATGTCTCACTAAGCTCACTGCCCAAATTGAGCTTGACAGCCAATTCCAGGTTACTTGTCCTTCCCTCTCACCATGGTGCCCCTGCCCCATTTAGCCCCAAGTTAGCTCATAGGGAAGGGCCCCCTCTTGTATTGGTTAAGGTACAAGAAGTTATTACCTGATTCAGTATAGTAATGTTCGGTTTACCTGTGTGAAATATGCCTAATGTATTGGCAAAATGGACAAAGTATTGGGAAATGTAGTGAATATGTATAGTAAAGTAATACGTTTATGTTAACTGATGCATGATGGTACAGACTTGATGCAGACGCCAAGTTTTCTTCAGGCTGGGAAGGGTGTAACCCCCTTAAAAATGGGGGTTCCCGAAAAGTCTTCCTTGAGCTTGCCTAAATGCTCACTGCCAGGCTGGTGTCCTGCGTTTAAGCAGTTTAAATGTGATTGCCAGAGAGTGCCTGTATAGCCTCTGTGTACTGTCTCTTTAAGAGCCGCCTAGATTGCAGTCATAAGTAATCTGAGAGGGAGCTCTGTTGAAAGATGAAACTATTTGCTGAAAATCATTTAGAGTGATAATGATAATGTAGTTTGTCTAACATGCCTTCTTTGCAGCAAGGACTGTTTTGTTTATCTCCACTATCTTGGTCCTGGACTGCAAATTGGACCAGTCAGTTCTGGTGTGATCTAAAATGGAGCCGGACTACAGGAGCTGTCTGGAGTCAGAATCTGTAGAAATTGTAGTTCTGGGCTTTTGGCGCTTTTTTGCACCTGAAGGGGGAGCCTTTGGTGTGACTGACAGACAGATCAGCCAACCAAACCTTTTGGATTCAGAGGAAAGTCCCTGGCTTGCTGGCAGTTGAGTCAGATCTAAGTTGGGACCGAAGAAGCAACATGCTTGAGACAGTCAAGCGGCCGTCTGAGTAGTTTCGCATGGGAGAACTGTGGAAAGGCCTAAGTTGTGGCCTGCATGTCTGCCTGCTGCCCCTGAGAGGGAGAGAAGAGAATTATTTTGGACGAAATCCAAGTTTGTGAGAACGAAGTAAGCCACTGATTTTTTACCAGGCTCATACTTGAAGAAGACCGAAGATTTTGCTGAATGCGATCGGCCTGTCAGGATTTCCAGCTGCTGTTGAATCCCTGGTTTGAGCAGAGACTTTGCGATCATGACCGGAGAGCAGTTTGCCTAGTACAGTAGAACTTCCTTACATGTAAATGTGCTGTGTATTGAACGTGGGTCGTGATATGGTTCCCCACTGTGTGAACTGTGTTCTACTTGGCTGGTACTGTAGAATCCTTTACATGTAAATGTGCTGTGTATTGAAAGTGGGTCGTGATTTGGTTGCCCACTGTGTGAACTGTGTTCTGCTTGCTGGAAGCTTTATCCAGCCTAATCGGACTGAATCCGCATTCATCTCCATTCGGCCTGGGCCATGCCACGCTGGCCCTGCCAGACTACCCCACTGCACAGAGAAAGCCACCGACGAGAGACCTGCCTAGGGATTAGCCCCCTGCTCCATGCTTGAACAGGAACAACGCCATGGTGAATCATGTGGGCCCTGCTTCTCCTGGCACTCCAGATTAACCACCTGCTGTCTCTATTTTCGTCCAGCCTGTGTCCAGTCTTGGGTATCCTGAGTAATCATCAGGGTAGCTCCCTGCAACAACAGCCTAATCTAAAAGTGTGTTATCTGATTGTCTTGTTTTCTTTTCATGAACTGAGCCCTCCGGCTCTGGATTACAAATAGTGTGTGTTGTGCATGTTATTTTCTTCCATCACAGGGCCCCAACCAGCTGCAACGTTCCTGACTAGCCCACCATTCGCCATCTGGGTACCCAGAGTGTGTGACTGTTTATGGATCCTGAAGTGCATGCATAACTGTTTGATAGAGCCTTTAAGCAAATTAACCTGATTACGCCCCTGCCTTGTTCAAGTCCCTTAAATAAATCAGATCTAACTCTTTTTTTGCATTTACCCTGACTGTGGTTCCAGTTTGTGCAAGAGTACTGTACTGCTGTTATTTGCTGTGTATAACCTTGTTTTACAGGGGATCCGCAGGGCCGAGCCAGAGGAAAGCCCTGGTGGTAAGTGCAAACCGTGTGGGTACTTGTGTGGCGTATCAAGGGTATTGTGAAAGTGATTATTGTGTATTGTTCCGGCCACTAGTAAGGAAAGAGAGGGGTTACAGTGTCCCAGAGGGCTGTGCCCAGGTAAGCTTGACCACTACCACCCTGACCTCCGGGTGGAGACACCCATTTCAGAACTCAGGCCCCTTAACCTGCTACTAGCCAAGCAGGCAGGGGTAGTAGCCCTTGGGATAGCACCACCTATGGGTTACAAACATAAGACTAGAAGATAACAAAATATCATGGAGAGAAAAATCATTATTAGCATGCAGTAAGTTGCTAAGTGCAGTGCCATAAGTTGCTAAGTGCAGAGCGGTGGGCAGGTAGCAGCCAGAAGGCTTTGTCAGAGAGTGGTGGGGGAGGGAGGCGAGGCAGTGGTGGTGGAAGTGGAAAGGGATGGGTGGAAGGAAAGGGTGATGATCTGGGTCAGGTGATTCATTCTCTTCAGAAAGTAGACTGGCCTAGTCTCTCTAGATCTCAAGGATGCCTGCTTCCATATCCCAGTAAAGCAGTCCCACAGGAAGTTTTTAAGGCTCAGGCTGCCATCAGGCCATTGCCAGTTTGCAGCCCTACCTTTTAGACTCACATCAGCTCTCGGGGTCTTCACAAAGTGCTTAGCAGTGGTTGCAGCTCACTTAAGAAGACAGCAAGTAGTCATCCTGGTGGCGCTGAGGATTGAGGTGCTGGATGCCACTCCTTGCGCCACGCCAGTGACCTGGGTTCGGGAACAGATTTGGGTCGTCGGGGGTCGGCAGGGGAGGGAAAGGATTGCGCATCCAAAGGACTTCGCTCCCTTCCTGGGGAGAGTTCCGGATAAGCCTCGCTCCAGAAGACTAGGGACCCCACAGGTAGCACAGCTCGATGTAATGTCGGGGGTGGAGTGGTGGCGGATGACTACACGTCAGGTGCGTTGCCGTCACTGCACGACCACACTCCAGGAGGAAACATACAGAAATGCTGTGGTAGCCTAGTGGAGGCAAAGGGACCCCCAGTGACCTGCCCACATCCCAACGCTGGACCTAACCTCCTCAGATCTCCTCTCCTCTCCCTGTCCAACTCCACAGCTGTTCCTCTAATACCAGAGAGGCTGCCAAGGGTGGGCATGATCCAGGGGGCAGGACAAAAAAGCCGTGGGGTCAGAGAAGACCAAGAGTGGGGGTTTCAGGCAGGGAGTAGAGGCAGTGTCGAGTGGGTACCCTAGAGAGATTGAACAAAAAAAAAAAGACAGCAAGTGTCTGTTTTCCTGTATCTGGATAACTGGTTCATTGTCACCAAGTCTCCACAGGCAGCCAGGGAATCCAAAAACCACTTTGTAATCTCTGGGCTCCATCAACAGCACAGAGAAGTCCCACTTTGAGCCTACTCAGATCTTAGACTTCACTGGTGCAGAGCTAAACACCCTCCAGGGGAAGGCCTTCCTGCCCGCAGATAGGGTACAGAACTTCCTAAACCTGGTGGATTCCTTTGCCTTGGGCCAGTCACAGCCTGCCAGGCATTTCCTCAGACTCCTAGGCCACGTGGCTTCAATGACAGCAGTGGTTCCAGGAGCAAAGTTTCAAATGAGGGACATTCACTGTCACCTCAGGGTTCACTGGTCCCAGAAGAAAGATTATTTGTCAAATTTTGTTCCATTCACCAAAGCTTTCCTGCAGGCGTTGGATTGGTGAAAAGAACCAGAAAACCAGGTCAGGGAAGGAGTTACTTTTCAACTGCCATAGCCTTTCAGAGTACTGACAATAGATGCCTCCCTCTTAGGCTGGGGAGCCCAACTGCAGGATCAGTCTATAAGCGGCACATGGACTCCCAAAGAGTCTACCTGCCACATCAGCCTACTCAAATTCAAGGCTGTGTACCTGGCCATCAAAGCTTTGGCACCACAGCTCAAAGGCCAGTCTGTTCAGATCAGAGCAGACAACACCACAGCCATGTTCTATATCAACAGACAGGGTGGCACAAGGTCTATCAAACTGCACAGAAGCAATGAGAATTTGGTCTGTGGTCTACTCCCTGGACATGAGCCTAACGGCCATTCGTCTTCCAGGCAAGGACAACTCTTTGGTGGACTCCCTAAGTCACATCAGTCAGGGTCATCATGAGTGGACCCTGAACAAGTTGGTCTTAGCCACAGTGTTCGGAAGATGAGGTGTTCCAGAGGTGGACCTCTTTGTCTCCAACTTCAACCACCAACTGCCACTGTACTGCTGCAGGCCCCAAGCCTTGGGGACCATCCCAGTAGATGCTCTTACCTTGGACTGAACAGGGAGGTTCCTGTATGCCTTCCCTTCCATTCCTTTAATGTACAGAGTTCTTATCAAACTCAGACCAGTCAGCCACCATGATTCTGGTGGCCCCAGACTGAGCAAGGCAACCCTGGTACACGCTCCTCCTTGCCCTGTCAGTCAGAAAGCCTATTTGCCTTCGAGCAACCCATAGTCTTCTGACTCTTCCTCAGACAGAGGTAGCATACCACAACATACAGTCTCTTCACCTTAAGGCTTGGTCCTTGAGGAGTTAGTTTTCTGAGTCTCAGAATTCTGTCAGGTTCTGAAAATCCTTCAGATGGCCAGAAAGCCTAACACAAAGAAGACCTTTGTTTCCAAGTGGAAGAGGTTTTAATTATGGTGTAAGGAGTTCCACCCCCTTAAGGCCAATCCACCTACCCTTCTGGACTGTCTGGTACACCTTCAGATAGCAGGCCTTAAGGCCTCATCCCTTAAGGTGCACTTAGCAGCTATCGCAGCTTGCCTTTCCACTGGGAAAGAGAAATCTGTTATTTCTTGGCCTATTTTCAAAAGGTTTTTCAAAGTACTCCATCATCAGCCCCCACTTAGGGAGCCTGTCCCTCCCTGGGACTTGCACCTCTGTATGGCGAAGCTCATGGAACCACCCTTTGAGCCCATGGCCACTGCTGATTTGAAGTATGTCACTTGGAAGACTCTTCTTCATTCTCATAACTTCAGCTAGAAGGATTTCAGAGTTGCAGGCTCTGCATACTGAACCTAACTACATCATTTATTTATTTATTTAGCTTTTGTTAACCAGGTAAGTACACTAGACAAAACATATGCCTATTTTCAGGTACGACCCGGGAGAGTACAGGAAGTTAAAAGAACATACAGGGTACAAATTGAGGCAAGTAAGGCAGATACAGTGAGGCCAGGAGAAGCATAACATACATAGTAAGATAACTCGGGTTACAACAATTGACACAGTCAAAATATTAAAAGTACAGAGTCACTAAAGCAAAGTTCCAGTCAATATGTACAGCTATATACAAAATTTACACATTATTCATTGGGCCACACACTGGCAGGCAGGCAACAACAGCAGGACCGGAGCCAAGATACAGGAGATGTTATGCTCACGGGCAGAGCAGAAGATCAGGGAGGTTTGAGACAGTCACATACTGAGGAGAGCGTCAAATGGTTCCACAGGGAGGTTCGTAGGCTTGCCTGGGAAGGGGAGGACTGGACCTGAACAGGAAGGGAGTTCCACGATCTAGGGGCACATAACACAAAATCCCTGTCCCCCAATTTGGGTACGCGTAGCAGGAACCTTAAGGAAAGTGGGGCCTGATGACCTTAGGGAGTAGGTAGTGGAGACAGTAGGCACAAGGAGCTCCGCCAGTCCAGGCAGTGTGCCTGTGCCCAGAATCTTACCCGAGAAGGAGCCCAAAACAAAATTAATGTAGTTGGGTGGGGAGAGCCAGTTAAGCTAACTGTACAGATCACAATGGTGA
The DNA here is from genome assembly GCA_016271365.2 of Neoceratodus forsteri. Lineage (NCBI taxonomy): Eukaryota > Metazoa > Chordata > Ceratodontiformes > Ceratodontidae > Neoceratodus > Neoceratodus forsteri. The sequence continues at coordinate 428,664,964 of CM057459.1, read as the reverse complement.
GTGAGAAGAGGAGCCACTAGCGCAAAGCGACAGATGTTATTGTAAGTTATGGTCCACCTGGTAAGGTGGACCTTGGAAGTACGGGCAAACAAGAGGAGCCATAACAGAGGGATGGTAGAAACACACCTCTGGCCAGTGCTAGGCGAGCAGCTGAAGTAAGATTATTCTTCGCCCTGTAAGCCAACCCCAGTTTCCAGTTAACAGCTCGACACACATTGTGGATGTGATGGCCAAGGTCGAGCTGAGGGTCAAGTGTCACCCTAGGGTATTTGATGGAGTCAGTGATGAGAACAGGAGCACCACCAATACCCGAGATACACAGAGGAGCAGGGGAGGCCTTTAACTTAGCCAGGGAACCAACAGCATAGCCTGAGTCTTTTTAAGATTTAGGACAGCTCGTGAGACGTTATCCAGGGTTGGATATTCCTAAAATTCTCACACAATTGGTGGTTAATGACCCAAATATCCCTGGCATGGGTGAGATTAACTAGGTCATCAGCATATAGGATGGCCTTACAAGAGGCAGCTGAGGAGGGAAGATCGTTAACAAATAATAGAGAAGGACTGACCCCTGGGGAGCCCACGAGGACATGGCAGTGGCGTCCAAGAGCACCTTACTATATTTTGTAAGTTGCTGCCTGCCCTGAAGGTAGTTGGTGAACCATTTGAGCGTGGGGGGGGAGGGGACAGGCCTAAGGACTTAATCCATGGTCAACTAGGTCAAAGGCCTTAGAGAGATCAATAAAGACAGCCCCAGAGAGTCTGCCCTGGTCCATAGCAGCCCTTATCGCCAGACGTGACAGTGACCAGGGCAGAGGTTGTACTGTGCCCTTTTCGAAAGCCATGCTGCGAGGGAGACAGTTATGAATGAGACTGGACATAATCCGTGAGTTGCCCCGCCACAACTTTCTCAAGAAGCTTGCTGATAGCAGACAAGAAGGCAATCTGCTGATAGTTGTCAAGAATCCTAGGATTGCCCTGTTTGAGTACAGGGACAACCCTGGCCACCTTCCATACATCAGGGATAACCCCAGAGGCTAAGGATAGGTTGACAGTATGGGCTACAGAGGAGGCGATGTGGGCAGCGGCAAGGCAGAGAAGCTTTGGTTCCATACCATCATGGCTAGCACTAGCAAATGGGGAGAGACCAGATTGCTCAGAAGGACAAAGTAGTTCCCGGGACAAACAGAAAGTTTCTGCCCAAGGTAGTTTCTGAATTCCACCTAAATCAGTCCATCCCTCTCCTGGTCTTTTTCACAGAAAAGTCCACTCTAGGTAAGCGCAAGCTCCACAGCTTGTGAAAAGGGCTCTGACCTACTACTTGGAGCAGACCAAGCAGTTCAGAGAAAATCATACTCTATTTCTCACTTCTGGCAAGGTGGGCAGAGGAAAGTCCGCAACCAAGAGGACCATATCTCGCTGGATTGTCTTTTGTATTCAGTTCTGTTACAGCAAAGTTGGCAAACAGCCCCCCTCAGGGCCTTAAAGACCATTCTACTAGGGGCACTGCTGCCACAGCGGCAGCTGCAAAGGTTATTACCTTGCTGGATGTCTGCAAAGCAGCCACATGGAAGACTGTACACACCTTCACAAAGCATTACTGCCTGAATGTACCGTCTAGATTAGATGCCAAATTTGGAACAGCGGTGCTGTAGAGCCTTTTTCCTAAGTAAGTTCTGTACCCGCCTCCCAACTGCACTGCTTTGTAATCCGCACATTGTCAAGCATACTGAAGAATCCCTGGGATGAGAAGAAAAAATTACCGTAGTAATATTGTTTCTTCCAAGGTATTCTTCAGTATGCTTGACCTCCCACCCATCCTCCCCTACATAACCTGTCTGGGGATGGCTCTGCATTTGTTGTCTTACCAAATTGTTCTGTATTTGTTCCCAATAGCTGTTTCACCTTTGCTATGGTTATTCTAGTTTTTATATTGTATTTGTTGTTTTTTTTCCTGTTGTTTCAGTTTATTTATTTATTTTTTTAATGGGCTGTATTTTGTCCTTGCATGCTTCAAAATAATGTTAGTGCCCTCTGGGCTGACTGCAGGCAGCATACTATCCTACTGAAAGCTGATTGATAAGTTCCTATGGCCCATTTACATTGACTCCACCTCTGGGGCAGCTGAAACCAGCTGGCATACTGCACATTGTCAAGCATACTGAAGAATACCTTGGAAGAAGCAATATTACTACGGTGAGTAATTATTTTTTCTGGTGAGTACGCCCAGTGGAAGACTGCCTAAGTGTGGATGTGAGCTGAATACTAGTAGTGGAACTAGGATTTCAAGTAACCTATTCTGCACATTTCCGTTTTAGTTAACCAAAGGTTTTTAAGGCCTAATGGGGGGAACAGTTTATGTTTTATATCAGCCAACCCTTAAACTATAGTAGACTTGCTATACAGTTCTGTGATGTATTGTTACCGTACTGAAGAATACAGTTCAGGAAAATAGATCAATGAGAATTAAAAATATTCCAGCTTACTGTTAAAAAGCCTGCTATTTACTTTTATCTTATTTTAGATTTACATTGCTGAGCTCTACTTTTGATCTCTTAGGTTTCCTGTTTTATTATCATGTCCACGGCAGCTTAATGCTGGATATGCACGTACATTACCTGCTGCTGGTGGCAATCTTTGGTGGGGCTGCTTGCATCTTCCTTGAAGTCTTTTTCCGTGGCAACTTGGCTCTGGAGCTCTTGCGTACCAGCCTGTGCATACTGCAAGGAAGTTGGTTCTGGCAGGTGAGTCATTAGCCATCCATTTTAGACCTTATTGCGAATGCACATGTACTTAGTGGTGGAGTTCATTCCAGACAGAGTGTAGTTACAAGTCAGTGGCACACTGCATTATAGACATTTGATCATTTTGCCTATCGCACTCTTGACATTGGGGTCAGGGTATACTTTTTTTTTTTTTTTTACTTTCTTTATGCCCCCTCACTCACTGGGTTCTGTTCTTGAACCTTAACATACCACTGGCACTGACTCAGCATCTGGGGGGTCTCTGCAGGTATTTACCATTATTTAATTTGACATGATCTTAGTCTTCAGTATACTCAAAGGTATCAACAAGATTGAAAAGATAGATGTTTGTTTTGATGTGCTCCAGCAGACTCTGGGGTCATGCCCTTAAGCTCAGAAGTGATAAATAAATCAATAACCTTAGGAGGCAGTTCTTTTAACAGAGAATAGTGAACATATGGAACATATGCAGTGTATATGAAGGGAGTACAGGCCTTCGGTTCACCCATGCCACAGCAACAACGAAGTTGCCAGTGTAATGTACAGCGTCAGCAATCCCCCGACAGCAGCCATCATGCTCTGTCTGCCACCCAGCAGTAGGAGCGACGTCCATCACAGCCCCCCCTCCCCAGTTCTTTATATAACAAATGCCAGATCACATCCCGGCAGAAAGTGAGAGGATCACCAGAACTGCAAGATCTCAGGACAGCAAGAAATCAAAGTTGCAGGAGAGGGGTGCAACATAAATTCCTCGGCAACATTATGGCAGCAATAATCAATCAGCACATTAATGGGATATGCAGACCTTCAGGGTACTTCTGGGCACATTTCTGCCTAACAAGGGAATTAAGAGGGGTGATCCTTATGAAGTAGCACATGTTTGCACAGCTTACTTGTTCTTCCCAGTATATGAAGCAGGGGGTCCTGAAGAACTTAGAGCTCCTTCGAGCCTTAAGTTACTGTGTTACTTTTATTTGGAGTTTTGAGCCCCCATCAGGTGACCCTCTTCCACCAGCACTGTCGTCTCCATACCATTATTCAGAAGGCAGTAGTTTGACCACAACGGTATCATTCACCAGCCCTTCTGACCATCTCAAATCAATTTATCTGCAGCCTGCCACACCCCAGCAGATATCAGTCTATCCACAGAAATCATATGCCCTGACTCTCCTAGTTTCTCAGACTGGTCACAGAGTACCACCCTTCAGTACCTCTAAGTGGTGTCAATTTCACAGACTAATTTCCTGGTATCCATGCCTTCTGAAGAAAGGTACCAGGTCACTGCCTTGCTTCTAACCCTTCGGAATGGGACTCAGCAGCTATAGCTTCACAGCTTGCTACCGGGATACCAAGAAATAATGAGCTTGACTCTGTGGAAACACCCTTTGTAGCTGCAGCCTTCAGTAGTTATTATCTATATAGCCCTACCTGTAATTGCTTTGGAGTATGGCTCCCAGGAGAGGTCTCCAAGCAGCAGTGGGCATTTCTGCAAACTTACAGAGAGGACACCTACCAGTGTACGGAGTCTCAGGGAATGTACTGATCTGGAACTTGCTGCGTGGATAACAACCAGTGCACAAAGTCTTATGGGACGCAATGTGTGAAATCTGGGGCCCTGTAAGTGTTGTGATCTACTGCCTCATTGACAGATCATTTCATATTAGTGGACACAATAATGACTCAATGTTATAAGGATGTGAGTCACATGCTAGCGCCTGAGAGGATGACAGCCTGAAAATAGAGCTCTCCCACCTAACGTGATTGAATCGAAATTTTATAGTGCTAAACTCAATTTAGCGCGGGTTTCCTATGACCAGATTAGAAATATAGTAATGCTGTACCTCCTGTCCAATCCAGAATTTATTTGGTCGAATACTTCATAAAATCCTTTGTTTTAAACATCTTTGCCGCTCTTTGAGTGTTTGTGATGCCATCTGGCAGCAAACACAAGCCGGTGGCTGCAGTAAGGCAGCCCAGGAGCTCCCCCAGGCGGTCGCTTGAAACTTCTGTAAGCCCTGGAAAAGTGAAACAAAACAACAGTAAAAAATTCAAACATACTGAATATGTAGGTGATGATTTATCCTTCATTAAAGAGAAGCTGCAGTCTATGCATGTGGACATCGTTTAAAAAAAGACACTAGTGCTGAAAAAGAAAAATCTGTAATTTTGGAAGAGAGACTAAATATAATAGAGGAAAGGCTAGCATATATTGAAGATTCTTTGTGCAAAATTGAGGACAGATCTGAAAATAACATGTCCAATGTAGAAATCATAAGTGCGAAGGTGGTAGACTTGGAGAATCGTAGCAGGAGAACTAATTTGAGGATCAGAGGGGTACTTGAACTGTTGGAAGAAAATGATATAATCAGGTTTTTACAAGAATTTATCCCATTGATTTTAAATTTCAGTTGGCCATGGCCCTTAGAGATCGAGAGAGCACATAGATCTCTAAGAGCCCACCCAAAACAAGGTTAAAAACCAAGGCCAATTATAGCTAGACTCCCAAGGTTTAATGTGAAGGAAGAAATATTGGCAGTGGCAAGGCAGAAGAAATCTCTGTACTGGGGCAACAACAGGATATACCTTTTCCAAGATTTCTCATCTGAAATTGTTGACAAAAGGAAATAATTTGGGGACATAAGATTTGTTCTACAGAAACTGAATGTTGCTTACTACATAAAATATCCAGCAGTGCCGGTAGTCTCTAAGGGTAGTGGCTCATATAATTTTACTTCATCAGATGAGGCATGGGATTTTATTATACACTCATGGCAAGAAGCCTCTGAAATTTTAAAAAGCAGGCCAAAACAATTCTTTATTCAAACAGAAATCAAACAGCCACAGCTGGAACCCGAAGCAGGAGGGATTACAAATTAGATTCCCAGACACGAGATCAAGCTTCTCAGCAGTATCCTTGTGCATCACCCTCTAAGAGAGAACCACAACCTGAGCCAAAACAAACCTCTATTCCAATCTTAAAACATGCCTCAAGATGTCCCTCTGATCCAAAGCCTAGTCTACCCAAGTCCCTCGCCTGGTCTTCTAAAATATCCTGAAGAGTTCAGCCAGTCTTTAAAAGCAAAAGTGTCATTCCCAATGCTGGTTTATACCAACTGCTCAGATCGCTGCCTAATCCGGATGCATCTCCATTCATTAGCAGCTCTGTTCTCCAAGTAAAAGTACCAGAATCTCATGAATGTCTAAAAACCTCCTTTAGCCCAGTGCAGGACATGTTCGAACAACCCTACTCACCTAGCAACTTGGGATCTGAAGGAGACACTTGGGGAAAATTACCCTTTTTTAAGATGGAGTCTAGTTTGTGGAGAAAGTGTGGAAAACTTTCTGCTCTTCATGGTGACTGAGTTGTGATTGGTGGTCTGCAGTCACATGTTCACTGACAAAGCATAAATTAATCCTGACATTTCTAAGTCCTCCTTTAATTATTTTTCAAAGGTCATATAGCCAATTCTAAACCATGTATTGCATATAATTTTAATATTTAAATGTTTTTGGCATTGTTTGAGGGTTTTGAAACTTATAAATAAAAAATACGTAAATGGGGTCAGATGGCAAAGGTCAAACAGTCAGAATTAGCTTTTTGGAAATAGCTGCCTGCATTTATTTCCATGCCACTAATGCCATTCTAGGGATCCCAAATTCACAAATAATAATAATAATAATAATAATTTTATTTCTAAAGCGCCTTTCAAATTTCAAAGCGCTGTACAATCGTAACAAAAAATAAAATCCAATACAATCATCATTATAATACAATATAAAACACTCATAAAACCACAATTTTATAAACAGATCACATAATACTATAAAAAAGCCATGTGATACAAATGGGTTTTAAGGCCGCTCTTAAATTCCCCCAGGGAGGTGCACTGTCGTAACCGACGAGGTAGAGAATTCCAGAGAGTGGGAGCTGCATAAGAAAAAGCTCTACAGCCAGATGAATTTAAACACACTCTTGGAATCTCTAGCAACCCCTCGTCAGCCGAGCGGAGCAATCGGCCAGGACAGTAAGATACAAGAAGATCTTTCAGATAAGCTGGACCCTGATCATGTAAGGGTTTGAAAGTCAGTGAAACAGACTTTAAGGTGATCTGCCACAGAACGGGAAGCCAGTGCAGCTCGCGCAACACGGAGATAATATGACGAAAACCTGCGGTTTTCCGTCAGAACCGGACTGCTGGGTTACACTTGCTGAAGCTGACGGATTTCAACCCCAGAGAACCCAAAATACAGGGAGTTGCAGTAGTCAGGCGAGAGGACACAAAGCGTGGACCAACATAGGTAACATGTCAGGCGGAACAAGGTGTGTTTCACTCTAGCGATATTCCTAAGATGGTAAAAGGAAGTCTTGGCGACCGCTGACACCTCTAGATGCAGTGTCAGCCTGTCATCCATGATAACCCCTAGAGTTCACGCACCTGTTCAGAGGTCCGAGGTGACAACCCCAAAGAAAAATTCCTGATGGTGCAGCAACAGGCGACCCCTCTATCCGACATCCCAGGTCCAGCACCAAAACCTCCGTCTTTTCAGCGTTCAACTTCAGCCAACTAGAATCCATCCAACCCTGGATTTCTCTCAGACAGCTGTTAAACACTGAGGTAGCCCTATCCTGGTCAGGAGCAAAAGACAGGTATAGCTGGGTATCATCTGCATAGCAATGAAACCTCAGCTCATACCATCTTATAATGTCTCCGAGGGGCAACATATACACTGCAAATAACATGGGAGACAGCACAGAGCCCTGAGGCACCCCCACATAACAAAGTATCCGAGAAAATAATCAAATACTGTTGGGATTATGTTTACATATTTTCAGTTTTATTTCTGAAAGAGCCAGTTATTACTACTTATTCTGTGGACTTTGCATAGATGTTGTGTGCTTTGTTTTACCAGACAATACAAAGAATTACAATTTTTAAAGACATAACAGGAGTTTTTTGGTGAACTTTGATTCTGTTCTTTGTTACTTTTATAGATTGTGGATGCAGCAAGGTTCTTTCAAATATCTTACTGTTTTAATGGGATATTTTTATTTTGTCCTTCAAGACTTGTATCCTTACAGGACCTATTTGCCTATTAAAATTACTGCTATTAGCCTCCAATAAATGGTTTTCAGGATGAAGCTTGGCCAGTTATAATTGTTCAGATATAAGCTTGATCACAACTTTGTGGAATAAATGCTCGTCTGATCGGAGGGCCAAATTGTTTACTTGGTCTAACCTTTTTTTGTGGAATTATTTTCATGCTCTTAATTGGTTAGCACTGGAGGGGCAGCTTTAATACCTGTTTTCCTCTTCTGATAAATAGGGGCATCCATGGAGGGTGCAGCTTGATTTTAGGGAAGTTTAAATACTTATCAGTGTGGGGATACTGGCTCCTTGTTCCCGGACATTTAACTTTATTTTTAATATTGCTATTAAATAAATACACATGGCCTACTTATGACTTAGGCTGCATTGAAGTTGTGTTGCTGCTGCTTCAAAGTATATTTGTTTATTTATTTAGTTTTTGTTGACCAGGTAACGTGAGCTAGCTGTAGCAATGACTGTTTTCAGGAACGACCCAGGAGTTTACAGAAACAAAACATTGCTTAAACAAAGACAGTACAATCATAAAACAGTAGATGCTTAGACAATAATGATACAGTGAAGGCAGGGGAAAACAATAGGTACAACTGAATCCTTTTCAGGCACGACCCAGGAGTTTACAAAAAAAAAATATTATTGAAACAAGGACAGTACAATCATAAAACAGTGGATGCTTAGGCAATAATAGTACAGTGCAGGCAGAAGAAAACAATAGGCACAATTGAATCAACAATAATGAATAACATAAAAATATATGAGAGCAATACAATAAAATAAAGCCATCTGGTGATATTCAGGAAGCAACTAGGGTGAGATTTTTACAATGAAAATAGTTTTATAATGTCCATGTAAGATGGATGTAGGAGAGTAAGGAATGAACTGGGGGTAGGGATGCAATAAAAATAAAAAGAAAGCGGGGAAGGATAGGAAATTAAGGCAACTAGAGGGATAAGGACTAGCTATAATAAAAGTAGGATGAGGAGGTGATTGGGGACAGTGCATAGCTTAGCTATAGAGGATACACTCAGAAGGTTGTGAGGGGGTGAAGAGATAAAGGGCTAAGGGGGTTTAAAGCAGGAGCAGGAATCAGCAAGATAGTCATGAAGCAATTTTTTGAGAGGCGCATGGGATGTTGGTAGTCGTATAGCTAGAGAGAGGGAGTTCCAATGTTGAGGGGCAGGACAGGAAAAAGTGCCAGCACCTTTGGAGGATCGGTGTCTGGGGATGAGGACTGGGGCATTTGTATTCAATCGTAGACCATAACTGGATGTCTGGATGAGAAATAGTTCCATCAAAGGCTTCGGTGTTTGGTTACAGATGATATTATCTATGATAGAGCCGTAGGCAAAGTCTCTGGCAGCAGCCGGAGAAAGCCATCCTAGTTCAGCGTAGAGGAGTCAGTAGTGCTTCATCCGATGTGAAGAGGATGCATATCTACAGATATTATTGTACGTGACATCCCACTTCTGAAGGCTAGTTTTGCCAGCCGAGGCATACACTGCGACTCCATAAGTGAGTGATGAAAGGAGTAAGCCACGACCTATGGCAAGCCTTGCTGAGGGGGTGAGCACATAGTTGGACTGGTAGGCCATACCAAGTTTCATGTTTGCCAGCTTGCAGGTCAGCTGAATATGGAGATCAAAAGTAAGAGCTGGATCAAGTGTGAGACCCAGATATTTAAAGGAGGGTACCACCTCAACAGAAGTACCATTTAAGGAAGTGACGTTGAAAGTAGGTTGACAGAGTTTGAGTTTGGCATTGGAACCAAATAGCATGGCTTGAGTCTTAGATACATTCAGGACAAGTTTATGGCAAAACAGCCAATGCTGAATTCGTTGAAAGTCTTGGGAGAGTCATTGGTTGATTTCAGTAATGTTTTCGCACTGGCGTACAAAACAGTATAATCAGCGTATAGCAGGGAGGCAGTCTGGAGAAAGTTAGAGGTGATATCATTTATAAAAATGGAGAAGAGCAGGGGATGGAGAATAGAACCTTGCGGCACTCCAATGTTCATAGGAGCATAATCCGAGAAGGTGGAGTTGAATTTAACTTGTTGGGTGCGATTTGACAGGTAGCTGTCAAACCATGCAATGACACATGGTGAGAAGCCTAGTGATCAAAGGGCAGTTAGGAGGATAGGATGATCGAGGTCAAACGCTTTTGTCATGTTGATAAAAATTGCCCCGTTAGGAGACCAGATCCATGGCCGCTGGAGTATCAGACGTAAATTTGAGTAAAGCTGTGGTGGTGCTGTGACCCTTGCGGAAACCATGCAGTGAAGTCGTAAGAAGGTCATGTTTCTGAAGAAAGTCAATGGTTTGGATGGCTACGAGCTTCTCAAGGATTTTGCTGAGGACAGACAATATTGCTATAGGCCTATAGTTGGAGGAATTTTTACGGTCACCTTTTTTGAAGACTGGTAATCCTGACAGTCTTCCAGATGTTAGGAACATAGCTGTGACACAGGGAGAGGGTAAAGCTCTTAGTAAGAGGTGCAGCTATGTAAGGGGCATCAAGTTTTAGGAACTTTGGTTCTAGATTGTCAGACCCCAGCTGCAGTGAAATCGGAGATGTGGTTGAGCAGTCCATGTACTTCCCGTTGAGTGACGGACTTGAAAAGAAATTTGAGCCCAGAGACATAAGGTTGGGCATTTAAATTTGGTGTAGCCAGGAAGGATGAGGTATAATTAGTAAGGCCTGAGAATTGTGCATTGAAGAAGTTTGCGATTGTGGAGGGGTTATTGCAGTGGACACCATTGAGAGACATGTCGGGGTGGGGGCCGGATTAGTCCATAGGAAGCACTTTGTATGGGACCAGAATTTTTTAGAGTCCCCTTATGATTTAGTTAATAAATCCTTACAGTGGTCACTTTTGGCCCTTTTGATATCCTTTTTACAGGAATTTCATAGTGCTCTATAGAAATTAAGGTCAGCTGGTAGCCCCATCTTTTTGTAGTGGAGCCAACATTTGTCACACTGTCATATTTTTGAAAGAATGTCAGACTTAAGCCAGCGGGTATGTTTGTTTTTTACACGACGGGTAACAAGAGGGCAGTGTTTGTCCTGAATCACCAAAAAGCGATTAAGGAATAGATTTAGAGTGGTCTGAGGGTCTTCAGATTTAAAAAGGGGGGGTCCAGTTAATAGTGGCAATGTCCAGAAGGAAGGCCTGTGAGTCGAGATGTGCGTAGTTTCAGAAAGTAATAAAACGGGGTTTCAATGGGGAAGGCTTAGCCTTACTGCAAATACAAAAGGTGGGGGAGTGGTCAGTGATGGCATCTGCTAGTATACCAGAAGAGATAATATTTTCGGGGTGGTTGGTCATTATCCAGTCAAGCAAGGTACTAGAGTCTGACTGCTGTGCAGTTCTGGTGGGGTCAGTAATCACCTGGTGAAAGCTGAAACTTTTAATCTTAGACAGTAGTGTGGGTAGCGAGTTTCCCAGCCAGTTTAGATTGAGATCACCAAGTATAAGAACTTCATTTCTCCCAGAAAGGAGAGAGGTCTGATCGAGTAACTCATCAAGATCTTTTAAGTCACTAGAAGGGGGGTTTTAAGCACAAACGATATGAAGTTTTTTGGCGCCAAGAGTAAGGAGGACATGTAGTGCTTCACAGTGGACTAGGGGAGATGAGCAGATCAAGGAGAGATGGAGGTGATCTTTAAAATAGATAGCTGTACCACCCCCTCTTTTGGGAGCAGGTCTGTCGAATTTCAATAGATTGTAAGAAGGAAGTGAGCATCAAGAGTCCTGGATGGAAGGTTTAAGCCAGGTTTCAGTAAGGCAGATGATATCAGGTTTGTAGAGGGTGTCCCAGGATTCTAATTCAGTAAAATTGTGTAGCAGGCTCCTGATGTTGTGGTGCACCACAGTAAGGCCCTTAGCATTTGAAAGGGGACAATATATGTTGTTGGCTGGTCCTGGGTTGGAATGAACATCTCCAGAGAGCAATAGTGCCAGTAAGAGGAGATACCAGAGCTTATGCCGCAGGAAGGGACATAGGGTATGTGTATTCAAGGGGCAGTTTTTTAGGGCATAAGCAACCATCTGGATCCAGGGCCTATGTAATATAAGTGGAGTAGGGTCACAATGGAGAGAGGGCAACAGGAGAAGGTTAGAGTATAGGTAGTCTTGGGGCAGGTAATATGGGATAGACAAGGGGGGGCTTGGGGAGCAGTAGGCAAGGATAGGTGGAGCAAAGCTAGTGAGGGCACAAGAAGAGACAGTAACATGAAGAGTTTCATTGTTAACAAGCCTTGGCACTGGTTTGTAAAGGGGTGAAAGTAAGGAGTAGCCAGGAGGAATAGAAGTGAGAGATCAGGGCAGGCAGTGGAGTTTAGAATTATAAGCTTATAGTGAAATGGAGACTAAGAGACCAAGGTTAGCCTGAGAGGGGTAGGAAGGAAGAGTATAGGATGCAGAGAACCAATGGGAATGAAAGATATCAGAGGGAGGTGGAGCGATAGAGTATTTAAAGGAGGCAGGGGTGGGGGGTGGGACAGATTTAGCAGTGATTATCAGCACTAGCAAATTAGCAAGGAACAAAAGCATTCGAAAATTAGCCAGAGACAATACCAGACCGGAAAATTCAATGTTAAGTCTATATAGAAAGGCGCACCAAGCTGAGGAGGCTCCAGAGGCAGAATAGACCAATCAGGGCCCGCTTGCCAGATGCCACACCAATTGGAGGCCTTGGTGCTAAAATTTTTGTTTGTGGCATTACCTGGGGTAGGGATCCAGGGCGGAGGACTGCGAGGGCGGTCAAGAAGTTGCCGTAGAGTCAGGCGGCGGCAGCTGGAGGCAGCTGGTGATCCGCCGCCAGATGTGAAGGTGTCACTTCTGGCGCTGGTCTCTGGGGTTAGGGATCCAGGGCAGAGAACTGCGAGGGCGGTCAAGAAGTTGCCATGGAGTCGGGCGGCGGCGGCAGGAGGCGGCGGCTGGTGATCCGCCGCTAGATGTGAAGGTGCCACTTCTGGCGCTGGTCTCTGGGGTAGGGATCCGGGGCAGAGGACTGCGAGGGCAGTCAAGAAGTTGCCGTGGAGTCGGGCGGTGGTGGCTGGAGGTGGCTGGTGATCTGCCGCTAAATGTGAAGGTGCCGCTTCTGGTGCTGGTCTCAGGGGTAGGGATCCGGGGTGGAGGACTACGAGGGCGGTCAAGAAGTTGGCGGCCGGAGGCAGCTGTTGATTCGCCACTCGATGTGAAGGCACCGCTTCGTTTTGTTTATAACATATCTCTGGCATTGAGAGAACTTTATTTATTTTACTTTTTGATCTGTTGTCTGATCATTTGAGACACAGGTATGGCTATGAATAACCCATATTGGAGTTTAGCTGAATAGATGTAGTCTTAGCACTAAAATAAATGTGGGCCACTTGCTTTGGGCTGTCCTGAGGTTGTGTCTTCCAATTTGAGACTTGTTCTCACAGGTTTACTCACATCCTTCTTAGTGTGTTTGAATGTGTATCAGAATTATTTAAACTTCGCTAAAACTACCTTAGTTCCTAGTGTGTTTTTTTAACAAGGTAGAACTAATTTACATTTCTAAAAACTAATCTTTATTTAAGTTTACTTTTGTACTATTTACCTCCTTTTGTGTTCTTACTCTTTAGCTAGTAGTGATATTGGTTAGTATGACTACTGTTAACAGTTACTTGGAATGTGCAAGGTTTGGGATCACCTGTCAAAAGTTATCGAGTGTTAAACCACTTAAACAAGAATAGAGCTGACATTGCCCTATTACAGGAAACACCACTTTTACCTGCAGAAACTGCCAGACTAGCTAGAAGATGTGTTTCCACCGCAGAGTTTTGCAGTTTCTCTGCAAAAAAGAGAGGAGTGGCCATATTGATAAGAAAAGGAATGACTTTATCAAACATGTCCATTTGACAGACTCGGAGGGTAGATATCAGGTTTTGTTAGGGAGCCTTTTTGGAAAAAATATTGCCATTTGTAACATTTATGCACCAAATAAAAAACAGAAAGAATTTTATCAAAATCTAGCTTTTGTTTTAGCCAACGTGGGAGATTACGAGGTTATTTTAGGCAGGGATTGTAACAAAGTTATGGATCCTATTTTGGATAGGTCCCCACCAAGGAAGTCTGTTTCTACATCCGCCTCTCAACAAAGCCTGCCTAGTATGGTTAATGATTTAGTTTTATTGGATGCCTGGAGGATATTACACCCTAGTGGTAGAGATTTTTCCTTTTTGTCAGCAAGACATGGAACATTCAGTAGATTAGATTATTTCTTCATGCCTTTGGCCTTATGTAATGCTATTACCCAAGTGAGGTATGAAAATCTTTTAATTTCTGATCACAGTTTGCTTACGTTCTCAATAGTATTATTAGAAAATAACAGTGGGAAATCTAGTAACTGGAAATTTAATACTTCCCTATTACTAGATGATGACTTTAAAATGTGGTTACATGAAGAGACATCCCTTTATTTTAAACCCAATTGTAATGGGGAAACTACACCCAAGGTTGTATTGGAGGCTTTTAAAGCATTTATTAGGGGAGGGATTATTAGTTTTTCTACCAAAAAGAAAAAGGAAAGGCAAAAAGAACTAAAAGAGAAGGAAGAGCTGATGAAAAAGGCGCTAAATGATTTGAAACAGAACCCTTTGAAGGAAAAGGATAGTCTATATAAAATTCTGGGGTTAAAATATGAAATAAATAAAATACATCCTAATAAGATTGAGTACTCTCTGTTCCGTACTAAGCAGAAATTTTGGGAGTCTGGGGAGAAGGCTGCAAAGTTTTTGGCTTACAGGATCAAACGGATACAAAATCAGAATGCTATGAAAGGGATTAGAAACAAACATGGGCTGTTAACATCGAATGTGAAAGAAACCAATAAATGTTTCATGGATTTTTACAGTAATTTATATAAGTCACAAGGTTCAGCAGTAAAAACTGACGTTAATGCTTTTCTTAAGTATGCTGATCTTCCTATTTTAGATGATTCTGACAGAAATATGCCAGACAAGCCAATTTCAATGCAGGAGATTTCAGATGTTATTGCAGGGGCACCAAAAGGGAAGGCCCCTGGACCAGATAGGCTGCCTAGTGAAGTTTACAAACTTTCGGGCCCTTCCATAAGCCCCCATTTGCTAGAGGCTATCCTTGACTCTTTTACTGATGGTACCCTTCCTGATTCGGTGAATGAGGCCTACATTTGTTTATTACATAAAAAAGGCAAAGATGAAACAGATTGTAGTAATTATAGGCCTATTTCATTACTAAACTTTGACTATAAAATTCTTGCTAAAATATTAGCAAATAGAGTCTCTAAAATTCTTTCAAACTTAATAGGTAAGGAACAGGTGGGCTTCATGAAAGGTAGGCAGGACTCTGATAACTTTAGAAGACTGTTTTCTGTGTTGTGAGCAGCTAGGTTAACACAAACCAACAAATCAACCTGCTTAGTGATTTCTTTGGACATTGGTAAGGTCTTCGACTCGCTAGAATGGAATTACCTTTATAGAGTATTGGAATTTAATGGTTTTGGCTCTAGTATTTTAAAATGGGTTCAAACCTTATATGTCAAACCTAAAGCTTGTGTAATCTCAAATGGGTTTAGATCACCCCCCTTTCCTTTATTCAGGGGTTCTAGGCAAGGTTGCCCCCTATCACCCCTGTTATTTATCCTTGATATAGAACCACTGAACAGGAACATATTGAAATCTGAGTTTTTGGTATCAATACTGGAAATTACTCCAACTAAGTTTTTGCTTTTGCTAACTATTTCACATCGAATGACTTTCCTTCAAAATGTTAAGGAACTTGTATTTGCTTTTGGGAAAATATGTGGTCTTTATATAATAAATATATATATGGAGCAAATCTGAAGGCTAAGAGCTAAGTAATCCTTCACGGAAAGTGGAAAAATTGAAAAAGGACCTGAATATAGCATGGCCTTCGGACGGTTTGTCATACCTAGGCATAAAAGGTTTTTGCTTCAGTTGGCAAAATCCTCCATCATAACTTCTCCAAATTAATTTTCAACATGAAAATAGATGTAGATAAATGGGCTAAATTGCATTTATCCCTTTGGGGGAAAATAAATGCAATAAAAATGATCATAGCGCCAAAGATTTTTTATTTCTTAAACAATTTTACCACTAAAATTCCGCCTGAATGGTTCGGCAAGATAAAAAAAATTATCTCAACATTTCTATGGGAAGGAAAAGCCCCTCGCTTAGCTAAAAACAAATTAAGAGCCCCTTTAAAGAATGGAGGTTTTGCCCTCCCTTGGTGGCAAGGATATTTTTGAGCTTACAAGCTGAAACAAGTTGCCCTATGGTTTAAAACCCCAGAAAGAAAATTTACCCCATTATGGCTCAAAATAGAAAAAGAGATGGTCTTTCCCTTAAATTTATCTGACCTATTATTTAGACAGATACCCCTAAATCTAAGAACTCATCCTGTTCTTCAAATATCAATAATTGTATGTAGGGAGTTTAATCAGTTAAAGAAATTGGAACATGTCCCTTTACAATTCATGCCTCTCTAGCAACATAAAGCATTAACTCCGAACGGTAAGGGTCTTTCAAACAAAGGTTGGAGGGTTAAAGGTATTAAAACTATAGGTCATCTGTTAGATAATAAGAATCACCTGTGCTCCTTCAAAGTTTTAAAAGTCAAATTTCATCTAAATAAGTGTGATTTTAGTTTTTACTTACAAATGAGACAGTTTTTGAAAGTCCATTTCCTAGAAGCAGACTTTACCCTTAAAACTTAAACTGCTTGGGATAACGTCTTTAAAACAGCTTTTCTGCCGAATGCCTTTAGCCTTATATACAAAGTTCTGAATGAAGCTGATCCTTCCTTAACAGTTGCAGTCAAAGCTAAATGGGGAAAAAGACCTAAAGGTGCAAATTACTGATACAGTATGGGACAGGACATGGGACAATGCAATCAAGTGTTGCAGAGCAATACAAGGGAGACTTATCCAATTTAAAATATTACACTATTATTATTATTCCCCTAATCAGCTCCATGGTTTAGGCCTCATCCAAAATAACACATGCTGGAGATGTGGAAGGGCAAAAGCAGGCCTAGGGCATTTATTTTGGCACTGTAAAGGAGTCTTGAACAGGTGGAAACAAATACATGCATTTTGTCAATTGATTCTGGGGACTTCTATCCCTTTTTCCCCTTTGGTTTTTGTTTTAGGGGATATCTCGGATGTTCATGGTATACAAAAACAAAAACAAATTGAATCCTATCTGTTGCCCTTGCTTTCAAAAGATTACTTCTTCAGAACTGGAAAGATCCTTCTGTCTCTTCATTAAAACAGTGGCTTGATTCTCTAGTAACTTGGGCAAATAACGGAAGAATCAGCTATTCCTTACTTAATCAGAATTACATTTTTAAAGATACCTGGGGCCCTTTTTTGGAGATCTGTTCATAACTCGGAAACATCTTTGAGGTACAGAGTGTAACTAAGTGAAATCCTGTATTCTTTAATTAGACTTTTATGCACATAGTGGAGGTAAATCGTATGTCTTTTCTTTAGTACCTCTCTGTTTATAATGTTTCATTCAACATGTTCATTTTGATTAAGAATTTTATGTATTACTGTCTTTACCGTAAACGCAATAACATTTTAAATTGAAAAAAAAAAATGTTATAAGGATGTGATGGACACCTCCAGGCATGCATTATCATGCTTACATAAAATGAGCCCCATAAGTGTTAGAGCTCACGGTCTCAGGGAAAGATCACCTCATGGTGGTGGATATCTCTTGGCACTAGTATTCTGTGTAATTACTTATTCCAGTGTGGATGTCGGCCTTTAGTCCCAGGTGAAGACTCCTGCCAAAGTAAGGGCACTTGTAAGTGGTGGAGGTATTGTGAACCCAATGCCATTTTTCTGTAATCTGGGCGTGGTGCTGTTATGATTGGTTCCACCAAGTTGCTTCGACATGAAAGTTATCAAAGGACTTTACAGCATCGCCACGGCAAAGTGCCAACATACCCAACAGCGCTGGAGACATTTAGTGTTTGCGGGGGCATCACCTACCACACACCCCACGTAGTGCGCTCTGCCCCCGCACCCCCTGAGAATTGTACATTACCAACTACATGGGGTGGGGATGTTGGGGGAGAGTGGCCAACACCAGGAGTCGGTGTATCAACACATCATTGCGACAACCCATCCGATACTGTGGTTGTCAAATGGGTTGTGTCACTGTGCCGGATTCGCTGTCAGGGGTTCATTCTCCGGACATGATACGGTTATGATCATTGGTCCTAGAGAGAGATTACATGTCAGCTGAGAACTACTCTGTGAAGACAAGTTCATTTATTAAAAAATTCAGCCCTTGTTGCCTGGCAGACTTCATCGTTCAGTCAGTATGGGTCAAAATTATAGTTTTAAAGCCACTTACAAACAGGGCTAATACTTGGGAAATCTGTCCACCCCACCCTGCCCATTATGGCTTCTATACCAGTTCATCTTCTGCTGATCGTCCTGGGTCTGTGTGGCCTGGCTGCACTTCTATAACCCTTAATCTGTCTCTTCTTCCTTTTTCTCTCAGCTTGCTCCTGCATATGGGCACCTTATAGCTGCTGGGTTCCTCTGGGGTGGGCTGTACTTTAAGCTCCTTGGCTACCCACCTGCTTCTTTTTCTCCACTTCCAGACACCTGCTTTTGGATAGTTTTCTGTCCTAGGGCAGGAATGTTGTATTTCCCCTGCTCTTCAGGCTCTAGTTCAAACCCTGTACTGCCCTCTGGTGGCAGTTTTGCTGTAACTACTGGTGCCTTCAGCTGGATGTTCACTCCTGGGTGGAGGGTCTTGCCTGCTGCCTTTCACTCTTCCAACCTCCGCTCCATGCTTTCAGGCCCAAGTCTGCTCCCCCACCCCACCCTCCGCTACTTGTTCTCCTTCAACTTCCTTATCCTGCTTTGCCTCTGCTGCCCTCCCCACTACCCTGTCTGGATTTCTGGTCCCTGCCTGCTTCTCCATCGTGTGCTCTGCCTTCTGCCCACTTTCTTGCCTTCCCATTGTGCTGTGTCCATTCTTTCACTGTACTTTTGGGCCCCCTTTATAATCCTACCTACTTGGTCATTCACCCTTCTTCTCCTATCACAATTCATGCTGCCTACTCAGACATTTGCTTCCTACCATGGGATCAGCTCAGTGTTGCCTCTATCATATGCCCATTGGCTTGCCTCTACCCAGGCATTCACCTTCTTTCATTCACCTCATGCTGACTACCAGGGTTTTGCACTCCACCTCCTCATATGTGCATTTTGGACCACTGGTTCTGCCTGCATTTTTAGTTGTTTCGTCATCCACACCACTAGTTTTGGCTGCCTGGATTGGGCTTCATCAGCTGCTGCTGCTTTATTCTGTAACTTCCCTAGCTTCCCAGGGGATGCCAGCCCATTCTAGGGTCAACTTTCTCATAGTCCAATCAGTTTTTCTCTTCCAGGACTTCACTCTCCTCAATAGCTAACCCTCAGGCTCCCCCTCTTGTACTACGTCAGCTTCATTCAATCCTACTCAGCTCCTCAGCCTCATTTAATGACCTCAGCTCCAGTCCTTCTCTTACTCCAGGGCAGTCGCCCTTTCTCCTACTATTTATCATTTTTCAGGATTTACTTACTGTATGTTTTCACCCCACAAAGGGCTCCCATTTAACCCTTATGGGCCCAGTTATTGTCAGTGCTCTCCTTCTTGTCCTCTTGTACCCCCAGATGGTGCTAGATTCAGAATATCTCCTCATTATGTGTCTTACTCCTAGGATAAGTGCCACAGAAATTCTGATTAGAACCCTTCTACTGTGTACCTAGCCTAGCTTGTACTTGATCCGTGCCCCATTTCTAGAGCCCTGGCTTGGGACACCGGGGTCATCTGCCCTCAGTGGTCATCACCTTGACAAGCCTTTTTTCCAGAGATCCTTCTTCCTTCTGCTTATCCCTTCTCTCAATATTTGCTCCTACAACCTTGATTATCATACATCTGACCAAGGTGAAGTGACTTTGTCACTTTTGAACGCTGAATGATCTTGTTTCCATCCCAAGAAGCAACCCATTACCACTTTGAGAGTGGATTGTTCCCCAACTTATATTGTCAGATCCTGTGCCTCATTCAGTAGGGATTGTCCTATGACCAGTACAATGCTGTTTCCACCATCAACCCTGAGCCTTGTCCTACTCCTCAGCCCAGTACCTCTATGGCTCCTTTGAATTCGAAGAAATCATAAACAACTAAACTGAAGTAACTCCATTACCTCTGAATGATCTTGTTCTTGTCCCGATGAAGCTACCTATTACCACTTTAAGATGGACTGTCCTTTAACTCATGGATGCCATCAGATCCTTACATGTTTTACGTCTCCATCAAAAGTTATTAACCTACCGGCCTGGTGGCACTGAGGGTTGAGGTGCTAGATGCCACACCTTGCACCTCACTGACAACCCAGACTTGGGAACGGACTTGGGCCGCCGATGGTCTGCTGGGGAAGGAGAGGATCGAGCGTCCAGACAGCTCTCCTCTCCCAGGGTGGGTAGTGGGCCATGCATCACTCCCTAGTGGCCCCCGATGGAGATCAGGAGCACTGCAGCAGTGATGCTGTATCAAGCGGTGGAGCAGTGGCAGACGTCAGCACATTGGTTGCCCAGACGTCATTGCACATCTACGCTCCAGGGACAACAGCTATGGAAAAAGTGCTGCTCCCTGGATAGGTGACGGCACCTCCTGTGCCCCACCACAACACACCCAATGCCGGGCTTACCCTGCTGGCTCTCCCGATCCCCCGGCCTTGCGTTGTTTCCGATGTTGGTGCCCCACTGGACCAGGTAATCGGGAGTGTCTGCCCCCAATTTTCCAGTGGGGTAGCTTTAGGCAGGTGGTATGCGGTGGTGGTGAGCGAGGATGCCTGAGAGAGTTCCAGGGCCTGCGGAGATAGAGTTAACAAAAAAAAAAGAGGAATTTACCTATACCTTGCTGCTTCCACTGGAATACTCTTATTCTTTAGTTGATGCATCAGTCCTAAGCTTGATTTGTGAGTGACTGCCCTCAAAGCACAAAGATCTCCTGCCCCCATGTCTCTTCATCCCAGATAATCTTCCCCTAAGACCCATGTCCCACTTATTTTTGCTGCTCCAACTCCTTGTACAGGTCCATCATCACATTTGGGCAAGAGCTTCAACACTGCGTTGTGTCCACCATCTCGGTTGCAGTAATGAACATGAACATGTGCAAGACCTGATTTTTCTGTGTAGTAGATTTTGAAGGCGATGTACGTTTACAGGGCAGTCAGTCTGTGTTGGTTCACTGCTTCATGTCCTGTAGTCACCACAAAAGAGTTGTGTCCTCTCTACTATTGGCAGTAGCCACATAATAGTTTTGGTCACATCCAACCAGTTGGCTACCCTGTGCTTCAAGTGTCCCTCATCACACTTATTTCATTGTTTTTGCTGGAAATTGACTCACCAGACACATAAGGGAAAGTCAGGCCTATCTCTCCAGACACCATTCCTAATCTTTCCAAATAAATGGTGGTCCTACGCACCTTCTCCCATTTGTGGCAAAGGTAGCCAGAAGCTTCATTATCACCAGGACATTTCACTTCAGTAATTCTGTGCCTCCCAGCTAATGACACAGAGAGTAACTTTTATTCCCTGTGCAGCTGCAGTGCACTATCTGCCCTTACTGTGCACTGTGGAATCCCACACCTTGAAGCTCATCCTGTCCAATTTGATAAGGCACGTGTCAAGTCAGCTACTTAACTAAAAGGTTTTTAGTGCCCACCATAATGAAAACTCATGCTGCCTAGTGGGTAGCAGCTTCATGGTAATGAGAGCAGATGCAACTCTATGAACTATGGACGGGCAGCTAAATGATCACCTCTGTAAACATCCTCAAAGTGTTACAAGTTGACTGTGGTCAGTTTTGCTGATGCAGAGTTTGGCAGGAACGTCTTACAGGTGGTGGTTCAGCAAAGACTCCCCCCTTCCAGTACTTGCTGCTTCTTAAGTTGCAGTAGTCCAGACTGTAGGTGCCAACACAGAATGGAAATTTTATTCTTTACTAGTAATTCAAGTTAGACAATTCCCTATTTGTTCCTCTCTCCTTGTCATCCTTTCCAGTCGTCAAACCAGGCAGTTTCATCATCTCTGCCCCACAGTCACCTCTGCTTTCAGGGACTGCTCCTCATGAACCTTTTCCTCCTTTTCCCTCCCACCTACACCCCACTATCCCCCTCTACCACCATCTTCCTCCCTCCCCCCACCTCACTTCTTTTTCACCCATCACAGAGCTGGCACTCTCTGCCTGCCTCTGAACTAATCTGATTAAGGACATAGCCCTGATGACCTGAACCTAAGCACCTACATCTCACTGATTCTGCTATTGCTGTTCCTATTTCTGGTCCTGTCTCTTTCCTCTTTAACTTTCCTTCTTCTCTGGTAAAGTTCAGGGTCCATTGAAGTATGGCTAGGTTCTCTCAGTGCACAGAGGTGGTGACCTTTCTGTCCCAGGAAATTACCATCTTGTTTCTTTCACCCCTGTACTTGCTAAGATCCTGGAGAAGGCAGTGCTCTCCCAGCTCTTCCTCAATTTCTCTTTCTTCCTGAGCCCTTTGCAGTCAGGCTACAGGAAAACCAACTCTGCTATTGTGTCTCTCTCTCAGATTCACTGATCATGGCCTGAAGAGGATGGATCAAAGTTATTAACTGCAGCAATCTTTGCTGATCTAGCCAAGGCATTCAGCACTGCTGCATTTTCCATTGTATTCAATAAATTGGTGGGTGCTGCCCTCTCTGACCTGGCATTTGGATGATTCTGCTTCTACCTATGTGACCAGTATCAGTTGGTCCTTGTAGATGACTCTTCCCCCTTCCTATTTGTTCAGGTGTCTAACAGGGCTCAATCTTGGTCCCTATCTTGTTTCCCATCTTCCTGACTGACCTTCCAAAGGTCTGCTGCTCCGCACACACATTCTTGTATACATGAATGACATAATGCTCTTCTTCAGTGACTCTCGGCTCCTGAACTAGAAAAAGATCTCTCGCGAGAGGTTCTAGACGGAGGGCTAGAGAATATGCAAGAGACAGCAGACAGTAGAGTGCAGGGTTTAGGAGCAGGGGAGTGAGGGGAAGGGAATAGAGGAAACATTTTTTATTAAAATTGGATGATTAAAAATTGAACAATATATTATGGCATGGGGGTAGGGGGAATACAGGAGGGGTGGAAATCAAGGCTGGGATTTGGTATGTTTTGTCCCATACTCTCCTCCCCAGGTCGCACCTGGAAATATCTGGCTTAGTGTCATTTTCCTGACCAACATTTCAAAATAAATTATTTGATATTTTTGAAGGCTTAGTATAACAGTCTGGATTACCTTTTCTAACTAGTGCCTCATGTATGTGATAGGGGGTTCCTGTATACAGATAGTGTGTGTTCAGTTGTCCATCAGGGTTTGCTCATGGCTGTTAGGCCAGATAATTGGCCTTCCTGGTCTTTCCAAAGTTTTCCCCAAGTGTTTTTTGCATGAAGCAAAAGTTAATCAGCAAGTCAGAGGGAAGATAGGCTGTGCAAGACCTGTTACTGATGATCACAGGATATAGGACTTCCTAGCAATTCTTCAGTCTTGTCTGTCCCTCTACTGTGGGGAGGAGTCCTCATGTAACCAGACTTATACAAAACCACTAGAGAAGTTGAATTATGCAAGGAATGCAATTCCCATTATCCATTCGCCCTTGAAGAAGCAACGGGTAACTCAGCAAAAATTTGTCAAACTATTAAATATGTCGAGGGCCACTGAGTCCCCCTTTCAATTCCAGTTAAACTTAACTTGAGGTTCTACAACCTCTGATAAAGACACAATCTTCAAAAAATTAAATTCACATTTCATGACAGCGGGCCTAGCATTTAACTCCTCACCAGCCGCTAAGCTTTTAGGCCATCCCACTTCAGAGGATGAATCCGTCGACCTGCTAAATCAGGACTCCTTTTGTCTCTCCCCCGTAACTTTCAAACAAGTAGAGGACCTGCTGATGAAATTAGTTACAAAAAGGAGCGCCTGTGCCAATGATATAGACTCCACATTCCTAAAATTAGGATACTGTTTACTGACTGCCCCCATAACACACCTATTCAATATGCCGATTACCACTGGAATGCTCTCCTTCCTTTGGAAAACAGCCTATATACTTCCCCTGTTGAAATCAGGTGACCCTTGCGACCTTAACAATTATAGGTCCATCTCTATTTTGCCTGTTCTGTCTAAACATTTAGGAAAAATAGTCAATAACCAGCTAAAAGAACACCTTGAAAGCACAAACTTATTCAACCCATTGCAGTCAGGCTTCAGGAAAAACCACAGTATGGTATCAGCACTGGCTAAAGTGACAAATGACTGGCTCACCGCTCTAGATAACAAACACACCACTGGAGCCATCTTCCTTGATCTAAGCAAAGCCTTCGATACAGTTGATCATGATCTCCTGCTAGTCAAACTCAAAGAACATGGCCGAAACAATCTCTCAATAAATTGGTTTTCTAGCTATCTCTTAAAAAGATTCCAGCGCTTTAAAGCCGATAGGCTCCTATCCTCTCCCTTACTGCTTGTAAGAGGTGTACCCCAAGGATATATCTTGGGATCGCTGCTATTCTTAATTTATATAAGCTCCCTAAGTGATAATATTCATAACTCCAAACTACGTTTCTTTGCAGATCACACTGTCCTTTACACATCAAAACCTTCCTTGTCAGTCCTTGGCACCGAACTGCAGTCTGATTTCAACCAATTGCAACCCAACCTACTAAGTTCTAAATTACTGTTAAACGCAAAGAAAACTAAGGCAATGTTCTTTTACCCTCCCCCCCAATCCCTCAACCTCACTACTTAAGCATGGTACTCCTGCACCTATTACAACCCTACCAGGGGATTCTCTAGAAGATGTTGACAACTTTAAACATCTAGGATTCTGAACCCTTACAAAAAAATAATAAAAGCTAGACTGTTTTTTTTTTTTCAGGAATAAATCTCTTTCCCATGGACATTAGAAAAAGGCTAGTCCAAGCCACCTTTCTCCCTCTTCTGAATTACGCAGACATCATATACGACAGTTGTGCGGCTACTAACCTGCACAAGCTGGATGTCCTCTTTCACCGTGCTGTTCATTTCATAACTAACATCCCATACAGAACCCACCATTGTGCCCTCTGTTCTGCAGTGGGCTGGACGTCGCTCGCCACTACAAGGATGCTCCACAGTTGCACCTGGGCCTAGAAAACACTGTTGAACAAACTCCACCCTGTATATCTCATCCCTATTTCATCACTCCCATAGCTGTTATTCCCTCAGGAAAAACACCATTATTTTGCTAGACGTGCCTAAGTTCCGTACCCACCATGGTAGAGCGGCAATCAATTACGCCACTCCATCTGCCTGGAACAAATTGCAATCTTCCCTCAAGTTCGCCAAATTACTTTCTACCAGTATTTTTAAATCCTTGACCAACAAGGCCCTCAAGGAAACTTGCCATTACCATAATGTTACTACTCAGCGAGCACTTGTGTCCCCTCATCTGGTTTTCCTCCTATTACTACCTGACAGAATGTTACAGTTGCTATGTATGTGCCACAGTTATATTACTCATAATCAGTACTCCCTTGTTTTGTATGATTGTATCTTTTGCAATTCTGTTTTGTCTGACATTTCTTCGTACTGTATCTGATTGTGTCACATTGTCCTTGACAGGACCTCCTTGTAAATGAGTGTGCTCAGCAGAGTTTTCCTGGTGAATAAACTTGAACTTGAGCATTACAGTACATGAAACTGTAGCACAGTGCTTCCTTAGGATAATAAACAAAAAATTACTGTAATTAACTTACATAAAAGGCGTGCATCACGACAATGCAGATACAGTATGTCGATGTATCTCCACGTATAAAATAAAAGTGTTTTGCTCTGTCTAATATTACTCCTCTTGTTACAGATTGGTTTCGTATTGTATCCTCCCAATGGGAGCCCAGAATGGAACCAGCTCGACCACAATAACATGATGTTTGTCACAATGTGCTTCTGTTGGCATTTTGCCTTTTCCATCCTTGTTGTGGCTATTAATTACACTGTTGTTAACTGGTAAGTTCAATAACAGGAAAATCCATTGTTTTAAAATGTTACTTTGTTGTAGCAAATCTACCAATACTGCACTACAAAAAATAAAACAATTGCAACAATCATTGCAGTGCTGGAAATGGAAACTAGTCCCATGGGGGAACTCATGACCTTTGACCTACTGTAGGCTCACACTTGTCAGGGTCTGGGGACACATTTCTTCATTAGGTGGTTATATTTTCACAGGAGCTGCCCTTCGCCATTTTGCTCCTGGAACCAATTTAGACTTTTAATTTTACTTCCGGAACTTAGTTCCTTCGCATCCCCCCCCCCCCATTTCTACCACTGATAGGCTATTATTTTTATTTGTTTAAGCAACTGAATGACTTACATGAGCTACAGTAGCATAGGTTTGTTCTTGTTTTACTGAAACCACTGCCCACCCCCAACATCAGACCGTATTCATATCTGTTTTCATGGTATTTTCTTGCTGCTGTCTAACCATGTTATTGTAGTGCCTCAGAGTCCTGGTACCCTCCAAATATGGGCAGCCAGATGCTTTGGGGCTGGGTAGACAGGAACATTCCCCAGGGTGTAGGGAGGCTCCCTAGTTAGGTACCCCACCCCCAAATGTAAAGCCCCACCTGGGCTCTGTTTAAAAAAAAAAATAAATAAATAATAAAGCACTGCGTTTTGTCTTCCCTGCCTGCAGCTCCAGAACCCCCTTCCCCCATTACCTCACGCTGGGCACCTGCTCTCATTGGCCCGATCGCGAGGGCATGCAGAAAGGGATGGTCTTTTGAGGATTCCGAGACGGAATCCTCAGCTTGTTTGAACGACAGCAGCCATTCAGTTGTGGTTGTGCAGTTGTGAGCAGCAAGAAAAGAGCAACAAGTGTGAGAGGGAGCATTAAGCTGGCCGGGGCTAGGCAAAAAAAGAAAGGGACTCACCTGTCATCCTGGGTCCCTCCTGATGTCCCGGTCGGTCCTCAGCCAATCGCTCCCTCTGCTCATTGGCAGCTCTAGTCCATCGGTTCCCAGTTCCGCAGCGGTGGTAAATTGTGTCGGGAGGGGCGGCAGGTCCAGGCCATCCCCTCTATCTGTGACTGGCCGCACTGTGGTTCCGTGAGAGGGGCGGCAGCCATAGTCCCAGGCCAGCACCTCCACCCAGCAGTTCAGCGGAGGTTCATTGTGAGGGGCAGCAGGTCCAGGCTGTCCCCTCAATCTAGCTGCCTTACAGTAGGAGGTTTTCGGGAGGGGCGGCGGCACCAAAGGTAGGCCATCCCTCCACCATCACACCAGCAGCTCAGCTTCAGTGGAGGCCTGTGGTAGGAGGGGGGGTCTAGGCCTCCCCACGGAGGGTGCAGCATGTCCCGGCCCAAAAACCGATGGAGGGCGGCGGGATGAGTGGCAGCAGCAGCATGGTCGGGTGCTGGCCACCAGGAAAATAAATAATTTTTATTTATTTTATTTAAAATAAATCTTCAGCGCTTCCAGGCGCCAGCAGCAGTGATTGTTGGGGCAAAGGTCGAGGCCCCAGAGGGAAGTACCGCCCTCAGGGTCAGTCAAAAAGGGAAAGGCTCCATAAAGTCAGTGAAATGTGCCGGCAGGCTAGGCCCCGAGCAAAGGACCACCCATGGGGCGTTTCAGAAAAAGGCTCCCTTGAGCCAAGTGACTGTGGAGGGGTGAGCAGGGCCCCAGCCAGGACCACCCATGGAGCGGAGGTATATGAGCCCCATAGACAGTGGGAGAAGGGGCTGGGAAAATGTGAACTTGATTGCCTGCCTGCATGGACAGTGGTCTTAACGGGGCAATGACAGTCCCACTAGAATTAAAGAGGTAACGACTGGGCCCTCCAGTCTAAAAAGGGATCAGGAACTGTACAAATGATGGTAACTATTATCAAATGCCTCTGGATGGAATTTTATGTGGCTTGTGCTAAATTTAAAGGGGCAGGGCAGGCGCAAGGCTCCGTTGAGCCAGGAACTGTAACCAAATAACTGTTTGCATGAATGTATACTAATGCCAGCCAACCAGCGATGGTCACCAAAAGAGAGTGCCGCTGTGATTTATCTTTATTGATATTTTCTGAACTGTTTTATGTGTACATAGTGTCTTAGTGCTGATTGCTAGAAATAAAGACACAGACATAGGATTTTTAAATAAAATGTTTATTGTGCCACCGCCCTCTAACCTGTGTGTGGTCCCAGGTGCCCCAACCCTGTTTTCCACGACCAGCTGTCATGTCCCTGTTTGTCCTTTGTCCCAGCAGTCCACATGGGGCTGTGGCTGGGTAGCCTTGTGTCCCAGCAGTCCACGTAGGCGCTGTGGCTGGGTGGAATGTGGCAGACTTTTTCTGGAGGTGTGTCATTTCCAGTGGTCCTTAGAGACTTTTGTGCTGATGGCTGACACTGCCTTGGAATAGTCCTGGCCTGTGTCCTGTTGTATGTTTCCTCACCCAGGGCAGCTGATTCCCCACCTTGCTTTCTTTCCTCTTTCCCCTGTAGACATGCAAGGGTGACTGGCGTAGGGTATTCACAATTGATCCACCACATAGGAGGTAAAGTTCTGAATTTAGTAATGTTCTAGTTGTAGAGTTTTAGAGTGTAGATATTTAGTGTAATGTTATCATTTAGTCATGTTTAATAAACTTTTACATTGTTGCTTGCATTCGAGTCAGCTTCACTCCGTTCCTTGTGTTCCCAGTAGTGGTATTTGAACTTGGGCCCCATCCCCAAAATTTCCCCTGACACCTGCTGGCTGGGCGTCACACAAAAATCCACCTCCGGGTGGTTGGCGTAGTCGGATTACCTTGTGTTTTCCCATTCCAAGTGGTAGCTGGGGGGCGGACCTGTGCCCTGACTCAACCAGGCCATTTTGACAGCAGTCGGCATGAGGAGTAAACACTCGCCCATTACACTCTTGGTGTAAGTCAGCAGGTTTAAATTTAAGGAGTCCAAAGTCAGAGCTTCTGGAGTAAAGATGCAAGCAGTACCAGGTTGTGGTAGTGGATTGTCTGGAGGGGATAACACATCCATCGGTAACAGAGATACAGAAATTGGGATGGAGGACCAAGGGAATATACCTCCCTCACAATGGTGACGATACTTATCAGACAATTAAAAGAGGCTGCTCACAGAGAGGTTCAGTCATGGCCTGCTGGTGCAAAGACCACGACTGATCAAATCTTGCAGAGGCTGCAGCAAATTTTCAACACTCGCACTGTATCCAGTCTAAAAATGAAATTTTTCTCCCATACCCAGAGGCTTCAGATCTCCAGGAGTGCGATTTGAGGCTCCAAGAGTTACTTAGAGCAATCGAAAGAGTGGACACCCGAGAGGTTACCGATCCGGATCACGTTCTGACATAAAAGTTTGTGGAGGGGGTGCACAGCAAAGCTCTGAGAAGGGAACTGCGGATGTTACAGCTCTAAGACCTGGACGCAGACTTTCTTGATTTTAAGGAGAAAGCCATAAAGGTGCTAGTATCAGGTCGAGTGGGAGAGGATGTGGTAACCTACTCACAGATGGTGACTCCTCTGAGTGCAGCATGGCCGGGGTATCCGATGGAAGGATCGGCACGAGAAGGCCCGTGGTGCAGGCGGCCACTAAGTGAGGAACTGTCAGGCAAAGAGTGGATTTATGGTCGAGAATCCACAAGTGGGCATTCGGGTTATCTCAGATGCTTGACCCTTGTGTGGTCAGATGGCACAAGTGCCAGTTTGCCCAGTGGCAACCAATTACAGCCAAAACTCAGACTTGATGGAACAAACTGCTGCCTTGACGTGAGCTATGACTGAAGTTTGTCAAGAAATAAAAGAGCTCAAGGAGGGTTGGAGAAGAGAATCCACCCAGATGTAAAACGAACGAGGAAGATGGTTCGATGAACCCCAGTCCAGGAGAAGGGTAGAAGGAAGGCGCCAAACTGACCAATTTGACAGCCAAGACAGACCAATATGCTGTAGATGTGGAGTCAGTGGCCATATCGCAAGGCGATGCCAGCAGCCTCCAGAACCTGTGGTGGCTTAAAACAGGGAATCTTCAGGGACTGGGACTGATCCTTGAAGAATGATCAATCAGGTCCAAGCCCAGTAACGAACTGATCCAATTTTATTGGAAGAAGTCCAGCCATTCCAGTTCTGGTGGATGGAATAGAGTTGATAGCTTTGTTAGACACCGGATCTCAGGTCATGACTATGCAGGGATGATATTTTCGACAATATTGGAAGATGGAAGATCTTCAGCCACTGCCCAAGTCATGGATCACTTTAATTGCCAGCAATGGAGCTGAGGTTCTGTATTTAGGATACTTAGATGCGAGCATCCAACTGGGAAAAAATGTACAAGAAGGTCAAGGGATCATCATCAGTGAGGCAGAAAGTGATAGCTTGCCACCTCTTATCCTTGGGATGAACTTCCTTCAGAACTGTCTTGAAGACTTGGTACAGATCTTACGGAACCAAGCAAAAAGTCTCTGTGTATTGAGAAATGAGCTCTGCAGCAAACATTAAATCTCCTTCAGTGCCACCAACGATTTGTGGGCAACACTAGTGAGATTGGGAAAGTTCAAGTTTCCAACGCCCGACCTATCATCTTGAAGTCAGGGACTGAAACTACCCTGTGGTGCAAGGCCAAAGTAGGACCTCATGGTCAGGACTACGATGCTCTGGTTGAACCATGCCCGACAGAGAAAGAGGAGCCCATATTGGTGGCTAGGAGTATGGCTGCAGTCACAAAACGGAGGACCCCCGTGCGAGTCATCAACTACAGAAGCCACGATGTGCGACTGCATAGAAATCAGCCAGTGGTTCGGCTGTACACTGTGTATTTGCAAGACATTGTAGAACCGGAAGATGAAGTTCATAAGAAAACCAAAATACCAGACATCGGAGAGGAGGATGAGACCCCTTGTGACTCCAGCATACCAGCGTGGATATGAGAGATTAACCTGAGTAACCCTGAAACCACGTTGCAACAAAAGGAGGATGTTATCCAAGTTTATTGAAAAATCGGGAAGCTTTCAGTCAGCATCCCCTTGACTTTGGGATGGCTCAAGAAGTGCAACATCATATGCAGCATCATATCCATACTCATCGACATCTGCCCATAAGAGAGAGAGAGAGAGATTTCGACCGATTTCCCCCAGCTGTGTACCAGCCTATAAAAGAAATGATTCGGGAGATGAAGGACGCCAAGATGATAAAAGAGAGCCATAGTCCTTGGGCTGCTCCCATCGTCCTAGTTAAAAAGGACGGAAAGATACGGTTTTGTGTGGATTATCGGAAGTTAAATAGTATAACGCACAAAGATGCCTACCCTTTACCGAGGATAGAGCACTCTCTCACAGTCCTACAGTCTGCTGCAATTTTCTCCACCCTTGATCTAATGAGTGGTTATTGGTAAGTACCCGTGGCTCCAGAAGACCAAAGGAAAGCTGCCTTTATAACACCAGTGGGTCTATCTGAATTCACCTGCATGCCCTTTGGGTTATGTAATGCCCTAGGAACTTTTCAGAGGCTGGTGGAATGCTGCTTAGGAAGTCGGAACGTCAACATTTTGTTATTGTACCTGAAAGACATCATCATCTATTCCAAAACCCAACGAGAGCACCTGCAGCACTTAGTTGAGGTCTTTACCTGACTAAACTGGTATGGTTTAAAAGTGAAACCCTCCAAGTGTCCTCTTCTACAGTCTCAAGTGAATTATCTGGGTCACATAGTGTCTGCCAACGGTGTATCACCTGAACCTGAGAAACTGCAAGCAGTAAAAGAATGGCCAGTTCCCAGAACGGTACAAGATGTCCGAAGATTCTTGGGTTTCATTGTGTACTACTGGCGGTTTGTTACGAACTTCTCCAAAATAGCTTTACCACTAAACAAACTTCTCAGAGGAGGAGCCAAGGCTGGGCAAATACCCAAGAAGCGACCAGTCAAGTCTTACCCAAGCACCTGTGCTAGCATGCCCTGACTATTCCAAACCATTTCAGCTACACACAGATGCAGGCAGTAAAGGACTAGGTGCTGTGCTGGCGCAAAAGCAAGAAGGCATTGAGCGTGTGATTGCATATGCAAGCCGTGGATTGAGATGGTCAGAGCGAAATTACACTCGTTACAGGCTGGGCAATTACCAGAAAGTTTAAGCATTACCTAGCAGTCACTCCTTTTACTGTGTTTTCAGATAATCCTCTGGCACATTTGAACACAGCAAGACTGGAAGCTTTAGAGCAGTGGTGGACTTCAAGATTAGCCAACTACCAGTTTCCTATAAAGCGTCACTCAGGCAGATCTAATATTAATGCAGATGCGCTATCCAGAATGCCTAATCAGACAGAGGGTGAAATGGATGAGACGCATCTAGAAAATATAGAAATGCCATCTTTTCTTCAGGTACCCTCAGAAATTGTTCAGGCCTGTTCTCAAGTCAGTGTATTTGAAGATGTAAAGCCAGAACAGAAACCAGAATGTCCAGACCAGTTTGCAAAACAGAACAACTTGTGGGTACAGTTGCAAGATCAAGACCCAGTAGTTAATCAAATCAAGACCTATGTTTCAACAAAACAATATATACCACTTCAAGAACAAAGGAAGATGGATCCAGAAGCAGTAAAGTTATGGAGACACAGGACTTGTTTGACCATAAAAGACTCTAAGCTCATTCGTCAAACCCGAGACCCAACCACTTACTGTGCAATCTCCCAGACCACTGTTCCCAAAAAGAGTGCATCAGTGTACCTGATGCATATCACAATCACTCTGAACACTTCGGTAACAAAAAGACAGAAGCCATAATCAGAAATTCTACTGGATCGGGATGAGAAGTGACATTATTAAATGGTGTTAAGAATGTCCAACTTGCAGTCTGAAATGTCCCAATAAAAGCAAGCTCCTCTGCATCCTATAGTTAGTAAGGTACCTCTTGAATTAGTTGCTTTGGATCACCTAAAGATAGAAACATACATTTTAACAATGGTAGATCATTACTCCAAGTTCATGGTCATCAGTGCTGTTAAAGATTTGTCTGCCAGAGCCACAGTCGGAAACATTTTTGAAACTCTTTGTCCGTCCTTATGGGTATTTGACCAAGATCTTGACTGATCAGGGAATTGCTTTTGAATCACAACTCTTAAGGAACTCTGTATCTTGTATGGCAGTAAAAAAGTAAAAACCACGGAATATCACCCTCAGTGCAATGGACTGTGTGAACGAACAAACCAAACACTCCTGGGAATGTTAAGAGCTCTTCCTGAATACAAGCGTCCGTATTGGCCAGCCTTACTTCCTGAACTCGCTTATTTGTACAATAATACAGTCCACTGTTTGACTGGATACACACCGCACTACCTAATGTTTGGTCACCATGGTAGACTCCCCATGGTTCTAGTACTTGAAGTTCAACCAGATGAATCACCTGTTACAGACTGGGTACAGGAACACAGCAAACGAATACAAGAAGCTGGTCAGATTGTAAGTCAACGCATGGATCAAGTACGACTTAAGCAAAAAAGTAACCTATGGTGCTAAAGCCAATGCAACCCCATTGCAGATTGGAGAAAACGGGTATTGCTAAGAAGGACTCAGAAGTGTCACAAGTTAGCTACCAGATGGGAAACAGAACCTTTCCTCATTGTTGAAATCCTCTACCCTGACTTACCCATGTACGAGATTCAGAAAGAGACTGGTAGTGGCAGAAAAATAGTGCATAGAAATCTTATTCAACCTTGTACCTTCAGAGACAGTGCTCTAACTGATGCTACAAAGAAAGCTACATCAGAGGAGAGGCAGGAGAACCCTACCCGCCAAGTGATGCAAATGGATTCACTGACAAAATAGTGTATAGATCCTTGGGTTAGGTATTCACATGTACGCTCAGTTAATCACCCTTTAGCTGAACCAATAGCAGCGCCAGATCCTCCTGATTTACCAGAACCAGCAGTTAGTCCTCGAGAGCCAGAGCATATTTCTGTAGAACCAGTAGCTTTTCAGTCACATAGATCTCGGAGATGTAATTTTGGTATCCCTCCTAAGAGATACATACTAGAAGCACTTCAGGTAGCACCATCCTTTTATGGATAGTCCTATTCAGAGTAATTCCCCAGACACGGTCACTTAACTAAGTAAATAAGAAAGTTTTCTAAAAGTTATAGATGTTTTAAGAGTGTTTTATCTAAAGTAAGATTATATAGAGATTTAAGTACAATGTTAGTGTTAAGAGATATTATAAACACCTATAGAAATAATATTTAAGAAATATTTTATAGAATGTTTAAAGGGAATACATGCGGAAGTGTATTTTAAGGTGGGCCCAAAAATGTAATGCCCCAAAGTTGGGGACACTACAGAAATAGGAGTCAATGCAGAAAATAGGGTTTGCAGGTGCCCTGGGTGCCCGTTGTTTGTGAGGGCTGGCAGGGTACAGTCAAAAGGGGCCCCTAGGAGTAAGTTCACTTATATCACTATAGTTGGGAACACAAGTGAAAAATAGGAAAGGTGCCAAGAGCACAAAATAAATGTAGAAAAACAGTGTTTTATGCTGCTAAAGCAAACAGTGGCCTTGGCTGGAATGTTGTGCTAAGCTGCTCATGCACAGCATTCTACTCCAATTATTCTGGAACCAGTGAGTATTTTTACATTTTAAACTGTTCAGTTAGGGGAGATCCGGCTAACTGTGGAGAGAAGAGGACGCAGGCAGTTGGGGAACCAGAAGGGAAACTTACCTGGAGGCTGAGCCATTCCCGAGGGCTGGTCTGCATGTCTGCTCTGGCTCCAGCTAGTGAAGCTGTCTTGAAGCACGGTGCGGTCCACGGTGCCATCAGGCACCATGAAGGAAAGTCCTGCTGCGCAGCCATAGGGCTTAGTGCCTCATTTATTAATTTTTTTATATATATTTAATTCGTTCCTCCAGTCCCCGTCAGTGGCATAAAAAGAGGTGCATCGTCATTGCTTCAGCCTTCCTGAGGCCCCTTGTTGTCTTCCGAGTTGCCTGAACCCTCCCTCTGCAGAGAGACATGTTCCGCCTCCCGTTCCAGTTTCTCTCCATCTCAGTTTGGTGTGGTGAGTGGGCGGCAGCACACCAGCTCAGTACTGTCTGCTCTATACAAAAGAAAAGTTTAATAAATACTTTAAAATTGTGCGCTTTGCACAAAAGCTCAGGGCGGCTCAAAGTCATGGGGAAAGACCCTCAGAGTCTCGAATTTAAATAATTAAATATTCGCTGGGTTAGTGACACACATTGGGAGGAGCCAGAAAGCGTGGCCATTTACAAGGCATATTGAATATTTATGAGGAGGAGTGAAACCAGGCGGGGCTAACAAAGCAAAGTGGCAGCAGGGTCAGTCAAGCCTTCAAAAGTTAAAGGGGCCCAGCCAAAGTCAGGCAGCCAAAACATTAAAGGGGCAACCAAGCCCCAAAACTGAAAGGGGTTACCAGGCCCAGTGGACAGAGGGCAGCCAGCCCAGTAGTAAGTAGGGTCACTGGGGGGGCCCAGCCAAAGGCACAAAGCAGAAAGTTAAAAGGGCAACCAGACCCAGTGTAAGAAGGGCAGCCAGGCCCAGTGGTATTAAGGGCAGCCTGGCCCAGTGCAGTTAGGGCAGCTAGGCCCAGTGCAGTTAGGGTAGCCAGGCCCAGTAATAATTAGGGCAGCCAGGCCCTGTAGTAATTAGTGAATCAATGCCCAGTATAAAGAGGTCAGCCAGGCCCAGCAGTAATTAGGGCAGCCAGGCCCTGTAGTAATTAGGGCATCTATGCCCAGTATAAAGAGGTCAGCCAGGCCCAGTAGTAATTAGGGCATCCAGGCCCAGTGTAATTAGGGGTATTCGCACCAAAGTGCACAGGGGTAGCCAGATCCTAATAAAGACAGACCCCAAGAGAAAAGGGTCCAACCAAGGGGTGCTTAGCACACATCAGCTACTGTACTATTTCTACAAACTGTTTATTCCTTAAGCATCTAAAGTGTTGTGTTCATTGCAAAAAGCACCAAGACTGTATTGTAATACATTAGGATTGTGGTTATTTGCCCCTGCAAGTGAACAGTTGCCCCGGACTGTTGCAATTTGCCCATGCTTCAGGCAGATTGCCCCTGCAAGTGAACAATTGCCCCAGACTATTGCAGTTTGCCCCTGCTCTAGGCAAATTGCCCCTGCAAGTGAACAAATGCCTCAGATTGTTGCAGTTTGCCCCTGCTCCAGGTAACTTGCCCCTGAAAGTGAACAATTGCACCGGATTGTTGCAGTTTGCCTCTGCTCCAGGTAAATTGCCCCGGCAAGTATTAAGTTCCAGTGTACAGTGCTCATAGAAGTACCAGTGTGCAGTATCAAGTCTGTGGACTCAGTCTTCAGCCTCCATCAACTCTTCACATCAGCAGTCTTCAGCCAGCACAAAACTTTAGCATTTCTTGCCCATCGTAAGCCCAAATCAACATCCCTTGGTGAGTTGCGGCTGCCGGTTCCTGATCAGCCTGGAAGTGAGATGATTGGAAGAAGCCTCGTCCATCACTCCCAGATGCCTGCTGAAAGACGAGTCTGTTGTGGCCAAGGTGTGTTTGCGGCCACCAGTTTCTTATTTTGTTCTAAACCTTGTGGAATCCTGATCTTCATCTTCCAGCTTTTCTTCCTGCATATTCCATCCTGCATAACCGGTGCAATCTTCTGGGATCCAGCTCCAGTTTGGTGGTTCTCCCAAGTGGAACCCTCACGGAAGTAGCTCAGCAGTTGATAACTTCAACCTTGGCAGTCTTCTAGTGGATTCTTTGCCAAGTCCTGTGTTTCATCTTTTGCAGCCCTGGTCGAGGGTCGGTGCCAGAAAACCTGCAGCAGTTTGTCTTCTTCGTCCTTAGCAGCCCTGCTCGAGGGTTGATGCCAGGGAGACAGCAGCAGATTCTTCTCTTGTGGCAATCCTGCAGGTGGATTCCTTGCCACATTCCGTGTCCCACATCCTTGGCAGCCCTGGTCTTGGGTTTGTGCCAGGGAAGAGCTTAGCCGAGTTCAGTCCATTTGTGCTCTGATATTTTGGCAACTCTGGAGAGTGGGTTGGCCAGTGACTAAGGTCTGTTTACAAATCTCTCCATTTCCCTTGCAACCTCTCATAGGTTCCACTGGTAAGTTTGGCGACATGCAAGAGTTCCCTTTCCTTTTATTCCTACTCCTCAGCTATGCACAAAGACGAAGGAACATCTGAATCTTATAGACTTTGAGAGTGTTCTGCTTCCTGGTGGTTACTGTACACTGTATGCTTGTTTTACCTTCTGATAGAGTGGTGTAAGTTTACATCACCTTGGTGCGTAGGTCTTACAGCAAAATATCATAGAGTATTATATAGTGGCCTTAAGCCAAGGAGCACCTATTGAGTAGTAAGAAAAGTAGAGTGAGCGGAGTGTTATTTACTGCTTCCAAGAGTTGGCTCCCCTTCCTTCCCTTGTGACCATGTCAACCTTCCCTGTATATGAATAAAGCCCATTGGGCATCAAACTCCAGATCGTCTCCTGTCTCTCCTTAAAGGGTGTTTCCTTTCACCCAACCTTATTCGAACCACAGCGTTGTCTCGCCAGTCAACCTGCTTGAGGTGACACTGGGTGTGCAGCTGGGACAGGCGATCTTCATGGTCAGCACCCAGTTGATAAGATCACCACACTGTAAAAAAAAAATGTAGTGCCCCAGAGTTCTGGTGCCCTCCAAATATGGGCAGCCAGGTGCTTTGGGGCTGGGTAGACAGGAAAGTGCCCCAGGGTGTGGGGAGGCTCCCTAGTTAGGTACCCCCATCTCCAAACATGAAGCCCCAGCTGGGCTCTGTTTTAAAAAAATAAATAAATAAATAAAGCACTGTGTTTTCTCCTCTGTCTGCAGCTCCAGACCCGCCTCCAAGTTACCGCGTCGGGCACTTGCCTCGGTGGGCCCAGTCATGAGGGCATGCAGACAGAGATGGCCTTGTGAGGATTCCGAGACAGAATTCTCAGCCTGTTTGAATGGCAGCGGCTGTTCAGTTGTGGTTCTGCCATTGTGAGCAGCAACAAAAGAGCAGCAAGTATGAGAGGGAGCACTAGGCCGGCCGGGGATAGGCAAAAAGAGAAGAGACTCACCTGTCATCCTGGGGTCCCTCCCGATGTCCTGGCTGGTCCTCAGTCGATTGCTCCCTCTGCTCATTGGCAATTCTAGTCCATCGGTTCCCGGTTATGCAGTGACAGTAAAGTGTGTTAGGGGAGGCGTCAGGTGCAGGCAATCCCCTCCATCTGTGACCGGCCGCAGTGTGGTTCCGTGGGAGGGGCGGCAGCCGTAATCCCAGGCCAGCCCCTCCATCCAGCAGTCCAGCGGAGGTTCATCGTGAGGGGCAGCAGATCCAGGCTGTTCCCTCCAACAACAGCAGCAGCAGAAGTTCTCTGGGAGAGCCAGCAGCAGCAGCAACGTTAGGCCGGCCCCTCCATTCTTAAACTCCACAGTCCCTGGAGGTATGTTGGGAGGGGCAGCAGGTCCAGGCTGTCCCCTCCATCTAGCAGCCTTGCTGTAAGAGGTTTTGGGGAGGGGCGGCAGCACCAAAGGTAGGCTGTCCCTCCACCATCACACCAGCAGCTCAGCTTCAGTGGAGGCCTGTGGGAGGAGGCGGGTCCAGGCTTCCCCACAGAGGATGCAGCATGTCCTGGACCAAAACTGATGGAGGGCAGCAGGGTGAATGGCAGCAGTACCGTGGACAGGTGCTGGCCACCGGGAAAAGAAATTTTTTTTTTTTTTAAATTAAATCTTCAGCGCTTCCAGGCGCCAGCAGCAGTGATTGTTAGGGCAAAGATCAAGGCCCCAGAGGCAAGTACTGCCCTCAGGGTGGGTCAAGAAGGGAAAGGCTCTGTACAGCCAGTGAAGTGTGGTGGCAGGCTAGGCCCCGAGCAAAGGACCGCCCATGGGGTGGGTCAGAAAAAGGCTCCCTTGAACCAAGTGACTGTGGAGGGGTGGGCAAGGCACCAGCCAGGACCACCCATTGGGCAGAGCTATACGAACCCCATAGACAGTGGGAGAAGGGGCTGGGAAAATGTGAACTTGATTGACTGCCTGCATGGACAGTGGTCTTAAAGGGGCAGTGACAGTCCCACCAAAATTAAAGAGGTAACTACCGGGCCCTCCAGTCTAAAAAGGGACCAGGAACTGTACAAACGATGGTAACTATTATCAAATGCCTCTGGGTGGAATTTTATGTGGCTTGTGCTAAATTTAAAGGGGCAGGGCAGGCGCAAGGCTCCGTTGAGCCAGGAACTGTAACCAAATAACTGTTTGCATGAATGTAAATTAATGCCAGCCAGCCAGCTAGCGATGGTCCCCGAAAGACAGTGCCAGTGCGATTTACCTTTATTAATATTTTCTGAACTGTTTTATGTGTACATAGAGTGTCTTAGTACTGACTGCCAGAAATAGACACTGACACAGGATTTTTAAATAAAATGTTTATTGTGCCGCCACCCTCCAACCTGTGTGTATTCCCAGGTGCCCCAACCCTGTTTTCCACTACCAGCTGTCATGTCCCTGTTTGTCCTTTGTCCCAGCAGTCTACATGGGGCTGTGGCTGGATGACCTTGTGTCCCGGCAGTCCATGTAGGGGCTGTGGCTGGGTGGAATATGGCAGACTTTTTCTTCGAGGTGTGTCATTTCTGGTGGTCCTTAGAGACCTTTGTGCAGATGGCCAGCACGCCTTGGAATAGTCCTGGCCTGTGTCCTGTTGTATGTTTCCCAACCCCGGGCAGCTGATTCCCCATCTTGCTTTTTTCCCCAGTAGACACGCAAGGGTGGCTGGCATAGGGGATTCACAACTGATTCACTGCATAGGAGGTAAAGTTCAGAATTTAGTAATGTTCTAGTTGTAGAGTTTTAGAGTGTAGATATTTAGTGTAATGTTATTGTTTAGTTGTATTTAATAAACTTTTACATTGTTGCTTGCATTCCAGCCAGCTTCACGCCTCTCCTTGTGTTCGCAGTACTGGTATTTGAATTTGGGCCCCATTCCCCAAAATTTTCCCCTGACACCTGCTGGCCGGGCGTCGCACAAAAATCCACCTCTGGGTGGTTGGCATAGTTGGATTACCTTGTATTTTCCCATTCCAAGTTGTAGCTGTGGGCTGGACCTGTGCTCTGACCCGACCAGGCCATTTTGAGAGCAGCTGGCATCAGTAGCAAACCCTCACCCATTACACTCTTGGCAACACGGCGGATGTCAGGGGGCCTTTCAGGACTTTCCAACGCCAACTCTCTCTCCCCCTCCCTCCCTCCAATGATGCGGCTCTGGCAGTGTCGCCGACGAGGGACTGGGGAAGAACTATATTTTAAAAATAAAATAAATAAATGGGGCAGCAAGCCCTGCAGTGCACAGCAGGATGGTTTATTTTACTTTTTTGGTGCCCGATGGCACTATGGACCCCACCGGAGTTTCAAGACACCTTCACTAGCTGGAGTCGGAGCAGGCACGCAGACCAGCCCTCAGGGAATGGCTTCAACCTCCAGGTAAGCCCTTTCCTGGTTCCCCTTAACCTTCTGCGTCCTCTTCACAGCTATCCAGATCTCCCCTAACTGAACTGTTTAAAATAAAAAAAAACTCACTCTAGTTCCAGAATGGTTGGAGTAGAATGCTGTGCATGAGCAGCTTAGCACATCACTCCAGCCAAGGCCACTGTTTGCTTCTGCTGC
Organism: Neoceratodus forsteri; assembly: GCA_016271365.2. Classification (NCBI taxonomy): domain Eukaryota; kingdom Metazoa; phylum Chordata; order Ceratodontiformes; family Ceratodontidae; genus Neoceratodus; species Neoceratodus forsteri. The sequence continues at coordinate 428,624,385 of CM057459.1, read as the reverse complement.
ATAAAACTCTGTTTTTCTACATTTATTTTGTGCTCTGGGCACCTTTCCTATTTTTCACTTGTGTTCCCAACTATAGTGAGGGAAGTGAACTTACTCCTAGAGGCCCCTTTTGACTGTACCATGCCAGCCCACACAAACAACGGGCACCCAGGGCATCTGCAAACCCAGTTTTCTGCACTGCCTCCTATTTCTGTAGTGCCCCCAACTTTGGGGCATCACATTATACAAATACACAGCTGAAATATGTAGAAATAAGTTTGTCAATGTGGAGAAAGAAATCATCTTCTTCGGAGGTATCTCAGCCATCGGGTCATACCGTAGGAACTTCACCGTTGGTGAAGCAGGTTCTACATGGAAGCTTTTCAGCAGTACAGCTGGGGCCACCAACACCGCTGACGTCCTTAAACGTCACCAACCTATAAAGGCATGAGCAGCCTCACTCCCTCTTCAGTTCTTTCCTGCTGTCAACTTGATCACATGGGTCTCCGTGGAAGCTGCGACGCAGCACTCACACCATTTTGTGCCTATGGCTTTTTCTCTGTGATTTTTTAGAATCTCTTTCATTAAAGAGATTCCTTCAACTTGTTTATATCAAGAGTTAATCCTTCAACTTCTCTCTTCTGTCACTGCAGAAAGAAGATTGCCTCCACAGATGAACATTCTCTCTGAGTCTGCTGTCTTGGGCCTGACCACGAAGTTTCTGACTGTGAGCTCTGCCAGAAGTTTAACCAAACAGCCCTCAGGCGATGCAGAAAGACTTTTAAAAATTTCTTGATGGATCAACAGGTAGCCAGTTCTGGGCAGGGTCCTCCAGGGTCCCAGCCTTCTCAGTCGCTGACAGGATCATTGAGTTCCCAGGCCTCCAAGGCCCGAGACATATCCTAGGGGAAAAGTCATAAAAAAGACTGAGATCATGGCCGCTCTCGTTGGTGGCGATCTCGTTCCCCGACGACCTTGTCGTCTCCCTTTGGGGGATCCTCATTGGCTGCAGGTGCACCGATGCACAAATCTGCTGTCCCGGTCTCTGTGCCCTCCAGACCCATACCAACAGTGCCTCCAGCTGATTCTCAGGGCGGCTGGCATTAACCTCCTGGTCGTCTTCCCCTTCTTCATCAATGATGGGCTCATCGTCGATGGCCTCCCATTGAGGCCTAACCCTTCTTCCTGCATGGCTACAGGCTCTTCGGGTTCTCAGGTCCTATCAGATGGGTGGTCAATACCTGTGCCATCGACCTTCCCTCCATCAACAAATGTCGTTGACCTAAACGACATTTTGATGAAATTCACTTTGGTGATTGTGCAGCAGATGGGTGCATATAGGCCCACTTCGCCAATGTTGTCGATGGCAGCTTCATCATCGACCACTACTCATCAACCACAGGAGGCTTCCTACAGGCCGTCATCAGTGCATCTGATGCCAGACCTGGATTTGGACGAGGTAGACATCGAGGAGGAGTACCATCCAGACCCCATTCTTCTTGATGATGAGGAGGAGGAGGAGGAGGAAGAAGAGGATGTGATCCTGGTTTCTGACAGGTCCACAGCTTCCTCTGTCAGTGAGGATTCGATAAAGCATACCCCTAGGTCTCCTTCTAAGGACCCCACATTTTTCAATATGATGAAACAGTTGTGCACAGCCATGGGCTTCCACACTGAGGAAGAGGACGTCACCAGGAAAGAGCTGGTAGACTTCCTGGAGATTCCAGAATCTCCACCCAAAATCATTTCTCTAATCTTGCCTGCCTTGAGGAATGTAGCCACGGTAGCCTGGCACAGACCAGACATGGTGCCAGCTATGCCCCATAGAGCATATAAGCTTTACCACGCCCTCCAGGGGTTCCCTAGATATGCTGCCCAGCCTGAAACACAGCCAGTGGTCATTAAGACAGCCCACAACAGGTCTAAGGCATCTAAGCACTTAAGCGCCTTCCCCTTAAATAAAGAATACCACAGAATTGACCTCTGGGGTAAGAGGGTGCATGCCTCCTCCACCCTGGGGCTGTGGATTGCAAACTACCTGCCTCATATGGTGAAGTAGCAGAATTCTAACTGGAAGAAGAGCAAGGCTGCCACCCAGGCCCTCTTAGATGGCACACAGAAGCAGGAGCTTCTTAAGTGCCTGAAGACAGCTGAAGACATTAGCAAGCACCTTTTCAGGGCCTTCTATGACCTGGCTGACGACATTGCCAGGGCTGCTGCCATGGGCATATGCCTGTGTAGGCACTCCTGGTTGCGGGTCTCAGGTTTTGCTGCTGATGTTCAGCAGAAGGTGCTCAATGCCTCTTTCAGTGGCACTAAGCTATTTGATCCTGATGTCCAGGGCATTATCAATGATCTGCAAGCCTCAGGCAGGGCTATCAAATCTGTCCACTCTGTCTACATACTCAGCCAAGAGGTAGACAGCACCCCCCCCCATCGCAAAGCAGCCAGTAGACCCAGTGCAGCCTCTTGCTTCCAAGGGAAGCACAGAGCCCCAGCAGCCTTGCCCCCCAATGCTAGAGACGTGGTCAAGTGTCCGAAGTGAGGGATCAACCCCCACAACTGGATCTACCTCTGCTTGACTCCTTGCCAGACCCCCTCCCCTACTTCTGGTCCCCGACCAAGAGGTGGAAGTCACTTCTCCCTCTACCTAAATTAATGGAGAATCATAACTTCGGATGCCTTGATTTTGCAGATCATAGAAAGGGATCACACTCTGGAGCTCATTAAGCAACCACCAGACACCCCACCTCCACCCTCCAGTTACATCCTGGTTCACTTGTCTGTTCTCCAGGAGGAGGTACGGTCTCTCCTGTGCAAGCAGGCCATCGAGACAGTACCCAGGTACCAGAGAAACAAGGGGTTCTGTTCCAGGTTTTTCCTGTTCCCCAAAAAGACTAGAGATCTGAGGCTCATTTTAGACCTAAAGGATCTCAATCTGTATATCCAGTACAGGAAGTTCAAGATTGCTAACTTTGCCAGGCCTGATGCATCTTCTCAAGACAGTTGACTGGCTTTGCTCACTGGACATGCAGGGCACCTACCTGCACATTTCAGTCCCCCCCAACCCCCCACAGGAGGTGTCTCTGTTTTCTGTTCCAGGGCAAGCATTACCCATTCAAGGTGCTGCCCTTTGACTTGTCTTCTGCACTGCGGGTCTTTACCAAGTGCTTAGAAGCAGTAGCTGCAGCCCTCAAAAGGGAGGGTCTGCACGTCTTCCCCTACTTGGATGACTGGCTCCTAAAGGACCTGTCCAGGGAGCAGCTCCTGCTGACTCTGGAGAGAACTCTTCAGCTTTCCCTGAGCATCATAGTCAATGTGCCCAAGTAGGTTCTAGTGCCATCCCGAAGGCTGCAGTAGATAAGGGGTGGTTCTAGACTCGGCGCAGGGGAAAGCCTTCCTACCCCAGAACAGGGTAGAGTGCCTTTTAGCACAAGTGCAGGAAGTTGCACAAAGCCACTACATTTCTGCCAGGGTGTACCTGAGATTGCTAGGCCTCATGGTGGCTGCCATACCCACTATTCCACTGGCCACACTCCATATGCGCATTCTGCAGTGGACCCTCGTGGTACAATGGGACCAGAACATGGACAAGTTGAATCATCCAGTCCTGGTCTCTTCCCCAATCTTCAAGGTGCTGCAGTGGTGGATGGACCCCTAGAATCTCTTGCAAGACATCCCGTTCCAGATACCATGGATGCATTCAGTCTGGGTTGGGGTGCACACCAGGGTCCCTTCCAAACCCAGGGCTCTTGGTCCCAGGTAGAAACCTCCCTGCATATCAGTGTCCTGGAGATGAGGATGATGTTCTATGCCATGCAGGCCTTTCAGGAACATCTTGCTCTGGGTCAGCTGCTGGTGCAGTCACACAATCTAAGTGTAGTGTACTACATTAACAAGTGGGGGGGGGGACTCAGTCATACCTCCTATGCAGAGAGGCAGTGAGTGTACTACTGGGCAGTAGATCATGGCCTGTCACTCTCAGCATTCCATGTGCCAGGCATGTTAAACACTCTGGCGGACAGCCTCCGCCTGGCTCGGTTCAGCATGCTTGAATGGGAGTTTCTGTCATCCATCGCAGAATAGTTGTTTGACAGATGGGTCATCCAAACTTGGACCTTTTTGCATCCCCACTCAACACAAAACTCTCCAATTTCTGCTCGCTAGAACCAGGGCCTGGAGGTTTCTGACAAGACGCGTTGTCCCTCTCCTAGAGTGGGAGGTTCCTCTATACCTTCCCTCCGTTTCCTCTGATTCATAGGGTGCTAATCAAACTGTAGATAGAGGAGGCCAGCATTACTCTCATAGCTCCATTCTGGCTTCAGCTGATATGGTTTCCTCTTCTTCAGCAATTGGCAGAGGAACCTCCAGTCCCTCTCCCCCTCTGCACAAACCTGCTGAACCAGGATCAGGGGACCCTAGTCCATCCCAACCTCAGGTCCCTCCATCTGCATGCTTGGCTCCTAAGGACATAGCCATTGCCAGGTTTGGGGTCTCCCACAGAGTGGTGGACATACTGGTGGCCACCCGGAAGCTTTCCACTAGAGCCACATATGCCACGAAGTGGAAGCGGTTTGCCATCTGGGCTGCCAAACATAATCGGGACCTTTTCACCTGCCTGGTTAGCCAGATCCTGGATTGCCTGATCTCACTGTCTACTCCTCCCTCAAGGTGCACCTTTTGGCTATTTCTGCCTTTCATGAGCCCATGGGTGACCGCACAATTGCTCAGCTGGATGTCTCCTGTACTTTTTAAGGGGCATCCTGCATATGAACCCCAAGTCTGTTCTCCTGGCCCGGCTTGGGATTTGAATTTTGTTTTTGAAATGTTGACCCTTTCTCCTTTTGAGCCAATTGCGACTTGAACTTTCTCTCTTGGAAAGTGCAATTTTTAGTTGCCATTATCTCTGCTCAAAGAATTTCAGAGCTTCAGGCCCTCTGCTGTGATGAGCCTTATTTGGTTTTTCACAAAGACAGGGTGTCTCTGTGCACAAATCCTACATTTCTCCTTAAGATGGCCTCCAGTTTACACTCAACCAGTCTTATTCACCTTCCTGTTTATGTTCCTGAGCATGCCAATCCAGGGGAAGCACTGCTCCATATGTTAGATGTGCACAGAACTTAGAAGTACTACCCACTTCGCACCAAGGAATGTAGAAAGTCGAAGTAGTTGTTTGTTTCCTTCACCCCAGGCAGAGAGAGGGTACTTCAGTTTCTTAGAAATGTTTATCCAAATGGTTGGCAAATTGCATTGTGTTCTGCTACAAGTGCAGCAAAGAATTGCCTGGAGCAGTAAAATCTCATTCTGCAAGAGGCATGGCTACCTCTGTGGCTTGTTTCTGAGTGGTCTCAGCCGCTGACATCTGTGCAGCTGCCACGTGGAGTACCACCCATACTTTCACCAAGCATTATAGTCTGGACATTGCCTCAAGAGTCCGTGCAGTTTTTGGCAGGGCTGTGCTGCAGGGCCTCCTGTCTTAAGTTTATGATGAGCCCTCCTACCAGACTGTCTGTTTTCACCTGTAACTGCTTGGGACTCATTTCTACAGTGTGACCTGATGACTGAGATACCCCCAAAGAAGTTAGAACAGTTACATAAGAACTTACTGTGACAGTAGATCTTCGAAGGGATCTCAGTCATCAGATCTGCTTTCCTTCCCACCATCCCCCTTCTTGGGGGCTCTTGTACTAGAACTTGTACTTGTACTTGTACTGGTGTATCCAGCCTTTCTTATAGGCCTGAGCACCTTTCTCTCTCCACAGTCCCCCGTGGCACGAGCTTTGCTCCCCTGGTCTCCAGGGGAAAGAACTGAGGCGGGAGCAGGGCCACTCATGTCTTTGTAGGGTTGATGACTTTGACGTGTGGGTGGCCCCAGTTGTACTGCTGAAAATCTTCTGTGTGGAATCTGCTTCACCAATGGTGAAGTTCTTATGATGTGGCCTGATGACTGAGATCTCCTTGAAGATCTGCTGTCATGATAAATTCTTATGTAACTGTTTTTTCCCCTTTATTTTGCTGACCTTAGAATTTTGTATTTCACCCTTCCTTTCTGCCTGCCTATAGAAACTTTCAGACTGAGACTTCTCAAGTCTTAATCACTTTTATATGAACATACAAACATGCCAGCAAACAAAGGCCTTACAGTCTATCTAGTCTGCTTGATTGTGCATCTCCCTACCGTATATGTTTACAAAGGGAGCTGCCCCCCCGTTTCCCTTCTGACCTCTCTCAACCTCCCTCTCCCCCCAACTCATTCCCCTTCTACCGCAGCTTTTCCCCTTACCCTGTCCCACACCCTCTTGAAGCTGTCTACCATTTTTAGGGATACCACCTCCTCTGGCAGCTCATTGCACTTGGCCACCACTCTCTCAGTGAATAATGTGCCTCCTCATCTCCCTCCTGAACCTTCCCTCCACCAGCTTTAGGCTGTGCCTCATAGTGGTCTTGTTCCAGCTAAGGCTGAAGAGGCCCTCGGTGCTCACGCCATTAATACACTTAAGGTACTTGAAGGTCTCAACCAAGTCTCCCTTCTTTCCTCAGGGGAGTACCTGCTGAGCTTCCTGAGCGCCTCTCCATAGTTGTTGCCTGCTGGCCCCAAATCATTTTGGTTGCCTTCCTCTGGACCGTCTCTAGCAAGTTGATATCCTTCTTAAGATACAGGTACCAAAACTGCACATTGTACTCCAGATGTGGTCTTACCAGAGACCTGTACAGTGGCAGCACAACCTCTGCCTTCCTGGTGGTAATTCCCCTAGCTATACAACCCATCATCTGATTTGCTTTAGCTGCTGCCCTCCTGCAGTGTGCAGAGTGTTTAAGGTCACTCATGATAATTACTCCCAGGTCCTTTTCCTCCTCTGACCTGATCACTGGCATGCCACCCAACCAGTATTTGGTCCTTCACACCCAAGTGCACAACTGTATTTTTTAGCACTGAACCCCAGCTGCCAAGTGCCAGATCAATTTTCTAGCCTAGCCAGGTCCTCCTCAAGTTCCTGTCTTCCCTCCTCCATGTCCACATTCCCACAAAGCTTGGTGTCATCTGCAAACAGGCAGATTTTACCATTGTTCCCATCCCCAATGTCACTTCTGAAGATGTTAAACAGCACTGGACTGAGCACTGTGGGACCCCACTGGTCACAGGCCTTGCCTCTGAGAATTCTCCCCTGACTACCATGTTATGGCTTCTATCCTGCAACCAACTTCTGACCCATCTCATGAGCTTAGCCGCTGCACCCAGGTCCTCCAGCTTCCTGACCAGTCTCCTATGAGGCACCGAGTTGAAGGCCTTAAAGAAGTCCAGATACAGGACATCAATATCCAGGCCCTTGCCCACTGTGCTAGTGACACAATTGAAGACACCAATTAGGTTAGTTTGGCAGGAGCTCCCCAACACAAACCCAGGCTGGCTGTCGTTCTGGAGCCTATTTTCCTCTGGAAAACCAACTGGTCTTTCAGGATTGTCTTCATCAGCTTACTCACTATTGAGGTCGGGCTGACTGGTCTGGAGTTCCCTGGTTTGTCCCTCAAGCCACTTATACGGAGGGGCACCACATGTGCTACTCTCCAGTCCTGGGGCACATTTCTGGGCTCCCGTGAGATGTTAATCAGGTCTACCAGTGAACATGCCAGAACCTCTGCCAGTTCTCCAGGTACCCTCAGGAGTATGCCATGTAGCCCTGGTGATTTGCCCCCTTTTGGGTCCTTAGTCCCGTGAGTACACTATCAGCTTAAACTGTGCCAACTGTGACCACCCCCTCCCAGTCCCCACCCCACTGCTTCCTCGTGGTACTGATCTGTACTACTCCCTAGCAGAGACTGAACAAAAGTATTTGTTAAGCACCTCTGCTTTTTTTCTTCACTACCCTCTTCCCAATCATTCATTTTTTAACCTGCCAGTATCATCCTTTGTTTCTTTTCTCCCATATATACCAGAAAAAGGCATTGTCACCTGCTTTTACCCATTGAGCTAGCTGTATTTCTGTCACAGCCTTTGCCTCCCTTACCACCCTCCTCACCTCTCTTGACTATGGCATCGTCCCCCTATCTTCCTCCTTTTGAGTATACTTATACTTTCTGAAGGCTGCCCTCTTGTCCCCTTCTGCTTTTGCCACCTCCTTGCCAAACCAGCTGGACTTTTTGGCCTTAGCTTTCTTATTTTTTATTTTGGCGCACACACTAGTAGTCTCCATCAATCCCCTCGTTATTATGGCTCATTTCTGTTCCACATTCATCCCACTCTGATCCCAGCAAGGTGTCCTTGCAGAACTACTTCCATCACACCAAAGTCAGCCCTCCAAAGGTTCAAGACCCTCGTCTTGGTCCTAACCATCTCCCTGCCCATGTCCAGGTAAAACCACACCACCTGGTGGTCACTCCCTGCAAGCGATGCATCCACCTTCATATCCTGAATATGTGCACAGTTGGACAGGACCAGATCCAGGATGACCCTCTCCCTAGTGGGCTCCAAGATACTTTGAGTCAGGAAAGCACTCTAGTAAGTATCCAACATTACTTGTTCCCTAATGCAGGAGGTAGCAGGGTTTTTCCAGTCCACCCCAGACAAGATGAAATCCACCATTATCACTTCTTTCCCCCTGCTGGACATTTCTGTGATCTGGGACCCCAGTATCCTGTCCTTATGAGAAAGATATGTCATTATTGCAAGAAAGGAATGCAGCTAAGAAAGCAACAGATTAATTTTAATGTAGCGTGCTGGTTTACAAATTCCCATTGGTAACCCATTCCATCATTTAATATCAAGTTTCACCTTCTCAAATAAGATATAATTTTTCCTCATCATGTCTTAAGGGATTTTTGGTGATATGACTTCCCAAATATTTTAGACTGGGAGCATTTTTCATTTTGTTCCCAATTTCTGATACGGCAGTGTTTCACTTAGCATTTCTGTTTTAGCCACAGTACATTCACTTTGTAATCTGAGACCTTCCCATATTCATTAATCACTTGTATCCAGTCATGATTCAGGGCGCCCGATTCTGAGTTGCAAGGGACCGTCACAAAATCAGTGTGTACCAGTTTTGTGAATGTCACTTGGTTGTGACCTCCTGAGCTTTGCTGTTAGAGAGTTGAGGGGGCTCTACCATGCCTGCACACATCAAACCTGTGCTGCTGTATGGAAGGGGGTGGAGTTAAAATGTAAATGGAAGATTATATTCAATTGCCAACCACTGCCAGTGGAACAGTTGCAGCACTTTTGCAACCACCTCAAACAATCCAGACCAGGGGACATCAAAGGGCTGTATGGTTGTACACAGACATCCAGGGACTGTGAGTGACATGGGACCACTGCTGCACACAACCAAGCAAATAGAAATGAGCCTAGGGAAGGGATACCACTGGACTAGCAAGAAAGCTTTACATTTGCCAGTCGGGTTGGGGGAGATGGCACCGCGAGAGAGGTGCAGCGGGACAGACCAACGGACATCAGTAACAGACCCAGAATTGTGATGAAAGTAAGGCTCAGTGTGGGGACACCTTTTAAGGTAACAGTACCACAGACATTTATGTGCACGGCACTGCCCCATGCATATACATGTATGTGACGGTATTCGGCACCATCACTGTGTACAAAGCTAGATGACTTAATTTGCTGGTTTTTATTTGCACAGGAAATCCCTTCTTAGTATATTACTTTGCAGCAACGGCACAGTTTGCGCCCCATTTCCAGCGGATACATTTGCAACTGAGAATTTGGCAGGCATATTACAAAAAGGCATCAGCAGCCTGACAATCTATCTTACGTTCCGTATTTGCAACTTTTATGCACTGAATTTCTCCACTTTGTTGCACTCATTCCCCAAATGGTTTAATTATAGGGGTAAATATAAACGGTGAAGTAGGGTATCCCTGACTTGTTCCTCATTACTTTAGATTTTTGGGAAGTACACTCTATTAACTTTTACCGTTATTGGAATACTGCTGTATAATATCTTAATCCAAATTGAAAAATATTATAAAACATTTATTTTTATAAGACCCTCCTGGATGCCATGTTTGTCTTTTGTGCTTTCAGGTCAATAAAAGCCATATTTATTTTTGTGTGTATTATTTTTTGTTTCATAATCGTATGTCTCCTTGTAGTATTACTTGCCTGCCCTTATGAAAACTTGCTTGATCAGGATGTATTAACTTTGGTGATATTTCCCCTTTGTTTAGGCAGAATAGCTATGAGTTCTTTCAAATGCACATTCAGGAGTAAAACTAGTCTACAAGATTTATATCTAGCATTGATTTGAACCCTTTGGATTCCTATCTAAATGTTGGCCTTCTGATGAAATTTAAAACATGCATTGAATCTGCTTTAAATAAATGTGACTGGTTTATAATAAACTGCTTCACAAGCCAGAAGAATTATCTACAAAAGCAAAACTTAGAATAAGCTGTGGTAACCCAAAAAATGTGTCTTCTGTTTTTCCAGGGTGACACAATCCAAGTTTAAACGGGAACAACCTGTGGAGCTGGGTCTTTTAAAATCAGCAGAACATGACCAGGAATCAGAAGAAGAGTTGTAGATTTCTTAGAAATGGCTTGAACCATTGTTCATTTAGGTCTATTATTTTTACTTCATTTTTTTCTGATTATTATAATTTCCCAGTCTTAAAAGGCATTATAAAAAAACAAGCACTACATACAAGTTATACAGTACATACCTACCACATTCCATCAGGAAGATATCGTTTACATGCTCATTTGGACACTGCTACTCCAAACTGGAGCTCAGAGAAGTGGATCCACCTCGCTACTTGCTGCATAAGTAGCAAAGTGGACCACTATGTGAAGTTCATTTGGGTAAGTTGGCCAGCGCACTAGGACTCAAGTGCATTTTGCAGCACTCTCCTTGACCTGTGCAACACTACCAGTAGGTGAATTGGGTCAATCACAGTTAACTTTACTGGCACTGTAAAATAATTTGTAGATTGTGGATGTGCTCTCAATTAAGAATAGTCCTCCTGCTCCCTACCTGTGAAACACTTATTCTATAAAGTGTGTTTCCTGCATTTGATTTCAATTTGTTTAACCAGGAGAGACACACTAAGCTGGAAGCTTGTTTACAGGTGCGACCTGGGAGCACAGGGAAGTTAAGTGACTTGCTCAGTGTCACACAGTATGCAAATGGGGGCTGTGGGATTCAAACCCAGGTCTCCAGATTTGCAGCTCAGAGCCTTAAACTACTGCGCTACATTGTCCCCCTCATACATGCACATGTGCCCTGAAACTGGACATATTTGAGGGGCATATTTGTGTAAATGTGGACTGATGTTAAGGCTTGTAGTGGAAAAATAGTGCCCCCAAGGGTGAAGAACTGGCCAACAGTGCATTATGTATGAAGTCACAGGCAAAGGGCATTATTGCCTAAAACACAAAAAGGAAACGGGCAAACTCACCGCAGCTGTAAGATGCTGTTTATTAAGTGCAAAATCTTGCTAGTGCACAGGGCAGCAAGTGGCATGGGTTCATAATGTCACAAGACATTATGCTGCATGGCAAAATCACGCTGCAAATACAGCTCAATTTATGCCATGAGGCATAAGTCTTTTTCTGTGGGGGGCTCCACCCACACACCCTGTTATGGGGGGCTGTGCCCCCCACTAAAGATTCTCAACTCCGGAGGGGGTCCAACTTGGGGAGCACGCAAGTCCAAAAAATTAAAACATTTTTGGGACCAGGAATCAAACCCAGTCCCAGACACAGCATCTGGGTTCTTACTGCTGTGGCTCAGTCCTGTGAATCACAGCAGCTCCTCGTTGGAACCCGCTCCAAGCAGAGGTCTTATCCTCTGCCTGGGAAGCTGCTACTGGTGCAATACCACGTACAGCAGTATACGCGATTTTGCACCAGTAGTGGTAGCATACTGCACTATACCGGGTTAGCCATAATGTCGTACGCTATTAAGCGTGCAACATTATGACCCAGTAGGGCAGCAAGTACCCCATATGTATTCATCTTATCCAGGCTTCATCAGGGCATTATTGCTCCTGGAGGTCATGTTTATGGTTCTACAATGCCGGTTTGACAGCAGTTCTGTTGACTGCCATTACAGCGACAGCACTAGGTTGACCGCCATTGTGCTGTTGGAAATTTAATGTGTTTTTTTGGGGGCTCCGCACTTTATTGTTATGAACTCCAAGTCAGAGCTGACTCTGGGATGGGGTGCAACACCCAGGGAAGCTATGCCAGGGTCTCAGGCGGACTTTACAGTGATCTGTTATTGTTGTCACTGTCAACATCGCTGTAATGTTTTCACTGCAGTGACCACCTGCCACTTTTTATAACCCAAAGGACAGTAGTTTTCCACTATTAGCTGAGACCTGCAGTCCATATTTGTTTTAAAAAACCTTTCCTAATGACAGATGTGTACAGCTTTTGTGCAGCTTGAAAGAAGCTTTCTGTTTTTGCTTGAGTGTACAGTGGTAGCCAGTGATGATATGATGCAGAATAGCTAGATAAATTATGTTATATCACAGGAAATCAGCCATTCATTTTGGTTGGATATCCTGTGATATATCCTGATATGTCTAAAGCATAACTTGTCATGACTACCATTAACGTTCTGTTAAATAGCAGCTGAATTAATAAGCTTGCGCATCTTTCAGTGAGCAGCAACAGTCCATAAGAAGCAGCAGCTTTTAACAAGCAGCTGCACCACAGCAGCTTTTAAGATCTTCAAGATGGGCAGCCAGGTTAAGAAATTTACCGCTTGTGCTCAGCATACCAATGACTGATTTGAGGACAGTAGTTCAGAGACATTAACTGCTGTCAGAGCAACAGGGCTACAGCACAAACTACTTTTGGTCATTTACAAAACCAGAGAGTACACAGGTGCAAAAAAACATTTTATATAAAGTGCAAATATAATGTCAGCAAACAGCCAGATAAAAATGTGCCACTTACACCTCAAAATTAAAATAGAAGCAGGAGACCTCCAAACTGCCAGCAAAACCCACCCCATTTGATTTCAGAATATGAGGCTCACGTTGAGGTGTAAATGCTATATTTTGGTGTTTGTCGACACTATATTTGCAATTTGCAGCCAGATTTCAAAACTGTATAACTCTGGAACAAATGAATATTTTTTCACAAAAATGTGAGACACACACCCTTGGCAGAAGCATAAACCCCTCTATGAACAGTAGATCCCGGGGCAGATGGGGAACTCTGGGCAGACTATGTGGACCTTTATTCCTTTTCTTCCATCATTGTCTATGTTTCTAAGCCGCTACAGTCCTAAAAGTTTTAGAACAAAATTCCATACCATTTTGACAGTAGGTGAGAGCAAAAATGTCCCCAAATGGTGCTTTTTATGTATTTTTGATGTTTCTGAATCTTGAAATACAATACAGTTAAGTGCTTATTACAAAACTTCCCAGTCTCAAGAACTTGCCCCTGGACCATGCTTGCCAAATTTCTCACAATTTCGTCAAACACTTCCAAAGTTATCCAGGTGTAAAGATTAGGGCTGAACACTAAATGCTTATATATACATATATATACACATCCACACACACACACGGATAGGGCCTTTTCCCATAGAAAAGGCCATCATTTATTTCCCTGTGTACCTGTGACTAATCTATCAATTAAAAGTATATACCTCACCAATAAAATAATTAAAATCATATGCCTACACTAATTAAAAGTGTATACCTGCACTACATTAAACTCTGTAGGACCACAGTAAATGCAGCTAATTATTATTGTAACAGTCATCCCACTGGTTAGCATACCCTAACAAATCAAGTACACTCAACCCCAAAAAAAAAAAAAAAACTACTGGAACCAAATCTGAACACTAATATATAAAACCCTTACAATAACATTTAAGATTTCCCACATTCTTACCAAACAAGCTACACACCCAGTTCCTGAACACACAGCCGACTTCCAACAGCATGCCCAACCACACTCCCAGATCCCGACCGCATATCTGACACCCTCCTGCACACTGCACAAAACCAGCTAAAGAATGGCATTGTGCAGCCATGGTCCTTTATGTAGGGGTCCACTACGAACAACTAATGGGCCACTGCACTGAACAGCCCAGCTAAACACACTACACTATGGAAATTCAGGAAGTAATCACAATTGCAGTTTTAAACAGTGACCATCCTAATGTATTATATTGAATAAAGAATGGCTAAGTGTGGTACACTTGGAAGTATTACCCCTCTTGGGACTATTTGGAGCAATAAGTGCCCTAGTTAGCCCCTCAATGGGTATACATCCTAGTATACCACACTTATGGTCCTACAGCGCACTGTGCCTAAAATGTTGAGATGAATTAGTTATTTTTTTACTTAGATTATTTTGCAGAAACAAGCAAATTTACATTTCATGTGTTTCACTGAAGCATTCTACTTTAGCAATAAATATGTATAGTAACTTGTTAATGTAAGTGGCACTGCAACGTTGCCAAAATGTTATTTAATATATATAATGTATCTCTATATTTATATATTAGTTTTATATAGTTTTGTTACTTAATGTACTTTTTTGGACATGAGAGTGGGGTGGGCCTTAATGACCTCAGTTTCCATATGTACTCAGAACAAATTCATTGTGTTTGTACTGTATTTGCCACCTACCCCCCATTTGCAGTTACCAGATCTCAGTGCGCATGCTTCGTACATTTGGGTGCAGATCTGTGTAACACTCTTTTGCAGAGTTTTAAGGCAATAGAAAATGAGTACTTGATTTCTAAGTGGCATTTCTAACATGTCTGCTTTTTTGATTTGTTTGATGCAAGCTACAGTTTCAGATTCATCATGACTTTCGGCAGATAGAGGTCTCTCTGGAGCATATGTGGACATTCTCACCATAGTGTCAATTTGCAAAGGTTTTTGAAAAGCCAACTCCATTACCTTCAGAGATATTGAGACTTTCATAACTTGAAGCGATTTTCCAACATTTATAAAAACGTTTAAAATATAATATCCAACCATAATCAAGCAGTAAGCCATTCTTGAGGCAAATATGTTTGCAGCTGTGTGATTACCAAGACGATAACCCAGCCACTAAAGAGCCTTAACACTATTATGAAATCTCTTTTCTTTACAAACGTTACGTACTTTACAGTCTCATTACCTCATGTGGTGATCATTGGTCTGAACCATTTATGGAATCCACTGGCTGTTAAATTTTTTGCCCAGTTCTTGTTTTTCTGCATTGCCCTGGCACTTTCAGATATCCACAAGTGTCTGAGCTGCCTTAAAAACTACCCTGAGTTCCCTCTTTCTGTGACATTGTCATGAGCCCATTTACCTGCCATCCCCTTTCCCACATCCGAAATAACCCAGGTTTGGTCTCGATTACGGGTCTTGATACTAGTTCCCTCCAGCCTCCCCCTCTCCTGCTTTGAATCCCACTGGTCCTGCTGATAGCACGTGTGTGAAATGGGCTGGATATAGCATGGTAAGTCTATCTGGAGAAAGTGCAGGGTGGTGATCAGTATTAAACTAAACTGGGAGCCTACAGTGCACTCACCCTCAATCACACAGTGTCAAGGCTCAAGCATGACCCATCTGAATACCATATGGTATTCAGATGGGTCACTGCTAGCCAGGATCGATGATTTCCAATGTTGGTTTCATAATTCAGTTTATACTGTGTTTCATTAATGGGAAGTATAGTTTGCA